>BSBN01000596.1:1318333-2636666 GCA_027924645.1 Cunninghamia lanceolata | reverse complement strand
AGATTCATGCCGCAGTGGACAATCAACAAGCATATTTTCAAGGAACACCTATTCAGTTTCAAGGTAAGCTCTATTGACTACCTATTTCTATTTTAATTGATATTGGTGCCACAAAATGTTTTGTAGATCCTAGAGTAGTATCTAATTTATCTATTAGACTTGGGCATATGGAAAACTCTTGGATGGTACAATATGGCAAGAGAACAAAAAAGAGAGTAGAATCATGTCTAGCATGCAATGAGTTAGAGCTTCCTAGTTTTCAGATGCAAGTAAATTTGCATGTAGCACCTTTGGGATCTTATGATGTAATTTTGGGAATCAACTAGTTAGCTAAACATAAGTCTCTAGTAAATTGTAAAGACAAAGTGGTTAGATGCTTGGATGACCTAGGGAATCAAGTGGAAATTAATGGATCTAAGAGACCTTTAGATCTTAGACAAATCTCAGCTATGCAATTGAAGAAGGCCAAGAGGAAAGGGGGTGCCATTTATGTGATCCAAGTAAAGGACCTTGACAAAGAAGAATCAGTGTTCAATGACTACCCAATCCTTAGAGACTTCAAAGATGTGTTCCCTGTAGAATTGACAGAGTTACCACCGAAGAGAGAATTTGACTTCTCAATTGATTTTCTACCAGGGACTGAGCCTCAATCTAAGGTACCCTACAAAATGACTACTATAGAATTATATGAGCTTAAAGCACAATTGCAAGATTTGTTAAATCAAAGGTTCATTAGACCTAGTTCGTCACGATGGGGTGCACCAGTTATCTTTGTAAAGAAGAAGGATGGTACTTTGAGACTATGCATTGATTATATGATGCTTAACAAAGCTAATATAAAGAATAAGTACCCACTCCCACAAATAGATGAGCTCTTTGATCAAATGAAGGGAGCTACAGTGGTCTCAAAGATAGATATTAGATCTGGCTATCACCAATTGCAGATGAAGGATGAGGACATCTCTAAAACAACTTTTAGGACTTGATATGGTTACTATGAGTTCATAGTGGTACCATTTGGATTGACTAATGATCCAACAGTTTTCATGAATTTGATGAATAGCATTTTCAGAGATTGTTTAGATGATTTTGTGTTGATCTTCCTTGATGACATATTGATATACTCTAAATCAGTGGAAGAGCACAAAAGGCATATGAGGATAGTTTTGTAGTGCTTGAGAGAGTGAAAGATTTATGGTAAATTATCTAAGTGTACATTCTTTCAAGATAAAGTGCACTATCTTGGTCATGTGATCTTGACAGAAGGGATTGCAACTGACCCTGAGAAGATAAAAGCGATAATGGAATGGCCTACACCATAGAGTGTGACAGAGGTCAGAAGTTTTTGTTTAGGTAAAAATTGGATTTGTTAATATTCTAATGTTTAGATGCTTAACTCCTCCTTTCCACCTTACATTCAAGGATCTAGGGTCAAGTGATGAGCACTATCATACCCTAGGCCACTTGCAGATGTAGAGAAACTTGGATTAGGGAATTAATTATCAATTTTTCCTTCTGCCATGTCCAATTGACCATTAAAACCCTAATTATACAAATATGACAACAAATTAATAATTTATAGAAAAAGATCTTACAAACAAGAGTAAAATACTGAATTACAGAGTACCTATTTTTTGGGGTTCCGAAGCAGAATAGTCGGGGACACTGGCGTGGGTGGCCAAGTCCAAGGTACCTACTTTTTCAAGGAATCTGGACCTCCTTCTGACACTGATCATCCCTATAAATTATGTTTCCTAAGATTTGTCTATAGAGGACACTGGAGCGAGTGCCCAAGTCTTAGAAGTGCTCCTTTGTCTAAGTTTTCTTTAGATCTTGAATCCCTGATGCCTGCCAAGCCTTCCTGCAACTCCACTTTTCTTAGATGCAATGCTTGTAACCTACAATCACAAGACTTGGTTTGGGAGTTGTGGTGTTTAGAGGTTTTCCTTAGTCAAACCTTGGAGGACACTTAAGTCTCTGAACACCGTTGTCAGACAAAGAGTGTGTGCCCTTGTGAGGCAGAGGCAAAAACTAAAGGAATCAATGATAAAAACACAATGATATGCCACCTTGTAGTGAAGCTCTCATGGAGGAAGATGCTCTTCATGCCATGAGGAGATTGATGCTCAAATCTACAAATATCAACACACAAAACACACAAATCTGCTCTTGCAACATAATAGGAAGCCTTAAATCACCTTGAGAACATAATAGCTTGCTAGTAATCATCTAGTTTACAAATGATATCCTAAGCTTGCTTATATATGCAACTACAAGCACTCCCGCCAGGAAATTAAAATTCAAACTTTACCATGTCGGCAAAATAACCAAATAACGGTCATAAACCGACACTCAGAAATTGGGGCTGCCCCAAAATAGGGCAAGACTAGGGCATGGGCACCCAAGTCCTTCCCCCCTATTTTGGGAAAGGTATAGGTCAAGGGGTCTACCTAGGTCCCATTCCATCAGGATGCCAAAATATGAACTAAAATGTCCTAAATGCACTCTAAAGACCCGGGAGCTAAACCTTATGAGGAAAAAACCCCTAAGGGGATATTTTTTGACATTACATTTAGCCCCCACTTTAATGTATCTATGAATGCGAGGCCCATACATGCATTAAAGTAAGGTCACAAGCACATCAAACACACCAATCACAGAGAAGACACACTAATCACATAAAAGACAGTAACAGGCATGCAAAACACAGAGAAGATAGTTACAGTCACGTAGAACACAGAGTAGATAGTCAATGCATAGAAGAAAAATTAATGCATGGAAGACAGAAATGATATCTTTTATTTTCTTTTTCTCATATATATTAAATACAAATGCAAGTACTAGAAAGTAAACAAACCTCGCAAAATGTAGGAAGCACTAGTCAAAGGCATTGGTCTCTGCATATGGGGCAACAAACATGCCAAAACACACACACTTGAAGACATAGAGAAAACACGACAGATAAGTGATGGAGTGTACCTATTTCTAGGTCCAACACCATCTTAGGCACATTACTGGCACACACTGATGATTGGACTTCACCACAACAATCACCAAAAACACGCTTAAGGGTTGATTTAGTCACAGAGCCGCTCCCCGCCTCCGCAGAGGACTTTTTAAAATGATAGGATGATTCAATCTGCTCCAATAAATACACCATCCCTGCCTCCGCAGAGGGCTTAAGAAAAATGATATGCGTGATATCTTGCCTCTGCAGAGGGCTTACATGATTGATTGATTGATTGCAAAGAAACTTAGGATGCATGATGCACCACTCTGGGGTGCAAGTCTCTGCATCTGAGGCCAAACACATTGCTAACATCTATAACAGACAACTTATCTTATATATGCCCCTACATTAAGGTGGTTGATATTAGTTATCGATATCAAGCACATTAAGGTAGGAAGAAAACACACAAGGGAACATTGACTTTCACAAAACCCATGCCCCCTGGAGGTGACATGTACTTTACGATCGCCAAATGTTCCCACAGACACATCCCTACAAGAAACATGTTAGTGTCTACAACATCATGATAAACAACAACATCAATGCATATGATTAATTACACAAAGAGCCAAGGTTATACAACAAATTTAGAGTTTAAGGATAACCACGGGCTATATCACGAAGCTCTTTGAATTGAGTACTGCAAAGGATAGATTCAAAGGAAAACAAAGGTGCATGGAACAACAGTATTGTTAAGGTTTGTAAATACGATAGAAACATCATGAAATTCAATATGTGGAAAGCACAAGTGCTTCAACTAGCCAAGCATCAGATAAGATATACAACCCCATCACCATATTAGGAACTAAGTCCATTTTTTTTATTGCTCTCGAAATGGACACTAGGTCCGCATCAGTATAAATGTTTGTCATCCACCCGCTAGGTGGAAACACTAGAGGAAGGGAAATAATAAATAAGAGAGGAGAAACAAGTGTCTTAGGGAGAATCACGTAGGAGGGTGCTTCCAAGTCACTAACCATGATGTGATGTCAGTAAGACACAACACACAACAATGAAATCAGAGAGCAATTTGGAAGAATGATGATACAAATAGAAGAAGGTCACAATAGAGGTGGTCTCTTGGTATCTTGGACCTTACAAGAGAATCAAGGGTCATCCCAGGAGGCCTAAACAACATATAAGACATCACAGGGGAAGCACATTATGATAGAAATAAAAGATTAGAGATACTTACCTGTAGGGCCCCTTTCGGGTTAGAAGTTGTTTATAAGCAAATCATCGTCGTCATCTTCCCACTCCCTAATGTTGGAGGACAGTGGGACATATGGTACCATAGTCAAATTCATATCTTTCTCATCATGTTGTTCTTCATTAGGATCATTATTGTTTGGTTGAAATTGGGATTAATGTTTTCTTGTTGAGAGACAAGGTTTATAGCATATTCTTGTCTTCTTTTTCTTCTTTCTCTTGCTTTTCTATTTCATTTTCTTTTACCACTTATTTCTTGTAAGATAGGGCTATCCTCTTTCATAGGCCTGTGCAAATTAGAAGATGAAGCACTGGGATCAAATCTCATCTATCACAGTGGAACATTTTATTGTTGACAGTGGCCTCCTAATCCTTGTAAGGATTTTGGGGGAGGAACCTCAGCATAGGGACCTTGTCCTTTTGGTCTAAAGTTCTCTTCACATGTGGGTTGTTTATCTTTTGTCATTTCTTGTGTAGGAGGACTAGGTACTTTAGTTTTATCCCAAAAGAAATTCAACTTGTAATGTTTTTGCTGAACCAAAGGTTTATACTTGTTTCGAGGGACGGTGATTATATGGCCATCCAAAGGGAATTTTAGACAATGGTGTATTGTTGAAGGGATGGCTTTCATTTCTTTTAGCCAAAAATGTCCTAATTTAATGTGAAAGATGTCAAAAATAGGGACAATGTCAAACCATTGTTTTACATGTTTTCTAGATAATGTTACTAACAATGATATCTTACCCAAATGCTTGATAAAAGTTCCCTTATGTGTCTTAATCATCATGCTCGAGAGGTCATAAGAACCTTGCATTAGTTGATGTGAGAAGAAGAATTCTTCAGTGGCAACATTAGTCATGTAATTAGGGTCAATAAGAGTTCCATTCACAAGATTTCCAATTATTTTCATAGTGATGTAAAGAGGTCCTTCAGAATCACCAATTATTCTATCATGAGGTGTAAAGACAATTTCAAGTTCGGGAGCCTTTCTTTTCATGTAGGGTCTAGGAGGGAACTATTGACAAGAGACACTATGTGGCTTCATAAGTGCTATCATTGATGGCAACAAAGTCTATCCCACACATCCACAGTACATAGTATGCCTATACCAGAAGTCAGATTGAAGATTGTTTTGGTCTGCTGAACAAGAATAGAGTATGTAACAAGGTCTGACAATCAGGTCTGGATCTCTCAGATGGTGTAACTCAGTAAGTTGTGGACTTGAACAAGTCAAGAGGGGTATCATGACTACTGTATTCCAAAGATTTAGCCTCTGTTGATAAAGTAAGAAAAAGATATGAGCATCTAAGTGTTGGGTTCCAGTCAGGCAGAGCAAACATAGGAAGAACTGACTGGAAAAGTATCAGACTTCAATCTGAATGAGTAAAAGGTGTTGATCAAGCAATTTGTGGGATTATACATTGTTAGCTGACATGATTAATGACTTCTATGCCTATGTTTTTGATACGCATTACAAATCAAGCATGGATTTAGCCAACAGATTAATTACTTGCAGTGTTCTTGTTGTCGACTAAAAAGTTGATAAAAATCCTTGATGCAGATATATATACCAGATGGATTCTAGTATGTAGGCATGTGTTGTGTTGGTGTAAGTGATAAGGTGTGGAGAAAAGAAGGGATAAGTGTGAGAACAACAAATTCAAGTCTGGTATGTGACAGAACAACATCATTAAACAGAGGAAGAATGAAGTGCATCAGATTAGTATATTGTGCCTAAACTGGAACTGAACACCTACATTTGTAGATGCCTCTCATCAGTTCAAACACCTGATTATCTTCTATAAGATTTGTAGATAGTGAGTCTCTTGTTAGCAGTGTGCCTCTTGTGAGCAGTGTGCTCGGGTAGTGAGCCCTAATTGGCAAGTACCATTTTGTACTCCTTATTCTTTTGACAGAGAATACAATCTTGGGTTAGTCACCCCATTTTTTTCCCTTAACAGGGTTTCCACATAAAAATCCTTGTGTTATGTGTGTTGCTTTTATTTCTATTCTTCTAATTACATATGCTTTCATGTTTTGATACAACACTAAATATTAAGATAACAAAAGAAAAGAAAGTCAAGGAAATTTTGAGATAATTTATTCACCCCCCCTTCTTAGTTATCTAACTTGTTTCCAACAATTGGTATTAGAGCAAGGTTCCTCTGAACAAAGCCTAACAGCTTGAGGAAAATCTGGGAATCTCAATGGATGCATATGGTATGAAGGAACAACTTTAGTCTACCCTAGATGATCTTGAACAATCCCACTCTGAAGTCAATAATTTGAGAGAAAGACTCAAACAAGCTAATGAATTCATAAATGAGATAAAAGAAAAACTTAGTATTTTTGTGAAAAAGAGAAAGGAACTACTTCAAAAACTAGCCAATTAAAGTGAAGTCAATGACACTAATGAAGATCTAGATGAGAAAAATAAGCTATGTGAGAAGCTGTCAGAAGAAGTCATTATGGTAAGGCATGAAATGGAATCAGGGGTTATGAGATTCACCCAAGAAATTGAAGAAAAAAGAAAGATTGAAGATAATCTAAAACAATCCGTCAAGGAGAAAACAAAGGATTGCCACAAAATGGATAGAATAATCAGGCATCTTGAATTTGATCTTGAAGAAGCTAGAGACAATAAAAAACAACTTAAGAATCAGATATACACTCTTAAACAAGATCTTCAAAGAACAAATGAATACAAAGATAAATTCAAGATAAGCTCAGCTCAACTTGAAGTTCTCCTTGAAAGCCAAAAGAGGGTAGATGATAAGTGTGGCTTGAAATATGAGAAAGGTAAAAGCTCTAGATCTAGTCAAAAGAACTTTGGATCAAGAAATCAAAGAAACAGGCCTAGAAGACCTCCTATAAGGCAACCAAATGCCAACAATTTCAGTCACAAAAGCAACTCAGTGTAGGAGGAGAATGAATCAGAATAATGCATCCTTCTCAAGACAATGTTTTAATTGCAATAGGTATGGTCACAAATCTCATGAATGCAGAAATATGCAAATAAATAATTCATTCAATGGTAGATGCTTTGCATGCAATAGAATGGGACATATGGCTAATTAATGCAGATCAAGATGATATCAATCAAATAAGCAAAGAGATGTTGTATGTTATAATTGCAATAGATCAAATCATATTGCCAAATTCTACAGAAGAAAAAATCAAGATAGAAAAGGTCTAGTGGAACATAATCATAAACAAGATAAGGGGAAAGGTAAAGTGAATGCGGATGAAGTTCAAAAGGAGATGAGAAAGATTTGGGTGAAGAAGAGTATAGAAAATATTGGGGATGGATCCGTACCAGAATTCGGTGCTAATATTCCTTCCAGAAACTAAAAAGGTGAGCTCTGGCTCAGGGGGAGTCACAGAGAAAAACAATTTCCCCCAGCTAGTCATCTATTGCCTAAATTCGGCACATTGAGTAAACATCTGACGTTGCGGATTAAAGGGTTCTCAAGAAAAGCCTCCAATAACCTTCAGTCAAAATGTGAAAGATCCGTATGGAGTTTTGGAAGACTTATAACTATTCAAGTTAATCTAGTTCCAACAGCTATCCGATAAAGTAGAATTTCATAGACAGATCCGGTATGATTTAGAATTGAAATGCTTTGATTTGTGGACACATGGCATGATTGAAGAAAAGAAGATACATTGTCAATCCTCACTGACAATAATTCTAAGTTCGGCGCAGTGATTCAAGAATATCCCTCTTAAAATAGGGTAACTAAATAACTTAAGTTTTGCATTTATTACAAAAGGAAATTAGTGTTTGCGCAAGGATAAAAGGGTTCTTTCACTCATTATTTGCACACTTGCACTCATGAAGAAGAAAAGAAGAGATTTACAACAAAGTTTCTACAATTCACTCAAGTTCAACTAGAAAAATGAATTCAACTAGAGATTTGTTTTGTCTCCTATTTCAAACCCTAAAGCATGCAAAGGTACTTCCATTCTAAAAATCTCTCTCTGAATCTCTTGCAAAATGGCTACTCGAATGGTTGTCAAGATCTCTGATAGGCCGCATCCAAAATTCAAGAAACACCCTTATAAATCTCTAAACGTTGATCCTTTAGGCACATTTTCTAGCATTCCACATGGAGTATTGCATGTAGAAGATGTTAGGGTCTATATCCATGCCAACATTGAGGAATTTGGAGACTCAATATTGATGGACATCTATCACAAACAACTAATAGATGAGAATTTTAAACTCAAACCTGAATTCAAAGCCCTCCGGGATAAACACCTTGGACATTGCATACATTTTCCATGTTTTGTAGAAGATGATTGGGTCTGGTATGTTCTAAGAAGGATGCATGATAGCTTCATGTGGCTAATAAGGCCCTTCAAGATAACTAAAGATGCCATCAAGGTAGTGACCGGACTGCATACATCTAGTGGGTTACCTGTACTTAAATATGTAAAGAACCTTACAGTAACTAAAGTGACCGGATCAAAATTTGACAAAAGAGCAATGACCATAGATGACATCACAGATCTAGATGTCAAGTTTGCCTCAATGATAATTAGCTAAAAAATCTATCATTTGAGTAGGGAGAATTATGTGTCTAGCACTGCAATCTATGCAGCATATCAGATGTTGAGGGAAGATGCAGATTATGACCTGTGTGAACTTCTCCTAAATCAACTATTAGAAAAACTGTAGAAGATCAAAAAGGATAAGAAGAATTCCTTTAAATATGGTAACCTAATACTATGTCTATTCTTCTATTATATGAATGAGCTACCTGGATAACATGGTTGGGTCTAGCAAAATGATAAACTAGTTGCAATTCATATTAGAGATTATATGTATGGACTTGGTGATGCTCAAGCCCAAAACACAACACTCTGGGGTTATTTCAAGAACTTCCAAAGCATGATACAAGCCAGAGAGAATTCCACAGTCCATAGTTGAGAAATACAAGGACACAGTTTCCTTTATGGTTGACACTGATTAATGCCTAATGGAGGCAGTTGAGCCAAGGACTGTGTGGATAATGCCTATGGGATATGAAGTTGATAAAATAAATCTTGGAGCTTCATATTCAACATCTTCTGAGCTAGCCCAAGGACACAAAGGTAGAAAGGTTTGGAACATTTCAAGAGCTAAGTGTAAAAATACATGTTGAGTTAAGACAGCTAAAAATAAAGAGGAAAGTAAGAAGGGAAGTTGAAGAAATTGCCAAAAGATTTGGCCTATCAAAGGAGGCTGTGGATGCAAATAGAGAGAAGATGGAGAAGGTTGATAAAGAGAAACAAGAAGCAAAGAAAGGAGACACTCTGGTACAAGCCTCCTCTCAGACTAGATCTTCTAAGAGCTCTACACCTACCACTCCTAAAACCTCAAAGGCTACCAAACCAGAAGTCAACACATCCAAAAAAGGAGAAAAGAGGATGAAGACCAAAGCCACAAGGTCATATACAAGCCTTAAAGATGATGAAGAAATAAAATCTGATGAGGAAATCAAGAAAATGAAGAAGAAGAAAACATCTAAGAAATTCTCTGCTAGTAAAAAGGAGGAAGAAAAGGTAGAGGAGTTTGTTGAAAAGCCCACTCTTTCCATTGATGACATCATAAAGGTAGTTACTATGGATGGGAAGCTACAACCAGTAACATAGTTCTATGATGAATACAGTGATGTTGACAAGAAAATTTTGGAAGAAGCTACTATTGGGTACTTGAACATTTACAATAAAGATTTCAGTGAAATTATATCATTAATTCCTAAGAGTCTAGAAAAGGTACTGGAGCTAAGAAAAGAAAATGCAAAGGCAAAAGACTTAGAGATTAGGGAGCAGATAGCAATTTAGTTTTATCCTTCTATCACTTCAAAACAAATGGACATGATTTTCAAGGACTATAAGGATGAGTTCCAGAGTAAGGCAAGAATGAATAAACCCATGCTTGGAGAAACTAACCAAGTAGAAAATGTAACAAAAGATATCCTCTGAAATGCCTTGAAGAGATTCAATCTTCCTATTGTAGAGGAAACAGATGAAGAACCTTCTACCATGGATGTTGAAGGATTAAATGTAACCAATGAAGAATCTTTTGATAAGGATGTAGAAGGATCAAATGAAATAGATGAAGAGAAGTCGAAGGACTTGGATTCCTCTATTCTAGAAGAGGAAGCTCATGAAGCAATAAACACAGGTGACATCTCTCCTCCAGATCCCACTGCAGACATTCCAGAGTTAGAAGCTAAAGAAGAAGGTAGAGGAGAGGAGAAGAAGATTCAAGAAGAAGAGCTCAAGGGAAAAGAAGAACAAGCAGAAAAGACTAATGAAGACTCTTCTGATATTTCAAAGAAGTCTCAATCTCTAGCAAGAGACACTGTAGAGATAGTGAAGAACTTCTTAAACAAAGAAATGATGGAGCTGGATGAACTTGAGCTATTTCAAGGATCACTAAATTTTTACTCTCTCTCTAGTTCAGACAATGAAAATAACATCTTTTGCTCAATCCAAAGCAAAAGAGAAACTCTTAAAATACCACATGGAGGACTGTGCACTGCTGGAGATTACATCCGAGATGCTGGAGAAGATCATGCCATCCTATCAAAAGGATCCTTCATCCTAACCATCTGGTAATTTGAAAAACTTAGCAAATTTTGTTAACACTAATTTTGAATCTTTAGAGAAATCAGTAGAAGCAAAGGTCTGAAGGAGTTTTTGGGAAAAAAATTCACTGAGGTGCAAGGACTTATTGCTAATGATAGGTAGACTCTAAATATTGGAATAAAGAGTCTTGAAAATGCCCTCAAAGATGGTGGAGACCTATTCAAATTTTGTCTGACTTGGCCTAAAGTGACAAAAGATATTGAGAAGATAGTAAAAGAACAAGAAGAAAAACTGTCAAGCCTAGTTCAAAATTTTGACCCTCTTTCCTCCTCACTAATGAATCAAGAATGCTAGGCTATTGTCATCATAAATGAAATAAAGAGGTTGGACAAAGAAATGAAGAACATAATGAATAGAATGGGTGAACTTAGAGGGATAATTATCCCTAAGCTAGAGGCAATGCATGAGGCCTTGACAGATGCTAAGACCACAGCCTGGACTAGTGACTTAGCATATTTAAGAAGGGGAGAAGCATATGCATTTTTGTTGAGTAGTCACATCTCTAGTTTGGATAGGATGAAGCAAAGTTGGGCCACAGAGTTTGTACAACTAAAGACTACTTTTGTGGATATACTTAAGTATATGTAAGTATAACATATCTATATACTTATGCGGCCATGTATAGGACAAATTTTGCAAACTTTGGTATGCGGATTCCACCCTTTGCCCTTGATGTCAAAGGGGGAGTGAGGAGTAGTGAAAAATGTGGAATCCAGCTAAGGGGGAGCTTTGGTAAAGTAGTACAAAAGACATAGCATCATCCAAGGGGGAGTTACTGCGACACTTAGCCATTTTTCACTAAGTGTTGCCATCAATGCCAAAGGGGGAGATTGTTGGCAAGAGACACTATGTGGCTTCATAAGTGTTGTCATTGATGGCAACAAAGTCTATCCCACACATTTGCAGTACATTGTATGCCTATACCGGAAGTCAGATTGAAGATTGTTTTGGTTTGGTGAACAAGAATAGAGTATGTAACAAGGTCTGACAATCAGGTCATATCTCTCAGATGGTGTAACTCAGTAAGTTACAGACTTGAACAAGTCAAGAGGGGTTTATGATGGTTGGTATATGATGTTAGTCACAACCAAGCACACAAAACAAAAGTTACACAACAACCCTTGTTTATCCTGAAAGATACAATGAATTCAAAGAATTCATGATCCCAAGTCCTCATTGATTAGTTCATAATCTGCTGATGTTACTATGTGGTTGATGTGTATTGATGTTTTCCATTTTGAGGCCTTACGTAGGTCTATAGATTTTGTTTCTGCGACAATGCTATATAGGGAAGTTACTCTACACAGCATATATCTCCAAGTGATGTGTCTAAGTTGATATTTGCATGAGTTCTACCCCTATTTATGATTTTCTGCATGACATTTTCAATACTACATGCATCTAAAAATATGGTAATGATACTCAGTTGTCTTCGGGATGTCAGTATATTTTTCTATTCTGCTCAGTATTTATCATGATGTGTAGTTATGAAAGTGATTTCAATGAAATTAAAATGAGAAAAAGGGTTAGAGAGTGAGATTCCTAAAATTACTTGACTGAGATCATGGATCCACATACATATTCCCATACATGCAATGAAGAGAAGAAAACTAAAATCATACTTCACCAGGACAATCCACAAATCCACATGATTCAGTGCAAGTCTTCAAGGGTAAAAGTTGACAACAACATGCAATGAAATGAAAGTACTTCTATAGAACATAGCATTCACCAGTACATATATAGAAATAAACTTGAAGACTACTTAAGGTTTAAAAATTAGGATATAGTCTGTAGCTTCATCTCCATACAGTATGTTCATAAAATAGGTACATTTACAATGATCTGAGGAAAGGACCTTGATTATTTCAACAATCCAGTCCTCACTAGTCTCAGTAATCCGATCTCTTCCTAAAACTACTACAGGTCTGATTTTTGTATGATTAACCTCTCTTTTTTGTACAGAGCAGGGGCTCAATATATATCTCTGGTTTCTTCCCCAAAATGGTACCTAAAACCCTAGGAGATCAATGGTCAGCATCTTGGAATGCAGCATCAAATGGTGAGAAATGAATCCCGCTAAGAATTCAAGTAGCATACCCAGACAGGGTGCCGCTTCTTCAATATTGTTTCCATCTGCCAACCTCCCCATTGAAAGCCCCTCCTCTTCTAGTCAGTTTGGCCTCTCGGGATCTGGCCCGCCGCCTAGGATGTCATCATCATTTAAAACCCCACCTTTGTTTTCACCTACATGCCGTTACTATGTCAGTAACTCTACATCTTCCTAGCTACTCCAACAATCTGCAATAAACAAGCAAGAATTAAGCACCATTATTCAATAAATCAGCAGGGAAAACTAAACATTTACATTAAAATAGGCTCTAAGTGCACAAACACAGCCATCGGGCTCAAAAACCATGGAAAATGTGCATCAAAATGCATATACATCGTTAAAACCAGTCGTGTCAACCATCATTGACCAAAAAAAATGCATTCGGCTCTCCAATTGGCTTCAAAAATCCATTGAACTATTTTCCCGCTCTTTTCCTTGCTCAAATCCTTGTATATGGCAAATGCATGTTTTCCTTGTATATCAGGCTTGTATACCTTAATATACAAGCACTGAAATATGCAAGGAACTTTCCATTTTTAATTTCCATTTCGAATCCGGCTTGTACATTGGAAACGTATGTATAAATATACAAGCCCACGACATACAACAAATTAACCTTGTTTCATAACATTTGAATTCCGCGCCATGTATGAAGTGTTGCATATCGCAACGTATGCGTAAATATACAAGCCAAATTTATACAACAATTCAACATTGTTTAAAACCCCTTTCAAGTCCGCGCTTGTATATGGATGTTGCATGTTCCAAATGTATGTACTAATATACAAGTCTGAAGCATATAATGAATTAACTCTGCTACATAACATTTTGAGTCCGCGGCAATGTACATTTCGGATTGTATGTCCTCGATATGCAAAGCACAAAAATACATTGACTTAAACACTTTTAATAAACCCTTTAGTTCCGCATTGTATGTAATGCAATGTATCTCCGCTTTGTATGTTTCAGAATGTATGTATATCGAAGCATACATACAAGTCAAAACATACAAAGTCTTAATTCTAATTCATAAATGTTTTGGGTCCACCTTGTACGTATGCATAGAACTTTATCAAAAATGCATACAAGGAAAAGGATATACAATCGACTTTGTATATGGAAAGCAATATACAAAGGACTTTGTATACAAGCAAACTTGTATACAAAGGACTTTGTAGACGAGCGAACTTGTAGACAAAGGGCCTTGTATATGCAACTCGATATACGAAAGGCATTGTATGCAACATGCAAATGACCTGAAATACAAACAGCCTTGTATATAAGTGATATGCAAACCCGACTGCCCATGCGACTAAGTATAAAACGACCTTGCAAATACAAAGGACTTTGTATATGCAAAGCGATATACAAACTTGAATGTACATTTTACCAAAATGCTCATAACTTGCAAAATATGGTAATTTTTGAGATGGTTCAAAAAGCAACCCTAGCTCATTTTTCACAAGGAATCCAACCATATTATGCCCTGGTACTGAAAATGCATTTTTCTCTATTTTTAACAAGGTCTGCAATTTTCACTCACTTTTCCCTTTACCACTAAGAAAAACAACACACACAAGCAAAAAGCAAAAAGCCACAGCAGGGGTCCTCATTTTGCTAGGGAGTCAAATGGGGCATGTTGTGAACTTCACAACAACTAGCAACCAAACAAAACAATCAAATTCAACCCATTAAAGAAAACTAAATGAAATAAATTCATAACTTCCAACTATCTTTCTTGCAAATCATCATTCAACTTGGGACTTAATGTATTCAATAAGGTGCATGAATTTTCATTTCAGTTTAAGTGGGTGCATGTGATGAATAAGCCTGATCTTGAAGATCAGTTAAACAAACCAGTGACTGCTATTAGACTACGTAGGTGAGGACATTCCCTCATAGCCAACCGGATAGAGCCTTGCTGCTAGCAAGCATCCATAGCCCCGACAAGGTTATCATTACAATTCTCCTAAGTAGAGCCCCACTGCCAGTGAGCGTCCATAGCCCCAGTAGAGTTACTTAGATGGCTTAATCTAGATTTTCAGTATAATCCATTTTATTTATTTATATATTTTTTGTATTTTGATAGACTTCATAAGATATTGCATTTGTAACTTCATGATGCAAGGAGTGGTCACTTGCTGAAATTAAGCTGAGAATTGTAATGGTAGCAAGGGTGACCTCTGATTTTTCACCTAATATCTACACTGTTAGGTTCAACAAACCGAAGGATTTTAGGTGTGTCATTGTGAGAAACATTCCTTTAATACTCGACCCATTCTTGTTGAATACAAAATTTCACAAGTTAAACAACTTTCTACATTCATGACAGTTACAACAAGCTATGCATGAATTTCAAATAATTAACCTTAATGATCTAAATTTTCCATTATTTTCAATGGTTGTTAATTTGCTCCTTCATATTCTAAATCAAAAGAAAGATCCATGTTGAGGAAACAAAACAACCAAAACAAAACAAGCAAAACAAAGCCACTGTACAAACAACTATACAAAGAAAGTACACTATGATACACATGACTGTCATGATGCAACTTTAGGCCTGAAATAAGTGTTTGAGGAACTGTCCATTAACTGGTAATGGAACATCCTCACCTGTTAAGGACTTGAGCCTGTAGGTGCTGTCTCCTAGAATTTTAGAAATTTGAAAGGGGCCTATCCAGAGTTTGTCAAATTTACCATGATCACCCTTCCTTTCATGTGCTTTGTCCCACATTAGGACTAGATCTGAGATCCTGAAAGCCTTGATTCTAGCTGTCTTGTCAAACCAGCGCTTGACAACAACCTGGTGTTTAGCAAATTGGTTAATTGCTACACCTCTTTTTTCTTCTAGGTGCATTAGTTGTAGCAATCTAACTTCCTGTTTATTATCTATGCCTTGGTACTCTTGTGCGAATTGTAGTGTAGGAATCTTTAAGTTGACAGGGAGGATGGGATCCACCTCATATACTAAGTGAAAAGGTGAATTTCCTAATGCAGCTTTATTCTTGGTTCTATCTACCCACAAGACATATTTCAATAGAGTGTTCAATTCCCTTGGGTTCTTATCTATCATCTTTTTTATGATGTTCAATAGGTTCTTCTTTGTGGATTCTGCTAATCCATTCCCTTGGGGATAGTAGTTTGAGGAGAATTTTAAAATGACCCCATGATCAAAAGCCCAACTTGACAACTTAATTGAGGCAAATGTAGGTCCATTATCACATACTAAAGCATATGGAACTCCATACCTGGTCACTATATTGGTTTCCAAAAACTTAATGACATCCTCAGCATTGCATGTCTTGCTGCTGACAGCCTCAGTCCACCTAGTGCAGTAATCAGTAATAGTCAAAACATACCTGTGGCCTGAGGATGATGGAGGATTGATGGGTCCTATGAAGTCCACTCCCCATTGAGCAAAGGGGCGCATCTCCATCACTGGCTGCAAAGGTTGAGAAACATATTTCTCTCTATTTGTAGCAACCTAACACATATGACAGCATTTGATGTGTCCAACTGTATCTTTAGAAATTGTGGGCCAATAATACCCTGCCCTGAGGATGGCATGAGTGGTGGCTAAGGAAGACCCATGCGCAGTCCCAAATTTATCATGCAATTCTGCTAGCACCTTATCTGCTTCTGATCTTTCCAAGCACCTTAGGTATATCCTCTCATAGTTTTTCTTGAAAAGGACTCCTCCTTTTAACATATATTTCAGTGACCTTATCTTCAAGGCTCTCCTCTGTGAGGCCTGCAGTCTAGAGGGACATCTTCCAGTGATCAAGATGTGCCTGATGTCTAAGTACCATTCTCCATCATCTTTTGCATTTACAACATATTGCTGGCTCATGATATTGGGATCAATCTCTAATATCATCTAGCTTAATGCCTGCCCTCTTACTAGCTTCATAGGGGTAATGTCCATATCGTACTCTTGGAGGACAGTGATCCATTTAGCTATTTTCTCACCTGGTTCACATTGCATTAACAACATTTTCACTGTTGCATCAGGTACAAAAACAATCACCCTACTTCTCAGGATGTAGTACCTAAAATTCTTGATTGCTTAGACCAAGGCAAGCACCTGTCTTTCAACATCCATGTACTTGAGTTCCACATCTCTGAAAGGGCAGCTCATGAAGGCTATAGGCTTTTCTTCTTTTTCTTCATTTTTCTGCGACAGTACTGCTGCAAAGGTATGCTCTGAAGTGAATGAGTAGATGTAGAAGTCTTTGGTGTAATCTGGACTGATCAGAACTGGAGCATTTGATATGGCCTTCTTAATGTCTTCAAAAGCTGCTCTAGCCTCCAGTGTCCATTCAATTTTAGCATTCTTCTTGAGCATGGCGTTCAAGGGCTTGACTATCTCTGCAAAGCTAGTGATAAATTTCCTAACAAAATTAATCTTACCAAAGTAAGATTTGAGCTCTGTCTTGCTTCCAGTAGTTGTATCTTCATGATGGATTCTATTCTGTCAGGATCAATGATGATCCCGTCTTTAGTTATCAGGTGGCCTAGCAATTTCCATGTGGTCATCCCAAATATGCACTTCTTGGGATTCAAGGATATCCCATACTGCTCGCATTTCTTCAGCACCTTTCTCAGGTCCTCTACATGGTCCTCTCTATCTTTGGAGAACATCGTTAAGTCATCCATGTATATTAGTACGTACTTACCAATTAAGCCTCTGAAGGCTATGTCCATTACTCGCTGAAATGTGGCTCCAGCATTTATCAACCCAAATGACATGCGCCTATAGGTGAAGATCCCCCATTTCATGGTAAATGTGGTTTTCAATCCATTAATTCTATCCACCATCACCTGGTTGTATCTAGAGAAACCATCCAAGAAGGACATCATCTTGGCACCATTCACAATCTACAAGACTTCATCTAGAGAAGGCAAAGGATAATTATCCTTTTCAGAAGCTTGATTCAAGTTCCTGAAGTCCTCACACAGTCTGATGTCACCATTGTTTTTTATCACTAGGACTAGGTTTGCCACCCACGCAGAGTGTCTCATAGGAAAAATAATCTTGGCATCAAGCAGTCTTTTAACTTCTTCAAAAATGATTGGCTCTAGTAAAGCATTGATGGGTCTTTGCTTTTGCCGAAAAGGCTTGGCGTCTAGCTTCACACGTATCGTATGAGTGATGACTGACGTATCGAAAATTTTTAGCTTGTCGTATGTCCAGGCAATGACATGGATGTAATCTTTGAGGGCCTGAGTTATCCCTTTCAACTCTTCTTTTGTACAGACCTTCCCAATTAGAACATTTTTTCTTTTATCACCTTGCCCAATGTCAACCTATGAATACTGTCTCTCATCAGCCTTTCGAAGATCTTTTTGTTTCAACATGCTAACTAGATCAAATGCTCTCTCTAGCTCTATCATTCCCCTAGGGATTTTGTTACTCGGTAGCTCCAGTATTTCTTCTTCCTCCCAGACGTGATCTTCTAGATTCTTTTCATCAATGATCTATGCTTCAAAAACACCCCTATTGGAAATAAAATCCAATATATGCTGATCATCATCAAATACTTGGAGATTAGTTACATTATTAGGTACTAAGGGCACTGATACCAATTCAATTGAGAATCTTTGTAAACCTGACATGGACAGTGGCTCTAGAATATTGGTAGCCTGGGCCAAAGCATCTGCTCTGTGGTTTTGCTCTCTGGGTACATGGGTGATATTGAATGCATCAAACTCTTCTATTAAGTCCCACACCCTGTGCATGTAATTGGACAACCTTCTGTAATTGCAAGAGTATATACCCCTCACCTGTCTAACAACTAATTCTGAGTCTCCATGGACATGCAAAATTTTCACCTTCTTCCTAAGAGTGAACAGTATCCCATGAATTAGAGCTTCATACTCTGCCGCATTGTTTGTACATGGGAACTGCAATCTGTATGCTGCCAAATAGGATTTTCCAGATGGGTCAATAAGGTCTATTCCTACTCCAGCTCCTTGTTTTGACTTGGATCTGTCAAACCTGAGGATCAATGGCTTATTTTCATCTAAAAGCTTGTTTGGTGCTTCTTTCTTTCTTTTCATTTGGGCAGCTGCACCACCTGATATCCACTTTATCTTTGGTGTCCAAACCTTCTTAGACACTACCTTATCAGCTTTATGAGAAGCTAGTATTTCTTCTTTTCTCTTATCATCAGGAGGAACATTCTCTAGACTAGGCAGTGTATGCCTTTTCAAGATATGTAGGCACAACGAGCAAGACATCTCCGAGTGAGGTGCCTCATGCAACCTGCACCAGTCTTTAATCAAGGCATCCTGGGGAGGCCTTTGCTGCTGTGTCATCTTTTGGATTTCTTTCGACAGAAACTCCTCAAACTTGGACAGATTACTGCCACTATCCTCGTCAAATAACTCGTAATCTGACACCACTAAACAATCACTCCCAGGGGTGATTTTCTTCTTGTTCTTATCATTACCCCCGTTGCATACCAGTATCTCTTCTGTCATATGAATAAAACTTTCATCTTTCTACGTGCATCCTCCTATTCCTGTAGAAGACAAACAAAAATTAGTATCACTATCGTTATTTGTGGAACTCACCGTGGGTGAAGAAGCTTTGCTATATGCTTGTTCCAACTCCAACATGTCTAAATAGGCATCACAAGTTTTTTCAGAATGAGCTTCAACATGCAACCTGCACCATCCATCAATTAGAATATCATGAACAGGCACATTTAATAACCGACATCGTTCCACCTATCTAGATAAATGCATCTCAAATTTCTTGAAATGATCTAGTTCTATTTTATTTTCAAGATTACAATCAGGCTCTAAATTTATTTCATCACTCCAAAGGTCACCATTATGATTGTGTATGTCAAGCATCATGATTTCTTCTATGCTGGCGGCTTGAGGTCTGATGGAGTAAACTCCAGGCTCCACGTCCACATACATGATCTCATTGGTTCTATTATATTCGGTGATCATGTGTCTCATGCAAGGTTCAACTTTGATTTTTATCTGATTTGGTATACCCTTCCAAGGTAGCCACATATGGCTGAAATCAGTTGACATGTATCCATTGAGGGTTTTTGACCAGTCTCTGCTGAGTAACATTCCATATGTATTAGGTATATCAACTACCTGAATATCAATATAGTGCTGGATGCTGGGATCCATGCTAGCTGCATGTGAATGTGGGTCAGTTCTCCTACCACACTTACTTCTGTTTTGTCCAATTGTGTTACCTTCTTCAATGATTTAGCAGGATGTAACCCTAAAGCATTGCATATGGATAGGGGCATTACATTGGTAGATGCTCTTGAGTCTACTAAGCAGTTGTGCAAATTTTTACCAAACATCCTTGTGGTAAGGAGGAAGGGAGGTGACTCACTGTTGTCTTTGTATAAGGTCATGTGGGAAGTATCTGCAGGTTGAATAGTAGCTGAGGTTTTAGGTTTGACATTAACGTCTGTGGTAGCATGGTCTTTATTTCTAAATTGGCCCAGGGTATGGCTATCTTCCTTTTGAGTAGAACCATCCAATGATTTCATGAAAGCATCCTTGATAGCAAGGGTCCTAAGCAACTCTAACATTGGTAGGCTGATCTTTACTTTTTTCATTTCATTTGCCAGATATGTAACCAATTTGTCAGATTCAGGAAGTGGATTTGTAGCTTTTGGTGCTATGTTATGTGGTGCAAGATATTGAGCATTGACCTTGGGGAGTATAGGATTATTACTTGCCTTGGGATCAGGTGGAGTATTGAAATTGTTTGGAGGTAATGAGGTAGTCAAAGGATCAACAGATCTGCTTGGGTTATTCCTTAGGTTATAGTTATGCCTAACCTGAGGTTGCTGTTGATAAGCATTGACTTCCTCATGCTAAATTGATGGTTCATTCTCATCCTTAAAGCGGAAAACATAGTTAGACTCAAAAGCCATGGTTGATTCCTCACATGTTGAAGTGTAATCCTGATGTGATGATATGGTCTGCTGATAAGGACAATGCATGAAGCTTTCTAGCACCAGGGAAGAATCGTACTCACAGGGGACAATTTCATTTCCCTCTGCATAAGATGGGTTACCTGAGGTACTGGCCACTTCAGCTTGGAATATGCTAGTAGCAATCCTGAAATGAGGATAGTCCAACTTTACATGATCGTTGGTGTTATGTATCCTACACCAGTTTGTAAGTGCTACCTCTGCAAGGTTTACTCTGGTGGTCTGTTTAGGTTCACCAGGAGGTTGATTGTCTAGGGGTGAAGGCAAGGAACCATTGTTTGACCTGGTGTTCCACACTCTAGGCTATCTAGGGGGATTATTGTTGCCATTGTTGTTATTGTAATTGTTGTTGTACCCCCTATCAGGATAATTAGGTCTATCATTGGCATAACCTCTATTTTGATTAGGTTGAGAGTAGAAATTCTAATTTCTTAGATGAGTGACCTTAGTAGTAAGTTTCCTTAACTAAGTTGATATTTCTTTGATTTATTCCTTCTCTTCCTGAACCTTGGCCATCACATTCTCTGTCTAGGGCTTGAAAAAGGAAGACCCATTGTTATTGTTGGGTTGTTCTATAGCATGGGGCACTTGTGTTTGATATGGTAACATTTGGTTATTCCCACTTAGTGGTGGCATGACACTAAGTGGAGGTATCTTCAAAGGGGCTGGCATCACAGTTGAAGGTACCATGGCTCCATTGGTCTATTGGTAGGCAGGATATGTAGGATAACCAGGAAGTGTAGGGAAGGCAATGTTTGGTGTGGGAGCAGGAGCCAATTGCTGACTAACTTTGATAGCTTCCTCAAAAGCCTATGCTAAGGTTGTTACACCAGGGTGAGTCCTCCTGATAAACATGGAGGTCAGGGGATCTAAAGCTGGATAATAAATGCTCCTAGTAGCTTCATCTGTTACGACGTAGGGGACAATTAGTTTAGACAACATCTTCTGGAATCTAGCGTTGAAGTTTGCAATAGGTTCCCCTTCGCATCTTTTAATGGTGGCAAATAGATGATAGTTCATTGAAGGATCTATAGGCACCTTGAACCTATCCTTGAAAGCTTTCTCTAAGGCATCCCATGAACAGACTGAACCCTGACCTAGACTGGAAACAATCTACATACCACATCCTCATACTCAATTCTAGCCCTACAACAAGCTTCCTTGAAGGTCCTGACATGATCATCAGCATCTTGATACGGATGGTACCTAGGAGAAATTTTATCTAGAGTTTTAGGCAAAGCATGATATGCATTGAAGGCTAGCGGTGACTTTGCAGCAAAGAATGACATTGGAAAGGGCGGGGGTTGAATCTGGGGTGCAACAGGCTAAGGCTGTGCTTGAGGTGTGATAGGTGGTCCTGTGGGTATTTGAAAGCCAATAGGGGTTACAAGAGCACGCTCTGGTGAGGCTCTTGTCACACTAGAATTAGGGGTGTGGTGAATGTCCACAGTTCTGGGTCTGAATCCCCTGACAGGTAGTTCTTTGAAGAGTCCACTAGATCTAGACCTAGTATTTGGCCTGAAAGCCAGGATTTCTCAAGTTTTCAAGGCAAAATGGCAAGTTTATGGCTAGAATTCAAACCGACAGGATGTTTAAGCAATGTATGCAGGAGTCTATAGTTTCCTTTGTCAACAGGCCCTCCTTCTAGCACCAGTTTCTGTTGGTCAGTATATGATGTTAGTCACAACCAAGCACACAAAACAAAAGTTACACAACAACCCTTGTTTATCCTGAAAGATACAATGAATTCAAAGAATTCTTGATCCCAAGTCCCTGTTGATTAGTTCATAATCTGTTTATGTTACTATGTGGTTGATGTGTATTGCTGTTTTCCATTTTGGGGCCTTACGTAGGTCTGTAGATTCTATTTTTGTAACAATGCTATACAGGGAAGTTACTCTACACAATATATATCTCCAAGTGATGTCTAAGTTGATATTTGCATGAGTTCTACCCCTATTTATGATTCTCTGCATGACATTTTCAATACTACATGCATTTAGCTCAAAATATGCTAATGATACTCAGTTGTCTTTGGGATGTCAGCATATTTTTTTGTTCTGCTCAGTATTTATCATGATGTGTAGTTATGAAAGTGATTTCAATGAAATTAAAATGAGAAAAAGGGTTAGAGAGTGAGATTCTTAAAATTACTTGACTGAGATCATAGATCCACATACATATTCCCATACATGCAATGAAGAGAAGAAAACTAAAATCATACTTCACCAGGACAGTCCACAAATCCGCATGATTTAGTGCAAGTCTTCAAGGGTAGAAGTTGACAACAACATGCAATGAAATGAAAGCGCTTCTATAGAACACAACATTCACCAGTACATATCCAGAAATCAACTTGAAGACTACTTAAGGTTTACAAATCAGGATATAGTCTGTAGCTTCATCTCCATACAATATGTTCATAAAACAGGTACATTTACAATGATTTGAGGAAAGGACCTTGATTATTTCAACAATCCAGTCCTCACTAGTCTCAGTAATCTGATCTCTTCCTAAAACTACTAGAGGTCTAATTTTTGTATGATTCACCTCTCTTTTTTGTACAGAACAGGGGCTTAATATATATCTTTGGTTTCTTCCCCAAAATGGTGCCCAAAACCCTAGGAGATTAATGGTCAGCATCTTGAAATGCAGCATCAAATGGTGAGAAATGAGTCCCATCAAGAATTCAAGTAGCATACCCAGATAGGGCGCCGCTCCTTCAATAATGTTTCCATCCACTAACCTCCACATTGAAAGCCCCTCCTCTTCTAGTCGGTTTGGCCTTTGGGGATCTGGCCCGCCGCCTGGGACGTCATCGTCATTTAAAACCCCGCTTTTGTGTTCACCTGCACGTTGTCACTATGTCGGCAACTCTGCATCTTCCCAGCTACTCCAATAATTTGCAATAAGCAAGTAGGAATTAAGCACCATTGTTCAATAAATCAGCAAGGAAAACTAAACATTTACATTAAAATAGGCTCCAAGTGTACAAACACAGCCATCGGGCTCAAAAACCATGGAAAACGCACATCAAAATGCATATACATCATTAAAACCAGTCGGATCAACCATGATTGACCAAAAAAAATGTATTCGGCTCTCCAATCGGCTTCAAAAATCCATTGCACTATTTTCCCGCTCTTTTCCTTGCTCAAATCCTTGTATATGGTGAATGCATGTTTTCCTTGTATATCGGGCTTGTATACCTTAATATACAAGCACTGAAATATGCAAGGAACTTTCCATTTTTAATTTCCATTTTGAATCCGGCTTGTACATTGGAAATGTATGCATAAATATACAAGCCCGCTGCATACAACAAATTAACCTTGTTTCATAACATTTGAATTCTACACCATGTATAAAGTGTTGCATATCACAATGTATGTGTAAATATACAAGCCGGATTTATACAATAATTCAACATTGTTTAAAACCCCTTTCAAGTCCCCACTTGTATATGGACGTTGCATGTTCCAAATGTATGTACTAATATACAAGTCCGAAGCATACAACGAATTAACTCTGCTACATAACATTTCGAGTCTGTGGCAATGTACATTTTGGATTGTATGTCCTCAAAATGCAAAGCACAAAAATACATTGACTTAAACACTTTTAATAAACCCTTCAGTTCTGCATTGTATGTAATGCAATGTATCTCTGCTTTGTATGTTTCGAAATGTATGTATATTGAAGCATACATACAAGTCGAAACATAGAAAGTCTTAATTCTAATTCATAAATGTTTCAGGTCCACCTTGTATGTATGCATAGAACTTTATCAAAAATGCATACAAGGAAAAGGATATACAATCAACTTTGTATACAAGCGAACTTGTATACAAAGGGCCTTGTATATGCAACCCGATAAATGAAAGACATTGTATGCAACATGCAAACGACCTGAAATACAAACAACTTTGTATATAAGCGATATGCAAAGCCGACTGCCCATGTGACTAAGCATAAAACGACCTTGCACCTACAAAGGACTTTGTATATGCAAAGCGATATACATACCTGAATGTACATTTTACCAAAATGCTCATAACTTGCAAAATATGGCAAATTTTGAGATGGTTCAAAAAGCAACCCTAGCTCATTTTTCACAAGCAATCCAACCATATTATGCCCTAGTACTGAAAATGTATTTTTCTCTATTTTAACAAGGTCTACAATTTTCACTCATTTTTCCCTTTACCACCAAGCAAAACAAAACACACAAGCAAAAAGCAAAAAGCCACAGCAGGGGTCCTCATTTTGCTAGGGAGTAAATTGGGGCATGTTGTGAACATCACAACAATATTATGACAATTGTATTCCAAAGATTTAGCCTCCGGTGACAAAGTAAGAAAAATATATGAGCATCTGAGTGTTGGGTTCCAATTAGGCAAAGCAGACAGAGGAAGAACTATCGGCAAAGTATTAGACTTCAATTCGGATGAGTAAAAGGTGTTGATCAAGGAATTTGTGGGATTATACATTGTTGGTGAACATGATTAATGACTTATATGCCTATTTTTTTGTTACATATCACAAATCAAGCTTGGATTCAACTGACAGATTAATTACTTGCAGTGTTCTTATTGCCGACTAGAAATTTGATAAAAATCCTTGATGCAGATATATATACCAGATCAATTCCTATATTTAGGCATGTGTTGTGTTGGTGTAAGTAATAAGGTATGAAGAAAAGTAGGGATAAGTGTGAGAACAACAAATTCAAGTCTGGTATGTGACATAACAACAACATTTAATAGAGGAAGAATGAAGTGCATCAGATCGGTATATTGTGCCTAAACTAGAACTAAACTCCGGCATTTGTAGATGCCTCTCATTAGTTCAAACACATGATTATCTTCTATAATATTTGTAGACAATGAGTCTCTTGTCGGTAGTGTGCCTCTTGTGAGCAGTGTGCTTGAGCAGTGAGCCCTAATTGGCAAGTGCCATTTTGTACTCCTTATTCTTTTGACAGAGAATACAATCTTGGGTTAGTCACCCTGTGGTTTTTCCCTTAGAAGGGTTTCCATGTAAAAATCCTTGTTTTATGTGTGTTGATTTTATTTTTGTTCTTCTGATTACATATGCTCTCATGTTTTGATACAACACTGAATGTTAAGATAACAAAAGAAAAGAAAGTCAAGGAAATTTTGAGATAACTGATTCAACCCCGCCCCTCTCAGTTATCTACTTTATTTCCAATAGGAACCTATTTTTGCTTTTGTGATTAGAGGCCATGTTTATATGCTCAAATCAATGCCAAATCAGATTTTGAAAGCTTTTCAAAATTTGGTGCAAAAGATAAGAGCAAAAATAGCCTAAAATGCTTGATTTTTCGATACTTTTTCAAAGCCAATGAATGAAACAAAGGATGTTGTAAGGATTTTGATTGAGGGTAGCAAGCTATATGTCTGATATCAGTCCAAAACAGAAATCTAATCACTCCCAACACACTCTTGATGCAAATCCAAGATAATGTCAAGTTAAAATATAGTGAAAATATGTCAAAATAGGCACTTTTTTCACCAAAATTCAATGCAAAAGAGCATAACAAAGGGTGTTGTGAGGAAAATGATGATGGAGAGAAAATAATATCAGCAATAACAGCCACTTGATTCAAAATACCCAACACAACACAATTGTAATGCCACTTAAGGTAAAACCCTAGTGAAAATATAACAAAATATGCAAATTTTCACGGTTTTTCAACTCCAAGACCTAGAAAAAGGGGTGTTGTAAGGAATTTTAGGAGGTATAGAAAATAATATCAATAATATCAGTCATCTCAATCCATAAAACTGATCACAACATGCTTGGAGTGCAAACTAGGTCAAACTCTAGGGCAAAAATAGCCAAAATGTGTAGTTTTTTACCGAATTTTCACTACAAGAGTCCGTTAGAAGGGTGTTGTAAAGTTTTTTATGAGGGGAAGAAAATGATTTCCCTGATAACAGAAAAATAATGCAAAAATGCCTTTCACAACACACCTACGGTGCAAGTTTTCAAAGTCGACAAGGCCAAATTTAGTGAAAATCATTGTTTTCGAAGCCCTAGGCTTGAGATCTTGGGATAAAATTCTATGTGAATGATTTTAAGTCTGATTTATGGTGAAATTGAATTACTCTCAAAACTGAAAATTATTTTCAAGTCTTAACATGCAAAATGCCCATGCAAATTTAATGAAAAATGCATCAAAATTGCTAGTTTTGTTGAAATTTTCTATGTAAAAATGCAAATAATTTAAATTTAAATGCAAATTCATACTAAAATGCAAGACTGCAGCCAAATGAAAATTTAAATGAGACTCTAAAATTAGTAGAAAATTTTGATAAAAGATTTTGCCTACTAACCCTATATTTTGGAATTACTAGGTTATATAAAATTGTCAAAATTTTCACAAAACCCTAGCAATTAAATGATGAAAATGCAAGGAAAATATCTAAATTTTTGGATTTTTATATATTTTATATCATATCTGATTCAAAAATCATGAATCAGGAAAATTTAGGAAGAGTTGATGCAATTTAGTAAGCCAAACAATGCAATTTTTTGTATTTTTCAAAATTTTCAATTTTTTTGAATTTTTCTCAATGCAATGAAGTAAATGACCAAATGAATGAATGAATGAAATCAAAATTTGAAGACAAACACTTAGCAAGTTGCAATTTAATTCCAAAAACATGGGTTCATCAAAATGTTTAGGTAAAAATTGGATTTGTTAATATTCTACTGTTTAGATGCTTAAATCCTCCTTTCCACCTTACATTCAAGGATCTAGGGTCGAGTGATGAGCACTATCATATCCTAGGCTACTTGTAGATGTAGAGAAACTTGGATTAGGGAATTAATTATCAATTTTTCATTCTCCTATATCCAATTGACCATTAAAACCCTAATTATGCAAATACAACAAAAAATTAATGATTTACGAAAAAAGCTCTTGTAAACAGGAGTAAAATACTGAATTACAAAGTACCTATTTTCAGGGTTTCGAAGCAGAATAGTCGAGGACACTGGAGCGGTCTCCCAAGTCCAAGGCACCTACTTTTTTAGGGAATCTAGACCTCCTTCTGACACTGATCAACCCTGTAACTTCTATTTCCCAAGATTTGTCTACGGAGGACACTGGATGAGTACCCAAGTCCTAGAAATGCTCCTTTGTCTGACTTTTCTTCAGATCCTGAATCCCTGATGCCTACCAAGCCTTCCTGCAACTCCACTTTTCCCATATGTGACACCTATAACCTATAATCACAAGACTTGGTTTGGGGGTTGTGGTGTTTAGAGGTTTACCTCAGTCAAACCCCAGAGGACACTTAAGTCTCTGAACACCATTGTTAGGCAAAGAGTGCATGCCCTTGTGAGGTAGAGGTAAAAACCAAAGGAATCAATGATAAAAACACAATGATATGTCACCTTGTAGTGAAGCTCTTAGGGAGGAATATGCTCTTCATGCCATGAGGAGATTGATGCTCAAATCTACAAATATCAACACATAAAACACATAAATCTGCTCTTGCAACACAATAGGAAGCCTTGAATCACCTCGAGAACATAATAGCTTGTTAGTAATCATCTAGTTTACAAATGAATGCCTAAGCTTGCTTATATATGCAACTACAAGCACTCCCGCCAAGAAATTAAAATTCAAACTTTAACATGTCGGCAAAATAACCAAATAACGGTCATAAACCAACACCTAGAAATTTGGGCTGCCCCAAAATAGGGCAGGACTAGGGCGCGGGTGCCCAAGTCCTCCCCCTATTTTTGGTAGGGTATAGCTCAAGGGGTCCACCTAGGTCCAATTTTCCATGGGGCCTATGTCTCATTCCATCAGGATGCCAAAATATGAACTAAAATGTCCTAAATGTACTCTAAAGACCCAAGAGCTAAACCTTATGAGGGAAAAGCCCCCAAGGGGACATTTTCTGACGTTACAATTTTATGGGAATTGCAAGTTACTATAGAAATTTTGTGGAAGGTTTCTCAACTATAGCAGCACTGATTACCTCGCTACAAAAGAAGGGTAAGAATTTTGAATGGATAGAAAGGTGTGAGCAAGCTTTCCAAGTGCTAAAGGAAAAGCACACAACTTCTCCTATCTTGACCATAATGGTCACTTTACAATTATAATAGATGCTTTGGGAGAAGTACAAGGAGTGTTGATGCAAAATGAGCAAGTGGTTGTTTATGAGTCAAGAAAGTTAAAGCAACATGAGTTCAACTATGTGCCGCATGATCTTGAGTTAGCTACCATAGTTCATGCACTTTAGATGTCCCTTTGAGTTAAAGACAGATCATTTAGGGCTCAATTATATATTTACTCAACCTAACCTTAATGCATGATAGAGAAGGTGGTTAGAATTCCTTAATGAGTATGACTTTGGAATTGAGTATATAAAAGGAAAAGAGAATAGAGTAGCAGATGCTTTTAGTAGAAGAAGACATCTGACTGCCATGGTTACAATGAGATCCAATTTGAAGAAAAAAGTAATTTAGAATCTTGAAGGGGATGAGATTTATGAAAGAGTAAAGCAATCTTTGGGAGTAGACCCCTTAGATCACAGGTTTGATGGTTATGTGATAGAATCAAATGGACTTTTGAGATTTCAAGGAAGAACATATATTCCTAACTCAAGAGAGTTAAGGAAGTTAGTGTTTGAGGAGATCCACAATGCACCATATTTAGGGCACCCTAGGGTGACCAAGATGGTTGAAGGTTTAAGACCTTTATACTTTTGGCCTAGACTTAAGAAGGATGTGATAGAATTTGTGGCTCGATGTTTTGAATGCCAATGAGTCAAAGCTGAGCATGTGTATCCAACAGGATTGTTGTACTCGCACAATGTTCCTAAGCATAAGTGGCAAGTATGGATTTTATTCAAGGGTTACCCATGTCTAATAATAGGCATGATGTCATCTTAGTGGTTGTGGATAAGTTGACAAAGGTAGAACATTTCATTTCGGGGAATCTTTCAGATGGTTCTATAGTTTTAGCTAAGAAGTTCATTCAGGAGATTTTTTGATTGCATGGAGTGCCTGAGACGATAATTTCAGATTCAGACACTCACATGACATCCAGATTTTGGATAACTCTTAAGGCAGCATTGGGCACAAAGTTAACTTTTAGTTTAGCATATCATCCTCAAATGGATGGTCAAATAGAAAGAGTAAATCAAGTTGTAGAAGAGCTTCTCAGAATGTATTGTATGGATCAGAAGTATGAATGGGAGGAGTACTTGCATACAACAATTCATACCATGCATCTTTTGGAATGGCACCATTTGAAGCTCTTTATGGGTGTAGGTGTTGAACACCTATCAGTTGGGATAAGGTGGAGGATAGAATAGTGATTGGTCCTGATATGGTAAGAGAAATGGATGATTAGATGAAGCTAATCAAGGAAAAGTTGAAGCAAGCTTTAGACCATCAAAAAAGTTATGTAGATAGGAATAGAACACCTAGTCAGTTCTCAGTGGGTGAAAAAGTCTTTTTGAAGGTCAAATCTCAGAAGAGTTCAGTTTCATTTGGTAAAGAGTCCAAACTTGCTGCTCATTTTGCAGGACCATTCAAAGTTCTGGAAGTGATTAATCCTGTAGCTTATAGACTTGCTCTACTGCCTGCACTTTCTAGAATCCATAATGTTTTTCATGTGTCCTTACTTAAGCTTTATCATCTTGATGCATCACATATTCTTGATTGGCATGCTTTACAAGTTCAGGATCCAGTTGTGGTGCTGGTCGAGCCCACTCAAAGTCTAGAGAGAAGCACAACATTAAGCTACATAATAGAGATGTGGTGCAATATAAGGTCCAATGGGATTAGTAGTCAGAGGATAGTGCCACACAGGAGAATATGGAGGAGATTGATAGATCTTTTCCTCATTTGAGGATAACATAGATTTCATATTCATACATGGATTATGATACTTTGAGTTGTTAATGTACTTTGAGTTGATGTTATTGTTTTATGATACTTTGATACTTTATTGGTGGTTGAGTAATACCTTATTGTTTTGATGTGTAATAAGACATCGGGATGATGTCTCTTTCAAGTGGGGAAGGATGTCACATCTCATTTTTATGGACTATATTATTATTCTAGATTAATGAACATTTACCATAATGGTTTTACTTTGAGTAACTTCCATATGTGTGAAGGTAATTATCATGAAGTTATATTTGAGTAAATTGGAAAGTTGATTTAATAATTGAATATTATTGATGTGATTATGATGTTTTGTTTTGGCTATGTTTTTGGGAACTAACCTATTGATGTAGAGTTGAGTGCAAATGAATGTAGGTACTCATTGAAGACGAGACCATGGTTGAGGTAGAGGTGTTCTAGCCACTTGACAAGAACTGATGGATGGTTAACCCTAATGCAATCACACACTCACATAGTTTCATGTTACATTTTGAATGGCTTATTTATGCATCATTGTGTGGATGATAAATATGATTGATGGTTAGATACTTAGAAAAATATTATATTTTAATTATTAATGAAAATCCTTTTTGAATGCATAATTTAAATGCAATTATTAGAAGTTGTTTTTGATTATATTAAATGGTGTGAGTTTCCTATTTATATGAGTATAGATGTTTGGAAGACAATATATTAATTAGATTTAAACAATTAAATATATGGTTATATAAATTGTTGTTTTATTTTACTTCTTGATTTATTTAAAGTGATTGTGTTTTAATAAAAATAGTTAAATTATGTTAATAATATTATTATATTTAGAATTTTAAGTAAAAGGAATTAAAAAATCAACTTACTGTCATGCATGTGACAGTAAGCTAATTTAAGTCATTAATTTAAATAAAATAAAAATTTAAAGCCTTTGCAAAAGGCAGATCTCATGCAAACGGAGGCAGAGCTTCAATTATATGAAAAAGTAGCATCTTACCTAAACTAGGGATGCCAAAAATAAGGGGAATTTTTGATAAAAGAAGGGCATTCAAAAAGAAAAGATCATCCATGATTTTTGCAGCAAGAAAGATTCAATTTTCTATAAACGTTGAAGGAGATTAGAAATAAGTTTTTATTCATCTCCAAGCGATCAAGAAACTCGGGTGATGAAGGTGACAGGAAGGAAATAAGAGCAACAATTAGAAAGAAAGAAGTTGGAAATGACCAGGAAAATCATCCTTCATCATTCAACACAAAAAGACTGGGTATTTCCCTTGTATATTTTTGCAAATAATAATGCTTGTCTCTAGTTTAAATCCTACCTTTGGCTATCAGAATCACCCCTCTATTTATTTGTGTTTGCTTAGTAAATTGACCCCTCTAAAATTGTGATATTGACCTACCTCTTCTTGGCCACTAAGTAGCAAACTTGGGCTTGCGTTGCCCTATTTCTGTTTTAAACCATCCACCTTGGATTTATCTCTACTGCCAGTTTTGAAAACCAGGGCGTTTGACTCAGAATTGACCCTCTAGAAACCACCTAACCTTAGTTTGTTCCTGGTGCCAGTTTCTTATCTCTGTTTTGATTGTTTATCTCTCTGATCCCTAGCATTGACCCATTGTAGGGCAGCGGCTTAGCTTCTTTTAAAATTCTTTTCAACCTATCCTTCATCAGTTGTCACCATTCTACTCAAATTATAGCGTAGCATTTAGAGTTGACCTACTTTTCTAAAACCTTATCCTTATTGATCATTGTATTTCTATTTTTATGATATGATGATCGCCTCTTTCTTCATATTGTTTATTGTTGGAAACTATTGGTGTTCCTGATTGATTTTTTGAGTTTCCCTAAAAAGCAACCATCTTCTATCCACAGGGTCCTTAGGTTAGTGGTCAACGAATAGGAGACTAACTCTCTATCTCCTTTGCACTTTAGGCTCTGCAGGACCTAGGGGGTATTCCATTGCTCAATATCACTACTATAAATCCTTGTTACAACTAGATATTGACATCTAAGTAGATATGTTCCCTTGTAGGTAGATCAAAGTGTATGATTCCTTCAATGTTGGCTAGCTTTGGGCATCATTCCACTAATAAATATGAGAACATCAACTAAAATATTAAATCCTATTCCTAAAATTTGTAAATTGATTTGGGTTTTTGCTTTTAAAAATGTATGTGATTGTTATATTATGGGTATTTTGTGAAAATAATCCCAACTTTGACCAGTACTGGTCCTAGGGTGTGAGTCAATCTCTTACAAATGCAAAATACTTGTCACAAGCATCTCAAACATACAGATTTAGATGTTTTCATATGTTCCCTTCCTTATAGAAAATAATCCACAAATGGGTATCCCCAATAACTTTACTTATAAATATCCTTGTTGCAAAACAAACTTCCCCTAAATCTAATTTAAAGCAATTTTAATCTGACCCTTGATTAGAAGCAGAAAACTAGACAAGCAATATAGCAAATGTACATTGATGAATTCAGAATCCCTTAGTATCTTCCTTCGAAAGAAAATGCTTGCAGCACAGGAGATAGTTACTAGAAATACATGCTCATAGGCATTTTTCATATAAACTCAACCTGAAACTGATAAAAATGCTCATGAAAACAAACATTCAACAATGAAAGAAGAGAGAGCTCATAGGAGAAAAAAGGTGTGTTGATTGTCAGGAACACTTAGAGGGGGGGTGAATTAGTGTTCTATAAATATTTTCTTGTGCTTTTACTTTTAACCGTTTCTAAAGAATAATCAAATAGAAGTAAAATATACAACTGAACATCATCGACAAAAGCATGACACATAACACCAAGATTTTACGTGGAAAACCTAAAAAGGGAAAAACCATGGAGAGGATTAGCTCTCAAATATATATTGCAATCTTTACAAAAATGATGTTCAGGCTTGGTCACTCCACGAGCCTAGAACATACTGGCTTACTGCCATGAAGTACAACTAGATTTAGCAAGCTCACTGCCTCAACCCTAAACCTAGAAAGATTACAATAAGGCTTGTTAAACCCTACTAAAGGCTCACTGCCAGCTCACTACCTTGATGAAGAATGCTTGCTTCCAAACATATTGCACATGAAAACTGAGTACTGCTTAAGCATCTTCCACTATGCCAGGGTGTAGTCATTTAGCAATTAAATTCTGAATCCCAAGTCTTCATTGCTACTGATCTTCTAACTCTATTCTGCTATTCACATCCTCACTTTACTCACACAGTTCTTCACAACTACACTCAACTGAAATTCATTGCTCTTATATATCTACATCATGATTTAATCCATAATCAGGTCGGCATTTGAGAAGTGAAACATGTACATAGAAAGATGTACCTTGTCACTCACTCCAATGCACTATGTGTCGTGCGGACCCAAATCTTTTCCTAAACATGTTAATATATATCATCTCTAATCATTCAAATAATTAAATAGATCTTTCACACACTATCCTTTCTCTGCATCATGATTTATCTCACCAGTCAGCCTGTTCCTCAAGAGCATGCTTAACAACTTCATTTTCTAACTTACAACTTTTATTGAGGATATCAAAATACCTTCAAAATCATATTAGGGACTCTCTACACATTCCCAATCTTACCCTTAGAACTGCAAGGCATGATATCATCTTGCAGAGAAATGCAGACCATCAGAACTCAGACTCTGTCTCTATCAAACTCTGTCAAATACTATGTCGATACTTAGCAGCTTGTAGCTAACCTTCTGGTGGACTTCAAATCTTCTAACTCTGGAATAAGATACTTCATATAAGTGTTTACAACACCTCAAAACTGTATAACAAAATACTTATCTATGGAGGAATGCGGACCACTGCACTGGACCTTGTTCATTGTTTCTGCTAAACCTTTGCTTATCCGAACTTAGACAATTCTTCAAGATGACTTTTGGAGGAGATCAGGAGTTAACCTTTGAAGCATAACACTATCAAACAACTAAGAACATCATACCTAAACTGCATTAACTGATCATCACTTGCGGATACATACTATCCAACTTATTGTCCTCTACTCAAAATACTTTTCATACTTAGCCATTTTCTGTCAACCGGACTTGGGATCCAATATGTTCTTCTGGAGATATCTCTTCCTATCATGGTGATAGGATCTCTGAGCCTTGTTGCCATCGATGACAACATACAGTTCCATACTAGAGTAGTGTCTCTTGTGAACAAGGTGAACCTCTAGAATTACTTTATATTCTCCTTTCCAAAATTTCCCAAATCTTCCAACCCACCCTACAATGAATTACCAGTTGTTCTTTTATAGAATTCAGAACGCGATACTAAGAAATTATTACATATTGGTATCAATTAGGTGAGCTTTTGCATCATAAATCACCACCAGTGAGCCTTGGGAACATTAATAAATTATTTTTCTAAAAGGAGAGGACAAAATAAAAAAAATATCCTAGAGCTACCAAAGACCAATCAAGTCACCCCTGCATTATCTTTACCATCTAACCCTTTGCCCATCACACAGTCGCAACCACACACTAGAGGGACCCTCATTCCTTTGTGATGCTATGAAATGAGGCTACATAGCCTCATCTCAAGCTCCTTTAACTGTACCCAGCCATAGAGAAAACATTGTAGCGGCCTCTAATTCAAATTTCTTATCATTATTGGGTCATTTTTCTTGATGTAGATGCATTTTTGTAGCTGCCAGAAATCAAAACATACCTCAAACACATTTAAAATTACTACCCAAGCATTACAAATGGTCATTGGATGAATTCAGGCCCTGGAGCAACAATTTTGAATCAAATAGAACCTCCAAAAATTTGCCAGAAAGCCTAAAATGTGAACAACATTCCATCCGGCAATGTCTCTATTTGAATATGGCCTAAAAGACCCCAAAAAACCCACAATGGACACAAAAGCATGCCTATCTTCACTGTAAAGAAGATTGTAGACCAAAATCTCCTCAGGGGAAGTCATTTCGCACCATTGCAGAGCAAAAGCAAGGAGGCTGAAATGGCTGTGTGATTGTGTGAAATACCCCAAAATTAGATTTATTTTCCTTTTCTAAAGTATTAACATTATAAACCAATGTTTATAATGAAATATTTCCATTAAAATATTTCTCTTGCCCAAAAATAATTTTAAAATAACATTTTTCAACTTTAGGCAAATGACAAATATTTAATTTCCTCTTTCAGGCAAACGACACATCCTCACCAAAAGCACACTGGATATCTGGAGGCCGTGAAAATTTGTATAGGTCCATTTTCAATTATTTAGAACATACCCATTTCGTCAAAACTTGAATCGCCAAAAGATTTTAGGGGCCTCCTTTCTAAACTGGCCTGTTAGATATGTTTGCCGCAATCAAAATACATTAAAATACTACATTGTATGGTCTCCAATTTTTATGAAATTGGAACTAGAGATGTTTTGGACCAAAATGCGAAATGGGTCACCCTCAGAATTGTGAGATTTGCAACATTTTGGAACACCAAATCTAGCCCGGTCGTAGTCAGAAAAGAATTAAATAGCCCATCAAAACTCATCCTAGAAGCACAAAACTGAATAGGCACGTTACCATATGTACCAAGAAACATTCTACCATATGGATTTGCAAGATGATCTCTAAGTTGCAATATTTTAATTGGCAAACGTGGGCTCTGAAGTAGATTGAACAACATGTTGACCTTGCCTCTGTTGACACATCAAGAATAGATAGACACTTCAATTTTGTAAAATTTGAGGGTGCCATCAGTGGTTCATGTTTGGGGACACATACCTCTTGCAGGCATGGCGAGATTCCAGTTATCTCTGGGATGTAGAGCATGTGCCAAATCGATTAGGTTGCAGTGTAACTGCTCCATCTACAATGCTTTGACTAACAATTTTCAAACATTATTTATAGGCCTCGAGTCCCCAAAAAGGAAGAACCAAAACCTTCCTTCATCAAGTACCTAATTTTCATCTAACTACATCGGGTCAAATATGAAAGCACTACCATAAACTGCCCACAAACTAACCCTAACGTTGACACGCTTAACCATATCACTAAGCCTGCCACTATCAACATTAACTCTATCATTCTGAACATTGCATTCATACACTAACTGAAATCCACAATCAGTGTGACAATTTACCTTATCTAGCTCATTGTCATGTTGCACTAAATGCTCATCCAACTGAACTAAAAATTGAAAATAGTCATAGTTCCTTTGATAGTTGGCATCATTAATCTTGAAATCACACTTAGTTTGCATATCAAATATAAAGACTTCATAAAAAATTTGTTCAATAGTCCCATCTAGAAATATATGCTCTGATTTATTGAAGTCAAACTACAGCTCTGAGTTTGGAAAATCAGATTGAATATAAGACTCATATAAAACCTTAGAGTCATCCTCTAATTTTTGTCCCATGCTAGATAAGCACTCATTTTGTGTGATAAACAAAAATTGTTCATACATAGGCATATGCTCAAATTGACTTGCATTATATTGACATTTACACTCACTTGAACACTACAAATCAATCATTCAATTACATGGCATAGTGATTTGGAAATAATATTTGTTAAAATCCATAGTATCCTTGTCATCATTCAGATCAGGGTTATCACAAGAAATGCCATTCCTATCAACATCTCATGTATGCTCAAAAGTAAGTAATTCTTCATAATCATTGTTATCCTGCAAATTATCTTGTTCATTTGTGGATGGGGAAACAAATGGACATGTGTCATACTTAGTACCCAAAGGAACATCATCATTATTGAAGTTTATGTGAGTAGGGAGTAGAAGCTCATGACCATCTTCATGTACATACCTTTGATATTCCATGGCCAACAAACCTAAAAGTTGGTCACTGTTGAGTGAACATGCTTCTTCTTTTACATCTTCCAATGCTTTTTCCTCTTGATCTCCATAAGAGTTGCAAGCACTACTTAATTGCAAATTGAAATCCACAGGGTTGTCACTTTTGTCATTAAAATTTGGGTATTCAATGGATTCATCATAGCATGGTTCTTGTTCACCAACAAGTGAGCATGTGTCTTCATCCAATTTTACACTATTGCACCCCTCAATGAATGAGAACATGTCCATTTCTATAAAGAAACAAGCATATTCCATCTCACCATTAATTTCTTGAGTTGGTGGCTTCACATATAGATCTGAATGAACACATTTCCTAATGTTATGCACATCAACATCCTCATAGAAGCATTCATAATCCATAGAAAAAAAACCAGGTTTGATGTCATCATGATCCTTGTCACAAGAAAATTCATCACTACATAAACCATGCTCAGAGTCTTCAGAAGGTATTCTTTAAATTTCATTCTCATTTAATCATGATCACTAATTTGTAGTGAAATATTTGCAACACTTGCATTGTCGTCACTGATCAAAACATAACAAAGAAGGACATCTTGCATCTCTTTTACTTCTTCATCATCCGAGATATCATAGGGAGAGATTTCATGTATATCTATTTTGTCATCATGCCATTTAATTTTATCTTCATCACTGATATATTGATCGGCATATATGTTGCTTGTGGGCTGATTACATTCACTATCCTTATTTACAAAAGATAAATCTTGATTTTCTGATATACTCTTTTTAGTTATGTCCATCATGTTCTAATTTTTCTCAATAGGACAACTGCTATTTGTATTTTGTGACACCACACCTCTTGTATAATTACATTGGGTTAATGTATAAACTAGGACATCAGGGGTGTAAGTGCTCTGACATTCATTTTTAATACTTGAATTACACCTTTCATCAACATTGGGTGCATTAGGGCAGCAAACACTTGTAGACAAATAACCCTTGTGCATTCCATATTTCTAGTTGTTTTCAATGTCCATGGCTATCCCATAAGCCTGATGCAAAGTCATAGGATCCTTATCTCTCAATTGGTAACTCATCTTCCTATTAAAAGCTCCCAAATAAACAATTAAACCTATTGCATCATTTGGTCTAATAAACTCAGGAATATCCCTCAATGTTTTAGCAAATATCAAGTTAAATACTGGGACCAGCGCGTCCTCTTCTTTCTTTATGCTCATAAATTTATTGATCACATAACTAGCATTGATTCTTTCACCAAATTGCTCCATGAACACTGCTTTGAATTCCTCCCAAGAATAGATAGAGCATGCCGGTAAATAAGAGAAACCAATATCTTGCATCTCCTTTCAAAGACTGAACAAATAGCTTCATGACAACATCCTCAAAATCAAGTTCATAGTCTTCCATCACATCAACAAACTCTTGCAGATGCCCACTTGCTGATTTAGACCTACCACCACTGAACTTTGGTATTTTATTTCTAATTTTAGGTGGTTCATGATTTGGGAAACCAAAGATATTGCAAAAATTTATGGCCTTATACCTTTCACTGATAAAACCTATTTGATGGCACATATGGGGTTGTATATTATGCATTCTTACACTTGAGGCCATACTAGGATATAGACTGGCAACACAATCTCCCTAGTCTTTTAGAGACTTCTCACATTAACTTTGTAGTTATATACTTGAACCTCAATATTCATTTACAATAGGATCTTAAGCCTTCACAATGCAAATTCCTATCCCAGCTTGCCTAAGATCTTGTAAATGAGTTTCCTCAACAACATATATACCTCTTTTCAAAATACATACTACAATCTTAGTAATGAAAAAGTATGCAAGCCTATCACTACCTCTTTCCTTTCTCTTAGTGTTTAGTTCTCCCTTAATAGGGAACTAGAAGTTTTCAAGACTTTCAAATATAGTTTTCATACACAAGCTTATCCTTCTTGAAAACCAAAATATGAAAAATACTTGGATATGTTGTAGCTGCTACAAATTTTCCTCCCTGATTGAAAATCTTAATAGATCTAAAACGTTCTTCACATTTTCATTAGGTTCTTTTGACAAAGTCACCACCTCTCTTCGTAGAGGACCAAACTTTAAACAACACAAAGATCTTTAAAGCCTTCTTTCATTCTTGGTTTTCTTCCAACATTAGAGCCACACAAAAATTATTTTAAATTTGCTACAACAAAGCCCCATCTAGGTCTAAAACTTCAATATCTAAACCAAATATTCAGACCAATCAAATTCTTTGACTATTTGCTCATAGATCTATCATTGTCCCTAGCAGAGTCACCAATCTATTGGTGTTCCTAACTGATTATCTGGGTTTCCCTAAAAAGTAGCCATCTTCTATCCACATGATCCCTAGGTTAGTGGCTAACAAACAAGAGGACTAACTCTTTGTCTCCTTTGCACTTCAGTCTCTGTAGGACCTAGTGGGTATTCCCTTGCTTAATATCACTATTATAAATCCTTGCTTCAACTGGATATTGACATCTAAGAAAATATGTTCCCTTGTATGTAGACCAAAGTGTATGATTCCTTCAAAGTTGGCTATGTTTGGGCATAATTACATTCATAAATCTGAGAACATCAACGAAAATCCTAAACCCTACTCCTAAAATTTGTAAATTGATTTGGGTTTTTTCTTTTAAATGTGTGTGTGATGGTTTGATTATGGGTATTTTGTGAAAATAAGCCCAACTCTAACCAGTGCCGATCCTAGCGTGTGAGTCAATCTCTTACAAATGCAAAATAGTTATTAAAAGCATCTTAAACATACAGATTTAGAGGATTTTCCTATGTTCCCTACCTTATAGAAAACAATCCACAAATGGGTATCCCCAATAACTCTACTTAAAAATATCCTTGTTGCAAAACAAACTTCACCCAAATCTGGTTTAAAGCAATTTTAATCTAACCCTTGATTAGAAGTAGAAAACTAGACAAGCAATATAGCAAATGTACATTGATGAATTTGGAAACCCTTAGTATCTTCCTTCAAAAGAAAATGCATGCAACACATGAGATAGTTACTGGAAATACATGCTCAGAGGCATTTTTAATATAAGCTCAACTTGAAACTGATAAAAATGCTCATGAAAACAGACATTCAACAATGAAAGAAGAAAGATCTCACAACACAAAAATGGTGAACCTCCAGAATTGCTCTATATTCTCCTTTCCAAAATTTCCTAAATCTTCCAACCCACCCTACAATGAATTACCAGTTGTTCTTTTATAGAATTTAGAATGCGATACTCAGAAATTATTACATATTAGTGATTAGGTGAGCTTTTGCATCATAAGTCACCACCAATAAGCCTTGGGAACAATAATAAATTATTTTGTTAAAAGGAGAGAACAAAATAAAAAAAATATCCTAGAGCTACCAAAGACCAATCAAGTCATCACTGCATTAACTTTACCATGTAACCCTTTGCCCATCACATAATTGTAGCCACACACTGGAGGGCCCCTCAGTCCTCTGTGATGCTGCGAAATGAGGCTATGTAGCCTCATCTCAAGCTGCTTTGACTGCACCCATCCACAGAGAAAACACTACAGCAGCCTCCAATTCAAATTTCTTATCATTGTTGTGTCATTTTTCTTGATGCAGGGGCATTTTTGCAGTTGTTGGCAATCAAAACATACCTCAAGAACATTTAAAATCAATGCCCAAGGATTATAAATGGTCAATGGACAAATTTAGGCCTTGGAGCAGCAATTTTGAATCAAATAGAACCTCCAAAAATTTGCCAGAAAGCCAAAAATGTGAACAACATTCCATCCGGTAATGTCTTTGTTTGAATATGGCCCAAAAGACCCTAGAAAACCCACCATGGAGATGAAAGCATGCCTCTCTTCACTACAAAGAAGATTGCAAACCAAAATCTGCTCAAGGGGAGTCATTTTGTACCATCGCAGAGCAGAAGCAAGGAGGTTGAAATGGCTATGTGATCATGCGAAATGCCCCAAAATTAATTTTTTTTGCCTTTTCTAAAGCATTAACATTATAAACCAATGTTTATAATGAAATATTTTCATTAAAATATTACTCTTGCCCAAAAATAATTTTAAAATTACATTTTTCAACTTTAGGCAAATGGCAAATATTTAATTTCCTTTTTTTAGGTAAACAACACATCCTCACCATGGGCACATTGGATATCTGCAGGCCGTGAAAATTTGCATAGGGTCATTTTAAATTATTTGGAACATACCCATTTCCTCAAAACTTGCATCACCAAAACATTTTAGGGACCTCCTTTGTAAACTGGCCTGCCAGATGTGTTCACCACAATCAAAATACATTAAAATACTGCATCGTATGGTCTCAGATTTTGATGAAACTAGAACTAGAGATGTTTCGGACCAAAATGAGAAAGGGACCACCCTTAGAATTGTGTGATTTGCAAGTTTCTAGAACACCAAATCTAGCCCAGTCATAGTTAGACAAGAATTAAATAGCCCATCAAAACTCCTCCTAGAAGCGCGAAACTAGGCATGTTACCATATGTACCAAGAAACATTCTACCATATAGATTTGCAATATGATCTTTGAGTTGCAATATTTTAATCGGCGAAGGTGGGCTTCGGGGTAGATTAAGTAGCATGCTGACCTAGCCTCTGTTGACACATTAAGCAGAGATAGGCACTTCAAATTTGCAAAATTTGAGGGTGCCATCAAAAACCATAGTTAAATTCTTAGAGACAGTTAAATTATTCTCTGTTAAACATTAGTAACTTTACTGTGATTTTTCTGCATGTTGATAGAATCAGTCTTTAATTGTAAACGACCTCCTTTTAATGATTAAAACAAGGTACAAATAAATTATTTAAACTTAGGTGAAAATAAGGGATTCATGTAGCTGACTATTCTTTATTGTTTTCTATCCAAAAACATATTTTCAAACATTATCAGTGAAGGACAATAAAAGATTTTATACTCTGTTCTTTTATTAATTTTGCTACAGTTCCTGTCGCAGTTGCAACAGGAAGATTGTTTATTTGTTTTCTGGAGTTCCTGTCGTAGATTTGATAGTAAGAATATTAAGTAGCTAGATTGTTTATAATATTGAGAAACTATAATTGAAATATGGACTTAGTGATTATATCAATTTGATAACCTCACAGATGCAATTGTATGTAACAAATGATGGATTATCTCTTGGAAAGTGTATTTCCTTGATTGGTGTTTTGGGAAAGGGATTATAAAGATTTATTGATGAACTCTAATCCTTTTATTTAATTATTTATTTACTTTCTTCTTAGGGAAAGAATTAGTTTTTATTTAGGAATGTTATTGGGTTACTTTATGGGCTGGGATGTCGAATGTGGATTTTCAGAGATGGCTTTTTCTCTTTTCAGGAATTGAACTAGGTTACTATTTTAAAGGATTAGATCTAATCAAGCTAACATTGAAAAAGATCTAAGATGTTTATTCAGGCATCAGGTTGCATCGAGTGTTCCCTCCTGCTAGTTGTTTTTAGGTAGCTAGACATTTCATGTAGGGCTGGGTTTCCTTCATTTCATGAAGGGATCTGGGGAAGTGTAATTACTTCATGGTTAGGTGGAAAAGCACGTGGGCCATGTTCCTATCTCTTGGCACGTAGGTGGAGGACCACTTGGTTCATGTGACTGATAAGCATATTTATTTATTTATTTATTCTTGTTGCACCTAATTATTGTAACTTGAAATTGGATGTAATATGGCATGAATGCCCATGGATTTTGTATATTATTTATAGTACTTTTTACTTGGATTGAGCATGTGATTTTGTAAGATTTAATGACATTTTGATTCATATTTATGAGATTGTTCATTTTACTTGTGATATTGTAGTTAAGCGAATTAATTACACCCTTTTTTATCTTTTATATTGTAATTAAGTAGATTAATTACATCTTTTTACTTTGGATATTGTGATGTTGTATTTAAGTGGCTTATTTACTTCATTTACTTTTGTGATGAAATTGTCAGCTTTACATGCGGTCTATAAGTATTACAAACCTTTGCATTTGTTATATGGTCAGTATGTTTTACAAACTTCTATGTTTGATAAGTAGCCAACAAGTTTAGTAGACTTTTGAGTTTGATTTGAGGTTCAACAGTATCACATATTCAGAGAATTGTTGTGGCATCTGTATAAGTCACACATTTTTCATTTATTTATATATTTAAAGAAACTAGAACTATGTTTGTTTAACTTGTACCTAATCAATATTGTAAGACTTATATCTTGTAAGGCCGACTCTTTGGTAAGGAATTATACTTTGGTAATTGAGAGTCCAGAGTAGTTCTAAACTCTAGAAGGCCGACATGGTATTGTGAAGACCAAGTAAATGCATGAGATGTTATCTCTACATAAGGTCGAATAAGGTTGAGTTATGTAGGAATGTAATCCTTTAGAAACTTCTAGATGTTTATATATATCATACCAAGATGTAACTCTGTGTAGATAAACCTTACTATGATCATTGAAGATGATTTGTACAAGTTCAAAACTTAACCTTTTTAGAGAGTTGGTAGAATCGAGAAGACCAAGGGGTCATTTATGTTATGTTTGTAGAATCAAATTATCTCAGTTGGAAAATTTAACTTAGTAAAGGGATAGTTATGGAAATTATAGTATTTTATATCAAGAGGTTACACCTCACATGCTATATCCTTATCTATTATAAGCTATATACTAATGCCTAAATAGTCCAAAGAAGACTAGAGGTTTTGTTATCAAGTTATATTATTATAAACTTTTACTTTTGGGAAAGCAAGAGTATTTGAGATATGAGTGTGAAATGGGGAAGTCAAACCCTATAATTTAACCAAGGAAGGTTTAAAATTCTTAAACTTTATAGTCTGTTATGATATTAATAAATTAATTGCACATTTGTATGGTTGATAGTAAATAGTCTAGAACCATTGATCTAGATAGCACAAATTAGAAACGAGTCTAAATAGTAATTTGATAAATTTTAATGATTTTCTTTTTTAGTGTCAAAACTTATTTTATAACACTAGAGTGTTAAAACTATTTTGAGTCGGTGAGTAGATTGATAGGAGGTCATAGACCCTAGAATTTACAAGTATGCAAGAGAGACTTTCTGAGAGGTTAAAATTATCTAAACCTTTATATTGCATGTATATGCTAGCTTAAGGATTAAATTCTAAGTCAGATTGACTAGGATTTGAATTCGTCAAGGCTAATTATGTCGAGAGATATTAGCCAAATAAGTCAAACTATAGAATGAGATGGTTTCCAAGTCAAGTTAGAGGTGTGTTAACTCGTGACTATATTTATTGCAAATGATTATCTATATAGAAACTTTGGCCAAAGTGATGCACTTGTCACTACATGCATTAGTTTGTTCACAGTGTCTAGATGGCGTAACCTATCAGTAGGATCATACTTAGCTAGAAGATTATCTAGAGATGTATGGTCGATTATGTTATGTAGGACACAATACTAGAACTCAGATGGAAAACCTATTGGATCCTTATTTCTATACTCTTCATGAAGGGTAACACCACTTCTAGGAAAGAAGGTGTGTAGGGGACTGTCGGTCTGTGGTTGGATGTAAAGCACTTGGATGATGCTTTCCCTCTATAGTAGAAGACTTGTCAAGACTTGAGTAACATATATCAAGATTCTAGATGTAGTATTCTTTATGTTATGATGTAAAATTATTCTTATTGCCAAGTGCAATATATATTGTAAATGTAAAGTGAAATGTTTCTCACTATGATTTATCTTTGAATATATTAAATTTCAAGGTTGAAAATTATTCAAAAAAGATATGTATTTGTTTCCTTATAATTATGCAAATGATAAAAAAATTCTTCATGTTTACCATGTTCATTTACTTTCTTGTAAAATGTTGTGTATTTTTTAGTAATATGAGAAGTCATGTTACATATGGTATTAGAGCTACCAAGTTCAACACATGGACCTAGGATCTCACTATGAGAATATTTTGTCAACATTTAGCAAATTAGCTAATGTTTATGTTCTGTCAAAAAATGTCCCCTTGGGGGATTTTCCCTCTTAAGGTTTAGCTTATGGGTCCTTAGATTGTATTTAGAGCATATTACATGTTAATTTTGAATCTCGATGAGAAAACCCCTAATTTTTATGGCAAATAGGACATAGCGGGTGCTATAATGCTAAGCCCTACCTAAAATAGGGAGGACTTGGGCACTCGTGCCCTAGTCCTACCCTATTTTGGGTCAGGCATTAAATCTAAGTGATGATTATATGACCATTGTTAGGTCCTATGCCAACACCAAAAGTTTGAATTACAAAATTCTTAGTGTGAATGTGTGTTGTTGCATATATAAGCATGTTTAGGTTTTCATTTGTAAACTAGAAGATGATGGTGAACTTTAAGCATACTTGTGTTTTTAGAGCATCTTTGATATTCATTGTTACAGAGTAGAGCATTGTTATTATGTTTGTGATTACAGATTTGGCTTCATCTTCTCATGTAATTGAAGATCCTTCATTTATGTGAGATCTACACTTCTAAGGTGACATTTATTTGTGTTTCAATCATTTATCATTTGGATTTTACCTCTAACCTATAGGGATACACAATCTTATCTGACAACAGTGTTTAGAAGACTTGAATATCTCTCTAGGGCTTGACTGATGTAAGCCTTTAAACACCACAACCCCCAACCACACTCCTTTGTGATTGTAGGTTATAGGTACCGAGTTTCGTGGAGTGGAGTTGCAGAGGAAGGTTGTAGATGACAAGAATTCAAGATCTGAAAGGAACAAGTGAAATGGAGCATTTGTGAGACATGGGCATCTAGGGAAATGTCCTATGGAGTTTCAGAGATGAGAATCAGAGTTATAGGGACATTCTGCATCTAAAGGAGCTTCTACATCCCAAAAATTAGCCTACCTTGGACAAGGGCGCCTAGTGTAGTGCCCTCCATATTTCAGGTGACAAAAACAAATGAAACAATGATTATTAGTGTCAGAAGGAGTTCTGTATTCTATGAAGAAAACAATGCCTTGGACTTGGGCATTCGAGGTATTGCCCTTGAATATTCCAAATTCTGAACTTTAAAAAATGGTCAGTTATTAATCTCTATCATTTTCCCTAATCTATAAGCATTTATCTAAATTTACCAGTTTATTCATTATTTTGCACAATTAGGGTTTCTTACATATTTAAGGATTGAACTGAGATATTAATTAGCAATTTATGAGTTTCCACATCATTCCAAGTGACAACCCAACCTGTTAGGTTAATGCTCTCACTTAGTAGAGATTCAACTCGATTGATATGTCATTGAATGTTTGTAGTGAAAGGAGGATCTAAACCCATCAAAACCTCAAACCAAACTAAAATCAATCCCCCTCCTTTTTCACTACAAAACATTATGGTGAACCCATATTTTTGAATTTTTGCACCTTGTTGAGTGTTGTGTGATAGATTTGCATTCATTCATTTTGTTGCATTTAAAAAAATTGAAATTTTAGGCTTGCATTTTCAAATAATTTGAATTAATTGGCATTTAATTTCTATTATTTTCATTAGATCTAATTTAAATTACATAAATTCATCATTAATCATTCATTTGCATCGCATTTTCATGCTTAAATTGGTGAAAATTGCTTGAAATTGTGCATTTTTCATATAACCTAGTGTTTGCATTAGCTAGGGTTTGTAGTTAAAATATTGTTTCAAATTTTACTACTGTTTTAAACACTCATTTAGGTCTGATTTCTAACTATAGTGTTTCATCATGGTGTCTTTATTACAAAATTTCATGTCTAGGGTTTAAAAATCTTTCATTTTTCACTAGATTTTGGCTTATTTTGCATATAGAATTGCATCATAGGCATGTTGTGAAAGATATTGTTGCATAATTGGGTTGTTATTAGGATTATTTTTCACTGCCCCTCTTGAAAATTTTCACAACACATCATCCATTAGTAATTTGCATTGAAATTTTGAAAAAAAAAAGTAAAAAATCAAGCATTTTTAGGTAATATTCACACATAGTTTTGCATCAAATGTGTGTTGTGAAGGATATTGTTGCATCATTGGACTATTAATAGGCATATTATTTTCTACCCCTCTTGAAATTATTCACAACACCTCTTCTTTCACTCATTTGCATTGAATATTTTTAAAAAATCCAACATTTTTAGATTATACTCATACATAGCTTTGCATTCATTCTCTTGCATATATAATGGATTCTTCTCATCACTCATTGTTGGAAGATTTATTTGAGTGCATTGCCAATGTTGATAACTTTTGAAAATTCATTGATAAGTATCCTCAATTCTTATACCAAATCACATACATCTATGGTATTGAAATGTCTGTAAGCACTACCTATGATATTCGTCGAACAATAGCCTATTTCGAAAGCTTTGTCACTATTGTCAATGTTTTCCCTTCAATCTTGGAGAATATCACTAATTTTATTTCTAAAAATAACCATGGCGAAAGTAGTAGTGAAAACATCATTCCCTCTATCACTTCGTTTCATGATGACATAATGGACATTCTTTCCGAGACCTATGAGACTGATATAGGGCTAGGTGATTCATCTAATAAAGAGACTTGTCCCAACATAACCCCACTTGGTGAGGATATTTTGGCACAAGAAGAAGACATCATTAACACATTCCTTAACACTACTCTATCATCCCTTCCTATTCTCCCTGGCTAGAATGAAGCATTGGATGATGCAGATTCCATTTGTGAACATTTGCTTCAACCTGTTGAAATTGAAACTTTACCAACTAATGTTCAAGCACTTCTCAACTACATCTTAAACAATAAAATAGATCATGGAACTTTACCTAAACCCTCACATACCTTGGAAAACAAAAAAAACTCACAAAACATTGAAGAACAAACTATTCCTCACAACCAAGGTATTCCAACACCCTCTATACGAACTAAAATGAGCACTTTTTGGGTTCCTCAACAACCTCACTCAACTGGAATGGGTATTATGAAAGATCCTACATCACCTCATTTTATCCACATAGAAAACTATAATATTCCCTCTCTACCATCATTAATAGACACCTTTCCTACAAGGGTCTCCCAACAAGCTCATGAAAATGTGGAAGAGAGAAGAAGAGATAAAGCTTTAACCATTAAAGTAAAGATCAAGATCCATGATGACTGATAGTTCGATTGTCCCTACAAGTAAGTATTTCTAACCCTTTACCACCATTTTGTGTTTCCCCCATGATGTGTTATGTGTTATTTAGGCCTCCTAGGATGACCCTTGATACTCTTGTAAGGTCAAGGATACTTAGAGACCGCCTTTGTTGTGATCATTCTTTTATTTGTATCATTATTCTTCTATATTATTTCTCCTTTATTTTCATTGCTATGTGTTGTGTCTGATGAACATAGCATTGTTGTTGGTGACTTTGGGGCATCCTCCTACATTATTGTCCCTAGGACACTTGTTTCTCCTCTCTTGATTTATTGTTTACCTTCTTCTAGTGGTTCTATCTAGCTAGCTGATGATGAAAAACATATAATACTGATATGGTCCTAGTTCCCCTTCAGCGAGAAATTAAAAAATGGACCTAGTCCATACATGATGATGGGGTTGAGATATATTAGCTGACGCTTGTCTAGGAGAATCATTCCATGTGATATTTTTATGTTGTGTTATCACACTTACAAAACATAACAATACTGCTGCTCCATACACTTTGTTTGTCTTGGATCTTGGCTTGCTTGGCTCTTTATATGAATGATTACATACATTATTGTTTATCATGATTATATTGTGGCTAACACCTTTTCTTGTAGGAAATTGTGTGTTTGTGGGAACATTGGGTGATTGTAAAGTGCATGTCACCTCTTGGGGGCATGGGCTTTGCGTGAACTCATGTTCCCTTGGGTGTTTTCTCTCTACCTTAATATGCTTGATATCGGCACATGATACCAACCACCTTAAGGTGGTGGCATCTATGAGGTAAGTTGTCTAATGATTTTGGTATTAACAAAGCGTGTTTGTAAGACCTCTATGGAGGTGGGATATCATGCATATCCTTTTATTTTAAGCCCTTTGTAGAGATAGGGAAGGTGTATTTCTTAAGGAGATTGCACATCCTCTCATTTTCTAAAAGTCCTCTGAGCAAGTGGGGCTAGTGTATCCTCCCTTAAGCGTGTCTTCAATGATTTTTGTGGCAAAGCCCAATCATCGGTGTATGCTTGCAATGTGCTTAAGACAGTAGAAAACCTAGCAATAGGTTTCTTCCATCACTTATTTGTTGTGTTTTCTTCATGTTTTCCATGTGTGTGTATAGCATGTTTGTTCCCAAGCATAGTCTCAAGACCGGTGGTGATGAGCTCCTCCTATGCTTTGGGATTTGTATGGCATGTTTGTTCTCAAGTGTAGTTTCAAGACTGGTGGCAATGAGCTCCTCCTACACTCTAAGATTTGTATTGCATGTCTATTGCCCCTTATGGAGTTTCAAGACTAGTGGCGATGAGCTCTTCTTGCATTTTGGGTTGTGTGTTTACTTTCCATGTACTTTCATTTTGCATTCATATATATGAGAAAATGAAAAAGAAAAAAATCACTGCATTCACTGTATTCATTGTGTTTCACATGTCTTCAATGCTATCTTCTCCATGTTTTGTATGACTGGGACTATCTTCTTCGTGTTTTGTGTGCCTGTTACTATCTTCAATGTGTTTGGCATGTATTCACATGCTTGGCATGTTTGTTGTGTTTGCTGGCCATACTTTAATGCATGTATGGGCCTTGCATTCATGCATACATTAAAGTGGGGGCTAAATGTTATGTTGGAAAATGTCCCCTTGGGGGATTTTCCCTCTTAAGGTTTAGCTCCTAGGTCCTTAGATTGCATTTAGAGATTATTGCATGTTAATTTTGAATCTTGATGAGAAAACCCCTAAGTGTTATGGAAAATAGGACCTAGGGGGTGCTATAATGCTAAGACCTTCCTAAAATAGGGAGGGAGGACTTGGGTGCTCACGCCCTAGTCTTGCCATATTTTGGGTCAGGCCCTAAATCTAAGTGTCAGTTATATGATTGTTGTTAGGTCCTATGCTGACACCAAAAGTTTGAATTATGAAATTCATAGCGAGAATGTGTGTTGTATATATAAGCATGTTTAGGTTTTCATTTGAAAACTAGAAGATGATGGTGAACTTTATGCATACTTGTGATTTTAGAGCATCTTTGATATTCATTGTTATAGAGAAGAACATTGTTATTGTGTTTGTGATTGTAGATTTGGCTTCATCTTCTCATGTGATTGAAGAGCCTTCATTTATGCGAGATCTACACTTCTAAGGTGACATTTATTTGTGTTTCAATCATTTATCATTTGGATTTTGCCTCTATCCCGTAGGGATACGCACTCTTAACTTACAATGGTGTTCGGAAGACTTGAATGTCTCTTCAAGGCTTGACTAAGGAAAGCCTCTAAACACCACAACCCCCAACCACACTCCTTTGTGATTGTAGGTTACAGGTACCAAGTTTCATGGAGTGGAGTTGCAAAGGAATGTTGCAGATGACAAGGATTCAGGATCTGAAATAAAGAAGTGAAACGGAACATTTTCAGGACTTGGGCACCTTGGGCAATGTCCTCTAGAGTTTTAAGATGGGAATCAAGATCACAAAGACATTATGCATCTGAAGGAGCTTCTACATCCTAAAAATCAGCCTACCTTGGACAAGGGTACCCAGGGCAGTGTCCTCCATATTTCAGGTGACGAAAATAGACGAAAAAGTGATTATCAGTGCCGAAAGGAGTTTTGCATTCTGCAAAGAAAATAATGCCTTAGACTTGGGTGCTTGAGGCATTGTCCTCAAATATTCTAAATTTTAAACTTAAAAAAATGGTCAGTTTTTAATCTATATCCTTTTCCCTAATCTGTAAGCATTTATCTAAATTTACTAGTTTATTCACTATTTTACACAATTAGGGTTTCTTACATATTTGAGGATTGAACTGAGATATTAATTAGCAATTTCTAAGCTTCCACATCATTCCAAGTAACATCCCAACTTGTTAGGTGAATGCTCTCACTTAGTAGAGATTCAACTCGGTTGATATGTCCTTGAATGTTTGTAGTGAAAAGAGGATCTAAACCCATCAAATCCTCAAACCAAACAAAAATCAACCCCCCACCTTTTTCACTACAAAACAATTTGAAATTGGTTTTATGCTAGAATGGCATGGAGGAGAACCAAGAAAACTGCCAGAAAGTCTATTCCCTAGAATTTACCCAAAATAGACATTAAGAAAGAACCTACTAAGGAGGTTAAACTAAAAGAGCATTCTAGCTATGCTGAGGGTACATGGTTGGAAGATTTTTGAGACTTTGGATGATGCTCTTAAGCATATCAAATAGAAAGGAAACAACATATTAATTGGCCAAGAAACCCATTGTTCCTACTTGTGTAGTTAAACCAAGTAAACCTTTTGCTAGTCGCGACATGCCATTTGGGTGTGGTCGTGATGCCCATGTTTTAGGAAAAGAGGTGATGGAGGAGTACCTATGTGTATGTCCACCCTCTAAGTTTGTTTTACTAGGTTCTGATGGGGAAGAGGAAACTGAGGAATATCCTTTAACCAATAGTGACATGTAGTCTTGTTGTGTTATCTATTTAAATAAGGATGTATTTATACCTAGAATAAACTATAATAAAGATGAGATTATTTTTGCTCAATTTTGAGTTTTGTGAATGGATTTTATTGATGAATTTTGATTTAATGAGATGCATTATTTTTGAATTATTATTTATAACTTGATACGAATATCAAGTGTGATATAGAGTATCATCATGGTGTGAACTTGAACAAATTTTGAAGATAGTCAAGGGGAGTTGAATCCTTCTAAACATTGAATGGCTAAGTTGGATCAGATATTGACCATGCTAAATGAAACCAAGGAAAGGCTTGGTAACTTGGAGCAAAAAGTGAGGGGTCAGGGTAGATCCAAAGGAGAAAATGAGGACTCACATCAAGGAGATGATGAAAATGTCCATGAAACTAGTATTCATGGTGATCAAAGGGAAAATGTTGATAGGACTAAGTCTCAAGATGAGAAGAGAAGTAGACTTGCCTCTAAGATATCAAGAGATATGAAGAAAGTCATGCCACCCATGTTTTATAGAAAAAAAAGTGGTGATGCTACACAAGCTTGGTTAATAGAGATGGAAAAATATTTCAAGATTCGAAATTACTCTGAGATAACCAAGGCAGTATGGGGTGCCTTTCAACTAGCAGGAGAAGCATCCATGTGGTGGATGAAAAAGAAAATGGAACTGGGGTTAAGTTCTTTGAGCTTAATTTGGGATCAATTTGTGGTCTTATTTGGTTAGAGGTGGTTACCGCAGCTCTTCTTCAGCCAAAATCTAAGATATTTTCAAAATTTGAGACAAGGAGATATTCTAGTAGTTGGATATTGGGAAAAGTTCACCCATCTCCTAAAGTATGTTCCTCAATACTAGAAAGATGAAAGGTTTAGAATTAGGAAAGTTATCATGGGTCTGAATGCCTAGATAGGTGGAGAAGTTGATGTGCATGTTCCTACCACTATGGACCAATTTTTAGAGAAGGTAATCAAGCATAAGGAAAAATTGAAGTTAATTTCTGCATACAATGAGAAGAATCACAAGAGGTTTAATAAGACAGCAACTTCTTAGCCTTTCAAGAAAAGCAATGACAAATAGGATGTGACTAAGAAAGCAAAAAGGGCTCCAGAAATAACAAGAATGGACCCAGAAATGAGAAGAAGAACAATAGCCATGTTTAAAGAAATGATAATAATTTAGGTAAACTTGCTGAGAAGTGAGGACCTCCTAGAGGATGTTTCACTTGGGGTGGAGATCACTATGCAAATCAATACTCAACTAAGAACCAAGGAGTTCAACAACATGGTAATGCATTACCCAACTAGCAAGCAACTTTTCAATAGAGGATTGATGTGGCTTTGGATAATTTCCAGGTAGAGTACCAGATTACTCCCATTGAGACAATAGGTACTTTGTTTGGAGTTCCTATTTCTATTTTGATTGATATTGGAGCAACTAAAAGTTTGATTTCCCCCATTATGGAGTAAAAAGTGGACATGCTTTTTTACCTCCTAGTTTAGCTCCTAGGTCCTCGTGATTACATTATACATACAAAATATTCATCTAGATGTAAAATCCCCAAAAACCCATGACAATGGAGAACTAGGGGTCCATTTTATGCCTTACCCTAGACCAAAAAGGCACTTAGGGACTTGAGCACCCGCACCCAAGTCCTCCTTGATTAGTCAGGGCCAATTTCAAAGCATGTCAACATAGGACCTTTAAATGGGTCTCTCCTTGTTGGCTCTTTCAATTAATTTCATGAATGTTAGCAAGAAAGCATATATAAGTGTGTTTTTGAATTCATTTGTAACCTAGATGGATATTGCAAACTTATGATATTGTAGGAAAGAGCATTCAAAGCATTCATTGTGTTATTGTTGCAGATTTGTGTTTGTATTGTGTGTATTGTTGCAGATTTGGAATCATCATCCATCTCCTTATGAGTTGACAAATCTTCATTCTCCTAAGGGATTCACCTCCGAGGTGATATCATTGTTATTTGAATCATTCTACCATTTATTTTTCTTAGCCTTTTCCATTCTAGGATATGTACTCTCTATCATACAATGATGTTGGAAAGCTTGAATGCTATCCCAAGATTTGACTGAAGCAAGTCCCTAAACACCATAACCCCCAAACTCCTTTTCTTCTTGTGTGTTGGTTATAGGTGTGAAGTTTGAAGAGGTGAAGGTATAGGAAGGTTGTGTGACAAAAATGATTTGGGATCTGAAAGAATTTTTAGAATTTATTCCACTGTAGAAGATTTGGGCATCTGCCTCATAGTTCTCCTGCTCAAATAGGTACTGAATCCAGCATCAAGACACTCTCTCTATCTCCCATTTTAATTTTCTGAAGATTTCATCTTTTTGGACTTGGGAACCTAGCCCATTGTCCTCCAACTTTCCATCTTCTAAGATACAAATTCTTATATCTCTTTGATCACTCTTGTGAAATTAGTTTTTGAATATCTACTCCGCATCTCTTGTTATGATCAGATCTTTACAAAGCTAGGGTTTTGTGCATTAGTTGACTAGGGTTTGATAAAGGGATTGATTGAATCTGATCTTTACATAGCACTCTTGAGTAGAAAATCTATACCTAAGTCTTTCTCTAGTTGGTAGTGACTTGGCTTGGTTTTGTTGTTGAATGTTATTATGGAAGAGGGTTTGATCTAGTGTGCATGCTAGTCTTCATCATTCATCTTTTTCATGGATAACATTTTGGTGAACTCGTAGCATCGATAATTTGCATCTTTCTAAGTGTTGAATTCAAATCTTGTATTCATTCATAACATACTTGTCATTATTCATTAAAAAAACTTGCATAAATTTGAAAAAAGTGAAAAAATAAGCATTCTAGACTTGCACAAAGGCATAGTTTTGCATCATTTTCATTGCATATCATTGAAATTTTTTAATTTTCTAATTTCTACATTAGACCTGACCCATATTAAAGCAATAGCCATTTTATGACATTAAATCTTGCATTTGAAGATCTCATTTGCTAGGGTTTTGTTGAAAACTTGATATTTTTTACTATAACCTAGTCATTTGCCAAGCTATGCTTTGTAGTCAAAATCTTATTTCAGATTTTGCTTCTATCATAAACATTCATTCAATTCTGATTTTGAATTGTAGTGTTGCATCATTCGACATCCTTACTTTCAAAATTTCAACCTTTGCAATTATACATTGTGTATTTCAACAAGCATAACTACCTTAATCTTATTGATCATACTATTGGTTAGTGAATTGAGTGTTATAGGACTTTGCATGAGTTGTATAACCCACTGCCCTAATACAAACACCTTTGTAAGGAGAAGTCATAGACTAATGGGGTCTATTTCTTTGAATAGCACCGATATGTAAACATAAAATAATCCATTGCATAACTACTTTACAAAGGGTGAACAACATCTTTGCAGGGGATGACCCTTTGGTCAAATGGTGGGGCTTCTTTCTTGTAGTACCAACAACCAAGGTTCAAACCCCGTGGGGTTACCCTCTATCGCATCAAAAATTGAGGTTTCGTACCCTCCAAGAGGGGAGAATTTGTGGTTAAATAGTGGGGCTTTGGCCTTGTAGAGCTAACAACCTAGATTCAAACCTCCTGGTAAAGTTTTTTAGGGGATGACTCTTTGGTTAAATGGTGGGGCTTCTTGCCTATAGTGCCAACAACCAAGGTCCAAACCCCATGGGGTCACCCTCTACCATGTCAAAAATTGAGGTTTCTTACCCTCCAAGAGGGGAGAATTTGTGGTGAAATAATGGGGCTTTGGCCTGTAGAGCTAACAACCTAGATTCAAACCTCCTGGTTTTCATGAAGACAACAATTGCGCTCTGCTAGGGTTTTTAGGTTTTCTATGGTTTCTAAGGTTTTGATTGTCTACTTTCCATGTGCTGGTTGGGGATGGAGGGTACTGCAACTAGCAGTACCTCTAGTCTCTTGCTCGTTTCAGACTCTGCCAAGCCTACAAACTAGAAAAAAGCTCTGACGGGATAGATGGACTCTCCTCATAATGGACAAATAGTGGTCTATCACCAGGAGGAGATAGCTAAAGGATCTTCCCTTGTGGTTGTTGACAATCTGGTGGATATGATTGTCACTTCTATGGATCTTTCTCTGGTTGGCAAGTTCGTCTCTCTGACCCAGCATTGAGATAGTTTGTAAATGGGTCTCTAATCATTGGTGTGTTAAAGGCAGTGTGACTATCGTGGGTATGGCATGAAGGTTATTCTTATTTTGGTTCACTAGAAAAGAAAACATGTTGGCTATTTTATCTGGAGGACCATGGCTTTATGGTACCCATTCACTTTCATTGGGCTGTTGGAGACCAGGGTTTGACCCTAGTGCTGATCTTAATAAAATTGCCCCGGTATGGGTCTGTCTGCTTGGTTTTCCTTTAGAATATTGGGATGAAACTATTTTTAGTTCCATTGCTAATACTTTTGGTCATTTTGTTACCCTTGATAACTCCACACACACTAAATCTCGCTTTGTTTATGCAAGATTCTGTGTAAATGTGGAAATCAACAAGACTTTGCCCATGTTCATTGACATTAGCTCTAAATATGGAGTCTAGAGGTAGTCCATCACCTATGAGAATTCCATGATTTACTGTCAAAAATGTAAGAAGAAAGGACATCTCATTTCGCATTGTAAGTTTAAGAAAGTTGAGGAAAATTCTAAGGAAATATCTACTAATTCTATTAAGGAGAATGCACAGGAAGAAACAACTTTTGTTGCTTCACAAGATTTTGAGTCAGTTAGGGATGTTGAGGAATAGAATCTCCATCTTCATGAGGTTTCACAACCAAACTTGGAAGATGGCGAGATTCTGAACCAAGTTAAGGAAACTCAGTTAGAGGTTGGTAATTTTGAAGAGGTTCAAGTTGTAGTTGACAAAGTCAAGGAGACCCAAATGGGTTCATAGGTTTTTGAGCTGGTTAGGGATGTTGAGGAATAGATCCTCCATCTTCATGAGGTTTCACAACCAAACTTGGAAGATGGCAAGATTTTGAACCAAGTTAAGGAAACTCAATTTGAGGTTGGTAATTTTGAAGAGTTTCAAGTTGTAGTTGACATAGTTAAGGAGACCCAGATGTGATGTTACAAAGAGAAGGAGAATCTAGATGAATGTTCCCCTCTAGGCAACTTGGTGAATCAAGTTCATGTTCACTAGTCTACTAAGACTGATTCTAACCAAGAAGCTAGAGTGCAGTTGAATGATATTTTTCATTCTTCAGCTCAAACTATGTTTTACCCTTCCCCAGGTAAACTCACTTTCTATTTTCTCAAAGGAGGGTTATTTCCTCCTCCAAGACAACAATCTGGTCCACCTATTGTTTCTCCTGGAGCAACTAGTGCTTCCCTAATTGACCATGAGGAGTAGACATCTCAAAAGAAAAAAGGTCGTAAACCAAAAAAGAATGCTGATGTGGGTTTAGATCCTCTAAAAGGTAGACCTACATTGAGAGAAACTAGACAAAGAGAAGCAGCTAGGGTGATTGCTAGTGGTAAGCAAAAGACACTAGGAAATCATTCTAGAAAGATATTTAAATAAAAATTCTTTCATGGAATATGAGGGGCCTTAATAACCTCTCAAAACAATTTGAGGTCAAAAATACAGTTTTTGACCACAAGGTGGATATTCTTTTACTTCAGGAAGTCAAAATGTCTAAAGAGAATTTCAAATTGATTGTAGATAGGATCTAGCCTAATGCTTCCTTCTACATAAGTCTTGTTGTTGGTGCCTTTGGGGGAATTGTGACTATGTGGAATGCTTCCAGAATTTGAGGTAAACTTTCTTTTTTGAACAAATACTATTTGGTGATTGATTTTTCTTTGCCTTCCTTTAGATGGAGTATGGTTAATGTTTATGCCCCTAACACTAGGGTGCTAAGGAATAATCTTTGGGAGGGCTTGGCTAATCAACTTGAATCTCATCCTGATTCTTATTGGATGTTGGTGGGTAATTTTAATACCCCTCTATATCCTTCTGAAAAGTCTAGGGGAATTTTGGACTACTTTGATAGTATGTTGGACTCTGCTGATTTTATAAATTCCTTTGGGCCTTTTGAAATTGACTTGATGAATTGAAATTTTACCTAGACCAATAGAAGGAAAGGGGACCAAATGATTCAACTGAAGCTGGATAGATTTCTTATTTCCAATAATTGGCCAAACATTGTCTCCCTTAAACTGGTTGCTTTGCCTAGGACTGTTTCTGATCATAATCCTATCATTTTGGAATGGGCTAATCAGAAGAGAAAAGGCCCCTTTCCCTTTAGATGTGAGGCTTTGTGGATTAAACATCATGATTTTAGGAATCTTCTTTCCAGATGGTGGCAACTTTCAGTTTTGGGCACTCCCATGTTTAGACTTTTTAAAAGGTTGATACATGTCAAGATAGAAGTTTATGGTTGGAATAAATATAGTTTTAGTAATTTCTTTTCCCAGAAAAAGATCTTGTCTAAGAAGCTGGTAGATATTCAATTTAAGATTGCTCAAGGAGATACTTGTAATATGTCTATGCAATTAGAGAATGAACTAATCAGAGATTGGAAGAATTTAATGAACAGGGAAGAGTTATTCTAGAAACAAAAATCTAGAATGCAATGGCTTAAGGAAGGTGATCGTAATACAACTTTCTTTCATGTTTCTGCTCTTAAGCATAGAAAATATAACTTTATTTCTAGAGTGAGATTGGAGGATGGTAGAATTATTACTGAGGATGAGGAAATTGGAGATCATGTTGTCAGCTTCTTTCACAACCTATTATTTGAACAGGGTACAAGTGCTAACAATTCACAGATTGTGAACCAGATTCTAAATAACATTCCTTCACTAATTTTTGAAGAAGACAATGCTAATATTTTAAATCCTATCTCTGATGAGGAGTTTCATGCTATGGTCTTCTCTATGGGCTCTTTCAAAGCCTTGGGTCCAGATGGCTTTCCCCTTCTCTTCTTCCAAGAATTCTGGGACATAGTGGGATATGATGCCATGATAGTTGTCAAAGATTTTTTCAGAACTGGGAAATTACTGAAACAACTAAATAATACCCTCATTTCCCTTGTTCCTAAGAATCCTAACCTAGAGATTCTTGCTAACTTCAGGCCTATTAGCCTCTGCAACACAATTTACAAAATTTGCACAAATCTTTTGGTGGTTAGATTTCAACCCCTTCTTGACAAAATTATCTCTCACTCACAAAAGGGATTTGTTCCAGGGAGACAGATCTTAGATGTTGTGATTACTACTCATGAAACTATTCATTCTATGGACAAGAGTCGCATCCCAGGTATGGTTCTCAAACTTGATATTTCTAAAGCTTATGATTGGATCTCATGGAAATTTTTGTTTAAAATCATTTAGAAGCTTGGGTTTAATGATAAGGTATCCCTTCTCTTCAAGGAATCTATTACTACTGCTAGATACTCTATCCTTGTTAATGGGGTTCCAAGGGGTTTCCTTTCTCCCACTAGGGGAATAAGACAGGGAGATCCCTTGTCCCCCTACCTTTTTATTATGCTAGCTGAAGCACTTGGTAGATCAATCCTTAACAAGATCACCTCAAAAGAATTAATTGGGATTAAACCAACTTCTTCTCTTTCTTTGATGCCCATTCAATAGTTTGTAGATGATACCATTCTTTTTAGCATCTCCTCTATTTTAGAAGCTTCTATTTGGAAATCTTTATTGAATGATTATGCCATGGCTTCTGGTCAGCATATTAATTTTCAAAACAACAATGTTTTCTTTTTTAATACTCTAGGGGATCTTCAAAGGAAAATTATTAATATCCTTGAATGTGCAGCTACTGACCTTCCCTTAGTCTACCTTGGTCTCCCTTTAACTACTAAGGAAGTGTCTTCTGGGTTTTGGCATAACATCCTTGAAAGAACTCAAAAGCAATTGCTAGGATAGAAAGGCAAACTTTTAAGCAATACAAGTAAATTGCAGCTTCTCAGAGTTTCTCTTTAGGGTATACCTACTTACTTTTTATCTTTATTAAAGATGCCTAGATATTTGGCTGACAAACTAGAGTAAATCTAGAGAACTTTCTTATGGACTGGCACGGAGGAAAAAAAGTGAATCTCTCTGGTTAAATGGGACAAAGTCTGTCTTCCTAAGTCTCATGGTGGGTTCAACATTAGAACCATTCAAAAAATGAACAAGGCTCTTTTGTCCAAGATTATTTGGAACTTCATAAATAGGGATACTGACTAGGGAGTTATTATAAGGGCTAAGTACTTATGAGACTCTAACAGATATTCTTTTCTCAATTAGGAAGGTCTTCCTCAAGGATCTGTTATTTTGAATAAAATGATTAAATCCAGAAGTCTTGTTAATAAGGGAATGAAATGGAAACTTGGTGATGGGTCTCTCATCAATTTTTAGGAAGATCCTTGGTTCGGTGATGGACCTCTCTCTAATCATATGGGCAATGAAGCTATTTTTGCTCTTGCTAAATACTTTTTTGGCACTAAAGTTAGCCATTATATTCATCAAGATCATGGTGTTAGAAAATGGAAAAATCTGTTGGAGTGCTGTACTAATTATCCGAATCTTAATCACCGGACTAATGCCATACAACAAATGCTTTTTAATACCTAGATTCCTATTTTTCCTAGAAATGATCAAATTTTTTGGTCTACTGATAAAAAAGGGCTTTTTTCAGTTAAATCATCTTACCATTTGTTGATTGAGAAGGATCACTTGGATGACATTTGGAGGAAAGTCTGGAATTGCAAACTCCTCCCTAAGGTTAAATTTTTTTGGTGGACAGCTGTTCATAATAAAATTTTGACTCAAGACAATCTTCAACAAAGGGGTCTTTAACTAGTTAATAGATATGTCATGTGCTTGAAAGAGGAAGAATCTGTCTCTCATCTTGTTTTGGACTATGAATTTGCGACTGATATTTGGAGCAAAGTCCTTTTGAATTTTGGCTTATAATGGGTTTGCAATAAGGAAATAAGAGAACTCATTGTTAATTGGATCCCTCCTTTATCCCATCCTTGGTTAGTGGAACTATGGACTCAAACTATTCCTTTTGTTGCATGGTTCCTTGGGAAGGAAAGAAATAATAATTTTTTTAGAGAAACTCCTACAAATCCTTCACAGGTTTTCTGTTCTTTATCTAAAGCCCTCCTAGAAAGTGTTTCTAATTCTAGCATCAAAACTGCTGATAAACCTCTTACTTAGTATGAAGTTTTTGTGGCTTCCAACTGGGGGATTATGAATCAAATTCTTGCATATAATGATTCCAGACACTTTAAAAGGTTAAATACTATTTGAACTCCCCTAGAACTAGGGTGGCTTAAACTAAATTTTGATGGTACTGCTAAGTCTAATGGCAAGGCTAGTGGAGGAGGAGTTATAAGGAATGATAAAGGAGATTTAAATTCTTCTTATTTTGGAGGAATTGGGAACTAGACCAATAACTTTGCCAAAGCTTCAGCTCTTTTATGGGGTCTCAAGTTGGCTATATCTCTAGGAATTCACCAACTTCATGTTCATAGTGACTCCAAAATTATCATTATTACTGTCACTAAAGCTTCGGAGTGTGGATGGAAACTTAGAGACATTGTGTCTGATATTCAAACTCTTATATAGGTCATTCCTATGATTTCCTTCTCTCATATTTTTAGAGAAGGGAACATGGTTGCTGACAACGTGGAAAATTTTGGTTAGCAGTTTCAAAATTGGTGTTGTTGGTGACATTTTCATAATATCCCATGCTAGATTGGGGATATCATTCAAAAAAAGAAAGTAACCATATGATGATGACACATCACTTCACTTGGCTTACCTACGTGGCTTGTCTTTTAACACAGGTCATGCTAATTAGACACTTTGCTGGTGATTGGAGTGAGTTTAGATAGCTATGCACATGTGTGAAGGATGGACAGATAATGTGGAATTATTGCATAAGGAATTTGGGTTATCGGTGTAATGATTGCCCTATTTTTTCTTGTATTTACATTAGTGCTTTTTTCATTATTATACATTGCTCTATTTTTGAAGTCTCTTGAATTCTTCACAATATTGTTAGGAGCCTTTGGGATGGAGTTTTTCAAACTTCTACCACTTCCTTCTCTGTGCTCTTTGGGATTTACTAGTATTTTATTATGGGAGGGGACAAGATCTGAACTAAACCTAATAACTATGAGGAATTTAAAGATAATGCCTTGGTCTGGCATTATTGTAAAGAAGGTGCTATCATTCCGTTCCTTGAGTGTTTGAATGGACATGATGAAAATTTATCCATTCAATTCGCTGAGTCATTGGATAATCGTAAGGTTCAAAAAATTGCTATGGCTATAGGTTTATCTGCTAATGTTACGAAGCTGCAAAAGAAGTCTATGGTTTCAGATGCCTAGAACCAAAAAAGTTCCTTGGTGAAGGTGAGGAGTTGGTGCCCTATCAGGGAGGATTTGAGAGAGCCAGACTTCCTAAACCATGGGCGGAAATGTGCTATATGGTGATGAAGTACTTCACTCTGGGGGGTCATTTTTCTAGGTTCTATTACTATCATCTTCCTTTGTTAAACTACTTCAGAAGGAATGCTACTATTAGTTTTCCTTTCTATTTGCTTTCATCTCTTGAGTGATCTATTCAATATGTTAAGAAGATTTTGTTGAAAAAGCCTGATGAAAAGCCTATTCCCCTCCATCAAGCACCTATCCATAGGTTATACTAGTTTCACTTGGCTTTGTCCCCTCCTATTCAACCCTTTGGTCTTAAACCCTTTGTTGATATCCCTATTGCCTCTATGAAAACTAGTCATACTACTCCTAAGTTGTTTCTCAAAGGTGCTCCTTCTTCTGGTACTTTGAAATCTTATATTGAAAAAAATGTTCAAATCCCTCTTACCAAATCCAAGTTGAAATCTAAAAAATGTCTCTTTGATATTGCTGTGGAAGATAACCTTATGAATGAGGACATTGGAGATTCTAGGCCCTAGAATGTACAAGAACTGGTTAGGGAGGGACCCTTAAGAAATTTGAAAAAAGTCAAATTGGAGGGTAAATTTGTTGTTATTAGGCAGTTTGGTTGTATTGCTGGCAAACCACCTCCTAAATTGGAGCTGATTTAGTACTCTAAAAGAAATTCTGAAGCCTCTACTTAGGAGGGGGAGGATAACTCCAAGAGTGATAATATTCAGGAGATTGTTATTGAAGATTCGAGTGGTGTTGAGGAGATTGTTGGGAAAGAAATACCTATGGAGATTGTTAATATAGAGGGAAATAAAGGGTTTGAAACTTCTGCTTCCATTGGTGATTGTATTGAAGTGGGAGCTAATACTACTCATGTGGAGGCTACTAGCACTAATGATAACAATGGGAATGATCTTCACTATGTTCCCACTGAGGTTCTTGTAGATCTTGATCTTATTTAGGAAGATTGTAACAATGCCGAAGGTGGTATGGAGGAGGAAGTTAATGAGGAAGGTTATCATTCTAATGATTTGTCTCAGTTGAAGGAGCAAGTGGATTTTCTAGAGAAGAGGGTCTTTTCTCTTGGCAGGTTCATTACAAGAATGCTTTTTAGGCCGACTATGGCTAATCTCTCTCTACTATAGAAACATGAAGTCCTCACTCATGGTGTTATGACGACAGGGCTAAGGAATTTGACAAAATGTTTGAATTACTTTTTAAAGGCTAGGAAGACTCCCTTTCCTAGTTTTCTTTCTGAGCTTTTTGTTAGTTGTTTTTTTACTGATACTTTCTATTTACTATTTATCAGTTGTATGTAAGTTGTCTGTGGTGGTTCTGGCTCTTTTTGTCTTCTAAGCCTTTTTTTCCCTTTTTGGGTTCTTCCTTGTAAGGGTTTGGCCCCTGGTTCTGTCACCTTATATTATCAAAAACATCTTTGCAAGATATCATAAACACCAACACAACAAAAAAACAAATTTTTCATGATGTTGAGGATGTGATTGATATAGTTTCACATGCTCTTAAGAAACAAATCAAGAAATTGGACAAACAACTTGTTGATTTTCAACAAATTGTAGAATGTGCATATCTAGCTCAAGAAGTGGTACCTATTGTTGAAGGTATAAGAAGATTGTTACAAGAAGGACAAGAAGGTGTTGACATACTTCGTGGATTATCCCACATAGTGGATCATAATATTATGTCAATGGCTAGCCATGTGAATATTATTGAAAATGTGTCACAACTGACATATATAACATCACAAGTATCGACACCCATACTGACTACTAGAATATCAACTTTTACATCATCAATTCTCACTACTAATCCACAAGCTTGTAGTAATGATACCACCACCATGGGAACATCTATTGGAAACAATTACAAAGTTATTGCATTTAACTATCAAAACTCAACACCTCCTATCTCCCTACCCATGCATAATTATTCTCAACCACCCATCACCTCCACTTATTACTGACCACCTTTTAATTTCATGACTGCAGCATCAAATGCAACTCTCTCAAATTTGCAAGCCACATCATCCAATGATACTCTCCTATACCAGGTTTTGTAGAGTATCTCATCCTTGCAGTAAAAAGTGACAAATTTGACTAATGCTTCCTCTGAACCTACCTTACCAACATGTCATACTCACAGTCCTTTATCTTATTCAATCCTAAGAGCTCAAATGCCTAAAAATTTTGAGACTCCTTGCTTTGAAAAATACATTGGTAAAGGTGATCCTAATACTCATGTGGCAACATTCATGGCAATGTGTAGTGATTTCCTCTTTGACTAGGCATTGTTAGCAAAAGTTTTTCCTTGATCTCTCAAATATATGGCTTTGGAATGGTTTTGCTCTCTACCTCCTAATTCAATACAATCCTTCTCATAGCTAGCTAATCATTTTTTACAACATTTCCAAGAAAACATTGGACTTTCTATCTCATCGATTGATTTGGTCCATTGCAAACAAAGTTTGAAAGAGAAATTAATGGAATTTATCAGTTGATATCAAGCTCTCATTATGGAAATACAATATCTAATTAAAGATGAGGATGTTCAAAAAGTATTCAATACCAATCTACAACTGAACATACATGACAAGATCTTGTTGATGAAGTATAGTTCATTCCAGCATTAATGCATAGCTCTCCGAGATTACCAATTTTTGTCTAGTCAATATGAGAATCATGTACCTCATCAACTCCTGTTGGTCAATCTACAGTTGGAACATCTTGAAATTCATTTAAGAAGAACAACAAGAATTTCATTAAGATCAATGGTCAACATTCAAACAATTTTTTATCACAAGTGTTCGAGATTACAAAGCCTACTCAGACACCATTTCAATTCAGACAACAACAAAGACAATTTACTCCATTATCAGATTCTCCCCATTTGATAATGACTTGAGTAGTGAACAACAATATTTTGAAGATTCCTCATTCTCATCCATTCGACAATAGTAAGATACAAGGACCTTCATTTGATGCTAATTCATATTGTCACTATCACCACTCATCAGGACATGATACCGAAGGATGTCTACATCTTAAACATGAAATTCAAGACCTCATCAACTCTAATGTGATACAAGTTACTGGTGTGAATGAAAATGGTAATAAGTCAGTAGCCCCTCTGAATCAAAATCTACAAATCTTCACTGATCCTTTTCCTAAACATAGTGACAACAACATGGTGGAACAAAATACAATAGAGGTTGAAGATGACTATCTTGACTATGATGAAATAGTTGGTATGATAGAAGTAGATAAGGAAACAAATGAAGATATACCTTGCCCATCAGAAAAAATTATCTATGCTAAGGTTCCCCCTTCATTATCCCTCTATGGATCAGGAGATAACCAAAATTCAAAAGATACACAAATGGAATAGCTTACATGTAATCATTTGAAGCAAGAGAAAGTGGTGACGATGAGACACATCCCATTTCATTGTGAAAGCCTTATTCATAAAGAAAAGAAGAATAAGAAATCAAAATAACAGAAAAGGACAAGGCATGAATCATCTATGGAAAGAGGTAATGATTCCCCTCCCCACAAGCATCAAAATATTTCAAATATACAAGGTCTTGAGAAACAAGCACCACATGATCATTTTTGAAGTAAACATCTATTTTGTAGAAAAAGGGGGTAGAGGGTTTTATAGTTAGATCCTCCTTTCACTACAAACATTCAAGGACATTCAACCGAGTTGAATCACAAATTTTGCAAGAGAACTCACCTATAGGTTAATGGTCACTTGTAACACTATGGAAACTTGGAATTTGCTAATTAATTGATTAATTAAAGCCTGATTATGCTAGAAACCCTAATTATGTAAAATTGTAAACAGATGCAAGAATCACGAAAAAGATCGCAGACAAAGATGTAATATTTAGAGTAGATACATACCAAGTTTCAAGATTCTAGATGTGGAAAAGTCAGGGGCTAAAGAATAGGCACCCAAGCCCAAGGTGTAGTTTTCTATTGAGAATCCTGGAAGATGTCTATAACTTGTTTCTACTATTATGAAGATTTCTATGTTAGAGATCCGGGAGGCTTTGGTATAAGGTGCCAAGGTCCAAGTCCTACTTTTTCTCTTAGATACAGGATCCAAATAATTTTCCATTATTCCCTGTAACTCTACTCCTTCAAATATTCCACTTGTAACCTCCAATAATAGATAATGAGGTTGGGGGTTGTGGTGTTTAGGAGCTTGCCCCAGTCAAGCCCCAGAAGGACATTCAATTCTTCTAAAAACCATTGTCAGATAAAAGAGTGTCTATCCCTGCAGGATAGAGGCAAAAAAAATGATAAATGATTGAAAACACAAATAGATATCACCTCAGAGGTGTAGCTCTCATGTAGATGAAAATCCTTCAACACATGAGAAGATGAAGTTAAATTTGCAATCACAAACACAATAACAATATTCTACTCTGAAACAATGAATATCTTGAATTCTCTAAAATCATAAGTTTGCCAAAAGTTCATAATAATCCTCTAGTTTTAAAATGAAACCCTAAGCATGCTTATATATGCATTCCCAATTTAATTTTGTAATTCAAACTTAAGATGTCAACAAGGGAACCTTCTCATGGTCACATAACCGACATTCGAATTTGGGAGCTGTCTAAAATAGGGCAAGACTAGGGCATCAACACCCAAGCCCCTAGGTCCTATTTTAGGGCAAGGTTAAGCCTACAGATGTCCCTCAAGCCCCATTTGTCATGGGTTTTAGGCCATTTTGTTCTGGGAGTGAAAATGATCATCCATAATGAAAACAAGGGACCTGAGGGCTAAACTTAGGAGGTAAAAGTCCTAGGAGGAGGTTTTACATCATAAAATTTAGCCCCCACTTTGATCTATGTTTGATCTTACGAGCCATACATGCAATAAAGTATAGTGATAACACAACAAACATGCTAGGCACTTGAAGCTAATGCATACACAAAGATTGAGGAACTATTTTTAGCCCCCAGTCTTAGGTAGACATTAGAGAAAACATGTCGTAGACATGCCAAATATAGTGAAGACAGTAACATGCATGTAAAACATGGAGAAGACAATAACAATCACTCAAAATATGAAGAGGACAATATTGAAGACACACAAAGCACAATGAATACAGTGAATGTAGTGATTGTTTCTTTTTCATTTTTCATATATATATATATATATATATATGAATGCAAATACATGAAGAGTAAAAATGCAACACACAACCCAAAATGTAGGAGGGGCATTTTGCCATGCTCTTTGGACTACATATGGGGGAGAAGAAACGCAATACAAATCTTAGAATGTAGGAGGGGCATTTTGCCACGCTCTTTGGACTACACTTGAGAACAAACATGCTATACAAATCCCAAAGCATAGGAAGGGCATTTCACCATGCTCTTTGGATTATAATTGGGAACAAACACACCATACAAATCCCAAAGCATAGGAGGGGCATTTTTCCATTCTCTTTGGATTATACTTGGGAACAAACACACAAAATACACGAGCACCATATTGTATGCAAAAGACATCCTATATGTCTAAAACATAGAAAACAAGGTGATGGAAGGAACATATTCCTAAGCCTCCACAATCTTAGGCACACTACAGGCACACCTGAAGGTTGGGCTTATGACACAACAACCACCAAAGACATGCTTAAGGGAGGATACACCAACCTCACCTACTCAGAGGACTTTTGAATAAAAATGATGTGCACTAGCTCAAGACATACACCATCCCTACCTCCATAGAGGGATTTAAATACAAGGATATGTATGATATCCCACCTCCATAGAGGGATTTTTTATTGCAATATAAAATAAAGATGTGTACTCACACAGAGATACAACATCATGCCTCTGTAGAGGGCTTACAAACATACTTTGTTAGTACCAAAATCATCAGACAACTTACCTTATATTGCCCCACCTTAATGTGGTTGATATCATGTATAGATATCAAGCATGTTAAGGTAGAGAGAAAACACACAAGGGAACAAGAGATCTCACAAAGCCCATGCCCCCAAAGGTGACATGTGCTTCACAATCACTAAATGTTCCCACAAACATAGTTTCCTGCAAGAAGAGAGGTTAGAAATATTTCTCTAAGTTAATAACCACATCTCATGATAAAAAAGAAAAGAATGAAAGTAATCACATCAAGAGCCAAGGTTATACTATAGATTTGGAAATTAAGTATAACCGTGGGGCTATACTATAGAGATCTTAGAATCGAGTGTAACCAAGGAGAGACCCAAGATAAACAAAGTGCACAGAGTACCTATATTGTTATGGTTTGTTAGCAAATTTAAGACAACATCAAAATATCACATGGAGTGATTCTACTAGCCAAGCGTCAGATAATATATCAACCCCATCGTCATGTATGGACTAGGTCCATTTTTTCTTACTTGCTGAAGGGACACGTGGTTCGTATCAGTATATGTTTGTTTTTCTTCATTTGCCAGCTAGATAGAACCACTAGCAGAAGGTAAATAATAAATCAAGAGAGGAGAGCAAGTGCCTTAGGCTTGTCATGTAGGAGGGTGTCCCCAAGTCACCAACCAAAACAATATGTCCCTAAGGCATGATACACAACAATGAAAATAGAGGAGACGCAAGATAGAAGAATGATGATACAAATAGAAGAAGCGTCACAACAGAGGTGGTCTCTCGATATCCTTGACCTTACAAGAGTATCAAGGGTCATCCAAGGAGGCCTAAACAACACATAACACATCACAAGGGAAACACAACACAGAGATAAAGGGTTAGAAATACTTACCTGAAGGCACAATCATGTTATAATTTGGAATAATGTGCGAGCATCTTAGAAAGATACTCTGTCAGGTTTTGTGTGAGGTTTGAGTGGTTCATATTAGATTATTCTTTGTTTTTAGAATGTCCATGTAGTGCTGGTTTCTCAAATCCCTGTATATTTGAAATATTTTGTTTCTTATGAGGGGGGAACCAGTATTATTTCCTATTGATGATAACTGCCTTATTCTTTTATGATCCTTTGATTTCTTATTTTGTTGAATTCATCTATCATAGTGAGATGAACTATTTTCTATCGTAGCGACTTTTTTCTATACTACGATCTATTGTTTTTGTAGTTCAATTTGTCTTTCCAATGCATTTTTGTTGTCTCCTGATCCTTGAAGAGATAATGGTAGAGGAACCTCATCATAAATACCATTTCTTTGTGGAAGAGGTAATACTTCAGTATTTTCCTTATCCACCTCTATTGTAGCAATTATCTCATCATAGTTTAGATAATCCTCTTCCAGTTCAGGTGTATTTTGATCCATCATGTTGTTATTGGCATGCTTAGGGAAGGGATTAGTACAGATCTGGAAATTCTGATTCAGAGGGGTAACCAATTTATTTCTATTATCATTTACCCCAACTAGCTATTGTATATATGAGAAATTTGGATAAATCAAAAGATATAAACATAACATGCAAATTACCTTCTTACCCAAAATTTGTGAATACCTCAGATATCTTGAAAGATGGATGCATGTTGATTGTTTGAATGGTTGATTTGTTGGTTGCTCACAATCTGTAACATAACGATGAATTGAGATTGATGGATGGAATATAGATGAAATGATGGATGAAAGATTGATGGATGAGAGGTGGAATTTTGGTAGAGTAACGGTGCTTTAATGATTCATCCATGCCAAATGGCTTGGAATGATTTAATTTATAGGAAAATATGAGAGAATGGAGGGATAGAAACTTCAATTTTGTGAGTGATAATGAAATTAGAAAGTTTCTATGCAACTTGGGAGAGAAAAATTGAAGGTAGGATGAGTTCACTTGAGAGATGATTTAGAAGGGGAATCGAGTTAACTTGGGAGATGAGTTGAGTCATCTTGAGAGGGAATTGGAAGGTGAAAGAGATAAGTTGAGTCATCTCAAGAGATGGATATGGAAAGTAAGTTAATGATTTAAATAATTTAATATTATTTAAATCAAGAGGAAAATGAGGATAAAATGATAAATAGAAATAAAATATAAGATTTATTTATTTTTTTTTAAGAGGAAAGGGGGGTTAAATAAATATATAAATAAAATTTATTTATTTAATAATGTGAAAAGGAGGGGATAAATTAAATAAATGTTGGATTTATTTAATTTATTAGAGAAAGATGCTAGTTAGGATGGCAAAGGGGTTACCTAGGGCAAAAATGCTACCAGATATAATGTTATGACAAGGTAGACATTTTTTGGGTGTCTACATTTTGCCCCTCTTTGAGATGATGAGATTTGTGTCAAGTAACATCATTTCAAAGAAACTAAGGTATGGATAGAGGAAAAAGATAGGATGATAGAAAGATAGGATAATTATGCCCCCTCGAGAGGATAGGCGAGTTAGAAGAACACGAGTATGCTCTCAAAATGAAATAGATTTGTAAAAAGGGATAAGATGAATGATGTAAGATAGGAAGTGGAGGAAAGAGATGAAGGATTCTTTATGTTGCAATGAAAATGAGCAACCATATTTTTGATTTAGCATGAGATGTTATGCACCAGGGTATGAGGACCAAGGTGACGATGTGTCTCATGCCCTAGTGTAATACAACCTTGTCTAGATACAAGATATGAATATTAACTGGGAAGATACAGATGCAAATGCAAAAATGATAACACACACACACACACAAGCAAGCAAGCAAGCATGCACAAATGATACAAAAATAAATAAGGTATTGCACCTGTCAAGATGTAAACCAATGATTGATTGATTGATTGATTGAATTGATGATGATGATGATAGTGTTGTCATTGTGGAGAACATTATATCCCTAGATCAACAAAAGAATGATGATGATTGATTGATTGGTTGATGAATAGATTGATTAGATTTACGACAAGGCTAGGAACAAGACTGTTGATTACGATTGGATAATTTGACAAGCTTGATTAACTTGGTTGGTATGGATAAATGATGACCTGCATTTGAGTTTATTGGATGGATGATTAATGATGAGATTGATTAGAAGAAGTGATTGAAGAATTGATCGGAATGATTGATTGGAAGAATTGTTTTGAAAGATTGATGAATTGATGGAGATAGATGATAGAAGAAGATGAGAGATGGAAGAAAAAGGAATATCGCTTGTGCCTAAATCTGGATATTTCCTTCATACTCTAGATTGCCTAAATACCCTATATCCATAGAATCAAGGTATTTAACAATAGAGATGAGATGTAGTTCTGATTTGTGTTGATGATGAGGGTGGATGGGTTGATGATTGGATTGAATTGGATGAAGTGATGATTTGATTGGATAATTGGATTAATGATTTGGAGTGATTATTTGGTTGAAATGATATGATTGGATTGAGTTTGAAGAATGGATGAATTGATTGGTTAGACTTGAGGGATTGATTTGATTAATTTGATGATTGATTTTTGATTAAATGGTCGGAAGAATTGGCTTGGTGAATTGATTTGGCATGATTGTTTGAATTTTTGTTAGATTTGATGATGTTTTTTTAATATTTTTTTTGGATATTTTATGACTTTTTTGGATTTTTTCAGGACAGTTTATGATTTTTTTGGATTTTTTGGAATATTTTGATTTTTTTGTATTTTTTAGGACATTATATGATTTTTTTGGATTTTTTTAGGTCATTTTATGATTTTTTCAAATATTTTGATTCTTTTGTATTTTTCTCAAGGACATTTTGTGATATTTTTGGGATTTTTTTTAGGATTTTTTATAATTTTTTGGATTTTTTTAAGGGCATTTTGTGCTTTTTTGGATTTTTTTCAAGGCATTTTGTGATTTTTTGGATTTTTTCAGGACATTTTATGATTTTTTTTTTTAATTTTTTGATATGTTTTGGGATGTCAATGGATTTACAAATTTGGGTAGCCTTTGTGCTAGATACCAATGAAAAGGGAGAACCAAGTCTAGGATGAAGGAGGTAGGATAGATGGATAAGAGATGGGTGATAGAATGGAAAGCTTATGATAGATAGATAGGTAAGAGGATAGGCTATAGTGGCTAGGATGGAAGACTCGTGTTTGGTGGATGGATAAGGGGATAGGCAACATAAATGGATGTATGTGTAAGAGAGCAAAGATGTGATCTCAAAGGCTATGTCGCATAAGAACAACATGCCCCATTCTAGATATAGTGCTTATATTTTTCATGACAAGGCTTATGACAATAGGATAGTGATAAGATTAGGTTTGGAAAGGATGGAGTACATCAAGAGATAACAAAAGCATGTTTCAACATTTTGCCCCCAATCTTTATCAAGATCAAAAGGAGGAAGGGTGGATGAATGGATGCAATGGGATAGGTGTATGCATGTGGATGGATAAGGATGGTAGGATAATGGATAGGGCAATATAGGATATGGTAGAATGGAAAGTAATGGGTAGGATGAGGCAAGGTGCCCTCAAGTATAGGTGACATAGAAGATCAACTTACACATGATGCCTGTTTGCTAGGTTTTCATCATTGTACTTATCAATGGCACCTGTTTACTAGGTTTTCTTCGTTGGATGAAGGGATTTCTCTTTACTTTTTGAATTTTTTTTTAGTTTTTGATTTTTTGGATAGGAGAAGGTGGATATGGACATGAGGGACTCAAGTGTCTAGTTCCATGAATGGTGATAGTCCTGTTAGATGGATGTCATCGCATGGACCATGTCAAGTGTGCTCATAGATGTTAAGGGAGATTGTATGAAAGTGAGATGGAGAAGGTAGATAATGGATTGTGGAAGGTGTGATAGTGGATAACAGATTATGATATGGATTATAGATGGAAGGATAATTGATTCTGACATGGATTATGTAAGACTTATGCAAGGATGGATGGAAAGCTTATACAAAAGTAGGGACCATAGGAATAAGATGGGGAATATATGTAGGATAGTGGACAAAGGATGGGGAGATAGAGGTACATAGAATTATGGGATGGAAGGGAACCATGACTAACAGTTGCACACACTATGATAAATATTGAAGCTTTTGGGTGGATGGTGGTGTAGGAAGCAATGGTGTTGTTTTCTTAGGAGATGGATGATGTAGGCATTTTGGGACCCACATGGGCTTAGTGTTTTTATGATTTTTTTTTTCATGTGGGATGGAGGAATTTGAAACTTTTGGATGGAATGGGATTTTGGATGGAAGTGGATGATTTGGATTTTTGAGAGGTGGATGCCTCATTTGACTTGCTATCTTTTTGCTTAGGGACCCATACCATTTTCAGATTTGCTTGTGGAGGTATGGGTTTGGATATATGCATCTTTTGTGCAACTTTTGAGGTAATTACTTGTTGCTTGGGGACCCACACCTTTTTCATTTTTACTTTGAGGTGTGTGGATATAAGCAACTTTTGAGATGGATTTTTCTTTGATTCTTTGCTTTTGTACCCTAAGGAATGAGGCTTTTTAAGTTTTTTTGCTTTATGAGTGTAGGCATCCAAATTTTTGCTTTGGAATCCCATGGGGTGAGTGGAAGGAGAGGAAGCTTCATGTTTAGACAATATGTGCATTTGTTGGTCATGGTTGGGATTTTTAGAGGATTTATGGATGGATGGATAAGGTGTTGGAAGTAGTGGAGGTAGGTTCAATGGAGGGATGTTAGGAGTTGGAAGAAGCGAAGGCAAAGTGGATGGTGGAAGGTGTATGGTCACATGCTTTTGACATTTGCAAGAGGATAGAGGTGGAATGGCAACATATGTTTTTGGAGTATGATGGGATTTGTGATAGGAAATGCTGGACTTATGTGGCATGGAGGAAGTACCAACATCGTTATATTGTTGTCCTTGGGGTGTGTATCCAAGGCCAAATGAGCACGGAGGGAAATCAACATGGATTGGTTCCAAAATACCTTGTTCCTAAAGACCTAGGCCTTTACCTTGGTAATTCATGTTTTGGAGCATGTGATCGATACTAGGACTATATGTAGGTGGAACACTAGACACAAGTTCCTTATTGGATGAAGAAGGGGAGATGGTAGACAATGGATGTTGTGTTCCTAGGGAGGAACACTCATGGATAAAGGTGAATAGTCTAATAGCATATGATAGTGGATTTGAAATAGGGTCAATGGTGGGTGATGGAGGATGATTAAGATTTTTCTTGTGTTCATTATGATCCAAGGTATTTGTTTGATCTTCTATGCTTATGTGGTCTTGGGAGGCACATGTCTCATTATGAGAAGTGGAATTTGTCTTGTTAGGGTTAGATGGAGGATGGACAAGATCAATTTGGACATCTTGTTCATGGATGATCATGGGAGGAAGGATAGGTGGAGTGATAACCTCTGGATGATGAATTGTATAAAGTTTGGCTAAGAGGCTCATTGTGGCTTTCATGATCATATATAGAATCTTGATCATAAATGTGAGCATAAAAAAGATTAATTTGGCTATGAATGGGATCACTTTGCTCATGAATAGGGTTATGATCATAAGTAATACCTTGATCACAGAAAATATATAGGTCATGGATAGTTTGAACTTAAAGATGCTTTGACCTTGATTTAGACAAGGGCTTGATGTTTCCACATGTTTTGAATTATACTATTAACATAGCTCTTGGGTTTCTTGAATGGAAGGGGATGACTCTTGGATAGACGTTTTCTCAACAACATGAGGGTACGATGGACTCATGGAAGGAAAATTTTCAATAGGCTCAAAGGGTTGTGGATCACATGGTGGAGTTGGAGGAATAAGCAAGGTATTGGGAGATTCATTGCTAGGTGCTAAGATAGGTGTTTGACATGGGGATGATTTATCCCTTGCTAGTAGTCCTTGAATCACATCCTTTGTAGATGGAGGGGTAATGGAAGCTGAAGGCTTATGGTTGGGATTATGTAGAAGGCTAATTGGATTAGGGCTTGTGAGATGGATAATGGGATTAGATGGACTAGGACTTGGGCTAGATGGAAGGATAAGGGGATTAGATGGATTGGTTTTATCTAACCCAATCTTACCACAATCTTGTAGGTTCTTGATCAATGTTTTAAATTGTGTACAAGTGGATATGGGATGGCCCTTACACCTATAGTATGCACAATATTCATCATCTTTATACCAATTAGGTATAAAGTAGATTTCTTCAAAGGGTGTTATCAGTGGTAGCTCAATCAAATTTTCTTGGACCAATTTTTCCAAAATTACCTCCATGGGATCCTTTAATGAAATTTTAATGGAACATGGGGATGGAGGTGATGGAGGTTGATGGACCAATGGACTAGGATTGGGAAGACATGGTGGTGTTTGGATAGGGCTAGTTGGCTTATGTATGTGATTGGATAATGAAGGAGACTCATAGGATATATACTCTAGATTGGTTTCTCCCTTGTCAAAGGTATCATGAGTATCGAAGGATATTAGGTCTTGTTGCAAAGGTGGACTTATATCTATCAATGATGCTTGATAGTCTTATTGTGGAGACCATTGATAGGCTTGGTAGTTGATATTGGAAGAAGTGGGGTACGATGATGTGGCATTGTTATGGGAAGATGTGAGCTAAGGTGATGTGGGATTGTCATAATATGTAGATGGATTAGGTTGGTATGGTGATTAGGGTGATACCACATATGAATGAGGTGGAATTGGTTGATGTTGAATTGATAAGGGATAATGATGTACTTGTTGGGTCTATGATTGACAAGTAGTTATGAGGTGTTGGGCTTGTGCTATAAGATGTTGTATTTGAAGTGATTGGGTTGCTTGCAGTTGAAGTTGTTGGATGAGGTGTTGGAGTCTTTGGATGATTTGTTGGATTAGAGGTTGGGGTGCTTGATAAAGTGATTGGAGTAGGTCTTGAAATTGGGGTGCTAGGTCTTCTGATGTTGACATGGTGCAGACTGATGTGGATTGGATTAGAAAGAGGATGGTGTATAATGATGAGGTTAGATGACTTAGGTTAATTAGGATGTGGTTGATTGGGAAGTGATTAGGATGAAGTGTAATGATTGGGAAATGTGTTATGACAAGTAGGTTGAGAATGATGTGGCGATATCAAACAGAAGATCTCACATGTACATGCATGCACACCAAACACAATAATCAATGTGTACACCCTAGGCTAGGCAAGGATAGTAATGGTTGGGTTCCCACTTGTTTTACCTAGTCACGCTGACTTATTGTGTATAGCTACAAGAACTTGGGGCATAGGCTCCCCCTTACAGTGCACCCACTTCTTAGGCTCACCAAGTTCCAGGTCCTCAAGATGCATAGATCTTGAGGTACCTTGCTATATCTGCCATAAGTGACAAAAATGTGGGACAGCTATCAGAGGCCTAATTAGCTATCCTCTTGTACCAATAGACAGGAGTTTTTAGCTGCTACACAGAGGTTTCTAGTAATGGTTTCCATTCAGGTGTATATACATGTCGCGATTCACTCTGTTAATGGAGGCTTTCCTGCCTATAGAGGTTAGGCTCTGTAGGGTTTTGGGGGAAACATTCTGTCATGCCCACATTGACCACATGTGACATGTGGTCATGATACAAACTACCAAAAATTTTTCCTTACTAATCTGTATTTCCCCCTCGCACGCGTATGCATGTTTGATTGCATACTTTTAAGGTGTAGTGATAAGGTTGTTTACGGAATATTTTACACACGTGTGCCTTCACTATGCTGGACTTACTAGTTGCTTGATGATGATCACTATGTTTTTTCGTTGGTTTTAAAATTTAGCGTTTAAATTACTAGATACTTGGTTGGCTCTATTTGGTTTTCACAGTTTATTCATTACTGCCCTTTAATATTTATTTCCTCCTCTTCAAGTCATTTTGATTAATTTCATGCTTAATTGTTTATTTATTTATTATCTTAAATTAATTTATTAAGATAATTTGTGCTCAATACCCTGATAATTCATTAGGCATTTAATAACTCCGAATTAACATTTCCATAAATATGCCTTTATATATATATATATAGATATATAAATTTATAATAAATTTTAATTTTTCTTTTGAAAGTGGAATTCACAACTAATTGCATTTATTACATCTAAATTTATATAAATATATATATAGATATATATATATATAAATAATTTAATCTCTCTTCTGTAAATGGATTCCACAACTAATACAACTCTTATTTCTAAGTGTATATATATAATTAATTAACTTCCTCTTTTGTAAGTGGATTCCACAAGTAACACAATATATATATATATATATATATCAATATATATATATATATACCTACATATATATATATACCTACATACATACATACATACATACATACATACATACATACATATATATATATATATATATATAAAATGGCTCAATTATTATTTAACATTAATCTCCACTCAAGCACCAAGTGCTTGTTATAAAACATGTTATAGTCTTGAAGGGTATTAACCCTAGTTTTATTTTGTGTTGCAGGGTCATGGACGCGGTGGTGGTGAAGGAGGTCACAGGGGAGCCAAAGGAGGTGGCGATGTGGAGTGGCAGAATGGAGGTGGGTGGAGCAGAGGTCGCAGTGAGTGACGGAGGGGAGCGGACTGAGCGGTGGACATGGGAGCCGGTGGCGGGAATGGTTGGTGCAGGCTGTGATGGAGGAGGGGCCGCAAGAGGCAGCACTGCAGGGTTCTGTGGCGGGGGTGTGGGTTTATAGTCACGACGGGGGATGTGGGGAGGGGCGGAGCCCCACCCACAACCCACTCCATGGGGTGTGGGTGGGGCTCTGCCCCTCCCCACACCCTTCTAGTTTTAAGGATTTTCGGTGGGGGTTTAAACCTCCACCATATATCTTGTAAATGTTCATCTGTGTATCGAATAAAACTGCAAACTCTCTCTGTTCATATCATTTGCTAATTTCGTAATTTTTGGATTATAACTAATTATATATATATATATATATATATATATATATATATATATATATACAAGTGTAGCAAATTTTCACAATTCCATTTACAGATAAATAAATAAAAACATATATATATATATATATATATATATATATATATATAAGTAAATATATATAAATATACACATATATGTGTGTGTAGCATAATATCAAATTTTCCAACAAATAGCAATAAATATATATATATATATATATATATATATATGTATATATATATATATATATATATGTATATATATATTTTTTATATATATTTAAATCATAACGAATTTTCATATTTCCTACAACATTTTAGTTTACTAATTAAGGAATTTATTTTGCATTTTTTCCAACATTTTAATTTCCAATTTAAGAAATTCTTGAGTGAAATAGAAAGTAACTAACCATTTAAACCTGTATTTTTCAACTAATAATTTTAATCTAACAAGTTTACATTTTAACTCAAATAAAATTAACGATTAAGAGTAAATACAAGGATCTAATAAATCTTCCACTTCAATAACCAAATAAATAGACATGTAAATCGGTTTAGATTAATTTCCATTGTATACTTAAATCAAGTTTTAATTTGTTTTCAAAAGGCAAATTTACATCTTCTATAATCCAGTAAATGTAACTTTTTCACTAAATAAAACCAGAAATAAACTTAACAACTTGTCTAGATCAAAACTTAATTTTGACAATTACAATTTGATAAACAAGAATAAACAACTGTAAGATTTCACAACTCACAATCACTCTAAGGAAAGAATTGCTATCTTCTCCCAATACAATATTTACAATTTCAGAGGAAGAAATCTCTCCTCTTTAAAAGGAACTTATCCAGGAAGAAACTTAAAGAACCAAACTCTCCTTGCCAGTAAGGATGAGACACATTTTCCCCAAACAATAAAACTTTCTCAATTCTCTCAATAAGCTCCATGGGAAACCTGCATGACAACAAGGAAGAAATACACCAACCAACTAGCTCTCCTCGCTACCATAGACCTGCAAGAGGGTCACCCCCGAGCTAGGGAAATCATCCACACACCCAGGGTAGAATAGGCCAAAACCACTTCACAACAATAGAAAACAAAACAACACACAACACCCATGGTTTTACTCACAACACAAAAAATCAGCTGAGGTGAGTTTAAAGAGGGTAGGGAAGTAGAATCACTCAACTCAAAGGTCTCACTCTTCTCAACATTTTATCACATCTTTATTCATGGCCTCAAGCCAACAAAATTAATCTTTCTCATGACCTCAAGCCAACCAAATAACCAAAATCCTAGGGATATCACAAATAGGTTTTCAAGCCTTAAATCCATCTTGGCTCAAAACTACAAGCATGCCCTCAAGGCTTCCATATACCAAGAATAAGAATGCACCTGAGGAGGTTCACACCTTCCCTTCCCCATACATGATGAGCATTGTTCTTCCAACTGGAAGAAGCTCTTTCAAACACCCATCACAAACCCCAAAAATAATAGAAACACCACATAGACAACCTTTGCAAATCAACATTCATCAAACAAGAAACAAATCATACAAGGTGAGTAAACTTGCTCACTAACCTTTACAAGCCCTATTATGGATGTAATTGAAGAAGAGCTCCACACTTAGTCTCTTCTCCCCATCTTCCTTCTCCAAAAATAATCTCCTTCCTTCCACTTTCCCTCCTCCTCCTTTTAAAACTAATTCCTCAAGTTCTCTTATCCCCAAGTGGCATTAAAAAACTAACCCCACTCTTTATCCACTATCCCTATTGGAATTAGAAAAATAACCCCACTCATGAGGTCGCCCACCATAGTCCTTTTCCAACACATGGAGGAATAAAATAAAATACAAAAGAGGGAGTGGATGACACACCACACCTCTTTATGGGGGACTGCCACCAAAAGTGAGGAACAAAGAGACAAACCATTCCATTATTGGTGGATCATGGTGCCATTCCATGACTTGGAAATGGGCCTAAGTGTTGATTCCACTCATCCTATTTTTGCCATGCCTCCAAATTCGTCACTTAACTTCACTATGAAGTTAAAGTGACCATATGGAGGTCATCCCAAGGTTATCCTAGTCAAAAGGGTCCCTAGACCCATGGGGTATAACCCAGGGTTGATTTTAACCTAGTTAGGACCCCCAGGGTCAAGTTAAAGCACAAGTAAAGGGTCTCAAAAATTTAAAATTTAAAAATGAAATTCCAAACAAATCTTACAACACATATCATAATTCTCTTTTACAAGAGGGTAGACCTAATTCCCTTGACCTCATGTAACATTACAACATTACAACATTTCACGAAACACAGAGTTGATCTTAGTTCCTCATGGAACTAGATTGGCATCACAAGGGATACAACATAGGGTGTGGAATGATCTCCTATATTTGTGGTTTCATTAGCAATACCTACACACTCAATTTCGAAGCCAATCCCTCATATATATATCATAGCCGAAGCAAATAAAATACATGCATTCCTAAAACATTCTACCATATAAACATACTGAATTCACATTAAGTTCTCTTTCTTATATTACCCACTCATTATTCTCTTGAAAGAAAACATCTATCTAACATTGCAAAATTTCCTCCTTACAAATAATTAGGTTTAATAGTCAAATTTTTGGGATCAACAGTCCCCCAATAAAAAAGTAATAGCAATAGTATAGTAAATAATCTCATGAACAGAAATGAAAAAGGTAGGCCTCACATCCTCTCCCCCTAAAACTGTACTTCCTCCTGGAAGTCATCAAAGAGGTGAGGGTAAAGGGTCTTTAGTCTTGTTGCATCTTCCATGTTGCAGTGAACTCATCATACAAGTCCTACTGGACCCTATCCTGGTACATCTCTCATCCTTGAAGGCCCATCGCTTTGAAGTTTTAACTATTGTTTATTTCATTTGGATGGAGATACTAATCATGTATCTAGATTTGTAGGTATCATGTAGACATCGGTTATTGGAACCAATTGGAATTGTTCATGATGAGGCACGGTAAACGAAAAGGATTATGGTGTACTCATTATCTATCTTAACTATTTAAGGTTGGTACAATTCTTAGAGATGGATCTTATGGATGTATGTGAGAAAATTCATATGTTTAGTTAATTCTACTATAGTGGCCAATTTTATATTCCACCTTAACTCCAATGTTATCTAGGAATGACATATATTAAGTGTTGATTTGAGGAGTCAATGTAGTTTAATTTGATGTGAAACAAATATGAAGTTTGTTTAAATAGATTCATAGTCTTTCTCCCTTGGTAAAGTAGATATAGCATGATAGGTGTCCCAAATCAACATTTTAAATATGCCTTAACCTATGAGAGGAAGGATCAAGGAAAACTGTCCAAAGTTATATAGGGTTATGATTTACTTATACTAAGATATGTCATAGTATTTAAAGACTCCAAAGACTAGATAATTATCAAAAATGAATATGCTTGTCAATCAAGGTTGACTAACAAATTCAAGCCTAATAAGCTACCCGTTGGAACACCCCAAGGTAATCAACAAAAACCACATTATGATTCGAACACTCATCATTTACAAGGAAAAATTACTTGAATTATAAATTGCATGATAATGAAGCTTTTCAAATGTAAAGGAAACACTAATCAATTCTAATACCGAAAGAATATCAATCTTTTCTATTCTTAGGTTATAACAATTTTTTTTTTCTTTACCTAGAAAGAAAATAAGTACTTGAAATAAGCTTTATTTCTATCCCACTATATTTGTTTGAATTCTATCTCATAGCAAGGTGGATAAATTTTTACAGGTGAATAATTTTCCTTGTATACCTACATGCATTCTTTCTAAACGAGTCAAATGCTTAGAATCTACTAATCTAACTATTTCCACATCAAAGACTAGCTTTTAACCCAAGAAGTAAATTGAGAATGCAACCACTAACATGCACAGAACCCCTACTACCAAATGTTGAAATCTCTCCTTGCATATGATATAACCTTTAATACAATAAAGCGCCCCTTCATATGACACAACCTTTTAAAAACAGTAAATCACTCCTTAAAATATGATGCAACCTTTAATAAAATAAAATAAATCTCAGAATTAGATTTGACTATTGCCTTTGCTTATCAAACAAATTTTCTTACAACAGATGTTCTGCCTGTGGTGCCAGTAAAATACTACGGTAGGTTTTGATATTTACGTAAGTTTTTTTTTTCTTTTTTAAGGATAGAATACTTTCTTACACCAGACAAAGTAAGTACAAAAGTTACATATGCAATAAGGTACTCATAAGATTATAAAGTATGATAACTAAATGTGATAAGGGCATAATCCTATTCACAAAGCACACTGTATTAATTGAAATCAACATAAGGAATTTCATGTTCATCAATCATTATCACACATGCATAAGAATTTCACACATCATACAACCTGTTTCTATAGAACATCAACTCATATACAATTACATTAATTACAGATCTTACATCTAAACACATATTTTCATTCATCCACATTACAAGAATTAACTTCACAAGGCTCACATAAACGTTTAGCAGGATGTCATAGTCTCATCATAGAACCAAGTAACCAATAACTAGTTCCAAGTAACCAAAGATCCAAGAACCAGGTAGATTGATGGTCTCAGGGTGTCATGCCCACATTTTCCATGTGGTCACAACACGCGTCACACGTGTCATAGCCACATCTGTCATGTGGTTATGACATGAACTATCAAAAATTTTCTCACACAACCCTAGAAACCCCCTCGCATGCATAAACATGCTCGATGGTGAAAGCTCAAGGCAAAATTACTATAGTTGTCAGCAGGGTACAAGTACAATTACGTGCAACCAGACGCAAGCAGTCCAACAAGGGGGTCTCCTTGACGCCATTAACATCGCTACAAGATTTATATTTTTGAGGTCCCTATACCTAATTCTCGGTAGATTTTGACAGCATAATGCCTTACGGCATAAGTGGGAATTACTCAGCACTATACTACTTACGGAGTTTCCTGATAGGTTAACAACTTCCCACGACGCCTTGTTCCTACTAAACTGACTCGTGATCTCCCTATTGCATCATTTTTCAACAAAGCATGTTTGTCTGTCTCCTCTCTTGTTTCCTAAAACATACTCCTTTGACTTAGCATTCTCAACAAGGCAGTTCATTTGCCCTCTCTTCCATTTCTCTGGATCTTAATTTTGATTGTATTTTTATCGCGCTCACCTTAACTGTTTCTCTGATGTTTTCGTTTGTTTATATTCTGGTCTCTCTCTTTTGGGTCTCTTCGTATTCTTTATGTTTATCCTGTCCTTTCTTCATATTCTATATCAATCAGAGTTATCACTGTATCTATTACCTAACATCCAGATTTCCCAAATTCTACAGGCTGATTTACTACTTCGCTGGACTCGGTTTCCTGATTTTCTCCGATCTAGGATTCACCGTGTATTAATTTAAACCTGTTCCTAAGAAAATTAAGCGGAAGGATCCATCAACTTAGTTCTCTTATCCCATGTGAGAAATGCCGCGCATTTTCTCTTCTGTGTTTTCCAATGTTAGTTTTTCTTCTTCTTACTCTCTCGCGGGTTTTCTTCTCTGGATGTTTACTAACTACAGTAGAGCTTAAAATGGCCTCACATGGAATGTCTGTGATAGCTTCTTAAGTTTATTTCCAATGACCTTTTAAACAAGGTGATACGTAATTTTTTTCCTCTTCATTTTCCTAGTTATCAAATTGCGTTGATAGTTAAACTTCCGAGAAACTCTTCCCGGAATGTTATAATATTGTCCGTTATGCTTTCTCCTTAAGTTATAATTTTATTTTCTCTTATGATTGTAAGAGAAATACAAATGGCCTCTCTGATAAACTTATCAATTAAATAATGTATGTATCGATATATATATATATATACATATATATATATATATAAGATTCTCTATATAACTAAATATATATACAAGCATATGTTTCCTATTGTTATATTTACTATTGTTATTGTTACTGTTATCTATTACTAATGCTATAATTACAATTGAAATTCTTTATTTTTATAAAATAGATATATATATATATATAGAAATGCTATTATTACTATTGAAATACTCTATTTTTAATAAAATAGATAATATATATATATATAATTCATTGTTTATTTTATAAGAGGCTCCCCTCTTTATAAAAAACTCACCCAAGAATTTATAACATATTTTATTTGAATGTATTGTTAAATATATAGAAACCCTAACTGAAAAGTTTCTTTTGTGTTGTGTTTTGGTGTATGGTAGAAGGCAGGGGGAGCGGCGGCATCCATGGGTGGAGGCGCAGAGAGCAAAGGGAGTACCGAACCCCAAGGTTGAGGCGCGGACGGTGGTGGGGACGGTGTGTAGGGTGAAGGACGGAGCACGGGGTGTGGCGGAGGTGCGGCGGCAGCGCAGGAGGCGTGGTGCTGCAGCCGCGGGTAGAGGTTTGGCGGAGGCGCAGCAGCAGCAGCGGCCGCGAAGGGGATGTGAGAGGGTATCGCAGGGAGAGAGGTGGCCGCGGTTTAAAGATAGGTGGGGGTGTGGGGAGGGGGCGGAGCCCCCACCCACATCCCACGTAATGGGGTGTGGGTGGGGGCTTCGCCCCCTCCCCACACCTCCATGTGTTTCAAGGGCTGTGGTGGGGTTTTCAACCCCACCGCCCATGTAGTGTATTATTTTTTTTTTTTTTTTTTTCTTTCTATTTCTTTTTAACATAAAAACTCACTCTGTCATTTTAAATAAAATAAAAACAATTCCAATATCATGATAAATATATATATATATCAAATCTTAGACTTATGCCTTTCAAAAAAACAATATAAAATAACATAAATTAAAATACAGAGAGTTAGATTATTAAAGCTAAAATACAGAGAATTACAATATTATTCTCAACTTATTTTTTTGTGTCTTTATAGAGAAATTTAACACACAGAAATTACAATTAAAAAAAAAAAACTAAACTTCAGAGATGTAGAATAGCAAGACTAATAATTATAACTCTATTTAACTATCATTTTAATAATTTCCTTTCGTAGTAACCTCATAAACACAGAGAAATGAAAGCAAAAGAAAACAGTTTTATCTTGTAATTACATTTTCTATTATTAAATTTACCATTTCAACTACAGACAATTAAAATCACCTTTTGAATTAAACTGGAAAATTGTTTTTTTTTTAAAGGTAGAGAATAGATTAAAACTAAATTTTACTGCCCTCCAAACCTTTCTTAGTATGCAATCTTCTGACTTAATACAGATAATGTCAAACCCGAGATTTAGTAACGTCTACTTAAATGCGATTTAATACAAAATCATATACAGATCAAATTTCATTGGCTCGCATTTGGAAAGGTTACGGCTAATCCACAACTCATATAAAAAAAATTACTGCTTTATTGATATATATCTTTAAAAATAAAATTTAATTTACAATTTCTAACAAGGCTATCTAACTGGAAATTTATTCTTTTCTTCCATTCAAAAACTAAAATGAATTATATCATTTTCTTGATCCAAAACAATAACAAATTTCAATACGAAAGTAAACTTCATTCGTTTGTCTATCAATACAAGTTTCATCACCAGGTCTAATATGATTGAAAAATTATACATAATGACAAAGGGAAGAATTTCCCTCTTTCCCCATATAGTAAATTATACAATTACAGAGGGAAAGAATCCCTCCATGATGGACTTAAACAGGATGTAGATCAATGAACCAAACTCAGTGCTCCTCCAATTCCAACCACAAGCTTCAAAAGGAAACCTGTGTATCAAAGACAAACAAAGAAGAAAACACCACACATATAGCTCTCCTCCCTTCCGTAGACCCGCAAGAGGGTCACCCTCGAGCTAAGGAGACCATACTCACACCTGGGTAAACTCAAGCAATCCACTTCACAACAGGAACAACAACAAACCCAAAGCACACAAACACCCATGGATAAATCACACAACACGAAAACTCAACAACAATGAGCTTCATAAGGGGCAGGAGAGTGGACACACTCAACTCCAAGGTGACACCCTTACAGATATTATAACCAGTACAAATCTCTTGGCCTCAAACCAAGTTTGATCACAAAATTTCCCAAAAAAGATCTATATCTGACTCTCAAGTCAAAGAACTGGTCTCAAATACAAGCCCTCAAGGCTTTCAACATCCCAAAAGAAGAAAATGGGTATGCACCCGAGGAGGATCACTCCTCCCCTACCCCAAACTTGATGAGCATTTCTTCCAAGTGGGAGAAGCTCTGTCAACAACCCGACAATAGATCCCACAGAAACAAATCTAAAACACAATAAATAAACATCTTTCACACAGTTTTTCATACAACATTCAGATATACGAAAGAAAGGTAAAACCAAACCAACCTTACAAGTCCTTCTAGAATGAAACTGTTGCAAAGCTCCACTGAGATCTCTTCCAAACTTAGCCACCAACTCCTTCTTCCTTTCCTCCTCTCAAGCTAACTTTCCTATTCTGGCATGGAAAATAAAACTCTCCCAAAAAAAATCAACTAACTCCCATCCCTTCCAAAAATGGCATTCAAATAACCCAAAACTCTCCAGTTTAGAGGAATGGGGAGGTGACACTTGTCACCTCCTCACCCTTCCCAAAAACCACTATTATGTCCCGAGGGATGAGTGTTGGCTTATGTCACTCACCCATCCCTAGAGTACTCCTTATCCCTCTCCTCATGTCATTTCTCTTATGCATGGGAGAAATAAAAGGAGTTAAAGGAGGAAAAGACAGGTGACCCATGCCTCTCCTCCCTTCCTTCAACATGGATGACCCCACAGCACATGGGGAATCTCACTAATGGTGAGGGTGACTTCAAGTCAATCCCTCTATAATGGATGGGTTTGTAGTCATCTCATACCTTGGGAGTTGAAGAGGGATGGGTTGGGTGTTGGTACAACCCATTTTGTCCCCCCCATACATCCAATTTTCGCCACTTAACTTCAGGGGTTAGTTTAAATGACTAGATGGAGATTACCCAAGGGTTACCCATGCCAAATGGGGCCCTGGACCCATGGGGTATAACCCAGGGTCAACTTTAACCCATTCTGGACAACCATGGTCAAGGTAAATCACAAGAAAAGGCCTCCAAGATTTAAATAAAAGAAAAGAAATTCAAATTCAATCTTTTTACAACACAAATCATAAGTCAGTGTTACGAGAGGGTAGACCAACCCTTTCGACCTTATGAAAGACCACATTACGACACCATATCAAACACAGAGTGATCTTGGTTCCTTGGGGAACCAGATCGGCTTAACAGGGAATAACAATAACAAGGTGCGGAATGATCTCCGAAATCTGTGGTATGATTAGTAAATTCCTGCACACTAAATTGCAAGATCAGTTTCACATATAATCATCATAGCCGAAGCAACTTAAAAACATGCATTATCCTGACATAGTTCTAAATAGCATAAATGAAATCATATTACAATTTTCCATCATCACCTAATTAACTTTTCTGAAATGTAAACTTATCCAAACATCACCCAATTAGTTTTTCCGTAAACAAAATAAAGTTTAATAGTTTAACAAGTCCGGGAACTACTATCCCACACATATAAAAAGTATCAATAACAGTAATGTAAATAGTCACAAGAACAGAAGTAAAAAGGTGGTCCTCACATAGGGCCACCCGCCTGGGGGCCTTGCCATACATTCCCACAATGGCCTACCTCTTGTTTGTATAAGGGGTTTAGCCTCCAAGAGATAGCCAACATAAGAACAAGATCACTAGGAAGGTATGTGGATAATAACTAGCCCATACTAGTCCACACCTACCCCCATCCTCATAAGTTTCCCATGTCTGCTTCCTTATATACATTCTACCAGAGGTCGCTCCATCGACATGGCGAGAAGAAAATCAAAACACATGACCAACACTTGCAAACAAAAATAAACTAGCTTAGCCACCACAAATAACAGATATACCAAAAGAAAGGAGTTTCAAAATCCAACAATAAAATAAATAAATGCACGCCATTTTGACAATAAATCAACCATAACCACAAGGGTGACGTGAAAAATAGAGAAATCAAAGATTTGTGGCTAAGCTACTCCCAGACAAGATTAAATAACATGGTTGGTCCACACATGCAAGAGACAAAAAGGTCATCAGACAACCAAAAGAAAATGATCGTAATCCATGAAAGTGCACATTACATCACTATGTGACCAACATTAAGTCACCAATAAGGAAGGAGGGAAACACGGTCGCTACACATGTTATGCAAACACAACGAATGCAATAACATCATGTAGGTAAGTATTATTAATGCGCCTTCACATACTCTTACATGGAATCGTGCCCTTCTTAAAGGTAGCACGTCATTAGTATAGTACATCGTGCCCTTCTCAAAGGTACACGTCATCATAATGTAAATGTCTCTAGGATGCTATGCATCCACTCAAATAAGATACCAAGGGTAAGATTATATCTGCACCAAGTAGCATGGCCTCGAGCAATTCACATGCCCATACCAAACCATAACCAAGATCCCAAGTCAAATGTCAATAGTACCATCAAGGAAATATAGCATGATAGGATGGCACGATGGGCCTCTCAAAGGTCCATTCACTAAGGAGAAGTAGGGGGTACTCTGGCATAGGAAGGTATGGTTGGTTGGGTAATCCCAAACCAATTCCACAACATGTCGCCATAGCTTCCTAAGTTCTTCCTCTCCACTACTTAACTCCACACATGGAAGGTCTCCAACTCTAAGATTGGACCTTATAGGGTATACATACAAACAGCCACACAAGCATGAGTCCATCATACTTGTAGTTACACACTCAACCCATGGATGGATACCTAGTATCGTAAGCTCATGAGTACACTAGGCATGTATGGGATAATCACAACACATAACAAACATGCTCATAACAAGTATTCACATCCACAAGGTACCACATAATACAAGTTTTCCTCTATTGTTCATTACTTGGTGAAGAACAACTTTCATTCACAAGGTCACATAAGAGTTACCATAAAAAATTTTAAGAGGTCTACCAAACATCAATTAGAATTACCATTTCTAAGGAATAAATGGAATCCAACCATGACTTCACATTTAGAGATAAGGCAATACCCCCAAGTAAGTACACCAATTTACTAGCTATGCTTGATAGATCATAATTGAACCCAAACAACATTTTTTTTCAACTCACAAGATGCTGACTCACATCACATATCATGGAGTTAACGATAACCCATATAACACTACATATGCACTATAAAACCACCACACATTTATCTAACACAAGGTTCATAAAGTAGAGGCATGTCACAAGAAGAATCTAATAGCAAGACCACGTCTCTAATTTTACTATTCTACTATATGAAGCCCAATCATCTTTTCTGCACAAGGTATATGATATCAAACTTACACGAAACAAAATTATAATATGTAAAATTTATTTTGTAGAAGTACTTTACAAAAATGTCGCCAAGCAAACAAATGCCTTATTGAACAATTTGAGGACATATGTTAATTCTTAACATTTTGCCATACATAAAACTAATTTTCACCTCTTTCTTCCTTAGTATTTTAACAAGGTAATCTAATGAAATCACACACATAACAAATTACACTCATAAAATTTAAAGCAAGATACATTTCATGCAATCCTTTTGGGTTATCAATCCAAAAGAGACAATGCCAATTTCCAATGATATAAAGGGTTAGGAATTCAAGAAATTATGTCATTCAACCTTATGATAAACACACATCAAGTTCACAAGGGAAGAATAAATCAAATGGGTATTTAAGGTATCACTACTCTCCACAAAATACACAAGGGTGAAGAAGGGTCCAACGCAATCCCTCACCACCTAGACCAACTGTCTTGAGAGAACAATCGACTAAGAGAATCACAAACATCACAAAACACAAGAAGACTTCGATAATCATGTGACAAGGCCATCACGATGACAACACAAGAGGATGGGTAATCCTCCAAGGTGAAGGTTAGTCACCAAACCACAACCTCACTCTTTCACAGCTACACAGAGTAGGACAAGGGTCAAACCACACTCAACCCACTCCATGTCGGTCCAAACAACACGCAACCCTAGAGATCCCAATGTCGAAACATGGGCTCTGATACCAAATGTCATGCCCACATTTCCCATGCGGTCACAACATGCAAACACATGTGTCATGTCCACATGTGACATGTGGTCATGATACGAACTATCAAAATTTTTCCTTACTAATCTGTATTTCCCCCTCGCACACGTATGCATGTTTGATTGCGTACTTTTAAGGTGTAGTGATAAGGTTGTTTACAGAATATTTTACACATGTGTGCCTTCACTATGCTGGACTTACTAGTTGGTTGATGATGATCACTACATTTTTTCATTGGTTTTAAAATTCAGTGTTTAAATTACTGGATACTTGGTTGGCTCTATTTGATTTTCTCAGTTTATTCATTACTGCCCTTCAATATTTATTTCCTCCTCTTTAAGTCATTTTGATTAATTTCATGTTCAATTGTTTATTTATTTATTATCTTAAATTAATTTATTAAGATAATTTGTGCTCAATACCCTGATAATTCATTAGGCATTTAATAACTCCAAATTAACATTTCCATAAATATGCCTTTATAGAGATAAATATATAGATATATATTTATATATATACATATATATACATATATATACATATATATATATATAAATTTATAATAAATTTTAATTTTTCTTTTGAAAGTGGACATCACAACTAATTGCATTTATTACATCTAAATTTATATATATATATATATATAATTTAATCTCTCTTCTGTAAGTGGATTCCACAACTAATACAACTCTTATTTCTAAGTGTATATATATACACCTACATACATATATATATAATGGCTCAATTATTATTTAACATTAATCTCCACTCAAGCACCAAGTGCTTGTTATAAAACATGTTATAGTCTTGAAGGGTATTAATCCTAGTTTTATTTTGTGTTGTAGGGTCATGGAGGCGGCGGTAGCGAAGGAGGTTGCAGGGGAGCCGAAGGAGGTGGTGGTGTGGAGCGGTGGAATGGAGGTGGGGGGAGCGGAGGTCGCAATGAGTGATGGAGGGGAGCGGAGGTCGCAATGAGCGATGGAGGGGAGCGGACCGGGTGGCAGACATGGGAGCCAGTAGCGGGAATGGTCGGCGCAGGCCATGATGGAGGAGGGGCTGCAGGAGGCGGCACTGCGGGGTTCTGTGGTGGGGGTGTGGGTTTACAGTCATGGCGGGGGATGTGGGGAGGGGTGGAGCCCCACCCACAACCCACTCATGGGGTGTGGGTGGGGCTCCGCCCCTCCCCACACCCTTCTGGTGTTAAGGATTTTCGGTGGTGATTTAAACCCCCACCATATATCTTGTAAATGTTTGTCTGTGTATCGAATAAAACTACGAACTCTCTCTGTTCATTTCATTTGCTAATTTCGTAATTTTTGGATTATAACTAATTAAATATATATATATGTATATATATGTATATATATATATGTATATATATGTATATATATATATGTATATATATGTATATATATATACCAGTGTAGCAATTTTTCACAATTTCATTTAAATTAAAACTAATTAAATATATATATATATATATATATTATATATATATATACAAGTGTAGCAAACTTTCACAATTTCATTTACGGATAAATAAATAAAAACATATATATATATATATATATATATAAGTAAATATATATAAATATACACATATATGTGTGTGTAGCATAATATCAAATTTTCCAACAAATAGCAATAAATATATAAATTTTTATATATATTTAAATCATAACGAATTTTCATATTTCCTACAACATTTTAGTTTTCTAATTAACGAATTTATTTCGCATTTTCTCCAACATTTTATTTTCCAATTTAACAATTCTTGAGTGAAACAGAAAGCAACTAACCATTTAAACTTGTATTTTTCAACTAATAATTTTAATCTAACAAGTTTACATTTTAACTCAAATAAAATTAACGATTAAGAGTAAATACAGGGATCTAATAAATCTTCCACTTCAATAACTAAATAAATAGACATGTAAATCGGTTTAGATTAATTTCCATTGTATACTTAAATCAAGTTTTAATTTGTTTTCAAAAGGCAAATTTACATCTTCTATAATCTAGTAAATGTAACTTTTTCACTAAATAAAACCAGAAATAAACTTAACAACTTGTCTAGATCAAAACTTAATTTTCACAATTACAATTTGATAAACAAGAATAAACAACTGTAAGATTTCACAACTCACAATCACTCTAAGGAAAGAATTGCTATCTTCTCCCAATACAATATTTACAATTTCAGAGGAAGAAATCTCTCCTCTTTAAAAGGAACTTATCCAAGAAGAAACTTAAAGAACCAAACTCTCCTTGCCAGTAAGGATGAGACACATTTTCCCCAAACAATAAAACTCTCCCAATTCTCTCAATAAGCTCCAAGAGAAACCTGCATGACAATAAGGAAGAAATATACCAACCAACTAGCTCTCCTCCCTACCATAGACCTGCAAGAGGGTCACCCCCGAGCTAGGGAAATCATCCACACACCCAGGTAGAATAGGCCAAAACCACTTCACAACAATAGAAAACAAAACAACACACAACACCCATGGTTTTACTCACAACACAAAAACTCAGCTGAGGTGAGTTTAAAGAGGGTAGGGAAGTAGACTCACTCAACTCAAAGGTCTCATTCTTCTCAACATTTTATCACAACTTTTCTCATGGCCTCAAGCGAACCAAATAACCAAAATCCCAGTGATATCACAAATAGGCTTTCAAGCCTTAAAACCATCTTGGCTCAAAACCACAAGCATGCCCTCAAGGCTTCCATATACCAAGAACAAGAATGCACCCGAGGAGGTTCACACCTTCCCTTCCCCATACAGGATGAGCATTGTTCTTCCAACTAGAAGAAGCTCTTTCAAACACCCATCACAAACCCCAAAAATAACAAAAACACCACATAGACAACCTTTGCAAATCAACATTCATCAAACAAAAATAAAACATACAAGGTGAGTAAACTTACTCACTAACCTTTACAAGCCCTATTATGGATGTAATTGAAGAAGAGCTCCACACTTAGTCTCTTCTCCCCATCTTCCTTGTCCAAAAATAATCTCCTTCCTTCCACTCTCCCTCCTCCTCCTTTTAAACCTAATTCCCCAAGTTCTCTTATCCCCAAGTGGCATTAAAAAACTAACCCCACTCTTTATCCACTATCCCTATTGGAATTAAAAAAATAACCCCACTCATGAGGTCCCCCACCATAGTCCTTTTCCAACACATGGAGGAATAAAATAAAATAAGTAAAATAAATACAAAAGAGGGAGTGGATGACACACCACACCTCTTTATGGGGGACTCCCACCAAAAGTGAGGAACAAAGAGACAAACCATTCCATTATTGGTGGATCATGGTTTCATTCCATGACTTGGAAATGGCCCTAAGTGTTGATTCCACTCATCCTATTTTCCCCATGCCTCTAAATTCGTCACTTACCTTCACTGTGAAGTTAAAGTGACCATATGGAGGTCATCCCAAGGTTATCCTAGTCAAAAGGGTCCCTAGACCCATGGGGTATAACCCAGGGTTGATTTTAATCTAGTAACAACCCCCAGGGTCAAGTTAAAGCACAAGTAAAGGGTCTCAAAAATTTAAAATTCAAAAATGAAATTCCAAACAAATCTTACAACACATACCATAATTCTCTTTTACAAGAGGGTAGACCTAATTCCCTTGACCTCATGCAACATTACAACATTACAAAATTTCACCAAACACAGAGTTGATCTTAGTTCCTCGTGGAACTAGATCGGCTTCACAAGGGATACAACATAGGGTGTGGAATGATCTCCTGTATTTATGGTTTCACTAGCAATACCTACACACTCAATCTTGAAGTCAATTCCTCATATATATATCATAGCCGAAGCAAATAAAATACATGCATTCCTAAAACATTCTACCATATAAACATACTGAATTCACATTAAGTTCTCTTTCTTATATTACCCACTCATTATTCTCTTGAAAGCAAACATCTATCTAACATTGCACAATTTCCTGCACAATTTCCTCCTTACAAATAATTAGGTTTAAGAGTCAAATTTTCAGGATCAACAGTCCCCCAATATGAAAGTAATATCAATAGTATGGTAAATAATCTCATGAACAGAAATGAAAAAGGTAGGCCTCACACATTGATTGGTATAGTGAAACAACACTCGTCATTTGCAACTTTTGGCACAAACACATTATTTATATAGTGTCTTGGAATGGCTTGGCTTTAGCCAATTTCTTCTTGGCTCATACCCCTTCTCACAATGGGAAGGCATACCCTCTAGAGTTAGGAACAATTTTTCATGCACCCCAGATCCGTTGGATAGGTAATGGGAGAGGATACTTTTATTGCTAAATTGGGTAACACATAGACTCAGCAAACAAGCAAAGAAATGAAAAGTAGACATAATGAAAATAGATAGTTTAGTTTAGAGCACCAAAGCTAAATATGCCTACTTTAGTGATAAAAAGATTATTTATGTCTTGGACTGATTGGGGCTGTAAAAGATATATTAGTATGTCTTTGTCCTCCGTTCTTTGACACGCATGTTTGACAAGCTGCATTGATAAATCATTAATTTTCAAGAAAAATGAGAGATAGAAGCTCAAAAAATAGCTAAAATTTGGCTATAAAAAAGAGCTGACAAAATGATAAAATTACTTGATCAAACCTGCTCCATTGTGAAGTTCATAGAATTACCTTTCTGACATGGTTATTTGTGTGATTTGGACATTGTATGTAGAAGTTATGACAAAAAGAAAAAAAATGCCTCCTTCAGCATGTTAGAAGAAAACTAAGTTGATCAAAGTTTGACTGGTTTGACTTTTGATTATTTGGTGGTTTTGCAAAGTTTCTTAATTACATGCACATGCTTATTTAAAGGTTACAGTCTTAGGTTATCACTTGGAAATAAATACTACCCCCTCTTTAAAAGGAAGATTAAGATTCTAAAAAAAAAGCATTAAAACCTCTAAGCTTAAGACTTAAGTATTAAAACATAAAAATTACTTTTGATGTTTGACTAGAGACCTTTAAACCTTTTATACCGACCTTGGAATTTTTAATACCAATTGTGGATTTTCAACACTGACCTTGAATCTTTTAATGTTGACTATAAGGGTCGAACAACCAACCAAATGGTCAAACTCACCAAGCACCTAAACCCAACGTGGTTAGGGTTTTATGTGAAGGAAGATTGTGACAAATAAGGATGACTGTGACTAAGATTTTTGAATCTGTGACCAAATTCTTTGAAAGCTACCAAGGTTAGGGCTAAAAGGAAGCACGGGTGGTGGAAGAATTTTATGTAGATAGTGGTTGATGTTGGAGGTAGGGTCAAGAGGACTGTAGAATGGTGACAAAGGTACGAACTATGGGGATTTAAAGCAAAAGGGTCAGTAGTCGACGATGAGAGGAGACACCTGACCGTTAATTGACTCTTCCCCACACAGCCAAAGCATTAAACCATGGTCACAGGTAACTATAGCGAAAGGCGATGAGAGTAAAACCTTAGGAACAGAGTATGGATATTGGTCAAAACACCATGTAAGGTGATGGGAGATCTGAGTGGTTAGGGTTTTAGCTTGTAGAGGGTGAAAAGTTTAAGAATGGCAGTGAGGGTTGAAGTTTGGAGGAGGCAATAGAGTGGAGATAGGACAGTTTTAAAGAATGTGATGAGCATAGTCGACTGAAAGAAAGATGACCGTGATAGAGTTTAGAAATTTTCAACTCAAAAACTATGACATGTTTGAATTATTGGATGGCGATGATGGGAAAAGTTTGAAGGTCAAAGGTTTTGGTTGGCATGGGAAGGACTGTGCAGAGATGGTCGATGGGGATATGAGGTGTCGACTAAAGGTTTTCTAAGCAATCGATCTACAACAGATGACGCTTAAAACCTGCAATAAAAGATTTAAAACTTCACAACACCTGACTAACATCCACAGTGAGAAAAATCAGAGCTAATGGCAGATCCATACTATACGGATTTGTACGGATCCATACAATATGGCTGCCAACTAAAAAAATTTCAAATTTTTACAAGAAATTTTATGGTGACAAATTATATGTAAATTTATAGTCCAAGAGCTTAGAAGTGGCTTCTCGGAGATGATGACACTATCCATTTTTATGCCAAAGATCACCTGCAATAGATCACCTTTGAAACTCGACAACGAGGGTTAGGCAAAAGAAAACTTTTAAAGCAAAAACTTGCAAAAACTAATGATTCGGTCCCATTGCGCATGCCAGAATGCATATACAAGAAATTTGGATAAACTGAAAGATAAAAACATAATATACAAATTACCTTCTTACCCAAATTTTATTAATACCTCAAATATCTTGAAAGATGGATACATGTTGATTGTTCAAACGGTTGATTTAACGATGGATTGAGATTGATGGATGAAATGTAGATGAAATGATGGATGAAAGATTGATGGATGAGAGGTGGAATTTTGGCAGAGTAACAGTGCTTTAAAGATTCATCCATTCCAAATGGCTTGGAATTATTTAATTTATAGGAAAATATGAGAGAATAGAGGGATAGAAACTTCCATTTTGTGAGTGATAATGAAATTAGAAAGTTGCTATGCAACTTGGGAGAGAAAAATAGAAGGTAGAATGAGTTCACTTGAGAGATGATTTAGAAGATGAATCGAGTTAACTTGGGAGATGAGTTGAGTCATCTTGAGAGGGAATTGGAAGGTGAAAGCAATGAGTTGAGTCATCTCAAAAGATGGATATGGAAAGTAAGTTAATGATTTAAATAATTTAATATTATTTAAATCATGAGGAAAATGAGGATAAAATGATAAATAGAAATAAAATAAAAGATTTATTTAAAATTTTTGTTGTTCCTCTTGAATTTGTTTTGTGAAGGTCCACCCATGGATTGACCAACTTGAGTCGATGAGTTTTGGTTTTCATACTGACTAGATGAAAGTTGGTAATTGCTAAGGGCAGTGCATAAAGGTTGAAAAGAGTTATACTTCATCAAGAGGATCTTATCGTGAATATTAAGTTGTAGATTTATAGTAAACACCTTCTGAACATCCTCATCATTCATTTGATATTGAATTTGTGCATAGAGAGCTTGATAACGGCTAATAAATTTAGTTAACTTCTCTTTCAGACCTTGCTTGCAATGAACTAAATTAATCAATGAGACTTGAGGTCCAATGTTGTAAGAATTGATCAACAAGTTGTGTAAATGAATGTATTGAATTTAGAGGTAAAGAGAAAAACCATTCTAAAGTTGTATCTTTAAGGGATCATGGAAAGTGTTTTGCTAACGAATCCTCTACAAAGAAGAAATCACTACACATAGCTATGAATGCTGCCACATGAGTATTAGGATCACCTTTATCACTATACTTTTCAAAGCGGGGAGTTTCAAACTTATTAGGAATTTGATCTCATAAGATTGCAATGGATAAAGGGCTACGAGCATGGTAAATTGGTATGTTAGGTTGGGAAGAATTTGTCAAGCTTGTCACCTTTTGTTGAAGGGCATTCATGCCTTGTAAAAGTTGATTCAATAGGGCATCATTAGGGGATGTGGTTTGTTGTGAGGAATTACAACTAAAATGTTGAGGTGATTGATTATGAGTAGTGACAAGCAGAGGTTGGGAATAATTGAGTGGTGGTTGGACATAATGATAGGTGGAAGGTGGTTGAGTATAAGTAGATTGAAGGGATGGTTGAGAGTGATAATAAGTTACCCTGGGTGCTAGGTTTTGATATTTTAATCCCACAGCCTTATAACTTTGTGTTCCATTACATACTCCAATACTAGTGGTAGCATTACTACAAGCTTGTGCATTAGTTGTAAGGATGGATGATGTAAAAGTAGTCATTCTGGTAGTCGGTATAGGTGCCAATACCTGTGTATGATTTAGTGGTGAGGTATTATTGATCGTAATTGCACATTAAATCAATGACATAACATTATCATGCACTATATTAATCATTCCATGTACTATATTAATACCATCTTATCCTTCTTTTATCAATTCTCTTATACCATGAATAACATGAACAACTTCTTTGGCTATCCTTTCTTTCTCTACAAATGCTTGAAAATTGGCTAGTTCCTTAACAAGTTTTTTTATTTGTTCAATAAGTACATGAGTCAACAAATCAATGGTATTACCAAAATCATGAAATGTTTTCTCTTCCATTGTAGGTGGTATGATATCTTGCAAGGTTTGTATTTCATCTTCGTAAAGTAGTTATTCAATGGACTTCCCATTGTTAGTACACTGGTATTATCAAGAGCACTAGAACCCATTAATTTGATACTTCTTCTTAGAGGGATTTTTCTAATAGGGAAGTGGGTTATATGACTCATGAAAAAGTATACAACACTCAATGCACAAAATAGCAAAACAATTCCAAGGAACAAGATATGCTTATTGAAATACACCTAAAATGTTTAGTTTTTCCAAAATATTTCAATGCAAATAACTAAAAGAAGAAGTGTTGTGAGCAATTTTAAGAGAGGAAGAAAATTAAATGCTTATTATCAGTCCAATAATGCAGAAAAATCCTTCACAACACACCTATAATGCAAATCTAGATAGATGACAAGGCAAAATCTAGTGAAAATGCAAGGTTTTTAAACCCTAATTGTGAAATTAAGGCATGAGACTATGCATAATGATATATGAATGAATTCTAATCAGAATTATGATATGAAATATCTCAACTCAGATGTGAAAATAATGCAAAATTCCTACAATGCTCAATGCAAGTGCAATTTTAAAGAGAGATGAATGAATATGCTAGTCTTTGTTGAAATTGCCTATGTGAAAATGCAAGATTTTGAATGTAAAATACAATGACACACAATAATGTAGCACTACAAGAAAAAATAAGATTTGAATGAGTATTTTAAAAGAGTTGTAGAATCTGAAACAAGATTTTAACTACAAACCCTAGCTAATGCAAAGACTAGGTTTTATGGAAAAATAAACAATTTCAACAAATTTTTAACAATTTAAGGATGAAAATGCAATGTAAAAGAATGCATAATGATAAAATATTGTAATTTATATCAGATCTGATAGAAATATTAGAAATTAAATGAAATTACATGAAATTAATGCAAACTATGTCAAAATGCAAGCCTAAGATGCCAATTTTTTCAATTTTTTCATTTTTTTGTAAATTTTCAAATGCAATAAGATGAAAATGACATGAATGAATATAAATATGAAGTACAACACACAAAAAGGTACAAAATTTAATAAAAACATGGGTTCAACAAAATGTTTTGTTGAAAAAAGGGGTAGAGGGTTTTATAGTTAGATCCTCCTTTCACTACAAACATTCAAGGACATTCAACCGAGTTGAATCACAACTTTTGCAAGAGGATTCACCTACAAGTTTATGGTCACTTGTAACACTGTGGAAACTTGTAATTTGCTAATTAATTTATTAATTAAAGCCTGATTATGCTAGAAATCATAGTTATGTAAAATTGTAAACAAACAGATGAATCACAACAAATGCTTATAGACAGAGATCTAATATTCAAAGTAGATACATACCAGGTTTCAAGATTCTAGATGCGAAAAAGTTAGGGGCTAAAGAGAAAGCACCCAAGACCAAGGTGTAGTTTTCTATTGACAATCTTGGAAGATGTTTGTAACTTGTTTCTACTGCTCTAGAGATTTTCGTATTAGAGATCCGATGGGCTTTGGTATAAGCTACCTAGGTCCAGGTCTTTCTTTTTCTCTCAGATATGGGATCCAAATACTTTTCCACTATTCCTTGCAAATCCACTCCTTCAGATATGCCACCTATAACCTACAATCACAGAGAATGGGTTTGGGGTTGTGTTTAGGAGCTTGCCTTAGTCAATCCTCAGAAGGAAATTCAAGTTTTCCAAACACCGTTGTCAGATAAAAGAGTCTATATCCTTACAGGATATAGGAAAAAAAATGATAAATGATTGAAACCACAAATAGATATCACCTTGGAGGTGTAGCTCATATGTAGATGAAAATCCTTCAACACATGAGAAAATGAAGTTAAATTTGTAATCACAAACACAACAATAATATTCTACTCTGTAACAATGAATATGTTGAATGCTCTAAATCATAAGTTCACAAAAAGTTTATAATCATCCTCTAGTTTTCAAATGAAACCCTAAACATATTTATATCCATTCTCACTTTAAGTTTGTAATTTAAACTTAAGATGTTGGCAACGAAACCTTCTAATGATCACATAATTGACATTCAAATTTAGGACCTGCCTAAAATAGGGTAGGACTAGGGTGCGAGTGCCCAAGCCCCTAGGTCCTATTTTAGGGCAGGGTTAAGTGTACAAATGTCCCTCAAGCCCCATTTGTCATGGGTTTCAGTCCATTTTGTTCCAGGAGTTAAAATGTTCATGCATAATGAAAAACATGGGACCTGGGAGCTAAACTTAGGAGGTAAAAGTCATAGGGGACATTTTATGACATAACAACATCAAACAAGTATGATTTCCTCACACATTTTACCACACTTGATGGAGCACCTCTCTAAGATGCTCACAAGTTTGGCCTCCTCTTAAAATAGATATATTCATGTGTTGTGTTGTTTTCCCCATGTTGCATTAAATGTTGTTTAGCTCTTCGTGGATGACCCTTGATATTCCTATAAGGTCAAGGATACAAGGAGACTGCCTCTATTGTGACACTTCTTCTATGTGTTTCTCTATTCTTTTGTTCTCCTCTATCTTATTGTAATTGTTATGTGTAGTGCCTTGGGGGACTAACATTGTGGAGGATGTCTTGGGGGCATCTTCCAACATTGTGACCCTAAGTTACTTTTGTCCTATTGTGATGCTCACAACCTGTCCCATTTTACCCTCTAGAAAAATGAGGACCTTGCTGTGGCTTTTTCTTTTGCTTTTGGTTTGGTCTTGCTTGGTGGTAAAGGGAAAAGGGTATCTGATGCTTGAAATGATTGAAAATTTGAAAGGCATGGTATTAAAATAGAAATTGTGGTTATTAGTGAAATTTGCATAAGGATGAGCCAGGGTTGTTTTTTTGGGCCAATTGAAATTCTTTGTATTTTGGGAAATATTTGGGTTTCTATTGAAATACAATGCTTAAGTAAATTTGTATTCCATATGCAAGTTTCTTTGCATCTAAGATGTTTTGTGTTGTCGAGTCATGGTATAAAATGGGCTATCTTCTCATTTTTGCATATGCATTTTAGGTACTCAAGTTAGAATATGCAAGCCGAGGCCCAATTATATTCAAAGCCTAGATGGATAAACATTCAATTCTGTAATTGTATTTATGCATCTCTTTGTATGTATAAATTCATGCATTAGAGATACAAACTGCATAACATAAATGCGCAGACATCAAAAGAAATATCAAAACAATGTATAATGTTAGGATATCTTATTTGTATGTTACATACATGATTTCTTGTATGTAGTCAGACCTAAAATAAAAATGTAATCAATTTTAAGGGAAAGGAGAAAGTGTATTTATTGTATATGTTCATGCTTCATCACATTGTATCTTATATACAAATGCAAACAAGTGCAAGCTAAAAGTTAAGAGAAATAAAATGAGTTTCAAGTCCAATATTGTATGTATCAATGCATGTACTAGAAATACAAAATCATATGAATACACAGATACATAGGCAAAATACACATAATTGAACACAAAAATGTTTAATCAATAAAATGTTGAAAAAGGGTAATTTGTATTCGTTATATACAGGAGATTTTACAATTAAGGAGAATTTAGCCCTTGTCATTCGAATTACAAAAAATGATACAAAAGAGAAAAATTGTTAGACTTGAGTCTACCAAATTTAGGGATGTCTATAAAAATCCCCAATCCTAACTAGGTCTACAAATTGTGTCACCCAGTCATTGTTCTGTAACAGGTCTAGTCCTCGAGATAAATACAGGAAATTCAGTCCAATTGTCGCCCATTGGTGATGACGTGCCAGAGCTAAGTTAGACATGTTCATTAAAAATGGTAATGTTTGAAATTGTGCACCAAGAACAAAAACTAGCACCATCTCTGAGGTGCGTGGAATGTCCCCTCCTAGCTCGGCCCTGATTACCACGTCCATATCTATAATATGATACTCAGCGCTGAAAATATCTTGAAATAGAAGTCTATAAATTTTGTTAACACCTAGGTCCAATAGGGAGGCAAGAAACCAAGAGGCAATATCAAAATTCACCCTGTATTTGTCCTCATTGACAAGAAAGTCCTTGCCTAAGATCAGTTTGACAGCTTCTAATTCCAAAGCGTGAAACCTAGGGTTGTCATGTTGTATGATGATTTTTCTCAAACGTGCATCAGAAATGGAGCCAAGGAAGGTAGTTTGCCTTCTAGCACCCCATAGACAAATAGGAGTATACATAATTGCAGCTGGTGTGGTTCTAAAAATGAAATGAAATTCCCCATGATTGACGCTATTAAATAAAGCTTCACCTGATTTGTGAAAGAACTCACCATTAATGAAGTTTGTGTGAGCTTGTCACCCAATGTTGAAAAGTTAATTCATATGTGCTAAAAGTCTAGTTGAATTAAATGCCATTGATATGCTTTTATTTACTTGGATTTAAGTCATGATTTCAAATTTGGCATTAAATACAAGGAAAGTACGGTCAATAATAAGGTTGAAGATTTTTGTATCTAAAGTGTAGGTATGATTGTTGTTTCAAAAGGAAGTTAAAGGTAATTAAGAGTGATGGGACCTATGGGAGTATCATCATAATACATGTATTTGATATGCAAAAGGTAAATAAGGATGAAAAGATGGACTTGAAAGTAAATCAAGAGTGATTCATAATAGGTGGATTCGTGTGTTTTTGCATGTATGTTGTTTTGCATTCAATATACAAACATGATGTAAAAATAATAAAATGTATGGATGGAATTGAAAGTTAGTGTCATTTCAGTTCATTAACGGTTGACGTCCAAATTTGTATGCATGTGGTTATGCATCTAATATACCAAAAAGCAAAGCGCAGAAGTTATAAGGTGAAGGGAAGTGTATTAGTTACACTTTAAGTGATGCATTTGTATCCAAAATAAAAAAATAGAAACTACATCGCTAACGTGTACAAATTTGAAATAAGAATGTTTTGAACATGTGTATACATTGCAATTAATGTCATTAAGTACAGTAAACCCTAGATTCAAAGAGAGAAAAAGTAAATTTTGATTAAATTTGTACTTACAATTGCAAACAAATACTCAAATTGCAAGATGCATACGAAGAAGCGGAGGTGAATTAAGGTGAACATAATAAATTTGGAGGAAGAGTTCAACAACGCTATAGGAAAATGGTAAAAAGGTGTAACGTGTCCAACGGTATACTGGTTAGGAAATTGAATTCATGTATGTATCTAAACCTCATTCTAATTGGGTTAAATTTGAAATGAAATTGGTTACAACTATTACAGTAAAAAGGAAATGATGCAAGTTAATTGGTATGCTGTAATTAGTCATAAACAAGCTTTAAAAGTGGCAGAAATGATAAAACCCTAGGGTAAAAGTAAAGGAGTAAAAATAAATGGTAAAAACCTAGGATTAGGCACAAATGAGGTATTAAAATGCATAAATTTCCTTGGTAGATGGCACCTAAACAAAGAAAGATAGATACAAAAGTGGCTGGTAAGACAAAAAAGGTTGAAAAGGAAAAGGGACCAAAGAAGGAGGTAGAGGAGTTTTTGGTGCATCGATGGTATCCATCCTTGATATATAGCATGGGAGGAAAGATTTCTGATATAGCTATTGGTGAATTGGATTTTGAAGAAGTATTCCAGAAAATTACAGCACCAAAGGCCCCTTTAGCTATGAAGAATATTTGGGATTCCAAACTATAGAAAGCATCAAGTTTTCCTTTAGTGATGGAAGGTAAGGACTTGATGTTAGAATGCGTGGAAAAGTATGATATGAATATAGGGAAGGTGATGCAAAAGGGTGTAGTTGTTGCGGACTTGTCCACAGAAGGTATAGCCATAACTTTTGGCTTACATATTCAAGAACAGATGATGGATGTGGATCAAGACCAGTATGCCCTGGATTACAAAAATAATGAAATGGATTATTAAAGAATGATCTTTTATAGCTGGTACCCACAAGAGAATAAACCAAAGGCTATAGTGAGGGCACCAAAGTACCTATATAGATCAGATTTCATAGAAGAAGTATATATAATAATCACTTTGTTAAGAAGGCTTGTTGGATTAAAAGATGCAAGGAAATTTGAGCCATGGATGTTTCATATCATCTAATTCATAAGGGAAAAGATAGGAGCTGTCCATTGGGTAAAGGCTATTAGTAATACTATTTGGAAGCTAATAATGGGATTCAAGAAGAACATAAAATTTTATATGTCTTCATATGTGATTTATTCATGTACAATGAACATACCACCATTGGTAATAATTGAGAGAGTGGGCACTTTGGGAAATAATCCAGGACAAAAGTTAGTATATGATCATTACCTTGACCTTTAGGAAAGGAATGCAATGCAGAAATATGCAAGGGTCAATGATGTGTTTTATACCTATCTGGTGCGGGTCTTGACAGAAGAAAGGGATAAAAGGTTGTCAACAAAGGCATTCAGTGCCATCACATGGCATAGTACTTGGTACATTCAATTCCCTACTTTCAAATATATCAGAACTGAAGGCTTTGAAGGAAAACCTTTTGAGTTACCAAGATATCCTCCTGATAAATTGGTCTTTCTAGAATTTACCTGACAAATTGTGAATGTTTTTAAGATGTACAAAAGGAAATTTGGTAGAGGAAATATAAAATTCCCATGGGGAATCTGTAAATATTCCTGTTACAATGAAGAGGTAGACAAAGAATCAGAAAGAGAATTGAGGTATTATTGATTTGAGGAATTTGAATTGGCAAGGCATTTTGATCCTTTTCATAGGATCCAGAACTATGTTGATAAAAAATTTAGACATCATGTTCACATTGAGGACTGTTGGTCTGATTGTGAGGATGAAAAAGAAGTAAGAAGGAGAGCTCACCAAAGATTGACTCTAGAACAGATGAAAACAATATGTGGAATAGATGTACCCCAGGAGATCACAGAGGATGATGGGATATTATGGCATCAGAGCTATGAAAGCAGAGGATTGGTACAATTGCCTGTCAATGAACCAAATTGGGAAGAACCAGAAGAAACATCTTTGGATAATATATCTAAACAAGTGATATTGTTTTCCCAAATATGGTTGAAAGAGAAGATAGAAAACTTGAAAGCTAGAGGTGTTGTAGCCACATACGAAAAGAAAGGAAATAAGAGAGCTAGAGAAATTAAAGATGAGTTATTGTGTTTCTATGAGAATAAGAGGAAAATTGTAGACACAAACAAGAATGCAATACTTATGGATCCATATGCACTTGGTATCATAGTTGCAATTTCTTTGAATACATTCATAAAAGAAGGGACATCAAGTCAAGTGGCTAGTACAAAGAAATACAAAAACCAAGGGCTACAGAAGAATAGGGTCCAGTGAAGGCTGTGATCATAGATACTCCAATAAGGAAGGTGCAAATACCTACTGTAATTGTGGACACTCCACTAGTAGGAATGAGACAAAACCCTATATCCATTACTTACACACATAAAGAAAGGGTATATGGTTACATTATCGTCAAACAAGAACTAACCGAAGGAAGGCTACAAGAGTCAAAAGCCAGGGAGTCCAAAGAAACTGAAAGGGTGGGTGAAGTTATAAAAATACAGGATGATAGTAGTGATGAGGATGGTGATGAAGAAGGTGATAAAGAAGAACATCTTGAAGACAATGTTGAGACATTAGATACCTTTGACAGTTTAGTGACACAAAATATTATTGAAGAGGTACACAACACTGCACAACAAATAATAGAAAAACAAGTAGAGGAAAAAAGAAGTGAAGAACTTGTGAAAACACATACCACTGAGTCTAGCATACCAATGGTTTTTCCTCCTAACCAAACTAAAGAGTCAGGACAGGCAAACGGGCCTAAAATACAAGAAAATGTACCTAATCAAGTTGGGATGCCGGAAGAAGCACCAATCTCACCAAGTATATCTAGTGTGAATATTGAGCAAATTGATCAAAGAGAAGAAAAGAGGGAAGCTATTGAGGCTTTAGGTTCCACAATATCTCATACAGAAGGAAAGGATGAGTAGCAGCCTTCTCAACAACAAGGACAAGAATCTCAAGGAAAGAAAATAGAGGAAGGTGAAGGTGAAAGAGTTGAGAGTATAGGAGGTAATCCAAGTGAAAGTTGAGAAGAAGAAGATACAAAAGAAGAAATGGGAGGAGCTACTAAGTTAAAGGAAGAAGACAAGGGAAATGAAGAAGAAGAAGAATGAAAAATGGATGAGCATATACCTTAGGAGCAACATCAAGAAATTCAGAATCCCCAGCAACATTAGGAACAAACAAAAGGAGAAAAATTTGAAGAGAAGGTAATTCATGATAAAAAGGTAGAAATCAGCAAAAGGGCACCAACTTGGATAGGAAAAGAAGTAGGACGAGAAAGAACAGAGGTAAATTTGGTTCCCATAGATATAAAGAGCCTGCTGGGTGGTACCACACCAAAGAAAGAAAAGAGAAAGGCAAGAATAATGTCTGCAGTAAGGAGAGATCCATCTGGAGTGAGAATCTTGGAACTGGCAATAACAATGACTGATAAAGCAAAAGGAAAAATGAGCCTCAAAGATTATAGAATAATTCAAATGGATATGGGATATGTAACTAGGGAATAACATATTATAGAAATGGAAGATATGAACAAGGCAACCATAGAGTTGATAAGGAAAGATAAAAGCAAGTTTGAGCAGCTATAAGGACACATTGTCCAACTGCAACAATTCATTCAAAGGATGTTCAACCCCAATGTTAATATACTAGAATTACCTAGACAGTTAGCCATTTTGTCAAAGGATCAGATAAATGAAATGGAGAATAAGAAAGTTGAAGCTAACATGTTTGAATACTGGATGAGGGAATTCATACAAAAAGGGGAAGACATAATAAGACATGTAGTAGCTAATTGCACCTTTTCCCTAGCCGAAAGGAATAGTTGCAGTCTTAACATGCATCATTGTCAATTAAGAATGAAAGAAAATAGATATGAGTTGGAACAACTCAAATCCATGGAAGAGAGGATTGAAGAAATGGTGAATGAGGGAATATGGATACCTTAGGTAGCAAACTAGGTGCCAGGGCACAAACTTGAATTAAGGTTTGAGGGAGGAATTTTAAGAAATTGTATTGCAAATACCCAAGAATTAAAAAGAGATGTTGGTGACATGATAAGAAAACAAGTACAAATAATACAGAGGCTCATTGGACATGAGTGCTTAGAGTTGCCAATATATGATGTAGCTATGGTAGTGAGAGAATTCAAAGCTATCTATTTACCATGCCTAGAGAATCCTACAACCAATTTTAGTAAGGAAATGATTGACTCTATTATGGAATTAAGTGTAAAGATGAAGAAATATCTAAAGAATAGAAAGGATGCAAAACAATGAGAAAAGATATTAAAGGAAAGTATTGAACTACAACAATACATGTGGATAGAAAATTAGAGGGATATTCATGCGTCCATTACAACATTAGTGGTTGGGTATGTAAGGTATTTGAAAAGAATGGGAGAATGTCCAAAGGCAAGTACAAGTGGTAGTGGGAGTTCGCATTCATAGTATTCTAATGTGCTTTGTTTTTGTTCATGAGTGAAGGTTAGTTGAGAGGAAAGTCAAAATAGAATATTTCACATTTTAAAAGATCTCAATGGCATCCTTTGTGCCAAAAGGGGAATATTCTTGTGAGATATTTTGAAGGAATGGTTGGGAAAAGGCCTTCTACCATTGATCTTGAGATTTTGAAGTTGGACCATTGATTTGGTTTCTGTAACTGTTACAAAGGTGTAAGTCCTATATAAGGACCTTTCCTACTTGTATTTCGTACACATGGCTGAATTTGAAAAACACCAAGAGTTTGCAAGAGAAGTAGTTTTGTGAAAATACTTTGAGCTTAGGTAATTGAGATAGTAATAGTTCCATGTGTCTGCAGTGGAGATGATGTGGAATGTCCTATTTCTCCCTGCATTTGGAAAATGTTGTAAGTTTTCTTAGTTGTTGATATTTTCAAAGACTTTGAAGTCAAAATAAATTATAAATTTGAATGGCTTTCATATGTTACTGAATAGAAACATCTAATTACTGCGTCTATTTCTGAGTGTGATTAGATTTAGGTGTTCTTTGATATATTTCCATTGGTGATTGTAGTTCTATATGTCTATTTGTGATATTGCTTAGGAGAAACATATATGAATTTAATTCTTTTGAAGTATTGCAACTAATCAGATTTGTATGCATGAGTGGCAGAAAAGTAGTTCTGACAGAATCAAGTTTCTAAACCTTATCTTTTCTATCTTTTCTTTAAAAAATATTTAAATAATTAGCATGCATGCAGTTATCTAAAGGAAATTGTTATTGATTCAAGTAAATACTAGTAAATTGTAAAGATCTTTAATAATTTTCATACGAATTTGTGGTACAAAGTATGTTTTATTGATATTCATGTAAAACTTTGTAAAAAATTGGTAAATACACAAAAAGGAACATTTATTGTTGTGTAATTTGTGGTTAATTACATGCAATGAACAAGTCCAGTCATCACAAGATTCTTAAGTCATGTAAGGCCCCTTAAAACAAAATAGCTTCGCATTAAACCTTGAGTGAATCTAACACAACCATGACCTGGTTAACATAGATTTTGAATTGAGAAGTATTTCTAATAGTTCTCTATATTACTCAAGATAAGCTACGATTCTTTGTGAATTTTATCTCTTATTGTGCTGAATAAAATCAACATCAATAGTTTTTGGTGATAGGAGGGCCTGATAAGATTTGAGGTAAATTTTGTACGAGCTAGCTAACAATACTGGTTGAGTGACTAGGTCTTGGTCCAATATAAGTGACATTTTCAAACAATTACCTGATAGATGACAAAATATGAGTCCCTTGATTTGGAATCCTAGAGTAGGACAAGTAGGAAGTTCATCGAGTACTCCTCTAAGATCACTGTTGAGTATACCGAACATAGTAAATCGTAAGAGTTCTGCATTTAGATCATTGAATCTTGGTTCAGGTCCACCCAGAATTCCTAGTCCTCCTAGAAGTCTGAGTTGAGTTCCCCTAGAAATCCCAATCCACCTAGAGGTCCAATTATGGTATACATCAATGTTAATTCTCCCATATGTTTTGCTAACTATCATGATATGCCTAAGAATCCCTAGAAAATTTGTTTGAAATACTAGTTACATTAGAATCCTAAAGATCACATTCAAATTTTCAAGGAGGCTTGCTTTAAAGCAAGATTAGAACATGAGGATGTAGTTTGTAGGTTGTTTCTGTTCACTTTCAATGAACATGCTTCCAATTGGTATGTGAATTTGCCAAATAGTCACATTACCACTTGGGAACTAATGGAGGAAGCATTCTTATCCAGGTTTAGAGGTCCAGTGGAACTGCCATCTTTATGTCATAAGTTAGTAGGAATTAAGAGAGGCTAGGGAGAACTCATAAACAACTTTAATGATCAGTTCCAAAAGGCCTACTCAAAGTTAGTTGATCCTTACACTATGACTCCTGAGGCAATCTTAGCAATGTACTATGCTGCTTTAGACCCATTAACCACAATGTTTGTCAAGAGACAACTTGATGTAGATACTGTGTCAAAAGCCTATAAGGAAGCAGTGAAAATCAACCAACAAATGAGACAGACAACTTATAGTGCTTTTGTGAGTGTAGGGAATACTGCAATTCCAAACCAAATGCAACCATGGAATGGTGTTCCAATGCACCATACTCCATTATTAAATCTAGTGCCTACCTACACACCAGTATATAATCATGTCCCTACTCAGGACATAGTTCTATACACAGGCAGTGGTGCTTGTAATAACCAGGCTAATGGTTAGCCATTTTTTCAACTGCCTCAGGATGCATACGTGGCTAAGACACAAGCGGATAGGGAAGAGATGAAATAAATTACTGCACATTTAAGAAGGCTAACAACTGAGGTGACTCAGTTGAGAAATCATAATTTCTATGGCAAAAATCCTCATAGTCAAAATCATAATCAGAATCATAATCAAAACTTGGGCCATAACCAAAATTAGAATCAAAACTAAGGACAAGGATCATAAAATAGATGACATAATACAGATAATAAGGCTTGGGGAAATGATAATAAAAAATTAAATCAGCCTAAACCCCCTAGAATGTGGAACACAAGATTGAACAATGGCACTTTGGCTTCTCCATTCGAGAATCCAGACACTCGAGAGCCTAAACAGCCTACTAGGATACAAATGGCAAACATAGCAATGAATAACTGGTGTAGGATTCATAATACTAATGCACATGTTGAGCTTGATTATCCACAATTTCACTTAGTAGATAGTATCTTTAATGTAGAGGTACAAGCTCCTACCTCTGAGTTTTTTATTCCTAAGGGAAATGAGATAGTACCTTCAGGATTCGAGTCAACCATGGTCTTAGAGAGTTTTACATTTTCAACAAAAGAGGAGGAAAATCACATAGTAGAGGATGAGCCACATTATTATGAAAGGTTATATCTAGAATTGGCTTTAGTGTTAGAAGCCTTTCAGTTTCCCTTTGAAACTAAGAATGAGGTGTTGTGTGAATCAGATGAGGTACAAGCCTTTCAACAGTCCAATAGTAATCATACCTATAACCTGAAGAGTAATAGTAAGCTAGGAGGTCCTTTTACTACCTCCACACCTCCAAACAACCTTAACACCCCACTTGATCAACATGCAAGCAATAACCTAGTTCCTCCCAAAGACAATTATCATGGCACTGGTGTTTCTGTAGCACTAAAGGTTTAGATAGGAAAGACAGATTCTAATGAATCTTCAAAACTGATGAATTACATGTCTAAAGAAATTAAAAAGATAAAGGTTAATGTACCTTTATATGAGTTACTGAAGAGTCCAGGGATGCATAATGCATTCATAAAATCCCTAGATGAGTCAGGACCTAGGGATAATCTGGTAAATTTGGACTATCAGAGCAAAGACTTACAAACCAAAGATAATGGTAAGAATGCTGAGCAGCTTGAGAACACTAATGTAGTAATGTACGTAGAAAAGAAGGAATCTCCTCCTTTTCTATTAACCTTCAGGATTTTTGGAAAGAATTTACATAACTGTATGGTAGATTCAGGAGCTTCAGCTAATGCCATGCCATTAGGAATATGTAAGACTTTCGGACTTACCCCAACAAAGTCTGCCAAGGTTGTCACACAATTAGATAAATCTAATGTCAACGTGGTAGGTGAACTATTGCATATTCAAATGTAATTAGCTCTTGATCCTAGGGTAAATTAGTACATTCACATTCAAGTTGTAGACATTCTAGTTAATTATGGTATGCTATTGAATAGGGATTGGTCTAAAACTCTAAACGGATATATGGCGACATACTTCTCTCACATGTGGTTGCCTTGGAGAGGCATTTCAAATCAAATTATAATTGAAGTTGAACCTGTTACTATTTTTGACCACAACTCAAAATTTGGCTGAGCAGATATAACATTATCATTTTTGAGTGAGGTTTGATTTACTTCTATTATGGGTTAGTTACATAGTTATTATATTTCAATGTTAAATACAGTTCATTTGTTCAAGAAAGAGAAAAATTTTAGGTCAATCATTGCATTGCAGAATAGTCAAGTGAGATAAGTATTTCATTCATCACAATGGTTATTCATTTACAAATTGAAATTCATAAAGGAATAAGCATTGCATTGAAAGAAATGATGATATATCAGATGTCCCACACAAGCTGCCAGTTATAGCTAAACACATGCTGATATAAACAAAATACTATGCATCTAATGAACAAGAAAGGAGAGACAACCATCATTGCCTTGTTTCGTCGATCTTCTAAGTAGCCTCATGTCCTACTCCTAATCTCATCATGTACCTAAAAAATGTGGGAAAAGCCCTGTTAGAAGCTCTGGTTATGAAAATCCTTTATCTATCAGAAGAGGCATAATACTTTGATTATAGTGCATTAATCAAACGAACATCATCCATATATAGAAGGAACTAAAAAAGAGAAGCAAACATAGAGCATCAGTATTTTATTCCAATCTATTTGTTTCATGTGTAGGTATAGGACAAGTCATGAAGCTGTTTGAAGACATTCAGTATTTGGTGTCAAATGGGCTCCCACAAGGGTCGAGCCCAGCATGCTTCTTCCCCTTAATCTTAGAAGGGATGAATAGAAAAGAAAGAATCATTATTCACATTCACATGACAAGCTGAAGGAATAATAAAAGCAATCATATGCATCAGTTGTGTTGTAGGTCATAATCATGATTATAGTTCAAGGAATGAGATACAACCATGAAAATGAATTAAACTGTAAAAGGGGACTACATTTAATGCACATGGTAGCTGTTATCATCACTTCAGCTGACATTGGAAAATGACATTCATAGGTATTTCATTCTATATCTTTCATAATGTGCATCAGAGAAGTATGGAACAACAAGTACATTTGATCATTTGAATGCTAGAGATTGCCAATGGATATATCATGTAATAGTCCCTAATTGTTTTCTCACAAAGAAATATCAGAAAGAGGTATTATTTTTATACAAGATTTAAATGAATTGGAAGTGCAAGTGGATAGCTACTAAGGAACAACAAATTAAGAGAGAATTGTAAATCAATTGAGCATTTTTCATATCAAGTCTTGAACAGTAATCAACTTGCATATTCGTATGATAAAGAAAAGGTGCCAGTATAATTATCCAATAATGTTATCATGCTTTTGTTTGAGACATCACATATTTATGCTACAAATTGCATAATCGTTTGAAGAGTATGCATACATAAGGATTGTTTTCCCAGAAGGTGTACACATAATGTAAATGTTAGCTATGATAGTAGTATAAGAGAGCTGCAATGTTTATATGATACTACAAAAGAACCAATTAATATCTCTTTTGAAGATACAACTGTTAAATAAGAGATAAAGTTTTTGCAAAGGTATACAAAAGCATATTGATAAGCTACAGTAGCAAGAATGTGCAAATCCTCATGAACATCTACAAAATATCATATGTTTCTGTGTGAACAGCCAAACAAAAAGATAGCCATCAATAATGGAAATGGCACTTAAAGTACAAAACTATTTCTTTCTTGCTTATTCATAACCATACAAGTTTTACACACTACCACATGAAGGTTTTGACCCATGAAATGGAGGAAAATCTATACAGAGTAGCCATGCATAAGTTGTCTTTACTAGGCCTCTTCAATAAATGTTTATGATGTCATGCTACATGAGTGATTGCAACATAGCTGCACTGAGTATACAACAATATGAAGTCAAAGGAAGCTTGCAAATCATTTATTAAAACATCATACATTTTAGCTCAGCTTTTGTCTTCATGCCATATAGGTGCTATAGGAGAAAGAAAGTGTTTACACATCATGAATTGTTCATGCTGAAGAGCTATAGTCAATACTGAGTTGCAAGTATAAAGATCTAATCTTTCAAATGAACATGTATAGCCAATACAGGAGCAGTCATTCTTTCGCAAAAAGATCTTTTGAATCCATAAATAGGAAGTGAGAAATCGCAGGAAGTCATTGTTGTCTTATACCCATTGGAGGGTTTTGATAAAAAAGTTTCAGACTTGAAATATAAATGTACAGAGGATATCACCAATGCCATAAAGATATATGTTATTCATGTGGGTCTATAAAACTAAACATGCAATGAGCCAAACTAGCAGGCCACGGTCTGTTATGATGAGAATTTTGACTCAGAAATAAGATAAAATGAAAGCTCTTATATATTACATTTTGTGCTTAGAGATAGCAAGTTTCAAGCATAGGTAAAAACAAAGACCAGTCACAACCATGAGACAAAGAAATGAGTGTAAAATGCATCAAATCTATGCAGGTGCAAAGCCATAGAAGGAAACCCATTTCATATTTTGATAACAAATGCAAGCTACAGGAAGTCAAGAAAATGGTAGTGGGTTTAGAGCAGTAAATACATGGAATGTGGTAGAAATGAAACATACAAAAGCAAATGGAGAGCATTACCTATGGTAGTGCAAAGGCCAAATTGTCATTCTTGTTGTTGCATTTCTCTCTCTAGAAATGTAATAATGGCGGCCATACAAAAACTAAAAGAAACAGAGAAACAAAGGTAACATCAAAACATCAGTGGTGACCTACAGGCCATGGCTATTCAAGCCATTTTCATCATAAGAGAAGGAGGAAACCACAAAGAAAGAGAGTATGTGCATCAATATGCATTCTTACATACATTCTTGAAAGAGATTTTTGGAGTTCGAGCACACAAGAGCTAGAGAGATTTAGTTTTTGTAGAAACCCTAGAGCTCCATTGTCGGCCATAGCAAGAGTTCAAACCCTCAAAAAATGCCAAGTCAAATGATGTGAGAAGATAGGGTGGAGTTTGGTTTTGTTCCTAAGGTTTCATTTAACCCTATTCGAATGATGGCATTTTTATGACATTCTTTCTATTTTTATGGCCCGAACTAATACCTCATGGTATTATGTGTTCAACACGATGCCTAGGTGATGACTTGATAAGGTCAAGCATGGCTCCTTTTTAATTTTCAATGTGTTTAAGCACTTAAGTTACCTTGTGAAACATAATATGCCATGGTCCTGAAAGATAGGGCGAATTTCATGCCTTAGGAGCATTATGCAAGCCTTGTATTTTTTATGAAGTATGACAATTCTACATGCCATGTGTGCCACATAGATCGCCAACTCATGAGAAGACAATCCAATAGGGAATTTATTTTTTGCCATATTATGTAATTCCCTTGATATCATTTTTTATGATTTTTTATTGAAAAATAAAAAAAATGTAATTGTGAATGGCAAAATTATAAGCTATGTAGATTTGTTTTGTTTTCAAATCAAATAAGAGAATAGATTAAATTGCCAAGACATAGTAAAGTTAGTTTTAAAAGCAACCAATTATAAATTTCTTTAAAACTTAACTATTTTTAGGCAATTGGAGCTAATAAGACAAATCAGTTTTTCTTTTTGATTTATTTTATTTAGAGGCAAATAAGACAAAATTTGAGATCTCATGGGTAAGAGAAAGCATATTTTTCATAGGGTCACATTTGAGAGCCTTTTGGACAGATTTGGTAGTTGTTTGGAGAAAGTTCAAGAGCTTTAGTTTTAGCTTTTTCTCTAAGCTCAAAAATGGATTTTTAGATCTATTTTTAGGAGTTTATTTCTAGCTTTTAGGGAGATCTTTCACAACTTATATCTCAGAGATCCTTTCTTTTCACGTTCCAGTTCCATTTTTAGTTTTCAATTTTTTTAGAGATCAGAGTGCAGAGAGATAGTCTTCCTCTTGTTGGTACCCATTTTGGTCTGGATCTGAGCGTAGATGTTGGAGGGTTTTTTCTTTTTGGGCCCTAAGTTTCCGTGTTCATCGCTGTGACTTTCTCTATCGGTGAAACTTCTTTTTGAGTGCTCAGATTATGATTGAACCATCGTTTTGAACCACCGCGTTGAACCCTTTTGGTTCATGGTTCAACGATTCAAGGCTTTGTGTTTGTGTTCGGCAAATGTTCTTTTTGAAGTGCTCTGTTCGGCGTTGAACTTCTCGGTTGAACCATTCGTTTGAACCGGTTCATGGTTCAAAGGTTCAGAGCTTTATGTTTTTGGTTCATTGGAGTGATCGGCATCATCGGCGAGCTATTTTTTGTTCCCTCTGATGTGTTTGGTTTGGCCAATGGAAATGCCATCGGTGTGATATTCATCGTTGGCAGGCTTCATTTGTGTTTGGTCGATGGATGTTATCGGCGTGTGTTGTATTGTCGGCGAGGGAATTTTGTGCTAGCCTGACAGTTGTTGTCTGGCCGACGAAGTATGTTTTGGTGGCCATCGGGGAGACTCGTATTGTCGGTGGGAGTCTAGAGAGTTAGCCTGATGATCAGTCTCTGGCCAATGAGGGGAATGTAGTGAAACGGTTGGTGAGACTGTTGAGGTCGGCCAGAGGATTTTTGGATGTTCCGATGGAGGGAGTCACGCCGACGGAGGTGGGGAATGTAGTTCACATTGGTGAGACTAGTGAGGTCAGCAAGAGATCTGCGGGGTTGGCCGATGGCCTGGGTTTGGGCGATGGGCTTTTGGGTGAAGGAGCGTGTGTCGAGCGTGGCAAAAGCGCTCGACACCTATTACGCAAGTGACTATGCTTTTAAACTACTAAGGTAGTCTCCTCACCGTGCATGTGGGACTAATCTCCCTGCATTATTTTAAACCTGTGGTAAACGTGTTTTGGCGGGAATTTCTTTTTTGAAGTGCTGCGACAATTTTCAAGTGGCCGTGGGTGGTTGAGCCATCAATGGCGACTGTAGCAGGGATATGGGTGACGGTACAAGTGATTAAACTGCCCGATTGTGAAGGAGGACTTCCATACGGTGGCGCAGGGCTTGAGGCTTCTCTTGTCTGTTGCTGCAATAACTTCTGAGCGCTATTCCTTTGTGGAGTTTGTATCTGGCAGATTTTTGATTTTTTACCATGTAATTAATTACTGCGGGTACACTTTCTGGCCAATATAGGCAGACTGTGTTACCATTTTTTACATTGTTGAAAGTTGAACATTTGGCTCTGTAATACAATACAGCTGATTTGGTTGCTCTGTATAGCAAAACCTGTGAGTTTATGTATCTCTTGTTGTACGTTTTTGCATGAATCCATTGATTTCATGGTTAATTTTATATGAGAAATGCTATGTTAGCATGTGTTTTGTTAATTCTGTCTCCAGTATTGCATGTATCTTTCTTCTGAGTCTGAATATTTAAGCAATGTTTGAGACTCTAGAACATAGAATTCCTGTGTTGAATGTCTGATCTCTTAACTTCTGCTCAAGGGGTAGATTAAATTGTTCTCAGATTGAACATTGGGAAGGGTATACTGCAGTAGGGATGTCATAAGTATAGATAGCTTAACACTCTGTATTGGGAGATATCTGTAAGGTAGGTATCATATGTATCCCCCTGAAATCCAGTTTTAGTTGTTCATGCATATCATTCACAGGTGTATGTCTACTGACTCCAGGCCCTGGATAGGCACCGATCTAGCTTTGTCTTTGTGTTATATACCATGTCTAGCTTTGCATCCAAATATAAAATCAAAACCAAACTCTAAAACAACCATTAGGACATTAGAATTAGTTTTAGGATCCTCAGTCCTCTGTCTACAACTGCAAATAGGCCCAAAGCTAGCCCCTTTGCTCTTATCTTTTAGTTTTGGTCTACTTACAGGAGGACTTATCTGCTTTCTGTCAGCATCCCAGCCTTGTATGTATATCCTCATGGATGTTGAGTAGGGAATACCCCCCTAGGTTTTGCAGAGCCTGAAGAAGAAGAGGAGATAAAATATAGAGTATATCTCCTATACTGTTGGCCCCTGGCCTAGAGATCTTGTTGATCATTGATGGCTACCTTGTAGGGAAATCTGGGAATAAGCATCTAGTCCAGGAAAAAACCAACACCTCTCACATCGAGAGTGTTGTACTCATTTACTCCACTGTATTCATTATTCTTTCAGTTATTGAGAAACATCTTTCCTTTATATTTTGTCTGAGTATTTGCAAGTTGATTTGATGTTGCATTGTGATAAAAATTTATCCTTTGTTTTGTCTTAGATTGTGATTTCCTTGTGCAAAATCTTGTTTAATTCAAGTTGCATGTTGTGTTTTCCAAGCCTTTATGTGAAATATTTATGAGTTAAATAAGCTGAGTGTTGTGAAGGTCAGAATTCAATAACCTGTTTGTGAGTAAGACCTGTTAGGTAATTTCATCTTCAGGTTAATTAGGATTTATTTCTCTCAATATATCTTTTTGTTCTTTTTTCCCTACCTGTTATTAGTTTAGGAAATCATAAGGAGAACCAACTCACTCTGGAGATTCATTCTCATTATAAGAGACCCACATCCAAGAATGATTCCATGTTTCAATAGGTAGCTAAGTTTCTGTGAACTTAGCAAGGATGCATACTTGATTGACAATAGTTTTTGGCACGCCTGGTGGGACTTTGGAAGCAATATCAGAGAGATTTGTACCCTCATAGCTACTATTTTGGCATATGCAGTAGTTTTACCAGCCTTTGGAGGCTTTCAATTTTCTTGGTGACTCATTTCCTCTAGTTTGGTATGCAGATTAGTACTTTCATCATATGAAAACCAAGTCTAATCGAGACCCCTTTGATTATTTACAGCTTTCTACATGTAGAAGGAGAGGTAGATCAACAAGCAGACCAACTGAGTCATCAAGAAGATCAAAGTCTACACCTTCACGATTCAGTTCTATAAGCCTAGTCAAAAGAAGTAGAAGTCCAGTGCTGATAGTCCAGATACCTATAATGGCTATGCAGTATGCATTTGCTGCTTTCAATGGAGGTAGCCCACTACAACTTGCCCAAAGAGATGATATTCCAATGGTAGCCCTTAAAGGACTGTCTTATTTCATCAAAGAGGATCATACTACCACTATTGAACACATTCAAGATGTGGCAACTCTTTGTTCTATGTAGAATGTCACTCAAGAAAATGTGGCAATCAGAGTTTTGGCTACATCATTAAAAGGAAAAGCCTTACAGTGGTTTAGAGGACTTGCTAAAAATTTAATAACATCATGGGATCTACTGGGAGATGGATTTCACAAGCACTTCGAGGACAAATCAGTCCATCTCTCATTGCTAGAGCAACTAAGCACCATCAAAAGGGCACCTCATGAACACATGGTTGATTTCAACTACCGATTTCAAAGAACCTAGGATAGGATTCCCACAATGGTAAAACCCTTGCCAAGGCATGCATTTTTGTTTTATCTCAAAGCTTTGAATAGTGAAATTTCTGTAATGATTTAGTCTATGGGAGGGACCACCCTTCCAGATTCTTTTGAGATTGCTATTAGAGTAGAAAACTACCTTATTCAGGCAGGGAAGATAGCCCCTAGGCCCCCTTTACCCATTTTCCCTAAAATCTAGCCATCTATGCCAATGGTAGTACCTCCTCTAGCTGCTGTCTCACCTATTCCAGCAATAGGATATCAAACAGCCTAAGGAACTGCTATTCCATCTCAAACCCTAAATACCCCAGAGCTGGAAAATACATTAAGGACAATTGCAAATAAGCTAGTAAATATGGAGAAACTCTTTCCTTACCAAAATTAGTATCATCCCAATCAGCAAAATGCCCAACCCTTTCAGGTTGATCCCCAGGGTCAGAGAAGAAACTACAACCCTTGACCCTTCCAAGCTTTCAACCTGAATACTATCAGTACCTCCAAAGAGCTTGTTCCCACATAGAATAATTTGTCTCAAGATAGTGACTGGTGCTATACATGTCACCAACCACATAATCAAGCTGCATGCACAAATGGAGTGAGAAATCAAGAACTCATGGTTCAGAATAGCTATGCAAGTTTGGAAGGAGTTAATGGTGAAGTTTCAACTCAGCAAAATAAGGCTGATGTAGTCTTACTGAATTGGGAATAATCTAAGTTTTGTGATATAAATTATTTACAAGGTTAGAACCAGCAAAGTACACCTATTTCAGCCAACATAAGGTCTAAACTGAGAGATGTAAATGTTAATCAACAAGTTGTTGTAGTACAACAACAGGCTATAAGGGACAAAAATCAAGTTTATCTATCACGAACTACCTCTGTACCATAGCAAAAAGTATAAATTTTGTAGAGAGACCAAGCAGTATAGATGAAAGATTAGCCCAAAATGCAACAACATACTTCACAAAGACAAATTGATTCAGCTACAGCAAAAGGATAGCAGAAGGTAAACCCTATTTCTTTCAATATAGTTGATCATCTTAAGAAAGCTACAATGAGTATGTCAGTTATGGATGCATTATGCATTCTTGGCCAGAAGAATTTGTTGTAAGAAGCATTGGCTGAACTCTCACTTTTCAAGCATTCTAGTCAAGAGAAGGCCAAGGTTATACTTGCCAATAGCTCAGAGATAGAGAGTGGATAGCTAAAATATGAGGTAAAACCCCCTCCTTTCTATATAAGTCTCATTATTGGCGATAATCTTGTTCGTAACTAGATGGTAGACTCAAGAGCAAGCAGCTTAGTTATGCCCAAAAGTGTAGCTGACTCATTAGGTTTGGTTTATAAGCCCCTTACAAAGGGAGTAGTTTAGTTAGATGGGCCTGCACTTAGTACTGCAGGGGTAATAAAAAATCTGCCACTCACATTGCATGCTTGTCCTAATTTTGCCATCCAACAAGACATTTATATCATCTATCTTCCACCTATTTTTGGAATCTGCCTTTCTAGGGAGTTCACAACCAAATTGGGTAGGTTTCTCTCATCTGACTGGACTCACTTGTTCTTTAGAATGAGATTGGCACGAGAGTAACAATACAGTCTAAACCACTTGCAAAAGACCATATTGAGCCCTATGTTCCTAGCCCAATAAATGCTAATCTATACATCACCTGCGGGCCGCAGGATGAACCCATGAGCCTAGATCCAAATGCACCTATAGAAGACATAAACTTAGATGATTGGGTAGCTAAAAATCATGAAAGTGACCCTTTCCATCATATGGTTGAAGTAGGATTAGACATCTATATGATATAGGAACCTTATGTAGGGATTCCTAATCTGATTAAAGACCAAAATCAGTCAGATCAACAAGAAGATCAGCTTTAGAAACTATACTTTGACGGATCAAGGACCAAGATGGGTGTTGGTGGAGGTAATATGTTGATTTCACCTCAAGGAGACAAATATCATGCTTCCTTAAGGTTTACTTTCAGCTACACAAATAATGTGGCTAAATATGAGGCCTTGATCCATGGTTTAGAGTGGGCTCAAAAAAAGGGTATCAAATATGTTCAAGTTTATGGGGATTCTGAATTGATAGTTAATTAGGTTAGGAATCTAAATGTGTTGGAATAAGGTGCCATTAACCTTGTAAATTCCAATATTGTATTTTATTCCATTTATTATTTGTTATTTGTAAGTACCCATAAGGGAATGAGGTAGTCTCATTGACATTTGTAATTTTGGAGTTGCCAGCGGCAATTACTGAGTGACATTTATGGTTGGCAAATGTAAAAACTCATAGCAAATGAGGATAGGCATGCTCCCTTGAGGAATGTACTATTTTTGGCATGTATGACAACTATCATAATGTTTGGTAAGTGAATCTATGACAGTTGTAAGTTATCATAAAATTCTGAGATTTTATGATGCATATGACAGATATGTTAGTTGTATATTTGCTATATTTAGCACAAGGTTCCTATCTTGGAAAGATGCTCTTTTGTGGAATCTATGATGGTTGTGATGCATCATAAGATGTTGTAAGAGACTAGATTTAGTCTTGGGCACCCAACCTTTGCATGGCTATTTTTGGACAAGTGGAAGGTGCTTGTAAGATGGCATTTAATATTTGTATGTTGGGAAATCTTATGAGAGAGAACGTGAACACCTAAGATGAGGTAGAAAATGTTTCTATAAGTATTTTCCATGTATTAGTTTCTGCAATACAGATTTTAGGTACTCGGGTGCTGCTGGAATGCTGTCAGATTGAAGACTGGTGGAGAGAGTTGAAGTGTTGTTGTATTGTAAATCATTTTCAGATTAATACAAACATTGGGCCTCTTTCCTGTGTGGAGTTTTTTACCTGAAAGGGTTTTCTCCATGTTAAACATTACGTTATGTGTTCATATTTCTGATTTTGTATTTCTGTGAAGCATAGTTTTGTTTCTGTGTTACAATCTCCATTAATAACACAGAGTTAAAGATTGCTGAAATTTATCTTGAATCAGATTTCCATTGAAGTAGTGTTTCTTTCATTTCTAACATTTGGTATCAGAGCCTGGCCAAATTTGACTCTTGAGTGGTAGTGTGGAAGCTATAGCTACAATGGGAGATTTGGTTGTGTTTGTTTTGCAGATCTTGTGTTGTTATTATGGCTGCATCCACCATTGCATCAACCTTTCGATTGGACACTGAGAAGTTCAACGGAATGGGGTATGAGTTGTGGAAGCTAAAAATGGAAGACTTGTTGGAAGAAAGAAACCAATGGTTGGCTATTCAAAAAGAGAAGAAACTCGATGATGTCTCTCAAGATGAGTGGGATAGACTGGATAAGAAAGCACGAGGAACCATATGGTTGTGTTTTTCAGACTCTGTCTTATTGAATGTCGTAAAGGAAGAGACTGCATATAAATTGTGGAAATGGTTGGGTGAGATCTATCAAGCCAAGAGTATGGTAAATAAACTTTATTTAAAAAGAAAATTATTTTCCATGGATATGTGAGAAGGTGAATCAGTTGCGGAGCATTTAAATTCTTTAAATTTGTTAGTGAGTTAGCTTGATTCAGTAGATGTTGAGGTTAGTGAGGAAGATAAATGTATCTTACTTCTTTGTTCTTTACCTAAGTCTTGGGAGAATGTTATCCTTTCTATCATTGCTAACCTTGTAGATCTGAAGTTGGATGCTCTTGTTTCAGTGTTACTGTCATAGGAATTGACGAAGAAGAGTTTAGATAGTTTAGGGGATGCTTTCAGTGTTAGGGGAAGGTCTAAGGAAAGAGGACCTACAGGAGATCAGAAAGGGGCTAAGGACAAGTATAAGGGCCAATCTAAGACTCATGGTAAAAAGAATAGAGTTAAGTGTTGGAACTATGGTAAAAGAAGACACGTGAAGGAGTACAGAAACCCCAAGAAATAGTGGGAGAGTGCTTCAGATAAGTCCTCAAATGTAGGTGAAGAAGTTTTACTTTTTGCATGTAATCTTGTTTCTAATGATCACTGGTTGGTTGACTTAGGATACTCATTTCATATGACCCCGCATAAGGAATGGTTCTCCACATATGAAGAATATGATGGAGGTAATATCTACCTTGGTGACAACTCTACATATCTGATTGTCAGGAAAGAAAAGGTATTGTTGTGTTTTAGTGATGGGAGGATTAAAACCCTCCCCGGTGTTTTGCATGTTCCTGGATTAGCTAGAAATTCAATTTTAGTCTCAAAGTTGAATGATTTGGGAATGCATGTGACATTTGACAAGCATGGCTACAAATTGGTGAGAGGGAACTTGGTGGTAGCGAAAGGGAAGAGATTCAGGAACTTGTTTAAGCTTGAAGCCACTACAATTTGTAATGCCTCCTATGTATCTAAGGCCACTACTAAAAATACATGTATGTTGTGGCACCGTAGATTGGGCCACACAAGTAACAATGTATTAAAAACTATTAAGAATAAAAATTTGTTGGATGGTTTCTCCTATTCTGATGAGCACTTTGATTTCTGTGAGCATTGTGTGTTTGGTAAACAAAATAGAAAATAATTTCCTTCAGGAAGCAATAGAGAAAAAGAGAAGTTAGAAATTATTCATACAGATGTGTTTGGACCTATGGATAATGAATCTATCAGAAAACTTCATTATTTTGTAACCTTCATTGATGATGTATCCAGATTTACATGGATTTATTTTATGAAGCATAAATCTAAAGTCTTCACTAAGTTTAAGGAATACAAAGTCTTAGTAGAGAACCAATCAGGTTTAAAGATAAAAATATTAAGATTTGACAATGGAGAGGAATATTGCTCTAAGGAATTTGATGAGTTTTGCAAGCATGCAGGTATAATCAGACAAAAGACAACTATGTATACACCACAATAGAATGGTGTTGTAGAAAGGATGAACTAAACAATTATGAAAAGGGCCAGAAACATGCTTAGTGATGCATAGTTGGATAAATGCTTTTAGACAGAGGCTATGTGTACTGTTTGCTACCTAATAAATAGATCTCCTTGTAAGGCTCTTGATTCGACACCTTATGAAGTGTGGACAGGTAAGAAACCTTCTGTTTCACATTTAAGGGTTTTTGGCTGTGAGGCTTTTGTTCATGTGCCTAAGGAAAAGCAATCTAAGTTGGATCCAAAGGCTGAAAAGTGCACATTCATTGGATATGGTGATAATGTGAAAGGTTATAAGCTTTGGAATCCACTAACCCGCAAGATTATCTTTTCTAGATATGTTATTTTTTAGGGAACTTAGAGCTATTTCTGAACCTGAGCATCCAAAAGAGAAAGAAGAAAAGGTAAAGAAGGTGCACTTTGATTTAGAGTATCAAGATGCACCTCAAGAAGAACAAAATGATGGATTGGGGGGCGAAGAAGAAGAAGAGGATTCAAGTAGTTCTAATGAAGATGAGTCTGTTGTTACAAAAGAAGTTGGTGCAAATGATCATGTAGAAGAACAAGTAGAGTCTCTTACTCCACCCTTAAGAAGATCCACAAGACAATGAAATCTAGTTGATAGGAATAGCCCACCAGATTTTTGTTGTGTATATGCTTTATTGAGTACTAACAATGAACCTAGATCCTATAGGGAATCTATTTCTGTAGATGATAGTGAGTCTTGGTAGTTAGCCATGTAGGAGGAGATGATGGCTTTAGACTCTTGTAACTCCTGGGATCTTGTTCATTTTCCTAAAGGAAGAAAGACCATAGGTTGTAAGTGGGTCTTTCAGAAGAAGTTTGGAGTAGACGGGTCATTAGAGAAGTACAAGGCTAGACTTGTAGCTAAGGGCTACTCCTAGAGAGAGGGAGTTGATTTTGGTGAGATATTCTCTCCTATTGCTAACTTGACTTCTATTAGATTTCTCTTATCCATTGCTATAGCTTATGATTGGGAGATTGAGCAAATGGATGTTAAGATTGCATTTTTGAATGGAGATCTTGAAGAAGAAATTTATAAGCAACAACCTATAGGTTTTGAGGTAAAAGGAAAAGAACATTGGGTTTGCAGGTTAAAGAGGCCTCTTTTGTTAGATCTAGGGCACACAACTGAGAGGGGGGGTGAATCAGTTGTACAAAAACTTGTTGTTACTTCAAACACTTGATTCTTCCTTGTTATTTAATAGCATGTCAATTAACCATTTATGAAAGCATGAAGCATAAACATCAGAGCAGATAAACATCAACACATTAGACACCAAGATTTTAACGTGGAAACCCGGTCAAGGGAAAAACCATGAGGTGATTAACCCAATGATTATTCTCTATTAGAAGAATAAGAAAAATAGATGGCACATGCCAATTAGGGCTCACTACCCGAGCACACTGCTCACAAGGAGGCACACTACCTACAAGAGACACACTATCTACAAGATAACAAGTATTACAAACTTGAACTGGAGATTGACATCTTTACCATGTCTAGATCAGTTTCATTTAAGCCTGAGACACACCTGCTCTGCCTTTCACTCTTCCACTATACCACTCTCATCTGCTTCAACACACACTTTGAAATGAGCTCACAAACCTTTATTTATACAAGGCATTGACTTAGGAACAATCATCTAAGTTAGTAATCAACCACAAGAATATTTGCAAGATGAATAACTCATCTGGTTGGCCAACCTGAACAAGAACATCTTCATCCGGAAGTATATCTTCAATTCCAAGCTCTAACACTGATGCGGACTGACAACACAACCTCAGCATGATCCAAGAACCTTCATAGGCTTGCCTAAGTGACCAGGTACATCCGCACTTCCTCTACTTATTAGAATCTCTTCTCTTCTTCATCCAGAACTTCAAGAACACAGTCTATCACCACTGTCATACTGAACAAGGTGCTTCTGGACCTCCAAACCATGAACAAATTGAGATGACACATCACAAGGACATCCCAAACACTCCTTCCAATCCACAGATTAGAACAATGCACTTCCGGATCTCACCAGACTTTTTTGTACCACTCTGTTACTCCGAAGCATCTCCCGGAACTGGTTCTACTTGACCGATCACAACTTCTTCATATCTTCATGCGGACCTTTGAAATCTTAACTGGAACATCTCAAGACTCATATCTACAAACCCTTTAATCTGCATCCTCTGATCCTCAACCTATTGAGTACTTTTGCCTTCTTCTCATCATTGTTCTTCACTGTTCCTAATTGAGACTAATTTTCTCAATATCCTCAGCACACAACTCATCCAAACCTTCTCATTGAGCAATATGAGTATGTTGACATCAACGACAACACTGGTTAACCTCATACTTGCAACAATCTCCCCCTTTGTCATTAATGGCAACATATGATGTGAAAAACCATCAAGACAAGAACTTCTCCTTTCTGTCACAGCTCCCCCTATCAGCAATGATTCCCCACATGTCTTCTCTTCCTTTACTGCTCCCCCTTTGATCATCAACCACTTGTTTTTCACATGTCTTCTCTCCCCCTTTGAAATCAATGGAAAAGGGTTCATACTTGCAATTCTAACACATTAGAATCATACTAGCTGCTCCCCCTTAGTAGCAGCTCCCCATCATCAATCTGGATCACAAGATATGATTGTGATATCCACCGGATTGATGCACATCAGTGCATCCTATTGTGTGGTTACACAACATGCCCCATTTTAACTTGGCAAAACAGGGACCCAACTTTTTGGCTTGGCTTGTGTTGTCTGTTTTCTGGCGGTTTGGTAAAAATGAGTCAGGTGCATCATCATCATGATATTCGATGAGGTTGGTCATCATCATGAGGTTAGTTTGTCAAAGTTCATATTTTGTTTCTATGAACTCATATTTAGAAAGAGCTTGAAATTCCATGCAGGTTTCCCTTTTACATCACCTGAAAATTCGTCCATATGAGGGAGTTATGAGCAGTCAAAGTTTTGGTCAAACTTGATAATCGCAAGTGATCATCATATTTTTGTCCTCAGTCATGTTGTCAAGGTCATCATGATCTTGATCTATCACCCGATAAAAATCATGCAGTCGAAATATCCGGACGTCAATCTTAGGTGATAGTGTGTTTTACCCATCAAATGACCTTATGCGCATCGTGACAATCATGATTTTAGGAGGGTCATATTTCATAACAACGAGCAGCATGATCATATTTTAAATATCACCCTAGCGCTAACCTGATGATGACCTCAACTCATCCTCATGCTTCAAAGACGGAATATGATGGTTACGTCATCATGATATCCGATGAGGAGGATCATCATATTTTTATCCTGTCATGTTGTCAAGATCATCATGATCTTGTTTGTCTACCCGATATTTCGTAATGTCCTCCTGCCAAGAAATATGACCTTATGCAAATATCCTGATGACGTCATCCCGATCTGATAAACGAAGAAGCAAATATTAGGAGGACATCATCATCACATTTCCCTTCGGCAGGATATTTTCCAAAACATGATCCGGTTCGCGAATATGACGATGACGTCATGTTCTAAGTTTAAACAAAAGCCCCGGATATCCTGATAATCATCATCATCCTGATCTTTCGAGAGGGTTACCTTGGCCGCAAAGAGGGTCATATTACATTCACCACCTGATCATCTTCCTTAGGTGACCCGATATTACATTTATCCCCTGATCTTAACTAAACATGACGGTGACGTCGTCTTTTGCATTTTAATGAAGCCCAAATATGACGATGACGTCACCATGATATTCCTTTCCTCAGCAGCAGGATCATATTTCATATCCTCCTATTTTCCTTCGACATGATGATGATGATGATGTCATTCTTTTCCCCAATATACAGAAGCAAAACATAACGGTTGCATCATCTAGACATTCGGAAGGGGGAGCATGATATTTCCAAAATATCATGCAAACGAAAGTTTTAAGTTTAGCCGTCGGCCTAATGTAAAATTGTCATTCCGACAGTATGTAGTCACGCTGATACATACATGATCATATTTGAACCCGATATACATGAAAATGGGCGGGAAAACAGAGCGATAGAAATTTGGAGCCCGATTGCCTGGAGCTGCACATTTTGGAGGCTTGTTTAATAAAACATTTTACTTCCTGTTGTTTATCCACATGATGATGAACTTAATGTTTGTTTGTTTACTTGCAGGAAGTCATGATGCTGTTAGAGCTGTTGCTGATAATTACAAAGTTGCACATGAAGGCAACATGAACCAGAAATGAGGAGGATATTGTCAAATATGCTGTTTGCCAGCTGGAGACCGAATCAAATCAAAGATGCTGGAATATTCTGTGCCAGCTGTACATTTGCCAATTGGTGAAGCATGTGCTTTTCATCTGGACCGTTGATTATTATAGGAGGATCATGATCCTTGGATCATTGTAACTATTTTCTGGCATTTGTTCTATATAAGAGCCAGATCCTGAGCTGTAAGAAAAGGAACAAAAAAAAAGATAGATATATCTGGCACATTAAGGCCGATTACTGTAGAATCAATTAGGAGATCGGATTACTGAGACTAATGAGGATAGAATTGTTGAAATGTCAAGGTTCTTTCTTCAGATCACGGTAAATGTACCTATTCTTGAGCATACTAAATGGATATGAAGTTTCAGATTACATCCTGATTGTAAATTTTGCGTAATCTTCCTGTTGATTTCTGGATATGTACTGGTGAATGCTGTGTTCAGCTAGAAGCGCTTTCATTTCATTACATGTTGTTATCAACTTTTCTTTTGAATATTTGCACTAGATCATGGGGATTTGTGGAATGTCCTGGTGAAGTATGATTCTAGTTTCCTTCTTTTCATTGCATGTATGGGAGCTTGTATGTGGATCAGTGATCTAAGTCAAGTAGTTTTGGGAATCTCATTCTTTAACCCTTTTCCTTTTTTTAATTTCATAAATTCATCACCATAACTACAAATCATGATAAATAACAAGCAGAACAGAGAAATATGCTGAAATCCCGTAGGTAACTGAAAATCATTAGCATATTTGAGTTAAATGCATGTAGTATTGAAAATATCATGCAAAGAATTGCAAATAATGGTAGAAATCATGCAAATATCAGCCTGTAGGCACATTATTTGAGTGAATCCATAAGTGCAGAGGTAGAATTGTTGGAGATTTATGCAGATCAGATGAAGAGCAGGATATTTGGAGGAATGATGATGAACTTTGTAGAAACACGTAAGGCCCCTGAATGGAAAACAGCAACACACATCAACCACTGAGTAACGTTAGTAGATTAAGATGAGTAAAGGTTGTTGTGTAACTTTTATTCTATGTTTGTGAATGATCAACATCATGATCAACATAAATTGGCACTAGAAGGAGGGCCGGTGATATGTTTGTATATGATCAACATCATGATCAACATAAATTGGCGCTAGAAGGAGGGCCGCTGAGCTGTTTCTCAGCAAATAAATCCTGTTCAGTTGACGTGATATCCCCTGCCTCTATTTATCAGCACGCTTTAAATCTTGCTAACATATCTGCAGGCCCCTCGCTTCTAACGCAACATAAATTGGAGCTAGAAGGAGGGTCGGTGATATGTTTGTATATGATCAACATCATGATCAACATAAATTGGCGCTAGAAGGAGGGCAGAACTGGAAAAGACACTACTGCTTTAGTCATCATTCATTTTATGCATGCCCCTCACTTCTAACACAACATAAATTGGCGCTAGAAGGAGGGCCAGAGCTAGAGATTTCTGGATTTCTGCAAATATTACATAAATATTTTAGTATTTCAGTTAAATGTCTGCGAATATCTCTTATCTGAGATGTTTTGGTTGCACCTTTGCCAAGATCTAGCCCAAAGCATCAAATATTTGTTTGATTTTCTGAACTTTCAAGTTTTATTTTGAGATATGATGGATCTCCTGAAAAATAGAGTCTCATTTTGATGGATGTATATGAAGGCAATTGTCAAATTAACATTCCTTTATTTTAGGAAACTTTGAGTAGGCAGCTTTACCCTCACAGTTTGTCTAACTTTGGTTTATCCACCTGTTGCAGGATACACCAGACTGTGGAACACAGCGAAATAAATTGTTTAACTTTCCTTACCAGGTTGGATTTATATTTGAAAGGACTAATATTCTTTCCAGATGTGTTTAGGGCTGAAATTTGCCAGGAAAATGAAGAAGGCTGGCAGCGAAATGAAGAAATTCTGGAGCAACAAGCAGATGCAGCACCAGAAGTTATTAATTGTCCAGACACTGAAGTGGATCATTCTGAAGATTTTGAATTATACTTGTCTAGAAATATACAGTGTAGTCAATTATTAGGTTTACCTGATGATGATGTCTTGATTGAAAGCTGGTGCAGATTACATGATGAAGAGCATTCAGAAAGGGATTGTTACGCCTGCCTGATCATGTTGAAAAAGATTCTAGAAAATACAATAGCTGAGTCGGTTCCAGAAGGTAATGAAGAGGAAACATCTTTCCTTGATTCATTCTATGGTGGGATTGATAGGAGTTCTCCACTTCCTAATACAAGTAAGGACCAGTCAGTATGCAGGTATGAATCTTGTGAAAATTTTAGAGAAGAAACCACTCATCAGGATAATATTTTTGATTCTGATCCTAATACTTTTGATAAAGAAGATGAAACATCTTTCCTGGAGTCATTCTATGGTAAAGAGAAGTGTAAACAAATAGTAGAACAATTTAAATGCACTCCTGCTGATGATGAAGTTCCTATAGTAGTAACTCAGGGAGTCATAGAGGAGAAAATAAATGCTGATTTATTACCTGACTTCTTTGAATTAAATGATGAAATGCAAGAATGTTGCAGGTTAATGGAACCAGATCCTTTACTAGATAGAAGATGTGAATTATTTAATGAACAATTCCTGAAAGATGAAGATGTAGAGGATTTTGGAGTTGTTATGCATGATCAGACGTTACTCCAGAAATATTTTGAGAATGAAACAGGGGAGTGTCCTTATCAAGTGAAAGTTGTTTCTCCTTTACAGTCAAATGATTTAGAAGGGATAAATTTCTGTATATCAGGTTATGATAATAAAGATACTTATTTAGATGCTGATGTGCAGGAAATTGAAGAAAATATTGAGAAGTTTCCTGAACTGGAGGATAAACTGAACATCCAGAATGAAGGGATAAAGTTGGATAAAGATGAAGAATTAATACATCAAGAGTCATACATCCTTCAATTTGAAGAGAGACCAGGCACTGAGCCAAGCAGTGAAAATATAATGACAAATGGAAGACCATCTGGCAATGAAGAAGCCTGTCCAACAAAATCAGAAATACACCAGGTTGTATTTCTCCTTTCCATAGTAAATGATGTTGAATACTATTTTAATTATGGAAATTCAGGAGATAAGACATGCATATGGATTAATCATGAACATGATGAGCTGCCTCAGTTGCTGATCATCAAGAGTCATTCTGTTGAATACAGTGAATTCAGAATACTAGAATATTTTTCAGAATATAAAGATAAATTTACTAGGTTGAGAACCATTACTAATACCCTAATGCTCCTGCACAATCAAAAGAAGTATGCAAATACAGGTGTCTTTGGGTCTTTTTCTGGTTTTTGTTTGCCTAGTAGTAGTTTGTATTTAATTTTGTAGGTTAGTTGTTTGTACAGTTTGCTTGTTTTGCTTTCTTGTTCTGTTTCTGTTGTTTCCTTTTTGTAGGTTAGTTGTTTGTATAGTGTTTCTTCTGTTTTGTGTTGTTTTGGTTGAGTTTTTGTTTTGGTAAGTCAAGATGATGCACTTCATCACCTAAGAAAATAACTAAATTGTTAGGATTCAAGTGATGAGATCAGATTTAGATATAGATTGTTATTCATTCTGATAAATATTCATGATCAGGTTTTATAATATCTTTTCATCAGGTGCCTTTTTTTGTCCAAAGTGAATCAAACACAATGAAACACCTAACAACCTTGGGCTTGTTGAAGATATGAGTATAGGTGTTAAGTGAAAAATCTAAAGGGACTCCCTTGCTACCAATACAATCTCCAACCTAAAGCTGCAAGTGACCATACCTTGTACAAATGAGCTGACATGATGATATCAGATATATAAATAAATAAAATATATAAACAATAAACTTAGGCCATCTAAGTAACTCTACCGAAGCTATAGACGCTTGCTGGTAGTGGGGCTCTACTTAGGGAGATTGTATAGATAACCTTGCCGGGGCTATGGACGCTTGCTGGCAGCAAGGCTCTATCCAGGTTGGCTATGAGGGATGATCTCCAACTATGTAGTTTAACACCAGTTACTTATATTTTCAACTTGCTTTCAAGATGAGGATAATTAATCATATGCACACACATGATCCTTTGTTAGCACTGTTACCTTGATGAAACTTTATCATTCAAAGATCATGATGATTTTACTTAGAAAGAATTAGAATACTATAGATGAATATGATCATATCACTTGAATTATTTGAATTTTGTTGTTTTCGTTGGTGGCAATTTGTTGTGTGGTTACACAACACGCCCCATTTTAACTTGGCAAAACAGGGACCCAACTTTTTGGCTTGGCTTGTGTTGTCTGTTTTCTGGCGGTTTGGTAAAAATGAGTCAGGTGCATCATCATCATGATATTCGATGAGGTTGGTCATCATCATGAGGTCAGTTTGTCAAAGTTCATATTTTGTTTCTATGACCTCATATTTAGAAAGAGCTTGAAATTCCATGCAGGTTTCCCTTTTACATTACCTGAAAATTCGTCCATATGAGGGAGTTATGAGCAGTCAAAGTTTTGGTCAAACCTGATAATCGCAAGTGATCATCATATTTTTGTCCTCAGTCATGTTGTCAAGGTCATCATGATCTTGATCTATCACCCGATAAAAATCATGCAGTCGAAATATCCGGACGTCAATCTTAGGTGATAGTGTGTTTTACCCGTCAAATGACCTTATGCGCATCGTGACAATCATGATTTTAGGAGGGTCATATTTCATAACAACGAGCAGCATGATCATATTTTAAATATCACCCTAGCGCTAACCTGATGATGACCTCAACTCATCCTCATGCTTCGAAGACAGAATATGATGGTTACGTCATCATGATATCCGATGAGGAGGATCATCATATTTTTATCCTGTCATGTTGTCAAGATCATCATGATCTTGTTTGTCTACCTGATATTTCCTGATGTCCTCCTGCCGAGAAATATGACCTTATGCAAATATCCTGATGATGTCATCCCAATCTGATAAACGAAGAAACAAATATTAGGAGGACATCATCATCACATTTCCCTTCGGCAGGATATTTTCCAAAACATGATCCGGTTCGCGAATATGACGACGACGTCATGTTCTAAGTTGAAACAAAAGCCCCGGATATCCTAATAATCATCATCATCCTGATCTTTCGAGAGGGTTACCTTGGCTGCAAAGAGGGTCATATTACATTCACCACCTGATCATCTTCCTTAGGTGACCCGATATTACATTTATCCCCTGATCTTAACTAAACATGACGGTGACGTCGTCTTTTGCATTTTAATGAAGCTCGAATATGACGATGACGTCACCATGATATTCCTTTCCTCAGCAGCAGGATCATATTTCATATCCTCCTATTTTCCTTTGACATGATGATGATGATGATGTCATTCTTTTCCCCAATATACAGAAGCGAAACATAACGGTTGCATCATCTAGACATTCGGAAGGGGGAGCATGATATTTCCAAAATATCATGCAGATGAAAGTTTTAAGTTTAGCCGTCGGCCTAATGTAAAATTGTCATTCCGACAGTATGTAGTCACGCCGATACATACATGATCATATTTGAACCCGATATACATGAAAATGGGCGGGAAAACAGAGCGATAGAAATTTGGAGCCTGATTGCCTGTAGCTGCACATTTTGGAGGCTTGTTTAATAAAACGTTTTACTTCCTGTTGTTTATCCACATGATGATGAACTTAATGTTTGTCTGTTTACTTGCAGGAAGTCATGATGCTGTTAGAGCTGTTGTTGATAATTACAAAGTTGCACATGAAGGCAACATGAACCAGAAATGAGGAGGATATTGTCAAATATGTTGTTTGCCAGCTGGAGACCGAATCAAATCAAAGATGCTGGAATATTCTGTGCCAGCTGTACATTTGCCAACTGGCGAAGCATGTGCTTTTCATCTGGACCGTTGATTATTATAGGAGGATCATGATCCTTGGATCATTGTAACTGTTTTCTGGCATTTGTTCTATATAAGAGCCAGATCTTGAGCTGTAAGAAAAGGAACAAAAAAAAAGATAGATATATCTGGCACATTAAGGCCGATTACTGTAGAATCAATTAGGAGATCGGATTACTGAGACTAATGAGGATAGAATTGTTGAAATGTCAAGGTTCTTTCTTCAGATCATGGTAAATGTACCTGTTCTTGAGCATACTGAATGGATATGAAGTTTCAGATTACATCCTGATTGTAAATTTTACGTAATCTTCCTGTTGATTTCTGGATATGTACTGGTGAATGCTGTGTTCAACTGGAAGCGCTTTCATTTCATTACATGTTGTTATCAACTTTTCCTTTGAAGATTTGCACTAGATCATGCGGATTTGTGGAATGTCCTGGTGAAGTATGATTCTAGTTTCCTTCTTTTCATTGCATGTATGGGAGCTTGTATGTGGATCAGTGATCTAAGTCAAGTAGTTTTGGGAATCTCATTCTTTAACCCTTTTCCTTTTTTTAATTTCATAAATTCATCACCATAACTGCAAATCATGATAAATAACAAGTAGAACAGAGAAATATGCTGAAATCCCGTAGGTAACTGAAAATCATTAGCATATTTGAGTTAAATGCATGTAGTATTGAAAATATCATGCAAAGAATTGCAAATAATGGTAGAAATCATGCAAATATCAGCCTGTAGGCACATTATTTGAGTGAATCCATAAGTGCAGAGGTAGAATTGTTGGAGATTTATGCAGATCAGATGAAGAGCAGGATATTTGGAGGAATGATGATGAACTTTGTAGAAACACGTAAGGCCCCTGAATGGAAAACAGCAACACACATCAACCACTGAGTAACGTCAGTAGATTAAGACCTAATCAACGGAGACTTGGGATCATGAATTCTCTGAATTCATTGTATCTTTCAAGATGAGTAAAGGTTGTTGTGTAACTTTTATTCTATGTTTGTGAATGATCAACATCATGATCAACATAAATTGGCGCTAGAAGGAGGGCCGGTGATATGTTTGTATATGATCAACATCATGATCAACACATCCTAGTTCATCACTGGAGTCGCAATGACCCCTAACTTCTCCCTGAGATACTCAAAAGAGTCCTTGGGAAGGTTTAGTAAAAATATCTACAATCTGATCCTTGGAGGGTACATACTCCAATCTAACTTCATCCTTGTTCACTTGTTCTCTTAGAAAGTGAAACTTGATAGATATGTTCTTGGTCTTAGAATGCAACACCGGATTCTTAGAAATACTTATTGCACTTGAATTATCACAGAAAATTGTGATAAGCTCCTCATATTCTACTTTAATGTCTCTTAGCATCTGCTTCATCCATAGGATTTGAGTGCAACTACCTATTGCTGCAATTATTCTGCTTCAGTTGTAGATAGAGATATTGCCTCTTGTTTCTTGCTTAGCCAAGAAACCGATCTTTTTCCCAAAAAGAAAGCTCCACCACTGGTGCTCTTCTAGTCATCCACATCTCCTACCCAATCTACATCTGTATATGCATGAAGAGAGAAATCATGATCTCTAGGGTACCATAGACCATACTCAATTGTCCCCTTTAGATATCTAAAAATCCTCTTAATTGCCATAGCATGAGATTCTCTAGGATCAACTTGGAATCTAGCAACAAGACCAACAGCCTGCATAATATCTGGTCTAGTTTGAGTGAGATACAACAGTCCTCCAATCATTAACCTGTATTTTATCTGATCCACCTTGGGAGAGTCATCATCTTTACTCAACTTGCATTTGGTAGCCATAGGAGTGTTCATAGGCTTTGAATCTTCCATTTCAAATTTCTTTAAAAGTTCTTTCAAATATTTATTCTGAGAGATAAAGATTCCTTTCTCTATTTGAGTAATTTGCAAACCCAAGAAGAAATTCATTTCACCAAGCATTGACATTTCAAACTCACTTTTCATTTGATTTGAAAAAGTTTTACACATGCTATCTTTTCCTCCAAAGATGATATCATCAACAAATACTTCAACAATCAAAATATTTTCATGATCAATTTTGAAATATAAGTTACTGTCAATAGTACCTTTGTTGAATTCAATATGCACAAGATGCTTATCCAACCTTTCATAACATGCTCTTTAGACCATATAGTGCCTTTTTTAATTTGCAGACCATATCACCATGCTCAGATAACTGAAATCCATCTGGTTGTTCTATTGGTGATATTTTATGTCCAAGGTTTTTCTGCATGGCCCCGTCCCTAAAAATCCAAAATGTTCTAAGTGTTGGACCTCCTCGGCATTTTTCAGCTGCAGCATCATATTTTCTTAAGGGGAGAAGATCATCATCATCATGATATTCTAAGGGAAGGGGTCAGCATCACCATGATTTTCTGTTGACCAGTTTTTTCATCAGGATCATCATGTTTCAATATCGGGTGATGTTTGGATATTATCCCGATCCTGCTGATGAGCTACAGTGTGCCCTGATTTGCTTGCGGGGGTGATTTTTCAAGTATCTGGTGATTTTCCAAATATCACCTTGCCCTTTTATGATGATGATGTCACCCCGATCTTCTGAAGGGGTTATTTTCTGAGTTGTTCGACCCGACTTGTTTTTTCTTAAGGGTCGTCATCATCATCATCATCATATTTCCAGTTATCGCCGTGTTGCTTGCGAGGGTCATCATATTTTCTGTCAGCATGATCTTTCGCTAGGGTGATATTCTAACATCAGGTGATCTTTGTTAAGATCATCCTAATGATGTTGCTGTAAAGTTCTAAGTGTGACCCGATATTCATCGTGGTCATCATATTTTGAACGTCAGGATGATCTTTGTCAATATCATCCTGATGTTGTTGTATCACTTCATGTTCGTTGTTTTATGATCCTGATGATGCTGACATCATTCTTACGTCAGGGTGATATCCGCTTTTCTGCCTGTCTGCATCATGATATTTCTGAAGGGAGATATCCGCCTGTCAGCTTCGTGCATTATCTAGTGGGGGGTGATCTTTTCAAATATCTGGCATATTCATCTATCACCCCGATCTTATAGTGGAGCTACAGTGTAGCATGATATTTGTGCATCAGGATGATATTTCCAAATATCCGGTTATCTTCCGAATATCATCCTAATGTCGATATGATGATGATGTCATCAAGGTCTGGGGGGGTCATATTTCTAACATTGATCATCTTGTGGAGATCCCCTGATATTTGCAAACATGATGATGACGTCATCCGGATATGAGGAGGTGCGCAGTAGGTAGATATGCTTATGACATCAGCAGGATATGACGGTGACGTCATCAGGATTTTTCATCGGCCAGACTTTTGATATTGGTTAAGCAGGAGGATCTTCCTTCGATGGATCAAGTTGTGCCGATGAAGGCGATTATCATGTAGGTTATATTGCGATATGATGCTGACGTCAGGGTGATATTTCAAGCGACAGAATATCATGCTGCCGAAGGATAATGATGATGAAGTCTTATACTAGTGTCGTCAGGAGCAAAAGCACCAACATCATATATGCTCATGACCTAGTATATAAAGTGTTAAAGAGGTCACCGTGGGGTGCATGTGGGATAATTCGACCCTGCATATTTTCAAATATCATGATGATGTATCTTGGCGGGAAATGGTTGTGACACATAGTTTTCTGCATTTCCCAAGGCCGCGGGTTGGTGCACCATTAATGGCGATTGTTGTAGAGGTATGGGCGATGGCGTGGATGGATCCAGTACCCAACTGAAGTTGTACATCCACGGTTGGCGGCTCATGGCTCAAGATCCTCTTCTGTCCCCTCTTCTACCTACCACATTCAATGCGGTGAGCACCATTTTCTGATACTATGTATCTGGCGGGTTTTTTGGTCAACTATGTAATTAATGTTGGGAACCTTCCTTGCTGTATATAGCAGGTTGTGTTGCTCATTTGAAGGTTGTTGAAAGTTGAAGATTTTTGGCTCTGTAATTCAAAACAAGCTGATCTGGTTGCTCTGTATAGCTAAACCTGTGAGTCTATGTATCTCTTGTTGTATGTTTTGGCATGGACCCACTAATTTCATGATTAATCTTATATGAGAAATGCTATCTTAGCATGTGTTTTGTTAATTCTGTCTCCAGTATTGCATGTATCTTTCTTCTGAGTCTAGATATTTAAGTAATATTTGAGACTCTAGAACATAGAATTCCTATGTTGAATGTCTGATCTTTTAACTTCTACTCAAGGGGTAGATTAAACTATTTTTAGGTTGAACATTGGGAAGGGTACACTGCAGTAGGGATGCCATAAGTAGAGATAACTTAACACTCTGTATTGGGAGATATCTGTAAGGCAGGTATCACATATATCCCCCTGAAATCCAGTTTTAGCTGTTCATGCTGATCATTCACAGGTGTATGTCTACTGACTCCAGGCCCTAGATAGGCACCAATCTTGCTTTGTGTTTGTGTTACAACCATGTCCAGCTTTGCATCCAAACTTAAAATCAAAATCTAAATCTAAAACAATCTTTAGGACATTAGAATTAGTTTTAGGATCCTCAGTCCTCTGTCTACAACTGCAAATAGGCCCAAAGCTAGCCCCTTTGCTCTTATCTTTCAGTTTTGGTCTACTTACAGGAGGACTTATCTGCTTTCTATCAGCATCCCAGCCTTTGTATGCATATCCTCATGGATGTTGAGTAGGGAATACCCCCCTAGGTCTTGCAGAGCCTGAAGAAGAAGAGGAGATAAAATATAGAGTCTATCTCCTACACTGTTGGCCCCTGGCCCAGAGATCTTGTTGATCACTGATGGCTACGTTGTAGGGAAATCTGGGAATAAGCATCCAGTCTGGGAAAAAACCAACATGTTCAATGTACACCTCTTCTTCTAGGTCACCATTCAAGAAGGTAGATTTGACATCCATTTCATACACTTTGAAATCTTTGAAGGCAGCAAATGCAAGAAATAGTCTGACTACTTCAATTCTTGCCACCGGAGCAAAGGTTTCCTCAAAATCAATCCCTTCTGTTTGAGAGTAGCCTTTGCAGACTAATCTGGCCTTATTTCTGATTACTTCACCAACTTCATTTAATTTGTTCCAGAAGACCCATTTTGTTCCAAACACATTCTTGTTACTAGGTCTAGAAACAAGATCCCAAGTGTGATTTTTCTCAATTTGTGTTAATTCTTCTTCCATTGCTTTTGTCCAATTTTCATCATTGCAAGCTTCATTTATTGTCTTAGGTTCAATCTTTGAAATCAGACAACATTCATCTGAATTTTGAGCAACATTCCTTCTAGTTTGCACACCTCTACTTTTGTCACCTATGATTTGATCTTCAGAGTGGTTCAGTCTTACATACCTTGGAATCTTGGGAGTTTCTTGCACTTCTACTTCTTGATCATGCTCATTCAGACCTGTCTCTTCTTCCTAATTTACCGGATCAGTCTGAATCTGTCTTTCAGGAGAGGATGGAGCTCCTTGAATCAGAATATCATTCTGATCATCTTCATCATACTCATAAAATCTTGAGGGCTTCTCAATACCTTCATCAACCTTTACATTTGTACTTTCTATCATCTTTCTCAGTCTCTTATTGTAACACCGGTATGCTTTGCTTTGAGTGGAGTAACCCAAGAAAATTCCTTCATCACTTCTAGCATCAAACTTTCCTAGATCTTCATCTCTTTTAATATAACATTTGCTACCAAATACTCTAAAATATCTCACAATAGGAGTGATGCCAAACCAAAGTTCATAGGGAGTCTTACCGGTATTGCTTCTGATTTGAACTCGATTGAGTGTAGACTGCAGTGCTGATAGCTTCTCTCCAAAACATCTGAGGAACATTTGCTTCCATCATCATTGTCCTGGATGCTTCCTGAATGGTCCAGTTTTTTCTCTCAACTACTCCATTCTACTGTGGAGTCCTAGGAGCAGACAACTGTCTCTTTATACCATGCTTCTCACAAAAGTCTATGAACTCACCGGATGTGAATTCACCACCTCTATCAGACCTTAGACATTTCAATTTCAATCTGGTTTGATTCTCTACCATAGCTTTGAAGATTTTAAACTTTTCAAAGGCTTCTGATTTCTCTTTTAGAAAGGTAACCCACATCATCTGGGAATGATAATCAATCAGTAACATGAAATATCTATCACCTTGCATACTCTTGATTCTTGTTGGACCACATAGATCAGTATGAACTAATTCCAATAATCCGGTAGAGGACTGATCCTTGCTTTTGAAAGAGACTCTGCTCTATTTATCTAGCTGACATTCTTTGCACAAACTGTTTGTAGGTTTTATCAATTTTGGAAGATCTCTTACAGCCTGAGTATTACTTATCTTGATGATGTTCTCAAAATTTACATGACACATCCTTCTATGCCATAACCAACTCTGATCAACTTGAACAAACAAACAACTTTTATTAGAACCAACTAGATGGAAGATATTACCTTTTGTTTGAGTACCGAATGCAATCTCTGTTCCAGAGCTTTTAAAGATCCTGCATCTTCCATTTTTGAACTAGAGATCATAACCTTTGTCTACCAACTGACCAACACTGAGAAGATTGTGCATCAATCCTTCAACATACAGTACATTACCAGTTTTGCTCTTTCCATCAAAAGCAATAGTTCCTCTACCTCTAATTCTACCAGCAGAATTGTCATCAAACTTTACCATTCCTCCTTCATACCTTTCCAAATCTAAGAACTTGTTCTTGTCACCTATCATATGGTGAGAGCATCCACTATCAATAACACAATCATCTTTTTCTTCAATTTGGGTAGCCAAAGCTCTTTCTACAACCTTATGATTGATAGCTTCAGAGGATATTGGTTCTTCTTCCTTGATGGCAATAAACACCCATTCATTTCTAGATTTGTCTCCTATCTCTAATTCATCATCTGTTACTCCTTCATTATCATCTTCTTCATGAACATAATAACAATTCTTTTGGAACCTTTATCTATTAGAGTTTGACCTTGTAGATCTTTCCAGACACCTTGAGGCAAAGTGACCAATCTTATTGCAGTTGAAGCGTTTAAAAGGCAATTTTCCTTCATACTTACCAGATCCTCTTGGCAGTCTTTTTGCAATGAGGGCTTCGAGTTGAGTTATTTCTACTTCTTCCTCTTCCATATCTTTCCTTGCTTGATCATACCATGAGAGCTTCCTTGAAGAGTTTTCTCCAGGATCAAATCTTTGTTTGCCTTTCACATAGGCACTAGCTTTGAATGCAGATTCAGTCTTGGGGGGATCATCTCCAAACTCAGTCATTTCAAATGCCACTAGTTTGTCAGCCAATTGTTCTCTAGTGACAGTTATATGGGCTCTGAATTCATCAATGGCAGCAACCTTGATCTTGTAGGTAGCAGGAAGGGATCTGAGAATTTTACAAACAATCTCATTTTCATCCAGAACTCCACCAGTATTCCTGATTCCACACACCAGCTTATTTACTCTTGGCATAAAGGTAGTTATATTTTCATCATCTCTCATCTTCAATCTTTCAAATTTCCCTTTGAGACTTTGCAACCTTGCACTCTTAACAAACTCATCTCCTTCATGCAGAAGTTCCAGTTTGATCCAGATCTCATAGGCAGTTGGTAGATCAATAACATTTGAGAGCTCTGAGTCAGTTAGTGTACTTAGAAGAGCTTCTTTTGTCCGCAGATTGTTTTCAACATCTGTGATTTCATTTAGAGTTGTCAGACCACCCTGTGGAGGTACATATGGTTTTGTGACCATCGATAAGTATGCTTTTCCCATACACTCCAAGTGACATTTCATGCAACCTTTCCAAAGAGAGAAGTTGGTTCCATCAAACTTTGGGGTATCCTTCTTGTATGATGACATCCTAGATCTCCTCAAGCAGTTAAGCTCCTTTTAGAGGAACTTGGCTTTGATACCAATTGTTAGATCTAGGGCACACAACTGAGAGGGGGGGATGAATCAGTTGTACAAAAACTTGCTGTTACTTCAAACACTTGATTCTTCCTTGTTATTTAATAGCATGTCAATTAACCATTCATGAAAGTATGAAGCATAAACATCAGAGCAGATAAACATCAACACATTAGACACCAAGATTTTAACGTGGAAACCCGATCAAGGGAAAAACCATGGGGTGATTAACCCAAGGATTATTCTCTGTTAGAAGAATAAGAAAAATGGATGGCACATGCCAATTAGGTCTCACTGTCTAAGCACACTGCTCACAAGGAGGCACACTGCCTACAAGAGACACATTATCTACAAGATAACAAGTATTACAAACTTGAACTGGAGATTGACATCTTTACCATGTCTGGATCAGTTCCATTTAAGCCCGAGACACACTTGCTCTGCCTTTCGCTCTTCTTCTATACCACTCTCATCTGCTTCATCACACACTTTGAAATGAACTCACAAACCTTTATTTATACAAGGCATCCACTTAGGAACAATCATCTAAGTCGGCAATCAACCACAAGAACATTCACAAGATGAATAACTCATCTGGTCGGCCAACCTGAACAAGAACATCTTCATCTGGAAGTATATCTTCAATTCTAGGCTCTAACACTGATGTGGACCGACATAACAACCTTAGCATGATCCAAGAACCTTCACAAGCTTGCCTGAATGACCAGGTACATCCGCACTTCCTCTACTTATTAGAATCTCTTCTCTTCTTCATCTGAAACTTCAAGAACACAGTCTATCGCCACTGTCATACTGAACAAGGTGCTTCCAGACCTCCAAACCATGAACAAATCAAGATGACACATCACAAGGACATCCCAAACACTCCTTCCAATCCACAGATTGGAACAATGCACTTCTGGATCTCACCGGACCTTTTTGTACCACTCTGTTACTCCAGAGCATCTCCTGAAACCAGTTCTACTTGACCGATCACAACTTCTTCATATCTTCATGTGGACCTCTAAAATCTTAACTAGAACATCTCAAGACTCATATCTACAAACCCTTTAATCCATATCCTCTGATCCTCAACCTATTGAGTACTTTTGCCTTCTTCTCATCACTGTTCTTCATTGTTCCTGATTGAGACTAATTTTCTCAATATCCTCAGCACACAGCTCATCCAAACCTTCTCATTGAGCAATATGAGTATGTTGACATCAATGAGAACACTGGTTAACCTCATACTTGCAACATCTTTATGGTCTAAAACAATCCCCCAAAATGTGGTATTAAAAGTTTGACTCATTTGTTTTGAAATTGGGTTTTATTAGAAGCAAGGAGGATCGATGTGTTTACATTCATTGTGTTGAAGATTCTATACTGGTTATTGCTTTGTATGTTGATGACATGTTTTTCAGCAATACTAAGGGTATGGTTAGTGATCTTAAAGCCCAACTTTCAAGTGCATTTGAGATGAAGGATCTTGGTGCTACAAGGTATATTTTGGGAATGGAGATTAGGAGGGATAGAGTTAACATAAAGCTTTGGTTGTCACAAAGTATGTGAATACTATTTTGTAGAGGTTTAGTTTACAGGACAGTAACCTAATTAAAGTTCCTTTACCAATTACTACTAAGCTTTCATTAGATATGTGTCCAAAGATTGAAGATGATCTTGAGCATATGTCTAATGTGTCATATGCTAGTGTTGTAGGGAGTTTGATGTATGCAATGGTTTGTACTAGACCAGATATTGCCCAAGCAGTGGGAGTTTTGAGTAGATTTATGTCTAACCCTGGTAGACAGCATTGGAACTATGTGAAGAGGGTGTTTAAATATCTTGCAGGTACTCCTGATCATTGTTTGGTTTATTCTAGTACTAATAGTGTTGATAAATCTTTGGACATAGAGGGTTTTGTTGATGCAGATTGGGCAGGTGACTTGGATAGTTGAAGGTCCACTAGTGGAGGTGCAGTGAGTTGGATGAGTAAGAGGTAGCCCACAGTTACTTTGTCCACCATAGAAGCAGAGTATATGGCTGCTAATCATGTCTCTAAGGAGGTAGTTTGGTTGAGGAGACTGTGTACAGGTATTGGTTTTGATTATAGGATCATTCAGATTGGTTGTGATAGCCAGAGTGCTATCTGTTTGGCCAAGAATCCCATGTATCATGCTCGGACTAAGCATGTTGATGTTTAGTATCACTTTGTTCAAGAGTTAGTTACAAATGGAGAGATTGAGATGAAGAAGATAGACATTCAAAAGAATGTTGCAGATTCATTGACCAAGCTTGTGAGCATAGAGAAGTTTGTATGGTGCAGAGAGGCCATGGGCCTTGTTTCTAGTGATTGATTATTTTTTATTTGTTTTCTTATGGGTTGATTTACAATGTATAATGTCAAGTGGGAGAACATTGGAATAAGGTGCCATTAACCTTGTAAATTCCAATATTGTATTTTATTCCATTTATTATTTGTTATTTGTAATTACCCATAAGGGAATGAGGTAGTCTCATTGACAGTTGTAATTTTGGAGTCACCAGCGACAATTACGGAGTCACATTTATGATTGGCAAATGTAAAAACTCATAGTAAATGAAGATAGGAGTGCTCCCTTGAGGAATCTACTATTTTTGGCATGTATGGCAACTGTCATAAAGTTTGGTAAGTGAAACTATGACAGCTGTAAGTTGTCATAAGATTTTGAGATTCTATGACGCATATGACAGATATGTTAGTTGTATATTTGTTGTATTTAGCATAAAGTTCCTATCTTGGAAAGATACTCTTTTGTAGAATCTATGATGGTTATGACGCATCATAAGATGCTGTAGGAGGCCAAATTTAGTCTTGGGCACCCAACCTTTGCATGGCTATTTTTTGACAAATGGAAGGTGCTTGTAAGATGGCATTTAATATTTGTATGTTAGGAAATCTTATGAGAGAGAAGGTGAATGCCTAAGATGAGTTAAAAAATGTTTCTATAAGTATTTTCCATGTATTAGTTGCTGCAATACAGATTTTAGGTACTCAGGTGTTGCCAAAATGTTGTCAGATTGAAGATTGGTGGAGAGAGTTGAAGTGTTGTATTGTAAATCATTTTTTAGATTAATAAAAACATTGGGCCTCTTTCATGTGTGGAGTTTTTTTACCTAAAAGGGTTTTCTGCATGTTAAACATTATGTTATGTGTTCATATTTTTGATTTTGCATTTCTATGAAGCATAGTTTTGTTGCTTTCATTTTTAACAGAATGTTGCTAAAAATGATCTGCTCAAAAAGTACAACCATAGAGTATGGGATTCAATGGAATTTTTTGATGCTTTTAATTTGATTTTAGTTCCTAGGGATCAAAATAAGTATGTAGATAGGCTTGCAGCCTTGGGATCTCAATTTGAAATTCTTAATCAGATTCAGAATGTTGAGGTATAGTCATATGTTAGGATAGTTGTCAGACCTTTTGTACCTAACAATAGTGTTTCATGGTAAGTGTTTAATAGTGATGAACAAATATTAAGTTTTTTAAGTGCAGAAGCTAAATTTTGTAGCTGATAACTAGCATAAATATCAGCAACAATTTGAAGATCAGATTGTTCAGTTGAGGTCCAATAAGTTACCCAAAGGATTAGTTACATTAGAATCGGTGTTAAACACTGATGATGAGTTCAGAAAAGATAAGTACAACATGACAGTGAAGCAAGAACACTATCAGACCATAGAAATTTTCAAAGACAAACTACTGAAACTTGGAAAGGTATGTACTAGAGAAGAGCAGCATTCTTTTGTTCAATTATGTCAAGATTTTTCTGATGTTTTTGCATGGGAGTATAAAGACTTGAGAGGTTTTGATCCTGGTTTAGCCTAGAACACCATAGAGTTAGAGCCCAATGCTAAGCCTGTTAGACAAAAGTAGAGACCCCTCAATCCCAAACTTGAGCACTTAATGAAGGTTGAGCTGAATAAATTGATTGAAAGCAGTATCATTTTCCCAATAAAACATACCTCCTAGGTTTCCAATTTGGTCCTAGATAGGAAGAAGAATGATGAAATCTGACTTTGTGTCAATTTCCATGATCTAAATCAGTCCTCATTAAAAAACCACTACCCTCTTCCTTCCATGGAACATATACTACAAATTGTTTTAGGTTCTGGTAGGTATTCTTTGCTAGATGGATACTCTAGATATAATCAAATTCTAGTCAAAGAAGAGGACCGATATAAAACTGCATTCACAACTAAGTGGGGTACCATGGCCTATCATAAAATGTCATTTGGTTTGTCCAATGCAGGGGCAACCTTTCAGAGGGCAATGGATATGGCTTTCCATGGTCTTATGAATAGAATAGTGCTGGTTTATCTAGATGATATAACTATTTTTTCCAAAGATTCTAATGATCATTTTGACCACTTGAAGCATATTTTTTAGAGGTATAGAGAGTTTGGAGTTTCATTGAACCCCAAAAAGTGCATATTCTCAGTTCATGAAGGTAAACTCCTCGGTCATATTGTTTCAAAAGAAGGTATTTCTATTGATCCTGAGAGAGTGTCTGCTATTTTAGATTTATCGCTACCTGCACATAAGAAAGGCTTGTAGAGCTTTCTTGGCAGAATTAACTTTGTTAGGAGGTTTATTCTGAATATTGTAGCTTTGTTACAACCTCTCACTGTCATGTTGAAAAAGAATGTGTAATTCAGCTGGACTAAGGAGGGAAAAGGAAGCTTCGAGTAGATCAAGGAAGCTCTCATTTGCCCCTACCCTCATTAATCCTAATTATGAGAGGGATTTTATTATGTATGCTTTTGGAGGAGCTAACACCATTTCTGCAATGTTATGTAAGTAAAATGATGAAGGTTTAGAGTAGCCAATTGCATTTTTTAGCTAGGTACTACACGACTATGAGGTAAAGTACTCTTTTGTGGAAAAACATGTTTTTACTCTTGTAAGGAGCCTCGAGAAATTTAGACACGTGCTATCTAATAACAAAATTTTCTTAATGGATGCTCATCCCATTATCAAGAGTTTCTTATTGAACAAAGATATCAATGACAAGAGGACTGGTTGGATAACCAAAGTTGTGGAATTTGATGTTGATATCAAAGTAACCAAGATGATTAGAGGCAAGGGCTTATGCAAGAAGCTTGTTGAAAGTGAAGAGTTTGATCAATAACATCAAGAAGACACAAAAATAGTGCTGAACAATAATGAACCAGCCACTGTAATAGCTCTTACAAACAACTAGGTGCAGCAGATGATGCATTATTTACAGTCCGGTCAATGCCCCAAAGGTTTAGATAGGGTGGGAAGAAGGTATTTCAGGTTACAAGCTACTCCTTATGCTATCATTGATGGTATTTTATATAGGAGAGATTTTAATGGTGTATTTCTAAGGTGTGTTGGACCTAATCAAGTTGATAGGCTATTAGAAGAATTTCACAATGGACCTTTAGGAGGTCACTTTGCAGCTAGGACAACTACCTTAAAGATCATGTAGGCTGGTTATTACTAGCCTGACCTATTTAAAGATTCTTTTTCTTGGGTGAGAAGATGTGAGAAGTGTTCCTTATTTGCAGGTAAGCAAAGGCTTGGTACCTTACCCCTACATCCTATTAAAGTTAAATAGTCATTTACAAAATGGGGATTGGGTTTTATAGGACCAATAAACCCACCTTCAAGTGTAGGAAACAAGTGGATTTTGACTGCCACTGACTATTTCACCAAGTGGACTGAGGTTTTTACCTTAAAAGAGGCAAATGAATCTGCTATCCTAAGTTTTTATCAGGATCTAGTGTTAAGATTTGGTACACCAAGTTCAATCATCTTAGATAATGGTTTAGCTTTCTAAGGATTGAGAATTTTAGATTGGTCTGTTAGAAATAATATTTATTTGGTACTTCCTCTAACTATTACCCATAGGGTAATGGGCAGGCCGAATCTACCATAAAAAATCTAATAAGGATCATCAAGAAGACTGTTGAAGACAACCAAAAACCCTGGCATGAAAAGTTAAAGTTGGCTCTTTGGGTTGACAAAATTACACCCAAGAGAGCTATTGGTTGTTCCCCATATGTACTTACTTATGGTAAAGAGGCTCGGTTACCTATTTCAGTTGAATTGCCTACATTGACTTTCATTAAAGAACTTGAACTGCTAGAGGAACAACCTCTACTAATCAGGCTAGCTAAGCTCATGGAGCTGGAAGAGACAAGGAAAGAGGCCTTAAGAAAACTTGATATGTGTCAAACCCAAATGAAGAATGTATTTTATAAGAGAGCAAGACCAAGGAACTTTATCATTGGAGATTTGGTGTTCAAATGGAATGAACTAAGGAGCAGGCCTGGAAAGCATTCTAAATTTGATGCAATTTGAGATGGGCCTTATGTTATCACAGATTGCAAAGAAAACAATGCATTTCAGCTGTCCAAGATGAGTGGAGAGGTGCTATCTATCCTAGTTAATGGGATCCACCTCAAGAATTGCCTCTAAGGATAAAAACATCTTCTATATATAGTAGAGTAGTGTTGAAGTGAATAAGTGCTCATGCACATTTGTTTTCAGCATTTTGTTTTGGCCATTAGGGCCTATTAGTTTGCTTTCAGTAGGGTTTGTTTTTAGTTTTCTATTGCTGATTTGACTATTGGAGAGTTGAATTGCAATGTTTTCTATGTTTTGAGAAGGACAGAGTATGACTCAATGCCCAATGGATGTTCAAGGCAACTGGTCAAATGCTTAGCAGACAAGCATATAGCAGAAGTCACCAGAAATGTTACCATTTTTTACCACAGCTCAAAAATTGGCTAAACAGATATAACATTATTATTTTTGAGTGAGGTTTGATTTACTTTTGTTATGGGTTAGTTGCATAGTTATTATGTTTCAATGTTAAATACAGTTCAGTTGTTCAAGAAAGAGACAAAAGTTTCAGATCAATCATTGCATTGCAGAACAATCAAGTGAGATAAGTATTTCATTCATCACAATGGTTATTCATTTACAAATTGAAATGTATAAAGGAATAAGCATTGCATTGAAAGAAATGATGACATATCAAATGTCCCACACAAGCTGTGGGTTATAGTTGAACACATGCAAATATAAACAAAATACTATGCATCTAATGAATGAGAAAGGAGAGACATAGCCATCATTGCCTTGTTTTGTCAATCTTCTAAGTAGCCTCTTGTCCTTCTCCTGATCTCATCATGTACTTAAAAAATGTGGGAAAAGCCCTGTTAGAAGCTCCAGTTATGAAAATCCTTTATCTATCAAAAGAGGCATAATACTTTGATTATAGTGCATTAATCAAAGGAACATCATCCATATGCAAAAGGAACTGAAAAAGGGAAGCAAACATAGAGCATCATTATTTTATTCTAATCTGTTTGTTTCATGTGCAGGTATAGGAAAAGTCATGAAGCTGATTGAAGACATTTAGCATGTGGTGTCAAATGGGCTCTCACAAGGGTCAAGCCCAGCAAGCTGCTTCCCCTTAATCTCAGAAGGGATGAATAGAAAAGAAAGAATCATTATTCACATTCACATCACAAGCTGAAGGAATAATAAAAACAATCATATGCATCAGTCGTGTTCCAGGTCATAATCATGATTACAGTTCAAGGAATGAGATGCAACCATGAAAACGAATTGAACTATAAAAGGGGACTGCATTTAATGCACATGACAATTGTCATCATTACTTTAGCTGACATTGGAAAATGACATTCATAGGTATTTCATTCTATATTATTCATAATATGCATCAGAGATGTATGGAACAACAAGTGCATTTCATCATTTGAATGCTAGAGATTGCCAATGGATATGTCATGTAACAGTGCCTAATTGTTTTCTCACAAAGAAATATAAGAAAGAGGTATTATTTTTATACATGATTTAAATGAATTGGAAGTGCAAGTGGACAGCCACTAAGGAACAACAAATTAAGAGAACATTACAGAACAATCGAGCATTTTTCATATAAAGTCTTGAACAGTAATCAACTTGCATATTCATATGATAAAGAAAAGGTGTCGGGTGTCATTATCCAACAATGTTATCATGCTTTTGTTTGAAACATCACATATTTATGCTATAGATTGCATAATCCTTTCAAGAGTATGCACACATAAGGATTGTTTTCCTAGAAGGTGTACACATAATGTAAATGTTAGCTATGACAACAATATAAGAGAGCTACAATGTTATATGATACTACAGAAGAACCAATTAATATCTCTTTTGAAGATACAACTGTTAAATAAGAGACAAAGTTTTTCATAAAGGTATATAGAAGCATATTGATAAGCTATAGTAGTAAGAATGTGTAAATCCTCATGAATATCTATAGAATATCATATGTTTCTGTGTGAACAACCAAACAGAAAGATAGCCATCAATAATGGAAATGCCACTTATAGGAAAAACCTATTTCTCTCTTTCTTATTCATAACCATACAAGTTTTGTACACTGCCACATTAAGGTTTTGACCCATGAAATGGAGGAAAATGTATATAGAGCAGCCATGCATAAGCTGTCTTTACTAGGCCTCTTCAATAAATGTTTGTGATGTCATGCTATAGGAGTGATTGTGGCATACCTACACTGAGTATACAACAATATGAAATCAAAGGAAGCTTGCAAATCATTTATCAAAATGTCATACATTTCAGCTCGACTTTTGTCTTCATGCCATATAGGTATTGTAGGAGAAAGAAAGTGTTTACACATCATGAGTTGTTCATGCTGAAGAGGTACAATCAATATTGAGTTGCAAGTATAAAGATCTAATCTTTCAAATGAACATGTACAGCCAATATAGGAGCAATCATTCTTTTGCAAAAAGAGCTTTTGAATCCATAAACAAGAAGTGAGAAATTGTAGGAAGTCATTGTTGTCTTATACCCATTGGAGGGTTTTGATAAAAAGTTTCAAATTTGAAATATAAATGTATAGAGGAGATCACCAATGCTATAAAGATATATGTTATTCATGTGGGTCTGTAAAACTAAACATGGAATGCTCCAAACTAGCAGGCTGGGACCTATTATGATGAGATTTTTGACTCAGAAATATGATAAAATGAAAGCTCTCATATATTACATTTTGTGCTAAGAGATAACAAGTTTCAACCAGAGGTAAAAAAAAATACCAATCATGGCCATGAGACAAAGAAATGAGTGCAAAATGCATCGAATCTATGCAGGTGCAGAGCCGTAGAAGGAAACCCATTTCATATTTTGATAACAAATGCAAGCTACAGGAATTTAAGAAAATGACCATGGGTTTAGAGCACTAAATACACAAAATGTGGCAAAAATGAAACATTCAAAAGCAAGGGAGAGCATTACCTGTCACAGTGCAAAGGTTGAATTGTCTTTCCTATTGTTTCATTTCTCTCTCAGGAAATGCAATAATGGTGGCCATACAGAAAGCAAAAGAGACAAAGAAACAAAGGTAACAACAAAACATCAGTGGTGACCTACAGGTCATGGCTGTTCAAGCCATTTTCATCATAATAGGAGGAAACCACAGAGAAAGAGTGTATGTGCATGAATTTGCATTCTTACTTGCATTCTTGAAAGAGTCTTTTGGAGTTCAAGCATAGAAGAGCCAAAGAGATGAAGTTTTCATAGAAACCCTAGAGCTCCATTGTTGGCCATAGCAAGAGCTCAAACCCTAAAAAAAATGCCAAGTCAAATGATGTGAGAAGATGGGGTGGAGTTTGGTTTTGTTCCTAGGGTTTCATTTAACCCTATTCAAATGATGGCATTTTTGTCACATTCTTTTTATTTTTATGGCCCGAACTAATACCTCATGGTATTATGTGTTCAGCACGGTGCCTAGGTGATGACTTGATAAGGCTGAGTATGGCTCCTTTTTAATTTCCAATGCTTTTAAGTACTTAAGTTACCTTGTGAAACATAATATGCCATTGTTCTAAAAGATAGAGTGAATTTCATGCCTTAGGAGCATTATGCAAGCCTTGTATTTTTGATGAAGTATGACAAGTCTACATGCCATGTGTGCCACATAGATCACCAACTCATGAGAAGACAAGTGAATAGGGAATTTATTTTTTTCCATATTATGTAATTCCCTTGATATCATTTTTATGATTTTTTATTGAAAAATCAAAAAAATGTAATTGTGAATGGCGAAATTATAAGCCATGTAGATTTGTTTTGTTTTCAAATCGAATAGGAGAATAGATTAAATTGCCAAGGCATTGTAAAGTTAGTTTTAAAAGAAATCAATTATAAATTTCTTTAAAACTTAACTATTTTTAGGAAATTGGAGCTAATAAGACAAATCAGTTTTTCTTTTCGATTTTTATTATTTAGAGGCAGATAAGAAAAAATTTGAGATCTCATGGGTAAGAGAAAGCATATTTTTGGTAGGGTCATATTGGAGAGCCTTTTGGAAAGATTTGGTAGTTGTTTGGAGACAGTTTAGGAGCTTTAGTTTTAGCTTTTTCTCTGAGCTCAAAAATGGATTATTAGATCTATTTTTAGGAGTTTATTTCCAGCTTTCAGGGAGATCTTTCACAACTTATATCTCAGAGATCCTTTCTATTCAGGTTTGAGTTGCAGTTTTAATTTTCAATATTTTTTTTGAGATCAGAGTGCAGAGAGATAGAGTCTTCCTCTCACATCGAGAGTGTTGTACTCATTTACTCCACTATATTCATTATTCCTTCAAGTATTGAGCAGTAACTTTCCTTCATATTTTGTCTAAGTATTTGCAAGTTGATTTGATGTTGCATTGTGATGAAAATCTATTCTTTGCTTTGTCTTATCTTGTGATTTCCTTGTGCAAAATCTTGTTTAATTCAAGTTGTGTGTTGTGTTTTCCAAACCTTCATGTGAAATATTTATGAGTTAAATAAGCTGAGTGTTGTGAGGGTCATAATTCATTAACATTTTGTGAGTAAGATTTGTTAGGTGATTCTATCTTTAGGTTAATTAGGATTTATTTCTCTCAATATATCTTTCTATCCTTTTTCCTGCCAGTTATTAGTTTAGGAAATCATAAGGAGAACTAGTTCACTCTGCAGATTCATTCTCATTATAGGAGACCCACATCTGAGAATGTTTCTATGTTTCAATAGGTAGCTAAGTTTCTATGAACTTAGCAAGGGTGCATACTTGATTGATAATAGAACCTAGAATGAAATATATGATATCTAAGTATAATAGGACAAATGAGGTATTGTATGGTTCCATAGAGCTTGGTGTTTATAGAGTTTCAAATAGAGGAGTTCAAATAGAAGAAATCTTAACCTTTAACTTTGGAGCAAGACCTACTAACAAGGGAACAAATGTATTCATTGGGTCTGATCAAGGTTCTTCTGATGAAGAAGATAATACCATGAGTAACTTCAATCAAATCATAAGACAAGAAATGGATAAATGTGTCCAACAAGGAACCCCTATCCAATGAGTTCTATATAGGAAGTGGTGTAGAGTTCATGAGACTACTCATTCTAAAGAAAACTATGGAATATGCAAAGACATAATTGAATATCAGCACATAAAGTATATAGAAATAATGGGAAAGGAAGAGGGAAAATGTATCCTTAATGAGCCTAAGTTGCATTTCCATGAAGATGCTAATGGTTTGCTGAGGAATCCAAATGAAGATGCAAAAATAAAGGTATCAATCATTCTGAATTTCATAAACAGATAAAAAATACAACGATACCTATAGTTTAGACAAAAATACATGAGAATGGGCATGCTCCTGCAAGACGTGAGATGAGTAAAATAATTCATGTTAAAACAAAGGGTCCAATTTATAAAAACAAAAATAACATGTCGACTTTAAAGTGTGATGGATCAAAATCCAAACAAGCAGCAAGAGTAGGAGTTAAACTTATTGATCCCAATGGTAAATCCTTTTTGGCAGCATATAGACTCTAGTTTTCATGCACCAATAATGTTGAAGAGTATGAGGCTTTGATCTATGGGTTAGTAATGACCATAAAGAAAAAGGTGAAAGTGCTTAGGGTATTTTCTGACTCTGAACTGGTAGTTAGACAACTTAGGAAGTTATATGCATGTAATTTCAGAAAAATGGTTAGTTACAGGCATAGGGTATGGGATCTGATTGAATTTTTTGATACTTTTAATATTGAACATGTTCCTAGAGAATTGAACCAGAGACCAGATGCCTTAGTAGTTGCTGCTAGCTCTTTAGAAACCCTAGCTTTGTTAGGTCTAAAATGATTTTCCATAGAGTTGGTAAATCTACCTAGTATAGCAGACAATGTAATGCATTTCCAAGTGTTTGAGGGTTGACCAACAGATTGTGGATTTTATTACTAATCATGATGTTTTTGAAACATAAATTATTGATGAGCAAGAAAGGTTAGAGATCTCTTGGGATGAAGAAGACATAATTGACTTGAAAAGTAATTTCTTTCCCAAGGGAGTGATAGAGTTAGAGAAGATATTTGACTTTGATGGAGTGGTTAGACAAAAAGATCTTCCTAAAACTGAAGGAGGTAAGTGTGATCCTTTCAATTTAGGGACAGAACAAAACCCTCAGAATGTATTAATTGGAAAAGCTTGCTCTGAAGAATTAAGGAAAGAGATTGCAAAAGTATTGAAAGAGTACAAGCATGTGATTTCATGGACTTATGAAGATCTAAAAACATATGACACTTCTACCATAACACACATGATTCCCTTAAGGCCAAGGGTGAAACCATTTAGAAAGAAACAAAGGCCAATAAATGCTATATTAGAGCCCTTGATTTTTGAAGAGGTTAAGAAATTATTTTCTGCAAGGATAATTTTTCCAGTAAGACATTCCACCTAGGTAGCTAATTTAGTACCTATGAGAAATAAAAATAGAGACATCAGACTCTGTGTTGATTTTAGGAATCTTAACAAGGCGTTTGAGAAAGATAATTACCCTTTACTTCCATTAGATAAATTTTTACATGCAGTGAATGGTGCTAAAATGATGTCTTTTCTTGATGGATTTTCTGTTTATAATAAGGTTTTAGTAGACAAGGAAGATAGGTTAAAAACCACATTCACATGTAAATTGGGTAATTATGCATACAAAAGAATGCCATTTGGCCTATCAATGCAGGTGCTACATTTCAAAGAGCCATGGATATTGCATTCCATGGGTTAACAGGTAAGTACATTGTAATTTACATGGATGATCTATCTGTGTTTTCTAAAGATATATCTACTCATGCAGATGACCTAAGAAAGGTGCTTAAAAGGTGGGAGAGGTATGGAATTTCTCTAAACCCAAAGAAGTGTGTATTTGGGGTAATTGAAGGTAAATTGCTGGGGCATATTATTTTTAAAAATAGAATCTCTATTGATCTGGATAGAGTGGTAGGAATCAACAAGTTCCAATTGCGAAGAAGTAAGAAAGAATTAAAATAATTTTTTGGCAAAATAATTTTGTTAGGAAATTCATTACTGGATTTGTAGAAATTGTACAACCATTGAACACCATGTTGAAAAAGGATGCCAAGATAGAATGGACACTAGTGGCTAAAGAAGCATTTGAAGACATCAAGGCAACTATTTGTGATGCTCTAGTATTAGCCAGTCCAAATTACACTAAGCCCTTTTACATTTATTCTTTTTCATCAAAACATTCTTGTACAACAACTCTAACACGAAAAGGGGAAGAAAATGAAGAAAAACCTATTGCTTTCATGAGTGCTACACTGAAGGATGCTCAGTTGAAATACCTGGATATTGAGAGGCATGCTTTTGCATTGGTAAGAGCAGTAAAGAAGTTTCGACATTATATTCTGAGAAGTCAGATCAAATATATAGTGCCTGATGCAACAGTAAAGATGTTGCTAATGCAGAATGAGCCTAGAGAAAAAAGAGTGAAATGGATAACAATTATGCAAGAGTTTGACATAGAAATTATTCCCATGAAGTTAGTCAAAGGGCATTCCTTGGTGCAAACCATAGCCAATACTGATCCTAATCTAATAAAGCAACAGTATGTGTTGAACACTAACGATACACCAGGATGGTATGTTGATCTCACCACATTTCTCATATTAGGAAAGTACCCCAACTAGATGAAATCTTCACAAAGGAGAGATTTGAAAATAAAATTCTAGAGATACATGATACAGGGAGGCCTGTTATTCAAGAAAAATCATGAGGGGATATACCAAAGATGTTTGAATAGGGATGAAGCAGACAAGGTGTTGCTAGAACTTCATGATAAATATGGGACAACACATGGTTCTTTCTTAGAAACCATACATAAGATTTTGAGGTCAAGTTACTATTGGCCCACCATATTCAAAGATATAGAAGATCACATCAAGAGTTGTCATACATGTCAAACTACAATAGATAAAGGAAGATATCAGACAAATCCATTGTAGCCAGTTATAGAGTCAAGACCATTTGCACAATGGGGACTTGACTTTAGTGGGGTTATTAATCCCCCATCATCAGCTAGACACAAATTCATATTGATAGTAACTGATTAGTATACAAGATGGACAGAAGTGACATGTTGCAAATTTTCCACTTCTGAGGTTGTCATCATGTTCCTAGAGGAAAACTTCATCACCAGGTTTGGAGCACCATATTCTCTGGTATGTGACAATGGCCCTGCTTTTTCTTCGTTAAAATTTTCTAAATGGGCATTTGTATATGGGATTGTTCTTAAATTTTCATCCAACTATTATCCTCAGGGTAATGGATTAGTAGAGTCAACTAATAAAATCTTGCTCGATATCATTAACAATTTGATTGCTAAGAACCCTAAAGAATGGAATACACTATTGAAATATGCATTATGGGTAGATAGAACAAAGGTTAAGGTAGTATTAGGTATTTTTCTCCTTATCATTTAGTATATGGGACTGATCCCATACTCCCAATCAACCTGAGAATCCCTACATGGAAGTTTGCAAATGAATATCTAGGTTTTCATGACCATAGGGAAGCTAGGTTGGTTCAGTTACTACAGTTAGATGAGAAGAGATATTAGGCCATTGACAAATTTTCAAAACATCAGGCCATAGTTAAAAGGTGGTTTGACAAGAGGGCCAAGATTAAAATGTTTAAAATATCATATTTGGTTTTGTGTTGGGACAAGGCCCACGAAAAGAAAGGAAACCATGGGAAGTTTGACAAATTGTGGTTAGGTCCACTACAAATTTTAGAGATCATAGGGGCTAATAAATTTAGGCTTAAAACTTTAACTGGTGAGGATGTACCATTACTTATTAATGGTCAGCACCTTAAACATTATTTTCAAGCCTAGAATGTGATTTTGAGCTTTACTATGTACCATATTGTAAATGTTGTATAGTCTTTTGTGGTGTTTTGTTTGTTTTGGGTCTCGTTTGGTTGTTTTCCTTTTTGTTGTTTTGGTTTTATTGTTTGTGTGTGGTTTTTATTTGTTTTTGGCTGGGGTCTTTATTTTGATTCAGGGTATACTAGAGTAGGAAGACAACCACTAAAAACAATAAATTTGGAAAATTCAAGTAATAATTTGAAATTCATACATAGCTTGTGAACTTTCATGGATATGGTTTGTTTGTTTATTCTGTGAAGGATTTTATTCAATATTTGTAGCATGAAGTATTCAAAGAGTCATACAAGTACAAATATTAAGATTCTTTGAATTATTATGGGGGTGGTAGATGTTTGCATTAAGTGAAAAATCTAAAGGTTGGCCTTTTCTACCACTATAATTCCCAGCCTTAAATGCAACAAATCTTATTACTATGCAAATAATGAGCTGAAATGATATATTTTATATACAAGGAAAATATTGAAAATCAATAAGATAGATAATTTGTTCTCTTAAGGTCATCTATATAACTCTACTGGGGCTATAGACGCTTGTTGGTAGTGGGTCTCTATCTAGGGGAATTATAGGCGATAACCTTGTTGGGGCTATGGACACCTGCTAGTAGCAAGGTTCTATCCAGGATTGGCTTAAAAGGTTAGATCAAACTATCTAGGTTAATGCAAATGTTTATTGTTTTCCTACTTTACCAAAGAAGGGAATGAATCAATTGCACACACCTAATTTCTTTTAAAAAGTTCATGTACATTGTTGAAAACATTTATTCTTTGGTAAATAATATTCCTTGCATATGATGAAGTTAGAAATTATGAATTTATTTCACTTTGTTTCCTTACTTGTTTCAATTTGGTTGTTTTATTAGGTTTCTAGTTGTTGTGATGCTCACAACATGCCCCATTTTACCCTCTAGCAAAATGAGAACCCTGCTGTGGCTTTTGCTTTTGCTTGTGGTTTGGTCTTGCTTGGTGGTAAAGGGAAAAGGGTATCTGATGCTTGAAATGATTGAAAATTCAAAAGGCATGGTATTAAAATGGAAATTGTGGTTACTAGTGAAATTTGCATAAGGATGAGCCAGGGTTGTTTTTTGGGCCAATTGAAATTCTTTGTATTTTGGGAAATATGTAGGTGTGTATTGAAATACAGTGCTCAATTAAATTTCTATGACATATACAAGTTTCTTTGCATCTAAGATGTTTTGTGTTGTCGAATCGTGGTATAAAATGGGCTATCTTGTCATTTTTGCATATGCATTTTAGGTACTCAAGTCAGAATATGCAAGCCCATGCCTGATTATATTCAAAGGTTAAATGGATAAACATTCAGTTTCGTGATTGTATTTATGCATTGCTTTGTATGTATAAATTCATGCATTAGCGATAGAAATTGCATAACATACATGCGTGGATATCAAAAGAAATATCAAAACATCATATAATGTCAGGATATCTTATTTGTATGTTACATACATGATTTCTTGTATGTAGCTGGACTCAAAATAAAAACGTAATCAAGTTTAAGGGAAAGGAGAAAGTGTATTTCTTGTATATTTGCATGCTTCATCACATTGTATCTTATATACAAATGCAAACAAATGTGATCTAAAAGTTAAGCGAAATAAAACGAGTTTCAAGTCTGAGATTGTATGTATCAATGCATGTACTAGAAATACAAAATCATATGCATACACAGATACATAAGCGAAATACACATAATTGAACACAAAAATGCTTAATCAATAAAACACTGAAAAAGGGTAATTCGTATTCATTATATACAAGACATTTTACCATTAGGGAGAATTTATCCCCTGTCATTCGAATCACAAAAACTGATACAAAAGAGAAAAATTGTTAGACTTGAGTCTACCAGAGTTAGACATGTCTATAAAAATCCCCAATCCTGACTAGGTCTACAAATTACATCACCCAGTCACCATTCTGCAACAGGTCTAGTCTTAAAGATAAATGCAAGAAATTTAGTCTAGTCATCACCCATTGGTGATGATGTACTAGAGCTAAGTTAGACATGTTCATTAAAAAGGGTAATCTTTGAAATTACACACCAAGAACAAAAACTAGTGCTAGCTCTGAGGCACGCAAAATGCCCCCTCTTAGCTCATCCCTGATTATCACATCCATATCTGTAATCTGGTACTCGGCTCTTAAAATGTCTCGAAATAGTAGAAATATCTCAATTTTGTTAACACCTATGTCCAACAGGGAGGCAAGAAACCAAGAGGCAATATTGGAATTCACCCTATATTTGTCCTCATTGACAAGAAAGTCCCTGTTTAAGATCATTTTGACAGCTTCTAATTCCAAAGCATGAAACCTAGGGTCATCATGTTGTATGATGATTTTTCTCATACATGCATAAAAAATGGAGCCAAGGAAGGCAGTTTTCCTTCTAGCACCCCATAGACAAATAGAAGTATACATAATTACAGCTGTTGTGGTTTTGAAAATGAAATAAAATTCCCCATGAGTGATGCCATTAAATAGAGCTTCACCTGATTTGTGAAATAACTCGCCATTAATGAAGTTTGTGTGAGCTCATCACCCAATGCTGAAAAGTTAATTCATACGTGCTAAAAGTCTAGTTGAATTAAATGCCATTGATATGCTTTTATTTACTTGGATTTAAGTCATGATTTCAAATTTGGTGTTAAATACGGGGAAAGTACGGTTAATAATAAGGTTGAAGATTTTTGTATCTATGCATATATGTATGTTTGTATCTAAAGTGTAGGTACGATTGTTGTTTCAAAAGGAAGTTAAAGGTAATTAAGAGTGATGGGACCCATGTGAGTATCATCATAATACATGTATTCGATATGTAAAAGGTAAATATGGATGCAAAGATGGACCCGAAAGTAAATCAAGAGTCATTCATAATAGGTGGGTTCGTGTGTTTTTGCATGTATGTTGGAATCAAAAGTTAGTGTCATTTCAGTTCATTAACGGTTGATGTTTGAATTTGTATGCATGTGGTTATGCATCTAATATACAAAAAAGCAAAGCGCAAAAGTTATAAGGTGAAGGGAAGTGTATTAGTTACACGTTAAGTGATGCATTTGTATCCAAAATACAAAAATAGAAACTACATCACTAACAGGTACAAATTTGAAATAAGCATGTTCTGAACACGTGTATACATTGCAATTAATGCCATTAAGTGTAGAAAACCTTAGATTCAAAGAGAGAAAAAGTAAAATTTGATTAAATTTGTATTTACAATTGCATATAGATACAGAAATTGCAGGATGCATATGAAGAAGGGAAGGTGAATTAAGGTGAATAGAATAAATTTGGAGGAAGAGTTCAACAATGCTATAGAAAAAATGGTAAAAAGGTGTATCAGGTCCAAGAGTATAACGATTAGGAAATTGAATTCAGTTATGTATCTAAACCCCATTCTAATTGGGTTAAATTTGAAATAAAATTTGTTACAGCTATATAGTAAAAAGGAAATGATGCAAGTTAATTGGTATGTTGTAATTAGTCATAAAAAAGCTTTAAAAGTTGGTTAAGTCTATAAAAATGATGAAAAGTAGAAAAAAAAAAGCTTTAAAAGTTGGTTAAGTCTATAAAAATGCTGAAAAGTAGAAAAAATGATAAAACCCTAGGGTAAAAGTAAAGGAGTAAAAATATATGGTAAAAACCTAGGATTAGGCACAAATGAGGTGTTAAAATGCATAATTTTCCTTGGTAGATGGCACCTAAACAAAGAAAGATAGATACAAAAGTGGTTGGCGAGATAGAAAAGGTTGAAAAGGAAAATGGACCAAAGAAGGAGGTAGAGGAGTTTTTGGTGCATTGAGGGTATCCATCCTTGATATCTAGCATGGGAGGAAAGACTTTTGATACAACTATTGGTGAATTAGATTCTGAAGAACTATTCCAGAAAATTACGACACCAAAGGCCCCTCTAGCTATGAAGAATATTTGGGATTTAGAACTATACAAAGCAGTGGGTTTCTAATAGCGATGGAAGCTAAGGACTTGATGTTAGAATGCATGGACAAGTATGATATGAATACAAGGAATGTGATGCACAAGGGTGTAGTTGTTGCAAAGTTGTCCATAGAAGCTATAGCCAAAACCTTTGGCTTATAGATTCAAGAACAGATGATGGATGTGGATCAAGACTAGTATGCCCTAGATTACAAAAATGATGAAATGGATTATAAAAGGGTGATCTTTTATGGTTGGTACCCACCAGCGAATAAACCAAAGGCTACAATGAGGGTACCAAAGAACATATATAGAACTAATTTCACTGAAGAAGTATATATAATAATCACTTTGTTAAGCAGGCTTGCTGGATTAAAAGATGCAAGGAAATTTGAGCCATTGATGTTTCATATCATCCAATTCATAAGGGAAAAGATAGGAGCTATCCATTGGGCTAAGGCTATTAGTAATACTATTTGGAAGCAAATAATGGGATTCTAGAAGAACAAACAATTTTATATGTCTTCAGATGTGATTTATTCACGTGCAATGAGCATACCACCATTGGTAGGAATTGAGAGAGTGGGCACTTTGGGAAATAATCTAGGACAAAAGTTAGTATATGATCACTACCTTGACCTTTAGGAAAGGAATGCAATGTAGAAATATGCAAGGGCCAATGATGTGTTTTATACCTATCTAATGTGGGGCTTGACAAAAGAAATGGATAAAAGGTTGTCAACAGAGGCAATCAGTGCCATCACATGGCATAGTACTTGGTACATTCAATTCCCTACTTTCACATATATTAGAACTAAAGAATTTGAAGGGAAACCATTTAAGCTACCAAGATATCCTCCTAATAAATTGGTCATTCTAGAATTTACTTGAGTAGTTGTGAATGTTTTTGAGATGTACAAAATGAAATTTGGCATAGGAAATATAAAATTCCCATGGGGAATCGGTAAATATTCATGTTACAATGAAGAGGTAGCCAAAGAATCATAAATATAATTGAGGTATTATGGATTTCAAGAATTTGAATTGGCCAGGCATTTTGATCCCTTTCATAGGATCCAAAACTATGTTGATAAAAAATTCAGACATCAAGTTCACATTGAGGACTTTTGGTCTGATTGTGAGGATGAAAAAGAAGGAAGAAGGAGAGCTCACTAAAGACTGACTTTGGAATAGATGAAAACAATAGGAGGAATAGATGTACCCCAGGAGATCACAGAGGGTGATGGGATATTATTGCATCAGAGCTATGAAAGTAGAGGACTGGCACAAATGCCTGTTAATGAACCAAACTGGGAAGAACTAGAAGAAACATCTTTGGATAATATATCTAAACCAGTGATATTGTTTTCCCAAACATGGTTGAAAGAGAATATAGAAAACCTAAAAACTAGAGGTATTGTAGCCACATACAAAAAGAAAGGAAAGAAGAGAGTTAGAGAAATTAAAGATGAGTTATTGTGTTTCTATGAGAAGAAGAAGAAAATTTTAGAAATTACAATTGTGGACACAAAAAAGAATGCAACACTTATGGATCCATATGCACTTGGTATCACAATTACAATTTCTTCGAATACATTCATAAAAGAAGGGACATCAAGTCAAGCAGCTAGTATAGAGCAAACTCAAAAACTAAGGGCTACAGAAGAACATGGTCCAGTGAAGGCTGTGATCATAGATACTCCAATAGGGAAGGTGCAACTACATACTGTAATTGTGGATGCTCCACTAGTAGGAATGAGACAAAACCCTATATCCACTAACTCCACACATAAAGAAAGGGTCCAAGGTTACATTAAGGTCAAACAAGAACTAACTGAAGAAAGGCTACAAGAGTCAAAATCTAGGGAGTCCAAAGAAGCTGAAAGGGTGGTTGAAGTTGTAAATTTACAGGATGAGAGTAGTGATGAGGAAGGTGATGAAGAAGGTAATAAAGAAGAACATCTTGAAGAGAATTTTGAGACATTAGATACCTTTGACAGTTTAGTGCCCCAAAATATTATTGAAGAGGTACACAACGCTGCATAACAAATAATAGTAAAAGAATTAGAGGAAAAAAGAAGTGAAGAACTTGTGAAAACACATACCACTGAGTCTAGCATGCCAATGGTTTTTCCTCCTAACCAAACTAAAGAGTTAGGATAGGCAAATGGGCTTGAAATACAAGAAAACGTACCTAGTCAAGTTGGGATGCCGGTAGAAGCACCAATCTCACCAATTATCCCCAGTGTCAATATTGAGCAAATTGATCAAAAAGAAGAAAAGAGGGAAGCTACTGAAGCTTCAGGTTCCACAGTATCTCATACAGAAGGAAAGGATGAGAAGCAACCTCCTCAACAACAAGGACAAGAATCTCAAGGAAAGCAAATAGAGGAAGGTGAAGGTGAAAGAGTTGAGAGTATAGGAGGTAATCCAAGTGAAAGTTCAGAAGAAGAAATAGGAGGAGATACTAAGTTAGAGGAAGAATACAAGGGAAATGATGAAGAATAATAATGACAAATGGATGAGCATATACCTCAGGAGTAGCATCAAGAAAGTCAGAGTCCCTAGCAACATCAAGAACAAACAAAAGGAGAAAACCTCAAGAGGAGGTAATTTATGAGAAAAAGACATAAATCAGCACAAGGGCACCAACTTGGATAGGAAAAGAAGTGAGATGAGAAAGGATAGAGGTAAATTTGGTTCCCATAGACATAAAGAGCCTACTGGGTGGTACCACACCAAAGAAAGAAAAGAGAAAGGCAAGAACAATGTCTGCAGTAAGGAGAGATCCATCTAGAGTGAGAACCTTGGAATTGGCAGTACCAATGACTAATAAAGAAAAAGGATAAATGAGCTTGGAAGATTATAGAATAATTCAAATGGATATGGGATATGTAACTAGGGAACAACAAATTACAGAAATGGAAGATATGAACAAGGCAACCATAGAGTTGATAAGGAAAGATAAAAGCAAGTTTGAGCAAGTAAAAGGACACATTGTCCAACTGCAACAATTATGCAAAGGATGTTCAACCCCAATGTTAATATACCAGAATTACCTTCAGAGTTAGCCATTTTGTCAAAGGATTAGATAAATGAAATGGAGAATAAGAAAGTTGAAGTTAACATGTTTGAAGATTGGATCAGGGAATTCATACAAAAAGGGGAAGACACAATAAGGCATGTAGTTGCCGATTGGGCCTTTGCCCTAGTAGAAAGGAATAGTTGTAGTCTTAACATGCTTCATTGTCAATTAAGAATGAAAGAAAACATATATGAGCTGGAACAACTCAAAGCAATGAAAGAGAGGATTGAAGAATTGGTGAATGAGGGAGTATTGACACCTCAAATAGCAAACCAGGTGCCAGGGCACAAACTTGAATTGAGGTTTGAAGGAGGAATTTTGAGAAATTGTATTGCGAATACTCAAGAGTTAGAAAGAGATACTGGTGACATGATAAGAAAAGAAGTAAAAATAATACAGAGGCTTATTGGACATGAGTGCTTAGAGTTGCCAGTATATGATGTAGCTATGGCAGTGAGAGAATTCAAACCTATCTATTTACCATGCCTAGAGAATCCCACAACTAATTTGAGTAAGGAAATGATTGACTCTATTATGGAATTAAGTGCAAAGATGAAGAAATATATGAAGAATAGAAAGGATGTAGAGTAGTGAACAAAGATATTAAAGGAAAATATTGAACTACAACAATACATGTGGACATAAAGTCAAAGGGATATTCATGCATCCATTACAACATTAGTGGTTGGGTATGTAGGGTATTTGAAAAGAATGGGAGAATGCCCAGAGGCAAGTGCAAGTGGTAGTGTGATTTCGCGTTCATAGTATTCTAATGTGCTTTATTTTTGTTCCTGAGTGAAGGTCAGTTGAGAGGAAAGTCAAAATAGAATATTTCATGTTTTAAAAGATCCCAATGCCATCCTTTACACCAAAAGGGGAATATTCTTGTGAGATATTTTGAAGGAATGGTTGGTAAAAGGCCTTCCACCATTGATCTTGAGAGTTTGAAGTTAGACCATTGATTTGGTTTCTGTAACTGTTACAAAGGTGTCAGTCCTATATAAGGACATTTCCTACTTGTATTTCGTACACACGGCTGAAATTGAAAAACACTGAGAGTTTACAAGAGAAGTAGTTTTGTGAAAATACTTTGAGCTTAGGTAATTGAGGTAGTAACAGTTGTTTGTGTCTACAGTGGAGATGATGTGGAATGTCTTGTTTCTCACTGTATTTGGAAAATGTTGTAAGTTTGCTTAGTTGCTGATATTGTCAAAGACTTTGAAGTTAAAATACATTGTAAATTTGAATGGCTTTCGTATACATTATGGAATACAAACATCTAATTACTGTGTCTATTTCTAAGTGTGATTAGATTTAGGTGTTCTTTGATATATCTCCATTGGTGATTACAGTTCTATATGTCTATTTGTGATATTACCCAGGAGAAACATATATGAATTTAATTCTTTTGAAGTATTACAACTAATCAAATTTTTACGCATGAGTAGCAAAAAAGTAGTTTTGACATAATCAATTTTCTAAACCTTATCTTTTCTATCTTTTTTTTAAAAATCTTTAAATAATTAGCATTCACGTAGTTATCTAAAGGAAATTGTTATTGATTCAAGTAAATACTGGTAAATTGTAAAGATTTTTAACAGTTTTCATACAAATTTGTGGTACAAAGTATGTTTCATTGATATTCATGTAAAGCTTTGTAAAGAAGTGGTAAATACATGCAAAGGAACATTTTTTTCTATGTAATTTTTGGTTATTTACATGCAACGAACAAGTCCAGTTATCACAAGATTCTTAAGTCACGTAAGGCCCCTTGAAAATAAAACATCTTCACATTGAACCTTGAGTGAATCTAACACAACCATGACTTGGTTAACATAGACCTGGAATTGAGAAGTAATTCTAATAGTTCTCTATATTCTTCAAGATAAGCTAAGATTCTTTGTGAATTTTATCTCTTGTTGTGCTGAATAAAATCAACATCAACATGTCCCCCCTCTCATTTTTAGTGTTTCCATTCTTTGGTGACTCTAGTAGTCACCAGATGATGAAAACAAATAAATATTGATAAGGATCGTGCATCCCTACAATAAGAAAGAAAAAATGGACCCAGTCCATATATGAAGATGGGTTTGATATATTACTGATTCTTGACTAGTAGAATCACTCTATGTCATGATTCGTATTGTGAAATTTGTTGTAACAAACCTTTGCAATACTCTAAATCTACTTCTATGCACTTTGGATTGTTTTGTATCTCACCTTGTGGCTACACTCAGTTCTGAGACACTTGTAGTATAATGTCATGGCTATACTGAGTTCCAAACCCACAAGTGTAGCCTTAGTCTATCAAGTGATATGTTAATTGATTTGGTTGTTATCTTAGATTAGATTTTCTAACCAAAGCTTTTATATTATTTTAGCAAATGATATTGATGTGTTTGTGGGAACATTCGGCAATTATAAGCACATGTCACCTTTAGGGGCATGGGCTTTGTGAAATCTTTTGTTCCCTTATGTGTTTTGACTTTACCTTAAATGTGATTGATATTGGAAAGAGGGATCAACCACTTTAAGATGGAGGCATATATTGTGGTTGTTTATTTTAGATATTGATAAAGTGTGTTTGTATATGCTTTCTTTTCACTGTAAGGCATTTCCATGATGCGGGTGGGTTTATGTACTTTATTTTGTGTATGCCTCCTTTTCACTGTAAAGCATCTCCATGATGTAGGTGGGGTTGTATACTTTGAGCACATGCTTCCTTTTCACTTTAAGGCATCTGTAGATGTAGGTGGGGTTGCATTTTAAAATCCCTTCTGCAAAAGGTAGGATTGTGTCTTCACTTGAGCGGTTGCACATCCTTTTAAAAAAAGTCCTCATTGTGAGGTGGGTTTGGATCTTGAGTTATTCATCCTTAAGCATGTCTTTGGTAGTTGTTGTAGCATAGCTCAATTTTTAGGTGTGTTTGGCATGTATTAGATAATGGAGTGTAACGAAAAGCTCCTTCGTATCACCCATGTTTGTTGCGTATAGAACTATAGTGTGTCAACAACATACTATACAACACTCATGTATTCCATGTGTTTTGCATGTGTTTTATGTGTCTTCCTTACGTATCTTGCATGTTTTTGTGTGGTCTAAAGGTGCATAGCAATTAGCTCCCTCCACACTGTGTGTTTTGTGTTAGGATTATATATATAATTGTTTAATCATGTCTTCTCTTTGTGTATGCCTTGTGTATTGTGGGACTATATTCATGTCTTCTCTATGTACTGCATGCTTTCACTATCTTCTCCATGTATTGTGTGCTTCCTTACTGTATTCATTGTGTCTTGTATGACTGTCAAGTGTTTTCTTATGTTTGCATAGGTTTGGGGGCTAGAAATAGTCCTTCAAACTTAGGGTGTGTCTTCATTCTTTTATTTGATGTGTTTTGACCATACTTTAATGCATGTACTAATTGTAAGATCATACACATATTAAAGTGGGGGCTAAATGTTATGGAGTAAAAAGTGGACACATGCCCTTTTATCTCCTAGTTTAGCTCCTAGGTCCCCATGATTACATTATAGATATACAATATAAATCCTGATACAAAATCCTCAAAACCCATGACAATTGGGAACTAAGGGCCCATTTTATACCTCACACTAGACCAAAAATACACCTAGGGACTTGGACGCTCTCACCCAAGTCCTCCTTGATTGGTTGAGGCCAATTTCAAAGCATGTCAACATAGGACCTTTAAATGGGTTTCTCCTTGTCATCTCTTTCAATTAATTTCATGAATGTTAGTGGAAAATAATATATAAGTGTGTTTTTTAATTCAACTATAACCTAGATGGATATTGTGAACTTATGATCTTGGAGCAAAGAGTATTGAAAACATTCATTGTGTTATTGTTGCAGATTTGTGTTTGTATTGTGTGTGTTGTTACAGATTTGGAATCATCATCCATGTCTTTATGATTTGAAGGATCTTCATTCTCCTAAGGGATTCACCTTTGAGGTGATATCATTGTTATTTGAATCATTATATCATTGATTTTGTTTAGCCTCTGCCCTGCTAGGGTACACACTCTCCTATATAATGGTGTTGGGAGGCTTGAATGCTATCCTGAGATTTGACTAAGGCAAGTCCCTAAACACCATAACCCCCAAACCCCTTTTCTTCTTTTGTGTAGGCTACAGGTGCAAAATTTGAATAGGTGAATGTATAGGAAGGTTGTGTGATGAAAAGGATTTTGGGACCTGAAAGCATTTTGAGAATATTCCATTACAGAAGACTTGGGTGTCCACCCTGTAGTCCTTCTGCTCAAATAGGTACTAAATCCAACATCAAGACACTCTCTGCAACATATCTAAAGACCTGGGAGCTAAACCTTTAGAAAAAATCCCCCAAGGGTGCATTTTTCTAACATAATAGATGCGTTAGGCATACTTTTGTCAAGAAAAACTTATTCAAGTTGGTATGCCACTATTGATGAGAAATGGTTGATAGTTGATAAATTATTTATTATCAGAAATTCCCAACAGGGATTCTATCTTGTTATTTTGTCTTTGTTATCATTTTTACAAGATAGAGAGGGGGAGAGTACCTCAAACTCATTCTCATATCTTGTTAAATGCTAGAAGTAATGTGAGTTTACGTTGTACACATAAATTATATATATATATTTAAGAATGGTTTATAAGTTTTGATTCATACTATGTATTCGGTTGAAAGGAATACATGATAGAGATTTAAATTTATTGTAAACCACTTACTTGGTTATGCTATCTTGACTCCTTTAGCTCCTTATCTAGCTCAGAGATAATGGAGGAGTTGTAAATTTAGTTGTGGAGTCATCTTTATGACCATTATCTCCACTAGATCTACATGTCTTTGATGGATTTTTAATAGGCTATGTTTATGGAGAAGAGTCAGGTGGTTGTAGAGAGAATGGACTATATTAATCATAGGGGACATTCACTGAAAAAGACATAGTAGTGGAAAGAAGGGAGAGTCTATGCTGTTTCAAATGTTTTTGCATCTCTAGCTCATTAAATCTTCTTAAAGGAACGTATAGATTGGGAGTGAGGACTTGCTACTCAGGAAGGCAAATGGAGAGTGAGAAGTTCAACTAGATAAAGGAGAGTTTTTAGATACGAGACCTAAGGTCATTGTATTGCATTGTATTAGATATTTTATAATATGCTTTATTGTAATAGAATGCATGAGCTAACCATATTTGAAAACACAGATGTTACCATTTGAAATGTTCAGTGGTATTTTTATTTGAACATGCCTATTTTACATGTTATGAACTCTACTATTTTCTTATTAGATCCATGATTGTTAAACTATTGAAAGATATAGTTTACTTAGGGATACACCATAGTAGCAGAGAGTCGAGTATAGTTAAGAAATAGATTGTTATTCTATTGTTACTGACTTGGAATTTAGTTTCCTTATAGCCGATATGTAATATAAACTTCCGTGTTTATTATGCATTATAAAACTCTATGTTAGGTATATGGCCATCATGAAATATAAATCTCTGTGTTAAGTAAGTGACTGTTATATATTCCAAATCTTTGTGATCATTATGCAACCAATATGTAATATAAATCTTTGTGATCATTATGTCCCCAATATGTAATGTAAATCTCTGTGATCATTATGTGGCTGACCTATAATATAAAACTTTGTGATCATTGTGTGACCAATATGTAAAATAAACCTTTGTGTTTATCATGTGGTTGATAAATATTAAAAACCTTTTCATTTGTTATATGATCAATGTGTTTGATAAACTTCTATGTTTGTTGAGTAGCTGATAAGTTAAGTAAACTTTTCTGTTTGATTTAAGGATGAACAGTCTCCTATATTCAGAGAATGCTTGTGGCATTTATATAAGTCACACATTTTTCATTTATTTATATATTTAAAGAAACTAGGAAGCTCTTTGTTTAACCTGTACCTAATCAGTATGGTAAGACTTATATATTGTAAGGTTGACTATTTGGTAAGGAATTTTACTTTGGTAATTGACAGTCTGGAGTAGTTCTGAACTCTAGAAGGCCGACATGTTAGTGGGAAGAGAAAGTAAATGAATGAGATATTATCTCTACATAATGTTGAATAAGGCCGAGTTATGTAGGAATGCAATCCTTTAGCAACTTCTATTTGTTTATATATATCATGTCGAGATGTAACTCTATGTAGATAAACCTTACTATGATCATTGAAGATGATTTGCACAAGTTCAAAGCTTAACCTTTCTAGAGAGTTGGTAGACTTGAGAAGACAAATAGGTCATTTATGTTATATTTGTAGAATCAAATTATCTCGGTTAGAAAATTTAACTTAGTCAAGAGATAGTTATGGAAATTATAGTATTTTATATTAAGAGGTTACACCTCACATGCTATATTCTTACCTGTTGTAAGTTATATACAAACACCTAAATAGTCTAGAGAAGACTAGATGTTTTGTTATCAAGTTATATTATTATAAACTTTTACTTTTGGGAAAGTAAGAGTATTTGAGATATGAGTGTGAAATGGGTAAGTTAAACCCTATAATTTAACTGAGGAAGGTTTAGAATGCTTAAACTTTATAATTGGTTATGACATTAATAAGTTCAGTATATTTTTATGGTTGACGGTAAATAGTCGAGAACCATTTATCTAGATAGTAGAAATTAGAAACAAGTGTAAATAGTACTTTGAAAAATTTAAACAAATTTCTTGTTAAGTGTCAAAACTTGTTTTATAACACTGGAGTGTTTAAATTGTTTTGAGTCAGTAAGTCGATTGATAGGAGGTCATAGACCCTAGAATTTTCAAGTATGCAAGAGGGACTCCTTGAAACAGTACAATTATCTAAACCTTTATATTGCATGTATATCCTAGATTAAGGATAAAATTGTAAGTTAGATTGCTAGGATTTAAATTACTCAAGGAAGATTATGTCAAGAGATATTAGCCAAATAAGTCAAACTATAGGATGAGATAGTTTCCAAGTTGAGTTAGAGGTGTGTGAACTCATGACTTCATTTATTGCAAATGTTTATCTATATAGAAACTTTGGCCAAAGTGATGCATTTGCTCTACTTGCATTAGTCGGTTCACAATGTCTAGATGGTGTAACTTGTCATTAGGATCATACTTAGCTAGAATATTATCTAGAGTTGTATGGTTGATTGTGTTATGTAGAACACAAAACTAGTGTTGCAAGTATGGGCCTAATCGGTGTTGTCATTGATGTCAACATACTCCTGTTGCATTGGTGTCAAGGATTGGATGAGTTGTGTACTGAGGATATTGAGAAAATTAGTCCTATCAGAAATAGAGAAGAACAGTGAAGACCATAAATCTCTATGAAGTGAAGATCCCAGCTAAGATGAAGATTAGAGGATGCACATCAAAGGGTTTGTAGATATGTGTCTAAAGGTGATCCCATAAAGATTTGAGAAGTCTGTATGAAGATTTGAAGAAGTTATGGACATATGAGTAAAACTAGTTCCACCAGATGCTCAGAGGTGATAGAGTGACACAAATAGGTCCGGTGAGATCCAGAAATGCAATATCTTGTTCTACGGATTTGGTGGAGTGTTTAGGAAGTCAATGTGAATTGACAACTCAATTGGTTCATGGTTTGGAGGTCTGCAAGCATTTATTCCAATATGACAGTGATGACAGACTACGTTTTTGAGGTTTTGGATGAATAAGAGAATGATTTCAGTAAGCAGAAGTAGTGTGGATGTTCTTGGTGGTTCAAGCAAGCTTGTGGGGGTCTCTGGATTGTGTCCATTTTGTGTTGGTGGTCCGCATTGAAGATAGATCTCGTAATTGAAGAATTACTTCCAGATGATGATGTTCTTCCTAAACTTGACCGACTGGATGAGTTACACATCTTGCAGATGATCTTGAAGATGTTCTACGAAGAATGGCATGTTCCTCAAAGAAGATTGAAGTCCCAGATCTATGTAGCTAATAGTGTGATGATTCCTATGAAGTCTTTTGTAATTAGTCAAGTTATATTTGTGTATTTTCTCTGTAAAGTATGTCAACTTTGATGATTATCCCAAAGTTGATGTCTTGTATAAATAAGAGTTGTGAAGTCATTTCAAAAGTATCTTGGCAAAGATGAGAGTGTGGTAGAGAGGAGAAGAGTAAAAGACAGAACATAAGTGTTGAGTTTAAATGGAACTGACTCAAGCATGGTGAAGATGCTAATCTTCAATTCAAGTATGTAATATTTATCATTCTGTAGATAGTGTGTCTCCTGTAGGCAGTGAGCCCTAATTGGCATGTGCCATTTTTCTTCTTATTCTTTTAATAGAGAATACAATCTTGGGTTAGTCACCCCGTGGTTTTTCCCTTAACCAGGTTTTCCACGTTAAAATCTTGGTGTCATATGTGTTAATGTGTTTCTGCTCTTGAATTGTTGCATTTTGTTTCCATGATTGATTTATTATTATACTGCTGAATTACAAGAAGGATTTAAGTGGTTAATAAAAGGAAAGTTCTGGGATAACTGATTCACCCCCCCCTCTTAGTTGTCTGTCTTAAAACTAACAATTGGTATCAAAGCTAAGTTCCTCTAAAAGAGCTTAACCACTTGAGGAGATCTAGGATGTCTTCCTACAAGAAGGATAGTCTGAGCTTTGATGGAACCAATTACACTCTTTGGAAAAGCCACATGGAATGCCACGTGCAATGTATGGGAATGCAATATTGGATCATGGCTTCAAAGAAGTATGTTCCTCCAAAGAATGGTCTGAAAATTGTAGATGAAATCAAAGATGTTGAAGACAATCATTGTGCTAAATGAGCTTTATTAAGTGCCTTATCTAATTTAGAGCTAACAAATGTTATAGATTTAAAAACTACATATGAGATTTGGGAAAAACTACAACTTCTGCATGAAGGAGACAAATATGTTAAATGTGCCAAGCTACAGAGTCTGAAAGGAAAATTTGAAATCCTGAAGATGAATGAAGATGAGAATATCACTACATTTATGCCAAAGTAAATGAACTTGTTTGTGGCATTAGGTGTGCCAGCGGAATTGGATGAAGATGAGATTGTTGCCAAAGTTCTCAGATCCCTACCTCTTGCTTACAAATACAAGGTTGATGCTATTGAAGAATTCAGATCTTTTTCAAATATCACAAGAGATCAATTGGTTAGAAAATTAGCTACATTTGAATTGGCTGAGTTTGGAGATGTAACCCCCCAAGACTAAATCTGCATTCAAATCTAGTGCCTCTATAAAAGGCAAACAAAAGTTTGATCTAGGAGAGAACTCCTCAAAGAAACTATCATGGTATGAAAAAGCATGAAAAGATCTAGAAGAAAATGAAGCAGAAGCTACTCAACTTAAAGCTCTTATTGCAAAAAGACTACCAAGAGGATCTAGTAAGTATGAAGGAAAATTGCCCTTCCAATATTTCAACTGCAACAAGATTGGTCATTTTGCCTCAAGGTGTCTGGAAAGATTTTCAAGGGCAAATCTAAACAGATCAATATTCCAAAAGAAATATTACTATGTTTAAGAAGATGATGATGATGGAGTAATAGATGATGAATCAGAGACAAGAAACAAATCCAGAAGTGACTGGGTGTTTATTGCCATCAAGGAAGATCTAATGCCCTCTAAATCTGTCAATCATAAAATGATAGAAAGAGCTCTAGCTGCCCAAGTTGAAGAAAAGGATGATTAGGTCATTGATAGTGGATGCTCCCACCATATGACAGGTGATAAAAATAAGTTCATAGATTTGGAAAGATATGAAGGAGGAGTTGTAAAATTTGGTGATAATTCTACTAGTAGAATCAGAGGTAGAGGAACTATTTCTTTTGATGGAAAGAACAAAACTAGTAATGTACTATATGTTGAAGGTCTAAAGCACAATCTTCTCAGTGTTGGACAGTTGGTGGACAAAGGCTATGATCTCTGATTCAAAAATAGTAAATGCAAGATCTTTGAAAGTTTTGGAATAGATATTACATCCAGTACTCAAATAAAAGGTAACATCTTCCACTTGGTTGGTACTAGAAAAAGTTGTTTATTTGTTCAAATTGATCAAAGTTGGTTGTGGCATAGGAGAATGTGTCATGTGAATTTTGATAATATCATCAAGATAAGCAACACTCAAGCTGTAAGAGATCTTCCAAGACTGGTGAAACCTACTAGTAGTTTGTACAAAGAATGTCAGTTGGGTAAACAGAGTAGAGTCACATTCAAAAGTAAGGAACAATCTTCTACCAGATTGTTGGACTTAGTACATATTGATCTATGTGGACCAGGAAGAATCAAGAGTTTGCAAGGTGATAGATACTTCATGTTATTAATTGATGACCACTCCCAGATGATGTGGGTGACTTTTCTGAAAGAAAAATATGAGTCTCTTGAGAAATTTATAATATTCAAGGCTATGGTAGAGAATGAAACTAGATTAAACATAAAATGTCTCAGGTCTGATAGAGGTTGAGAATTCACGTTCGAAGAGTTCATAAAATTCTATGAGAAACATGGGATAAAAAGACAGTTATCTTCTCCAAGGACTCCACAACAGAATGGAGTAGTGGAGAGAAAGAACTGGACCATCCAGGAAGCATCTAGAACTATGATGATGGAAGAAAATGTTCCTCAGATCTACTAGAGAGAAGTTGTAAGCACTGCTATCTATACTCTTAATCAAGTACAAATCAAAAGCAATACTGGTAAGACCCCTTATGAACTCTAGTTTGGCATCACTCCCACTGTAAAGTATTTTAGAGTATTTCGTAGCAAATGTTACATTAAAAGAGATGAAGACCTTGGTAAATTTGATGCTAGAAGTGATGAAGGAATATTCTTGGGTTATTCTACTCAAAGCAAAGCATACCAATGTTATAACAAGAGATTGAGAAAGATTATAGAAAGTACAAATGTGAAGGTTGATGAAGGTATTAAAAAACCCTCAAGGTTTTATGAATATGAAGAAGATGATTAGAATGATGTTTTGGTCCAAGAAGTCCAAGGCCCTTCTAAAATTTAGATCCAGACTGATCCAGAGAATCATGAAGAAGAGATAAGTTTGAATGAACCTGTTCAAGAAATAGAAGTGCAAGAAATTTCCAAAACTCCCAGGTGTGTAAGAATGAATCACTCTGAAGATCAGATCATAGGTGATAAAAGCAAAGGTGTTCAAACAAGAAGAAAGATTGCTCAAGACTTAGAAAAGTATTGTCTGATTTTAAAGATTGAACCAAAAATAGTAAGTGAAGCATGCAATGATGAAAGCTGGACTAAAGTAACGAAGGAAGAGCTGATGCAAATTGAGAAAAATCACACTTGGGATCTTGTTCCTAGACCTAGAAACAAAAATGTGATTGGAACCAAATGGGTCTTCCAGAATAAACTGAATGAAGATGGTGAAGTAGTCAGAAACAAAGCCAGATTGGTCTGCAAGGGTTATTCTCAAGTAGAAGGAGTTGATTTTGAAGAAACTTTTGCTCTGGTGCCAAGAATTGAGGCAGTCAGATTATTTCTTGCCTTTGCTACCTTCAAGGATCTCAAAGTATATCAGATGGATGTCAAACCTGCCTTCCTGAATGGTGACTTGGAAGAAGAAGTATACATTGAGAAACTGGATGGATTTCAATTGTTTGATCATGGTGATATGGTTTGCAAGTTGAAGAAAGCACTGTATGGACTCAAACAAGCCCCAAGAGCCTGGAATGAAAGACTAGATAAGTATCTTTTGAAGATTGGTTTCAACAAAGGTACTGCTGATAGTAACTTGTACTTCAAAATTGATCATGAAAATATCTTGATTGTTGAAGTATTTGTTGATGATATAATTTTTGGAGGAAGAGATAGTATGTGCAAAACTTTTGCAAATCAAATGAAAAGTGAATTTGAGATGTCCATGTTTGGGGAAATCAATTTCTTCTTGGGTCTATAAATCACTCAAACAAAGAAAGGTATCTTCATTTCACAGACCAAATATGTGAAAGAATTGTTGAAAAAATTTGGGATGGAAAACTCAAAACCAATGAATACTCCCATGGCAACTAGATGTAAATTGAGAAAAGATAATGACTCTCCTAAAGCTGATAAAATAAAAGTACAATTCAATGATTGGAGGACTATTGTATCTTACTCAAACTAAACCTGACATTATGAATATTGTTGGTCTTATTGCTAGATTCCAAGTTGATCCTAGAGAATCTCTTGTCATGGAAATCAAGAGGATTATTATATGTCTAAAAAGAACAATTGAGTATGGTTTATGGTATCCTAGAGATCATGATTTCTCTCTTCATGCATATACAGATGCGGATTGGGTAGGAGATGTGGATGATGGGAAGAGTACCAGTGGTGGAGCATTCTTTTTGGGGAAAAGATTGGTTTCTTGGCTGAGCAAGAAACAATAGGCAATATCTCTATCCACTGCAGAAGTAGAATATATTGCAGCAGTAGGTAGTTGCACTCAAGTATTGTTGATGAAGCAAATGCTAACAGACATCAGAGTGGAGTATGAGGAACCTATCACAATCTTCTGTGATAATTCAAGTGCAATAAATATATAAAAAAATCCAGTGTTGCACTCAAAGACAAAACATATATCCATCAAGTTTCACTTTTTGAGAGAGCAAGTGAACAAAAATGAAGTCAGATTGGAGTTTGTGCCCTCCAAGGATCAGATTGTAGATATTTTTACTAAACCTCTACCTAAGGACTCTTTTGATTATCTCAGGGAAAAGTTAGCAATTATTACCCCTCTAGTTCTGAATTAAGGTGCACTAATGTGCATCAGTCTTGTGGATCTCACAGTCATATCTTGTGGTCCGGATTGATGATGGGAAGTTGCTACTCAGGGGGAGTAGTCTGTATGATTCTGAGTGATGTAAGTAGGTACCCTTTGCCATTGATGTCAAAGGGGGAGAGAAGACATGTGAAAAACAAAAAGTGGTTATTGATCAAAGGGGGAGCAGTAAAGGAAGAGAAGATATGTGGATGGTTGCTATTGATAGGGGGAGTTATGTCAATCATTGAGGAGAAGTACTTGTCTTGATGGTTAAAATAGTTTTTCACATCATATGTTGCTATCAATGACAAAGGGGGAGATTGTTGCAAGTATGGGCCTAACCGGTGTTGTCATTGATGTCAACATACTCTTGTTGCATTAATGTCAAGGATTGGATGAGTTGTGTGCTAAGGATTGAGAAAATTAGTCCTATCAGAAATAGAGAAGAACAATGAAGACAGTGAAGCTCTATGAAGTGAAGATCCCAGCTAAGATGGAGATCAGAGGATGTGCATCAAAGGATTTGTAGATATGTGTCTAAAGGTGATCTAATAAAGATTTGAGAGGTCTGCATGAAGATTTGAAGAAGTTGTGGCCATATGAATAAAACTAGTTTTGGTAGATGTTCAGAGGTGACAGAGTGACACAAATAGGTCTAATGAGATCCAGAAATGCAATATCTTGTTCTGCGGATTTGGTGGAGTGTTTAGGAAGTCAATGTGAATTGACAACTCAATTGGTTCGTGGTCTGGAGGTCCACAAGCATCTATTCCAATATGACAGTGATGACAGACTGTGTTCTTGAGGTTCTAGATGAAGAAGAGAATGATTTCAATAAGTAGAAGTAATGTGGATGTTCTTGGTGATTCAGGCAAGCTTGTGGGGGTCTTTGGATTGTGTTCAATTTGTGTTGGTGGTTTGTATTGAAGATGGAGCTCGTAATTGAAGAATTACTTCCAAATGATGATGTTCTTCCTAAACTTGGTCAACTAGATGAGTTACACATCTTGTAGATGATCTTGAAGATGTTCTACAAAGCATGGCATGTTCCTCAAAGAAGATTGAAGTCCCAGATCTATGTCGTTGACAGTGTGATGATTCACATGAAGTCTTTTGTAATTAGTCAAGTTGTATTTGTGTATTTTCTCTGTAAATTATGCCGACTTTGATGATTATTCCAAAGTTGATGTCTTGTATAAATAAGATTTGTGAAGTCATTTTAAAAGTATCTTAGTGAAGATGAGAGTGTGGTAGAGAGGAGAAGAGCGAAAGACAGAGCAGAAGCATTGAGCTTAAATGGAACTAACTCAAGCATGGTGAAGATGCTATTCTTTAGTTCAAGTATGTAATATTTATCATTCTGTACACAGTGTCTCTTGTAGGCAGTAGGCCTCTTGTGAGAAGTGTTCTTAGGTAGTGAGCCCTAATTGGCATGTGTCATTTTTCTTCTTATTCTTTTAACGGAGTATACAATCTTGGGTTAGTCACCCCGTGGTTTTTCCCTTAACCAAGTTTTCCACATTAAAATCTTTATGTCATATGTGTTAATGTGTTTTTGCTCTTGAATTGTTGTATTGTGTTTCCATGATTGATTTATTATTATACTGTTGAATTACAAGAAGGATTTAAGTGGTTAATAAAAGGAAAGTTCTGGGACAATTGATTCACCCCCCTCTCAGTTGTCTGTCTTAAAACTAAAAACTAGGACTTCGACGGAAAAACTTTTGGTTCCTTATTTCTATACTCTTCATGAAGGGTAGGACCACTTCTAGGAAGGAAGGTGTGTGGGGAACCATTGGTCTATGGTTGGAGTTAAAGAACTCGGATGATGTTCTCCCTCTATAGCGAAAGACTCGCCGATCCTTGAGTGATAGATATCAAGATTCTAGATACAATATTCTTTATGTTATGGTGCAAAATTATTCTTATTTCTAGGTGCAATATATATTGTAAATGTAAATTGAAATGTTTCTCACTATGATTTATCTTTGAATATATTGAATTTCAAGGTTGAAAAATATTCAGAAAAGACATGTATTTATTTCCTTGTATCTATGTAAATGATAAAAAAAAATTCTTCATTTTAACCATGTTCATTTACTTTCTTGTAAAATGTTGTGTATTTTTGAGTAATATGAGAAGGCATGTTACAATAAATGATGCATGATTATATTCTTCATTCAAACATTTATAAAGTTTTATTGATTCATGTTCCACATGAGTTATTCTCTATCGCCAAAATGAAAAGTTTAAAATTACATTGGTTTTTTTTAACTTGCCTATGTTGTTTGAGGCCATAGAACTTGACTTTCCTTGTACTATTTGTATTGCATGAAAGTTTCTAAAACTTTTACTAAAATTTTATTTTTCCACACCACCAACAATTATCAAATAATTTATCTTTATGGAATTTTATCAAACATGTTTCATACCTTGTCTATAATTCCTCAATCCACATGCTATCAACTAGAATTTCCAACTATTTATCAAACTAACCCCTTCTATTACATTTTGATGGATGTCTTTATCTTGTTCTTTAGCACAGACATGGAGTACACAGGCAAATATTGAGGTGTATGGGTTTTACCTACCATTCTCATTTACTAGAAGGTATTTTAAGCCTTACAAATTCTCCTTTTTATGTAGTATCTACTTTTTCCCATGTATTATACTTTTCATCTCTCTCTCTCTCATACGAAAAGTACAAAACACAGATTAATATAGTTCATTGTTTTAATTCTATTATCTTTCTTGCACGTCAATCACTGGTAGTTAGTTTTGAATCATATATCTTAATTTTGAAAAATGTTGGAATAGGTTACATGGTCTAGTTTTAGTTTTGCCAATCCATTTTGTGCATATCCTGCAACTTATTGCATTCCTTGCGATAACCTCTATTTGCTACACTCTGTCAAATGGTTCATGTGCCTTATCTATGCTTGCACATTACACTTGTGTTTTACATTTTCTCAAAAGTTTCTAAATCCATTTTCACCAAATCCATTTTTGTGCAGATCCTGCAACCATTGCATTCCATGAGAAGACATCTTCTTGCTGCATTCTACCAAACAATCCAAGTGTCTTGCCTATGCTTCCACAATTTGCAATATATTTACCATAGTATTTCCATCTATAATTTTTGTGTATATTGCTTCCTTCTTTATTGGAATGTTTGATTTTCCTACACTTTCTATTTAATTTAGTGATGGTTTAAGAAAATATAATTGATCTCTTAGTGTAATCATATTTAAAAACAAAATCTATCTTGATAATAGATAATATTATATATAGTTTTCTCATTCTTTTATATTGTTTTTGAAATAATATTATGTTTGGAGTAGATTCTAATTAAGAAGTCTAGTTCAATTAGTTTTATCAAATCTTGAAAATAATTAGAGTTATTTAATCAATTTCATTTTATTATTATTAGACTTATTAAAGAACTTATAGTTCCTATTGAATAGCCTAATATAATCATATTTCTTGAATTTATGATTAGTTCATAACCATACGATCTTTTAACTCCTTAAAATGATGAGTAGATCTTGCTTTTCATTTAAATATTGTTGGATAGCCTCAGTTAAAAATAGAACACAATGGGGTCTTAATTGATAATCTATGTCTAGTAGTAATGAATGTTCTTTAATATTCTGGCATTGATATATTGTTGTGTATCATGACCTAGTTCATTGAAACTCATTTAATTTGAGATTATATAATTGAATGATCTTTTAATTATTAATTATTGAGAATCATTCTTGCTTAAGTTGTTTCACTAGCTAATCCTTCTTTGAAAACTTGTAAATAATCAATGTTACCTTTTTGATGCACCTGAATAATGTTATGATTAGTTCTATTTATGTCTTGAAAAGTTAGTACCTTAGATTTAAGTAGATGTTTACGTAGTTGAACTTTAAATATTGAGATGATTCCATCAATTACTATTTGTCTAAAAATGATGAATTATTATTCGGGTATTTATGCAATGTATGTGAACATGTTAATTAATTCAATTAATCCATTTGTTAGGAATACTTAGGTTGTGTTAGTACCTGTTTAGATAATCTTGTAACATGCCTTCTCATATTACTAGAAATTGCACTCACAATTTACTAAGAAAGTAAATGAACATGATTCAACATGAGTTTTTTTAACATTTGCATAATCTCACAAAATTAAATGTATATATTTTCTGAATATCTTTTCAACCTTGAAAATCACAATATATATTCAAAGATAAATCAAAGAGAAATCATTTCACTTTACATATACAAATATTTTGCACTTGGAAATATGAACAAGTTTACATAGGTTTGACAATAATATGTTAGTCATAAAGTACACTACATATGGAATATTGATATCTATCACTCAAGTCTCGGTGAGTCTTTTTCTATAGAGGGAGAGCATCGTTCAAGTGCTTTACCTCCATCCATAGACCAGTGGTCCCCCATACACCTTCCTTCCTAGAAGTGGCCCTACCTTCACGAAGTGTATAGACATAGAGAACCAAAAAGTTTCCATCTGAGTTCTAGTGTTGTGTCTTACATAATTTAATCAACCATAGAACTCTAGACAATCTTCTAGCCAAGTATGATCATACTAATAGGTCACACCATTTAGATAGGGTGAACTGACTAATGCATGTAGAGACAAATGCATCACTTTGGCCAAAGTTTCTATATGAATAGATATTTGTAATAAATGTAGTCATATGTTCACACACCTTTAACTTGACTTGGAAACTATCTCATCCTATAGTTTGACTTGCTTTGACTAAAAAATCTAGCCATAAATTGTCTTGATTAAACTTAATTTCCTAGTCAATCTAACTTAGAATTTAATCTTGAATCTAGGATATAAACAATTTATAGACTTAGAAGATCTAACCTTTCATAGAGTTCTTCATTGCATTCTTGCAATCATTCAAGTCTATGACTTCTTGTCATTCTACTCATCGACTTAAAGATTAAGCACTCATGTGCTCTAAGTCATGTTTCAACTTTATCTAGGTATTTCTTAGACTCTATTCTAATTTACATAGTTTTAAACTATGGTTTTGTTGACCATTAAATGTCGATCATAACACACAAATAGACTTAAAAAATTCATAACTAACTTAAGAGTTTTGAGATATATAAATCCTCCTAGGATGATTATAGAGTTGTGACTTTTTTGACCCCACTAAAAATAAAATATCAAATACCATTGACTTTCAAAAGTTAATAAGTTGTAATAAACTAACATAAATATCATAACCCCTAGTCTACTCTTGACCACTTAGGTATTGATCATATTATTGTTTCTCAAAACATGAACAAATAAGCTACATGAGGTATATCCTCATCTAGATTTTAATGAATAATATCATCATCATGACTAAACATGTAATTAATTACAATCTTTCAACCTAGATAGGTTGAATTTAGAAGAATAATATAATAATAATTTTGACCACTTGGTCTTCTTGAGTCCATCGAATCTTGATATAAAAAGGATATGAACTCACACACATCAAATTTACATATAACAAATATACATGTCATATTTGATGAATACATATATCTTAATATATACATTTTTAGCATCTTTAGGTGTTGTAACATCAGAAAATGTCCCCTTGGGGGCTTTTCCCTCATAAGGTTTAGCTCCCAGATCTTTACTATGTGTTTAGGATATCTTAGTTCATATTTTGGTATCTCAATGAAATGAGCCCTAGGTAACATGACAAATAGGACCTAGGAGGACCTCTTGAACTATACCCTGCCCAAAATAGGGGGGAGGACTTGGGTGCCCATGCCCTAGTCCTGCCCTATTTTGGGGCAGTCCTAATTTTTGGGTTTCAGTTTATGACCTTTATTAGGTCCTTTTATCGACATGGTAAGTTTTGATCTTTAAAATCTTGGTGGGAGGGCTTGTAGTTGCATATATAAGCATGCTTAGGTATTCATTTGTAAACTAGATTTCAATTAGATGGAAATTGTGATGTTCAAGTGTTCTCAAGGTGATTCAAGGCTTCTATTGTGTTGCAAGAGTAGACTTGTGTGTTTTGTGTGTTGATATGTGTAGATTTGAGCATCAATTTCCTCATGGCATGAAGAGCATCTTCCTCCCATGAGAGCTTCACTACAAGGTGACATAATATTGTGTTTTCATCATTAATTCCTTTGGTTTTTGCTTCTGCCTCACAAGGGCACACACTCTTTATCTGACAACAGTGTTCAGAGACTTAAGTGTCCTCTGGGGCTTGATTGAGGCAAGCCTCTAAACACCACAACCCCCAAACCAAGTCTTGTGATTGCAAATTATAGGTGTCACATTTGGGAAAAGTGGAGTTGCAGGAAGGATTGACAGGCATCAAGGATTCGGGATCTGAAGAAAAGTGGGACACAGGAGCACTTCTAGGACTTGGGCACTTGCTCTAGTGTCCTTCATAGACAGATCTCTGAAAATAGAAGTTACAGGGTTGATCAGTGTCGAAAGGAGGTCTAGATTCCATGAAAAAGTAGGTACCTTAGACTTGGGCGCCTGCTCCAGTGTCCCCAACTGTTCCACTTCGGAACCCCAAAAATAGGTATTCTATGATTTGGTATTTTACTCCTGTCTACAAGAGCTTTTTCTATCTTCCATGAATTTATTGTCGTATTTGCATAATTAGGGTTTTAATGGTTAATTGGACATAAGAGAAGGAAAATTAATAATTAAATTCCCTAATCCAAGTTTCCCTACATCTGCAAGTGACCTAGGGTATGATAGTGCTCATCACTCGACCCTAGATCCTTGAATGTAAGGTGGAAACATCTAAACATTAGAATATTAACAAATATCTAATTACCTTGCCAGAGTCTGATATTGTTATTTTTTTGTTGTAAAATACTTATAAAGATGTTGAATTTAATTAATTTTTTTTCATTGGTCAATTTTCCCCTAAAATTTTTGGTGAAGCCATGTTTTTGGACTTAAATTACAACTTGCTGAGTGTTTGTCTTCAGATTTGGATTGATTTCATTCATTCATTTGGTCATTCACTTCATTGCATTGAGAAAAATTCAAAAAAAAAAGAAAAATTTGGAAAATACAAAAAAATTGCATTGTTTGGCTTACTAAATTGCATCAATTCTTTCTAAATTTTCCTAATTCATGATTTTTTACATCAGATCTGATATAAGCTACAAAAAAATCCAAAAATTTAGAATTTTGCATTATATTTTCACCATTTAATTGCTATAGTTTTGTGGAAATTTTGACAATTTCATATAACCTAGTAATTCCAAAATCTAGGGTTAGTAGGCAAAATATTTTTCTCAGATTATTCTACTGATTTTAGAGAATCATTAAAATTAAATTTTTCTTTAGTCTTTCATTTTGGTGTAAATTTGTATTTAGATTTAAAATAATTGCAATTTTGAATAGAAAATTTCACCAAAAAACTAGCAATTTTGATGCATTTTCATTAAATTTGCATAGGAATTTTGCATGTTCAAGCTTGAAAATCATTTTCAAATCTAAGATTAAGTCAATTTCATCATAAATCAGACTCCAAAACATTCTCATAGCATTTTTTCCCAAGATTTCAAACCTAGGGCTTCAAAAACAATGATTTTCACAAAATTTGGCCTTATCGACTTTGTAAACTTGCACCATAGGTGTGTTGTGAAAGGTATTTTAGAATTATTTTTATGTTATTAGGGTAATCATTTATTGACCCTCATAAAAATCTTCACAACACCCTTTTAACGGGCTCTTGTAGTGAAAATTCAGTGAAAAACTACACATTTTGTCTATTTTTGCCCTAGGGTTTGACCTAGTTTGCACTCCACGTGTGTTGTGATCAATTTTATGGATTGAGGTGACTGACATTATTGATATTATTTTCTTTACCTCCTAAAATTCCTTACAACACCTCCTTTTCTAGGTCTTGGAATTGAAAAATCATGAAAAATAGGCTATTCTTCATGATTTTTCAATTCCAAGACCTAGAAAAGGAGGTGTTGTAAGGAATTTTAGGAGGTACCTATTTTTGTTGTATTTTCACTAGGGTTTTACCTTAAGTGGCACTAAAACCATGTTGTGTTGGTATTTTGGCACCAAGTGTCTGTTATTACTGATATTATTTTCTTTCCATCATCATTTTCCTCACAACACTCTTTGTTATTCTCTTTTGTATTGAATTTTGGTGAAAAAAGTGCCTATTTTGACATATTTTCACTATACTTTGACATGGCATTATTCAGAATTTGCATCAAGAGTGTGTTGAGAGTGATTATATTTCTATTTTGGACTGATATCAAACATATAAATTTCTTCCCTTGACTAAAATCCTTACAACATCCTTTGTTTCATTCGTTAGCATTGAAAAAGTATCAAAAAATCAAGTATCTAGGTCACATTTGGCATATAGTTTGCAATTGTCTTTTGCATACTTTTGCAAAACTGTCAAAATATGATTTTACATTCATTTGGAAACATATCATGGCTACTTCTTTGGAATAATTTTTTGCATACATCATAGACATGGATCATTTCTCTAAATTCACTGATAAATATCCTCAAGTTCTGAAACAAATAGCAAACATTCATGATGTTGATCTCCCTATGTGATCCACATATGAAATTCTTTGCCATATAGGTGACTTTGATATCTTCACAACTCTCATGGGAATATACCCTTTGATATTGGATGATCTCACTAAATTCATGGTCAATAATACATATATTAGTGATGATCTTAAAATGTTAGATGAAGTCTTGGATGATTTCATGGGAAGTTCTACTATGGCACCTATTCATAAAACACGTGATGTTAACTTTGGTTTACCTTATGATCCCTCTCCAAAGGTTGTTACCCCTCATGAGGACACTTTGATGCAAGAGGATGATTTCATTGATACAACTATTAACATCACATCATCAAGTCTTCATTCTAATGCTCACTCTGGCCACGATGAAGCGTTAGCAAATGAAGAGCCATCACTAGTTTGTCATTCCAATGCTCTCCCTAGCCAAGAAGAAGCATTAGTGAATGAAGAATTCCCTTCAACAAATAACATTCCATGGGTAGATGAGGATCTTTCATCTAACAACACTAAAAACTCTATTACAATGCATGAAACCTCTATGGATCATCCCACCAACCTTCTTCCTTTAGCTAATTGTACACATACCTTGGATTTCACTAAGAAAGAGAAGACCTTTAATGTCCCTCCTTTGTTTGATTATTCAAGTCATTTGGACATCACTAAGGATGTAGCACTAGTGGATGAGGAAAAGTCTCTCACATTAACTCCTTCAAGGATGGATGTTGAGATCACTCAAAATAATTTGCTTCTCCTACCACCTAAGAGGATAGTGAGTATGTGTAATAATGAAATTCAACAAGAAAACATTCCACCTAACATTGAATCAAACCAAGAAGCATTTAAGAATGAACAAAAAAATAATGAAAAAAATTTGGCAATGATACCTTACACACCTTTTCTCTCTAACATTTGTGATTGGAAAATAGATGATTTGATTGTTGATGACTTCTAGCATGAAGACCCTACAAGCATCTCTAACCCTTTATCTCTCTCATGATGTGCTTCCCCCATGATGTGTTACGTGTTGTTTAGGCCTCTTGGGATGACCTTGGATTCTCTTGTAAGGTTCGGGATACCGGGAGACCACCTCTGTTGTGACCTTCTATTTGTATCATCATTCTTCTAAATTGCCTCTCTCTAATTTCATTGTTGTGTGTTGTGTCTTATGGACATAGCATTGTGGTTGGTGACCTGGGGGTACCCTCCTACATGACTGTTCCTAAGACACTTGTTTTCTCCTCTCTTATTTATTGTTTCCCTTCCTCTAGTGTTTCCATCTAGTGGGTAGATGACAACAAACAATTATATTGATGCAGACCTAGTGTCCCTTTTGAGAGAAATAAAAAAATGGACTTAGTTCCTAATATGACAATGGGGTTGTATATCTTATCCAATGCTTGGCTAGTGGAAGCACTCGTGCTTTCCACATAGTGAATATTAATGATGTTTCTATCGCATTTACAAACCTTAACAATATTGTTGCTCCGTGCACCTTTGTTTGCTTTTGAATCTGGCCTTGGGGGTACTTGATTCAGAGAATTTCATGATATAGCCCCACAGTTATCCTTGAACTCCGAATTCATTATATAACCTTGGCTCTTTGTGTGGTTAATCATATGCATTGATGTTGCTATTTATCATGATCTTGGAGACACTAACATGTTTCTTGCAGGGATGTGTTTGTGGGAACATTTGGTGATCGTAAAGTACATGTCACCTCTGGGGGGCATGGGATTTGCAAAAGTTGGTGTTCCCTTGTGTGTTTTCTTCCTACCTTAACGTGCTTGATATCAATAACTGATATCAACCATCTTAAGGTGGGGGCATATATAAGGTAAGCTATCTATTATAGATGTTAGTAATGTGTTTGACCTCAGATGCAAAGACTTGTGCCCCAGAGTAGTGCATCGTGCATCCTGAGTTTGTTTTCAATCAATCAATCAATCATGTAAGCCCTTTGTGGAGGCAGGATATTGCGTCTATCCTTTTTTTTCTTAATTCCTTTGTGGAGATGGGGATGCTATATTTCATGGAGTAGATTTCATCATCTTGTCATTTTCAAAAGTCCTTTGTGGAGGTGGGGAGTGGTTCTGTGACTAACTCAACCCTTAAGCGAGCTTTCGGCGATTGTTGTGGTGAAGCTGAATTGTTGGTGTGTGCCTGTAATGTTCTTGGGATGGTGTTGGACCTAGAAATAGGTACACTCCATCACTTGTCTGCCGTGTTTTCTCCATGTCTTCAAGTGTGTGTGTTTGGCATGCTTGTTTTGTTTGGCATGTTTGTTGCCCCATATATAGTCTAAAGACTTGCTTGATGAGTTTATCCTACATTTTGGGAGGTTTTGCGTGTCTTGCATGTGTGTTGCCCAGTCTAAAGACTTGCTTGATGAGTGCATCCTATATTATGGGAGGTTTGTTTACTTCTAGTACTTGCATTTGCAGTTCATATATATGAGAAAAAGAAATGAAAAGATATCATTTCTATCTTACATACATTAATGTGTCTTCTATGCATTGACTATCTTCTTTGTGTTGTGTGTGACTATAATTGTCTTCTCCGTGTTTTGTGTGCCTGTTATTGTCTTCTATGTGATTGGTGTGTCTTCTCCATGCTTGGTGTGTTTGTTGTGTTTTTGACCTTATTTTAATGCATGTATTGGCCTCACGTTTATACATACATTAAAGTGGGGGCTAAATGTAATGTCAAAAAATGCCCCTCGGGGGCTTTTCCCTCATAAGGTTTAGCTCCTCAGTCTTTAGTATGCATTTAGGACATCTTAGTTCATATTTTGGCATCCCGATGCAATGAGCCCTAGGTAACATGACAAATAGGACCTAAGAGGACCCCTTGAGTTGTACCCTACCCAAAATAGGGGGGAGGACTTGGGCACCCGCACCCTAGTCCTACCCAATTTCAAGGTAGCCCTAATTTCTGGGTGTCAGTTTATGACTGTTATTAGGTCCTTTTGCCGACATGGTAAGTTTTGATTTTTAAAATCTTGGCAGGAGTGCTTGTAGTTGCATATATAAGCATGCTTAGGCATTCATTTGTAAACTAGATTTCAATTAGATGGCAATTGTGATGTTCAAGTGTTCTCAAGGTGATTCAAGGCTTCTATTGTGTTGCAAGAGAAGACTTGTGTGTTTTGTACATTGATATTTGCAGATTTAAGCATCAATTTCCTCATGGCATGAAGAGCATCTTCCTCCTATGAGAGATTCACTACAAGGTGACATAATATTGTGTTTTCATCATTGATTCCTTTGGTTTTTTCCTCTACCTCACAAGAACATGCACTCTTTATCTGACAATGGTGTTCAAAGACTTAAGTGTCCTCTGGGGCTTGATTGAAGCAAGCCTCTAAACACCATAACCCCCAAACGAAGTCTTGTGATAACAGGTTACAGGTGTCACATTTGGGAAAAGTGGAGTTGTAGGAAGGATTGGTAGGCATCAATGATTCAAGATTTGAAGCAAAGTTAGATATAGGAGCACTTTCAGGACTTGGATGCTTGCACTAGTGTCCTCCATAGATAGATCTCTAAAAATAGAAGTTATAGGGCTAATCAGTGTTGGAAGGAGGTCTAGATTCTAAAAAAAAGTAGGTACCTTGGACTTGGGTGCCTACTCCAGTGTCTCTAACTATTTCGCTTGGGAACCTTGAAAATAGGTATTCTATGATTTGGTATTTTACTCCTGTCTACAAGAGCATTTTCCATCTTTCTTCAATTTGTTGTCGTATTTGCATAATTAGGATTTTAATGGTTAATTGGGCATAAGAGAAGGAAAATTAATAATTAAATTCACTAATCCAAGTTTTCCCACATCTGCAAGTGACCTAGGGTATGATAGTGCTCGTCACTCGACCCTAGATCCTTGAATGTAAGGTGGAAAGGAGGATTTAAACATCTAAACATTAGAATATTAACAAATCCAATTTTCCCCTAAACATGTGTTTCAAAAGATATTTACATCATTTCTAGACACTCACTTGAATGAGTGATACCTATCACTAAGTCTTGATAGTACACAGTATCATTTATATATAAACATGGAAAAGAAAACCTATCTCTATCTCAATTCCTACAAGATTACCTCTAGGTTAATACTAGAGTCTTCAACTAGTTTAATCTCAACTCTTACATATATCTGATATCTTGTTATACCACTAAGATAGAAGAAAGATACTGATACTTGATCATAGAACTCAAAAGCTTCTCCTTAATCATGTTGATCATATGGCTTAAGTGTTATTGAGTCATCTAACAAATAGATAGAATCTTAAATATTGTCAAGGAGACTATAGGGATGAAGAGAACTCATAACCTACGTAACAATTTCATCACTCTTGACTAAATGTGAATAAATGCTTTCATCCTTCAATAGATATGTGTAACACTATTCTTCAGCCTATGGGATTTTCTATGTTTTCATCATTAAACTAAGATCTCTTGGCCTCTCAACCTACAAAAGTTTATTATCTAAGGGTGATGTGACCAGATTTCTTGGCCTATTAGCCTCATATATACACAAAGATAATAGAGCCTATCGATCTCATATTTACATAGAGATATCAAATCCTTTCAGCCTCTTATACTTAGAGATAACAAAGCATTTTGACCATATTAATACATAGAGATGATAGGGCCTTTCAGCCTTACTTAGTAATAGTATACATAGTTTATCAACCTTAGGCATATATAAGTAATAGTATACAAGGTCTATTGGCCTCAAACATATATAAACAATATTTAACTATCGGCCTAAAACACATAAAACAAAACATACTATTGAATACATTCATAAGCTCTCAAATTAACTTTAAGCTTTCTAAAGAATGTAAGAACTTGTAGAGTTCAATGTAGTGCGATATGATTCCTTTTGTCTTCGACGATCCACTATCCTTCTTCTCTATTGATGCCTACACCAAAGAACTTATTACAATACTATCTGAGTCTATTGCCAACAATTATGAAACTCTCCTATGTAGCAAGCTTTCTTCTCTCATGAACTTGATGGACACAACTATTATGAAGATTATATCTCAGATACTCTCAACTCTATCCTCACAATAAACAGGTCTCAAGGTCTCTCTCACTATGTTGACAAAGTTCTTTCTTTTTTCTCTATTAAGGTCAATTAGCCCCCATATCTTTCTCCTCCATGTATAGCCTCTTAGATGGATTAAAACCACTATCTCCCCCATGGTTAAATTTCTTCAAAACCAACCTATCTAGGCTCTCAGTGGTGGCATGTATGAAACAAATGATTAAGGGTCATTAAGGACCGCTTGAAATCAATTTGAAACACTACTCCATACTCCCAAGCCTCCTTGGAGTGAAGTAGATTTGGGTGTTCATAAAGCCCCTTGGTAGTTAGCAATAAATAGATAGCTAGACCACATTCCTTCTAAAACTCAACATCTATTAAGTATAAGTTATACTTATAGTTCATATTAAATATACGAATACATATATTCAACAAAACATTGCATATATAATGTATACTAATGTCATTTTTATTACTCAACAAGATGTGTGAATGGGGTTAAGGCATTCTCCCCCCTCACAATCTTGCATAAACATCAAAAACAAATAAATAGGATAGCATAATGGAATTTCAACTGGAAATTACCAAAAATGAGATAGTTTAACCATATATATATACACACACACACACACACACATATATGTATACATACATATATATATATATACATATATATATCCATATACATACATATATATATACATATATATATATCCATACATATACATATATATATACATATATATATATATATACATGTATATATATGGATATATATATGTATGTATGTATATATATGTATATATATATGTATGTATGTGTGTGTGTATATATATATATATTCTTTGGAGTATAATCTATATTCAAACACACATGAACTAATGACTATCGACTAATCCTTGTCAATGGTCAAACTTTCTTTACTTAAATCTTGACAAAAATCTATATTAAGAGATCTTGATGACAAATCGACATCTGTCAAGTCAAAACCAACTTAGACCAAATGGGTCAAGCACAACTTACCCAACTCAATGAGGGTTCACTAAATTGTGAAAACATGAGACTTAGATGCAAACAACCTATTATTTTCATATGTCTATTCACTTCTCTTTGATAATTCTCTCCCTCTCTTTTTTGGAGGGTGGAAAACCTATTTTCTTGCTTACAACTTGCACAATCAACCAAACTAGGATCAGTGCATTGTTAGTCACTTCATATATCTTATGAATAAATAATCATGACATTATATAATCACATGTCTAATTCTAAACATATAAGTATAAACTCATGTGATATCATTGATTTATCATAAACATTTTCACATAATGTCAAATCATTAAATCATGCATAATCAACTACTAATTACACATAAGTAAAAAGTAAAACATAGTCAAAATTTAGGGTGTGACATTTCTCCCCCCATAAGATTCATCATCCTTGATCCAATGTATCCAAACAATAATATAGAGTTTTTTTGTTCAACTTTGAAAAGAATTAAACAAATGAGGAAATCTCTGATAGAAATCATGGTAATCTTCCCATGTGGCACTATCCTCTACATACTTGTCCCACTGGACCTTGGATTGATTAACCTCTCTAATATGCAAGTAGAGCATGCGAACTTCAAGCACCATAAGAGGCTCGATCATGACCACTATTAGGTCCTGTACCTATAAAGAATTCCAATCAAGAATATGATTATCACTTCTTATATACTTTTTTAAATATGAAACATGAAAAACATTATGCATCCTGGCAAGAGCTAGTGGTAGAGTGATCTTGTAGACAATCACTTTGATAACTTTGAGAACTTCGAAGGGTCCTACATAACAAGGAGCTGATTTGGAAGACTTTCCAAATTTTATGGAACTTTTTTGAGGCTTGACCCTCAAAAAAACTTTTTCTCCAACTGAGAATTGCCTTGGTGTATGATTGGCATCAACGTAACTTTTCTATCTATCATTTGCTTTAGCTAATCTATTTATAATCAACTTGATCTATTCTTCCATTTCTGACAACATTTCTAGACCAATGCTAATCCTATCTTCTAGCTTATCCTAGATTATAGGAGTTTGACATCTTCTTCTATATAATGCTTCAAATGGAGACATCTTAATAGCAGAATGATATGAGTTATTATAGGCAAACTCCACAAGAGGTAAATACTCTTCCCACTTGTATTTCTTATCCATGCAATACATCTATAAAAAATCTTCTAGAACTTGATTTACCCTTTTAGTCTAACCATCTATCTCAGGGTGATAAGCTGAGCTTATATTGAGTTGAGTTCCTAGCACTAAAAATAGTGTTTACCAAAATCTTGACATCATGAGCACATCTCTATTTGAGATAATCTTCTCAGGAACTCCATGCAATCTAAACACTTCTTACACAAACTTGCAATCTATGACTAGGGCTCCATCTGTTGAGTTCCTAGGTAGAAAGTCAGCTACCTTGGGGATTTTTTACACCACCACTTAAATAGCATCATGTCTATTTTGAGACATTGGAAGGCCTTGAACAAAATCTATACTAATAACCTGCCACTTCTACTCTGGAATATCGTGTGGATAAAAAAGTTCTGTTGGACGCTGATGCTTAGCCTTGACTCTCTGGCACTCTAGGCAACTTGTTACATATCTTGCAACATTATTCTTCATTCCTTTCCATAAATAGAGAGGTTTCACATTGGCTAGGAGTTTAGTTACTTTAGGATGAATTGAATATGGTGTGGAATGAACCTCCTTCCACACAAGATTTCTTAATTATGTCAGATTTAGAACATACATCCTTCCTTTGTATCTCATAAGTCCATTTGATTCAAAATAGAACCCATCATACCTCAAATCTTGAGGATTTACTAAGAGAGTCAGCTTAACTTTCTCATAACACTCATCACCTACATAGTTTTGTAACACTAAATCCTTGAAGTTTGAGTGGATAGAGACAATAGAAGAGATATGTCTCCTTCAACTTAGAGCATCCACTACTCGGTTCTCTTTACATTTGATATAACTTATCTCAAAATCATAGTCAGATATCAATTCCAACCATCTCCTTTGTTGAGCATTCATATGAGGTTGAGAAAATATATACTTAAGACCTTGATGGTCTGACTTCTACTCAAAAGGCTTTCCTAGAAAGTAGTATCTCCACACTTACAAAGCATGCACAACTACTACTAACTCTAAGTCATGAGGAGCATATTTCTACTCATAAGCTCTAAACTTCCTAGATTCATGATGCAAGAGCATCCTTGGTTCAAGAATAATCTTGCATCAGCCAAAAACATTTGCATTTCAATTTGTTTGCATTTTAGTTCTTTCATTTTCCTAGTTCAGTTTAGATAGTTCAATCAAAAGTAGTTTTATCTTGAGGTCTGATACTGGTATTTCACATCTTGTGGATCTGGACTTAGCATCCACATTCATTCATCTACATCTTATCAAGAATTCAGAGCATTTGGATCAGTTACTAGAAAGTTATCGCTATCAGAAGATCAATTATTTTCTCAGAGCAGAGCATCTTGATAGTCTAAAACAATTAGCTAAAGGAGAAGGCTTACAGATCATTCCTTGACTTGCAAATCTTAATTACACATAATTCAATGTCCTTTGGTTCATGGTCGACCTTCCCCAAGGGTCCGCATGTTGTTTCATTCATTCAAGGAAGTGTTCTATGCATTTAGGTTCAACCTATCTATGAACACATTAAAACTCTTCATTGGAGTTTGTGACCTTCCTTAGCTGACGTGGAGGAATCTATTAGTCTGGAAATGATATATATTGATGTAATAGATCCTTAGGAAAGAAGCTAACATAGTTCCCAAAATTTAGAAGATAGATTTGGCTTCTTCATGAGAAGACTTCAAAGCTTTATCTTGTGCATGTATGTAATCAGGCATGTGAGCCCTAATTGTATTCCAACATGTTGCCGGCTGGTCTCTATTTGAATTCTATGATATACTAAATGACTAAATCTACATTTGTTCCATTTCCTTGAGTTGTTTCCATTGTGTTTACTCTTCCTACATAGTCTAGATAGTTCATTCTATGAACCCTCCTACTATGACTGCACTGAGTGGTATCAAAGCGAAAGTTTGATTCTTTGGAGTGAATTGGCAAAGGGGATTCTATAAGATCTTGTTGTAAGTAGATTTCTAATCCAAGACAGCTTACTTGTGTGTAACCAATCACTGATTGAGAGACAATTGTCTCTTGTAGCATGATCACTGAATTGAGGCAATTTGCACTTGATTCTAGGAAGATACTGTTGCAAAGAGTTCCTCCTGTTGGTACAATGGCTAATAGAATGGATGGAATGATGGAATTGATTAGAACAATACGAACTCATTTGGATGCTATTAAGGAAGATAGGTGAAGAGGATTGACACCGAGACTTAATGTTGAAAGTGATGATGAAGAAGAATTTCAATTTGTTGAACAAACTAGCAAAACCCTAGAAGGTGATGGAGAAGAAGAATCAGATCAGATAAAGATGTGAGCTATTTCAAAGATTGGAAAGAGACCTAGAGTTGTGATGTAGTCAAAGTGGGAGGGTCCAGTGAGGGACAATCCAACCTTGTAGCCTTAAACAATTAACACTAAGATCATACAGATATACAACAGAAGCTAACATGTAATCCACATAAAGATAAAAGACATTCATGAACACATAACACAAGATTTATCATGGGAAAACCCTAACAGGGAAAAACTCAGCCTTCAAAGCTCATCCTTCATATATATATATATTGTCTCAAAGCATATTACACATGCCTTAAAGGATTTACAGATGCTAGGTTGCAACCCAGGGATTACAAACAATTCGTAAAACAATATTATTTCATGATTTCTTTCATCTACTATCAATTCTCTACTCTGCATCTCATTTTGCTTTCTTCTCTGTTCTCCACTCTATTCTGCTACTTGACTGGATCTAATTAACTTAAGGTCTCACTTCATATCTTCATGCTATCAATTACTCCCTCTCTATCACTTTGTAACAAATCATTATCCTTCATTTATATCCTCCGCAAGCCTTCGAATCATCATCAAGTTAGCCTAATTGCAATGGCTAGTTTTTGTAATGTGTATACAAAATAGGTTGGGCATAAGAAACTACTCTACAAATGCATAGAACTTTGTGTGGATCCCACTAAAGGTCAGCCAAGTCCTAAACTTCATCGATTAATTCTCCTTTTCACTCTGCAAGTCACAGGATTGAACCGCAAGATGATTTAGACTCATTGAACACTATCGGCTCTACAAAACAATCAATCTTCTAGTAGCGATATCTCTCTAGAATCAAATCCAAATGATCTAAATTCTAGATATGTTGTAACTAACTATGTCTATATGTTTAATTTCAGATCTGCAACCTCTAATATTCAAATACAAAAACTCTCCAAGGTCACTCTCTCTGTAATCTGTAACTTCACCATCAACTATTTCAATGTTCTAAATTCTTCTGGATGCTCCTGCATCAGACTTCTAGATGCTCCTACATTAGACTCTTAGGGTTATTTGAAAAGTGAGCCTCTTCACTTTGGTCTGTATTATGTCATATTCAAGGTTGTTTCTTTAAAAAGGTTTGGTGATCTGTTCACAGGTACTTGTAACTTCCTCAAGGTTGGCAGTCTATTCAAGTCCACCCTACACAAGTGCCTCAAATTCTTCTAAGGTTGACATTCTACTTGCAAGCCTCACACTGCCTCTATGATCAGCAATCTGAGCAAGTCTTCTCCACAAGCTACCTCAAGTTCTTTCTCTTGTCAAGGTATAGGTTCGACGGTCTACCTGCAAGCCTTGCACTACCTCAATGATCGGCAATCTGAGCAAGTCTTCTCCACAAGTTGCCTCAAGATCAATGTTTGTTTCAATCAATTAAGAGTCAATACATACATATTTGCAACCTCTGGAACAATCAAGTCAATTCGCTTTCTGATTCAGTCAATACACTTTCTTAACTTCTTTGTAACACTTGTCTACTTTCTTATTCTTAATACAATTTCCTCCATACTTATCAAAATCTTACAGCTTCCACTCTGCTTACACTGCTTCAGTACTTCACTCTATTTCCTTTACCATAATCACTTCAATTCGGTACACAATCCTTCTCCTTGAGTACAATATCCTATCATTCCCTCTTTCTCTATCACACGGACTTTTTCTTGCACTATGACAAAATTATTCTCAAGATTAATGCTTCTCCTTCTTCTAGTTTCTCTATTATACTCAATGATTCAAAAATTTCTTCTTCTTCCTCTACATAAACTATCTCTACATCATTCTCTTTTGGTTCTTCTATCAAACTTAGTGATTCCAAGGGTTCTTCTTCTTTTGCACAAATCATATTTGTATCAATAGGCTTTTCATCATCTGCACCCACTATCTTTGAATCAGTCTCTTTAATAACAAGTTCTTGATGACATCTACTACCTAATTCTTTTCTTCTCCAAACTCTTATAACAAAACATCTTTCATTCTTATGGTATCTTTCACTATGATAAGAATTATGACTCCTATCACTTCTCCCTTTGTAGCTTGAATTACTATCCTTGTTCTACTCTGTATAAGGTCTGTATCCTAATTCATATCTTCTTCTATTTCTAGCACATGAATACTTCAGTCTATACCTCCCTCTGAACATACAAGTAATATTTCTCCATTCCTGTCTATCAATCCATCCATAATTGTTCTGTATACAACTTGCCACAGATTTTCTCCTTCTCATTTTATCCCAACACATCCTTTCAGAATGATTCCTTAATCCACAAAACTTACAAGGTTAAAGATCCCACACAACTCATTCTCATGTCCATGTCTACTACAATGTGAACAATACATACCTCTTCTTCCTTGATTTGATTTGCTTGAATTTGCCATAACATCCTTTCCTCTATCATATCCTACACCTTCACTTTTTGACCTTATTACTGGTTCAATAGGTTATGTAATTCCTTGTTGATGCTTTCCCAATCCTTGTCCTTCATATCCCAATTTTTACATGATTTTGAAACCAATACCATCACTAATAACTCTAGGTTTAGTCACACTGTCATCTTCATCATCACTTTCTAAAGAAACTTCTACATCATCACACAAATCATTAGTATCACAAGAAACATCACAAAGTTTAGGCTTAGATATCATATTTTCATTCTCCTTTCTGTATTCTACTCGTGACGGTTCCAACTGATCCATCTACTCTTTTAATTTTGATATTTCACTTTCCTACACACTTCTCTTCTTCTTCAATTCTTCCAAACTATCTTCTAGATCTCTATTCTTATGTTCAACCTTATAAAACAACTTAAATCCTTTCTCTAATTTTGCAAATTTCTTTCAACATCCTCGAATAGTTTTAGCTCTGCTTCTAGGTCTTCATTTCTCCTCTTTACACCTTTTAGTTCTTCTTCAAGGGCATCAAACTTGTCCATTCTTAGATCTTTCACCTTCTCCAACAATTCTGCATTATACTTCCTGATTTTGTATAGTTCATCCTCCAAAATATCTTTTTTCGCATATTAGGGTTTTATTTTCCTTCTTCATCCTTTTTCCAATCTTCCCTATATAAAACAAACTAAATAAACAACTGAAAATGTAACCAAATATTCCTTGCATTGATCTTCTTCAACGATGACACTTGTTACTTTTAGGGTTTCACACAACACTTTATCAAATTTGCCACCTTCTAATAGATTTGCAACCAACCCAGCAGATTCAAAACTAGCTCTAATACCACTTGATGCAGTCAAGGTGGGAGGGTCCAGTGAGGGACAATCCAACCTTGCAGCCTTAAACAATTAACACTAAGATCATACAGATATACAATGGAAGCTAACAGGTAATCCACGGAAAGATAAAAGACATTGATGAACACATAACACAAGATTTATCTTGGGAAAATCCTAACAGGGAAAAACCCAGCCTTCAAAGCTCATCCTTCATATATATATTGATCTCAAAGCATATTACACATGCCTCAAGGGCTTTACAGATGCTAGGCTACAGCCTAGGGATTACAAACAATTCATAAAACAATATTATTTCATGATTTCATTCATCTACTATCAATTCTCTGCTCTGTATCTCATTCTGCTTTCTTCTCTATTCTCCACTCTATTCTACTACTCGACTGGATCTAATTAACTTAATATATAGCTTCATATCTTCATGCTATTGATCACTTCCTCTCTGCTGCTTTGTAACAAATCATTATCCTTCATTTATATCCTCTGCAAGCCTTTAGATCATCATCAAGTCAGCGTGATTGCAATGACTAGTTTATGTAACGTGTATACAAAATAGGTCAGGCATAGGGCACTACTCCACAAATGCATAGAACTTTGTGTGGATCCCACTAAAGGTTGGCCAGGTCCTTAACTTCATCGATCAATTCTCCTTTTCTCACCACAAGTCACGAGATTGATCCACAAGTTGATTTTGACTCAGTGAACACTCTCGGCTCTATAAAACAATCAATCTTCCAGTAGCGATATCTCTCCAGAATCAAAGCCAAATGATTTGAATTCTAGATATGTTGTAACTAACTATGTCTAGATGTTTAATTTCAGATCTGTAGCCTCTAATATTCAAATGCTAGAACTCTCCAAGGTCGCTCTCTTTGCAATCTGCAACTTCACTGTCAACTATTTCAATGTTCTAAATTCTTGTGGCATCAGACTTCTAGATGCTCTTGCATCAAGTTGATGTACTGAATTATACTGGTAATTTGAATCCTAAAGAGTTGATTGACTAGATAAATGGCATGGAAGAATACTTTGAATATGAGAAGGTTGAGGATCAAAGACAAAGTTGAAGGGACATGCTGCTATATAGTGGAAAGAAGTTCAGTAGAAGAGGGAAAGAAAAGATTACAAAATGGGATAGGATGGTGACAAAGTTGAAGAATCAATTTATACCTATTGACTATGAGTTGGAACTATTGAAAAGATTGCGAAACCTGAGACAGAAGGAGAAATCTATGAAGGAGTACACTAAAGAATTTCACAAGATGATCATAAGAATAGGACATAGCGAAGAAAGCAAGGAGAAATTGGGTAGATACATCAATGGACTGAGATTGAACATTCAAGAAGAACTAAGCTTGGTAAGGATGACATCTTTGGAGGAAGTATATCAATTTGCCTTGAAAGTTGAAGAGAAGCTGAATAAGAGACATGATCAGAGACAAAGAGGTAGAGGAGGTAAATTTTAGAGAGGTAGGACTTTTTCTGAAGGAGACAGAACATATCTAGAGTAGAACAAGTTTGACAACCCATTTAAGAAGGATGATAGAGATAACAATGCTTACCGGAGAGATGACATAAATTTTTACCAGAGAGGAAACCCTAGTGCATACCAGAATGAAGGATATAGAAGAGAAGGAAGAGAATTTGATAAGAGAACATTCAAATGTACTTGTTTCAAGTGTTGAGGTGAAGGACATAGAGCTTTTGAATGTAATCAAAGTAGTACAAGTAAGAGGACAAAAAATAGTGGAAGAGTAGCCTATGTTGAAGAAGAACCTGTTGAATCACCCTATTCAGTTGATAATCTAGAGAAAGGAGAATCATTGGTGATGAGGAGAGCACTATTTCAAGCAGAGACAAATGAGGAACCACCGTAGAGGAAGAGTTTGTTTAGAACTAGATGCAAATCTAGAGGTAAGTGTTGTAAAGTTGTAATTGATAGTGGTAGTTCAGATAACCTAGTTTTAGAGGAGATGGTGAGTAAGATGAAGTTGGAAAGATTGAAACACCCTAAGCCCTCTCAAATAGCATGGATTCATGATGATCATAAGGTACTGGTGAGTGAAAAATGTTTGGTGAAATTTCATATTGGGTCTTATCATGATGAAGTCTTGTGTGATATTATGCCTATGGATGTTTGTCATATCTTGTTGGGTAGACCTTGGCAGTATGATAGAAAAGCTATACATGATTGGAGAAAGAATACATATACTATAACAGTAAATGTAAAGAGAATTGCTTTGATTCCTTTAGAGGATGATCCTAAGAGTGAAGTATATGGGAATGCTAGAATCTATTTGGTAGATGGAAGAAAAATTTTGGATGGTTTGAGACATGAGAATATGTGTTATGCCTTGATTCCTAAGAAACCTGAAGTATTGAAGAAGGAAGCTAAAGAATCACAACCTGAGGAGATAAAGAAGTTGCTGACAGAGTATGAATATATCATATCAGATAATGTGCCTAAAGGATTGCCACCTATAAGGAGTATCAATCATCACATGGATCTTATACCAAGAGCAAGTTTGCCTAACAAAGTAGCACATAGAATGACACCAGAAGAGAATGAAGAATTGAATAGACAGATACAAGAGTTGTTGATAAAAGGATTGATCAGAGAAAGTTTGAGCCCTTGTGTAGTACCGACAGTGCTAGCACCAAATAAGGATGGAGAATGGAGAATGTGTACTGATTCCAGAGCAATAAACAAGATCACATTTAAGTATAGATTTCCTTTACCTAGGATGGATGATATCATGGATTGTTTGAGTGGAGAAAGATATTTCACAAAGATAAACTTGAAGATTAGATACCATCAGATCAGAATTAGAGAAGGTGATGAATGGAAGATTGCTTTTAAGAAAAATGAGGAATTGTATGAGTGGTTAGTGATGCCTTTTGGATTGACAAATGCACCAAGTACTTTCATGAGATTGATGAATGAAGTCTTGAATAAATTCTTGGGTAAGTTTGTTATTGCGTAGTTGGATGATATTCTAATTTTTAGTAAGACAAAACAAGAACATTTGTTGGATATTAGACAAGTTTTGCAGAGACTGAGAGAAGTGAAATTGCTAATAAACATCAAGAAGTGTAGTTTCATGAAGGAAGACTTGGTATATTTGGGATTTGTAGTTTCTATGGAAGGATTGAAGATGGATCCTAAGAAAGTGAGCAATTATTGAATGGCCTACACCGGAGAGTATTGGAGAGGTTAGATCATTTCATGGATTGGCTAGTTTCTACCAGAAGTTCATCAGAAAGTTCAGTTCAGTTTGTAACCCTATGATAGAGATAATGAGAGGTGATAGAAAAGATTTCAAGTTGACATCTAAAGCAGACAAAAGTTTTGAGTTGTTGAAGCAGAAAGTGACTGAGCAACCTATTTTGGCATTACCAAATTTTAATAAGGTATTTCAAGTTGATTGTGATGCAAGTGGAAGTGCAATTGGAGCAGTGTTAAGTCAAGAAGGTAGACCTATAGCATATTTCAGTGAGAAGTTGAATGATGCAAGGAAAAGATATTTAGTTTATGATCAAGACCTCTATGCCATAATTCAATCCTTGAAGAAGTGGAGACATTACTTGTTGCCTAAGGAGTTTGTGTTGTATACAGATCATCAAGCTTTGCAATATTTGAATAGTTAAGGTAAGTTGAATTAGAGACATATGAGATGGGTAGTGTTCATCTAGAGTTATACTTTTGTGTTGAAGAATAGGAGTGAAAAATCAAACAAAGTTGTTGATGCATTGAGTAGAAGAAGAAACTTGTTGACAGAGATGAGAGTTGAAGTGTTGGGTTTTGATGAATTGAATAACATGTATGAGGGAGACACAGATTTTGTAGAACCTTGGAAATCATGTAAGGAACTTGGTGTGATAGATAGGAGTAAGTGGTTGGACTATTTTATTCAAGAAGATATGTTTTTCAAAGGAAGTCAATTGTGCATACCTAGAAGTTCAAAGAGAGATAATTTGATCAAGGAGAAGCATAGTGGTGGATTGGTAGGACATTTTGGCATTGATAAGATAGTGGCTTTGGTAAGTGAAAACTACTTTTGGCCTCAGATACATAAGGATGTTAGGATATTTGTACACAGATATAGAGTTTGTCAAGTTGCAAAAGGGAATAGTTAGAACATTGGATTGTATAAACCTTTGACAGTACCAGAGAGACCTTGGGAAGACATAAGCATGGATTTTGTAATGGGATTGCCTAAGACACAGAGAGGACATGATTCAATATTTGTAGTGGTTGATAGATTTTCAAAGATGGCTCATTTCATACCTTGTAAGAAGACAATTGATGTAGTGCGCGTAGCTAACCTATTTTTCAAGGAGATTGTGAGATTACATGGATTACCTAAGAGTATAGTTTCAGATAGAGATACAAAGTTTGTTGGATTCTTTTGGAGGACACTTTGGAAGAAGATGAAGATAGATTTGAAGTTCAGTTCAACTTTCCATCCACAAACAGATGGATAGATAGAGGTAGTGAATACACTTTGGGAAACTTGTTGAGATGTTTGGTTGGAGAGAAAACCAGAAGTTGGGACTTGATTCTTTCACAAGAAGAGTTTGCATACAATAATTTAGTAAATAGGAGTACTGAAAGAACACCTTTTGAGATTGTGATCAGAGTGAATCCTAGAGGAGTTGTAAAATTAAGAGACATTAGTATACAAGAAAAGAGAAGTGCAGAAGAAGAAGAATTTGTAGATCATATGAAGACAGTGCATAATCAAGTGAAGAAGCATTTGGAGAATATGAATAGTAAGTATAAGGAAAAGGCAAATGAGAAGAGAAGACAAGGAATTTGAAGAGGGAGATGAAGTGATGGTGTACTTGAAAAAAGAAAGATTTCCAATTGGGACGTATAACAAGTTGAAGATGAAGAAGTTTAGACCTTGTAAGATACTTAGAAAATTTGATTCAGGAATTGTATATGAAGTAAAGTTACTAGAGACGTTGGGTATATCACCTATTTTCAACATTACAGACTTATATCAGTATCACAAAGCAGAGTTCAGTGAAAGCATGGAAGAAGACCTAAAGGAGTAGTTACCACAACAATCACTAGAACAGATTGAAGATATTTTGGACAACAGAGTTGGATGTAGGACTAGAGGAAGACAATACAAAGAATATCTTGTGAAGTGGAAAGGTAGACCAGAAGAAGATTCATCATGGATTTCTCAGGCTGAGGTGAACCATCTTAGTTCCCCTTAGCCCCAACAAAGTGAGGGACTCACTTTTTCAATAACCCCAGATGTTTGATGCAAGAGCATTCCTGGTTTAAGAACAATCTTGCATCAGCCAAAAACATTTGTATTTTAGTTTGTTTGCATTGTAGTTCTTTCATTTTCCCAGTTCAGTTCAGATAGTTTAGTTAGAAGCAGTTTCAGCTTGAGGTCTGGTATTGGCATTTCACATCTTGTGGATCTAGACTTAGCATCCACATTCATTCATCTACATCTTATCAAGAATTTAGAGCATTTGGATTAGTTATCATAAAGTCATCACTATCAGAAGATCAATTGTTTTCTTAGAGCAAAGCATCTTGATAGTCTTAGACAATCAGCTAAAGGAGATGGCTTGCAGATCATTCCTTGACTTGTGGATCTCAATGACACATCATTCAATGTCCTTTGGTTTGTAGTCAACCTTCCCTAAGGGTCCGCATATTGTTTCATTCATTTGAGGAAGTGTTCTATTCATTTAGGTCCGACCTATCTATGAACACGTTACAACTCTTCGTTGGAGTTTGTGACCTTCCTTATCCAACACAGAGGAATCTATTGGTCCAAAAATGATATAGATCCTTAGGAAAGCAGTTAACATAGTTCCCATAATTTAGAAGATAGATAGTTGGCTCCTTCATGAGAAGACTTCAAAGCTTTATCTTGCACATGTATGTAATCAGGCCTGTGAGCCCTAATTGTACACCTGTATGTTGCCGGCTGATCTCTATTTGAATTCTATGATATATTGAATGAATGAATCTAGATTTTTTCCATTTCCTTGAGTTGTTTCCATTGTGTTTACTCTTGCTATACAGTCTGGACAATTCATTCTGAGAACCCTCCTACCGTGACTGCACCAATTCATAGGATACCACTTACCCATTATGCATAAGCACTCCACCTAAACCTTCTCCTAAGGCATCAGTGATGACAACAAATTGAATTCCCTTATCAGGAACTTTCAATATTGGTGCAATTATCAACCTTCCTTTTAATTGATTAAATATCTCTTGAAATTCTTCTAACCAGTCAAAATGCTTTCCTTTCTCTGAAGTGAAGTAATTGGGCTTGCAATCTTAGAAAAGTTTAAAATGAACTTTCTATAATATCCAGCTAACCCCACAAAACTACACACTTCATACACATTCTTTGGCACAAACCACTCTAGAATAGCTTTGATTTTCACAAGATCTACTAAAATTCCTTCATCTAATATTATGTGTCCTAGATATTGTATCTCTTTCTCAAAGAAAGTACACTTAGAAAGCTTCCCATACAACTTATGCTCTCTCAACCATTACAGAACTAATCGTAGATGTTGCAAGTGCTCTTCCTCATTCTTAGAATAAATAAGAATGTCATCTAGAAACACTAAAACAAATGTATGAAAGCAATTTTCGAAAACATTATTCATCAAATTCATGAATGTTGTAGGGGCATTTGTAAGTCCAAAAGTTAAAACTGTGAACTCATAATGTTCATACCTTGTTCTAAAAGTTGTTTTATGAATGCCTTCATCTTTTATTCTTAGCTAATGGTATCCAGATCACAAATTGATCTCAGAGAATATAGTTACACCACACATCTATTCAAAATAATCATCAATATGTGGTAAAGGATGTTGCAAGGTGTGGCCCTTGGTCTCCTTGTTTAGTATTGCGCTGCGGTGGTTTGCGACAAGGGCTTAACCACCTCCTGTGCTTGTTAAGTCAAGTGGTTGTATCGAGCATTAATAGGTCGATCTTTTGGTGCAATGACAACTAACAATTGGTATCAAAGCTGAGGTCACCAGTTTAAACCCCATGCTTGTGCTGGGGGGATTATTGCAAGGTGTGGCCCTTGGTCTCGTTGTTTAGTGCTATGCTACGGTGGTTTGCAACAAGGGCTTAACCACCTCTCATGCTTGTTAAGTCAAGTGGTTGTATCAGGCATTAATAGGTCAATCTTTTGGTGCAATGGAAACTAACAAAGGATACTTATTCTTTATCATTTCTTTATTAAGCATACAATAGTCTATACATAGATGCAAAGTTCCATCCTTCTTTTAACAAAGATCATAGGTGCTCCCCATGGAAAAACACTAGGTCTAATCAACCCCTTAGCTAATAGCTCCTGAAGCTGGGCTTTCAATTTCATTAACTCTATAGTGGTCATATAGTATGGTGCCTTCGAAATCAGCTCCAATCCAGGTATTATATCAATAGAGAAATCAAAGTCTCTCTTCGGAGGTAATCCCAGAAGTTCTAGAAAAACATCCTAAAAATCTTCAAGGAATGTATAGTTCTCCAAAGATACACCTTGTTTACTAGGATTGTCTTCTACTTGCTCCATTTTGACTACAAAATGTTGACAACCTTTTTTCCTAGCCCTCTGTAGTTGCATAGTAGAGATTGGTTTGATCTTGACTTCTCTTTGAGTGCCTTGCAAAAAGACTTTGGTTCCTACATCATCAAGACACTCAACTATTTTTGCAAAATAGTTGGCATTGGCTCTATGTCTCCATAGCCAATTTATTCCTAAGATTACATCATAGGAATCTAGGGGCTACAAACAAATTCACCTCAGTTGAAAAACTAGGGAGATCAATCTTGGCTTCAAACAAACATTGCTCTACTTGGACTTTAGTCTGGTTAGCATATACAACTGACCAGGGTTTAGCCATATATCTAGCTCTTCTAGGAAATTTACATAATACTCTTGGAGAAATAAAACTTTTAGTTGCTCCAGTATCAATTAAAATAGTAATAGGAACTCTAAACAAAGTACATGATGTCTCTATGGGAGTAATCTCGTATTCCTCCTGGTGATTGTCCAAAGCCACATGGATCCTCTATTAAAAAGCTACTTGCTGAGAGGGTAAAGTGTTTCCACATTTTTGTACTCCTTGATTCTTGGTTGGGTATTGATTTGCGTAATGATCTCCATCATAAGAGAAACATCCACTAGGAGGTCCTCACTTTTCAATGGGTTTTCCTGAATTATTGTCATTCCTTTAGGCATTACCATTGTTCTTCTCATTTCTAGGTCCATTCCTATTATTTCTAGAACCCTTGTCACTTTTCTTATTCACTTCCTATTTTCCATTCCTTTTCTTGAAAGGTTGAGAAGTTGACTTATTAAACCTCTTACGACTCTTCTCATGATATGTACAAATTGACTTCAATTTTTGCTCTTGTTTGATTGCCTTTTCATAAACTTGGTCCATAGTGGTAGGACCATGCACATCCACTTATCCTCCTATCTAGGCATTCAAACCCATGATGAATTTCCTAATTTTGAATCTTTGATCCTTCTGATATTGTGGCACATACTTAAGGAAATGGGTGAAATTTTCCTAATATTTAACCATTGACATATCTCCTTGTCATAGATTCTAAAAATTTGTTACCTTTTGGTCAAAGAAAAGTTGCAGTAACAACCTTTGGTGAAATATGACCACAAACTGATCCCATGTTAAGCTTAGAGAAATTAACCCCAGTTTTATTTTTTGTTCATCCACCAAGTGGATGCTTCACCTGCTAACTAGTAGGCACCCCATACTACCTTGGTTATCTCAGAGTAATTTCTAATCTTGAAATACTTTTCCATCTCTATCAACCAAGATTCTGTAGCATCACCACTTACTGTTCCATTGAACTTGGGTGGCATGACTTTCTTCATGTCTCTTGATAGCTTAGAGGTAAGTCTACTTCTATTCTTGAGACTTAGTCTTATCAACATCCTCCCTTTGTTCACTATGAATACTTGATTCATGGACATAATCATTATCTCCTTGATGTGATTCCTCCTTTCCTCCTTTGGGTATGCCTTGGCTTCTCACTTCTTGCTCCAGGTTTCCAAGCCTTTCCTTGGTTTCATTAAGCATGGACAATATCTGATCCAACTTAGCCATTGGGTTTTCAGAGGGATTTGAGTCTCCCTGACTATCGTCAAGATTTATTCAAGTTCAAACCATGATGATACTCTATATCACACCTGATATTCATATCAAGTTATAAATTAGAATTTAGAAATAATGCATCTCATTAATTCAAAATTCTTCAATAAAATCACAAAACTTAGTTTTGTGCAAATAGACTCATCTTCATTATAGTTTATTCTGCGTACAAATACATCCTCAGGTTCCTCTTCCACATTAGAATCAGTAAAATAAACTTAGAGGGTGGATGTACATGTAGGTACTCCTCCATGACCTATTTTCCTAAAAAGGGGGCATCACGAGCACACCCAAATAGCATGTCACATCTAGCAGAAGATTTGCTTGGTTTAACTACACAAGTAGGATCAATAGTTTTCTTGGCCAGTTTGTTTTGTTGTTTCCTTTCTAGCTGAATACGCTTATGCACATTATCTAGAGTCTCAAAATATTCCAACCATGCACCCTCATCATAATTCATATGCTCTTCAAGTTCAATCTCCTCAGTAGGTTCTTTATTAACCTGTATCTTGGGTAAATGTTAGGGAACTAACTTTATGGAAGTTTTCTTGGTTCTTCTCCATGCCATTCTGACATAAAACCAATTTCAAAAATTAGCTAATCTGTTGAATGTTGACATGTTTTCTTGTAGTGAGCACCTAGGTCCATGTGTTGAACCCATTTTTCTCTGATACCATATGTAACATGCCTTCTCATATTACTAGAATTTACACTCACAATTTACTAAGAAAGTAAATGGACATGATTGGACATGATTTTTTTTTTTAACATTTGCATAATCTCATAAAATTATATCTTTTTTGAATATCTTTTCAACCTTGAAAATCATAATATATATTCAAAGATAAATCAAATTGAAATCAGTTCACTTTACATATACAAATATTTTTCACTTAGAAATCTGAACAAATTGACATAAGTTTGATGATCATATGTTAGTCATAAAGTACACTGCATCTGGAATCATGATATATGTCACTCAAGTCTTGGTGAGTCTTCTGCTATAGAGGCAGAGCATCATCCTAATGCTTTACTTCCATCCATAGACTAGCGGGACCCCACACACCTTCCTTCCTAGAAGTGGCCCTACCCTTCACAAAGAGTATAGACATACAGAACCAAAAGGTTTACATATGAGTTTTAATGTTGTGTCTTACATAACTCAATTGACCATACAACTCTAGACAATCTTCTAGCTAAGTATGTTCATACTGATAGGTCACATCATCTAGACATGGTGAACCGACTGATGCATATAGAGACAAATCCATCACTTTGTCCAAAGTTTCTATATAAATAGATGTTTTCAATAAATGTAGTCCTGTGTTCACACACCTCTAACTAATTTGGAAACTATCTCATCCTCAATTTTGACTTGCTTTGACTAAAATCTCTAGCCATAAATTGTCTTGATTAAACTCAATTTCCTAGTCAATCTGACTTAGAATTTATTCTTGAATTTAGGATATAAACAATGTATAAACTTAGAAGATTTAACCTTTCAGAGATTTCTTCATTATATTCTTGCAATCGTTCAAGTCTGTGAATTCTCTTCATTCTACTCATTGACTTAAAGATTAAGCACTCATGTGCTATAAGTCATTTTTTGACTTTATCTAAGTACTTCTTAAACTCTATTCTAATTTATACAGTTTTAAACTATGGTTTTCTTGACCATTAACTGTCGATCATAACATACAAATAGACTAAAACAAAGTCATAAATGACTTAAGAGTTCTGTGATCTCTAAACCTTTCTAGGTTGATTCGAGAGTTGTGACTTTTATGAGCCTACTAAAATAAATTATCAGATACCCTTGATTTTCAAAAGTTAATAAGTTGTAATAAAATAACATAAATATCATAACACCTAGTCTATTCTTGACCAATTGGGTATTGCTCATATTATCATTTCTCAAAACATGAATGAATAAGGTACATGAGGTATATCCTCATTTAGATTTTAATGAATAATATTAGATCATCATGACTAAACATTTAAGTAATTACATTATTTCAACCTAGATAGCTTGACTTTACAACAATGATATAATATTTTAATTTTGACCACTTGGTCTTCTTGAGCCCATCGGCTCTTGATATAAAAAAGATATGAACTCATGCACATCAACTTTGCATATAACAAATATACATGTCATATTTGATGAATACATATATCTCAATATATACATTTTTAGCATCTTTAGGTGTTTTAAATGATATTTACATCATTTATATATAGTCAAGAATGAGTGATACAGGTATCACTAAGTCTTGATAATACACAATATCATTTATATATAAACTTGGAAAAGAAAACCTATCTTTGTCTCAATTCCTACAAGCTTATCTCTAGGTTAATACTACAGTCTTTGACTAGTTTAATCTCAGCTCTTACATATATCTATTGTCTTGTTATACCACTGAGATAGAAGAAAAATACTGATAGTTGATCATAGAACTTAATAGCTTCTCCTTAAGCATCTTAATCATATGGCTTAAGTGTTATTGAGTCATCTAACAAATAGATACAATCTTAAATATTGTCAAGGCAACAATAGGGATGAGGAGAACTCATAACCTATATAATAGTTTAGTCACTGTTGACTAAATGTGAATAAATGTTTTTGGCCTTCAATACATATGTGTAACACTATTCTTCACCCTGCATGGTTTTCTATGTTTTTAACATTAAACTTGTTGAACACCCCAAATACAGAGAGGGAGGTGAATCAATATTCTTTTAAACCATTCAACCATTAAATATCCCATCCATTTAGCAGATTTAATTGCAGTAAATGAAATAAAACATAAAGCGTGTAACAACACATAGCACATGAGCACCGGGATTTTTACGTGGAAAACCTAAAATGGAAAAAACTACAGTGAGGATTAGCTCATAATATATTATAATCAGTTATAGTATATTTACAAAAGTGCTCACTACAGGTGGACTCAGTATCCATGTGGACTCATTGCCCACTAAGAAAAAGATAGAAGAAAGATTGTGGCTCATAGCCTAGATTGAACTATTACAATTGCATCTAACATATACATGAGATACAATTCCAATGAAGCTTATTAAACTAACTTTACACACTTTATCTAATTTTGATCTTACAATCTTCTTTCCTTTGCAATTGCATCACTGTGATCTTCTACTCAACATTCATAATGTAAGTTCACACTACACTAATAGTATTCGCATACATACATATCTTCTATATTCTAAAACACCAAAAAGGATATGGCATAAATATCTACTTCAAGAATAACATCAATTAAGTCAGCCTAATAAAATGTAACATACATAATATATAATATATAACTTGTTGGCTCAAAACCTTCCACACATGCTTCACGCCATCTAATTCTTAAAACAATTTGAAATGGGCCTAGAATAGGTTCCACATAACTCGATAGCTTATTTAACTTCTGCATATCTTCAGATCTATTAGGTCGGCACCATTAAAGACCTAATACAAAAATCCTTGAATTGTATACCCATATTCTGATACGTGTACCTCAAAACATCATGCCAATTGAAATTTACACTCTATTGAAATGTGTCAACATCTCCTTGAAACCACTGGCAAAATCCAATCTGTGAAAAAATGCAGACTCTCTTACTCATATGTATTGTTCAAGAAATGATTGTATTCTGCCAATCCAAACTTTTGTCATTCATAACTTCCAGACCATAGGACAAAAACATATCAAATTTTGGAAATATATGCTTCTATCAACCAACAACAATATACTATAGCTGTAGAGTGAAATGTTCAATTGCAAACTGGTGTGGACCCAAAAATTAGATGCTCTGTAACACAGAATTACCAAAATTGATATTTAGTCAATTTTCATCACAAGTCTTTTTACTGGATAAAACCTTCTTGCAAAATTATGTAAAGTACTCATTCCACCACAAAAATTACATGAAGTAAATAATCCAGTTAATTACAACATCTCATGTAAAAGATACATCTCATAAATATGAATCAATAAAAGTCAATAAATCTTACAAAATCACATGCTCAATCTAGGTGATAGCACTATAAAGTAATATGCAAAGTCCATTGGTATTCATGTCATAGCTTATACAATTACAAGTTACAATAAACATGTACAACAAGTATAATAAATCAAAACAACTCTCTAGTCGCCACGAACCCATATGGTTCTCCTACAAGCCAAGAGATAGGAACATGACTCAGGTGCTTTTCCACCCAACCATGAAGTAATTACACTTCCCCATATCCCTTCATAACATGAAGGAAATCTAGCACTACATGAAATGTGTAGCTACCTAGAAAAAACTGGCAGGAGGGAACACCTGATGCAAGCTAATGCCTAATGTGCAATTCTAAATAATGAAATGCAGATTGTCTCACAACATGATGTGGTAGAGATATATATCAATAAAGTTTTCTATACTAAATATTCATATTTTTCAATGACTTCTCATTTAGATCTAAACATTTGAAAAATAGTTACTGGTTTAATTCTCAAAAAGAGGAAAAGCCATCTTTGATAATCCACATTCGACATCCTATCCCAAAAGTAACCCAAAACATTACTAGATAAAAATCTACTTTCTTTTCCCATAACAAATAAACAAAATAAATAATAAAAATAAGGTAAAATAAATAACAACCCCTATCCACATATAGACCATCTCTAATTCTCTTTCCAAAGCATTAATCATAAAAACAATTTTTAAGCAAGAATTCATCATTTGATCACACAAAATGTATCTATAAAACTATTAAATTGATTTTGTTTCCAAGTCTATATCTCACTCAAATATTCATAATGTATTAAGTTTTCTAAACCATTTAATCAAGTATACCAATTCTCTTTAAGAAAGTTTTAATAAGACAATGATATCTCCACATCTGAAATTACTCCATTCACAACAAAGATTGAAGAAAAGGATAATTTAACTTATAATCTAATCCATTGCATGACCATACTATTCACTATAGGAAGAAATTAAAAAAATGACTGTGACAGGAAGCTATGATGGTAAGCTACTACTGGAAGTTGTGATAGTAAGTTGTTATAGGAAGTTGTGACAGTAACTGCTACAGGAACTAAATATGTTTAAACAACAATAAAATAGATGAAAAGATAGATACAGGAACCTCTAAAACAACAATACAAAAATTGCAACATAATCCTTATACTTCAATCTATAGTTCAAATTACAAGAACCCATTTTTAAGAGGATTTATATAGAATTAAATGACTTGCAACAGGAACTAGTATGGGTGTGACAAGTTTGCAAATAAATTGTGATAGTGATAAAAAGAATTTTGCGACAATGATAAAATAAATTCTACGACAATGATAAATTTAATAGCAACATAAAGGATGAAAAAGAATAGTAGTGATAGAGATACAGATTTTTGTTGTTATAGAAACAAAAAGGACTACGACAGATAATAGAAAATATCAGTTACAAGAACAATGATCAATTCTCTAAGTCAAGATGATAAGTTGGCTAAAGAAGAATAAAAACTACAGTAGGGATAGAATTAAATTAGAGTAGCATTGAACAGAGATAAAATAGTAGCTATAGGTCTATGAAGATTGTGATAGAGTTATCTTTATCAGAGACTGGAAGTAAACTAGCCACTATGTTTTTAAGAGGTTGAAACAAAGGCCAAGAAAAAAATAGATCACATGCCAAAACTAACTATGGGTTTAACAATATTATTCAACCATAAATTATTGCAAACAAAGAAAAATACCCGATTCCTTAGCTGGAGAAAAAGGTCGATTCCTACTTATGTTGTTGATCACCTCTTTCTTTCCTATCTATTTTGTCTTCTCTATGTTCCATCACTAAAAAAAATATCCCCTTTTCTTTTTGATGTGCCTTGCTTTTATTAAAAATCCCTCTCTTCTATACTTGGCGTTATAAATTTAGGTTTTCCTTGCTTTTCTGAAAACTCTAGTTTTCATCCATTTGCATGAGTTTTTATTTATTTTAAGAACTCTCATTTCTTTTTTTTAAAGAATAAAATAAAATAATCTTTCTTTATTTTTTTATTTTTTATTTTTCACTTGCATGACAACAACTCTTTTTAATTCTTTAATTTAGATTCTATATATAATAATGTTAATGATAATGCAATTTATCTATTTTAAATAATACAAAATTGCTCAAATCAACAAGAAGTATTTGCAATATTAATAATATATATCTATTTTTAACAAAGCATAATCACCTTTTTAATCAAACAAGTAGTATTTCGCATATATATATATATATATATATATATATATATATATATATATATATAGTAAATTAAACATAATTGTTTTAAATCTAAAATTAGATATTATTTTCCAAACAATGATATTTATAAAAATAGGAAAGCACTTATTATTATTTATTATTAAATAATATAATATAAACCATTTTAAATATAAAATACACTATTTTAAATATAAACTGAAAGAACATTAATATTTATAATTAAATCATGCACTTGAAAAGGACTTTTTATAACAATTAAAACTCATTATTTTTCTAAGTATTAAGCCTAAATCACATTCATTATCCATACAATAATGCATATTGTTGCTAGGGCAAAAATCAAGGTCTAAAACTAAAACAACAAGATAGCAAACCCTAACTAGCACAATGGAGTACAAACTAGCATGGAAATCTAACCAAGAAAGAAAATGCAAACCCAAATCTCCATGCCAGACTTGATTTATCTCCATTGCTCTTCTCAACCTTGCATAAGAATGCAAGATTTTGAAGGATGCTTGTGGGAGGAATGTTGGTTTCTCACTATTTCAGTAGCATAACACTAAGAAGAAGATGAATGAGAGATGATTCTAGAGGAAATTTGATAGCATGAGGCTACTTGAAAATCAAATGCATGGAAATGGCTTGTGAGAGGGTTGATTTATATGAAGTGACTAATTTGAATGAAGGGTTGTGAATGAAATTTGTCTTGTGCTATATGGACGGTTAAGATTGATTAGGTTTTCCAACTCCATGAGGAGTTGTAGTCATGTGACAAGTGTGTGATGGAGAATAAAGGAGACCTAATTTAAATAAAAGATTATTTGAATTAGTTTGACATGTGAAGGTGTATTAAGTGGAAGTTGTAGTATGTGACATGTGTTACAATGTGGTGAGAGGTGAGGGAATAGTTCAAATATTTTATTTGAACTATTTGGGACATGTGAAAGGGAATTAATTACATAAATATTATTTATTTAATTAATTGGCTAGGTGATTAGGAGTGGGATTAGGAAAAAATTTTGTATGATGTCTCTAGTAATTTGTCAAATAGGTGATGGTCAAGACATGGACAAATTTAAGATGATGTTCGAGATGATGAGATTTATGTCGAGTAACATCATTTCAAAGAACCTAAGGTATGGATAGAGGAAAAGGATAATGAAATGGGATGATGATGCCCCCTTAAGAGGATAGGTGGGTTGGACAAACATGGGTAGGCTCTTGAAATGAAAGGGATTGGTTAAGGAAGAAAGATAAGGAAATGGATAGAAGAACTAAATGATGTGTTATGTTGCAATGAAAGTGAACAACCATGGAGTTTGATATAGCACTAGACATTATGCACCAAGGTATAAGGACTAAGGTGACGATGTGTCTTGTGCCCCAGCATAATACAACCTTGTCTAGATACAAGATGTGAATATTAGTTGGGTCAGATTCAAATGCAAGAAAAAATGATAACACACACAAGCAAAAATGCATGCACAAATTATTCAAAAAGAAACAAGGTATTTCCCCTGTCAAGATGTAAACCAATGATTGAGTGGTTGATGACATGATTGTTTATGGCAATGATAGTGTCTAGTTTTAGGAAATGAAACATGTCAGCTAAGACGCTTGGTCTAGTTTTGACAATGCAACATCATGTCTAATACAATTGATATGATTGATTGATACTAGTGTTGTTGGCCATGCGAGTAATACCAAGATTTGATTGATTGAATGATTTGGTTTACGTCAAGGCTAGGATCAAGACCCTTGATACAATTGGATAATTTGACTTGATTGATTGACTTGATTGGTATGGATTAAGGATTGATTGCATTTGGATCTATTGCTTGGAATTTACTTGATTGATTTGATGGATTGATTGATTTGAATGATGTGATGAATTGATTGATTACACTGAATGATGAATTTGATTTGAATGATTTGATTGGAGGAATTGATGTGATTGATTGATGATTTGAATTGATTTGATTGACTTGATTGGAATGATGATTTGATGAATGGATTTGGAAGAAGTGATTTCATTTGAAATGGTTGAAGAATTGGTTTGAGTTGATGTGATTGATTTGAAGAAGTGGATGAATTGATTGAATTGATTTGATGAATTTATTTGAAGAATTGATTAGATTTGGAAAGATTTTGAAGATTTGATTTGATTGAAAGATTTGATTTGAATAATTGATTGGATGGATAGATTTGATTGATGAATTGATTTTGCTTTTGATGAATTAGAGGATTGATTTGATTGGGATGATTAGAAGAATTGAGTTGATTTTATTTCTTGGATTTTTGTTGTATATTTGAATTTTTTTGTCTTTTGGAAATGTTTTGATTTTTTTGGATTTTTTTGAATGTTTTGGTTTTTTCTGTATTTTTGAAATGTTTTTGATTTTTTTGTATTTTGACATGTTTTGATTTTTTTTGGATTTTTGAATGTTGCTGATTTTTTTTGGATTTTTGAATGTTTTAAGGATGGCATTGGATGACCATTTGGGTAGCCTTTGTGCTAGATACCAATGAAAAAGGAGAATCAAGTCTAGGTGCAAGGATAATGTAGATGGGATGGATAGATGGATAGATGATAGTGGAATGACTCATGATAGAGGAATGGGTAAAGGGATAAGCAATAGCGGATGGAATGGATGTATGCATAAGAGGGAAAGGATGTGATCTCCAAGGACTACTTCACGTAGAAGTAACATGCCCTATTTTAGGTGGAACACTTAGGATTTGACATGATAAATCTTATGACGATAGGATAATGATAGGATGGTTGGGTTTGGATAGGATGAGGTATATCAAGAGATAACCAAAACATTTGTCAGCATTTGTGCCCCCAATCTTTATCAAGATCAAAAGAAGAAGGGAGGATGAATGGACTCAATGTGATATGTATATGAATGTGGGTGTAATGGACAAGGATGGTAAGAAATGATATGAAATGGTATGATGAAAATGATAGTGTGGAAATGATAGATTGGATGAGACAATATGCCCCCGAGTGTAAGTGACATAGAAGATCAACCTACACATGATGCTTGTTTGCTGAGTTTTCATCATGGTACTTATCCAAGGCACCACCAAGGGTGGTTTTCATCATTGAATGAAGGGATTTCTCTTTACCTTTTTGATTTTTGAATGGGAGAGGTGGAATATGGAGAAGAGGGACTCAAGGGTCTAGTTCCATGAAAGGTGATAGTCCCATTAGAGATTGATGTCATTGCATGGACCATGTCAAATGTTATTATGCTTAATGATTTTGGTAGGAGGATCACATGATATTGAGATGGATGAGGTAGATAGTGGATTATGGAGGGAACGATTGTGGATTATGATGTAGATTATGTAGGACTTATGCAAGAGGATGGATGAAAGGCTTATGCAAAAGCATCGACCATAGGGAGGTGACAAGGAAGATATGTAGGATAATGGTTGAATGATGGGGAGATGGATGTATGGAAAGGAATCAAGATCAACGGTTGCACACACTATGGTAAACATGGAAGCTTTTGATGGGAAGGTGGTGTAGGAAGCAATGTTGATGTTTGCTTAGTGGATGGATGATGTAGGAATTTTGGGACCCACATAGACTTAGTATTTTTATGATTTTTGCTTGACCTGTGGGATGAAGGAATTTGAGATTTTGGAATGGAATGGGATTTTTGAATGGAAGAGGATGGTTGATGGGATTTTTGAGATGTGGATGTCTTATTTGTGGTGCAGGAGCACCTACCTGACAGCTGGCCTTCATGAGGCAGTTAGTTGTTTTAGGTCTTGTTCATGTTTCCAAGAAGGTCTGATAAGACCAAATGCATGTAATAAGGTCATGCTGATCATGATAAGATCATGCTGACCGTGCTTTTACTATTTTTAGCCAGTTTGTTAGGACAGTTGTCATGTTGTATGTTCGGTTGGACCTCCCAGCCGCCTAGAGATTTCCCAGCCGCTTGGAGTCGGGTCAGTAGTACTTGTAGGAAAATCTATTTAAGCATGAGGATCGGTTGACTGTAGATCATCGATCGATAGGATAGTATTGCATTGAGCAGAGGAGTTAGAGTGTGCTGTGTGAGAAACAGTATATTGTTTTGCATCTTTGAAATCAATAAAGATCCTGTTTTCATCTTCTGTTTGATCTCCTTTGTGTAATCAATTTGCTGGTTTGGGTGGTTTTTCATGGATTCGCTGATCCATTCCACCGGTTGATTTGTCTGATCGGTGGAATGGTTATGTATAGTAGGGTAGGTGTTAGTTTGTTTGTTCGCATGCAGGTGTGTAGGATCGCCGTCGAGAGATGTTGAAGACCCTAGCATGGGCATGTGCTAGGTCAAGCTGCTAAAGTGTGGAAGATCACCCTGGAAGTGGATCGAGTCATCCCAGGAGGTTCGGCGGATCAGAACAGTGAAAATCCGCTAAGGTTGGAAGTTTGCCAAAACGGCATCATCAGGATATTTCTGCGTATATCCTACAGTCACTTCGGGCATCATCATCCGAGTAAGAGGAGATCGACATGATGCAGTTGAGTGCATGAAGTGAATGTGCGTCGGGGTGATCATCATCTGGATTTGCCGAGGAGGAGCGTATCGGCATCAGGTTGAAGATCGAGTTGATCGCGGGCTGAAAAAACTAAGTTTGGCCAACAGCAGGATATGACGTCATCATCATCAAGATATACGTCATCAGGATATTTCAGAGCAGCAGGATATTGAGGAGCTGCGGGTGACGTCATCGTCATCAGGATATACGTCATCAGGATATCGGGTGACGTAAGCATCGGAAGGGACGGTGCGAGGAGTTAAGGTTTGTCATCATCAGGATAAATGGAAGGAACCAGATGTTCTTTATCCTGTTGATTATCATGATGTTGAATATCATGATGCTGAAGATAGTGAAGACAGAAGTTGTCGGTGAAGTGAACAGTGGACGTCAGGAGGATGTTCGCGCTGGTCGAACATGATGATGCTGTTGATAATCGAATAAGGTGATGCTGTTGACATGTGAACGGGCGAGGGCTTGTCATCAGGAGGATATTGGTCGGCACAGGAAATATGATGATGCTGACAGTGTTAAGCAAAATATGATGATGATGGTGATGATGATGATGATGTTGATGGGCTGCAGACATCCATGCTGTATTGTAAGGTTATAGTGTGGATGCCTCTGCATCATAGTGGTATCAGAGCTCAGCAAAAGGTCTGGGCTGTTGTGTGTTGATTCTGTCACCGAAAGGGCAGAGATAGAGTTGATTGTGTGTTGTGTGTTGATTGAGAGGTTGACAAAATGCCTCCAAAAGGTAGTGGTACTGTAAGGGAATTGCAGGAAATGAAGGAAAAACATGCTAGAGAGATGAGGAAGATGAAGGAGCTTGCTGAAGCACTTCAAGCCAGGCTTACAGCCCTGGAAAAGAACAAAAAGAGGGAAGTGGCAGACAGTGAGTCTGAAGAAGATGAAGATACTGTAGAAGAGTATGAAGAGGTAGCTGAAGATCTGGATGCTAAAGACCAGAAATTTGTAAAATTGTTAAAGGCAGTGCAAAATGAGAAACCTAAGGTAAAGGTTGATGTTTCCAAGTATATTGGAAGTTTGAATGAAGATGAGTTGCTGGATTGGATTGCTGCACTTGATAATCACTTTGAATGTGAAGATGTTGCTGAGGATCAGAAGGTAAAAATTGCAAAGACCAAGTTAGGAGGTCATGCTTTGGTATGGTGGGATTATGTACAATCTGAGAGAAGGAAACAAGGGAAGTCAAAGATCACTTCATGGGATAAGATGGTAGCAAGGATCAAAGGTAAATTCTTGCCTAAGGATTATGAAATCCAGATGTTTAAGAAGCTGCAATTTTTAAAGCAGAAGGAAAGGGATGTGAAGGCCTATACTGAGGAGTTTTATAAATTGAGTATGAGATCTGGTCATCATGAGAATGAGGTAGAAAAGGTGGCTAGGTACTTGGCTGGTTTGAGATTTAACATACAGGATGAGTTAGTTTTAGCTAACCCTAAGAATGTGGAAGATTGTTATCAAATGGCAATCAAAATTGAAGAAAAGATGAATAGAGGACATGATAAGTCCATAAGAGGAAGAGGAAACAATATGAGGGGAAGAGGATCAGCCCCTACACAAAAGAAAACCAATGAGGGTCAAGAAGACACTGGTAAAGGACAGGGACAGTCTAATTTCAGAGGTGGATGGAAAGGTAATAGAGGAAGATTTGGAGGTGGTAGAGGTTCTACTACATTTTCAGGCAAATGTTACACCTGTGGTGAGTTTGGTCATCCATCCTTCAAATGTCCAGAAAACTTAGGTTCATCATCCAGAAATGATAGAACAAATGACAAGAGAGTACAACTTGTACAAGAAGAGACAGTAGAGCAAAGTGTGCAGAGTTCAAACAATTATCAAAAGGATAGGGAGCCTGATAATTATGCATACCCAGAGAGTGGAGAGTCTCTGATGATGAGAAGAACAGTGACTGCCATGAAGGTACATGACAAAGAATCCCCACAAAGAAGAGCTCTTTTCAAGACCATATGCAAGAGCAAAGGTAAAGTATGCAAGGTTGTCATTGATACTGGTTCAACAGACAACATGGTATCTCAGGAAATGGTGGATAAACTGAAGCTGGAAAGGATTCCACATCCACACCCTTACAAGGCATCTTGGGTGAGTGATAGTCAATCACTTTTTGTCTATGAACAGGCATATGTGGATTTTCAGATTGGAGCATATCAGGATAGAATTTTGTGTGATATTTTACCCATGGAATGTTGTCACCTACTGTTGGGTAGACCATGGCAATTTGATAGAAGGGTATTGTATGATGGGTATGCTAATACCTATACCATCAAGAAAGATGGGAAGACTATGAAGTTGATGCCATTGCAGGCAGATGCTGCAGCACAGGGGGCAGCCAAAATCATTTTAATGGGAAAGAAGGAGTTTGTGCAGATGCCTAGGGGAGCAGGCATAAAGGCAGTTGAGGATACTGCAGGGAAAGGAGTTGTTCAGGACAACAGGTTGAAGAAAGTTTTAGTTTTGACTGACAGAGGTCAGCAGCAGGTGCAGAAACAGGTTTGCACATAGCAACCAGTTGAGAGGAATGACAAGGATGTTGTCATAGTTGGGACTATTGCTTGACCTATAAAGATTGACAGGAAGACAGAGTTGAACATTGCAGAAGTTCAAGAGGCAGTTCAGCCAGAGGTTCTGGTCAAACAACTTGACAAACACAGGATATGTGAGAGAAAGGCCTACATTGACAGACATGAGGATTTACTTGCCAGAAAGCAAGTTACAGTTCAGAAGTCTTGGAGCAGCCAAGAGCCAGCAGAGGATACAGCTGGAACAGGTCAGCATATTGCAAAGGCAAAGTGTAAAGGTGGAGGACTTCCACATACTAAACTCATGGGACATGAGTTCTTTTCTGTTGGGGAGTATGGTGCAGGAGCACCTACCTGACAGCTGGCCTTCATGAGGCAGTTAGTTGTTTTAGGTCTTGTTCATGTTTCTAAGAAGGTCTGATAAGACCAAATGCATGTAATAAGGTCATGCTGATCATGATAAGATCATGCTGACCGTGCTTTTACTATTTTTAGCTAGTTTGTTAGGACAATTGTCATGTTGTATGTTCGGTTGGACCTCCCAGCCGCCTGGAGATTTCCCAGCCGCTTGGAGTCGGGTCAGTAGTACTCGTAGGAAAATCTATTTAAGCATGAGGATCGGTTGACTATAGATCATCGATCGATAGGATAGTATTGCATTGAGCAGAGGAGTTAGAGTGTGCTGTGTGAGAAACAGTATATTGTTTTGCATCTTTGAAATCAATAAAGATCCTGTTTTCATCTTCTGTTTGATCTCCTTTGTGTAATCGATTTGCTGGTTTGGGTGGTTTTTCATGGATTTGCTGATCCATTCCACTGGTTGATTTGTCTGATCGGTGGAATGGTTATGTACAGTAGGGTAGGTGTTAGTTTGTTTGTTTGCATGCAGGTGTGTAGGATCGCCGTCGAGAGATGTTGAAGACCCTAGCATGGGCATGTGCTAGGTCGAGCTGCTAAAGTGTGGAAGATCACCCTGGAAGTGGATCGAGTCATCCCAGGAGGTTCGGCGGATCAGAACAGTGAAAATCTGCTAAGGTTGGAAGTTTGCCAAAACGGCATCATTAGGATATTTCTGCGTATATCCTGCAGTCGCTTCGGGCATCATCATCAGAGTAAGAGGAGATTGACATGATGCAGTTGAGTGCATGAAGTGAATGTGCGTCGGGGTGATCATCATCTGGAGTTGCCGAGGAGGAGCGTATCGGCATCAGGTTGAAGATCGGGTTGATCGCGGGCCGAAAAAACTAAGTTTGGCCAACAGCAGGATATGACGTCATCATCATCAAGATATACGTCATCAGGATATTTCAGAGCAGTAGGATATTGAGGAGCTACGGGTGACGTCATCGTCATCAGGATATACGTCATCAGGATATCAGGTGACGTAAGCATCGGAAGGGACGGTGCGAGGAGTTAAGGTTTGTCATCATCAGGATAAATGGAAGGAACCGGATGTTCTTTATCCTGTTGATTATCATGATGTTGAATATCATGATGCTGAAGATAGTGAAGACGGAAGTTGTCAGTGAAGTGAACAGTGGACATCAGGAGGATGTTCGCGCTGGTCGAACATGATGATGCTGTTGATAATCGAATAAGGTGATGCTGTTGACATGCAAACGGGCGAGGGCTTGTCATCAGGAGGATATTGGTCGGCACAGGAAATATGATGATGCTGACAGTGTTAAGCAAAATATGATGATGATGGTGATGATGATGATGATGTTGATGGGCTGCAGACATCCATGTTGTATTGTAAGGTTATAGTGTGGATGCCTCTGCATCAATTTGACTTGATTTTTTCTTTTTGCTTAGGTATTCAAACCATTTTAGTTTTGGACTTTGTTTTTGGAGGTATGGGCTTGGATAGCTTTTTAGATGGATTTTGCTTTGATTCTTTGTATTTCTACCCTAAGACATTAGGACCCTTAGGATTTTTGGATTTATGAGTGAAGGCATCCAAATTTTTGTTTTTGAATTCCTTAGGCATGGTGGAATGAGTGGAAGCTTCATGTTTACATGATGTGTGCATTTGTTGGTCATGATTAGGAATGTAAGGGGTTCTATGGACAAGTGGATATATAGGTGTTGGTAGAAGTGGAGGTAAAGTGGATGATGGGATGTTAGGCATTGGAAGTAGTGGAGGTAAAGTGGATGGTGGAAGGTGTATGGTCGCATGCTTTTGACATTTGTAGGATGATGGATGTGGAATGGAAACATATGTTTTTGGAATATGATAGGGTTTATGATGGAAAGTGGTGGACTTAGAATGTATGGAGGAAGTACCAACATCTTTAGATTTTTTACCTTAGCATGTATATCCAAGGCCATATGAGCATGGATGGATTTTGACATGTATGAGCTCCAAAATATCTTGTTCATGAAGGCCTAAGCCTTTACCATAATAGTTCATTTTTTGGAGGATGTGATTGACAATGGGACTAGGTGTCTGAGTTCCTTATATGATGGATAAAGTGAGGAGGTGGACAAATGTTGGTGTTGTCCTAGCGAAGAACACTCATGAATGAAAGTGGATAGACGAAGTGGGTATGATGGTGGATTTGAAATGGGATTGATGGTGGATGTAGATGGATCATTAGGATCTTGATTATTATTATGTTCACTAAGATCCAAGTTATTTGTGTAATCTTCTATGTGTACTTGGGAGGCAAGTGTCTCATCATGACAAGTGGATGTTGTGGAATCATGGATGGGTGGAGAAGTTTCTTCAATTTGGAGGAAGGCCATGAAACGGGGTGAGTTCTCAAGTAGGTCACAGGGTGAGTGCTCATGTAGGTCAACAAGACTTTCATTCGATGGAGTATGTAGGTCTTGAGTCTCTTGCTCATGAATGGTGGTGAGGGTATGAATAGGATCAAGATTCTCATGGATAGGTTCATCATAAATAATGTCTTGATCATGAAAAAGATACATGTTATGGATGGGTTGAATGGAAGTGATTTGATCTTGATTAGAATGAGGCATTGATGTTTCCATATGTTTAGGATTATACCCTTGACATAACTCTTGAATTTGGGTAGAAGTGGAAGACTCTTGGATAGGCTTGGCATGCTCGAAATTGTCAACAACATGAGGGCATGATGGAGGTTGACATGGACTCATAGGGGGAGACTCTTGAATAGGCTCAAGGGGTAATGGAATACATGATGGGGTTGTAAGAATGGGCATGGTGTTTGATGACTCTTTGGTAGGTTCAAACATATGTATTGGATGACATGGTGATGTTTGATTCCTTGCTAGTAGCCCTTGGATCACATCCTTTGTAGGTGGATGGGTGGATTTGGGTAACTCCATAGGTTTTCTTTTGTAATGCTTGAATTTTGGGCATGGAGTTGATGTATTGACAAGTGGATTAGAGGATGGTAATGGTAATGAAGGGGTTGAAGGGTTGGAAGGTATAGGGACCAATGGATTAGGACTAGAACATGGTAATTTAGGATAGGCCTTTGATTGGATGGTGGTATAATGTACTTATAGGGTGCATGAACTAGATTGGTGTTTCCCTTGTCAAAGGTGGAATTAGGACCCAAAGGCATTTGATTTTTTTGCAAAGAGTGACATAGGATCACACATTCTTGTTGTGAAATGAATTTATAGGTTGATGTGGCATTGAATTGACATGTGGATGGATTAGGTTGGTATGAAGTGGGATAAGTTGATGTAGCATTGACTTGATAGGTGGATGGATTAGGTTGGTATGAAGTGGGATAAGTTGATGTAGCATTTCCTTGGAAAGAAGTTGGATTGGTTGATGTGGCATTGACTTGGAAAGAAGTTGGATTGGTTGATGTGGCATTGACTTGGTAAGAAGTGGGATTGGTTGATGTGGTATTGACTTGGAAATAAGTGGGATTGGTTGATGTGGTAATGAATTTATTGGTGGATGAACTGAGTTGGTATGAAGTGGAAGGGGATGACACATAGGATTGAAGTGGACATTGTTGAGGTTGAGGTTGAATTTGACAAGTGGCCATGAATTGTTGGGCTTGAACTAGGAGGCGTTGGATTTGAGGTGATTTGATTTGTTTAATTTTTTGGAAGAGGACTTGAATTATTTGTATGGTTGGTTGGTCGAAGGGTTGGGGCATTTGATGAAGTGATTGGATAAGGTCTTGGAGTTGGGGTGCTAGGACCTTGTTTTCAAATGTTGACATCGTGTCACACATGTGTTTAAGTCTTTACATGTTAGCTTGTTCATCAAGGTATGCATCATTGTTTACAAGGGTCTAATGATCATTAGAACTAGGTGGGCCCCCTTGAAGTATGATTTTTGGCTTAGGTTTTGTTTCATTGTTTGAACTAGAGGAAGGACCTCCTTGGAGTATGATCTTGGGCTTAGGATTGGGCATAGGCTTGCTTAGAATTAAGACCATTTTGACAAGTGGTTGATTAGGATTACAGTAATGATAAGGTGGAATTACTAGGAATGTGATAGACTATGAGATTGATTGGATGATTAGATGGGTGATTAGGGATGATTAGGGGTGAGGTGATTATGATGAATTTGATTAAATGATGTTATTAGAAAGGGTGATTAGGATGTGAAGGTTGAATGATGAAGATATAATAAGAGAGTGATCAAGATATGATGACTTGAGATGAATGTGTGGACAAGAATGTTTAGGGTGATGATAAAAAAAGCACTTGAAGAAGACACATCAAACATAGAAGACACTTGGCAATCAAATTTGCTATTTTTGGTGGCTCTTGATTTGGTAAGCATATGTGTATGTTCAAGGACTTTCCAACCCCAAATTCCCATGGGTCTAGCACAAATTGAAGATAATTGATAAACACATAAGACAATTCCTATCCCTAAGGTCAATGTTTATCAATAGCTTGTTTGAGCCCACAACTTGGAATCTCCAACTCAAATGTCTTCACACCCTATGCGGGTGTGCAAATTATCTTGTCTTTGTGAGAGAGGATGGCTAGGGGCTTGCAGGACTGAAAGGATGACCCAATCACCCTTTCCCTAGAAAGCTATGCGTATCTTATGCTAAGCCAAGGATGACCATCTCACCTCTAGAGAGCCATATGGTGGGTAATCTTGGGGGTTTATATCAATTTCCCTTTCATTGAACACGATGCCAAAGGTAAAAGGGGGTGGCCTCTATTCTAATGGTGTCTAGCAATTGTTCGGAGGATTGTCACATTACGAGAATCTAGCAAGCTACTTAAAGCTTTAACTAGTCCTACTAGGAGTCTTATATACACAAGGTATGCCTTCTTTCAAAATAGCACCATATGGTAAGCGCTAATACCTATTAAGACTTGGCTTTTGCCTTATCCTATTTTGTATAGTAGACTAAACAAAAGTACCACTTGAGGTCATTCCCTTGTGGTGAGTACCTCTTTTACCACCAAGGTAGGCCTCTCTAAAGGGTTAAAAAAGTGACACAAGTGAAAATACTTTTGATCTCCAAGTTCATATGATGATGTGAGGAGAGAGCATATGTATTTGACTTGGCCACACTAGACAAAGTTCATTGACCTTTAGAATTTAAATGTGTGGTGTCATTTATGCAAATGTTGGGAAGAGATTTTGATTCCCAAGATCACTTAGAGAATGAGGGAAGAGCATACACACTTCACAACATACACAAAACCACCAAACAAAGAAGAAAGTGGTTCCTTTTAAGCCCCAAAATAAGTGTGAAAATAGCAAGCTATTGTTTGTTTTATGCACCAAATTGAAATGTTCCTATGAGAACAAATCACATGCACATGAAAGGATGAAACCATGCACCAAATTCATTAGTAGTTTCAACTTGTAATCTTTTCCCAGTGAATGCCACAAGGCTGCAAAATAGAAATTAGTAGCATATAATCCCTTATCAAAGTGTAAAAAACATCAATTACACACCCCCTTTTGCAAGCCACAAAGACAAAAAAGACAAGAAACTGAATATGGAAAATATCTAATAAATTTGATTAGTCATAGAAAAATAAACAGTAGCACTAGATTGTTTAGGAGATTCTAAGCAATTTCAAAAAGAAATTCATCAAAATCCAATAAAAAATGCTCAAGATATTCGTGTTTGAAGTTCAAATGTAAGGTTGAATTTGACCAAAATTTTACCTAATAAAATGATATTGTTACCTGAAACTAACCCTACCACTATGAATCCAGCTAAATCCTCTTTCCAATGCCACCAATTTTTTAAAAATCTGACCTATTTTGACCAAGTTATGAAAGTTTGAAAAAAACTGCCTATTAGGGCTCTAGGGGGCAATAGGATAGGCTGACCATCAACACTAACCGCTAATTGCTAGTGCTTCTAGAAATCACATGGTAGTGGTTAGCATTGGAGGTTAACTCTAGCAGTCAATGCTAGATTGGCCCATATTCGTCAATGTGACCAAAGGCTAGGTGGAAGCAAAAAGAATTAAAAAGAAACTAAACCCCAAAGCTTAAGCCTAAACCTAAGTGTTAAGTGCTAACTGCTAAACACTAAATGTTAAATCTAAACCTAATTGCCAAATGTTAAATGTTAAATGCTACATGTTAAATCTAATAGCCACCTGCTGATTGAAGGTTTTAGGGACAAGCAGTGAGGATTCTAAGGAGGAGGTCATAGTTAGGGTTTAGGTTTAGGGGAGGTCAACGAGAGTTTAGCGATGGTGGATACATTCAGAGAGGTAGTGACAGAAGCTTGTGAGGGTAGAAGTTGATGCTAAGGGTGGCACTAACGGTGACCGAGATCGGTGCTAAGGGAGGTGACAAGGAGTTATAAGTGGTGACTGGGAGTATGAAGTAGTAGCGGCTGAAAGTGGTGGTGTAGAGGGTTTAATAGACACTGAGATGGAGTGATGACTAGGATGAAGACTCAAAGTGTTGACATAGTGGTGGGAATGTTTGGGCATCAACCCTATCTGGTGAACAGTGACAGGAGGAGTTGAGGTGTCGACAAGATCACAAATGGTGGCGACAGATACAAAAGTGGAGGCGTTAGGAAAAGTAAGTGGTGAAGGAAGACTTCACAATGGGTGTTTATGGTTGGTTTAATAGTGTTAGGGCTTCCAAATTAGCTGCGGGGAAGTGTTGAGTGGGCCACAGGAGGTCACGTTGATGGCAACAGGAAATATGGGTGGCTAGAGTTTTGTAATGAGTGACCACAGTATAGGGTTGAGCTGGGAACAAAGACAATGGAGGTGACTATTGTTGGCAAGAGACACTGTGTGGCTTCATTGGTGTTGTCATTGATGGCAACAAAGACCATTCCACACATCTGCAGGACATGGTGTATCTTTACCGAAAGTCAGATTGAAGAATACTTTGGTCCGGTAAGCAAGAACGGAGCATACAACAAGGTTTGACAGTCAGGTCCGGATCTCTTAGAGGAAATATCTTTGTAAAGTGTAGACTTGGGGAAGTGAAGAGGAACACCTTGACTAATTGATTCTAGGGATTGAGCCTTCGGTGATGAAAGACTGAAAAGATATGAGCATCTAAGTATTGGGGTCCAGTTTGGCAGAGTAGACAGAGGAAGAACTGATCGACAGAGCATCAGAATTATTATGGATGAGATATTGATGGTTATCAAGGTTCTCAAGGTATCATTCATGATTGGTTGACATGTTAGATGACTTCTATAAGTATCTCCTTGATTTGCATCAATTGGTAAGCAAGGAATCAGTTGACAAACTAGAGTTTGGGAAAACAATGACTATTTCGGATGCCGACTAGAAAGAGGATGAAATGCTTTGTGTGGATATATATGTTGGATCTAGGGCATACAACTGAGAGGGGGGGGTGAATCAGTTGTATAGAACTTGTTCTATTTCAAACACTTTATTCTCTGTTGTTAGTTAGCAGCATATCAAATAATCATTCATGGAAGCATAATATATAAACATAAGAGCAGATAAGCATCAACACATTGAACACCAAGATTTTGACGTGGAAAACCCGGTTAAGGGAAAAACCACGGGGTGATTAACCCAAGAATTATTCTCTGTTAGAAGAATAAAGAAAAATGAATGGCACATGCCAATAAGGGCTCACTGCCCGAGCACACTGCTCACAAAGAGGCCCACTGCCTACAAGGAGACACACTGTCTACAAAGTGATAAAAATCACAGTCTTGAACTGGAGAATGACATCTCTACCATGTCCGGATCAGTTCCAATTAAGCCCAACAATCTCTGCTCTGCCTTTCGCACCTTTCTTCGCTATATCATACTCATCCACATGCCACCCCTTGAAATGAACTCACAAACCGTTATTTATACAAGACATCAACTTAGGAACAAACATCTAAGTCGGCAAACAACCATAGGAGTATCCGCAAGATGAATAACACATCCGGTCGGCCATCACAAGAACATTCGCAGGATGAACAACTCATCTGGTCGTCTAAACAGAGCAATAACTTCATCCAGAAGAATAACTTCAATTCCGGGCTCTACCATCAATGCGGACCAACAACACAACCTAAACATGATCCAAGAACCTTCACAAGCCTGTCTGAATGTCCGGATACATCCGCACTTCCTCTGCTTACTGGGATCTCTTGTCTTCCTCATCCGGAACTTCAAGAACACAGTCTGTCGCCACTGTCATAATGCAAGAGGTACTTCCGGACCTCCAAATCACACACAAATCAGGATGACACATCACAAGGACATCTCAAACACTCCTTCCAATCCGCAGATTATGATAATACAATTCCGGACCTCACCAGACCTTTTTGTGATCCTCTGTCACCTCCGGATACTTGCCGGACCCGGTTCTATACCGGCAGCCACAACTCCTTCCGATCTTCATGCGGACCTCTGAAATCTTAACTGTAACATCTCAAGACTCATATCTACTAACCCTTTAATCCGCATCCTCCGGTTCTCATCCTATACAGTAATTTTACCTTCTTCTCATCACTGTTCTTCACTGTTCCTGGCTGAGGCTAATTTTCTCAATATCCTCAGCACAAAGCTCATCAAATCCTTCTTGTCAATGCAGTATGAGTATGTTGACATCAATGACAACACTGGCTCACCTCATACTTGCAACAATCTCCCCCTTTGTCATTGATGGCAACATATGATGTGAAAAACCATCAAGACAAGAACTTCTCTTTTCTGTCACAGCTCCCCCTATCAACAACAACTCTTCACATGTCTTCCTTTGCTGCTCCCCCTTTGATCATCAACCACTTGTTTTTCACATGTCTTCTCTCCCCCTTTGACATCAATGGCAAAGGGCTCATACTTGCAATTCTCATGCATCAGAATCATACCAGCTGCTCCCCCTTAGTTGCAGCTCCCCATTAGTCCGGATCATAAGATATGACTGTGATAGCCACCGGACTGATGCACATCAGTGCATCTTAGTTCATCACCGGAGGGGCCATGACCCCTAACTTATCCCAGAGATATTCAAAAGAGTCTTTGGGAAGAGGTTTTGTAAAGATATCTGCAATCTGATCCTTGGAGGGAACATACTCCAATCTGACTTCTTCCTTGTTTACTTGTTCTCTTAAAAAGTGAAATTTGATAGATATGTGCTTAGTCTTAGAATGCAATACCGGATTCTTGGAAATATTAATTGCACTTGAATTATCACAGAAAATTGTGATAGGCTCCTCATATTCAACTTTGATGTCTCTTAGCATCTGCTTCATCCATAAGATTTGAGTACAACTACCTGCTGCTGCAATGTATTCTGCTTCAGTTGTAGACAGAGATATTGCATCTTGTTTCTTGCTTAGCCAAGAAACCAATCTCTTCCCTAAAAAGAATGCTCCACCACTAGTGCTCTTCCGGTCATCCACATCTCCTGCCCAATCTGCATCTGTGTAAGCATGAAGAGAGAAATCCGGATCTCTAGGATACCATAGACCATACTCAACTGTCCCTTTCAAGTATCTAAAAATTCTTTTGATTGCCATAACATGAGATTCTCTAGGATCAGCCTGGAATCTTGCCACAAGACCAACAGCTTGCATTATATCTGGTCTAGTTTGAGTGAGATACAACAATCCACCAATCATTGATCTATACTTTGTCTGATCTGCCTTTGGAGAATCATCATCTTTGCTTAACTTACATCCGGTTGCCATAGGAGTGTTCATAGGCTTTGAGTCTTCCATACCAAATTTTTTTAACAATTCTTTCACATATTTGGTCTGAGAGATGAAGATCCCTTCTTTTGTTTGAGTAATTTGCAGACCCAAGAAGAAATTCATTTCACCAAGCATAGACATTTCAAACTCACTTTTCATCTGATTTGCAAAGGTTTTGCACATACTATCTCTTCCTCCAAAAATGATATCATCCACAAACACTTCAACAATCAGAATGTTTTCATGATCAATTTTGAAATATAAGTTACTGTCAGCAGTACCTTTGTTGAATCCAATCTGCACAAGATGCTTATCCAACCTTTCATACCATGCTCTTGGGGCTTGCTTCAATCCATACAAAGCTTTCTTCAACTTGCAGACCATATCATTATTATCAGACAATTGAAATCCATCCGGTTGTTCAATGTAGACTTCTTCTTCCAGATCACCATTTAGGAAGGCAGACTTGACATCCATCTGATATACCTTGAAGTCTTTGAAGGCAGCAAATGCAAGAAGTAATCTGACTGCTTCAATTCTTGCCACCGGAGCAAAAGTCTCTTCAAAGTCAATTCCTTCTATTTGAGAGTAGCCTTTGCAGACCAATCTAGCTTTGTTTCTGATTACTTCACCAGCTTCATTTAGTTTGTTCCGGAAGACCCACTTGGTTCCAATTACATTCCTGTCTCTAGGTCTGGGAACAAGATCCCAAGTATGATTTTTCTCAATTTGCATCAGTTCATCTTCCATTGCCTTGGTCCAGTTTTCATCATTGCAGGCTTCATTTATTGTTTTAGGTTCAATCTTTGAAATCAGACAACATTCATTCTGATCTTGAGCAATATTCCTTCTAGTTTGTACACCTTTGCTTCTGTCACCTATGATCTGATCTTCAGAGTGATTCAGCCTTACATACCTTGGAATTTTGGGAGTATCCAGTACTGCTGTTTCTTGATCAGGCTCATTCAAACCTAACTCTTCTTCCTGATTTACCGGATCAGGCTGACTCTGTCTCACCTGAGAGGATTGAGGTCCTTGAACACTATCTTGGTCATCTTCATCAAACTCATAAAATCTTGAAGGCTTCTCAATTCCTTCATCAACCTTTACATTGGTGCTTTCTATCATCTTCCTCAATCTCTTATTGTAACACCGGTATGCTTTGCTTTGAGTGGAGTAGCCCAAGAAAATTCCTTCATCACTTCTAGCATCAAACTTTCCTAGATCTTCATCTCTTTTAATATAACACTTGCTACCAAATACTCTGAAATATTTCACAGTAGGAGTGATGCCAAACCAAAGTTCATAGGGGGTCTTACCGGTGTTGTTTCTGATTTGAACTCGATTGAGAGTGTAGACTGCAGTGCTGATAGCTTCTTTCCAAAACATTTGAGGAACATTTGCTTCCAACATCATTGTCCTAGCAGCTTCCTGGATGGTCCGGTTCTTTCTCTCAACTACTCCATTCTGCTGTGGAGTCTTAGGAGCAGACAACTGTCTCCTTATACCCTGTTTCTCACAAAAATCAATGAATTCACCAGATGTAAATTCACCACCTCTATCAGATCTTAGACACTTTAGTTTCAATCCGGTTTGATTCTCCACCATAGCTTTGAAGATTTTGAACTTCTCAAAGGCTTCTGATTTTTCTTTTAGAAAGGTAACCCACATCATCCGGGAATGATCATCAATTAACAACATGAAATATCTATCACCTTGCAGACTCTTGATTCTTGTTGGTCCACATAGATCAGTATGAACTAATTCCAACAATCCGGTAGAAGACTGATCTTTGCTTTTAAAAGAGACTCTGCTTTGTTTGCCTAACTGACATTCTTTACACACACTATTTGTAGGTTTTATCAATTTTGGAAGATCTCTCACAGCCTGAGTATTGCTTATCTTGATGATGTTATCAAAATTTACATGACACATTCTTCTATGCCATAACCAACTCTGATCAATTTGAACAAACAAACAACTTTTATTTGAACCAACCAGATGAAAGATGTTACCTCTTGTCTGAGTACCGGATGCAATTTCAGTTCCGGAGCTTGTAAAGATTCTGCATTTTCCATTCTTGAACCGGAGATCATAGCCTTTGTCCACTAACTGACCAACACTGAGAAGATTGTGCTTCAATCCTTCAACATACAGTACATTACCTATTTTGCTCTTACCATCAAAGGAAATAGTTCCCCTACCTCTGATTCTGCCAGCAGAATTGTCACCAAACTTTACCATTCCTCCTTCATATCTTTCCAAGTCTAAGAACTTATTCTTGTCACCAGTCATATGGTGAGAACATCCACTGTCAATAACCCAATCATCCTTTTCTTCCACTTGAGCAGCCAAGGCTTTTTCAACAACTTTGTGATTGACAGATTCAGAGAGCAAGGAATCTTCTTCCTTGATGGCTATAAACACCCACTCATTTCCGGATTTGCTTCCTGGATCTGATTCATCATCTGTTACTCCTTCATTGTCATCTTCTTCATGAACATAATAGCAATTCTTTTGAAACCTTTGTCTGTGAGTATTAGATCTTGCAGATCTCTCCGGACATCTTGAGGCAAAATGACCAATCTTATTGCAGTTGAAACACTTAAAAGGTAGTTTTCCTTCATACTTATCGGATCCTATGGGCAGTCTCTTTGCAATGAGGGCTTCAAGTTGAGCTGTTTCTGCTTCTTCTTCTTCCATGTCTCTTCTTGCTTGATCATACCATGACATTTTCCTTGATGAGTTTTCACCCGGATCAAATCTCTGTTTGCCTTTCACATAGGCACTGGCTTTAAAAGCAGATTCAGTCTTGGGAGGATCATCTCCAAACTCGGTCATTTCAAATGCAGCTAGTTTGCCAGCCAGTTGTTCTCTTGTGACAGTTGTGTGGGCTCTGAATTCATCAATGGCAGCAACTTTGATTTTGTAGGCAGCAGGAAGGGATCTTAGGATTTTGCAGACAATCTCATTTTCATCTAGAGTTCCACCAGCATTTCTGATTCCACATACCAGCTCATTTACTCTTGGCATAAAGGTAGTAATGTTTTCATCATCTCTCATTTTCAATCTTTCAAATTTCCCTTTCAGACTTTGCAACCTTGCACTTTTGACAAACTCATCTCCTTCATACAGAAGTTCCAGTTTAGTTAGGATCTCATATGCAGTTGGTAGGTCAATGACATTCGAGAGATCTGAGTCATTCAATGCGCTTAGAAGAGCTTCCTTGGTCCGCAGGTTGTTTTCAGCTTCTGTGGTTTCATCTGGAGTTGTCGGACCACCTTGTGGGGGTATATATGGTTTGGAAATCATAGCCAAGTATGCTTTTCCCATACATTCCAAATGACACTTCATGCGACCTTTCCAGAGAGTGAAGTTGGTTCCATCGAACTTCGGACTATCCTTCTTGTATGACGACATCCTGGATCTCCTCAAGCGGTTAAGCTCTTGTCAGAGGAACTTAGCTCTGATACCAATTGTTGGATCTAGGGCATACAACTGAGAGGGGGGGGTGAATCAGTTGTATAGAACTTGTTCTATTTCAAACACTTTATTCTCTGTTGTTAGTTAGCAGCATATCAAATAATCATTCATGGAAGCATAATATATAAACATAAGAGCAGATAAGCATCAACACATTGAACACCAAGATTTTGACGTGGAAAACCCGGTTAAGGGAAAAACCACGGGGTGATTAACCCAAGAATTATTCTCTGTTAGAAGAATAAAGAAAAATGAATGGCACATGCCAATAAGGGCTCACTGCCCGAGCACACTGCTCACAAAGAGGCCCACTGCCTACAAGGAGACACACTGTCTACAAAGTGATAAAAATCACAGTCTTGAACTGGAGAATGACATCTCTACCATGTCCGGATCAGTTCCAATTAAGCCCAACAATCTCTGCTCTGCCTTTCGCACCTTTCTTCGCTATATCATACTCATCCACATGCCACCCCTTGAAATGAACTCACAAACCGTTATTTATACAAGACATCAACTTAGGAACAAACATCTAAGTCGGCAAACAACCATAGGAGTATCCGCAAGATGAATAACACATCCGGTCGGCCATCACAAGAACATTCGCAGGATGAACAACTCATCCGGTCGTCTAAACAGAGCAATAACTTCATCCAGAAGAATAACTTCAATTCCGGGCTCTACCATCAATGCGGACCAACAACACAACCTAAACATGATCCAAGAACCTTCACAAGCCTGTCTGAATGTCCGGATACATCCGCACTTCCTCTGCTTACTGGGATCTCTTGTCTTCCTCATCCGGAACTTCAAGAACACAGTCTGTCGCCACTGTCATAATGCAAGAGGTACTTCCGGACCTCCAAATCACACACAAATCAGGATGACACATCACAAGGACATCTCAAACACTCCTTCCAATCCGCAGATTATGATAATACAATTCCAGACCTCACCGGACCTTTTTGTGATCCTCTGTCACCTCCGGATACTTGCCGGACCCGGTTCTATACCGGCAGCCACAACTCCTTCCGATCTTCATGCGGACCTCTGAAATCTTAACTGTAACATCTCAAGACTCATATCTACTAACCCTTTAATCCGCATCCTCCGGTTCTCATCCTATACAGTAATTTTACCTTCTTCTCATCACTGTTCTTCACTGTTCCTGGCTGAGGCTAATTTTCTCAATATCCTCAGCACAAAGCTCATCAAATCCTTCTTGTCAATGCAGTATGAGTATGTTGACATCAATGACAACACTGGCTCACCTCATACTTGCAACAATATATACTAGATTGATTTGGATGTGAAGGTGTGTGTATTGTATTGTGTGAAAAAAAGGTAGAAGAGCAGTGTGAAGGTAGTAAGATAGGTCCGGAATGTAATAGGACAACAGCACCCAAGAGAGTAAGAATGAAGTGCAACAGATCAGTATATTAGGCTTAACCGAAACTAAACCTTAGCATATGTGGATGCTTCTCATTAGTTCAAGTATCTAGTTTCCTTGTATAAACTATTGTAGGTAGCGAGCCTCTTGTGAGCAGTGTGCTCGGGCAGTGAGCCCTAATTGGCAAGTGCCATTTTGTACTATCTTATTCTTCTAATAGAAAATACAATCTTGGGTTAATCACCCAGTGGTTTTTCCCCTACCAAGGTTTTCCACGTCAAAATCATTGTGTCATGTGTATTGATGTTATTTCCGTTTCATAGTTATGTTTGCTTATTTAATTTAATACTACACTAATTGATAAGGAAATTTAGAAAGCTAAAATAATTAAGATAACTGATTCACCCCCCCTCTCAGTTATCAACAATTGGTATTAGAGCCAAGTTCCTCCAAAAAGAGCCTAATAGCTTGAGGAAGATCTGGGAACTCAAATGGATGTGTATGGTATGAGGGAACAACTTCAGTCTACCCTAGATGATCTTCAGCAATCAAACTCTGAAGTCAATGAATTGAAGGAAAGACTCAAACAGGTTGATGATTTCATAAATGAACTAAAAGGGAAACTAAGTATCTCTATAAAAAAGAGAAAAGATCTACTTCAGCAATTGAAAAGTCAAAGTGAAGACAATGGTACAAATGAAGATCTGAAGGAGAAAACCAAGTTATGTGAAAAGTTATCAAAAGAGGTCATTATGGTAAGACATGAAATGGAATCAGGAGTTATGAAATTCACCCAAAAAATTGAAGAGAAAAGAAAAACTGAAGATGTTCTAAGACAATCTCTCAAGGAGAAGTCAGAAGACTACCACAAAATAGATAGAATAATCAGGCATCTAGAATCTGATCTTGAAGATGCTAGAGATAATGAAGAAAAACTTGAGGATCAAATTGACACTTTTAAAAAGGATCTTCAAACAGAAAATGAATACAAAGAGAAATTCAAGATATGTTATGCTCAACTTGAAGTTCTTCTTGAAAGCCAAAAGAGGGTAGATGACAAGCGTGGCTTGGGATATGAGAAAGGTGAAACCTCCGAATTCAGTCAGAAGAATTTTGGATCAGGAAATCCAAGGAACATGCCTAGAAGACCTTCGGTAAGGCAACCTAATGCTCAATGATATCCATCCTTCAATGGATACTGCCACAACTACAATAACTTTGGTCATAAAGCTAATCAATGTAGAAAGAGAATAAATCAGACTAATACATCCTTCTCTGGACAGTGCTTCAACTGCAAAAGGTATGGTCACAAATCTCATGAATGCAGAAATATGCAAATGAACAATTCATTCAATGGTAGATGCTTTGCATGCAATAGAATGGGACATACGGCTAATCAATGCAGATCAAGAGGATATCATTCAAATATACAAAGAAATGTTGTTTGCCACAATTGTAATAAATCTGGTCATATTGCCAAATTCTATAGAAACAAGAATCAGGGCAAAAGGGGTCTGGTGCATCATAATCAGAATCAAGACAAAGGAAAAGGAAAAGTAAGTGCAGATGAAGTTAAAAGTGAGATGAACAAGATTTGGGTGAAGAGAAGTACAGAAAATGTAGGGGATGGATCCGCACCAGAATCTGGTGCTATATTCCTTTCATAAATTAAAAAGTGAGCTCTGGCTCAGGGGGAGACACAAAGAAAAACATTTTACCTAGCCAATTGGTGCCTGAAATTGGCACATGGGAAGTTACGGAATAAAAGGATTCTCAGAGAAACATCTAAAGAAAGCTTGGTAAAGATATGGAAGATCCGCAGGAAGATTTGAAGTGTCTAATCTTCCAAGATTGATCCAGTTTAATAGTCATCTAGTAAAATAGAATTATCACAATTAAATCTGATATGATTCAAATTCAAGGCATCTTGTTCTATGGATAGATCAAGTGTTTGGGGAAAGTAAGATAATTTGTTATTAATCACCAAGGATAACTCTAAGTATATCTCAGTGATCTGGAAAAAGATCTTTCGCAAAATAAGAAGAACCAGGCAACCGGAATGACTTGAGTTGTGCATTTATTGTAATATGAAATTAGGGTTGTCCGAAAAATAAAAGGGTTCATTCACTCTTCATTTGCACATTTGCATTCAAGAAGAAGAGAAAAGGAGCTCTGCAACAAATTAACTCAAATTTTCAAAAGATCAACCATTGAAGTCGATTCATCCAGGAAATTAATCTGGCTCATTTAGCGAACCCTAGAAGCGCAAAAGGTATTTTTTGTTATTAAATATTTCTTTGTAAAATCTTTTGAAGATGACTACACCAAATGTTGTAAAGATCACTGATAGGCCGCATCCTAAATTCAAGAAGCATCCATATAAATCTGTAGAAGTTGATCCCCTAGGCACCTTTTCAAGCATTCTGCATGGGGTTCTGCATGTAGAAGATGTTAGGGCATATATTCATGTGAATATTGAAGATTTTGGGGAATCTAAACTGGTTGATATCTATCACAAGCATTTGATAGATGACTCATTTGAACTCAAAACTTAGTATAAAGCCATCCGAGACAAGCATTTTGCACAATGCATTCATTTCCCCTATTTTGCAGAAGAAGAATGGGTCTGATATATTTTGAGTAGAGTGCATGATAACTTCATGTGGTTTAATGGACCATTGAAGATAACCAAGGATGCCATTAGGGCAGTAACTAGATTGCACTCATCCGGTGGGATTCCTATTCTCAAATCTGTCAAGAATCAAACTGTGAGTGAGGCTACCGGATCAAAATTCAACAAAAGAGCAATGACAATAGAAGACATCACTGATCCGGATGTCAAGTTTGCCTCCATGATCATCAGTTATAAGATATATCACTCTAGCAGGGAAAATTTAGTACCTAGAACTACAATTTACACTGCTTATGAAATGTTGAGAAAACATGTAGATTATGATCTTTGTGAACTCCTTCTGAACCAACTAATGGAAAACCTACAAAAGATCAAAAAGGACAAGAAGAAATCCTTCAAGTATGGTGGATTGTTACTATGCTTATTCTTCTACTTCATGAATGAGCTTCCTAGATCCATTGGTTGGGTATGGAAGAATGATAGACTAGAAGCCATCCAAATTAGAGATTATATACATGGGCTTGGTGATGCCAAGGCATACAATACAGTACTCTAGGGCTACTTCAAGAATTTTTAGAGCATGATGCAAGCAAGAGAGAGAATCCCCCAATCCTTAGTTGAAAAGTATAAAGATACAGTATGGTTTATGGTAGAAACTGATCAATGTCTAATGGAGGTAGTAGAGCCAAGAATAGTCTGGATCATGCCAATGGGGTATGAAGTAGATGAGAAAATTGTTGAGCTACATGTTCAACACATGCTCAGTTAACCCAAGGATCCTAAAGCAGAAAGGTTTGGAACCTTTGAAGAATTAAGTGTGAAGATCCATGTGGAGCTAAGACAACCAGAAATAAAAAGAAAAGTGAGGAGGGAAGTAGAAGAGTTTGCCAAGAGGCATGGAATCTCAAAAGAGGCATTAGATGCAAAGAGAGAAAAGATGGAAAGGGCAGAAAAGGAAAAGGTAGAAAAAGAAAGTGCTTCGATGCAAGCATCTTCCCAGACCAGATCAACCAAAAGCTCTGCACCTACCACTTCCAAGGGACAAAAGGCTTCAAAACTGGAAGCTCAGACATCTGGAAAAGGAGAGAAAGAACCAAGAAAAAGGCAACAAGGTCTTACACAAGCCAAAAGGACGAAGAAGAGACAGAATCAAATGAGGAAGTAAAGAAAATGAAGAAGAAGAAGAAAGTATCTAGAAAATCCACTACCGGTCTAGACAAGGAAGAAGAAAAGATAGATAAATGTGTTGAGAAGCCCACTCTTGATGATATCATCAAAGCAATTACTATGGATGGAAACCTGAAAACAATGATAGAATTTTATGATAAATACAGTGAAGTTGATCAGAAGATCCTGCAGGATGCCACAATTAAGTATCTGAACATCTATAATAAAGCTTTCATTGAGATCATATCTTTAATTCCTAAAAGCCTTGAGAAGGAACTTGAAATGAGAAAGAATAATGCTAAAGAAAAGGACACGGAGATCAAGGAATAGATAGCCATTCAGCTCTATCTCTCCATCACTCCTAAGCAAAAGAATATGATCTTCAAATATTGTAAGGATGAGTTCTGAAGCAAAGAAAGAATGAATTAGATTATGCTTGGAGAAACTAACAAGGTAGCAAAAGAAATAGAAGACATCCTCTGAAATGCTTACAAAAGATTCAACATTCCTATTATAGAGGACTTAGATGATCCCTTGGTTATAGATGTTGAAGAAGAATCTACTGAAACAGTAGTAGAAGTAAAGGAGACAGGTGAAGAGAAAGATAAGGACTTAAAATCCTCTACTCCAGAAGAGGAGGTCCAAGAAGTAGTAAATATCTATCATTTGGTTTCCCCTGCAGACTCTGGATCTAAAGGAGAAGAAAGAGTAGAGGAGAAGGAAAAAGAAGATGACAGTAGTAAGGCTATAGAAGGAGAGAAAACTCCAACAGAGAAGGCCACAAATGATAGTGGTGAAGGTGCAGAAGGGGAGAAAATTCTGTCTCCAGCAAGAGACACAGCAGAAGCAGTCAAAGAGTTCTTGACCAAAGGAATGATGGAATTTGATGATCTGGAATTGCTTCAAGGTCCATTCAATTTTGATTCCCTCTCTCCAGTTCAAACCATGAAACTAGCATCCTTCACTCAAGCAAAGGCAAAAGAAAAAATGCTGAAGTCTCACAAGGAAGATTGTGAGCTCATAAAACTGCATGTAGTGTATTGGAAAAGATCATGCCATCCTTCCAAAAGGATCCTACAGCCTCCACATCCAGTAATCTAAAGTCTCTTGTAAATTCTATTAATACACATTTTGATTCTTTAGAGAAAGTAGTAGAAGAGAAAGTCAGGAAATAATTTTTGGTATAAAGTTTATCAGAGGTACAAGGGTTAATATCAAATGATAGGAGAGTTATGGATATCAGAATAAAGAACCTAGAAAATGCTCTCAAAGATGGGGGAGATATATATAAATTTTCTTCATCCTAGCCTAAAGTAACCAAGGAAATTGAGAAGAAAGTAAAAGAGCAAGAGGATAAACTGTTAAGTTTATCTCAAAGTTTTGATCCTCTATCCTCTTCCATAGTAAAACAAGAGTGTCAGACTATTGCAGTCATAAATGAAATAAAGACACTTAAGACGGAGAAGAAAAATAGAATAAACAGGTTGAGTGAACTTAGAGGGATCATTATCCCTAAGTTAGAGGCCATGCATGAAGCCCTAACTGATACTTAGGCCATAGCCTGGACCAGTGATCTGACAGATCTCAAGAAGACAGAAGCTTTTGCATTCCTGTTGAGTGGTCACATCTCAATTTTAGACAGGATGAAGCTGAGTTGGGCAACAAAACTTGTACAATTGAAAAACACTTTTGCAGATATCTTAAAGTATATGTAAAGTGTAACTAGATAATATACTTATTGATGCGGAGGAAAACCTGCTCGGGCATACAAACAGGTGGAAAACCCTTGAAGCTCACAAAATAGCCACTTGAGGGTCCATCAGCAAGACCTTTGAATTCTCTCTCCGAAACATACATATTATTGCCTATCGGCAAGAAAATGGCTATCGGCAACCACCTTTCTCTCTTCTGCCGATGAGGTGACTCATGCCGACATATATTTCATCGGCCACACTTCCCTGTCATCTTCCCGATTAGTGAGAACATAACTGTCGGCCACCATTCACAATCTTAAACCGATATGCCTTCTCACACCGACGGCAAACACTCTATCGCCAAGACAAACAGTTATCGGCTCCCTCTCCCATTCTTACACCGACACACATCTCCCCCCGACGGAACCTTTTGCTTCCACACACGCTAGAAATCTTCCCCTTCGGTGAGACATTCTACTGTCGGTGACTTCCAAACTTCTTCTGCTGATGTGCTATTCTTTCCGATGGCTAACATCCATCACCCAGACAAGGTCTATCGCTCAGACATTCATCTTCTCTCCCGATCGTAATTCTTATGCCGATATGCATTGCATCTAACATCACCTTCGGCAAGACATGCCTACTGTTGGCCCAGTATTGCATTCCTTCGCCAATGTTTGTTATCTCCCCAATGGTTAGAACCATCGGCCAGAACTATGTCTTCGGCCTAACCTGAGGCTCTTCCACCGACACTCCCTCTCACCCTGATGCCTTAGGTCAAGGCATACATCGGTGAGACTTTCACCATCGGGCCAACCGATTTTGTTTCCTCCGATGATCAGACCTTCACCGATATGCTTAACGCCACCTCACCATCGGTAAGACTTCTGTCTTCAGCATAACACTTACTCCTTTAGTTGATAATGCTTTTCTCACCGATGGGTTAATACACCAAACTTTCCCCCATTGGTAAGACCTCGCTGTTCACCATGACTACCAAATCTGCTTCCGATGACTCATATCACACCGCTGCATACTGCATACCAACTTTGTCTTTGGCAGGACTTGTTTCTTCGGCCACACTTGCTTCTTCTTCTTCTGATGGTGATACTCACACCGATGCATACAGATGCTTCTTTCTGTGATCACTTCTATACCTCTCGTGAGGTTTTCTTCTTTTCCCATTTGGTTGTAACTATCTTCCACAATACTGTTGCCATTTTCTGCAACTAAACACACACATAGATTTCTAATCTAGTACAAATCAAAATAACACAGAACAACAGAGAGGAGAACTAAAAATAGATTTGCATTCCACTAGTCTCGACCGAGGTCTCGACCAGTGGAATGAATCAAAACTTGATTTCTCTACAAAACACTAAATTTTATTTCTCTTTCTGAGATTACATGCTTCTCTGTTGCTCCTCTTTTTCTCTTTCCTCTCTTCCTACTTTAACAAACAGGAACTGCCTATTTTAAAGGCTCACTTCTTGGCAGTTACACACGATGGAATCTCAATCGATTCATCACATCTACCATCTATTACACGACAGTTACAACTCAAACAATTACAACTACTTCTTGCCAGCTACGCCAAATCGGCTCACAACATGGGACTATCTAGGGGACACATTTGTCCAAATCAAAACAATTGGCGCTAGGCCTTACAATAATTAAAATGATAATAGGGGGCTTCTTTACGGTAATGGGGTGCTCCTGCACCATACTCCCAGACTTGAAAAATTTCCATGTCCCATGGAAATGCTCGATGAGAACTGCAACAACTCTATTCTCTTGGTGTCTTCAAACTTGATGCCTCTGCTACTTGTACCCTTCAACGGTGACTCCTCTCAATGGAGTTGAACTAGCTGCTCCTCAAGATGCTGCTATAAGTCCAACCTTAATGCTGCACCAACACTTCTGTCCCTCACCTAGGAGTCCTCTCTTGCCTCTCTCCCCAGGACTTTTGACGACACTCACTGGACCTCTTTCTCAGGCCCTTGAACCATCTCCTGTGGTTCCATGACAAATCTCTTATCTGCCTACTTGCAACTTGTGGACATGCATCTGCAACCACAAATATTAGCAAACCAAAACACCAATCTCTCACTTAGATTCCCAGAGCTTTCGCTAGCTCTGATACCAATTTGATGCGGAGGAAAACCTGCTCGAGCATACAAACAGGTGGAAAACCCTTGAAGCTCACAAAATAGCCACTTGAGGGTCCATCGGCAAGACCTTTGAATTCTTTCTCCAAAACATACATATTATTGCCTATCGGCAAGAAAATGGCTATCGGCAACCACCTTTCTCTCTTCTGCCGATGAGGTGACTCATGCCGACATATATTTCATCGGCCACACTTCCCCGTCGTCTTCCCGATTAGTGAGAACATAATTGTCGGCCACCATTCACAATCTTAAAATGATATGCCTTCTCACACTGATGGCAAACACTCTATCACCAAGACAAATAGTTATCGGCTCCCTCTCCCATTCTTACACCGACACACATCTCTCCCCGATGGAACCTTTTTCTGCCACACACGCTGGAAATCTTCCCCTTCGGTGAGACATTCTACTGTCGGTGACTTCCAAACTTCTTCCGCTGATGTGCTATTCTTTCTGATGGCTAAGATCCATCACCCAGACAAGGTCTATCGCTCAGACATTCATCTTCTCTCCTAATCGTAATTCTTATGCCGATATGCATTGCATCTAACATCACCTTCGGCAAGACATGCCTACTGTCGGCCCAGTATTGCATTCCTTCACCGATGTCTGTTATCTCCTCGATGGTTAGAACCATCAGCTAGAACTATATCTTCGGCCTAACTTGAGGCTCTTCCACCAACACTCCCTCTCACCCCAATGCCTTAGGTAAAGGCATACATCGGTGAGACTTTCACCGTCGGGCCAACCAATTTCATTTCCTCCGATGATCAGACCTTCACTGATATGCTTAACGCCACCTCACCGTCGGTAAGGCTTCTGTCTTCGGCATAACACTTACTCCTTTGGCCGATAATGCTTCTCTCACCGATGGGTTAATACACCAAACTTTCCCCCATCGGTAAGACCTTGCTGTTCGCCATGACTACCAAATCTGCTTCCGATGACTCATATCACACCGCTACATACTGCATACCAACTTTGTCTTTGGCAGGACTTGTTTCTTCAGCCACACTTGCTTCTTCTTCTTCTGATGGTGATACTCACACCGATGCATACAGACGCTTCTTTCTGTGATCACTTCTATACCTCTCGTGAGGTTTTCTTCTTTTCCCATTTGGTTGTAACTATCTTCCACAATACTGTTGCCGTTTTCTGCAACTAAACACACACACAGATTTCTAATCTAGTACAAATCAAAATAACACAGAACAATAGAGAGGAGAACTAAAAACAAATTTGCATTCCATTGGTCTCGAACGAGGTTTCGACCAGTGGAATGAATCAAAACTTGATTTCTCTACAAAACACTAAATTTTATTTCTCTTTCTGAGATTACACGCTTCTTTATTGCTCCTCTTTTTCTCTTTCCTCTCTTCCTGCTTTAACAAACAGGAACTGCCTATTTTAAAGGCTCACTTCTTGGCAGTTACACACGGTGGAATCTCAATCGATTTGTCACCTCTGCCATCTATTACACGACAGTTACAACTCGGACAGTTACAACTACTTCTTGCCAGCTATGCCAAATCGGCTCACAACATGGGACTATCTAGGGGACACATTTGTCCAAATCAAAACAATTGGTGCTAGGCCTTACAATAAATAAAATGATAATAGGGGGCTTCTTTACGGTAATGGGGTGCTCCTGCACCACTTATGCGATTAAGTATAGATTGTTTTTGGGAAATTTTGGTGTGTGGACCCTACTCTTTTCCATTGATGTCAAAGGGGGAGTGAGGAGCAGTGAAAAATGTGGAATCTAGCTAAAGGGGACCTCCGGTAAAATGTACAATGGAATAGAGCATCAACCTAGGGGGAGTGTAGTATATCACTTAGTCATTTTTCACTAAGTGTTGCCATCAATGCCAAAGGGGGAGATTGTTGGCAAGAGACACTGTGTGGCTTCATTGGTGTTGTCATTGATGGCAACAAAGACCATTCCACACATCTGTAGGACATGGTGTATCTTTACCGGAAGTCAAATTGAAGAATACTTTGGTTTGGTAAGCAAGAATAGAGCATGCAACAAGGTCTGACAGTTAGTTCTGAATATCTTAGAGGAAATATCTTTGTAAAGTGCGGACTTGGGGAAGTCAAGAGGAATACCTTGACTAATGGATTCTAGGGATTGAGCCTCTGGTGATGAAAGACTAAAGAGATATGAGCATCTAAGTATTGGGGTCTGGTTTGGCAGAGTAGATAGAGGAAGAACTGACTGACAGAGCATCAGAATTATTCTGGATGAGATATTGATGGTTATCAAGGTTCTTAAGGTATCATTCATGATTGGCTGACATGTTAGATGACTTCTATAAGTATCTCCTTCATTCGCATCAATTGGTAAGCAAGGATTCAGCCGACAGACTAGAGTTTGGAAAAATATTGACTATTCTGAATGCCGACTAGAAAGAGGATGAAATCCTTTGTGCAGATATATATACCAAATAGATTTGGATGTGAATGTGTGTGTATTGTATTATGCAAGAAAAAGGCAGAAGAGCAGTGTGAAGGCAGTAAGACAGGTCCAAAATGTAACATGACAGCAGCACCTAAGAGAGTAAGAATGAAGTGCAGCAGATCAGTATATTAGGCTTAACCAGAACTGAACCTCAGCATATGTGGATGCTTCTCATCAGTTCAAGTATCTAGTTTCCTTGTATAAACTATTGTAGGTAGTGAGCCTCTTGTGAGCAGTGTGCTCGGGCAGTGAGCCCTAATTGGCAAGTGCCATTTTGTACTATCTTATTCTTCTAACAGAGAATACAATCTTGGGTTAATCACCCCATGGTTTTTCCCCTAACAGGGTTTTCCATGTCAAAATCATTGTGTCATGTGTATTGATGTTATTTCCATTTCATGGTTATGTTTGCTTATTTAATTTAATACTGCACTAATTGATAAGGAAATTCAGAAATCTGAAATAATTAAGATAACTAATTCACCCCCCTCTTAGTTATCAACAATGACAGGGGAATACAAAGGCAGCAACTATGAATTTGATAGTTTTCAAACAAGTGCTGAAAGGAATTTAGTGACTAGGGTTTAGCAAATCAATGTTGGAGATTAGGGTTAGAACCTGCAGACACAAATTTAAATCCTACAAATAGAAGAACCGTGAAACCTGCAATATAAACATTAAACCCTACAACCACAGGACCATATAATACTGCATGGAACTAGTACGACCTACTCATATGGTATGGATTTGTATAGATCCATACAATACAGATAGGAATTAAACAAAATTTTAAAAAATTACAAAAATTTCTTGTAACCAAAATATAGCAAATTTTATGTCATTTTTCACCAAGAGGGCCTTCCAGACTCAATGGTGAGGTCCGTTTGAGACCAAGAAGCCACCTATGAAATTTTTCTTTTAGAAGTTGACTCAAATTGATCTATTCAATTTAGGTTCACCATTTGTCACTAGGGCAAAAATCAAGGTCTGAAACTAAAATCGAAAGATATCAAAACCTAACTAACACAATGGAGTACAAACTAGCATGAAAATCAAAATAAGATAGCAAATGCAAACCCAGATCTCCATGCTAGACTTGATTTATCTCCATTTCTCTTCTCAACCTCACATAAGAATGCAAGATTTTGAAGGATGATTATGCGAGGAATGTTGTTTGCTCACTATTTCAGCAGCATAACACTAAGAAGAAGATGAATGAGAGATGGTTCTAAAGGAGATTAGACAACAAGAGGCTACTTGAAAACTAGATGCATGCAAATGGCTTGTGAGAGGGTTGATTTATAGGAAGTGACTAATTTGAATGAAGGGTTGTGATTGAAAGTTGTCTTATGCTATGTGGATGGCTAGGATTGATTAGGTTTTCCCACTCCATGAGGAGTTGTAGTCATGTGACAAGTGTGCGATAGAGAATAAAGGAGACCTAATTTAAATAAAATATTATTTGAATTAGTTTGACATGTTAAGTGTATTAAGTGGAAGTTATAGCATGTGACATGTGTTACAATGTGGTGAGAGGTGAGGGAATAATTCAAATATTTTATTTGAACTATTTGGGACATGTGAAAGGGAATTTATTAAATAAATATGATTTATTTAACTAATTGGCTAGGTGATTAGGATGGGATTAGGACAAAATGTTGTATGATGTCTCTAGTAATATGTCAACCAGGTGATGGTCAAGACATGAACAAATTTAAGTGTCTACACATATTAAAGCCATAAAATGCAATATGATATGAGACTATGTGAGTGTGTGAGTTCATTAGGGTTATCCATCCCAAATAGTTCTTTCCAAGTGGCTAGAACATCTCTACCTCAACCATGTTCCCATCTTCAATGAGTACCTACATTCATTCACACTCAACTTGATGTCAATAGGTTAGTTCCCAAAAACATAGTCGAAGCAAAACATCATAATTGCATCAATAATATTTAATATTTAAATCAAATTTCTAATTCACACAAATATAACTTCACGATAATTACCTTCACACACGTGGAATTTACTCAATGTAAAAACATTCATAGTAAATGTTCACTAATCTAGAATAATTATATAGTCCATAAAAACAAGATGTGACATCCTTCCCCACTAGGAAGAGATATTGTCCCAATGTCTTATTACACAAACTAAAAATAATAATATATTAATCTACCACCAACAATGTATACAAGTATCATAAACAATAATAGTAACTCAAAGTATCATAATCCATGCATGAATAAGAAAACTATGCTATATTCGCAAGTGAGGAAAAGATCTATCAATCTCCTCCGCATCCTCCCATGTTGTGTTGTCCTCTAAATATTGGTCCCAATGGACCTTATATTACACGACATCCCTGTTACACAACTTAATGTTGTGCCTCTCCAAAATTTGAGTGGGCTCCACCAGTACCACTCCTGGATCCTAACTTGTAAAGCATGCTAATCAAGAATGTGTGATGCGTCAAGATGATAAAGCTTAAGTAAGGACACATGAAAAATATTATGGATTCTGGCAAGTGCATGTGGTATATCAAGTCTATAAGCTATAGGATTGATCACTTCCAAGACATTGAATGGTCCTACATATCGAGGAGCAAGTTTGGATGCTTTGCCTTGAATGAAACTTAACTCTTCTGAGGTTTGACCCTCAAAAAGACTTTGTCACCAATTGAGAACTATCTAGGCATCCTATTTCTATCTGCATAACTCTTCTGAAGATCTAAATCTTGCTTCAATTCTCTTTGATCATCCATTTCCCTTAACATATCAGGACCAATCACTATTTTGTCCTCTGCCTTATCCCAACTGATAGGTGTTTGACACCTATGCCCATACAGAGCTTCAAATAGTGCCATTCCCAAAGATGCATGGTATGAATTTTTGTATGCAAACTCTACCAATGGAAGTTACTCCTCCCATTTATACTATTGATTCATATAATACATCCTGAGAAGGTCTTCTACAACCTAATTAACTCTTTCCGTCTAACCATCCATATGCCAAACTGAAATTCAACTTTGTGCCCAAATTTGCATTAAGAGTTGTCCAAAATTTTGATGTCATGTAAGTGTCTCGGTTTGAAATGATTATCTCAGGCACTCCATGCAATCAAAAACTCTCCTGAACAAACTTCTTAGCTAAAACCAAAGAACCATCTAAAAGATTCCCTAGATTAAAATGTCCTACCTTTCTCAACTTGTCCACAACCACTAAGATGACATCATGCCGATTTTTAGACATGGGCAATCCCTGAATAAAATCCATACTTATTACTTGCTAGTTATACTCAGGAACACTATGCAGGTACAACAATCCTGCTAGATACACATGCTTATCTTTGACTTGTTGGCACTCCAAACATTGAACCACAAATTTTATCACATCCCTCTTAAGTCTAGGCCAAAAGTATAAATGTCTCAAACCTTTGACCATCCTGGTCACTCCAAGGTGCCCCAAATATGGTGCATTGTGGATCTCCTCAAACACTAAATTCCTCATGTCTCCTAAGTTAGGAATATACATCCTTCCTTGATATCTCAAAAGTCCATCTAACTCAATTACATAACCATCAAACCTGTGATCTAAGCGTTCTACTTCCAAATCTTGCTTCACTCTTTCATAATGCTCGTGCCCTTGAAGATTTTAAATTACATTTTGCTTCAAATTGGATCTCATTGTAACCATGGTAGCTAGATGTCTTCTTCTACTAAGAGCATCTACTACTCTATTCTCCTTTCCTTTTATATACTCAATTCCAAAGTCATACTCACTAAGGAATTCTAACCACCTTCTATGTCATGCATTAAGGTTAGGTTGGGTAAATATATAATTGAGCCCTAAATGATCTGTCTTTAACTCAAAGGGCTTACCTAGAAGATAATGTCTCCACATCTGAAGTGCATGAACTATTGCAGCTAATTCAAGATCATGTCACATATAGTTTAACTCATAGTGCTTTAACTTTCTTGACTCATATGCAACCATTTTCTCATTCTGCATTAACACTCCTCCTACTCCTTCTCCTGAAGCATCAGTTATAACTATAAAGTAACCATTAGGATCTGGTATGGTCAGGATAGGAGTAGTTGTGAGCTTTTCCTTTAGCACTTGGAAAGCTTGCTCACACCTTTTTGTCCATTCAAACTTCTTACCCTTCTTTTGTAGCAAGGTAATCAGTGCTGCTATAGTTTAGAAACCTTCCACAAACTTTCTATAATAACCTGTAAGTCCCATAAAACTTCTAACTTTCATTACACTCTGAGGTGTAGGCCATTCCATTATCACTTTTATCTTCTCAAGATCAACTGTAATCTCTGTTGATAACTGAGAGGGGGGGTGAATCAGTTATCTTAATTTTTTGCCTTTTAAACTTCTTTAACAATTAATGCAACATCAAATCAAATGAGAAAACATAACCATGAAAAGGAAATACTACTAACACATATGACACAGTGATTTTGATGTGGAAAACCTAGTTAAGGGAAAAACCACGGGGTGATTAACCCAAGATATTATTCTCTGTTAGAAGAATAGAAGGTACAAAAATGGCACATGCCAATTAGGGCTTACTGCCCACAAGAGACTCACTGTCTATAGAAAAGGAAGGTAACACACTATTTGAACTGATGAGAAGCATCCACACATGCTGAGATTTAGTTCCGATTAAGCTCAATAAACTGATCTGCTGCACTTCATTCTTACTTTCTTTTGATGCAGCTGTACTGTCACATTCCGAACCTCTTTTGCTAACTTTACTCTGTTCTGCTACTTATCTTCACACCAATACTACATACACGCACACTTCACATCTAAATCAATCATGTATATATATCCTTACAAGTGATTTCATCACCTTTCAAGTTGGCAACTGGAATAGTCAATATTTTCCTCACACTCTGGTCTATCGGCTGAATCCTTGCATACCAAGGAATGTGGATCAAGGCTATACTTGTAGAAGTCATCAATCATGTCGGCCAGTCATAACTTATACCTTAAGAACCTTTACCATCATTAGTAACACATCTAGAATAATGTCTTATATCCTGCCAGTTAGTTCTTCTTATGTTCGCATGTCTATCAGGAACCTGACACTCTAGTATTCATATCTCTTCATCCTTTCAACACCGGAGGCTAAATCCTTGGATTATATTTATCAAGGTACTCCTCTTGACTTCCCCAAATCCACACTTCACTAAGATACTTCTTCTGAGAGATCTAGACCTGTCCGTCAGACCTTACTGACAGCTCTGTTCTTGGTTACCTGACCTCAACACTTCTTTAATCTGACTTTCGGTAAAGACTCATCATGTCCTACAGATGTGTGGGATAACCTTTGTTTCCATCAATGACAACATTCATGAGTCCATATAGTGTCTCTTTCCAACAATCTCCCCCTTTGGCATTGATGGCAACACTTAGTGAAAAATGACTAAGTGTCACACTATACTCCCCCTTGGCTGATGCTCTATTTTTATATAAATTTTTTGGAGCTCCCTCTTAGTTGGATTCCTCATTTTTCACTGCTCCTCACTCCCCCTTTGACATCAATGGAAAAGGGTGGGATCCGCAAAAAAAAAATCTCAAAAATTTAACTTAGTCATAGAAGTATATCATCTGGTTGCATTCTACATATACTTTAGTATGTCTGCAAAAGTGTTTTTCAATTGTACAACTTCGGTTGCCCAACTTAGCTTCATCCTATCCAAAATTGATATGTGACCACTCAACAGGAATGCAAAAACTACAGCCTTCTTCAGATCTGTTGGACCATTTGTCTTGGTGGTGGTTTGAGCATCACTTAGGGCCTCATGCATGGCCTCCAACTTAGGAATGATTATTCTTCTAAGTTCATGTAACCTGCTGATTCTATTTTTCTTTTCTTTCTCCAGTTTCTTAATTTCATCCAGGACTGCAATGGTCTAACATTCTTGATTTGCTATGGATGAGGTAAATGGATCAAAATTTTGAGAAAGTTTTGTTAGTTGGATCTCCTTTTCTTTTATTTTCTTCTCAATCTCCATTGTTGCTTTGGACCATGATAGAGAAAATTTATATATTTCCTAACCATCTTTAAGAGCATTTTTTAAGATCTTTATCCCTATATCCATATTTTTTCTATCATTTGATATAAAACTTAGTACTTCAGAGAATCTTTTATCCAAGAACTCTTTCCAGACCTTTTTCTTCAACTGATTTCTCTAAGGACTCAAAATGAGTGCTGATTGAACTGATAAGAGATTTAAGATTACCTGATGAGGAGGTTGAGGGATCCTTCTGAAAAGATGGCATGATCTTTTCTAAAGCATCAGATGCAGCTTCTATTAGCTCATAGTCTTCCATGTGAGACTTCAGAAGTTTTTCTCTTGCCTTTGCATTGGCAAATGAAGCTATCTTCATTGTTTGAATCAGAGAGAGAGAGTCAAAGTTAACTGGACCTTGAAGTAACTCTAGCTCATCAATCTCCAACATTTCTTTTGTCAAGAAATCCTTGACAGTTTCTGTAGTGTCTCTTGTTGGAGACAGAGATTTCTTCTCTTTAGCATGGTCACTTATGTTCTTCTCATCTTGACTTTCTTCTCTTCTTTTCGCTTCTTCTTCTTTCTCCTCTAATCTTCCTTCTCCTTTAGATCCGGAGACTGTAGGGGAAACTGGAGGAGAGATATTTGTTTGTTCATGAGCCACCTCTTCCAGAGTAGAGGATTTTAAGCCCTTGTCTTTACCTTCACCGGATTCCATTACTTCTTCTGTCATTGCCTTAGTAGATTCTTTTTCAACATTTGAAGCTGAGGGATCAGTATCCAAGTTCTCTATAATAGGAATGTTGAATCTTGAGTATGCCTTCTATAGGATTTCTTCTGTTTCTTTTCCCACTTGATCAGTCTCTCCAAGCATGAGCTGATTCATTCTAGTGTTACTTTGGAACTCATCCTTGCAATCTTTGAAGATCATATCCATTTGTTTTGGAGTAATTGAAGGGTAGAGCTGAATAGCTATCTATTCTCTGATTTCTAAGTCCTTTGCCTTAGCATTTTATTTTCTCATTTCAAGTTCCTTTTCCAAACTTTTAGGAATTAGAGAAATTATCTCAATCAAGGCTTTGTTGTGTATGTTCAAGTACTTAACTGTGGCTTCCTCCAAGATTTTTCTATCTGCATCATTATATGCATCATAGAATTATGTTATTGGTTGCAGGTTTCCATCCATAGTAATAGCTTTGACTACATCATCTGGGGACAGAGTGGGCTTTTCAACAAATTCTTTTGCCTCTGCCACCTTATCTATACCGGATACTTTCTTCTTCTTCTTCATCTTCTTGATTTCTTCATCGGATTCTGTCTCTTCTTCATCTTTCTGACTAATATAAGACCTTGTGGCCTTTGTCTTAGTTCTTTTCTCTATTTTACCGGATGATATTGCTTTCAGTTTTGATGTCTTTGAACTTTTGTTAGTGGTAGGTGTAGACCTCTTAGAGGATCTTGTCTAGGTGGGGGCTTCTACTAGATCACTTTTCTTTTCAGCTTCTTCCTTCTCTTTCTCTACTCTTTCCCTCTTCTCTCTATTAGTATCAAGTGCTTCTTTTGATATGCCAAATCTTTTGGCAACATCTACTTCTTTTCTCACTTTTCTCTTCATCTCCGGTTGTCTAAGTTCCACATGGATTTTTATACTTAGCTCTTCAAAGATTCCAAACCTTTTTGCCTTTGGATCCTTTGGCTAACTTAGCATGTGTTGCACATGTAGCTCCACAAATTGTTTATCAACTTCATACCCCATAGGCATGATCCAAACTGTCCTTGGTTCCACTGCCTCCATTAGGCATTGATCAGCCTCTACCATAAAACATATAGTGTCTTTATACTTTTCAACTAGAGATTGAGGAATTCTCTCTCTAGCTTGCATCATGTTCTAGAAGTTTTTTAAGAAACCCCAGAGAGCTGTATTTTGTACTTTGTAATCACCAAGTCTGTGCAAATAATCTCTGATTTGGATAGCTACTGGTCTATCATTCTCCCACACCTAGCCACTAGATCTGGGAAGCTCATTCACAAAGTAGAAGAATAAGCACAATATCAATCCACCATACTTGAATGAATTCTTTTTATCTTTCTTTATTTTCTGTAGATTCTCCAAGAGTTGGTTTAAAAGGAGCTGACAAAGATCATAGTCTGCATCCTTTCTTAGCATTTCATAAGTAGTGTAGATGGCCATTCTAGGTACTGAATTCTCCCTGCTAGAATGATATATTTTGTAACCAATGATCATGGAGGCAAACTTGACATCCGGATCAGAGATGTCATCTACTGTCATTGCTCTTTTGTCAAACTTTGATCCGGTAGCCTCACTCACAGTTTGATTCTTGACAGATTTAAGAACAACAATCCCACTGGATGAGTGTAATCTGGTAACTACTCTAATGGTATCTTTTGTGATTTTGAATGGTCCATTCAACCACATGAAGTTGTCATGTATTCTGCTCAAATATACCTGACCCATTCATCCTCAGTAAAATAGGGGAAATGTATGCATTGTGCAAAGTGCTTGTTCTGGAGGCCCTTGTATTGGGGTTTGAGCTCAAATGAATCATCTATCAGTTGTTTGTGGTAGATATCCCTCAATTTGAACTCTCTAAAATCTTCAATGTTAGTGTGAATGTAAACCCTAATATCTTCTGTGTGCAGGACACCATGCGATACACTGGAAAAAGCTCCTAGGGAATCTGTTTCCAAAGATTTGTAGGGATGTTTCTTGAATTTGGGGCGAGGCCTATCAGTGATCTTCACTATATTCAGAGTAGACATATTTTAAAGAGATTTGCAGAGAGATATTTAAAAATGGAAAATACCTTATGCGCCTTTAGGTTTTCACGAAGTGAGTCGGATCAATTTCTGGATGAATTGACTTTTGCAATGATCTTTGATGGGCTTGAGGAAATTTGTTGTAGAGCACCTCTTTTCTTCTTCTTGAATGTAGAATGAGAAAATGTTTAATAAGAAGAACCCTTATATTGTTCCGCACACCCTAAAACCAAGTTGCAATAAATGCTCAACCTAAGTCATTCTGGTTTGCCTTATTCGGATGACTTGAAGAACCGGATCAATCTGGATCTAAATATCTTGCAGATCTTCCAAATATTAACCATAGTTTATTTAGATGTTTCTCTTATGAACCCTTTAATCTACAACTCTCCTCGTGCTAGTTCTAGCACCAATTGACTGGCTGGGGGAAAATGGTTTTCTTTGTGTCTCCCCCTGAGCCAGAGCTCACCTTTTAATTTCTGGAAGGAATATCAGCACCAGAGTTTGGTGTGGATCCATCCCTTACATTCTCTATACTTTTCTTCACCCAAATCTTGTTCATCTCGCTTTGAACTTCATCCACATTCACTTTTTGTTTTCCCTTATCTTGATTCTAATTATGATGTATTGGACCTTTCTTTATCCTAATTTTTGCTTCTACAGAATTTTGTAATATGACCGGATCTATTGCAAATTTGGCAAACAACATTTCTTTGCATATTTGATTGATATCCTCTTGATCTGCATTAATTCACCATATGGCCCATTCTATTGCATGCAAAGCATCTACCATTGAATGAATTGTTCATTTGCATATTTCTGCATTCATGAGATTTGTGACAATACCTTTTGCAATTAAAGCACTATCCAGAGAAGGATGTATTAGTTTGATTCATTCTCTTTTTGCACTGATTAGCTTTATGACCAAAGTTATTGTAGTTGTGGTAGCATCCATTGAAGGATGGATATCTTTTAGCATTAGGCTACCTTACCGGAGGTCTTCTAGGCCTGTTCCTTGGATTTTATGATCTAAAGTTCTTCTGATCGAATCTGGAGCTTTCACCTTTTTCATACCCAGGCCACACTTGTCATCTACCCTCTTTTGGCTTTCAAGGAGAACTTCAAGTTGAGCAGACCTTATCTTGAATTTATCTTTGTATTCATTTGTTGTTTGAAGATCCCTTTTGAGAGAGACAATTTGATCCTCAAGTTTTTCTTCATTATCTTTAGCATCTTCAAGATCAGATTCAATATGTCTCATTATTCTATCCATCTTGTGGTAGTCTTCTAATTTTTCTTTGAGAGATTGTCTTAGGTCATCTTCAGATTTTCTTCTCTCTTCAATTTCTTGAGTAAACTTCATAACTCCTGATTCCATTTCATGTCTTATCATGATGATTTATTTTGATAACTTTTCACATAACTTGGTTTTCTCTTTTAGATCTTCACTTGTATCATTTGTTTCATTTTGACTTGCCAATTGCTGGAGTAACTCCTTTCTATTTTTTATAGAGAGACTCGGTTTCTCTTTTAGTTCTTTTATGAAATCATCAGCTTGTTTGAGTCTTTCCTTTAATTCATTAACTTTAGAATTTTATTGCTCAAGATCATCAAGGGCAGACTTAAGTTGCTCCCTCATACCATACACATCCATTTGAATTTCTAGATCTTCCTCAAGTTGTTAGGCTTTGTTGGGAGGAACTTAGCTCTGATACCAATTGTTGATAACTGAGAGGGGGGTGAATCAATTACCTTAATTTTTTGTCTTTTGAACTTCTTTAACAATTAATGCAATATCAAATCAAATGAGCAAACATAACCATGAAAAGGAAATACTACTAACACACATGACATAGTGATTTTGACGTGGAAAACCTGGTTAAGGGAAAAACCACGGGGTGATTAACCCAAGCTATTATTCTATGTTAGAAGAATAGAAGGTACAAAAATGGCACATGCCAATTAGGGCTTACTGCCCACAAGAGACTCGCTGTCTATAGAAAAGGAAGGTAACACACTGTTTGAACTGATGAGAAGCATCCACACATGCTGAGATTCAGTTTCGGTTAAGCTCAATAAACTGATCTATTGCACTTCATTCTTACTTTCTTTTGATGTAGCTGTACTGTCACATTCCAGACCTCTTTTGCTAACTTTACTCTTCTCTACTACTTATCTTTGCACCAATACTACATACATGCACACTTCACATCTAAATCAATCATGTATATATATCCTTACAAGTGATTTCATCACCTTTCAAGTTGGCAACTGGAATAGTCAATATTTTCCTCAAACTCTGGTCTGTCAGCTGAATCCTTGCATACCAAGGAATGCGGATCAAAGATAAACTTGTAGAAGTAATCAATCATGTCAGCCAATCATAACTTATACCTTAAGAACCTTTACCATCATTAGTAACACATCTGGAATAATGTCTTATGTCCTTCCAGTCAGTTCTTCCTTTGTTCGCACTGTCTATCAGGAACCTAACACTCTAGTATTCATATCTCTTCATCCTTTCAACACCAAAGGCTAAATCCTTGGATTCTATTTGTCAAGGTACTCCTCTTGACTTTCCCAAATCTACACTTCACTGAGATACTTCTTTTGAGAGATCCAGACCTGTCTATCAGACCTTACTGACAGCTCTGTTCTTGGTTACCTGACCTCAACACTTCTTCAATTTGACTTCTAGTAAAGACTCATCATGTCCTGCGGATGTGTGGGATAACCTTTGTTGCCATCAATGACAACATTCATGAGTCCATATAGTGTCTCTTGCCAACAATCTCTTCTGTTGAGATCACATGACCAAGATAGTGCACTTTATCTTGAAAGAATGTACACTTAGATAGTTTACCATAAAGCTTCCACTCTCTCAAGTACTATAAGACTATCCTCAAATGGTTTTCATGCTCTTCAATTGATCTAGAGTATATCAATAGGTTATCTAGGAAGATCAACACAAAATCATCTAAACAATCATTGAAAATGCTATTCATCAAATTCATGAAGGCTACTGGTTACCATAAGGAATACATCTCTAAAATCTCTAAGGATTGGGTAGTCATTGAATATCGGCTTGTCATTGTCAAGATCCTTTATCGACATAAATGTCACACTCTTTACTCTTTGTTTTCTTCAATTGCATAGCTAAGATTTATCTAATCTCTAAAGGTCTCTTAGATCCATTAATTTCCACTTGATTTCCTAGGTCATCCAAACATCTAACAACTTTATCTTCATAGTTTACTAGAGACTCATGTTCATCTAACAAGTTGATTCCCAGAATTACATCATAAGACCCTAAGGGTACTACATATAGATTAACTTGCATCTAAAAACTTGAAAACTCTAACTCACTGCATGCTAGACATGAGTATACTCTATTTTCTTCTCTATTTCCATATTGTACCATCTAAGAGTTTTCCATATGCCTAGGTCTAATAGATAACTTAGATACTACTCTAGGATCTACAAAACATTTTGTGGCACTAGTATCAATCAAAATAGAAATAGGTAGTCCATAGAGCTTACCTTGAAACTGTATAGGTCCTGCCTAAAATTTAGCTTGCCAATTGTTCACTGTGGCATGTATCTGATGTTGTGGTGCTCCTTGCTAATTTCTATTTCCTCTTTCTGCTAATCTCTAGGGACATGAATTAGAATAATGCTTTCCTTCAAAAACATAGCATCCACCCTTAGGTGCTTTCAGTCCTTTAGTTTTTTCCCTCCGGTTGTTGTTTCAGTTGTTATAGCCACCTCTTTTGTTTCCTCCATGCTAGTTTCCATCATTTCCATCCTGAGAGTTATTACCTCTCTTCAAATTCTTAATCTATCAATTGCCATTACCTTGATTGTTATTTTGATTATAATTATGTTGATAGTTCTACTAATTATTCTAAGGTCTCTTATTGGCAAACTTCACATCTCTTAGCTTACGGTAACTAGCTACTTGTTGCAACTTCTACTTTTGCTTAATTGCTTTCTCAAAAATAGCATCCATAGTAACTAGATTATGAATGTCTACCTCTACTCCAATCTGGGCTCTTAAGCCTAATATAAACTTCCTGATCCAGAATCTCTCGTCTACCTAGTACTATGGAACATACTTAAGTAGATATGAGAACATTTCCCAATAACTAGTTACAAATGTTCCTCCTTGTACCAAATTCTAAAATTCAGTCATTTTCTTGTCGAAGAAGAGTTGTGGTAACAATATTTTCCTAAAAAGTTGAAGGAAAATTTCCTATTATTTCACTAGGTAACAGTTTCTTATTTGCCTTCTCATTATCCCACCATGTTGTTGCTTCACTAGTCAACTGATATGATCCCCACATTGTCTTCATGTGATTTGAACAGTTTCAAAGCCCAAAGTATTTCTCCATTTCTATGATCCGCACTTCATCTCCATCACCAATTGTCTTTCCATCAAAATTAGGTAGTGAGACCTTATTGAGGTCTTTCCCAAACTCCTTTGCAATCCTTACTTGATTGTTAACATTCTCTCCAACCTCAGGAACCTGAACTTCTATCCTCAGTTTCTTATTCTATGCCTTAGCCCTTGGGTTTTCATTCACATTTTGCCCTCTAGGATTCCTCTAATATCCTACTCAAGAGCATTCATCCTCATATCTTGTTGGATCAAGAGAGCAAGAATACAATCCAATCTTCCATCTTGATTCCATCTTGATCATTATTAGCATCTCCACGATTCCTTGCATTTTGTCCAATACTTGCACCTCCATGGTTTCTTATATTTTGACCACTTCCTGATCCTCCACTATGATCAATTTTTCTAGTATTCATGATGAATAATTAGCATCAAGTTTGCAAATTAGCATAATAGTCCCAAAAAGAGGCCCTAGTGTTCAACCTAGAGCACTGATACCAAAATGTAAAGTACTCATTCCATCACAAAAATTACATGAAGTAAATAATCCACTTAATTACATCTCAAGTAAAAGATGAATCTCATAAATATGAATAAATAAAAGTCAATAAATCTTACAAAATCATGTGCTCAATCTAGATGATAGCACTATAAAATAATATACAAAGTCTAGTGGCTTTCATGCCATAGTTTAAACAATTACAAGTTACAATAAACATGTACAACAAGTATAATAAATCAAAACAACTCTACAGTCACCATGAACCCATATGGTTCTCCTATGAGCCAAGACACAGATAGCTGAGAGGAAACCATAAAAACTAGAGAAACCCTAAGGAGTGCAAAAGAGTTACAGAGCAGAGCGGTGGCCAGAGAGGAGAACAAAATAAAAAAATGACAAGTGATTAGGGTTTTCTTCTCTTTTTGTTTGAAGTTTCTTTTCTTCATTGAGCTTTTTGACTCTAAAATGCAAATCATTACCTTATCTAATCTTCAAGCGGGGTCAACAACTTCAGAGATATGTTTCCTAGTAATCAGGGTAAGGAGAGGCCAACAAGGCCCTCTTTTCATATTATTATTCCCAAGGTCAGATGGAGGTCAACATCATTAAAAGGAAGTGTTCAAATGCCTTAAACAAACTCAAACAAACCTTTTACCATGGAGTCAACTATCATATGATCAAAGATTCCTCATAATAACTGATGCATGCAATGACCGAATATGGTCAAGGTTTGTGATATTTATGCCTTGTAAAATCATCATTCAAAATCAAAGAAAGAAGATGTGTAAGAGACAAAATGGGATTACAAGGTGACAAGAAAGGTGGCAAAGATAATATTTTTTGCATGAGGGAGCTATGAAGGGAATATGATGTATTTGGCATGTTGATGCATATGGCAGAGTAATTTTTGCATGGTAAATGGAGTGATAAGGAAGATAAGAGATATTTGTTTTCTTTTGATACAAATATGGAGTTATAAGGGTTTGTATGTAATGCCTTTGTTTTTATGCATTCTTGATTATGTATTTGGAGAGATAAGGGTATATTGGCATGCAAGTGGATGTTTTTCTCACAAGGAGCTATAAGGAGATAGTGTTTTTCTCGAAATCCTATTTTTTGCTCAAATCATGCAAATTAGGCATGTGTATTTGGAGTGATAAGGATTTTATATTTTTTATGTATGATTTTACAAATAAATCAATTGTAAATAAATAATAAAGTAATATTCTTCAAATTACTTTATTATTTTTCACAAATTGTAAAATCAAAATAAGTACAAGTTGTAACCAATAATAGAGTAATTATTTTAATTACTTTATTATTTACTCACAATCAATTTTGCAAAAAGCAAAATCATGCAAATTGATGAATTGAGTTAACTAGGCCATCTAGGGGATTTTTGCATGATTTGAAGGATCTTGGTCAATTTTTTGGTCAGGCATATGGAGAGGTCCAAATTGAAGCTATTTTTGCTCAATTTGTGATAGTTTGAGCCCTTATTTTTGGGGATTTTTGAGTTTGCTCACAGATCACCTTGGAGGACTTATTTTTAGAGGTAGTTAGTTGCAGTTCATTTTTTGAGTGCCTCTTAGTGAGACCAAAGCTATATATTGTAAAGAAAAACTTGTTTTTTCTAGTTCTTGCCTTTTTTTCTCTTATACACTTTGAGAGAAGAAGGTTTTGTAGCTCAATTTTTTTACAGTTTTATAGAGAAGTCACATGAGGTTACAGGTTCAATTTCTTTGTTTTATTGAAATATTTCCTTTGTTCTTTGAGATCAAGTAGTTGCCTTTCCATTTAATGCAAATTGTATGAAGTGATTTGATGAAGTTTTACTATGTTTAATCATTAAAACCTTTAAAATTATTGTCTCACTATTATTTGAAGCATTAAGCATAGTTTTATTATAGGTCTTAGGTTGTGTTAATGAAAATAATCCTTTTGTGTTGTGAGAAATCCTTTTCCTTCATAAAAAGTCTATTTTCAAACCTTCCTTAGAAATACTTTTGTGATATTTGTGCCAAGATTGGATTGTGTGTGTTAGATTTCTAAGTTGTATTGTGAACCAGATTGCATATTTTCTATCCATATTAGGTGCATCACCAAATTTTACAGTTTTATTTCCTCATAGTTTCCTTCTTACCCTTTTCCAAAATAGAAAATCATACATTCCAATAGAATATTTTAAGGGAACTAGCCCATAATCTGGAGGTCTAATTTCATTATAGGGCATGCACAACCTAAAATTAATCCCATGTTACATAGAATTGTAGAGTTTTTCTAGCCTTGCATACGGGTGCAATTCCTAGTGATAACAAGTAATTGATGGAATCATCTGCCCCCCTTGATACTAGATGGACTAAACTAAACTTCAATGATGCTTCTAAGGGTAACTAAGGTCAGGTGGGAGGGGGTGTTATAATAAGAAACAACAAAGGCAAAGTCCTAGGGACTTATGCAGGGAATCTAGGTTTCCAAACCAATAACGTTGTCAATGCTTATGCTGCATATGAAGGGAACCTTATGGTCATGGAACTAGGGATAAAAAATCTGATTGTGGAAGGAGACTCCAAAAACATCCTAGACATGTTAGATTCTAAGGCTTCCCTATTAATAATTGAGAGTGGGGGGGGTGAATCAGTTATCCTACTATTTCTTCTTTATCTTTACTTTTTCAATAATCAATGCAGCATTAATTCAAATAAGCAAACATAACCATGAAATGGAAATACACATGACACAATATTTTTGATGTGGAAACCCTGTTAAGGGAAAAACCATGGGGTGATTTAGCCAAGATTGTATTCTCTGTTAGAAGAATGGAAATACAAAATGGCACTTGCCAATTAGGGCTCACTGCCCGAGCACACTGCTCACAAAAGGCACACTGCATATAAGAGACACACTGTCTACAATTTATAAAGAGTGTAATACAGTACTTGAACTGATAAGGAGCATCAACATATGTTGGTGTTCAGTTCCGGTTAGGCTCAGTACATTGATCTACTGCACTTCATCTTTCCTCTTATTTTAAATTGCTCTCCTTTCACATACCGAATCTTCCTTTCTACTTTTACTCAGGTCTATTGCTTTTCTTCACACATTACACACAACCACAACACCTCTCACAACTAAATCCATCTTGTATATATATCCGCACAAGTGATTTCATCACCTTTCTAGTCAGCATCTGGAATAGTCAGTCTTTTCACAAACTCTGATATGTCGGCTGAATCCTTGCTTACCAAGTAATGCAGATCAAGGATATACTTGTAGAAGTCATCAATCACATCAACCAAACATAACTTATGCCTTAAGAACCTTTTCCATCATTAGTAACACATTCAGAATAAAGTCTAATGTTCTGCCAGTCAGTTCTTCCCCTGTTCACACTGTCACTTGGGAACTCGACACTCAAGCATTCATATCTCTTTATCCTTTCCACATCGGAGGCTAAAACCCTAGAATCTATTAGTCAAGATACTCCTCTTGACATCCCCAAATCTACACTTCACTAAGATACTTCTACTGAGAGATCCGGACCTATGTATTGGACCTTACTGACTGCTCTGTTCTTGCTTACCGGACCTCAACACTTCTTCAATCTGACTTCCGGTGAGGACCCATCATGTCTTGCAGATGTGTGGGATAACCTTTGTTGCCATCAATGACAACAATCAAGAAGCTCCAATGTGTCTCTTGTCAACAATCTCCCCCTTTGGCATTGAAGGCAACACTTAGTGAAAAATGACTAAGTGTTATACTATACTCCCCCTTAGCAGATGCTCTATCTTTATGTACATTTTTCAGAGCTCCCCATTAGCTGGCTACAACATTTTTCACTTCTCCTTACTCCCCCTTTGACATTAATGGCAAAGGGTAGGGTCTGCATACCAAAACTCTCAAAAATTCAACTATACTTAGCTGCATAAGTATATACATATGGCATACTTACATATACTGAAGTATGTCTGCAAAAGTTGTCTTCAATTGAATAAATTCTGTAGCCCAACTTTGCTTCATTCTATCCAAAATTGATATATGATTGCTCAACAGGAATGCAAACACATCTGCCCTTTTTAGATCTATTGGGTCATTGGTCTGGGCTGTGATTTGAGCTTCGTTTATGGCCTCATGCATGACCTCTAACTTAGGGACAATTATCCCTCTAAGCTCACTCAACCTACTAATTCTATTTTTCTTCTCTTTTTCAAGCTTCTTAATTTCATTCAAAACTACAACCATTTGACATTCTTGATTTATTATGGATGTAGTAAGTGGATCAAAATTTTGAGAAAGTTTTATCAGTTTATCCTCCTGTTCTTTCATTTTCTTCTCAATCTCCACTGTTGTTTTAGACCAGGATATACAAAATTTGTATACTTCTCTGCCATCTTTAAGAGTATTTTCTAAGCTCTTTATCCCAATATTCATATTTCTCCTATCATTAATTATCAACCCTTGTACCTCTGATAATCTTTTGCAAGAAATTCCTTCCAGACCTTATCTTCTGCTGACTTCTCTAGGGAATCAAAATGTGTGCTAACACTATTGACTAGAGTTTTGAGATTACTGGATGAGGAGGCTATGGGATCCTTCTAAAATGATGGCATAATCTTTTCTAGCACTCCAGAAGCAGCTTCTATCAACTCACAGTCTTCCATGTGAGACTTTAGGAGTTTTTCTTTAGCCTTTGCATTAGCAAATGAAGCTATCTTCATTGTCTATACCAAAGAAAGAGAATCAAAATTAAATGGTCCTTGTAAAAGCTCCATTTCATCAACCTCTATTGTTTCTTTGTTCAAGAATTCTTGGACAGTTTTTGCAGTGTCTCTTGCCAGAGACAGATTTTTCTTTTCTTCTGCATTCTTAGAGCTGTCTCTTGGAGCTTTCTCTCCTACATTCTTACCACTAGCAGTTGTGGTCTTCTCTGTTGAAGTTGTCTCTCCTTCTACAACCTTGGTATTGTCACCTTATTTTTCTTTCACCTCTAGTTCTTTCTCCTGTATTATTTCTTCTCCTTTAGCTCCAAAGACTATAGGGGAAACCGAAGGAGAGATATTTGTTATTCATGAGCCATCTCTTCCAGAGTAGAGGATTTTGAGCCCTTGTCTTTACCTTCACTAGAGTCCTCTGTGATGGGAATGTTGAACTTTTTAAGAGCATTTCTGAGGATCTCTTTAGTCTCTCTTGCCACTTTGTTGGTTTCACCAAGCATTAGCTGATTCATCCTGGCTTTGCTCTAGAACTCATCCTTGAAATCTTTGAAGATCATATTCATTTGATGCGGAGTGATTGAAGGGAAGAGATGAATGGTGACCTGTTCTCGGATCTCAAGATATTTTGCTCAAGCATTGTTCTTTCTCATTTCAAGCCTTTTCTCTAAGCTTTTGGGAATTAGAGAGATAATTTCAATAAAATCTTTATTGTAAGTGTTCAAAAACTTGACTGTGGCTTCCTCCAGAATCTTTTTATCTGCTTCATTATATGCATCATAGAATTCTATTAAGGGTTGCAGGTTGCCATCCACAGTGACTACTTTTACTACAACATCTAAGGATAGAGTGTGTTTTTCAAAAAATTCCTCTTCTTTCTCTTCTTCTCCTTGACTGGTAGAGTGTTCACCGGATGATTTCTTTTTCTTCTTTAGTTTCTTTATCTCCTCATCTGATTCAGTTTCTTCATCATCCTTTAGGCTAACATAGGACCTTGTTGCCTTTTTCTTTATTCTCTTTTCTCCTTTTCCAGATGCCTAGACTTCCAGTTTTGATGTCCTTGAAATTTTGGCTGTGACAGGTGCTGATCTCTTTGATGATCTTCTCCAAGTGGAAGATTCTATCGGAGCACTTTCCTTACTTTTCTTTTCTACCTTTTTCTTTTCTTCCTCGACCCTTTCTAGCTTTTCCCTATTGGCATCGAGTGCCTCCTTTGATATGCCAAAGCCTTTTGCAACATCTTCAACTTATTTTCTTACTTTCCTCTTTATTTCTAGTTGTCTGAGTTCCACATGAACTTTTACACTTAGCTCTTCAAAGGTTCCAAACCTTTCTGCCTTTGGATCCTTTGGCTGACTTAGCATGTGTTGAACATGCAGCTCCATAATTTGTTCATCAACTTTATACCCCATAGGCATGATCCAGACTGTCCTTGGCTCTACTGCCTCCATTAAGCATTGATCAGTGTCTACCATGAACCACACTGTATCTTTATATTTTTCAACCAATGATTTTGGGATTCTTTCTCTGATTTGCATAGTATTTTAGAAATTTTTAAAGTACCCCCATAGAGCTATATTCCTTGACTTGGCATCCCCAAGTCCATGCAAGTAATCTCTGATTTGTATTGCTACTGGTTTGTTATTTTGCCATACCCATCCATTGGATCTGGGCAGCTCATTCATGAAGTAAAAAAATAAACACAATATTAGTCCACCATATTTAAAGGAATTTTTCTTATCCTTTTTGATCTTTTGTATGTTCTCCATCAATTGACTTAAAAGGAGTTCACATAGATCATACTCTACATTCTTTCTCAGCATTTCATAGGCAATATACACTGTAGTTCTAGACACTGAATTCTCCCTACTGGAATGATATATTTTATACCCTATTATCATAGATGCAAACTTGATATCTGGGTTCGTGATATCTTCAATTGTCATTACCCTCTTATCAAATTTTGATCTGGTGGCATCAGTCACAATTTGGTTTTTGATCGATTTGAGGACAGGTATCCTTTGGAGGAGTATAAACTAGTTACTGCCCTAATTGACTCCTTAGTGATTTTGCAAGGTCTGTTCAGCCATAGGAAGTTGTCATGCATCCTACTCAATACATACCAGACCCATTCATCTTCTTCAAAGCAGGGGAAGTGAATGAACTGATCAAAATGTTTCTCCTGGATGCCCTTATATTGGGTTTTAAGTTCAAAAGCATCATCTATCAATTATTTATGATAGATATCACTTAGTTTGGATTCTTCAAACTCTTCAATATTTGTGTGTATGTAAACCCTAATATCTTCTGTATGCAATACACCATGCGGAACACTGGAAATTGCTCCTAGGGGATCTACTTCCAAGGATTTGTATGGATGTTTCTTAAATATGGGGCGAGGTCTGTCAGAGGTCTTCACAATATTTGGAGTATCCATTATTCAAGGATTTGCAGAAAGATATTTGATAACAGAGAATACCTTTTGCGCCTTTTGGTTTCACGAAGTGAGCCAAATCAATTGCTAGATGAATCAAATTTTGTAGATGATCTTTGATGGGCTTGAGGAGTTTCTGTTGCAAAGCTTCTTTTCATTTCTTCTTGAATGCAAAATGAACAAATTCTTAATAAGAAAACCCTTATATTGCTCCGCAAACCCTAACATCAAGTTGCAATAAATGCTCGACCTAAGTCAATCCAGTTTTCCTTATTTGGATGACTTGAAGAACCGGATCAATCTTGATTGTAAACATCTTGCAGATCATCCAAATCTTAATCATAGTCTACTTAGATGTTTCTCTTATGAGCCCTTTAATCCGCAACTCTCCTTTTGCTAGTTCTGGCACCAACTGACTAGCTAGGGGAACAAGGTTTTCTATGTGTCTCCCCCTGAGCTAGAGCTCACTTTTTAGTTTTCGAAAGGAATATCAGCACCAGAGTCTGGTACGGATCCATCCCCTATATTCTCTATACTTTTCTTCACCCAAATCTTGTTCATCTCCCTTTGAACTTCATCCGCATTCATTTTCTATTTTCCTTTATCTTGATTCTCATTATGATATACCGGACCTCTTTTGTCCTGATTCTTGCTTCTACAAAATTTTGCAATATGACTGGATCTATTGAAAATTTGGCAAACAATATTTCTTTGCATATTTGATTGATATCTTCTTGATCTGCATTGATTAGCCATATGACCCATTCTATAGCATGCAAAGCATCTACCATAAAATGAGTTGTTTATTTGCATATTTCTGCATTCATGAGATTTGTGTCCATACCTTTTACAGTTGAAACATTGTTCAGAGAAGGACGTATTAGTCTAATTCATTCTCTTTCTGCACTGATTAGCTTTATGACCAAAGTTATTGCAGTTGTGGCAGTATCCATTGAAGGATGGATATCTTTGAGCATTAGGCTACCTTACCAGATGTCTTCTAGACCCGTTCCTTGGATTTTCTGATCCAAAATTCTTCTGACTAGATCTGGAGCTTTCTCCTTTCTCATATCCCAAACCACACTTGTCATCTACCCCTTTTTGACTTTCAAGGAGAACTTCAAGTTGAGCAGAACTTATCTTGAATTTCTCTTTATATTCATTTGCTATTTGAAGATCCCTTTTAAGAGAGACAATTTGATCCTCAAGTTTTTCTTCATTATCTTTAGCATCTTCAAGATTAGATTCAAGATGTCTGGTGATTCTATCCATCTTGTGGCAATCTTCTGATTTCTCCTTGAGGGATTGTCTTAGATCATCTTCAATTTTTCTTTTCTCTTCAACCTCTTGGGTAAACTTCATAACTCCCGATTCCATTTCATGTCTTACCATAATGATTTCTTTTGATAACTTTTCACATAACTTGGTTTTCTCCTTTAGATCTTCATTTGTATCATTGGCTTCACTTTGACTTGCCAATTGCCGAAGTAGCTCCTTTCTCTTTTTCATAGAGAGACTTAATTTGTCTTTTAGTTCTCTCATGAAATCATCAGCCTGTTTGAGTCTTTCCTTTAACTCATTGACTTCAGAGTCTGACTGCTCAAGATCATTAAGGGCAGTCTTGAGTTGCTCGCTTAACCCATATACATCCATTTGAATTCCCAGATCTTCCTCAAGCTATTAGACTCTGTTAGGAGGAACTTGGCTCTGATACCAATTATTGATAACTGAGAGGGGGGGTGAATCAATTATCCTACTATTTCTTCTTTATCTTTACTTTTTCAATAATCAATGCAAGATTAATTCAAATAAGCAAACATAACCATGAAATGGAAATACACATGACACAATATTTTTGATGTGGAAACCCTGTTAAGGGAAAAACCATAGGGTGATTAACCCAAGATTATATTCTCTGTTAGAAGAATGGAAATACAAAATGGCACTTGCTAATTAGGGCTCACTGCCCGAGCACACTGCTCACAAAAGGCACACTGCCTACAAGAGACACACTGTCTACAATTTATAAAGAGTGTAATATAGTACTTGAACTGATAAGGAGCATTAACATATGCTGGGGTTTAGTTGCAGTTAGGCTTAGTACACTGATTTGCTGCACTTCATCTTTCCTCTTATTTTAAGCTACTCTCCTTTCACATACCGAATCTTCCTTTCTACTTTTACTTGAGTCTATTGCTTTTCTTCACACATTACACACAACCACAACACCTCTCACAACTAAATCCATCTTGTATATATATCCGCACAAGTGATTTCATCCCCTTTCTAGTTGGCATCCGGAATAGACAATCTTTTCACAAACTTTGATTTGTCGGCTGAATCCTTACTTACCAAGTAATGCGGATCAAGGATATACTTGTAGAAGTCATCAATCACGTTAGCCAAACATAACTTATGCCTTAAGAACCTTTTCCATCATCAGTAACACATCCGGAATAAAGTCTGATGTTCTGCCAGTCAGTTCTTCCTCTGTTCAGACTGTCACTTGGGAACCTGACACTCAAGCATTCATATCTCTTTATCCTTTCCACACCAGAGGCTCAAACCCTAGAATCTATCAGTCAAGATACTCCTCTTGACTTCCCCAAATCTGCACTTCACTGAGATACTTCTACTAAGAGATCCAGACCTATTTGTCAGACCTTACTAACTACTCTGTTCTTGCTTATCGGACATCAACACTTCTTCAATCTGACTTCCGGTGAGGACCCATCATGTCTTGCGGATGTGTGGGATAACCTTTGTTTCCATCAATGACAACAATCAAGAAGCTCCAATGTGTCTCTTGCCAACATTCCCCTAGTTGGATAATCAAAGATATAATAAATTTATGTGATAAGGAACTAAGAGACCTAGAAAAAGTGAAATTTCATCATATATTTAGGGAAGGCAACTCCCAAGCAGATGCCTTGGCCAATATATAATGCAAATTAAATGATGTTTTGAAGTGGAAACTAGGAGAAGAAGTCCCGTAGGTGCTTGCTAATCTCATTCATAATGATTAATATATCACATCTAGTCAAGATTGGTATGCCATGACTGAAGAAAGGTTTAGTCACATGAACCAACTTCGAGACATGACAAGCAACAATAATAGATTGATAAGCCTTAACCATTCATTATTCTAGTTTAGATACATCTTAGTCTAGAATTTTCTTCATCTTGTTCACAAATCTTTTAGTAGAAGTGACAATAGCATTGACAAGAATAGTATGGGAGGTGACCTCATGCAAACTAAGCCTACTCAACACGACAATCTCAAGAAGGATGAGGTTCTATGGGGCATCTTGGAGAGAGGTAATTTCATTGGCTACATAGAGGTGATGAATGGACATGAAACTATTCTTTCCAGAGAATTCACTGATTCTTGGAAAGCAAGAGTTATTTACATCAGAGGTATCTCTTTTAGATTAATAGAGGAATTAATTTCTCAAGTGACTGGGCTCAGAATGGAGGGAGCGAGAATCCCTAAGAGAGTGAAAGGAAATTACAATGCAGACATGAAGACCTTTCTACATGAAGGGGAAAGTGTTAGCAAGCTCCAAAATGGCTTTAACAGAGAAGAGCTACCAGGTATATGGAAGGATGTCTCTAAGGTGCTAATGGGGTATGTCACTTTAGACGAGAGATACAAAAGGTTCCATGCCAATCTTTTTCCTTTACTTAATCATTTTCATCATCAAATTAAGATCAATTTCCCATTCTAGATTTTTCTCTTCCCTCAAAGACTTTATTCAAAAGGTCCTACTTGGTGAGAAGGTTCTTCCCCTGCATCAGGGGCTTATCTATGCTTTGTACAAGTTTGAACTCTCTTTAACCCCCAAGCTTGCTTTCAAACCCAGAATACATAACCCTCAATTAGTTGAAAACATCACTCAGATGAAGTCTAGGGGGAGTAAACCTACTATTCACAACCAAACCCTAGGGGGTGGGGGGCACTAGTTAGGGCAAAAATAAGGGTACTTCTACTTCTACGAGCCCCTCAATTTCCAGCAAGCAGAAACATGGTCTTGAAATAGGGCCTCTTCCAATAAACTTGACAATAACAAAGCTCTGTAGAATACCATCAATGCCAAGGGTAAGGGTATAGCTAGGGCTAATATGGCCAAAACCCCCAGTACTCCTAAAGATAAAGTGGTGTTAATAAAACTTAGGAGTAGAGACATTGTCACCCAGGACACTGACCCTAATACTAAATATGTTGTCAATGAACCTATCAGAATGCCCCAATTGAGAAGCATGAAGGATCTAAATGACAAGGGGGTTAACCAGTCTCTTGTGGAGTTTAATGCCACTTGACAAGATAGCGGAAAAGGTAAGGGTAAGAGGGTTGATCATTCTGACAGGGATATCATAATACTAGAGAACTTAGGCAGTGAGGAGGACAACCTTGAAAAAGGGAAAAGGAACAATACCTAGTGGAAAGAAGAAAACATTCAAAACCTTACTAAGCCTCACAATAAGAAAAAGAAAGGAACTACTGATCATATTCAGAGAGAGACCAACAAAGAGTGTAATTCTTATAACCAGCTAGTGGATAGTGTGGGTACCCTTTATCAAGCCCTTGATCTACAAAACCAAGTGCTCAAATGACAATTATCCCAACTACATCATGCCACGAGGAAGAATCAACACTTGGAGGTGATAACCTAGTTAGAAACCACTAAACAACCCAAGGAGAGAAGGGATGACTTGTGGGATTAGGTGGAAAAACTAGCTAACAAATTTGAGAAATGGGAACAAATGAAGGATGACATTGTTTTGATAAAACAAAACCATGGAAAAATGAACAAGAAAGTGACTAAACTGGTAAACTATAGCCATAAGATGGTAAAGAACTTGGGAACCACTCTGTACATGCTCAAGGAGGAGCTGGAGAAAAGGAAGGCCTTGAGGGAAGACAAAATGGGCAAGACTAGTTAGGAGGGACAGAAACAGGGGATGGATGGGCCTTCCAATAGACCCAAGACTAAAGATAAGAGCAGCAAAGGCAAACATGTCAACTTCTAGACTGAGGCAACTAGGGACAAAGATTTGGTTTTAAAGGACAAACATGAGCTGCAGGGATGAGACATGGAAGAAAACACGTTTGAGGACAAGCTCAAGTTTCTCAATAGGGAATGACAGACTATTAATAGCCTTAAATCTATGGCCAAGCAGTAGCCTGGCCCATTGCTGGTCTTTCTGGGTTTGGCTAGCTCAGCTGGCCCATGTCTCTTTTGTTGTTGTTTTTATGTAGTTCTTTTGTTTTACCTCTTATACAACTCTATCATCTTGCCATTTTTGTCTTTTGTTCTTGGGTTTGGGCCCTTCTTGGTTACTAATAGCAAAATTGATGGAATCATCTAAATATTTAAAGTTCAACTACATAAACATCTACTTAAATCTATGGTACTAGCTTTTCAAGACATAAATAGAACTAATCATAACAATATTTAGGTGCATAAAAAAGGTAACATTGATGACTTACAAGTTTTCAAAGAAGGATTAGCTAATGAAACAACTTAGGCAAGAACAATTCTCAATAATTAATGGTTAAAAGATCATTCAATTATATAATCTCAAACTAAATGAGTTTCAATGAACTAGGTCATGATACACAACAATATATCAATGCCAACAAATCAAAGAACATTCATTAATACTAGACATAGATTATCAATTAAGACCCCAATGTGTTTGATTTTTAAATGAGGCTATCAAATGATATTTGAATGCCAAGCAATATTAACTCATCAGTTTAAGGAGTTAAAAGATCTTATGGTTATGAACTAATCATAAATTCAAGAAATATGATTCTATTAGGCTATTCAATAGGAACTTTAAGTTCTTTAATAAGTCTAATAATAATAAAATGAAATTGAATAAATAATTCTAATTAAAACAAGATTTGATCAAACTAATTGAACTAGACTTCTTAATTAGAATCTACTCCAAACATAACATTATTTCATAAACAATATAAAAGAATGAGAAAACTATATATAATATTATCTATTATCAATATAGAAAGATTTTGTTTTTAATTATGATTATACTAAGAGATCAATTATATTTCTTAAATCATCACTAAATTAAATAGAAAGTGCAGGCAAATTAGGTATTCCAGTAAAGAAGAAAGTGACATATGTAGAAATTATAGATAGAAATACTATGGTAGACATATTGCAAATTGTTGAAGCGTAGGAAAGACACTCAGATCATTTGACATAATGCAACAAGAAGATGTCTTCTCATGGAATGCAATGGTTGTAAGATCTACATAAAAATGGATTTGGTGAAAAGCTCTTTAGAAACTTTTGAGAAAATGCAAATAGGTGTAATGCACTAGCACAGACAAGGCACATGAACTATTTGACATAGTGTAACAAAGAGAGGTTATCATAGAGACTACAATGTGTTGCAAGATATGCAAAAAATGGATTTGTTGGAAAGGCTTTAAAACTTTCAAGAAAATACTATTGGCAAATATAAAACTAGACCATACAACCTATTCCAACATATTTCAAAACTAAGATATATGATTCAAAACTTACTACAAGTGCTTGATGTGCAAGAAAGATAATCAAATTAAAACAATGAACTGCATTAATCTATGTATTTTGTACTTGTCATATGAGAGAGAGAGAGAGAGAGATGAAAAGTATAATACATGGGAAAAAGTAGATACTACACAAAAAAGAGTTGTAAGGATTAAAATACCTTCCAGTAAATGAGAATGGTAGGTAGAGCCCATACACCTCAATCTTTGCTAGTATACTTCCTATATGTGCTAAAAAATAGGATAAGGACATTCATCAAAATGTAATAGAAGGGTTTAGTTGTATAAATAGTTGGAAATTCTAGTTAATAGAATATGGATTGAGGAAGTATAGACAAGGTATGAAATCTGTTTGATAGAATTCCTCAGAGAGAAATCATTTGATAATTGTTGGTGCTGTGAAAAAATAGAATTTTAGTAAAAGTTTTAGAAACTTTCATGCAATACAAAAGTAGAAGGAAAGTTGGGTTCTATGGCCTTAGGCAACATAGGAAAGTTAAAAAAAACCAATGTATTTCATTTTGGTGGTAGAGAATAACTCATCTGGAACATGAATCAATAAAACTTTATAGATGTTTGAATGAAAAACATAATCATGCATCATTTATGATCTAAAACAAGAGGCAATGTCATTGTAAATACCCTATACCTGTTGGTAGGCAGGGGGATTTTGCTTTCTGTCCAAAACAAAGATACAACAATGTGGACACCACAAAAAAAAGAAACAAAAACACAAGAGAGAGAGAGCAGAGTACATAGAAACAAGCCATAATATATTATGTTTTCTTCTTTCTAAAATTACATTCAAAACTTCATACACACTCAATGGCAAAGTTGCTACTCTATTTTCTAATTTTCCCAATCATTGGACCTTCCACAAAACATTCACCTTCTATTCTTTGTTATTTTTTTGTTTCCTTCAGCTGTAATCTTCTTGTTCTCTACTGGAACATTCCCCTTACATCTGCTACTGCAGGCTTTTGTCTCTCTATCTTTTTCTCTCTAACTCTTTTCTTCTGCTGCTATAAGTTTTCTCTATCTTTTTCTCTCTTATTTGTCTCATTCTATCATGCCCAAAAATAGGCACTCAAAACCATTTCAAATTCAAACTCACCTACCAGAATGAATGCTGGTAGGCCAATAGATACTGGGGCAGATTTTGGAAATCCCCAAGTTTGACACGAGGGTAGGTAGAAGTAAATGCTACTCTGACAAAAGATTTAAGTATTTTCCAACACTCCCCCTTGATCTAAAGTAAGATGTCATTCAACAATTTTCTTTCTAGAACCAATCTCTGGAGTTATACCTTTGCATTTGCCTTTCTAGAGTAGATCTCCAGAGCTATTTCTGTCATTCTAGATCACCTCCAGAGCTCTTTTTTGCATCTCTAGAGTACTCTATCTGCATCTCTAGAGCTTTGTTTCTACATCTCTGAAGCATGTCTAGAGCTACACATACCTTCTAGAGTTGAACCTCTAGAGCTCTGCTATAACTATCTTTCTAGAGCTGAATCTCTAGAGTTGTCTTCTTTTTGGGGCTGCACATCTTTGGAGCTATCAACAATGTCAAGCCTATCTCTTAGGCGTTCAAAAGAATCTTTTGGAAATGCCTTTGTAAAAATGTCAGTGAGCTGCTACTCAGATTTGCAATATTGTAACTCAATCTCTCCTCGTTCTATCGACTCCCTTATATAATGATAATGGATCTCAATGTGTTTGCTTCGTCTGTGGAAGACTAGATTCTTTGTCAAGGCTATTGATGAAACATTGTCATAATGAATGGTTGTACCATCTTCTTGCTACTCATTCAAGTCTGCAAGGATCCTTCTCAACCAAATAGCCTGACATGCTACTACATTTGCTACAATATACTCATCTTCTGCTATAGAGAGAGAGAGAGATAATGGGCTGCTTCTTGGATGCCCATGATATCACACCTAAACCCATGTGAAATACATAGCCAGATGTGCTCTTCCGATCATCTACATTTCCTGCCCAATCACTATCCATGAAACTAGCTAACTTAAACTCATTAGAAACACCATACAAGATGCCATAACCTGTTCTTCCATTCACATATCTCAGGATCCTCTTTCCTTCTCACCAATGTGTGTCCTTAGGCTTCTCCATGAACCTAGAAATCAGGCTTACAACATACATCAAATCAAGCCTAGTGGCTGTCAAGTACATGAGGCTTCTAACCATGCTCTTGTAGAGGGTTGGGTTTACTTCCTTGCTGCTATCCTCTTTACTCAATTTTAGACCTATAGCTATTGGTGTAGGGGTAGGTTTACTATTCTCCATTTTATATCTCTTCACAATCTGTTTGGCATAGTTAGTTTGCAAAATAAATATGCCATGCTTTGTTTGTTTGACCTCAATGCCAAGAAAATACTTTAGCAGACCTAAGTTTGTCATCTCAAACTCATTCTTCATTGCCTCTTTGAAATCAACAATAAAGAGATCACTATTGCCAGTAAAAATTAAATCATCTACATACAAAACAACAATCAAAATATCACCTTCAACTGCTTTGATGTAAAGAGTGGTCTCATTATTTCTTTTGCTAAAGACATTACTCACTAAATATGAGTCTATTCTACTGTACCATGCCCTAGGTGCTTATTTTAGCCCATAGAGGGCTTTCCGGAGCCTATAAACTTTGTCCTCTTGCCCTGGGACTTCATAGCTAGGTGGCTACTCCACATACACTTCCTCTTTCAGCACTCCATTCAAGAAGGCTGAATTTACATTCATTTGAAACACCTTCCACTTATGTTGGCTGCTATTGCTATGATTGTTTGAACTGTTTCCATCCTTGCAATTAGTGCATATGTCTCATCATAATCTCTTCTGGGTTGTTGCTTGTATCCTTTGACAACTAACCTTGCCTTATGTCTTTCAATCTTTCCTTCAGCAGTAGTTTTGCTTCATCTATGTTTTGGAGAACAAACCTATTAATGTTGAGTTGAGTACAAATGAATGTAGGTACTCATCAAAGATGAGAACATGGTTGAGGTAGAGATATTCTAGCGACTTGGCAAGAACTGTTTGGGATCGATAACATTGATGCACTCACACACTCACATAGTCTCATATCATATTACATTTTATGGCTTTAATATGCATTGTTGTATGGATAATGAATTTGATTTATGTTTAATACTTAGAAAAATAATGAGTTTTAATTGCTATAAAAAGTCCTTTTCAAGTGCATGATTTAATTATAAATATTAATGTTCTTTCGATTTATATTTAAAATGGTGTATTTTATATTTAAAATACTACTTGTTTGATTAAAAAGATGATTATGCTTTGTTAAAAATAGATATATATTATTAATATTGCAAATACTTCTTGTTGATTTGAATAATTTTGTATTATTTAAACTAGATAAATTGCATTATTATTAACGTTATTATATTTATAATCTAAATTAAAGAATTAAAAAGAGTTGTTGTCATGCAAGTGAAAAATAAAAACTAAAAATATTAAGATTATTTTATTCTATTCTTTTGAAAAAAAGAAATGAGAGTTTTAAAAATAAAAATAAAAACTCATTCAAACAGATGAAAACTAGAGTTTTTGTAAAAGCAAGGAAAACCTAAATTTATAATGCCAAGTATAATAGAGAGGGATTTTAATAAAAATAAGGCACAATAGAAAGAAAAGAGGATTTTTTTAGCGACGGAAAGCAGAGAAAAGAGACAGGAAAGAAAGAGGTGATCAGCAACAGAAGCAGGAATCGACCTTTTTCTCCAGCTAAGGAATAAGGTATTTTTCTTGTTTGTTTGGAATAATTTATGGTTAAATAATATTGTTAAACCCATAGTTAATTTTGGCATGTGATCTGTTGTTTTCTTGGCCTTTGTTTCAACCACTTGAAAACGTAATGGCTAGTTTACTTTTGGTCGTTGATAAAGATAACTCTGTCACAATCTTCTTAAACCTATAATTGTTATTTTACCTATGTTCAAGGCTGCTCTAATTTCATTCTATCCCCACTATAGTTTTTATTCTTCCTTAGCCAACTTATCATCTTGACTTAGAGAATTGATCATTGTTCCTATAGATGATATTTTCTATTATCTATCACAGTCCTTTTTGTTTCTATAATAGCATAAATCTATAGCTCTATCACTATTGTTTTTTTTTATCCTTTATGTTGCTATTAAATTTATCATTGTCATAGAATTCTTTTTATCACTGTCACAAAATTCTTTTTATCACTCTCACAGAATTCTTTTTATCACTGTCATAGTTCATTTGCAAACTTGTTGCAGCCATACTGGTTCCTGTTGTAGGTCTATTAATTCTATATAAATCCTCTTAAAAATGGGTTCCTATCATCTGAACTATAGACTGAAGTATAAGTATTATGTTGCAATTTTTGTATTGTTGTTTCAGAGGTTCTTATAGCTGTCTTAATATCTATTTTATTGTTGTTCAGACCTATTTAGTTCTTGTAGCTATTACTATCCCAACTTTCTATAGTAGCTTACTATCATAGCTTCCTGTAGCAGCTTACTGTCACAGCTTCTTGTCACAATCATTTTTTTTGTAATTTCTTCCTATAGAAGACAATAAGGTCATGGAATGGATTAGATTATAAGTTAAATTATCCTTTTCGTCAATGTTTGTTGTGAATGGAGTAAATTTTGATGTGGAGATATCATTGTCTTATTAAAACTTTCTTAAAGAGAATTGGTATAATTGATTAAATGGTTTAGAAAACTTAATACATTATGAAAATTTGAGTGAAATATAGACTTGGAAACAAAATCAATTTAATAGTTTTATAGATGCATTTTGTGTGATCAAATTATGGATTCTTGCTTAAAAGGTGTGTTTTTATGATTGATGCTTTCGAAAGAGAATTAGAGATGGTCTATATGTGAATAGGGGTTGTTATTTATTTTATCTTATTTTTATTATTTGTTTTATTTATTTGTTATGGGAAAAGAAAGTAGATTTTTATCTAGTAATGTTTTGGGTTACTTTTGGGCTAGGATGCCAAATGTGGATTATTAGAGATGTATTTTCCTCTTTTTTTCAGGATTTGAATTAGTAACTATTTTTCAAATGTTTAGATCTAAACATGCAGTCATTGAAAAAGATGAATATTTAGTCTAAAAAATTTTATTGATATATACTCTGCCACATCATGTTGTGAGACAATCTACATTTCATTATTTAGAATTGCACATTAGGCATCAGGTTGAATTAGGTGTTCCCTTGCGCCAGTTGTTTCCAGATAGCTAGACATTTCATGCAGGGTCAAGTTTCCTTCATATTTTGAAGGGATATGGGGAATTGTAATTTCTTCATGGTTGGGTAGAAAAGAGCCTGAGCCATGTTCCTATCTCTTAATTCAAGGTTACTTTGTCATTTTTGAGTGAAATGAGGCTGCAGATGACGGTGAGTTTGACATTCTTTGTATTTCAACTGGCATTTTCTCTATTTCTATGGCTTCTTATAAAAATGGCCACCGCCATACTTTGCACTTCTTCCCTCTATATCATTTCTTTAACACAATTTTTCTCTGTGTGTTAAATATCTGCAAAATGTGAGAAAAATGTGAAAGAAAAGATAAGAATCTCCTAAAGGAGGTCGCGGCCATTACATGCTTCTTCTCCTCGAGTTGAAGGTAACTCTCTTGTTCTTCCTTATTGTTGATACTTTTTTTTCATTGCATATTTTAAAGAGAGACAAGAATCTCGATCTTTCTATCTAGGTCTTTTCAATATCTTTCTCCTTTTGTATGGCCATAGCCATTGTTATTTTCTGTATCATATCCACTGGTTTATCTGTTATGAAACTTAAAGTCTTCAGATTTTGTCATGAGGGCCTCTTAAAAAATGCATACAAATGCATTTCATGCTTATGGCCATACCAGAAAATACATATTCTAAGCTTTTTGACTGTTCTATGCAAAAAATGAGAAAAGGGGCTCGAACCTACAACGAGGTTTTTCACTATGATGATGATATCTGCCCTCTTCAGGCATGACCATGATAAAAGATATATTGTAGTATCATTGTTTTCTTGAAACTACAAACATTATGTTAGGGTTCTACAAAAAAACCATATGGGTATCAATGAAATTCCTCTTTCTTCTATGGCCAGGCCATAAAAATACATCTCTCTCATTCTCATTTCATTGTGTGCATAAAATGAAGACTTAGGGTTTTGAATAATGAATTGGGTATTTGTCTTCTCTTACAAAGAAATGTTTCTTTTCAATAATGGCCATGCCCCTTTACTGTGAAGGTTTCTCTGTATGAGAACTATGTGGATCTGCTATCAAGTATCTTTACTCCTATGTATTAACTTTCCTTATTACAGCTCATATGAAAATGTGGGTGACTCCCTTGAAAGATAAACTGAACCTCATGCTAATGATCATTTGATACAGTCATTCTGGACTATTTTAAAACATATGACTGCTTTTCTTTTATGCATTAGGCTAGCATTCATCATTAGGAGATGGACCACTCTTTAGGAAATTTATGCATGCTTTTGTGACTATCTTGTACTCATTCAAGTGACTACTCTGCAATGTCTTATTTACTTAGATATACATGTCTCTATGTTGTTGAATGGGTTTAGAACCTTCTCACTACTTGATAAACTCTTAGAGTGACCATTATGGTTCTATCGTGATTGTTCCAATTTATAAAAACCATTCTAACCTTGATCTGAAGCAAGTATGAAAGCATTCTTCTTGTAAATTTATATGGCAATCATTAATGGAGTCTTTTTGAGGTGTTGATAATTTTTTTGACTTGAAGCAAGAGAATGAATTGAAGAAGCTTCTGATCTTATAAGGATCCTAGCGGTGACTCTTCCTTGGCATTGGTCTTCTTTCTTAGAACAATTTATTGCTCTTTCTACTCTAGACTGTATATGGATAGATCTAGCTATATTGACATATTTTGTTCTTAGTGGCATAGCATTCACATTGTCCTTTAAGCATAGCCTTGTCACTCTGTTCCTCACTGGACTGCATTGAGGGATATGGTCAACATTTATATACAATCATGTTGATTGTTGGTACTCCTTTATATGCATATTTAGTCTTCATGTTTTGTGTTCTTATGTCTTTGCACTGTCTTAATCTCAAAGGAACATCTATTTCATTGAACATGTGTTGATAGCCTTTGGAAGGTGTGGTCCTACAAACTTGTATGGAGTTTGAAAGACATTTAAGCTCTACTCACTGAATGAATAAGACTGGGTATCACTGAATACCCCCTCCTTTGTATCTTTTAGACTCTAGGTATTTAGCATACTTCTTACTCTTCTGTATATTAGGAGCACACTATTCTTCTACAACCCTCTATCACTACCTTCTTTACTATAGTTGTTGTTCCTTTGTCTATTCTCATGCATCTTCCTTGATCACTGTATGAAGGTTGTGAAAGTTAGTTTCCTCTCCATAACTTATGCATTTGTTTGCATGCCTTCTTGGTTGTTAGAGGCCTCCTTTGTATGGTTGTCTTCTATATTGTAGTAGCTCTTTCACAATTTATGACTGCTTGGTCACATTTCTTGACTGTTATTTTTCCCTTATAGACTATTTGTATCTATCTTCAGGCTACTACTGCTATTCAAACATGACTTTTACTAGCACTTGTCATTATGGTGACTACCTTTTTGCAAAGTGAATATCCTTCTTTCAGGATGACTGTACACTTTATTGTTTATGAAACAACTCAAGCAACTATGGTTCCATAGATATGTACTCATGACTGTTCATTTACTTCATCTTTGTTCTTACAAATGATAGATGCTTCTCATTGTTTCCAGTTACTATATGACTGCCTTATGCTTTTCAAAGGTCAAAAAATGTTAATGTTCATATAGTATTCATGTTGCCTATATTGTCCTTATTAGACTATGGTATGAACATACTGTGACATTGTTCTCTATATGTCTTTTTAACTGTTCTTGTTGACCTCTACAAGGCTATCATACTTATGATATATGTGTGGACAGTAGAAAGATACTTTTAATTATGATAGAAATTAAGAAGAATACCTTTCAATGACTGCACCTCCTTTGCAAGTTGACTGTTCCAATGCATAGTAACTCTTTGAAAAAGTGCATCATATTTTTTGCTATCTGATATTGTTTCAAATGAATAAGAAAGGAACATGCTGGGCTGAACCCTTGTGGGAGCCACATTTCCTCCACATGTCATGAAAACACATTTGAAAAAGAATGTTTATCTGTACTTGCACATGGAACACACATGTTAGTCATAAAAATCTACCTTTAATTTCTGATGTAAGGCACCTGCTTGGCTATCCTTTTCTGCTCTAATACTCATATTTGATTACTTTTTGATTCTCTTAGCTGATCTAGATCATTGATTGCTTCTTTCATATGAAATTCATGATGTAACAAGTTGATATATCTGCTTGATAAAAGCATACGATAACTTTAAACATCCAGAGCTCTAACAGGATTGTCCCCAATTTCTGCAAGTTCAACTGATGATAGGAGTTGAAGATGAAGACTAAAGACCAACATCAAAAAAACAACCTTCTTGCTCAGGCAATGATGGATGTTTACTTTTATCATGTGTTCATATTATTTCTTTTATCATTCAGATGTATAGCTTGCATGTCTGCAATTACTCAATCTAGTTACTCCCATGGCTTGTGTGGGACACATTTGAACACCTCTTTTAACATAATTAGTTACTCTATCTTATGCACTTGATGTATGTGTATTTCTTTTTCAGTCAATGCATAGAATAAAGTAATAGATACTGAATGTATGTTCAAAACATGACATGAAATAACAGTTCAATACAAATATTGTTCTTTCTTTCTTTCAAATCTGACTAATTGAATAAGCAATCTAACTTATAACTCCTGAAAGATAACACTATGTTAAAACTACTATATTTCTTGAATACTTGATACCTTGGTAACCTTATTCTCTTGTCGTGATGACTCATCAGTTTTGATTAGACTGATGGGTATCCTATCAACTAAAGTCCATTTTTGTTCTATCAAGATATCAACTGTTCATAAAATGCATAACTTCAAAGTTTTCTTTTATTCCTTTTGAACAACTGCACTTAGGTCAAACTAATTTTAGTGTGAACAAAAATTAGTAACATTACTATTGTCTAAAAATAATGAATTATTCATAGGGTATTTATGCAATGTATGTGAACATGTTAATTCAATTAATCAATTTGTTAGGATTACTTAGGTTATGTTATTAATTGTTTAGATAAGCTAATATTTAGCATGGTCAGTATTAATTAGAGTCAAAATCGTACATTTATTTAATACTATTGAGTTGAGTGGTTAGCAAATTAGTTTAGTGTTTTATGTTTAGAAATGGAACCTCAATTTCAAAAGTGTGTAGATTGTAGAATCATAACTTATTTCAAGATTTTTATTGTTTTGATTGATGAGATGTATTATTATATACTTCTAACCCTCATTGCTTCTTGTTAAGAGTGTTTGTGATGTTATTGTGCATCACTGTATTAGGGGAATTTCACTAACAAGGATAGATAGTCAGTTAGGCCCTATTCATTGAATGCTGTTATACACGTTGGGTAGAAGGAATAAATGACATCTTTATGTTTGGTCTTCTTGATAAAATTCATGATTATCCTTGGATTAGAACTAATGAGCAATCATTGATCCCTAGTTGTGGCCTTGAAGTCACTTATGGTTTTCACGCCTAATTGATTTCTACTCTTAGATAAGTTGAGGCAAACAATAAGTATTGGGTCCGAATATAGAAAGACTATTTACATATGATGGTCCTTGCTATTCCACTTCATACTTACCATTAAATAGACTTTGAGTGTTTCTTAAACCATTAGATATAACACCTACATTGACCTTGGTTTCAAATGATGATTGGGATGAGATAAGCTACTCCTTATGTCAATGTGATTACACATAAATTTGAAAGATTGAGGAATTTAAGAAGATTGAAGGAGAATTTATATAAGTTATGATCCTCTAGTTAGTTTGTGTTTTCTTTTTGAGAGAGTTATATGTAGCACGTAACTATGACATGGTTCATAGGTTCCTTAATTGTACATGTGGTGCATCCTAGATAACTTAATCAAACTTACCTCATGCCAAGAACCCCTTTTAGGTGTTTGCAAATAGATGACCCTGTAGGTTTCCATCACTATTCCACTTGAATGGGTGGTAGCCAATGAAGAACTATTTGGGGAAGTTGGATGATAGAAAGGGCCGCATACCCACTCACACATCTACATAAACATAGATTGAAAACAATATTCATAAGTGTGATCAAATTCTCTTATGGCCTTGATCTTATGGATATAAGGTATGTAGGTAGTCTAGGCAATGAAGGATATACCCAATACTTAGGCCTTGAGAATATAGTTTGTGACTTTTCTTGTTTGATGACTAAAGTTGGATGTTTTAGTTGTTTCAGTTATGTCATAGAAAAGGTTGCTTGTCAATGAAGGCATAATTCAGTTAAGTAAAGAACTATTTTTCTATGGCCATGTATGACATGAGGTGAAGAACTGTATGACATGAGGTGAAGAACTAAGTCCTCATTGTGCTAAGATTGTTGATTTTTTTTGTAATGCAAAATTAGGGAGAAATACATTCATTTCTTTGTGAATAGAAAGTTCTTTATGATTCTATTTAAGATATAATCATCATTTGTTTTCTTTCTTTGTATTTATTAATGTTTTCATAAGTTGGTATGCATTACAATTTAGTCGCTCAAATACACAGTGTGTATTTTATCATTCTAAGGTTTGAAAAATCAATATATAGTGTGTGTTTTATCACTCCAAGGGTTGAAGGACTAGTTAAAGAGGTATGTATAGACAATTTCAAGGTTCTTTAAATGATCATTAGTAAAGGGTTTGTTGTCAAACTTTGTATAAAAGAAAATCATAGGAGTTTGGAAACCCTAGTTTAGAGAGTATTTTTCATTAACGACGGTCATTTCCACCAAATGTCAATGCCATTTTCACCTTTTCAATAATTTGGAGGGGATCTTGGCCTATTTCTCCTAATAGATTCATATTATCTTCTCTAGGTTTTCAAGGAAGTAGAATTTTTCTTTTGTTTGATATAATGTTGGTGTAAGGTTTCTAATAAAATGCCTATCGGCAGAGCTATTTCATTGGCTCCACAAATTAGTATCAATGCATCATACTTTAAAATGAATGGAAGCTTCAAGGGAATGACACTTAGAGGGTCATACACTATACTTGGATGCTTTGCAATAACTAGTTTGCATTATTCTTGAAGGCATGTTTTTTTACAGATATAGCATGTACAATTTTTTATGTTTGGAGTAGATAGAGGTAAAAAACTAGAAGGGATAGTTCTAAACTTTTCTTGAGCATTTAAAAAATAGTGAAGGGTTTATGAAATCATGTACAAGTTTTTTCAAGTATGAAGAAACATATGAAACCCTTAGAAACTCTATACAAATGTTATGAAGAATCATATGAGGCAGTTGATAGGTTTGTGCAAGAAATATGATAGTCTATATAGTCACTATTTGAATGGTCAAATGATGAAATGCAATTATTGTTTCAACAAGGGATTGGAATAATGCAACAAGATCATCAATATACTATTCTTCCATGGTATTTAACATCATGTTATCTTATATTACCTTCATCTACCACAAGACCTTAGAGCCACTTGCTAAGTATTGGATCAAGGCTCCTCTTGCCACACACATAATAGAGAGTTTGGTGCATGAATAACCTAGATTTGAAATCTTGAATTAGGTATTCATGAAATGAATTAGGTTTTAGTTGAGATAATAGTATTGTGTTGATTTTGTCTACTATGAAAATGAGATCTTAAATGAGGGGCTAACTATCCTAATTAACTCCCAATCCCAAGTCCAAAGGACCTCAAGATGGGACTAACTAATAATGCACTAAACTCCTAAATTGCACCCTATCTAAATGTACTATGAGTGATTTGTCCCAAGGATGATGATTCTAAGCTAACTTAAACTATCAATTTAACCTAAATGCTTGAAATGTGACTACTCAAACAAGCAAAATTTCTTTGCATACAATTGCTTATGAAAAATGGAGGTTTGGGATTGAATTGAAAGATCGAGGGTTGAGATTTCTTGAGGATCCTCAAGCAAGGAGAATTAGACAAATGACATGATAGATTGAATGAGAGAATTGCTCCAAGATTCAAGGGATGATCAATGGATTAAATTAAAGGTTTGAATGGATGTATGTTTAGGATTGGGTAGGTGTATGACATGTAAGGCCTCATTTATGAAAAGGCATGGTTTGGATTTTGTGAGGAATTAAAAATTGCATGGAGACGACAAGTGGAATTAACAATTGGAGGAATAGTGCATGAATAATGCCATATGGGATTTTAAATTTGCATCAATAGTGACACTTGGAGTGGGGTAGAAGAAAGAGGACAAGTGTACACCTTTTGGAAGATTTGGCCATGATTCCAAAGTACCACTTACCGTGTACATGCATGCACATGGAATGACAAGTGGACTTATAGAAACATGGGGGTTTGTAATTGAGAATTAATTAAAATTAATTTTTGTGCAATCCTTCAGAAGAAATTAATGATGATTACTAAAAGTAATCAAAAGTGGACAAAATGGGGAATTAAATAAATATGGATATTTATTTAATTTTTTATGAATGAAATATGAACTATAGTTGCAAAATATTTAATTTTTGAACTATAGTAGAGGAATTTAGATTTTTGGTGAAAGGGGGAGGTGAAGGATGTATTACTTAAATAATTGGAAATTATTTAATTATGTATGGATTGAATAGAATGATGTGGATGGTCAAGTTTAGAATGCAGGAATGGAATGGAAATGGTTGTGACCATTTTCATGTGTCTACAGATTCTATAACCAAAGACTGTTATTTTTAAAACCATGCAAGGTCTGTCAAACTATTTTAACCCTTGTGAGGTCATTTTGAAGTCTATTCAACCATATGAAGTCCTGTAAACCTTGAGATACCCCTGTAGGTGAAGGTACAAATATTTTAAACTTTTTCAAGTCATATATAGGTCTATGAAGCTTTTTAAGGTTTGTGAACTATCAAAAAGGTCTATGATGAAATCCTAAAAAGCCTATATAACCTAAAGATGTATGTAAATTCAGTCTAAGTTCTAAACATTTATTAAAGGGCATGTACATTTATTCTAAAGTCTATACTATAATTTTAGGGTCTCTTTAGTCATAAGGAGATTTATAATCCTAAGAAAATCTAAGCAAACTCTAAAATGTTTGTATAACTCTAAAATGGTCTATGAAGACTTCTCAAGTTATGAAAACCCTAGATAACTTTATGAACCTAATCTTGTTCCCTTAGCTTTCAAAAAACCTATAGTGGAACTCTTGGCATCCTCCTTCCAAGATGAACCTACAACATTTCTAGTTTCACTTGACCATGATTGACTATTATTCTCAGATTTATTTTGAACTGATACTCTTTTCTTCCTTACAAGTGTGATTCATTTAAACCGATGGTTGATGTGAGAAAAGAAGACACCTTAATAGATGTAGAGGAGAAAAGTGTTATTCTTGATAGAATATTTGTTTGAGCTAACCTATTTTGAGAATATTTTTGTACTAGAGTTTAAAAGAAGATCTTGAAAAGAGGATGGCGAGAAAGGTTAAATGTGTGGGGAAAAAATACATGTGGAAGACATTGCAATCTATTCAAGGATCTAAGAAGGCAACATATAATGATTGTGAAATAATTCAACTAATCATATATTGATAGTTAAAATTCTTCATCATGATCGGAGTCTTGTTCCAAGTGTCAATGGTGGGACAACTGAGGACATAGTCATTTTAGCAAAAAGAGTGTCTTCTCTTATCACTTCTAAAAAAATGACACAACAGATGTGAAAATAAAGGGTGTGGATGGAGACAATCTATGTATAGATATTCCAAGAAAATATTCAAGTAGAAACATCTTAAAGGTCTATCAAGTCATATGAAGCTCAATCAAGTCATGAGAAACCCTACATAACCACTTAAGAGTTTGTATAGCCATAGAAGGTTTGCACAAGAGTTTAGGGGTCTATCAAAACCTTAAAAGGGATTGCACAGTCATTTTAAGATCTTTTTTAACCTTAGAAGCTCTATGAAACTCTAAAAGGTTTGTTAAACTTTTGGAAATTAATTAAGGTCTATTCAAAGAAATGACACCATTAATAGTTGATAGGTTTACATGACCATTTTTGAGCTCTATCAAACCATAAGAAGGTCTACACAACTATTCCAAGTTCTATATAGTCATTAGATGCTTCTCTTTAAATAAAGAAAATCAAAATTATTTATTTAATTTAATCAAATTTCCCTCCACTTTAAATAAATAAATTCAAATTATTTATTTAAATATTCTATTTCCCTCCAAATGAATAAAATTTAATATTTTATTCATTTATCACACGTGCTCATGAAATTAAATAATTTATTTATTTGTTTTCCCATTTATCCTCACCCAGTATAATTTCCTCTAGTTAAATCAGTTAATAGATCAATCAATTGAGTTGACTCATCAATCAATTCAGTCATCTCATCAATCAAATCAGTCATTTGATCAATCAAATTAGTCATTTTATCAATCAAACTAGTCAACTCCTCAATCAAGTATGTTATCCTCCATGATGTTGAATGTAGGAGACAACTGAGGGGGGTGAATCAGTTGTAACTTAAAACTTTAGAATCCTCACACACATTCAGATCGACATTAATTTAATTAATCCCTTAAACTATTAAGATGATTGAGCATGAAATCAAATAATAGAAACTGAATCAAATCAACATCAAATACAAGAGAACACCATATTTACATGGAAAACCTAAGAAGAGAAAAAACACAGTGAGGATTAGATCACAATATAAAGTAATATCAACATCGAAATACAATAGGCTCACTTCCAGAGGCCTCACTTCCTAAAAGAAAGATTAGCTCAATGCCAAAGTCTCACTGCTAGAATAAAGAAGAAGATAGAGGAGATTGTTACAAAGAAAAAACTATCTCAATGTAATAGAGAAGTCCACCACAATGCCATCGTCACCTTCATAGTCTCACTGAGGAATTGTAGACACCTTCTGCTCACTGCAGCCAGTAGTCCAACAAATGAGATCTCACATTGCATTGCACAAATTCACACTCTATAACTCTGTAATTGACATCTCACACATCATACTCATCTATCTTAATATCCTTCAGTAATTCAACACTTATTTATACCATCTTCAATCTTAAAACCATTCTCCAAGGTCGGCAAAGCACCTTAATCATGCAAATTCAAATTAGGTCAGCACCAAAACATTCCCATGGTGTAAAGGAATGAAGGTGGACCACAACACACCTTAACTTGGACCTAAATCCACTCATACACACCACACTATGCTTTCACAAACATTGAAGTAGCTTCACAATTAATGTAAACACCCAAGGTCAGTCAAACCTATGTTAACACTATAAACAATTATGTACACGTTTCCTCAAAACCAAAGATAACTCACAGACCACACACCATGCTTGAACACAATCTAGAGTATTCCAAAAAATCCTAAAATCCAACAAATTCCTCTATAATAACTTTCACTTGCCGAACAAACTTATATTATTTAACCTAGTATGCTCAAATATCTCTGTTATGAACTAGAACTCAAGAAATCAACTTGTGGAGCACTAAATCCCAAACAATTTCAACTAAAGATAGATATGAACCTTATAAACATACTTCTAGAACTACAAGACCTAAAACCACTATGAGGAGAAATGTGGAGCAAAAACTTTTCTCCCAGACACCTCTGCAATACACAGTTCACACATTGTTGAACACATTTTCCTCTGCACATTGATCTAGCACGTCAAATTCTAAATGTAGCACCTTTGAAGACCTCTAATCAACATATCTGAACCACATAAACATATCTTCAATATAAAATAAATGTGGAGAAAAACTAGAACACTACTCTATATGCCAAAACATCTTTACAACACACTGTTTCCTCTATTATTCAAATTTTCTCAAAAGCACTTGGAAACCAAGCACTAGAAACATATTATCACCATCTTCAACACTTCCTCATCAACAAAGACAACATCCACCCACCAACTTTCTCACACTCTTGTAATATTTTCTTGCTCTTACAGTTGACACCGGTGACAACACAAGCTTGTTGACATCAAAAACAACACTGACTGCACATACTTGCAACAATCTCCCCCTTTGTCATTGATGGAAACACATGATGTGAAAAACCATCAACACAACAACATCCTCAATACTATGCTTATTTCATTTCTCTTTCTGTCCCCCTCAGCTTACTACTCTCTTCTTGACAACTAACTCTTTTCTTTTTCACATTGTTCTCTCCCCCCCTTTGACATCAATGGCAAAAGACAATACAACTCTCTCTTTCTCTCTCATTCTCATACTACTACTTTCTCACCACTACTTTGTAACATCTTTTATTTTACTGCTCTTCATACTTCCCTTGACTACAAAAACCAACATGACTAATACCTACTCCCCCCTGAGAGGTAGCCTCAAACATCAGTCCAGACTAAAGAGTGAATCTTGAAATCCACTGGATTGATGTATCTCCTTATGCATCTACTTCAAAAAGGAGGGGAAATAACCCATAACTTCTCCCAATGATACTCAAAAGTATCCTTAAGAAGAGCCTCAGTGAATATATCAGCAACCTAATCCTTTATAAGCACATACTCAAGATTCACTTCATTCTCTGCAAACTTCTCTCTCAAAAAGTGATACCAGATTGAGATATGTTTTGTCCTTGAGTGCATCTCTAGATTCTTTGAAATGTTAATATCACTTGTATTATTATATAAGATAGGAATTGGTTCATCATATACAACTTTGATATCCTTCAAGGTTTGCCTCATCCACAACAACTGTGTGCAACAAGATGTTGCTATAATGTATTCTTCCTCTGTAGTAGATAAAGATACTAAATCTTTCTTCTTACTTAGCCATGACACCAATCTGCATCCAAGAAAGAATGTACCACCACTTATACTTTTCCTATAATCCACACAACTAGCCCAATCTACAACTATAAAAGTACTTAGAGTAAATTCAGTATCCTTTGGATACCACAGGCCATGATACAGGGTGCCCTTTATATATCTAAATATCCACTTCACTGCTGCAACATGTGACTCTCTAGGATCTTGAAATCTACCCACAAGACAAAATGCACACATAATATCCGGTCTAGTAGTAGTTAGATATAGCAATCCTCCAATCTTTGATCTATACCTACTCTGATCAGCCTTAGGAGTTTCATCATTCTTGTTCAACTTGCAACCAATAGCCATAGGGGTACAAATTGGTTTAGAATCTTCCATTCCAAACTTCTTTAACATTTCCTTGACATACTTTGATTGTGAAATGAAAATACCTTTATCTATCTTATTGATCTATAAACCAAGGAAGAAGTTCATTTCTGCACACATTGACATTTCAAATTCTTTCTACATTTCATCTGCAAAACTCTTATGCATACCTTCATTTCCTCCAAAGATTATATCATCCACACACACTTCCATAATCAAAATTTGATCTTCTTCTACTTTGATGTATAGATTGCTATATGTGGTACCTTTATTGATTCCTTCTTGTAATAAGTACCTATATAACCTTGCATACCAAGATCTAGAGGCTTGCTTCAATCCATATAGTGCCTTCTTCAGTCTGCAAAGCATAGCTGGTTTACTTCATAACTAAAATCCATCTGGTTGTTCTATGTATACTTCTTCCAATTCGCCATTCAAGAAAGCAGACTTCACATCCATTTGATATAATTTCAAATCCTTGTGTATTGCAAAAGTCTAAAACATCCTAATGGCCTCAATTCTTGCCACCAGAGCATATGTTTCCTCATAATCTTATCCTTCTACTTGTGAGTAGCCTTTGTTGGTACCCATTTTGGCCTGGAGTTTGAACTTGCATGTTGGAGGGTTTCTTCTTTTAAACCCTAGGTTTTCTTTTCATCGGTGTGATATAGTCTATCGGCTGAAGCATTTTGTGGTTCACCGATGGGGGTGGTCATGCCGATGAGGGAGATTCAAGTGTTCATCGGCAAGAGATTGTATATCGGGCTAGCCGTTGGAGGGTCTGCCTGTTGGTTTTTTCCCAGACTGGATGCTTACTCCCAGATTTCCCTACAAGGTAGCCATCAATGATCAATAGGATCTCTGGGCCAGGGGCCAATAGTGTAGGAGATAGACTCTATATTTTATCTCCTCTTCTTCTTCAGGCTCTGTAAAACCTAGGGGGGTATTCCCTACTCAACATCCCTGAGGATACGCATACAAAGGCTAGGATGCTGACAGAAAGTAGATAAGTCCTCCTATAAGTAGACCAAAACTAAAAGATAAGAGCAAAGGGGCTAGCTTTGGGCCTATTTGTAGTTGTAGACAGAGGACTGAGGATCCTATAACTAATTCTACTATCCTAATGGTTGTTTTGGAGTTTGATTTTGATTTTATGTCTGGATGCAAAGCTGGACATGGTTATAATACAAACACAAAACAAGATTAGTGCCTATCTAGGGCCTGGAGTCAGTAGACATACACCTGTGAATGATATGCATGAAAAACTAAAATTGGATTTCAGGGGGATACATATGATACCTGCCTTACAGATATCTCCCAATATAGAGTATTAGGTTGTCTATACTTATGGCATCCCTATTGCAGTATACCTTTCCCAATGTTCAATCTGAAAATAGTTTAATCTATCCCTTGAGCAGGAGTTAAAAGATTAAACATTCAACACAAGAATTCTATGTTCTAGAATCTTAGACATTCCTTGAATACCTAGACTCAGAAGAAAGATACATGCAAAACTGGAGATAGAATTAGCATAACACATGCAAACATAGCATTATTCATATAAGATTGACCATGAAATCAGTGGATTCATGCAAAAACATACTACAGGAGATACATAAACTCACAAGTTTTGCTGCACAAAGCAACCAAATCACTTGTATTGTATTATAGAGCCAAATGTTCCACTTTCAACAACCCCAAAATGAGTAACACTTCTTGCTTATAATATCCAAAGAAGCGTACTCAGCATTAATTACATGATGGACATCAAAAAACGTCAGATACAAACCCCTAAAGGAATGGTGCCCAGAAGTTATTGCCGCATCAGACAGAAAGGACCTCGAGCCTTGCGCCACCATCTGGAAGTCTTCACTCAAAAATCAGGCAACCTGATCGCTTGTACCATTTCCCATATCTCTGCATTGTCACCATTAAAGGTCTCAACCACCTGCATTTCACTTGGAAACCATCACTGCGTTTCAAACAAAAGTTCCCGCCAAAACGCACTTCTTCGCAGGCTTCAAATATGTAGGGAAATTAATCCCACATGCAAGGTACGGAAACCCCCTTAGCACTTTAAAAAAATGGTCGCACACATAATAGGTGTCGAGCGTTTTGCCCCACTCAACACATGACCCTTTGCCAAATACCCATCTCCATGACATATACCATCGGCCCGCCCCAAAAATCTCTTACCGAGCTCAAAAGTCATAACAATCACACCTCCGCAAGCCACTGTCAGCCAGACAGAGTCTATCGGCCAACCCAAAAGCTTCTTCGCCAATAGCTAAAAGTCATGCCGAAGCCTACTTCACACCCCCTCCATCAGCCAGAGATGAACCATCGGGCTAGCAAGAAACCCCTCTGCCGATATAACAACTCCCACCGATGGCCTTAATGTTGCCAAGACAAAGACCATCGGCCAACATGAAATTCCACTGGTCGATAGTATAGTCTAGCCGATAGACATCAGCCTCCCACCTCCGTCGGTATAACCGAAGCCATCGGCCAAACCCAAAATGCCTATGTCGATCTTCAATGTTATGCCGATGAACATCCATCGGCCAAACCAAACCTATCAGAGGGACCAAGAAACAGTTCACCGAAATGCCAAGTCACAGTGATGAACAAGGAAACTTAGGGCCCAAAAAGAAAAAACCCTCCAACATCTGCGCTCAGATCCAGACCAAAATAGAGTGCCAACACTGGCTCTGAATGGGGATGTGCAGGTGCAAAAACCTGCAGCGAGAACCAGATCTCCGGGCAGACTAGGCAAAAAACCAAAAAAGCACGAACTATACAAGGCATTTACACTATATACATATTTTTACAAATGTGCACAGAGACAAGTCATCTATGCAAAATAGAACTTAAGGAATCGGCCATGCACAGGCAATTCCAGAACTTCACCATCTAGGGCCTGGAGGAGATAAGAGTCCTCCCCATGAGTACTGCAAATCTGATATGGGCCCATCCATAAGGGTTCAAACTTACCATGTTTACCCTTGTCCTAATTTTTTGCATTCCATATGAGTACCGGATCACTGACTTGAAACTTCCTTTTTGTAGCTCTCCTATCAAACTGATATTTCACATCCTGCTGTCTCTTGAGATTGATCTGGTGGGCTTTCCTTCTGTTCTCATCCAGTGCAACCAGCTAGTTCACTCTTTCTATCATGGAGTCTTCAATCTTATCATTATCCTGGATAAATCTGTAAACTGGCAAGAGATTGTTTATGGGCAATCTGGCTGATGCACCATATACTATTTCAAAGGGTGACATCCCAATAGCCTTTTTTACTGTCACCCTATCAGCCCATATTGCTAACTTTAATTTTGAGTCCCAAGCTCTCTTGTTCTTGTCCAGCATCCTCTTGATAATTTTCATGATGCTCTTATTGCTTGATTCTGCTTGCCCATTTCCTTGGGGGTGGTATGGTGATGCATATGATAGATTGATCCCATACCTGTTGCAAAAATCAACAAATTCACCTGATCTGAAGCACATAGCATTATCAGTGACTATCTTGAATGGTACTCCAAACCTGATGATAACATTTTCTAGTATGAAATCCATCACCACCTTACTTGTAGCTCTCTTAGTTGGAATGGCCTCAATCCATTTGGTAAAGTAATCAGTTGCCACCAAAATCCAACTATGTCCCCCACTTGACTTGTATGCAATTTCCCCTATGAAGTCAATTCCCCACTGCTGAAATCGAGCATCCACAGTCACAGTTCTGAGGGGTAAAGCACCATCATATCTCAGCTTTCCTGAGAATCTCTGGCAAGAGTCACACTTCCTCACTAACCTTTGTGCATCTGAAAAGAGAGTGGGCCACCAATATCCTGCCCTGAAAATCTTATGAGCTGTTGTTTGGGCAGTATAATGTCCACCACACAATCCTTTATGCATGTTAATCAAAACATTGTTAGCCACATCTTCATCCACACACCTCAGCAGCACACCATCAGGGTTCCTCCAGTATAGCTCACCTTGAACAATAACATATTTGATTGCATGTAACTTTAAAGTCCTCTTTTGACTGTCACTGAAATGGGAAGGATAATTCAGATTTTGTAAGTAATATATAATATCCTTGTACCATTTAGATCTTGATACATCTACATTTTCATTTTGGACTGCATTAACTTGGCATGCTTCCAAGTTTGACTGTGCCATCATTTTGGCTAATCCTTGTCCTCTTACCAACTTGGTAATTTGTATCTCTATGTTGAACTCTTGCAGTTTGTTTATCCATCTACACCTTCTTCCAGTCACCTCATGTTGAGTGAATATGTCTTTGACTGCTGCATGGGGTACATATGCAATTATATGTGATCCTACCAGGTATGGTCTAAAACTTTTGATGGCTCTGACTAGTGCATATGCCTGTTTTCCCATGATATCATATTTCAACTCAGCAGCCTGCAAGGACATACTGAAGAAAGCTATGGGTTGCTCAAATCCATCCTCATTTTTCTGTAGAAAACATGCAGCAACAGTGTGAAAGGAAGCAAATGAAAACACCTGAAATGGCCTAGAAAAATTAGGAGATTTAAGAACAGGGGCCATCTTGATTGCCTCTTTGATACTCTAAAATGATTCAATTGCTTCATTTTCCTAGTTGACAGTTGCATCCTTCTTCATCATCTTGGAAATGTTCCTTGTGGTTTCTACAAAGTTGGGAACAAATCTCTTAACAAAATTTATCTGTCCAAAGAAGGACTGAACTTCTTTTACAATTTTTGGCATTTAAATTCTGTCAATAGTAGCTACTCTCTCTGGATCTATCCTAACTCCATCCTTGGAAACAATGTGCCCCAGGAGCTTTCCTTCAACTACCCCAAAAGCACACTTTTTTGGATTTAAAGAAATCCCATACTCTAGTGCTCTTTTGAAAATCTGCTCTATATGCAAGCAATGCTGCTCCTCCTTCTTTGAATAGGTAGTCAAGTCATCTTGATATACAACCAGGATTGAATCAATCAACCCTGTAAAAGCAACATCCATTGCTCTTCGAAATGTAGCACCTGCATTTGTTAGTCTGAAGGACATTCTAACATACACATAAGTTCCCCATGGAGTGGTTAAGGCAGTCTTATACTGTTCTGATTCCTTTACCTTCACCTAATTATAACCTGAAAATCCATCCATCATGGATAAGAGTTCACAACCAGTCACTCTCTGCAACATAGCTTCCATATTAGGCAGTGGATAATTATCCTTTAAAGAGGATACATTCAAGTTTCTAAAGTCAACACAAAGCCTAATATCACCATTCTTTTTCCTAACTGGGACAAGATTAGACACCCAAGTTGAATGTCTGATTGGCACAATTATTCCAGCTTCCCTAAGCTTTTTGAGTTCTTCTTGCATCTTTGGAGCTAAGGTAGGATTAATAGGTCTTTGCCTTTTTCTAAATGGTTTAGCTCCAGGCTTCAATGGGATCTCATGCTGGAATAAATCTTCCCTATAGGCTTTTAGGTCCTCATATGACCAAGCAAAAACATGTTTATACCTTTTCAATAATGCAATCAGCATACTCCCGATGTGTGGTTTGAGCTGCTTACCAATGTATACCTTCTTGGGGGCCTGAGATGTCCCCAAATTTATCTCTTCTAAATCATCCTTGTTTGTGGGAGATGTCTTTGTGACCAATCGGTCTCTACTATCAAAAGCTCTTTCCAAAGCTACTAACCCTCTAAGGATTTTATTAGTCTTCAACTGAATTATCTCTTTCCCCACAAGAATTTCTTTTCCATCTATGGTTTCTACAAAAGCTTGGAAATCAATTTCTTGATTCTCATATTCATCTATGTAGTGCAAAAATTTTAACAAGTCCCTATCATCATTAAACACTTGCCAACTGCATATATTTTCTGGTACTGCAGGCCTGATTTTAACTTCTACATTTGTAACATCTGACAGAGTGATGTCATCTGGCCTTATTGCAACATTAGATAAGAAATCAGCCATAACATTCTTTGATCTCTCTACCCAGCCTATTGAAAATGCATCAAATAGTTCAATGGTATCCCAAACAGCATGCTTGTATTGTTTCAATCTTTTGTTTTTTGAAGCATACCTATCTCTAATTTGGGATACAATCAGCTCAGAGTCCCCAAATACCCTTAGCATCTTAATTCCATGTTTGAGAGCAATATTTAGGCCTAAGAGTAAAGCCTCATATTCTGCAATGTTGTTTGTACAAACAAACCTAAGCAAGAAAGAGAATTTGAGGAGCTTACCATTTGGAGATAGGAAAACAACTCCAGCTCCAGAGCCTTCTTTTGCACAAGCTCCATCAAAAAACATAGTCCATAAACCTTGCTGGTCCAGCCCTTTAATGCAGACATTTTTCTCTTTATCTTCCTTATCATCTAAGACAACTCTGAAGTTATCACAGTCAGTGTTTACAAAGTATATCTGTTCCTTAGCTTCTTGGTCTTCCACTGTCTCTGATGATCTTTGTTCCTTGATTAGCTTAACATCCTTGCCATTCATTGGAATCATGGCATATGACAGGTCCAGCTACATACTTCCACCAATTAGTGCTGCCCATCTTCTTGATAGCAACATACCATACTATGGCTTGATGTCAACCACCGTTATATTCATTTTATATCTTTTTTCAAGAAATACTGCCAGTTTGAAATCTACATCCTTCATGATTCCAATAACTAGTACCTCTCTGGCATCCATAGCATAACATTTTCCACATGTTTTGTCAATTTTCAATCCAGCTTGTTGCATGATGGCCAAAGGCATGATATTTGTAGATGCTCCAGAGTCAATCATACAATTTCTAATTATTTTTCCATTTATAACCAGGGATACAAAAAATGGTTCCACTTGTGAAGGACACTTTGTCATAGTCACTCCTAAATAGAATTCAGGAGCCTCATCTTCTTCATTACATATGACATGTTTGTCACCCTGGATCTGAACATTTTGCTTAGCTTGAAAAGGCACCCCTGAAATTAAGGATATTGTCCTATTCTTGATCTCTTCAACCTTCATGAGTTCCATAAGTGGAACAGAGACTTTTACTTGGGAGAGGACTTGAGCTATATCAAATGGAGCATAATTTTGTATAACAGTGGTAGCTTGCTCCACAATCTTATTTTTATCCTGAATGGATTTAACTTTTACTTTCATAGTTCCCTGATTATCATTTTTGTCTTGGGAACCTTTACTTTGATCTTCAGCCTGGGGGATTCTATTTTCTGGTCCTTGAAATTCATGACCTGTTCTATGTCTAAAATTCTGTTTATTATTAACCCACTGCCTCTTTTGTAATTCCATCCCCTTATGACCATGCACTAGCTAACCTGCAGAAATACCTTCTGGCTAATGTGGGCTGTTTATCTGAGCTTTACCTCTGAGATTGTAGTTACTCTTGACTTGGGCCACTGTTGCGGCTGTGAGGGCCCTAATTTCCTCATCAGAAGGCCGTTGTAAGTTACTCAGAAAATTGTGTGAGCTCTGAGCGTACACATAGCTTTCTCCATTATTTTTGTCATAAGAATCCTATTGATAGGCCTGAATTCCATTATCTGTACTCTCATCAGCATCATAAAGAGGGTATCCACTACTTACAGACATCATATTAACATCATCATCTTGTGCATAATGAGGCTCATTGCATTCATTACAAGATGTAGCATTATCATACAAGGACTGAGCAATCATACACTGTGACTGTGAATGTGGCATCTGACAAATTATACACCATGGAGTATCATCAACAATATTTATAACTTTCTTTAGAGGATCAGGAGTTTCTTTGACATATTGAGCTCTCTGATTTGTGTTGTTATGTGGGAATATAGGCTTACCATTATACCAATTGGTATTATAAGGCATATCATGCAATGATGGCCTCTTTTCCTACCTTTGATAGACTTGTCTATCAGGACCTATCCCTTTTTCACTTCTAGCTAGTCTATAGCTTAGGTCCTTAACAACATTTGCTAATTTGTCTATCTTATCTTCAGGGGTAGATGTATTACCTTGAGTGTTTTGAGGCTTGTTTGGATTCTACAGAATTTTTATATCATCCCTTCTGTTTGTCTTGCCTGATGCTTTCCTGTTGTTCTCAATATTCACCGCAATTCTGAAAGCATCCCTGAGAGTAGCAGGACTTTTATCTCTTAATCCATATGCGGTTTTTCCATCAAAGGCATTGATATACAATATTATGCACATTGGTTCATTTGGCCTCATGTGATGTGGCAGTTTGTTTAACACTTTAGTAAATCTTGCATTAAAATCTGCAACCTGCTCATTTGACCCTTTAGTGATACTGGTAAACTCATTTATAAAAAAGCTAGGGTCCGTTTTGTCACCATACTGCTCCTTGAACATCCTTCTAAAATCATCCCATGATGAAATACTCTGGTCAGGCAGATTCTTGTACCATTCTCTTGCCTCATCTACTAAAGATTGCATGAATGACTTCATGAAAACATCCTCATGTTCAACCTCAAAGTTATCCATGACATTTTGAAAAGCCTTTAGATGATCTTCTCCTGACACAGTGTTGTTTCCTAAAAATTTAGGCACTTGCAGCCTTAGATGCTTGTCAATGGGGTTAGGATACCCAGGAATACCATCAAATACCAACTGTCTAAATCTATCTAGTTGCATGGGCTATCTGTCAAACTGATTAACATTGATATTTCTATTTGCATTGTGGTCTCTTACATTGTTCAGTGGTATCCTAGCATCATTCACATTTTGTCTCTGATCATTATGCTGATATTGTACTTCATTTCTTTGCTGATGTCTCTGCACATTTGCATTCTCAAGGGTAGGAATTGAATCATTTTGGGCAGTCCTTAAAGCTTGCACTTTCTGCCTCATGTCATCTCTAATTTTCACAGCTTGTAGATATTCTAGTTCTGCTCTCAAATTTCTGATTTCTTCAGCTAACTGTTCTTCTTTAGGCATGGAGGTAGATGGTCTCATACCATTCTGGTCATTATCTTCATCATCCCTCAGAGACTCTGCCTCTTCAAACCTCTCACTAGGGTCTAGAAATGGGCATTCTTGGAACACCTCTGACCTCATTCTCACGCTACCACCCTGTTGCCTCTCATATGCACCCTGAATATCAGCTTCTGCATTTAAAAAGTAAGGCACATGCTGTCCTGATGGCCTAGGGTTATCTTGCATATCATCACTTTTTCTGGGGGAACCCTCATGACTAACTGAGATAGCTCCCTTTCTTTTGTACATCATTCTTCTTGTTACTAGTAACTCTTCAAATAAAGGATTTTGTTGGGATCTTCTCCCCTGCATATAAATTTTACTTTGACCGGTTGGGAGATTACTTCAGAGTTGCCACCTATTACTAGGAACTGTTTTCTTTTGTAAACCAGGGTTCTTTCACAAATTATCCCTAGTAGAGTCACCAATTTCTGTTAGTTTTTTCCCAGACTGGATGCTTACTCCTAGATTTCCCTACAAGGTAGCCATCAATGATCAATAGGATCTTTGGGCCAGGGGCCAATAGTGTAGGAGATAGACTCTATATTTTATCTCCTCTTCTTCTTCAGGCTTTGCAAAACCTAGGGGGTATTCCCTACTCAACATCCCTGAGGGTATGCATACAAAGGCTGGGATGCTGACAGAAAGCAGATAAGTCCTCCTATAAGTAGACCAAAACTAAAAGATAAGAGCAAAGGGCTAGCTTTGGGCCTATTTGCAGTTGTAGACAGAGGACTGAGGATCCTATAACTAATTCTGCTATCCTAATGGTTGTTTTGGAGTTTTATTTTGATTTTATGTCTGGATGCAAAGATGGACATAGTTATAATACAAACACAAAGCAAGATTGGTAACTATCCAGGGCCTGGAGTTAGTAGACATACACCCGTGAATGATATGCATGAACAACTAAAACTGGATTTCAGGACGATACATATGATACTTGCCTTACAGATATCTCCCAATATAGAGTATTAGGCTGTCTATACTTATGGCATCCCTATTGTAGTATACCTTTCCCAATGTTCAATCTAAAAATAGTTTAATCTATCCCTCGAGCAGAAGTTAAAAGATTAAACATTCAACACAAGAATTCTATGTTCTAGAATCCTAGACATTCCTTGAATACCTAGACTCAGAAGAAAGATACATGCAAAACTGGAGACAGAATTAGCATAACACATGCAAACATAGCATTATTCATATAAGATTGACCATGAAATCAGTGGATTCATGCAAAAACATACTATAGGAGATACATAAACTCACAAGTTTTGTTGCACAGAGTAACCAAATCAATTGTATTGTATTACAGAGCCAAATGTTCCACTTTCAACAACCCCAAAATGAGTAACACTTCCTGCTTATAACATCCAAAGAAGCATACTCAGCATTAATTACATGATGGACATCAAAAAATGTCAGATACAAACCCCTAAAGGAATGGCACCCAGAAGTTATTGCTGCATCAGACAGAAAGGACCTCGAGCCTTGCGTCGCCATTTGGAAGTCTTCACTCAAAAATTAGGCAACCTGATCGCTTGTACCATTTCCCATATCTCTGCATTGTCGCCATTAAATGTCTCAACCACCCGCGTTTCACTTGGAAACCGTCGCTGCATTTCAAACAAAAGTTCCCGCCAAAACGCACTTCTTCACAGGCTTCAAATATGTGTGGAAATTAATCCCACATGCAAGGTGCAGAAACCCCCTTAGCACTTTAAGAAAATGGTCACACACATAATAGGTGTCAAGTGTTTTGCCCCGCTTGACACACGACCCTTTGCCAAATACCCATCGCCATGACATATACCATCTGCCCGCCCCAAAAATCTCTTGCCGAGCTCAAAAGTCATACTGATCACACCTCCGCAAGCCACTGTTGGCCAGACAAAGTCTATCGGCCAACCCAAAAGCTTCTTCGCCGATAGGCAAAAGTCATGCCGAAGCCTACTTCACACCCCCTCCGTCGGCTAGAGATGAACCATCGGGCTAGCAAGAAACCCCTCTGCCGATATAACAACTCCCACTAATGGCCTTAATGTTGCCAAGACAAAGACTATCGGCCAACATGAAATTCCACTGGCCGATAGTATAGTCTCGCCGATAGACATCGGCCTCCCACCTCCGTCGGTATGACCAAAGCCATCGGCCAAACCCAAAATGCCTATGCCGATCTTCAATGTTATGCCGATGAACATCCATCGGCCAAACCAAACCTATCGGAGGGACCAAGAAACAGATCGCTGAAATGCCAAGTCACAGCGATGAACAAGGAAACTTAGGGCCCAAAAAGAAAAAACCCTCCAACATCTGCACTCAGATCCAGACCAAAATAGAGTGCCAACACCGCTGATGGAGAGTGTTTGGCCGATCAGGTGTCATTGGTGTGGGTCTCACTGACGAGGGTTTTGAAGGTCATCGGCGAGAGTAGTATTGTCGGCCGAGGGGTTTTTCATGGTGCCGATAGAGTTGGTCTCACCAATGGAGGTGGGAAGCGAAGGTGTGTGTGTGGTCGTCAGTGTGACTCAGTGTATCAGCGGGGAAGCTTTTGGGTTGGCCGATGGTGCTGGTTACACCGACAGGGGAGTGTGGACTGTCTATCGCCAAGACCTTGGTCTGTCAGCGAAGGATTTCTGAGATGGGCCAATGGCGTATGTTTGGCCGATGAGGTGTCATCGGTGCATGTCTCGTCGAAGACCTGACTTGACTATGAAGGAGCTGGCCATCGAAGAGACTTGTATTATCAGTGGGAGTGTGGAATGCCTGGCTGATGGTCTATCTCTGGTTGATGGGAAGTTGATGGTCTCCTAGGCTTGTTCATCAGGGAGACTTGTACTATCGGTGGGAGTTTGGAGAGTTAGCCCGATGGTCTATCTCTAGCTGATGATGGGGGAATGCGATGTACCAATCGGCGTTACTATTGATGTCGGTGTGAGTTTTTTTGGGCAGGCCGATGGTTTGGGTCTTGGCGATGGGCTTTTCGCGAAGGCTTGTGGGTCGACCGTGGCAAAAGTGCTCGATGCTTAGTATGCATGTGGCCATGTTTATAAAGTGATAAAGTGGTCTCGGCAGGGTGCATGTGGGACTATTCTTCCTGCATTTTTGAACTTTCAAGGAAATGTCTTTTAGCGGGAAATTTTTGAACACGTTGTTGTTGCATTCCTCGGTGGCCGCGGGTGGTTGAGCCATCAATGGCGACTGTGGCAGGGGTATGGGCGATGGTACAAATGGTGAAGCTGCCCAATTATGGATGAAGACTTCCAGGTGGCGGCACAAGGCTCAAGGCCTCCCCTGTCTACCCTCCTGCCTACTGCATTGATGACTTCTGAGCGCCATTCCTTAGAGATGAACTGTATCTGGTGATTTTTGATTTTGACCATGTAATTAATGTGGAGGACCTTCCTTGCTGTATATAGCAGGTTGTGTTTCTCATTCTATGGTTGTTGAAAGTTGAACACTTTGGCTCTGTAATACAATACAACTGATTTGGGTAGCTTCGTGCAGTGGATCTTGTGAGTTTATGAGTCTCATGCCTTATGTATTGTGCACAAATTCATTGGTTTCATGCTATTTTAGATGAGTAATGCTATATTGCATGTGTTTTGTTGTCTGTCTCCTATATTAAATATGCTTTTCTTTTGAATTTAGATATCTAAGGGGTGTCTTGGGTTTACTATATTGAATGCTTGATCTCTTAACTTCTATTCAAGGGATAGATTAAACTATTTTCAGGTTAAGTGTTGAGGAAAGTGTATTGGAGTAAGGATACCATAAGTAGAGACAACTAAACACTCTGTTCTGGGATATATCTGTAAGGCAGATATGATGAAATCCCCTTGAAATCTAGTCTTGATATGTTTATGCTAAACATTTACATGTGTATGTCTACTGACTCCAAGCCCTAGATAGGCACCAATCTAGCTCTGTGTTAATGTTATATACCATGTCCATCTTTGCATCCAAGTACAAAATCAAAATCAAACTCCAAAACAACCATTAGGATAGTAGAATTAGTTTTAGGATCCTTAGTCCTCTGTTTACAACTGAACATAGGCCCAAAGCTAGCCCTTTTGCTCTCATCTTACAGTTTTAGTCTACTCACAAGAGGACTTATCTGCTTTCTATCAGCATCCCAACCCTTGTATGTATTTTCTCATGGATGTTGAGTAGGGAACACCCCCCTAGGTTTTGTAGAGCCTGAAGAAGAAGAGGAGATAAAATATAGAGTCTATCTCCTATATTATTGGCCCCTGGCCCAGAGATCTTGTTGATCACTGATGGCTACCTTGTAGGGAAATCTGGGAGTAAGCATCCAGTCTGGGAAAAAACCAATAGAAATTGGTGACTCTGCTGGGGATGTGATTGATTAAAAGTATTATCTAGTCATCCTTGGTGATATATGTGTGGCCCATCCGAGTTGCAACAGAAATTGGTGACTCTGCTAGGGAGAATTGATAAAAATAGAATATATTTATTGAACCCTGATTTTCAAAAGAAAACAGTTCCTAGAAATAGGTGGCGACTCCGAAGTAATCTCCCAACCGGTCAAAGTAAAATTTATATGCACGGGAGAAGATCCCAACATAATCCTCTATTTGAAGAGTTACCAGTAACAAGAAGGATGATGTATAGAAGAAAAGGAGCTGTCTTAGTCAGTCATGAAGGTTCCCCCAGAAATAATGATGATATGCAGGATAACCCTAGGCCATCAGGACAGCATGTACCCTATTTTTCAAATGTAGAAGCTGATATTCAGGGTGCATATGAGAGGCACCAAGGTGGTAGCATAAGGATGAGGTCAGAGGTGTTCCAAGAATGCCCTTTCTTAGACCCTGGTGAAAGATTTGAAGAGGCAGAATCTCTGAAAGATGATGAGGATGATGACTAGAATGGTATGAGACCATCTACCTCCATGCCTAAAGAGGAATAGTTAGTTGAAGAAATCAAAAGTCTGAGAGCAGAATTAGAATATCTACAAGCCATGAAAGTCAGAGATGACATGAGACAGAAAGTGCAAGTTTTAAGGACTGCTCAAAATGATTCAATTCCTACCCTTGAGAATGCAAATGTGCAGAGACATCAGTAAAGGGATGAAGTGCAACATTAGCATAATGATCAAAGACAAAATGTAAATGATACTAGAATACCATTAAACAATGTAAGAAATCAGAATGTAAATAGGAATATCAATGTTAATTAGTTTGATAGACAACCCATGCAACTAGATAGATTCAGACAGCTGGTGTTTGATGGTATTCCTAGGTATCCCAACCCCATTGACAAGCATCTAAGGCTGCAAGTGCCTAAATTTTTAGGAAATAACACTGTGTCAGGAGAAGATCATCTAAAATCTTTTCAAAATGTCATGGATAACTTTGAGGTTGAGCATGAGGATGTTTTCATGAAGTCATTCAAGCAGTCTTTAGTAGATGAGGCTAGAGAATGGTACAAGAATCTGCCTGACTAGAGCATTTCATCATGGGATGATTTCAAAAGAATGTTTAAGGAGCAATATGGTGACAAGACTGACCCTAGCTTTCTTGTAAATGAGGTCACCAGTACCACCAAAGGGTCAAATGAACAGGTTGCAGATTTTAATGTAAGATTTACTAAAGTGTTAAACAAATTGCCACATCACATGAGGCCAAATGAACCAATGTGCATAATATTGTATATCAATGCTTTTGATACAAAAAGTGCATATGGATTAAGAGATAAAGGTCCTGCTACTCTCAGAGATGCTTTCAGAATTGAAGTGAATATTGAGAACAATAGGAAGGCATCAGGCAAGACAAATAGGAGGGATGATGTGAAAATTCTGCAGAATCCAAACAAGCCTCAAAACACTCAAGGTAATACATCTGCCCCTGAAGATAAAATAGATAAATTGGCAAATGTTGTTAAGGACTTAAGCTATAGACTGGCTAGAAGTGAAAAAGGGATAGGTCCTGATAGGCAAGTTTATCAAAGGTAGGAAAAAAGACCATCACTGCATGATATGCCATATAATACCAATTGCCATAATGGTAAGCCTATATTTCCACATAACAACACAAATCAGAGAACTCAACATGTCAAAGAGACTCCTGATCCTCTAAAGAAATCTGTAAATATTGCTGATGATACTCCATGGTGCATAATATGTTAGATGCCACATTCACAGTCACAGTGCATGATTGCTCAGTCTTTGTATGATAATGCTGTATCTTGTAATGAATGCAATGAGCCACATTATGTGCAAGATGATGATGTTAATATGCAGTCCATAAGCAACGGATACCCTCCTTATGATGCTGATAAGAGTACAGATGATGGAACCCAGGCCTATTAGCAAGCTTCTTATGATGAAGATAACAGAGATAGCTATGCATATGCTCAAAGCTCACACAGTTTTCTGAGTAACCTACAAAGACCTTCTGATGAAGAAATTAGGGCCCTCACAGCTATAGCAGTGGCCCAAGTCAAGAGCAACTACAATCTCAGAGGTAAAACTTAGATAAGTAGCCCACATCAGCCAGTGCATGATCATAAGGGGATTGAACCACAAAAAAGGTAGTGGGGTAATAATAAGCAAAATTTTAGACAAAGAATAGGTCATGAATCTCAAGGACCAAAAAATAGAATCCCCCAAGTTGAAGATCAAAGCAAAGGTTCCCAAAACAAGAATGATGATCAGGGAACTATGAAGATAAAAGCTAAATCAGTCCAGGATAAGAATAAGACCATGGAGCAAGCTACAACTATTATACAAAATTATGCTCCATTTGATATCACTCAAGTCCTTTCTCAGGTAAAGGTTTCTATCCCATTAATGGAACTGATGAAGGTTGAAGAAATCAAGAATAGGACAGTATCCCTAATCTCAGGAGTGCCTTGCCAAGTTAAGCAAAATGTTCAGATCCAAGGTGAGAAGCATGTCTTATGTAATGAAGAAGATGAAGCTCCTGAGGTCTATTTAGGAGTGACCATGACAAAATGACCCTCACAAGTGGAACCATTTTATGTTTCCCTGGTTATAAATGGAAAAATAATTAGAAATTGTATGCTTGACTCTGGAGCATCTACAAATATCATGCCTTTAGCCATCATGCAACAAGCTGGATTGAAAATAGATAAGGCATGTGGAAAATGTTATGCTATGGATGCCAGAGAGGTACCAGTTATTGGAATCATGAAGGATGTGGATTTTAGACTGGCAACATTTACTGAAAAGAGATATAAAATAAATATAACAGTGGTTGACATCAAGCCACAGTATGGTATGCTATTATCAAGAAGATGGGCAGCACTAATTGGTGGAAGTATGCAGCTAGACCTGTCATATGCCATGATTCCAGTGAATGGCAGGGATGTTAAGCTAATCAGAGAAGAAAGATCATTAGAGACAGTGGAAGACCAAGAAGCAGAGGAACAGATATGCTTTGTGAACACTGACTGTGATAACTTCAAGGTTGTCTCAGATGATAAAGAGGATGAGGAGAAAAATGTTTGCATTGAAGAGCTAGACCAACAAGGTTTATGGACCATGTTTTTTGATGGAGCTTGTGCAAAAGAAGGTTCTAGAGCTGGAGTTGTTTTCCTATCTCCAACTGGTAAGCTCCTTAAATTCTCCTTCTTGTTGAGGTTTGCTTGCACAAACAACATTGCAGAGTATGAAGCTTTGCTCTTAGGCCTAAATATAGCTCCCAAACATGGAATCAAGATGCTAAGGGTATTTGGGGATTCTGAGTTGATTGTATCCCAAGTTAGAGATAGATATGCTTCAAAAAACAAAAGATTAAAACAATACAAGCATGCTGTTTGGGATACCATTGAATTACTTGATGCATTTTCAATAGGCTGGGTAGAGAGATCAAAGAATGTTATGGCTGATTTCTTAGCCAATGTGGCAATAAGGCCAGATGATATCACTCTATCAGATGTTACAAATGTGGAAGTTAAAGTCAGGCCTGCAATACCAGAAAACATATGCAGTTGGCAAGTGTTTAATGATGATAAGGACTTGTTAAAATTTTTGCACTGCATAGATGAATATGAGAATCAAGAGATTGATTTTCAAAACTTTGTAGAAACTGTAGATGGAAAAGAAACTCTTATGGGGAAAGAGATAATTCAATTGAAGACTAATAAAATCCCTAGAGGGTTAGTAGCTTTAGAAAGAGCTTTTGATAGTAGAGACCGATTGGTCACAAAGACATCTCCCACAAACAAAGATGATTTAGAAGAGATAAATTTGGGGACATCTCAGGCCCCCAAGAAGGTGTACATTGGTAAGCAGCTCAAACCACACATCAGGAGTATGCTGATTGTATTGCTAAAAAATTATAAACATGTTTTTTCTTGGTCATATGAGGACCTAAAGGCCTATAGAGAAGACTTATTCCAGCATGAGATCCCATTGAAGCCTGGAGCTAAGCCATTTAGACAGAAGCAAAGGCCTATTAATCCTACCTTAGCTCCAAAAATGCAAGAAGAACTCAAAAAGCTTAGGGAGGCTGGAATAATTGTGCCAATTAGACATTCAACTTGGGTGTCTAACCTTGTCCCAGTCAGAAAAAAGAATGGTGATATTAGGCTTTGTGTTGACTTTAGGAACTTGAATGTATCCTCTTTAAAGGATAATTATCCACTGCCTAATATAGAAGCTATGTTGCAGAAAGTAACTGGTTGTGAACTCCTATCCATGATGGATGGATTCTCAGGTTATAATCAGGTGAAGGTAAAGGAATCAGAACAATACAAGACTGCCTTCACCACTCCATGGGGAACATATGTATATGTTAGAATGCCATTTGGGCTAACGAATGCAGGTGCTACATTTCAGAAAGCAATGGATGTTGCTTTTGCAGGGTTGATTGACTCAATTTTGGCTATATATTAGGATGATCTAACTGCCTATTCAAAGAGGGAATAGCAGCATTGTTTGCACTTGGAGTAGATTTTCATAAGAGCACAAGAGTATGGCATTTCTCTAAATCCAAAGAAGTGTGCTTTTGGGGTAGTTGAAGGAAAGCTCCTAGGGCACATTGTTTCCAAGGATGGAGTCAGGATTGATCCTGAAAGAGTGGCTACCATTGACAGAATTCAAATGCCTAAGATAGTAAAAGGAGTTCAGTCGTTCTTTGGACAAATAAATTTTGTTAGGAGATTTGTTCCCAACTTTGTAGAAACCACAAGGAACATTTCTAAGATGCTGAAGAAAGATGAAATTGTTAGTTGGGAAGGTGAAGCATGCAAGTCTTTTTAGGATATCAAGGAAGCAATCAAGATGGCCCCTGTTTTTAAATCCCCTGATTTCTCTAGGCCTTTCCAATTGTTTTCATTTGCTTCTTTTCACACTATTCTTGCATGTTTGTTACAAAAAAATGAGGATGGTTTTGAGCAGCCCATAGCTTTCTTTAGTATGTCCTTGCAGGCTTCTAAGTTAAAATATGATATCATGGCGAAACAAGCATATGCACTAGTTAGAGCAATCAAGAGTTTCAGGCCATACCTAGTAGGATCCCAGATAGTTGCATATGTACCTCATGCAGCAGTCAAAGACATTTTCACTCAGCATGAGGTGACTGGAAGGAGGTGCAGATGGATAAATAAACTGCAGGAGTTCAACATAGAAATACAAATTACCAAGTTGGTAAGAGGACAAGGATTAGCCAAGATGATGGCACAGTCAAACTTTGAAGCATGCCAAGTCAATGCAGTCCAAAATGAGAGTGTAAATGTATCAGAATCTGAATGGTATAAGGACATCATACATTACTTGCAAAATTTGAATTGTCCTTCCCATTTCAGTGACAGTCAAAAGAGAACTTTAAAACTACATGCAATCAGGTATGTTATTGTTCAAGGTGAGCTATACTAGAAGAACCCTGATGGTGTGCTGCTAAGGTGTGTGGATGAAGATGTAGCCAACAATGTTTTGAATGACATGCATAGAGGATTGTGTGGTGGACATTATAATGCCCAAACAACAGCTCATAAGATTCTCAGAGTAGGATATTGGTGGCCCACTCTCTTTTCAGATGCACAAAGGTTAGTGAGGAAGTGTGACCCTTGCCAAAGGTTCTCAGGAAAGTTGAGATATGAAGGTACACTGCCTCTTAGAATTGTAACTGTGGATGCTACATTTCAACAATGGGGAATTGATTTCATAGGGGAAATTGCAGAGAAGTCAAGTGGGGGACACAGTTGGATTTTGGTAGCAACTAATTACTTCACTAAATGGATTGAAACCATTCCAACTAAGAGGGCCACAAGTAAGGTGGTGATGGATTTCATACTGGAAAATATTATTATCAAGTTTGGAGTACCATTCAAGATAGTCACAGATAATGCAATGTGCTTCAGATCAGGTGAATTTGTTGATTTTTGCAATAAGTATGGGATAAATCTATCATATACATCACCATACCACCCACAGGGAAATGGTCAAGCAGAATCAAACAATAAAAGCATCATGAAAATTATCAAGAGGATACTGGATAAGAAAAAGAGAGCTTGGGATTCAAAATTAAAGTTAGCAATATGGGCTAACAGGGTGACAGTGAAGAAAGCTATTGGAATGTCACCTTTTGAACTAGTATATGGTGCATCAGCAAGGCTACCTATAAACAATCTCCTACCAATTTATAGATTCCTCCAAGAGAATGATGAAGAGATTGAAGACTCCATGACAGGAAGAATAAACCAGCTGATTGCATTGGATGAAGGCAGAAGGAAAGCCCACCAGGTCAATCTCAAGAGACAACAAGGTGTGAAGTATCTATTTGACAGGAGAGCTACAGAAAGGAAGTTTCAAGTCAATGATCTAGTGCTCATCTGGAATGCAAAAAGTCACGACAAGGGAAAATATGGTAAGTTTGAACCCTTATCGATGGGCCCATATTAGGTTTGTAGTACTCATGGGGAGGATTCTTATTTCCTCCAGGCCCTAGATGGTGAGATGTTGGAATTGCCTGTGCATGGCCAATTCCTCAAGTTTTATTTTGCATAGATGACTTGTCTTTGTGCACATGTGTAAAAAATATGTATATAGAGTAAATGTTTTGTACAATCTGTGCCTTTTTGGTTTTTGCCTGGTCTGCCCAAAGATCTGGTTCTCGCTGCAGTTTTACACCTACACATCCCCATTCAGAGCCATTGTTGGTACCAATTTTGGCCTGGAGTTTAAACTTGCGTGTTGGAGGGTTTCTTCTTTTAAACCCTAGGTTTTCTTTTCATCGGTGTGATAGAGTCTATCGGCTAAAGTATTTTGTGGTTCACCGACGGGGGTGGTCATGCCGATGAGGTTGATTCAAGTGTTCATCGGCAAGAGATTGTATATCAGGCTAGCCGTTGGAGGGTCCGCCAATGGAGAGTGTTTGGCTGATGAGGTGTCATCGGCGTGGGTCTCACTGATGAGGGTTTTGAAGGTCATCGGCGAGAGTAGTATTGTCGGCCGAGGGGTTTTTTGTGGTGCCGATAGGGTTGGTGTCACCAACGAAGGTGGGAAGCGAAGGTATGTGTGTGGTCATCGGTGTGACTCGGCGTATTGGCGGGGAAGCTTTTGGGTTGGCCGATGGTGTTGGTTACACCGACAGGGGAGTGTGGAGTGTCTATCGCCAAGACCTTGGTTTGTCAGCGAAGGATTTCTAAGATGGGCCGATGGCGTATGTTTGGCTGATGAGGTGTCATCAGCGTATGTCTTGCTGAAGACCCAACTTAACTATGAAGGAGTTGGCCATCGGAGAGACTTGTATTATCGGTGGGAGTGTGGAATGCCTAGCCGATGGTCTATCTCTGGCCAATGGGAAGTTGATGGTCTCCTAGGCTTGTTCATTGGGGAGACTTGTACTATCGGTGGGAGTCTGGAGAGTTAGCCCAATGGTTTATCTCTGGCCGATGATGGGGGAATGTGATGTAGCAATTGGCGAGACTATTGATGTCAGTGTGAGTTTTTTTGGGCAGGTTGATGGTTTGGGTCTTAGCGATGGGCTTTTGGCGAAGGCTTGTGGGTCAAGCATGGCAAAGGCACTCGACACTTAGTATGCATGTGGCCATGTTTATAAAGTGATAAAGTGGTCTCGGCAGGGTGCGTGTGGGACTATTGTTCCTACATTTTTGAACTTTCAAGGAAATGTTTTTTGGCAGGAAATTTTTGAACACGCTGTTGTTGCATTCGTCGCTGGCCGTAGGTGGTTGAGCCATTAATGGTGACTACGCCCATCGCTGGCCGTAGGTGGTTGAGCCATTAATGGTGACTATGGCAAGATTATGGGCGATGGTACAAATGGTGAAGCTACCTGATTATGGATGAAGACTTCAAGGTGGTGGCACAAGGCTTGAGGCCTCCCCTGTCTACCCTCCTGTCTGCTGCATTGATGACTTCTGAGCGCCATTCCTTAGAGATGAACTGTATCTAGTGATTTTTTATTTTGACCATGTAACTAATGTGGAGGACCTTCTTTGCTGTATATAGCAGGTTGTGTTTCTCATTATGTGGTTGTTGAAAGTTGAACACTTTTGCTCTGTAATACAATACAACTAATTTGGGTTGCTTCGTACAGTGGATCTTGTGAGTTTATGATTCTCATGCCTTATGTATTGTGCACAAATTCATTGGTTTCATGTTGTTTTAGATGAGTAATGCTATATTGCATGTGTTTTGTTATCTGTCTCCTGTATTGAATATGCTTTTCTTTTGAATCTAGATATCTAAGGGGTGTCTTGGGTTCTAGGATATAGGTTTACTAAATTGAATGCTTGATCTGTTAACTTCTGTTCAAGGGATAGATTAAACTATTTTTAGGTTAAGTGTTGAGGAAAGTGTATTGCAGTAAGGATACCATAAGTAGAGATGACTAAACACTCTATTCTAGGATATATCTGTAAGGAAGATATGATGAAATCCCCTTGAAATCTAGTCTTGATATGTTTATGTTGAACATTTGCATGTGTATGTCTACTGACTCCAAGCCCTAGATAGGCACCAATCTAGCTCTGTGTTAATGTTATATACCATGTCCAGCTTTGCATCCAAATACAAAATCAAAATCAAACTCTAAAACAACCATTAGGATAGTAGAATTAGTTTTAGGATCCTCAGTCCTCTATTTACAACTGAACATAGGCCCAAACCTAGCCCCTTTGCTCCTATCTTATAGTTTTAGTCTACTCACAAGAGGACTTATCTTCTTTCTGTCAGCATCCTAGCCCTTGTATGTATTTTCTCATGGATGTTGAGTAGGGAACACCCCCCTAGGTTTTGTAGAGCTTGAAGAAGAAGAGGAGATAAAATATAGAGTCTATATCCTATACTATTGGCCCCTAGCCTAGAGATCCTATTGATCACTAATGGCTACCTTGTAGGGAAATCTGGGAGTAAGCATCCAGTCTGGGAAAAAACCAACAACCTTTACACACAAACCTTGCCTTATTTCTTACCACTTCTCCATTCTCATTCAGTTTGTTCTGGAATACCCACTTCATTCCAATTATGATTTTATTTGTTGGTCTTGGGACAAGTTCCCAAGTCTGATTCTTTTCAATCTGCATCAGTTCTTCTTCCATAGTCTTGATATACCTATTCTTCAACAACTTCAAAAATTAAACATAGATATACCTATTCTTCAACAACTTTCCTTCTTGTCAACACACCTTTTCTTTTATCACCAATGATCTATTCTTCAAAATGATGCTTCTGCACATACTTGGGAGTTTGAGTCTTTTCTAGAGCTTCTTCCTCTTCAATCTACACTTCCTTTTCCTTAGCATTTTCTTCTTCTCTGCAAGAAGACTCATCTATTTCTTATCCAATTACTTCTGAATTCTTCTATAGCTCTTCCTCAACTTTGACATTTGCATTCTCAACAATCTTTCTTAGCCTCTTGGTGTAGCACTGATAAGCTTTTCTTTTAGTAGAATACCCAAGGAAAAGACATTCATCAGACATTGCATCAAATTTTCCTAGATTTTCTTCATCCCTTCTGATATAGAATTTCCTTCCAAACACTCTAAAGTATTTGACAGTAGGAATCCTTCCATACCATATCTCACAAGGAGTATTTGTCTTGTTTTCTCTTGCTTGCACTCTGTTCAATATCTAAATAGTAGTATGAATTGCTTCTATCCAGTAGACTTCCAATAGATTTGCTTCTTTTATCACTGTCCTTGTATCTTCTTGAACAATCCTATTCTTTCTTTAAACCACTCTATTTTTCTAAGGAGTCCTAGGAGTAGATAAATGCCTCTTTATTCCATTATTTTCACAAAACATGTTAAATTCATTGGAAGTTAACTCTCCACCTCTTTCAGAACTCAAACATTTGATCTTCATATCCATTTCATTCTGAACCATTGCTTTGAATGCTTTGAACTTATCTAGGGCTTCTAATTTTTCTTTGAGAAAAGTAACCCATGTCATTCTAGAATAATCATCAATCAATAGCATGAAATACCTATCACCTTGAAAAATTCTTATGTGGTAGGACCACAAAGATTTGTATGTACCAATTTCAATAGTCTGGTAGAAGATTGATCTTATAACATTAGAAAATGTCCCATTGGGGGCTTTTCCCTCATAAGGTTTAGCTCCCGGTCTTTAGAGTGCGTTTAGGACATTTTAGTTCATATTTTAGCATCCAGATGGACTAAGACCTGAGTCCCATGGAAAATAGGACTAGGAGGACCCCTTGAGTTGTACCCTACCTAAAATAGGGGGGAGAACTTGGTCACCAGCGCCCTAGTCCTACCCTATTTAGGGCAGCCCCAATTTCTGGGTGTCGGTTAGTGACCATTATTAGGTCTCTTTGCCGACACAGTAAGTTTGAATTTCAAATATCTTGGTAGGAGTGCTTGTAGATGCATATATAAGCATGTGTAGGCATTCATTTGTAAACTAGATGATTACTAGCAATCTATTGTGTTCTCAAGGTGATTCAAGGCTTTCTATTGTGTTGCAAGAGTAGACTTGTGTGTTTTCTGTGTTGATATTTGCAGATTTGAGCATTAATTCCTTCATGGTATGAAGAGCATCTTCCTCGATGAAAGCTTCACTAGAAGGTGACATATTATTGTGTTTTTATAATTGATTCCTTTGGGTTTTGGCCTCTGCCTCACAAGGGCACACCCTCTTTATCTGACAACAATGTTCAAAGATGTAAGTGTCCTCTAGGGTTTGACTGAGGTAAACCTCTAAACACCACAACCCCCAAACTAGGTCTTGTGATTGTAGGTTACAGGTGTCACATCCAGGAAAAGTGGAGTTGCAGGAAGCCTGAGAAGACATTAATGATTTGGGATCTAAAGAAAGTCAAACAAAGGAGCACTTCCGGGACTAGGGCGCTCTCTCCAGTGTCCTCCATAGATAGATTCTAGAAAATAAAAGTTAGAGGGTTGATCAGTGTCTGAAGGAGGTCCAGATTCCATAAAAAAGTAGGTACCTTGGACTTGGGTGCCCTCTTTAGTGTCCCTATTTATTTCTCTTCAGAACCCTGAAAATAGGTATTCTATAATTTGGTATTTTACTCCCGTCTACAAGAGCTTTTTCCGTAATTCTTTAATTTGTTGTTGTATTTGCATAATTAGGGTTTTAATGGTCAATTGAGCATAGGAGAAGGAAAAATTGATAATTAATTCCATAATCCTAGTTTCCCTACATTTGCAAGTGACCTAGGGTATGATAGTTCTCGCCACTCGACCCTAGATCCTTCAATGTTAGGGTGAAAGGAGGATTTTAACATCTAAACCACAAAAGATCAACAAATCTAATTTTACCCTAAACATTTTGGTGAACTCATGTCTTTGAAATTAAATTTCAACTTTATGAGTGTTTTAATGCAGATTTTGTGTGATTTAATTCATTCATTTGGTTATTTAATTTATTGCATTGAGAAAATTTCAAAAAAAATGAAAAATTGGAAAAATACAAAAAAATTGCAGTGTTTAGCTTACTAAATTGCATCAATTCTTTCTAAATTTTCCTAATTCATTATTTTTACATTAGATCTGAGATGAACTATAGAAAAATCCAAAAAATAGAAATTTACCTTACATTTTCATCATTTAATTGCTAGGGTTTCGTAGAAATTTTGACAATTTTATATAACCTAGTAATTCCAAAATCTAGGGTTTGTAGGCAAAATCTTTTGTCAGATTTTTATACTAATTTTAGAGGCTCATTCAAATTTTAATTTTTCTGTAGTCTTTCATTTTAGTTTTAATTTGCATTTAGATTTACAATATTTGCATTTTTGCATAGAAAATTTTAACAAAAACTAGCAATTTTGATGCATTTTTATTAAATTTGCATGGGAATTTTGCATGTTAAGGATTGAAAATAATTTTCAGATCTGAGAGTAAGTTAATTTAATCATAAATCAGACTTCAAAGAATTCACATAGAATTTTATCCCAAGATTTCAAACCTAGGGCTTCAAAAATGACAATTTTCGCTAAAATCGGCCTTATCGACTCTCCAAACATATGTCATAGGCATGTTGTGAAAGGTATTTTTGTATTAATTTTCTGTTATCATAGTAATAATTTCCTTCCCCTCACAAAAATCTTCACAACATCCTTTTATCAGACTCTTGTAGTGAAAATTTTGCAAAAAACCACATATTTTGGCTATTTTTGCCATAGGGTTTGACCTAGTTTGCATTCCAAGCATGTTGTGACCAATTTTATGGATTGAGGTGACTGATATTATTGATATTATTTTATTTACCTCCTAAAATTCTTTACAATATCCCTTTTGCTGGGTCTTGGAGTTGAAAAATCATGGAAAATAACTTATTTTGGCTATATTTTCACTAGGGTTTGACCTTAAGTGGCACTAAAATCATGTTGTGTTGGGAATTTTGGCACTAAGAGGATTTTATATCTGATATTATTTTCTTTCCATCATCATTTTCCTCACAACACCCTTTGTTATGCTCTTTTGCATTGAATTTTGGTGAAAAAAGTGCCTATTTTGACATATTTTCACTATATTTTGACTTGGCATTATCTTGGATTTGCATCAAGAGTGTGTTGGGAGTGATTACATTTCTGTTTTGGACTGATATCATACATGTAACTTTATTTCCTCAATCAAAATCATTACAACATCATTTGTTTCATTCATTGGCATTGAAAAAGTAATCAAGAAATCAAGCATCTAGGTCACTTTTTGCATATAGTTTTGCAATTGTCTTTTGCACACTTTTGGAAAACTGTCAAAATCTGATTTTACATTCATTTGGAGACATATATGATGGCTACTTCTTTGGAATAATTTCTTACATACATCATAGATATGGATCATTTCACTAAATTCACTAATAAATATCCTCAAGTTCTGGAACAAATAGCACACATTCATGATGTTGATCTCTCTATGTGCTCCACATATGAAATTATTTTCCATATAGGTGGATTTGATAGCTTCACAAATCTCATGGGAATATACCCTTCGATATTGGATGATATCACTAAATTCATGATCAATAATACATATACTAGTGATGATCTTAAAATGTTAGATGAAGCCTTGGATGATTTTATAGGAAATTCTACTATGGCACCTATTTATAAAACATGTGATGATAATTCTAGTTTACCTTATGATCCCTCTCCAAAGGTTATTACCCCTCATGAGGACTCTTTGATGCAAGAGGATGATTTCATTGACACATCTATTAACATCACATCATCAAGTCTTCATTCTATTGCTCACTCTGGCCAAGATGAAGCGTTAGCAAATGAAGAGCCATCACCAATTTTCCATTCCAATGCTCTCCCTGGCCAAGAGGAAACATTAGTGAATGAAGAACTCCCTTCAATAAAGAGAATTCCATGGGTATATGAGGAACTTTCATTTAACATCAATAAAAACTCTATCATAATGCATAAAACCTCTATGGATTATCCTAGAAACCTTGTTCCTTTAGTTAATTGTTCACACCTTGGATTTCACTAAGGAAGAGAAGACCTTTAATGTCCCTCCTTTGTTTGAATATTCAAGTCATTTGGACATCACTAAGGATGTAACCCTAGTGGATGAAGAGAAGTCTCTCACATTAAATTCCTCAAGGATGGGTGTTGAGATCACTCAAAATAATTTGCTTCTCCCACCACCTAAGAGGATAGAGCATATGTGTACTAATGAACTTCAACAAGAACACATTCCACCTAATGTTGAGTCAAACCAAGAAGCATTTAATAATGAACAAAAAAAAATTACAAAGACTTGGCAATAATACCTTATGTTTGCAAATGGAAAAAGAATGATTTAATTGTTGATGACTTCTAGCATGAAGACCCTACAGGTAAGTGTCTCGAACCCTTTATCTCTATCATAATGCACTTCCCCTGTGATGTGTTATATGTTGTTTAGGCCTCCTGGGATGACCTCGGATTCTCCCGTAAGGTTTAGGCTACTAGGAGACCACCTCTATTGTGACCTTCTTCTATTTGTATCATCATTCTTCTAAATTGCTCTTTCTCTGATTTCATTGTTGTGTGTTGTGTCTTACAGACATAGCATCATGGTTGGTGACTTGGCGGCACCCTCCTACGTGATTCTCCCTAAGACACTTGTTTCTCCTCTCTTATTTATTGTTTCCCTTCCTCTAGTGTTTCCACCTAGCAGGCGGATGCCGACAAACATTTATACTGATGCAGACCTAGTGTCCCTTTCGAGAGAAATCAAACAATGGACTGTAGTTCCTAATATGATGATGGGGTTGTATATCTTATCTAACGCTTGACTAGTGGAAGCACTCATGCTTTCTGTGTAGTGAATGTTATGATGTTTCTATTGCATTTACAAACCTTAACAATACTGCTGCTCCGTGCACCTTTGTTTGCCTTTTAATATAGCCTTGGTAGTACTCGATTCAAAGAGCTTCATGATATAGCCCTTGGTTATCCTTGAACTCTGAATTCGATGTATAACCTTGGCTCTTTGTGTGGATAATCATATGCATTGATGTTGTTGTTTATCATGATGTTGTAGACACTAGCATGTTTCTTGCAGGGATGTGTTTGTGGGAACATTTAGCAATCGTAAATTACATGTCACCTCTGGGGGGCATGGGCTTTGCAAAAGCTGATGTTCCCTTGTGTGTTTTCATCCTAACTTAATGTGCTTGATATTGATAAATGATATCAACCACCTTAAGGTGGGGGCATATAAGGTAAGCTATATGTTATAGATGTTAGCAATGTGTTTGACCTCAGATGTAGTGACCTACGCTCTTGAGTAGTGCATCATGCATCTTGAGTTTGTTTGCAATCAATCAATCAATCAATCAATCATGTAATCCCTCTGCAGAGGTGGGATATCGAGCATATCCTTTTTCTTAAGCCCTCTGCGGAGGTGGGGATAGTGCATTTCTCAGAGTAGATTGCATCATCCTATCATTTTCAAAAGTCATCTACATAGGCAGAGAGTAGTTTTGTGACTAACTCAACCCTTAAGCAAGTCTTTGGTGATTGTTGTGGCAAAGTGTAATCATCAGTGTGTGCTTGTAATGTGCCTGAGATGGTGATGAGCCTAGAAATAGGGAACATGCCATCACTTGTCTGCCGTGTTTTCTTTGTGTCTTCAAGTGTGTGTGTTTTGGTGTACTTGTTTTGTATGTTGTGTTTGTTGCCCCATATACAGAGACCTGCACCCTTAAATGGTGCATCATGTATTATGGGAGGTTTGTTTGCTTTCCAATACTTGCATTTACATTTCATATATATGAGAAAAAGAAAAGAAAAGATATCATTTCTATGTTCCATACATTAATGTGTTTTCTATGCATTAACTATCTACTCCATGTTCTGTGTGACTGTAACTATCTTCTCCATGTTTTGCGTGCCTGTTACTATTTTCTATGCGATTGGCATGTCTTCTTCGTGCTTGGTGTGTTTGCTGTGTTTGTGACCTTACTTTAATGTATGTATGGGCCTCATGTTCATACATACATTAAAGTGGGGGCTAAATGTAACATCAGAAAATGTCCCCTTGGGGGATTTTCCCTCATAAGGTTTAGCTCCCGGGTCTTTAGAGTGCATTTAGGACATTTTAGTTCATATTTTAGCATCCTGATGGAATGAGACCTAAGTCCCATGGAAAATAGGACCTAGGAGGACCCCTTGAGCTATACCCTACCTAAAATAGGGGGGAGGACTTGGGCGTCTATGCCCTAGTCCTACCCTATTTTAGGGCAGCCCCAATTTCTGGGTGTCGATTAGTGGCTGTTAGGTCCCTTTGCCGACACGGTAAGTTTAAATTTTAAATATCTTGGTGGGAGTGCTTGTAGATGCATATATAAGCATGTTTAGTCATTTATTTGTAAACTAAATGATTACTAGCAAGCTATTGTGTTCTCAAGGTGATTCAAGGCTTTCTATTGTGTTGCAAGAGTAGACTTGTGTGTTGATATTTGTAGATTTGAGCATCAATTCCTTCATGGCATGAAGAGCATCTTCCTCCATGAAAGCTTCACTACAAGGTGACATATCATTGTGTTTTTATCACTGATTCCTTTACTTTTTGGCCTCTACCTCACAAGGGTATGCCCTCTTTATCTAACAACGATGTTTAGAGACTTAATTGTCCTCTGGGGTTTGATTGAGGTAAACCTCTAAACACCACAACCACCAAACCAAGTCTTGTGATTGCAGGTTATAGGTGTCGCATCAAGGAAAAGTGGAGTTGCAGGAAGGCTGGGAAGACATCAAGGATTCAGGATCTAAAGAAAAGTTAGACAAAGGAGCACTTCCGGGACCAGGGTGCTCACTCCAGTGTCCTCAATAGAAAGATTATAAAAAATAGAAGTTATATGGATGATCAGTGTTTGAAGGAGGTCTAGATTCCCTGAAAAAGTAGGTACCTTGGACTTGGGCACTCGCTCCAGTGTCCCTAACTATTCTACTTTGGAACCCCGAAAATAGGTATTATATAATTTGGTATTTACTCCCATCTGCAAGAGCTTTTTCTATAATTATTTAATTTGTTGTTGTATGTGCATAATTAGGGTTTGAATGGTTAATTGAGCATAGGAGAAGGAAAAATTGACAATTAATTCCCTAATCCAAGTTTCCCTACATTTGCAAGTGACCTAGGGTATGATAGTGCTCACCACTCGATCCTAGATCCTTTAATGTTAGGGTGAAAGGAGGATTTTAACATCTAAACCACAAAAGATTAACAAATCCAATTTTACCCTAAACAGATCTTTGACTTTGAAAATTCTTCTTGCTTTCTTTCCAACTTGGCATTCCTTACAGATAGCATTGATAGGCTTTGTAATCTTTGGCAGATCTCTCACAGCTTGAACTAAACTTATTCTTACTAGGCTATCAAAATTGATGTGACACAATCTTCTATGCCATAGCCAACTCTCACCAGTCTGAGTCATGAAACAATAACCATCACCATCTTTGAGTTAATAAACATTTCCATCTATCCTCCTTTGAGTAACAATCATAGTTCTAGAGTCTTTTCTAATCTCACAGTCACCATCCTGAAACACAAGATTGTATCCTTTTCTACACATTTATCCCACACTGAAGAGGTTATCTTTTAAACCCTTAACATGAAGAACATCATCAGTATTATGCTTTCCATCAAAATTGATTGAACCTCTTCTAGATATCTTAGAAGATGTATCATCACCAAATCTAACTAGTCCTCCATCATAAATTTTAAGTTTAACAAACTTATTTTTATTATTGGTCATATGATTTGAGCATCCATTGTCAATGACCCAATAGTTCTTTTCATGTCTAGTATGAAAAGATGACATCAAAGTGCCTTCAACATTAATACTTACTTCTGAAGCCCTTTCCTTCACACATTCCTTAGAGTTAGCAGAAACATCATCTTTTAAAGCTATGAACATACATTCACTATCCTCATCATTTTCATAATTAGATTCATCATTAGATAGATTTGCATCTTCTCTAACATAATAGCTTTTCTTAAACGCATTACTTTTGTTCTCCCTATTTTTGCTTCTCAAATTTTTTTCTAGACATCTTGAAGCATAATGACCTATCTTTCCACAACTGAAACATTTGAAAGGCAACTTACCACTGTACTTACCAATACCCTTTTTCATTCTTCTCACAAATTTAGCTTCCATGTCATCAAAATCCTCCTGATATGACTCCACAGTCTTCTCTAATTTACCAGCCTTAAAGGTAGTCTCAACTTTTGCACTACTTGTACAAAATTGTCTCATTTCAAAAGTAGTTAAAGTCCCATATAACTGATCTCTAGTAAATTGATCTAGATTTTTCAATTCTTCAATAGAAAAAACTTTATGACTGTAAGCTTTGGGAAGAGTTCTAAGTACCTTCATTACCACTTCTTTTTCCTCTAGTTCTCCACCAAGACCTCTAATGCTATTGGAAACTTCATACACCTTCTGCAAGTAACTTGTGATGTTTTCATCTTTAGACATTCGCATGGTCTCAAACATGGTCTTCAAAATCTGCATCTTAGCTTGCTTAACCTTATCATCTCCTTCATAAATACTTTTTAACTTTTCCCAAATTTCATTAGTAGTTTTCAGATTCATAACCTTTACCAATTCAGAATTAGTAAGACCACTTAAAAGAGCATACCTTGCTTTACCATTGGTTTCATAGGCCTTGATCTCATTTGTAGTACTCAGACCAATTTTAGGTATAGTATATGCAGTCACTACAGACTTCCAAATTTTATCCAAGAGAAATTAGATAACCTTCCATCCTTATTTTCTAGAATGCATAGTCTGATCCATAAAATAGGGGAACATCCTTCTTGTGTGCCATCCTAGATCTACCTCAAGTGATAAAGCTCTCTTCCAAGGAACCTTGCTCTGATACCAATTGTTTAATGCACAAGATTACTGAGAGGTGGGTTGAATTGGTTGTAACTTAAAAATTTAGAAGCCTCACACACATTCAGATCCACATTAATTCAATTAATCCCTTAAACTGTTAAGATAATTAAGCATGAAATACAATAACATAAACTCAATCAAATCAACATCAAACACAAGGGAACACCAGATTCACGTGGAAAACCCAAGAAAGAAAAAACCATGGTGAGGATTAGCTCACAATATAAAGTAATATCAACACTAAAATACAATAGGCTCACTGCCAGAAGGCTCAATGTAAAAAGGTTCACTGCCAGAGGGCTCACTACCCAAAAGAAAGAAAGACTCATTGTCAAAGGCTCACTACTAGAATAAAGAAGAAGATAGAGAAGATTTTTACAAAGAGAAAACTATCTCAATGCAACAAAGAAGTTTACCACAACACCATCATCACCTCCGTAGTCTCACGTAGGAATTGTAGACACCTTCTGCTCACTACATCTAGTAGTCTAACACATGAAAAATTGCATTGCACTGCACAAATTCACAGTCTATAACTCTATAATTTGCATCTCACACATCATACTCATCTATCTTACCATCCTTCAACAATTCAACACTTATTTATACCATCTTTTCTTAAAACCATTCTCCAAGGTTGACAAAGCACCTTAATCATGCAAATTCAAATTAGGTCAGCACCAAAACATTACCACGATGGAAAGGAATGAAGGAAGACCACCATACACCTTAGCTTTGACCTAAATCCACTCATACATGCCACACCATGCTTTCACAAACATCAAAGCAACTCTACAATTAATGTAAACACCCAAGATCGATCAAACATGTTTTAAAACCATAAACAATTATGTACACACTTTCTCAAAACCAAAGATAACTCTTAGACCACACACCATGCTTGAACATGATCTAGAGTATTCCAAAAACATCCTTAAATCCAACAAATTCCTCTACAACAACTTTCACTTACCAAACAAACTTATCCTATTTACCCAATATGCTCAAATATCTCTATTATGCATTGGAACTCAAGAAATCAACTTACATAGCACCAAATCTCAAATAATTTCAACTGAATATAGATATGAACCTTATAAACAAAATTCCAAAACTGCAAGACTTGAAACCACTCTGTGGAGAAATGTGGAGCAAAATCTTTTCTCCCAGACACCTCTACAATACACAGCTCACACATCTTCCTCTACATATCGATCCAACAGGCCAAATTCTAAACGTAGTACCTATGAACAGTTATAATCAACATATTCAAACCACATAAATAGATCTTCACTATAAAAGAAATGCAAAGCAAAACCAAAACATGACTCTGTATGGAAAAACATTTTTACAACACACTATTTCCTCTATTATTCAAATTTTCTCGAAAGAACTTGGAAACCAAGCACTAGAAACATATTATCACCATCTTCAACACTTCCTCATAATTAGAGATAGAATCCACTCACCAACTTGCTCACACTCTTGTAATATTCTCTTGCTCATACAGTTGATACCAATGACAACATAAGGTTGTTGACATCAATGAGAACACTGACTGCACATACTTGCAACACATGATTCATGAGAGGGTAAGGACACTTGTCACTTTCTCATTCGTTCACATTCTCTCAACCATTCTCAACCATTGATCTTCCTAATCTTCTGTCACCATTGATCTGCATATCAAAAAGTCTATAAATGGAACCTCATCCTCCATTGCTCAACATCTCTCATCTAAGTAAAATTACGCTATCACTATTACCATTCATCATTGGGAGATCACAAGCATATGTTGATGAAAACAACAATCCACACACCAAAGAGAAAAGAGCAATCAACTTGAGGTTTTGGTGTTATCTCAGTACACTCCATCTGTATGGTTTGTTTGTGTGCTTGGAAAGTAATTTGCATTGTTTTGTATTACTTTATTCATTTATCACGTGCTCATAAAATTAAATAATTTATTTATTTAATTTCCCATTTATCCTCACCCACCATAATTTCCTCTAGTCAAATCAATTAACAAATCAATCAATTGAGTTGACTCATCAATCAATTCAGTCATCTCATCAATCAAATCATTCATCTCATCAATCCAATAAGTCATCTCATCAATCAATTAAGTCATCTAATCAATCAAACTAGTCAAATCCTCAATCAAGTCTATTATCCTCCAGGATTCATGAGAGGGCAAGGACACTTGTCCCTTTCTCATTTGTGCACATTCTCTCAACCATTCTCAACCATAGATCTTCCTCTACCATTGATCTACATATCAACAAGTCTATAAATGGGACCTCATCCTCCATTGCTAACATCTCTCATCTAAGTAAACTTACACTATGACTATTACCATTCATCATTGGGAGATCACAAGCATATGTTGATGAAAAGAACAATCCACACACCAAAGAGAAAAGAGCAATCAACTTGAGGTTTGGGTTCTATCTCAGTACACTCCATCCATATGGTTTGTTTGTGTGCTTGGAAGGTAATTTGCATATTCAGATTTAGACCATTACATTTTGGCATGCCTGGTGGGACCCACGTCCCTAAAAACTAATGTTTGTAGGGAGAATTTTCATACAATTTATGATATAGGATTGGAAACATGCCTATGATTGTGAAAGCATGCCTACATGTTGTGTCGATGCGCCCTTGTCATCTATTGACGTGCCTATGTATCATAAAAGTGTGCCTTTACTGTCTGACTGAATGTTTTTGTTTTTTGCGGATCTAGGGCTATTTCACTTGATTTTTTTCCTATTTCTTCTATTATGTTTCTTCCTGACCTCTAACTTTGTCTGCTCATTCTATGACCTCTACATTTTGACAAGTTTTTCTATCAATTCCATAGCCTAAAGTAAGTTTTGTGTTAAAGAGTGTCTTTTCCCCACAAAAGCATGCCTTAGATTAGTTCTCCCAGGCCACTAGATCAACCTTTGATCATCAAAATTTACTTTCTGTCAGACTGACTCTATGTTTTTGGTAGGTTCCTGTTCATTGTTCCAAAAGCGCACTTGTGTCTTGTAAAAGTGTGCCTCTATGCTGTATGCACGCCTCTAACTATGTATTTCATTTTCTAAAAGTGTGCTTCTGCAACCTCTTGGCACCTTCAAATTTTGGCAAAATTTGAAGTACCTATGATAAAGGAATTGATTACAACACTTAGAAACACACCTATGAAATTTGTCCTAGTAGCCTTCTTTGAAGGATCATAACTTGAAGCCTATTCACTTTTATGCCAAATAACTTGGTGAGCACATTAATTTTCCATATGTAAGTGTGTAAGTTTGATTTCAGATTCCTATGATCATATTTGATAGGGTTTTGAAGCACCAAGTTGGAGGGTTCTGGAAGAGTTTGCTATCTGCGTATTATTAGATCTGCTAGGGTGGTCAACTTTGAAGGTTTATATTTAGAAGTTGGAAGATTGTCATGACAAACCAATTGGTGCTTGCAATTGTCCCCATGTTAACATGCTTCTATGTCCATTTTCCAAGCCCCAATACCTTGTTTGATATTTTTCAAAGTCAAAAGAAAATGGAGTTTTTCACATTTTTGATGTATGCATTTCCAGAAGGTTTCAAAGGGGTCACCTTTGACCTTTAATATCTTGTGAAGGAAGTGGATTGCTGAAAATCCCTTTTGCACACATGTCCATTGGGCCTAAGTGAACTATTTTCCCCACTGGTAGCTTCCTAGGAAGAGATATAGTATATTTTTAAGGTGGTGATTTGGTGAGTTCTAGTTAGATTTTGATAGGTGTAGTTTCAGAAAGAGCTAGATGAGCTACTTTGAGCATTAATATCTTGTAATCTTGATGGTGTCATGCAAATCCATTTGATGACCTTGCTTAGGTATCATCAATCAACATGTTAGTGCATTTTGGTGGCTCCAGGGGAATGTTTGATTAGTTTTCCAGGGTGATTCTGGAGGTTACTCAACTTATTTTGGTCACAATGCAAAATGTTAGAAAGCAAGTTCTAATAACTACCCATTTCAGTTTTTCACCCCAGATGCGTACAGAAGTAGTCTCAGGTCAATTCAAGATGAAAATTGTTTCAAAAAAAAAAAAATTAGTTGGGCCCACAAGAGGACGCGACATGTGTCACACAATTATGAAGTTATTGTTTAGAGTTAAAAAGGGGGAAATATTTTGGTTTATGTTTCAAAGGAAAATCCTCCCTTCTCACCAAACATTCAAGGGCATATCAACCTAGTTGAATCTCTACTAAGCGAGAGCAATCACCTATCAGATTGGGCCGCCACTTGGAACGATACAGTAGTTCAGATGTATTAAACAATATCTCAATTTAATGCTCAATTACTCTTAAAACCCTAAATATGTAAAATAGTAAGCAAATTAATGAATTACAAAAAATCCTTTTAGACTAAGGTGAAGGACAAAGATTGTTAACTCACTATTTTTTGAAATCTAAAATGTAGAATAGTTAGGGACACTTGCACTAGCACCCATGTCTAAGGTACAGTTTTCGTCATGGAATCTAAATCTCCTTCTGACACTAATCTACACTGTATCTTTCATTTCTTCCTTGGAAAAGATGAAGGACATTAGCACTAACGCCCTTGTCCTGAAATGTTCACCTTTGTCCTCTTTCTTTTAGATCTTGAATCCTTGTTGTCTACAACCTTCTTTCTACAACTCCACTCTGTGAAACTCGGTACCTATAATCTGTAATCACAAAGGAGTGTGGGATGGGGTTGTGGTGTTTAGAGGCTTGCCTTGGTCAAGCCTCGGAGAGACATTCTAGTCTTTTGAACACTATTGTCAGATAAGAGTGTGTATCCCAGTGGGATAAAGAAAAAAATCCAAATGATAAATGATCAAAAACACAATAGATATCACCTCAAAGTGTAGATCTCATGGAAGGAAGATGCTCTTCATGCCATAAGGAGATGGAGCCAAATCTATGGTTACAAACACAATAACAACAACAAAATACTACTTTGCAACACAATGAATGCCTTGATTCACTTTAACACAAGCTTATACATCAAAATGCCATCTAATTTCCATCTAGTTTGCAAATGAAACCTAAACATGCTTATATATGCAACTACAAAGATTCCTATTAAGAATTTTGTAATTCAAACTTGAGATGTCGGCATAGGACCTAAATAATGGTCATAAACATGATATTTAAATTTAGGAGAAACTTAAAAAAGGGAAGGACTAGGGTGCTAGCGCCCAAATCCACCCTACTATTTTTGTTTGGGGATAATAAAAATAGTACCCCATAGGTCCTATTTGCCATAAGACTTCAGGGTTTTCTCATCGGGAGTCAAAATTAACGTGCAAGATGATCTAAATGAATTCTAAGGACTCAAGAGCTAAACCTTAAGAGGTAAAAGACCCCAAGGGAATATTTTCTGACATAACATTTAGCCCCCACTTTAATGTATATATAAACGCAAGGCCAATACATGCATTAAAATAAGGTCAACAAACATAGAAAACATGCCAAGCACGGTGAAGACATACCAAACACATTGAAGATAGTAACAGGCATGTAAAACATGGAGAAGATAGTTATAGTCATGCAAAACATGGAGAAGATAGCTACAGTCACACAAAACATAGTGAATGCAGTGATTTTTTTTAATTTTCTCATATATGAAATACAAATGCAAGTACAAGGAAAGCAAACACAAAACCCAAATGCAAGAGGGGCTCATCACTACCAGTCTTGAAACTGCATAAGGGGAAACAAACACACCAAACAAATCTCAAAGTGTAGGAGGAGCTCATCGCCACTAGTCTTGAAACTACACTTGAGAACAAACACGCCATATAAATCCCAAAGCATAGGAGGAGCTCATCGCCACCAATTTTGAAACTATGCTTGGGAACAAACACACCATACACACATGTAAGATATAGAGAAAACATGACAAACAAGTGATGGAAGAAACCTATTTCTAGGTTCATAGCCATCTCAGGAACACACCGATGATTGGGCTTCACCACAAAAATCACCAAAGGCACGCTTAAGAGTTAGGATAGTCTCAGATCCACCCCACCTCCTCAGAGGACTTTTAGAAAATGACAGGATGTGCAGTCTCCTTGAGATACACCATCCTCACCTCCACAAAGGGCTTAAGTGATTGTAGTAAATTTCAAACTTTACAAACACACTTTGCTAGCATCTAAATCACATAACTTACCTTATATATTCCCCTAGCTTAAAGTGGTTGATATCATGTAATGACATCAAGCACGTTAAGGTAGAGAGAAAACACACAAGAGAACAAGAGCTCTCGCAAAGCCCATGCTCCCCAGAGGTGACATGTACTTTACAATCACCAAATATTACCACAAGCACACAATTTCCTAGAAGAAAGGGTGTTAGTATCTATATAATCATGATAAACAATAAAGCATATAATCATTCACATAGAAAATCAAGGAATGCAAGATCCAAGATAGACAAAGTGCATAGAGAAGTAGTATTGTTACATTTTATAAGTGCAATAAGACAACATTAAGATATCACATGGAGTGATTCTACTAGCCAAGCGTCAGATAATATATATCAACCCCATCATCATAAATGGACTAGGTCCATTTTTTGATTTCTCACTAAAGGGACACTAGGTCCGTATCAATAGTATAAATTTTTTGTCATCCACCAGATGGATAGAACCACTAGAGGAAGGTAAATAGTAAATCAAGAGGAGAAACAAGTGCCTTAGGGATAGTCATGTAGGAGGGTGCCCCCAAGTCACCAACCACGATGCTATGTCCATAAGACACAACACACAACAATGAAAATAGTGGAGAAGCAATATAGAAGAATGATGATACAAATAGAAGAAGGGTCACAATAGAGGTGGTCTCTCATTATCCTTGACCTTACAAGAGAATCAAGGGTCATTCTAGGAGGCCTAAACAACACATAACACATCATGGGGGAAACAAAACACGAAGGTAAAGGGTTAGAAATACTTACCTATAGGGACAACCAAACTAAGGGTTGTCGATGAGAAAATCATCCTCAGGTCCCAATCTCAAATGCTAGAGGAAAGAGGTGTGTAAGGTACCATAGCCCAAATTTTGTTCTTGTTTTTAGGTTGTTCAGTGTCAAGTTCGTCTATGTTTTTCTCAATGTTAGGTTGAATGTTTTCTTGTTGAGTTGCAATTTGTTGGGCAAAAGATTGTCCTCTCTTCCTCCTTTCTCTTGCTTGTCTATTCCTTCTTATCTTACTAATTATCTCTTCAAAGGCATTTTATGTTTTTCCATAGGGTTTTGCACATTAGAGGAGGAAGCACCATGTTCAAATTTCATTGGTCTTGGTGGAATGTTTTGTTGTCGATGAAAACCTCCTAATCCTTGTAGGGATGATGGGGGATGAACCTTAGTATAGATACCATCTCTCCATGGACAAGGTGAGTTATGAAACTTCACCTTATCCACTTCTATAATTCCAATTATCTACATCATATTCATAATAATCTTGTGCTATTCTTATGTCATTTTGTCATTTTCCTTTTGCTCTAAGGGGATCTTCAAATGCATGCTCTTCTTCTCTTATTGTTCGTAAAGGAGGCCTGGCCACTCTAGCTAGTTATTTTTCTTTGTTTCATCTATAGTTTAGGAATGATTGGTCTCTTTGTGGCTTAGGGTCTATGTCAGGTTAAGGTAAAAAGTAATCAAGAATGAAGTCCTTTCTCTTAGCTGGAGGTTGATATGAATTACGATGGATAGTATGGATCTCTCCATGCAAAGGGAATTTTAAGAATTTGTGAATAGTTGAGGGGACGACATTCATAGCCTTGAGCCATGGATGTCCTAGTTTTACATGGAAGAGGTTAGATAAGGGGATAAAATCAAACAATTGATCCACGGCTTTATCATAAACTGAGACCAATAAGGTTATCTTTCCAAATATTTTCATCAAAGCTTCATTATGTGTTTTAATTCTCAAATCCGATGGTTGATAATAATTTTGTGCCAAATCATGTTGAAGGAGAAACTCTTCTGTAACCACAGTAGTCATGTAATTAGGGTCTATGAGTGTTCCATCCATAGATATTTCCATTATTTTCATTGTAATGTAAAGAGGCCCTTCAGTATCTACCATTTCTTTGTCATGAGGTGTAAATGTTATTTCAAGTTCAGGGGCTCATCTTTTCAAATAAGGCCTAGGAGGAAGCCTAGAATTATTGTTGTATTGAAAAGATGTGTATGTTTTCAAATGAATGCCAAATCAGATTTTTAAAATATTTTCAAAACTTATGCTAGAAACTAATGCAAAAGTATGTGTGAATATGACTTAAAATGCTTGATTTTTCAACTTTTTTCAATGGAAATGAAGGAAAAAAAAGGTGTTGTGAAGAATTTAAAGAGGGACAATAAATCATATGCCTAATAAAAGTCCAATTATGCAAAAATATTCTCCAAAACACACTTTTGATGCAAATTTAAGGAGTCGATAAGTCAAAATATGCTAAATATGCATTTTTTCACCAATTTTCAATGTAAACAAATAAAAGAAGGGGTGTTGTGAGGAAAGTTGTAATGGAAAGAAGATTATAACAGTGATATCATTCACATAATTCCATAAAATCCATCACAACATGCCTATAGTGCCAATCTAGAGAGTTGACAAGTCAAACCCTAGTGATCATATAGCTAAAATAGGCAAATTTTCACAAATTTTCAATGTAAATGCCTAGTAGAAAGGGTGTTGTAATGAATTTTAGGAGGGGAACCAGATAATAACCCTAATAACACTCCAATAATGTAACAAGATCCCTCACAACATGCTTGTAATGCAATTTTAGAGAGAGGATAGGACCAAATCTAGTGAAAATGCAAGTTTTTCAAACCCTAAACATGAAATTTTGCAAGAAAGCCACTATGATGCAACAATACAATTAGAAATAATTCCTAATGAGTGTTTGAAAAGGGTAGTAAAATCTGAAACAAGATTTTGACAACAAACCCTAGCTAATGTAAAACTAGGTTTTTATGAAAAATGCACAATTTCAAAAAAAAATTGATAATTTATGCACGAAAATGCAATGCAAGTGAATACTAAATGATGAATTTCTTTAATTTAAATTAGATATAATGAAAATAAAAGAAATTTAATGAAATTAAATTCCATTTAATTCAAATTATGTGAAAATGCAAGCCTAAGATGCCATTTTTTTCAAAATTTTCAAAATTTTCAAATTTTTTTGTAATTTTTTGAATGCAATAAGTGTATGATGGAAAATAAATTTCAGATTTAATGAAAAAATCATAAATTAGGTAAAATACAACTAAATTAATACAAATTATGTGAAAATGCAAACCCTAGAATGCAAATTGGTTTGAAAATTTTGAATATTTTTTAATTGTTTTGTAGTTTTTCGAATGCAATAAAATGAATGAATGCAAATATATCACAAAACACTCAACAAGGTGCCAAAAAGTCCAAAAACATGGGTTCACCAAAATGTTTAGAGTTAAAAAGGGGGGAAATGTTTTAGTTTATGTTTCAAAGGCAAATCCTCCCTTCTCAGCAAACATTCAAGGGCATATCAACCGAGTTGAATCTCCACTAAGTGAGAGCAATCACCTATTAGGTTGGGCTGCCACTTGGAACGATATAGAAGTTCAAATGTATCAAACAATATCTCAATTTAATGCTCAATTACTCTTAAAACCCTAAATATGTAAAATAGTAAGCAAATTAATGAATTACGACAAATCCTTTCAAACTAAGGTGAAGGACAGAGATTGTTAACTCACTATTTTTTGAAATCTAGAATGAGGAATAGTCGATGACATTGGCACTAGAGCCCATATCCAAGGTACAATTTTTATCATGGAATCTGAATCTCCTTTCGACACTAATCTATATTGTATCTTTTGTTTCTACGCTGGAGAAGATGGAGGACACTGGCACTAGCCCTCTTGTCCTGATATGTTCACCTTTGTCCTCTTTCTTTCGGATCCTGAATCCTTATTGTCTGTAGCCTTCTTTCTACAACTCCACTCTGTGAAACTTAGTACCTATAATATATAATCACAAATGAGTACGGGAGGGGGTTGTGGTGTTTAGAGGCTTGCCTTAGTCAAGCCCCAAAGAGACATTCAAGTCTTTCGAACTCTGTTGTTAGATAAGAGTGCATATCCTGGTGGGATAGAGGAAAAAATCCAAATGATAAATGATCAAAAACACAATAGATATCACCTTGAAGTGTAGATCTCATGGAAGGAAGATTCTCTTCATGCCATGAGGAGATGGAGCTAAATCTGCAATTACAAACACAATAACAACAACAAAATACTGCTCTGCAACACAATGAATGCCTTGAATCACTTTAACACAAGCTTGTAGATCAAAATGCCCATCTAATTTCCATCTAGTTTACAAATGAAACCTAAACATGCTTATATATGCAACTACAAAGATTCCCTCTAAGACTTTTGTAATTCAAACTTGAGATGTTGACATAGGACCTAAATAACAGTCATAAAACCAACATTTAAATTTAGGGCATACCCAAAATAGGGTAGGACTAGGGTGCTAGTGCCCAAGTCCATCCTACTATTTTTGTTTAGGGATCATCAAAATAGCACCCCCTAGGTCCTATTTTCCATAAGACTTCAGGGTTTTCTCATTGGGAGTCAAAATTAACATGAAAGATGCTCTAAATGAATTCTAAGGACTCAAGAGCTAAACCTTAAGAGGGAAAAGCCCCTAAGGGGACATTTTCTAACATAACAGTCATAAGATTAGTTGATTTAATCTTTGAACATGTTTAGGGGGCATGGTGAAAAAAGTGTGCAGGAGAGCGGGTGACTCAAAGCCTTCCTCGCGTCCCCACAAAGGCTAGGTCTCAAACCCTAAAATGGGTGTAGTATTATGTTGGGATGCATTTGGGTTACATATAGAGCAATATGCTATTGATACTAGAACCCATCCTAAAATTAAAACAATGTGAAATATGAATCATTTTAATGCTCAGCTAAAATAGCACAGTCTTGTAGATTCAAAGATAGGGTACCATTGCAAAGCATTGGGCACAAGTCACTATTGAATGATGGTAATAACACAAAAAGACACTGGAAACGTAGTCACAAGACTGATCAAATAAAACACACTCAATCTAGGGTAAAAGGAAATGTGGTAGGATTTTTTTGAAAGAAGCATTGATTGTTAGAAAGAAGTATGGCTTGAAATGGGGGTGCAAGCCATATAAGGGATGGTTCGGCTTCTAAATGAGAGGAGCAACCATACAGAAATATGCTCTAACTATTCTATAGAAGAAATACATTGTCTTTTGCACATAGCAATACCACTATCAAAGAATGCCACATGAGAATGAAGGCACTACTATAAAAAGAGTGTTTGGCCCTTGGATAAGGCATGAGCCATAATGAGAAGCAATGCATAGGTATCATAGGTATGCAGGATTACCAAAGAAAGAGGGTATGTGCCATATAAGAGAGTGAGCTCTATAAATTCAATGCAACCATCTCAATAAACATAACACACTACCTTTAAAGCATAGAGTTGTATATGTGACAACCTAGCCATGAAAAGAACAAATGCAACCTTCTTCAAACTTGGTAGCCTATGACAAAATGATGGTTCCAGCATAAGACAAGATGTACAAGCTATACCATGAGCAAGCTTCATGTTTGAAGGAGAGGCATGGCCTCAAAACAATGAAGGCACAACATCAATACAGAAAGTGCATTCCTATGAAATGAAGAATGCAACAGCTATATGCAAAGGGAAGTGTATTGAATTAAAGGTATGTGGAATGTCAAAAGGATGGTGGGGCCTGCTAGAGAAGCTTAGACTACAAGAAATGGAGGCACAACTATATTAAGAGAAGTGTGGTTTGGAGGAAACGTGCCAACCTAGGGAAATGGATCATAACATATATATTGCACATCTCAATCCATTGTCTAGCAAATTCAAAAACTTGTTACAAACATGGGTCGAGGAATTTGCCATAAACCATGTGAAATACAAGGAAACAAATACTTCAAGAGGCAAAGGCATCATGGAGATCTTAGATCAAGAAGAACCTGCATGTCAAGCATCAAAGGTTTTGAAGTCTTCTATGATCCTTGAATTCAGCAATAGAATGCAGAAAAGAATAAAGAACAAAGTTCACTGCAATACTGTATCAGTTGGTAAGGATATGTATGGGATGGTGGTAAGAAATTAAATAATCATAAGATAACCTACAGCCCCATGGCAAGTGTGTCATATCATCAAAGGTAATCTACATTATAGTGGGAGCATACAAAATGTGGAAGCATAAACAATGCATGTGAAGCATAAACAAAATTTTATTACAATAAGAATGAGGTGAATATTTCTACACTTAGAGAAAATTTATTAAAATTAATCACAACATTGATATGTAATGTGCAATTGTAAAATGTTTTCACTAAGAAGTGAAACATTTCCACCGAGGGAGTTAAGTGAATATAAATGTTTTGGAGTGGGTAATTATTTTTACCTAAAGGATATGTTTACTAAATTGGGTGAAAGTGTATACAGGTAAATGTAAATGTGAAATTGCTGACAAAAGAGGGATAATAATCATCAATTTTAATGTATTGCAAAGTACTTTATATTGATGAAATTATTTTTCATGGGGATGCAAAGACAAAGGAAGATAAAATTATATATTTTCAGTTGTGAAGAGAGATAAACAAAAGATAATCGGTGTAATAAAAAGTTACATCCGGGTGGGTAGTTGAAAGGTTATAATGGTCTAAAGCTTGTCACTTCCTTCATCTTCCTATAAGAAGGAAACCAAGACCGATTGTTAGAAAAAATGGGGAATTTTTTGAAGAAAAGCAATACATTGTAAAAACTTTCTGAAGTAGAGTAATGGAAATACAACATTAACTAGTGCCCAAATTCTGGTTTCAATTGTTGTGTTGAAGTTATTGAAAATAATTATCTGGTTGTCTTCAATTTGATGTTTTTCTTGTTATTTAAATTAGTGTATCAAGTATATATCTGGTTTATCAAATCACATTCATGTTTTGTGTGGTTTATTTGATTGGTTTCTTCAAGTAAGAATTAAATTCATTTGAATAAGTCACAGTAACCTAGAAGAATCATTTGGATTAAAAAGTAGAGCCTAGTAATTAATTTCCTTGCACATTTATGCAAGTCATAAACATCAAAGTGCCAAACAATTTGAGTTATAACTAGTAGGAGAACACATATTATTCTATGTTTTGACTCTATTACCTAGTGGAGGAAAGGCACCGATCATCTCTATCCCTAAAGAAATTTTATAAAAAAAATTTCCATACTTTTTTAATTTTCAATTGTAGGAGTAGTAGCAGTTAGTTTTGTATTTTTTATTATCTATTTCAAACCCTCATGCCAATGTGAAATAGATTGAGAAAGGATGATTTAATTGACAAAATTGTAATCACACAAACCCTGCAAATCTGTGTGAGGTTTTTAATCTGCTTGGTTATCATCAATTAGTCAAAGGAAAGTTAACAATCACTAGTGATAGAGGTACACCCACTGAGGAATAGAAGAGCCTAAAGAGCACAAAATTCTAACGATTCTGGTTAATTCCATCTGTTGGCCAGATCACTTGTTGAACTTGATCATAAAGCTTGGCATACTTTTAGGGTTTGACAATCTGTTGATTTGGGAACCAATAGATTGGTGACTCTACTAGGGAGGAACTAAGAGTTGTGTCTTATATTGAGTCATATTCCCATGTTTACAAATACCCACACTCTTGAAGGTCATGATTGAGAAGTTTTCTCCCAGTTGAGACACCAACAGATTGGTGACTCCACTGGGGAGTTTTGTTGCAGTAGTGGTGAAGAGATATGTGAATGACTCTGTTGTTGGAGAAGACCCAGAAAATAAAATTAATTCCTCTTTAAAAGAGGTGGCAACTCCATTAAGAAGTACTTGATGAAGAGTACAAAGACATCTCAGAACTGCAACATTTCCAATCAAATTCATGTATCAATTTGAGGAGGAAAATGATGAGTATTTACATATTCAAGAAAAATGTCAAGACTCCATAATGAAATTAGAATATTGCATATCCCCCTTAGATGCATTTATTGGCCTAAGGAGACATGATGGAGAATATGGATTTGCTCTATTCACAAGAATGTTGGATATCTATATGCAAATACCTAATTATTAAAGGCCTAATGAATCCATATGCATTGACTTGTTCATGAGAATATATGAGCCTAATTTAGTTTATTGGCCTGAGTCATTGAAGCTAGCTACTATCGATCAGGTGTGCGAATTGACATTTGTTATAGAGAGAATTAGGTATGAACATGCTAGCAATGTTAAATATCATGATGCTAAAAATGGTGATACCATTAATGGATGTGGGGAGAAATGGCACAATGCCGCTTGTAGAAGAGCCATGTGCAGATGAAAGTTGCAGCTATAGTATTTTAGATGTAGATGAAGATAAGCTTGTGGAAGGACAACTCATGCCCTTGAAAATGGATTGCAGTGATGAGAAAGTTGTTGATAATATGCTATATAGAGATCTCCCTTGCTTTGCTGGTAAGAATGAAGAATACTTCAACAATGGAGTGAGTAAAGAGATATGTGTATTTGAAGATGACTTCTAGAATTATCCAAACCCATTGTATGATGAAATGACAAAAGAAAAATAGATTATATATGGCCAAGGTGTGTCAAAACATGATTTTCTTGTGTTTTCAAATCTACTCTATGATGAGGATGAAGCAATTTTAGATGATCAGGATGTTGTATCAACTTGTGAAGCAAAAAACTCTACTGATGAAACTAGTACATCTGATTTCATATTTTTTAATTCTAAGTTTAGTTGTGATGCTGAAGCTGATGAAAGTAGAGAGTGTACCAACAATGAGGTGAATGAGGAAGTAAGTTCACTCATCAATGAACAAACATTAGATTTGTTGACAGTTGAATATCAGAGAGTTTCAAGATCACAACTATGTGAGCAAGCTACATGTGATGCTTAAAATGTTCAGTTAGAAACCATCATTTGGTGAATGATAACAAGTGTGATGAAATAAAGTATCACATAAAGTATGAGTCTGGCTTGTTTTGTGGTTGAGACTTCTTATCACATGATGATAATTTTTTTTAGATAATTCTTGATTTCTAGATGCATAATAATGGAGAATGCACTAAGTATAGCAGGTTGATGAAAGATGTCAACATATTTTGTCAAGCAAATTTCAATAATATTTTTAGATTGGCTTCACTATAGTGTGATAAAAACCAAGTATATGACAGAGGAAAATAGAGGTATTTCTTTTCTGGTGGCCTTGTGCCATCATTTGTGGTTTGATTTTTCAAACCATACTAGTTCAGAGTAGAGGAGAGGTTTGACTCTGTTACCCAATCAATTAAACACTCGATCTACTTCCACCAAAGATCTAAATTCATTCTATGTCTGCAAGGGACATACATCCCCAATCAGAGCCACTATTGGCACCTTCAAATTTTGGTAAAATTTGAAGTACCTTTGGTAAAGGAATTGATTACATCACTCATAAATACACCTGTGAAATCTGTCCTAGTAGCCTTCTTTGAAGGATCATAACTTGAAGCCTATTCAATTTTATGCCAAATAACTTGGTAAGAACATTCATTTGCCATATGTAAGTGTGTACATTTGATTTCAACTTCTTATGATCATATTTTACAAGGTTTTGAAGCACCTAGTTGGAGGGTTCTGGAAGAGTTTGTTGTTTGCACATTATTAGATCTGCTAGGGTGGTCAACTTTGGATGTCAATATTTACAAGATGGATGATTGTCATGATGAACCAATTGGTACTTTAATTGTCCCCATGTTCACATGCTTCTATGTCCATTTTCCAATCCCCAGTACCTTGTTTGATATTTTTCAAAGTCAAAAGCAAATGGAGTTTTCACATTTTTTATGTCTATATTTCCAAAAGGTTTCAAAGGGGTCACCTTTGATCTTTAATACCTTGTGAAGGAAGTGGATTGGAGAAAATCCCTTATGTACATGTGCTCATTGGGCCTAAATGAACTATTTTCCCTAGTGGTAGCTTCCCAAGAAGAGATCTAGTATTTTTTCAAGCTGGTGATTTGGGGAGTTCCAGTTAGTTTTTGACAGGTGTAGTTTTAGAAAAAAAACTAGATGAGCTACTTTGAGCATTAATATCTTGCAATCTTGATGGTGTCATGCAAATCCATTTGACGAACTTGCTCCCATATCATTAGTCAACATGTCAGTGCATTTTTATGGCTTCAAGGGAATGTTTGATTAGTTTTCCAGGGTGATTCCGGAGGTTACTTGACTTATTTTGGTCATAGTACAAAATGTTAAAAAGAAAATTCTAATTCAGTTTTTCACCCCAGATGAATATATAAGTAGTCTCAATTTAATTTAGGATGAAAATTGTTTTAGAATTTTTTTAGTCAGGACCACAAGGGGATCTAGCATGTGTCACACAATTGTGAATTCATAAGATTAGTTGATTTAACTTTTGAACATGTTTAGGGGGCATGGTGAAAAAAGTGTGCGGGAGAGCGAGTGACTCAAAGCCTTCCCCATGTCCGCATAAAAGCTAGGTCTCAAACCCTAAAATGGATGTGGTATTGTGTTGGGATGCATTTGGGTTACTTGTGGAGCAATAGGCTATTGAGACAGGAACCCATCCTAAATTTTTTTCATACTCAGCTAAAATGAAATAGTCTTGCAGATTCAAAGGTGGGGTACCATTACAAAGAATTAGGCACAAGTCACTATTGAATGATGGAAATAACATCCAAAGACACTAGAAATGTAGTCACAAGGTGTTTCAAGTATGTGCCTAACTGGTGTTGTCATTGATGTCAACATATCAATGTTGCCATTGGTGTCAATTGTGCTCTTGTTTATAGCAGAAACAGCTAGTAGTTTGCTCTACATTTCTTGTAGAACAAATATCTTTGTCTATGGATTGGAATTTATTTAGAGGAATGTATGAAGATGCTATGTTCCAAGTTCAAGCCTTTGGTATGAAGAATTGAGTGAGTTATGTTCACCAGAGTGAGAACTGCTTTTTCTGTATATTTTGGTGGTGACAGGGAGAATGTATTATGCTCTACATTCCTCCGCATTTAAGTATTTTAGTGTGCGGTTCTGGAATCAAGTTTGAAATGATGATAAGTGCCTTCAACTCCAATGGTTCATGATTTGGTGGTTTGCAAGCAATCTTTTCTTTATGACAGTGGACAACAGTTATATTCAAGTGCTCTGGATTGAAGAATCTCTTTAATAAAGTGATTAAAGGTTGTGCGGATGTTAGATTGTCGATTACAATATGCTTGTGGATGTCTCTTGATCATGTTCCTACTTTTGGATTGGTCTGCAACGAGAAATTTGGATCATAGATAAAGACTATTCCTAGAAGGCTTAGTGTTAAGACCAGTCTTGGCTAACTTGGTTGTTTTTACTACTTGCGGAGATACATCGAAGATTGTTGAATCATGTCGTGGCATGGAAGATTACATTTGAGTGCCAACTAATGCATAACATGATCCACATACATCTTTATGTTAGCAAATTTAGTTAGGTCTAGACCTATTTCTATGTATGATTGTAATGTTGACCTTGAAGATTGTTCGAATGGTTGAGGAATGTAATGCCAACCTTGATGTACATTCCAAGGTTGATGAATTGTATAAAAACATGTAATGTAGTTGCAAAAAATATGTCCTTGTGCAAAAATGTGAAGATAAGTGAAAAGGTGTAAGAAGAGAAGAGTAGTGGAGTTATACTATGCTTCAATGGAACTGAACCCAGGCATGGAGTAGATGCCATCAAATCAGTTCACCAACCCTTAGCAGTGAGCTGAACTTGGTAGTGAACCCCAACATTTGCAGTGAACATTTTGGGTAGTGAGCCCTACGGCATTGAGCCTTTGATTTTTGGTATTATTATAACATATTTATTTCTATGGGCTAACACCCATAGTGGTTTTTCCCTTATAGGGTTTTCCACATAAAAAATATGGTGTCTCATGTGTCTCATGTGTTGTTTTGTTGAGCTTCTTGTTTCATGCTTTCATGGTTAGATCTTAATAACAATGATTAAACATTTGATGTTCTTATATTCATAAGTGGTTAAAGTTTTTGAGATAATTGATTCTCCCCCCTTCTTAGTCGTCTTGTACATTTCAACAATTGGTATTAGAGCAAGGTTCCTTGGAAGTAAGCCTAATAGCTTGAGGTTGATCCAAGATGTCTTATAAGAAGGAAGCTCCATAGTTTGATAGGATGAATTATGCTTTATGGAAGGTATGAATGAAATGCCATCTCCTTTGTCTTGGTTATAGAGTGTGGAAAGTGACAGAGACAAAGTATACCATGCCTCAGAATGGTTTAACAATTGAAGATGAAATCAAAGAATATGAGTTAAATATAAAAGATAGAGATGCTCTGTTAAGTGCCTTGTCTGACACTGAGTTAGTAAAAGTCATGGATCTAGATTCTGCTAATGAAGTCTGGGAAAAGTTGAAAATTTTGTATGAAGGAGATGAATCTATAAAAAGAGCCAAATTGTAGGGCCTGAAAGCAAAATATGAGGGTTTAAATATGAGTGAAGATGAAAACATAACAACCTACATGCAAAAGGTTAATGAAATTGTCAATAGAATAAAAGGTATGGGAGGAACTATCGATGAGAAGGAAGTTGTGATAAAAATTCTTAGGTCATTACCTAAGTCCTACAGTCACAAGATAACTGCAATTAAAGAAGTAATGACTGTAAAAGAAGTCGATAAGGATTAGTTACTTGAAAATATTACATCCTTTGAGATAAGAGAGTTGGGCGATGCTCTACCGAAGATTGAGACTACCTTCAAAGCTAGTACTTTAGAGAAGATCTCCAGAGTTGAGAAGTATAAGGTGGAATCTGACGATGAGCTTGATGAAATTGAAGCCAACTTTGTTGATAGACTACAAAGAGGTTCTAGTAAGTTCAAAGGCAAATTACCTTTCAAATGTTTTACATGTGGCAAGATTGGTCACTATGCTTCTAGGTGTCCTGAGAGAATTGAAAGGAATAGAAAAATATTTGAGAATAGACCTAGGGTTCCAAAGAAATGCTACTATGTTAGAGATCTTGATGATGAGTGTGTAAAAGATGATGAATCTGATGATGCTAGTACTAGTGCAAATGAATGCTTGTTTATTGCAATTAAAGAAGAACCTGTGTCTACTAATCCTACTAGCTATGTGAAGAAATAAAAATCAATGGAAGAAAGTGCTTTGGTTGTTCATGTTGAGAAAGATAAAGATGAATGTATTATTGATAGTGGTTGCTCACATCACATGATTGGTGACAAAAGTAAGTTTGTGAATTTGGAAAAATATGATGGATGACTAGTTAGGTTTGGAGATAATGCACCTGGTAAGATTTGTGGAAAAGGATCTATTTCTTTTTATGGAAAGCACATCACTGATAATTTCCAATATGTGAAGGGTTTAAAACATAATATTTTGAGTGTTGGTCAGATGTGTGACAAAGTTTATGATTTGAGATTCAAAGATAATGGGTACAAGATCATGGAAAGCTCTAGAACAATGATTTCTATTGGTAATAAGACCAGAGGTAACATTTACTAATTAAGAGGAACTAATGATTATTGTTTATTGGCTCAGACATATGAGATTGGTTGTGGCATAGAAGGATGTGTCATCAATTTTGATGATTTGGTGAAGATAAGTTTTGCATAGGTTGTAAGAGATCTACCTAAACTTGTGAAGCCTGCCAACACCATTTGCAAGGAGTGTCAATTTGGGAAACAAACAGGAACAAGTTTCAAAAGCAAAGAACAATTATCTATTGGATTGTTGGAGCTAGTACATATAGATTTGTGTGGTCCCACAAGAACAAAAAGTTTGCAAGGTGACATGTATTTTATGTTGCTTATTGATGATTATTCTAGAATGACTTGGGTCACTTTTCTAAAAGAAAAATCTAAAGCCCTAGAAAAGTTCAAAGATTTCAAGGCAATGGTTGAGAATGTGTTAGAGTTGAGGATCAAATGCTTAAGTTCTGATAGAGGAGGTGAGTTCGCATCAAATGAATTCAATAATTTCTGTGAAGAACAAGGGATAAAGAGATAGTTGTCTACACCTAGGACTCCTTAACATAATGGAGTTGTTGTAAGAAAGAACAAGATAGATCAAGAGGCTGCAAGGACTATGTTAAAGGAAGCTGACCTACTAGAAGTATATTGGAGAGAAGCCATATATAACACCTCTAAAACTCCTTTTGAATTATGGTATGGAAGAGTTCCTATAGTGAAGTATTTCAAAGTGTTTGGTAGAAAATGTTATATTAGAAGAGAAGAAGAACTAGGCAAGTTTGATGCTAGATGTGATGAAGGAATTTTTCTTGGTTACTCTACCAAGAGCAAGGCCTACTAGTGCTACAACAAGAGATTGAAAAAAGATCATTGAAAGTGCTAATGTGAAGGTGGATGAAGACAAGGAACAATATCATATATGAGTGGCTATGAATCAGATGAACCTGTGGCTATAGTGAATGAGAAAAAGTTGAACAAGAAGATAGCCAAGATTAAAAAGAGGCTTTGGAAAGTGTTTTTAAGACTCCCAAGTATGTAAGGATTAATCATTCTGAAGATCAGATTATATGTGACAAAAAAAAGGGGTACTAACAAGGAAAAGAGATGCAGAAGAACAAGTGAAATACTATTTGCTTTCAAAAGTTAAACCTAAAAATGTTAGTGAAGCTTGCAATGATGAAAATTGGGTAAAGTCTATGGAAGAAGAACTAATGTAGATAAAGAAAAATCAAACTTGGGAACTAGTTCCTAGACCTACTGAAAAGAATGTGATTGGCACCAAATGGGTTTTCAAAAACAAGATGAATGAAAATGGAGAAGTAATAAGGAACAAGGCAATATTGAAATGCAAAGGATATTCTTAGGTTGAAGGGATAGATTTTAAAGAGACCTTTTCTCCTATGGTAAAGATTGAAGAAATAAGAATGTTCTTGACATTTGCATCTTTCAAATGTTTTAAAGTGTATCAGATGGATGTCAAGTTTGTATTCTTAAATGGTGAGTTGGAAGAGGAGGTCTACATTGAACAACCAGAAGGATTTTAGTTATCAAACCAAGATAACATGGTGTACAGACTGAAGAAGGCCTTGTATGGATTGAAGCAAGCCCACAAAGCTTGTTATGCAAGGTTAGACAAGTATTTGTTGCAATTAGGGTTCAGTAAGGGCACTGCTAATAGAAATCTCTATTTCAAAATCAATGATAATCAAATCTTGATTGTTGTAGTCTTTGTTGATGACATTATCTTTGGAGGAAATGAAGGTATGTGCATGAAGTTTGCAGGAGAAATGCAAAAGGAATTTGAAATCTCTATGTTTGGTGAAATGAATTTCTTTCTAGATAAAGGAATCTTCATTTCTTAGTCTAATAATGTGAAAGGGTTGTTGAAGAAGTTTGGGATGGAGGACTCCAAACCAGTATGTACACCCATGGTGACTAGCTGCAAGTTGAGCAAAACTGATGAATCACCTAAGACTAATTAGAAAAGGTATAGATATGTGATTGGAGGATTACTTTATCTAACTCAAACCAGACCTAATATAATGTATGTAGCATGTCCTATGGAAAGATTTCAAGAAGATCTTAGAGAGTCACATGTGATGGCAATCAAGAAAATCTTGAGGTATTTGAAAGGCACATCAAATCATGGATTGTGGTATCCAAAGGATAATGACTTCACTCCCAGTGCTTATACAGATACAAATTGGGCTAGAGATATTGATGATAGAAAAATTACAAGTGGAGGTGCTTTCTTCTTGGGTAATAGATTGGTTTCATGGCTAAGAAAGAAGCACGATTCAATCTCCTTATCTATTGTACAAGCAGAGTATATTACAACAACATGTTGTTGCACTCAAGTGTTATGGATGAAGCAGACTTTGAAGGACATAAGAGTTGTGTATGAAGATCCAATTACAATTTTTTGTGACAATACAAGTGCTATAAACATTTCAAAGAATCTAGTGATGCATTCAAGAACAAAGCATATATCAATAAGGTATCACTTTTTGACAAAAAAGGTGATAGAGAATGAAGTAAAGATGGAATATGTGTCCACAAAGTATCATAATGTGGATATTTTCACTAAGCCTCTACCTAAGGATAACTTTGAGTATCTCAAAGAAATGTTAGGGGTTATTACCCCTCCTACTCTAAACTAAGATGCATAGGAATGCATCAGTCCAGTGGTGCCCAAAGCCTCATTTTCTTTTATCTAGATTGATGTTTTCAGAGCTACCTCTCAGGGAGAGTAGCTAGATGTTATTGACATGAGTTCTTGATATACAGTAGTAAATGTTACAAAATTGATAAAAGAATAATTCTAGTTTGATCAGAGTAGTAGAGTTCAAGTATGTGCCCTTTGCTATTGATGTCAAAGGGGGAGAGAAATCATGTGAAAAACTTCAGGGGAGAAAGAGTGTAGATGTGTAAAATGAAATGGGGAGTATCTTGTCTTGATGGTCTTTACAAATTTTCACATATGTTTCCATCAATGACAAAGGGGGAGATTATTTCAAGTACATTCCTAATCGGTGTTGTCATTGATGTCAACATATCAGTGTTGCCATTGGTGTCAACTATGCTCTTGTTTACAGTAGAACAGTCCAGTAGTTTTCTCTGCATTTATTGTAGAATGAATGTATTTGTCTATGGACTAGAAGTTATCTAGAACCATGTCTAAAGATGCTATGTTCCAAGTTTGAGCCTCTGATATGAAAAATTGAGTGAGTTATGTTCACCAAAGTGAGAACTACTTTTTCTATATATTTTGGTGGTGACAGAGAGAATGTATTATGCTCCGCATTCCTTCACATTTAAGTATTTCAGTCTGCAGTTCTAGAATCAAGTTTGAAATGATGATAAGTGCCTTCAACTCCAATGGTTCATGATTCGGTGGTCCACAAGTGATCTTTTCTTTATGACAGTGGACAATAGTTATGTTCAAGTGCTTTGGATTGAAGAATCTTCTTGATAAAGTGATTAGTGGTTGTGTGGATGTTCTTGGTGATTAAAATGTGCTTATGGATGTCTCATGATTGTGTTCCTACCTTTGGATTGGTCCACAAAGAGAAATTTGGATCATGGATAAAGATTATTCCTAGAAGACTTAGTGTTAACACCAGTCTTGGCTGACTTGGTTGTTTTCACTACTTGCAGAGATACATCAAAGATTGTGGAAGCATGTCATGGCATGGAAGATTGCATTTGAGTCCTAGCTAAGGCATAACATGATCCACATACATCTTTACCTTAGCAAATTTAGTTTAGGTCTAGACCTATTTTTATGTATGTTTATAATACTGACCTTGGAGATTGTTCCAATGGTTGATGAATGTAATGTCGACCTTGATGTACATTCCAAGGTTGATGAATTATATAAAAACATGTAATGTAGTTGTGAAAAAGATGTCCTTGTGTGAAAATGTGAAGATAAGTGAAAAGGTGTAAGAAGAGTAGAGCAGAGGAGTTATACTATTCTTAAATGGAATTGAACCTAGGCATGGACTAGATGCTATCAAATTAGTTCACCAACCCTTGGCAATGATCCACCCCCTTGTAGTGAGTCAATCTTGGTAGGGAACCCCAACATTTGCAATGAGCATTTTGGGCAGTGAGCCCTAAGGTAGTGAGCCTCTTTTTTTCAGTATTGTTATAACATATTTCTTTCTATGGGATAACACCCACCATGGTTTTTTCCTTATAGGGTTTTTGACATTAAAAATTTGGTGTCTCATGTGTTTTTTTGTTGAGCTTCTTGTTTCATGCTTTCATGGTTAGATCTTAATAATATTGATTGAACATTTGATGTGTTGATATTCATAAGTGGTTAAAGTTTTTGAGACAATTGATTCACCCCCCCTCTTAGTTGTCTTGTACATTTCAACACAAGTTCGATCAAATACAACACACTCAAGCTAGGGTAAAAGGAAATGTGGCAACTTTTTTTGAAAGAAGCACTGATTGCTAGAAAGAAGTATGGCTTGAAATGGTGGCACAAATCATATAAGAGATGGTGTGATGTCTAAATGAGATGAGTAGCCATATAGAAATAAGCTCCATCCATTTTATAGAAGCAAGGCGATGTATTTTACACATAGCAATACCACTATCAAAGAATACCACATGAGAATAAAGGCATTTCTATAAAAAGACAGTTCATCCCTTGTATAAGGCATGAGCCATAATGAGAAGCAATGCACATATATCATAAATATGCAGGTTTAGCAAAGAAAGAGGCTATGCACCATATAAGGGTGCAGGCTCTAAAAATTCAATGGCACAATCTCAATAGACATAGCGCACTAACTTTAAAGCAAGGCACTATATAGGTGATAGCCCAGCCATGGAAAGAACAAACACAACCTTCTTCAAACTTGACAACCTATGTCAAAAAGATGGCACCAGCATAAGACAAGATGTGCAAACCATACCATGAGAATGCTGCCTATTCGAAGGAGAGGCACGACCTCAAAACAATGAAGGCATAGCACCAATACAAAAGGTACATTCCTATGAAATGAAGAACACAATAGCTATATGTAAAGAATAGTGTATTGAATTAAAGCTATGTGGAATGTCAAAAAGATGGTGTGGCCTGTTAGAGAAGCTCAGTCTAAAAGTGATGGAGGCACAACTATATTAAGAGAAGAAGTGTGGTTTGGAGGAAAGGCACCAACCCAAGGAAATGGGTCACAGCATATATTGTACATCTCAATCTAGTGGCTAGAAAATTCAAAAACATGTTATGAACAAGGGTCAAGGAATTCACCATAAACCATGTGAAGTACAAGGAAACAAATACTTCAGTAAGCAAAGGCATCATGGAGATCTTAGATCAAGAAGAATCTGCATGTCAAGCATTGAAGGTTTTGAAGTCTTCTATGATCCTTGAATTTAGTGATAGAATGGAAAAAAGAACAAAGAACAAAGTTCATTGCACTATCGCATCAGTTGGTAAGGATATGTGCGAGATGGTGGTAAGAGATTAAATAATCATAAGATAACCCATAGCCCCGCAACAAGTGTGCCATAATGTCAAAGGTAATCTACAGTATTGCGGGAGCATACAAAACGTGTAAGAATAAACAATGCAGTGAAGCATAAACAAAATTTTATTACAATAAGAATGTGGTGAATATTTCTACACTTAGGGAAAATTTATTAAAATTAATTACAACATTGAATATGTAATATGTTTTCATTGAGAAGTGAAACATTTCTACCGAGAGAGTAAAGTGAATATAAAAGTTTTGGAGTGGGTAATTTTTTTTACCTGAAGGATATGTTTACTAAATTGGGTGAAAGTGTATACAGGTAAATGTAAAGGTGAAATTGCTAGCCATAGAAGGATAATAATAATCATCAAGATTAATGTATTGCAAAGTAAGTTATATTGGCAAAAATATTTTTCACAGGGTTGCAAAGACAAAGGAAGATAAAAAATTAAATATTTTCAGTTGTGAAGAGAGATAAACAAAAGATAATCTATGTAATGAAAAGTTTCATCTGGGTGGGTAGTTAAATGGTTGTAACAGTCTAAAGCTTGTTGCTTCCTTCATCTACCTATAAGAAGGAAACTGAGACCGATTGTTAGAAAAAAATGGGGAATTTTTTGGAGAAAAGCAATACATTGTAAAAACTTTCTAAAGTAGAGTAATGGAAATACAACATTAACTAGTGCCTAAATTCTAGTTTCAATTGTTGTGTTTAAGTTATTGATAATAATTATCTGGTTGTCTCCAATTTGATGGTTTCCTTGTTATTTAAATCAGTATATCAAGTATATATCTGATTTATCAAAGCACATTCATGTTTTGTGTGGTTTATTTGATTGGTTTTTTCAAGTAAGAGTTAAATTCATTTGAAGAAGTCACAGTAACCTGGAAGGATCATTTGGATTAAAAAGTAGAGCTTGGTAATTAATTTCCTTGCACTTTTATGCAAGTCATAAACATCAGGGTGCCAAACAATTTGAGTTATAACCAGTAGGAGGACACATATAATTCTAGATTTTGACTCCATTACCTAGTGGAAGAAAGGCACCAATCATCTCTATCCCCAAAGAAATTTTATAAAAATCTTTTCTATACATTTTTAATTTTTAGCTATAGGAGTAGGAGTAACAGTTAGTTTTGTATTTTTATTATCTATATCAAACCCTCATTCAAGTGTGAAATAGATTGAGAATGGATGATTTAATTGACAAAATTGTAATCACACAAACCCTACAAATCTGTGTGAGTTTTTTAATCTGCTTGGTTATCATCAGTTAATCCCAGGAAAGTTAACAATCACTGGTGATAAAGGTACACCCATCTAGGCATAGCAAAGCCTGAAGGGTAGGGAATTCTAACCATTTTGGTTAATTCGATTCATTAGCTAGATCACTTGTTGAACTTGATCATAAAGCTTGCATACTTTTAGGGTTTGACAATCTGTTGATTTGGGAACCAACACAACCTGTCGATGCACCTTTAAAACTTGTTGGTGTGCCCTTGTCAACTATTAGTGCACACATGTGAAAAGGTATAAATTAGTAAGTTGCTCTCTATTTTGGGTTATTTATTGTGTTTTCTACCTCTTTTTCAGTTCTATGTTTTTTGTTCCTCTATTTTCTATCATTTATTTTTTAGTTTCAAGTTAATCTTCTTTCAGGTTTTGGAACTAAATCTATACAACATCTACCTTGGCTAAAGAAAAAAAAATTCAAACTACTAACATATTTGGTGCAGAACATTTGTTGAAGGAACTATCTTTTTTATACTAAGTCTTAAAAAACACTTCAATTTTTTAAGGGAATTAATGACTATATTCTGTGTCTTGAATGCCTTAAGTATAGATGCTCTTTCCTCACACTAAAAAGTGACCTTGGAAATCAGAAACACTTAAGTCATTTGTTTACTTGCTTTGTTCCCAGAGACTCAAGACTAACATGTATGCTCTTCTCTCACATTGAAAGATGATCTTTAGAATTAAAAGTGCTTGATATCTGTTCTAGGGGGGCTGCTAGGGGATTTCATCACATCTAGGGATGACACCAATTACATGTTTAGGTGTGGTATACAAATGTCATGAGTATTGAAAGACTCAACTTCAAAGGAAGGACCCATTCAACTCCAAGAAAAAAAAACCTTCGAGATACTTGGTCTGCCAAGACTCGTATGGTTGAGCGTCAGTTGACTAGGACACCCATGTTCACATATTTGTGCCCCCCATACCTAGCGTATATTGGGGACTCCCTAGAATCCTTGTAAACCTAGCTAAGACCATCAACCATTTTGTAATTTGATGCAAGAGATGCATAATGTATCCTGAAGTTACTCACCATCTATACTACCTTGAAGGTGAGATACAAGTTTTCTTTGGGCAAGGCATCAAAGCCTCCAAGGAAAGGGGTATTGGGTGTATGTCCTTTATCCTTAGCTATCTACTCAGGGGGAAGTGTTCTTAGTTAGGTAAGAACATGGATACGTATTCAATCATGTTGGCTCACATTATGACTCAATCCTACTTCAATAATATTTAGGTTGTTGCATAAAAGAAGTATTTGGTGTGTCTTCTCTTGTTATATACTCATTTTTCACTATTTGTTATCTATGAAGGTTCATAGCCTTGCACACAATCTTCCAAAGTTACAAGTGTCAAAATTACCATTATGCATTTGTGTTTGTTTTCTTTCCAGAGATATTCCAAACTACTACTATCCAAGAATCCAAAAAGAAAATTAGTCTTAAACTTGTCCATTTGATAGCATTTTCATTTTCCAAAAATTCCAAAAATTAAAAAAAAAATGTCTTAAATTTTCCATTTGATAGCATTTTCCTTTTCCAAAAATCTAAAAATCCAAACAAAAATAGTCTTAACCTTTTTCTTTATTCTTTTCCAAAAATCCAAAATCCAAAAATGCTAGTCTTAAATTTTCCATTTGATAGAATTTTCCTTTTCCAAAAATCCAAAAATCCAACACCATTAGTCTTAAATCTTTCCATTTGATAGCATTTTCCTTTTCCAAAAATTACAAAAAATCTAGAAAAATTAGTCCCAAACCATTCCATGTTGGTATTGTTATTACATTCTCCCATCTATTGCTAATTTTTTTCATAGATCATCTACATCCATCCTCATTCCATCTTGTCTTAGACTTTTCAAAACTTCATCCTTTTGAGACTACAAGGTTAACCCATCCTCATACCATAATCATTTTTCTAATTTATCCCAAACATCACACCAGCTTTTCATCCTCTTAGTTATTAATCCCAAATCTAGATAAAAAATCCACTAGTTGGTCTTTAGTTTAAGAAGTTTTCCTCTCTTAAATTCATAGACAAATTAGTATCCACCAAACTAGTGAACCACCTAGCTTAAGACAGTGGCTCCTTTTAAGTTAGCGAAACTAACTACCTTTTTTATCTTGTCTTGCCTTGAAATCATTAGTCTATTTCTTGGTAGATAATCTAAATCCCACCATCCTATAATCATTTGATCTAGATTTATAACTTATAACCAAACAATCATCCATCACAATTGCCTTAGAGTCTTAAATTTTCCTAAAAAAAAGTCTAAACACATCATCCATCCCTATTTCTATCTAAATTTTTGCCTATGTATCGTCAAAGTGCATCTATGACTATTAGTCAAAATCTTTGAAGACATGCCTTTGTTCTCTATCATCACGCTTTCGCCCTATGTCAATGCACCTTTTTTTTCTATTAGTGTACCTATACAACAAGTAAAATCAGATATATTTTGCTTCCTCATCCATCTCAATTTCCATATCATATGCCTTTAACTAGATCTCAACACAAAAAAGCTATGGAAAACACCCAAAATCTGCTTCAAGGCAATGTCAAAGTACCCAGCCTGAAGTACCTATTGATGCCTCCAATTTTACCATAGGCATGGACTCCAACATCTTTGTCCCAAATGGATATATAGTAGGAACTTCTTCATCTCAAAGTCTAGGTCAACAAAATCAAGAAGAATCCCAAGACCTTGATGAATGCATGCAAAATCCCAAGTTCTTAGATGCTCTAGATAAACTTTTGGATTCCAATCAAAATCATTTATTTCATCTACTTGTCAAAAGAGGTTATAAGTTGCCTAGCAACTTTGATTTATCCCAAATTTAGGAGCAAGACCCCATAAAAATCTCCATTTCCACCATGGGTGGAGGACATCCCACTTCAATTTCAACCACATCCACCTTACTGCCCACTATTCAAAATCCACCCACTCATGAGGTTCCTTCACTAATTAATTTAAGATATCAAAATCTGATAACACTTGAACCACTTCTAACACCTTCATACATGTTAGGATGCCAACATCAATCCTATATTTCAAATAATTCTCATGCTAACCCTCCACAAACATCTCAATCGTCTTCTTCTATTCCAAATAATTCTTATGCTAACCCTCTACAAACATCTCAAACATCTTCTTCTATTCCAAATAATTCTTGTGCTAACTCTCTACAAACATCTCAACCATCTTCTTCTATTAAAAATAACCCTAGTGCTAATCCTCCACTTCTAATACACCTACCAATCTATCACATGGTTCTTCCTATCAAACTAACACAAACCTTGATAACATATCCCAACCACCAACATGGCTCATCATAGCAAGGTCTTGCTCCACCCAACCAATATCAACAACCCCCAACTCAATACCAACAACCACCAACCCAATAACAACAACCACCAACTCAATATCAACAAACACCAACCCAATACCAACAACCTCCAACTCAATACCAACAACCACCAAATAGCCACCAAATCAATATCAACAACCACCTTCATCATCCCTCCAACAAACCTTTGCACACCAACAACCACCTTCATCAAATATTCAACAAAATTTTGCACCACCACCATCTAGAATGAACTTAAAATATACAACATGCAAAAATAGATTTATGATCTTTCACTCAGAAACACCAAAAAGACTTTCTCATTTGAGGAAGTTTGTCCATATCCATTAGATCAATCTATTCCCATGATCCCTTTTCCTACTAACTTTTAAATACACAAATTCAAAAAGTACAAGGTAAAAGGTGATCCACAAGAACTCTTAAGGGAATTTTACATGGCTGGTTTAGAGGTTGCCAACAACGATTCATATCTCTTGCATCTCTTCCCCCGCAATCTCGAAGGGCAAGCCATGGAATGATTTTTACACTTACCTCCGAGTATCAAATATTTTAGTGAATTAGCCAAGAAGTTCGTTACCCATTTCTCTTTTAACATCGAATACAAACTCTCCATGACAGACTTGTGTAACACTAAACAAAGAAATGGTGAAAGCTTCATCTCCTTGATGCAGGAGCATCCCAGGTTGTAGAGCAATCTTGCATCAACCAAAAACATTTTGCATTCCTTCTTTTCTTTCATTTTCAGTTCAGTTTAGTTAGTTCAATTTTCAACATTTTGTACCACATGTTTCCACATCTTTATATCAGATCTCACAAAGTAGGACCTAGCATCTACATGTCATCATCGACATCATATCCAAATTTTAGGTCATTTGGACTTGTCTGCTAAAAGTTATCATTATTAGAAGATCAACTATTTTCACAGAGTAGAGCATTCAGGCAATCAATTGAAGGAGAAGGTTTACGGAGCACTTTTGTGACTTGTAGAGCTAAATGATACATGTCACAATGCACATAAGGATTAGATAGACCTTTCTTGAGGTCCACACATTGATTCATACATCTATGGAGCATTACCAAATGTTTAGGCCCAACCTATTGGTTTCTACACATTACATTCCTTCATTGGAGTTTGTAACCTTTCTTGGCTGACATGGAGGATTTCATGAGATTGTAGATGATATATAAAGATCTCTAGGATGTATTAGGAAGTTAGTTGATTTCATAAGATAGATAGGAGATTCTTTTCGAGAAGGCACTTCAATGTCATATCTTCCATATCTGTTGTAACTAGAATTAGGCCTATGAACCCTTGTGATTGTAGCCTACATGTTGTCGGCATATAAACATTATGACTATATGATATATTGAGCATCTTGTTGGTTCCTCTAATTGATATGTCAGAGTCCTCTAAATATTTAGCTAATTTTGTTGTGGTAAGGGCTCTAGGTTAGTGGTCAATGAACAAGATTACAACAATAAGTTGAAAAATATTCTACACTTTTGGTTCTGCATGACCAAGGCAGGTGTACCTATACAAAATCTAAGGGATATATCTTGACTAATGCTAGATATTTCATTAAAACATAAGGTTCTCAATAGCATTTTACTAGGGAAATGACTGACTCCATTTTGATTGGCCTAACCTTATGATAGTATAGTCATACCCTGATTGAGAATGAATATTTATCCAAACACATGTTTAACAGAACAATAGATATAAAAATGATTTAAGTTTATTTCAAATGGATATAAATCAATGAATTAACCCAATAAGAGACCGGTTCTTAATCCAATGGGTTATAAAATCAAATTGCATAAAACCACTATATCATTCAGGTAATATCACTCCCTATTTGAATAGACTAATGATATCATCACCTTGTATTAACACCTCTTGCACTTGATAACACAAAAACACCCTTCAAAATTATATTGCGGACAATAGTTAATTAGAAGATTTTCCAAGCATATATTCCTCTCCTTGAGAGAAAGCAAGAGAAAACACACAATGCAAAGAACTATAAAGATGAATTAAAATATCATTGATATCTAAAATTCATATCAACTCCATCACATGCAATACATAAAGGATTCCATAACCAGTATAATATTTGTATTAAATTTCAAAAGTAATACTACCTTACATATTTGAACACCAATTTTGACACAATTTTCTTCTATTTCACTTAAATCAAACACATAGTACAATATTGCTTAAGACCTCAGATTTGAAACCCCTACAAAATGGCCCTGAATTCCCATTTATAAAAAAAAATGGGTGTAGACAAGCTTCAGGCCACTAATAGGTGTCATATTTTCATTTTACGAACTTGTATTCATCTTGCCCTAATATAATATGCCAAAAGACATTTTTGTGGCATAACAAGACAAAATACATTCCACTCTGCACATCAATCCAAAGCAACCTAGCAGTTACATAAGAAAAATAAATTATTTCCTAAAGAGGGAATGCTAACTGCTTTGTCACTTACTAGACCCACTCCTATTTATGGAAAACAAGTCGTTATAATAGGATGGATATCCACTCGAGTGGTTGGCCATATGCATGCCGAGCTCAGCTGCCCTTAACAAGAGCACACCTGTAAAGGACAAAATCCTTAGTAGCCACCAAATGGTAGCATCCACTATGCTTCACCACACTCTAGGAATAGGGAAGTGACTTCCCATCTTTTAATAAGAAGTCCCCTCCCACATCAATCCTTAGGCTGTATGTGGAAATCACACACAACGGACCTTGGTGGTGATGAACTCCCATCCAAACAAGGTGCAGCAACAATCATAACCCGCCCCCCTTCACTTTCATTTGTTTAACCTCAATGGACAACACTCCTTCCATTATTTCTTAGGCATTGTTGGAATGCTTAGTGCTGAGGGAGGGGAAGAGAGAGCAATGTTACCTCTCTACCTCTCTGCCCTGTCAAGAAACTTTTAGTAGCATTGATGCACTATAATTGCCAGATAGGAGACCAAACTCCCCATCCAGGTGAAAACAAAGGATAGCACAGAAATTAAGAGATTGTAATGCCTGCAGGCCATCCCTACAAATCTTCCTTGAACCACCCATACCTTAAGAAGATGCATCTCGTTCCTTGACTCTATATGCATAGAGTACTAACCAAGAAAAGAGAGATATAATTCCCCAGACATGGGATGGCAGACACATCATGATAGAGCAAGACATAAATCGCACAGCTTTCTAAACAAGACAAGTTGCAGCCAGAAACAAAGGGGGATTGTCTATTTATAGAAAAAAGGTTGATATCCATGACTCCCTTATTTCTTTCCATATCCAAGCCATTTCAATTCTTCCAGTAGTACACTATCCTTCTACCTAATTAGAAATTCTGGGAATTCCACAATAGCCACCCGGTAAGGAAATGGAGACATTGACACACATTTCTTTTTATCATCTCTAGGCTTTGTAAGTACAAAAATCAATCACAATACCTACTTCAATCAGTGAGAGAGCCAAAGCTCATTTTTCAATCTTTACACATACCTCATTTAATTCCAACGTAGAATGGTGATTTTGATAGATCCCTACAAAAATGACTTCCTACCCAAGAGAAAAGATTACCCTATACAATGGAGGCACAAAGGGCACAAAGACCCTCCAATAAATACTAGAACACACCATATCTCTAGCCTCCCATGCTTCAAACTAATAGTCTAATTTCATCATTTATCAAGATCCTCCATCCAATCAGCGCATTCAACCTCAACAATTAGATCCATCCTGTGAAACACCTCAGCAGCCACCAAAAAAAATTGACATGCCTAGAAGAAGGCATCTATTAGTTTTGAATCCTAACCATGGATTAATATCAATCAATGATCTTCATGGAGATTTGAATTTTCTCCAGCGAAGACTAGCTATCATGAAAGCGTAGTGATCTTATCTCCCAAGACAACACTTCGCCTCTTCACGTTGACCCTCCCTAGGACTACAATGAAAACCTCAGCTCAAGTGAAATGATTGACTAGGTATGTTAGGGCCCACAACACATCCTTTATAGTCCCAATAGGACCCCCAAATATCTTTTGTGAAAGCAAAAACCCTGGTGAAGAACCAAGGCAACAGTCAAAATTCCCCACGTTAGTACACATCATCCATGCGGGCCCTACCAAGTTGGAAGACAATCTAAATTTTCATGAGCCTACGGGAGCTTTAGAATAGTCCCAGTGAGGGTGTATCCTTCCTGTAAAGTGCCAGAGAAAATGCCACATGGCTGCCACATCAGACCTCGTGCCACCGCTGAAGCTTAGAACCAACCTAGCGGAGGTGACAGTTTTAGCGAAAAGGAAAATCCCACAAACGTGGTTGTGACTTAAGGCTTAGATTCAAAATATGCATAAAAGTTTTTTTTAAAAAGGGACCACAATAGGTTGAATGAGTGGGGGGCATAAATAAAGCATGCCTAACATTCAACATGGACATAGATCATTATTCAAGTTGGTTGGGTATTCGACACATTTTAGGTCACGGGATACAAAGGGTAACCCTATGCATAAGGGTCGGTAATCTGACGGCAATGGGGGACTCAAAGGACAACTTAAAAGACTAGGAACAAGCTATAGGAAGTCAATAGCGGATTAGAATGGGAAGCAACCGGGGAAAAAATGACAAGGCACTAGGCTTTACATTTTCACAAGGGTTTCAACAAGCCTAGAAGACATATACCAAGGGTCAGGGTAAGCATAAAAAATTGCAAGTTCAAATAGTGGCTCTAGTTAGGGATAGATGACCACAAGGTCATCATGAGGATCCAGAATCTCAGGTTTCACAGACCAGTACTAATTTTACCTAGCAACTGCCCAATTCAAAGGATCCATTCTCATAGCCTTGGAATTTCACATGGTAGCCCTAGGCCACCATAAAAAAAATATTGTCTTCCCCTATCATACATCTTGTTTTCCAATGATTTTATCAAGCCCAAGCTGAAGACATAGGTACAATTATGTTGGTGAATATGGTAAATGTACATCCTCGTCAAGGGACTTATGAGTTTAGCACAATAATACTGATTGATACTCAATTGATTATCATAACAAGGCTCTAACCAAAGTATCTCTCCATATGTCATGCAGACAATATATGTAAGGTATCTTTGAAAATTATTTAATTATAATAATATTTTATTGAAAATAATTTAGTTATATTTTTATCAAAATTTAGATTATTATTATTCCATGTTTTTTTATATTTATAGAAGTTCTTTTATATTATATACAAGAAATTAATTTCTGGATTAGTGGAAGTTAAAGGGTAATTTGTCGTGGTGTCACTATTTTGGTGGAAGCTCAAAAGTCATGATTTAGTTTTAAAACAAGTGGAAGAGGAAAAGAAATTATGGAATCATTATGAAAGGGATTTCTCTTCTTCCTCTTTGGACAGAGTCGCTACCATTAATAAAAATGTTTTGAAATGTGAAAAATGGCTATGCAGGCTCAACACTTGCAGGTAGAATTTGAAAACACAATTATTTTTTACTTCCTTTTGATGAGACTTGAGATATAGAATTCTTTGGTTTAATTCGAATGGGAAGGATTGAGAAAATAGGGAAGAATTTGAACGAAAAATTAGACAACAGAGAAAAAAAGACTTGGGGAAAACAGATGCAAGCTAGGAAATTTTGGTGAGGATTGGATAGCAGTAATATTTTGGGTATGCAATAAATTTCTATTATATGCAAGCTTTAATTATTCTCTTCTACATATTCTGTTCATTTTTTTTCCTAAGGATTATTTTCTTGAAACCAATCTCCAATCACTTATCAAGATGTTAATACAGAGAGTTTGGAGATTCTAAAACCTAGTCTATTGTGTTAGCCATAAATTTATTTCTACAAACTAAGTTTTTGTAAAATTTTGATATAAGCTTTGTCACTTAAGTATTTCAAACATATCTGAAACTCATCTATACCCAGTTTGTCGTTATGGAGATGTGTAATATTTAGTGACCGTCTATTTCCTACCATTTCATCTTTAATAAAATATTCTATTGGGTCAGCAATAAATTTATTTCTGTAAACTAGGTTTCTCTAAAAATTTTATATAAGGTGCGTCACTTAAGTATTTCAAACATATCTGAAAATCAGCCATACCCAGTTTGTTGTTATGTAGATATGTAATGTTTAGTGACTGTCTATTTTCTACCATTTCATCTCTGATAAAACATTTTGTTTCGTCATCAATAACTTTATTTCTAAGAACTGGGTTTTTCTAAAATTTTGATATAAGGTGTATCACTTTGTTATGTAAAATATATCTAAAAATTAGCACTACCCAGTTTGTCAATTTGGAGATGTGTATCAATTCGTGATGGCCATTCCTACACCCTCTTTGTTGTTTCTATTAAATCTGCAAATCCTTGACTTTTTTTCCTCTAAACCTAACATATCTATGACGCTTGAATTCTTCTTAGGACAATAGTTGTTCAGGTTAAAACATTCATTTTTGGAACCTTATTTTGGTTGAAGAGAAATAGCAAATCTAATCTCTATGGTAATGTCTAAATTGTATGAAGTTGCATCTGAGATAAAGTTTATCTATTTTATCATTGGTTGAGATCGGTCTTCATTGTATATATGTGATTACACATTAGATGATGTATGGGTATATATGTCATTGCTTGATGCGTCTTTGATTGTTGCATGTATGATGCCATTGTGTTTTGCTTCTCTACTATTTATTCTTCTATATGCCTTCATTCATTTTCTTTTGAAAACTATTTAGTACTTGAATTTTGATTAACCAACACCTTAGAAGAAAATCTATATGTGCATAAACTAATGGTGCAGAGTTTAGGTCTTTCATGTTTCTACTCTTCTATCCTTTTGATAAATGTAATAATTATCTTTATACCAAACAATTATCATTGATAGTTTTATCATATTGAATAGCTAAATTGTTATTGTAAAACTTGAAGAATGTGGCTATATTGTTTGGTTTAGACTAAATTAGTACCTCATATAGAATTCTATTGTTTGAAATAATTGATTTGTCATATTCTTAGTAGTCATTTTATTGCTTACAATACATTTTATATGGGATCAAATTCTAAGTTGTAAATAAATGATGAGTGAGTGAATACTTCTTAAGATGAAATATGTCTTATTTCACATATTGCAGCCTTCTTGCAATCTCGCATGTATCTTTAGAAGTTGAGTAAAAATATTGTCTATTTTCTACATTCTGTATGATGTGTTGAGATAGAGAATGATTGGAATTTTTTGTTGTTGTTATAACTTCCTTATTTTACCCTTGTAGGGATTACTCGTAAATATAAATATTGCATGTACTCTCTAGAACTTTAATGATACTTTAGAAAAATATTATGGAATGAACTAGATTCTTTATGAGTTATTGAATCTAACTCAACCTTATGGTTGCAAGAGTAGTTTCCCAAACTATGAAGTCATTGTGCTACGCATACGTAGGCAAGGCCATCAAGGATGAGCCCCTGATTCTTTAGGTCATCCCTTAGGGCCTTAGGCTAGTATATTTTTTTTTTGATAATTTAATAGCTAGTATGGGCTAGCACCCTTTATATTATATCAAAAGTATAAAAAAGTATACATATTCTAAAGTTCATATTGAAGCTGTTAACCCATCCGCATACCTCAAAATTGCTTCTTACAGCTTACCACCCTATCCCTTTAAACATTCTTCGATATAGAGCTAACTACATATATTTCTTATCCTCCTAATCACTTAGCTAATCCCATACATAACTATAGAAAGCATTACCACAGGACTTAGCTTGTCCTCTTCAGTTTAATAGGGCCACACTCTGTGGTGAAGATGGGGCTCCTAAGATCCATTCTGGGATGCCTTTCTATCACCTCCTTTTTCATCTACCTCGTGTGTGCTGCACAAGTCTTCACTGGGCAACCCAGCTTACATTTCCTATGCACCGGGCCTCTGGCAACCTCCTCAACATCCCTCTCATCATCTTCAATCCAATCCTCTCCATAGTCTGGTAGTAGTGGAAACTCCATAGCATGTGCTTCATCCTCACTGTTGCTGCCATCCACTACCTTAAACCCTTCCCTTGCCTTGTAATTCTCCATCCACTCCTTTGACGGGGGTGGAAGGAATGTGGCCATTCACTGCAGGAATTCCAAATTTCTGTCTATATCACCCCGCTGCTCCTCCAGCTCATCCATCTCAACGGATGTGATGAGTGGGAACCTCTAAATCTCCTTAGACCCATGACCTTTCCTCATATAATACTACTATGGCATAGGAATCTTACCCTCAGCATCCACATTGTCTAGCACAACATCAATCTCACCGAGATAGGCATGTCTGAACAATCTCTGGCATAGATTCTTAGCCTTCAACTTTGGCACTCCTCTGCATAATGTTAATGCCAAAAACATTGCCAGGATATCTTTATTGACCCAATGCCTATGGTATGTCCAAAAGAATTCTCACCCCAAGACCTCCTTCATGGCATGTAGCACCAGCTCATGCTTCATAATGAGAACCCCTGAAGCCTCTTATTTGATACTGCACCAAAGAAAGAAACCATTGTTGTCATTGTTTCAAGACATATCGGCATGTCCATGACTCCAGGAGCATATTTCTCCAATTCTCATAAGAATATTACCATTTTGGCCATTCTCGGCTTTAAATAGCCTCTCACCTCCAACCTGGCTCTTTCCTTAATTGTACCTTAATTGCACCTAACTTGCCGTACGAGTGGCCATTAACGAAACATCACATCCTCCATGGTACTCTTTCCAAGAAGTGACTCTCATATGCCTTGAGTGTACTAGTTTCTCCCACCTCAAAAAACCACTATTAATATACTTATTATTGTATCAATCTTCGTGCATCTTTGCACTTGGAACAACATTTGAATTAAATTCACTGCATGTATTTAATATAACCCATCTCTACCAAGATCTTGTGATCTTGCCTTCCTTGACATGGTGTGTCATCCTCTAAGCATCACCCACATCCACATTCCTCATCCACCTCAGTTTTCCCCCCCTGAACCCACCTCCACATCAAATCCTTGCTCATCTGATATTTCTTAGCCCTTGTAGACCTCCTATTGCCACCTTTTTTGCCAATTCATCTGCTAGGGTATTGCCCTCCTAGTACGTGTGACTGATCTAGAACTCTGAGAAGGTATTAATGAGCCTTCAAATGGGAAGAATCCACCTTTGTAGCATCCAATTGGGTGTGTAGTTAGATCTAATTGTATTCATCATTAAGAGTGAGTCTCCTTCTAAATGTAACTTCAACACCCCCAAAGCTTTGCCCATCTCAAGCCCACATAGAGTAGCTCTAAACTTAGTAGCATTATTGGTAGCCTGTCCAATGGATACTATTCTCTATTCTGTCACTTCACCTTTTGAATTCCTAGCTACACAACCAATTCCTACCAAACCTAGGTTTCTAATGGAGGCTCCATCGAAGCTTACCTTGATCTAGCCCTTTTTTGGTTTTTGCCATACTATCATCCTTTAAATTTCAGCTTTCTTCCCTATGCTAGCAGAGCCTACCACTGAGGGGATACTCAACGCCACAAATCTATTTGTAATCTCTACATCCCTGTTGGTGAAGATGTTCTTTGAAATAGATTTCCTTTTGACCGCTATGTTGACTAACTCAATTATTGCCCCCTCAATTTTCCTTACCAAAATTTTAGGCTACCCATAGCTTGATCCTTAAAAGTTCTCCTGTTCCTTTCTTTCCATAGTCCCCAGTAAACCATGGAAGGTACAATTTGCCAAATGCTACTAAAAACACCTTTGTTATTCTTCCCTAGCCAAGCAATCATCCACTCATGCAAATTTTGGGAAAAGGGGATCTGGAAACTAAGAAGCCCTAATACATATTTCCAACAATGTCTAGAATAAGAACACAATAGATGAAGATGATCCATGTTCTCCAAGTTCCTTTTGTAGAGAATACATCTATTAGGTCCCCTGAAACCCAACATCTCCAATCTGTCCTCTATTAGGATTTTGTTCTAAGTGGTGAGCTAGATAAATATCCCTGCCTTTGGCAGGACATCCTTACCCCAAAAGAGAGATTTTGGCCACTGTTGCACTGACTCCACCCTCTCTTTGATCATGTAACCAATTTTGACCTTATACTCTCCATCCATTGATGTGGCCCACCTCCACACATCATCTCCTTCTATATCCGGTAAAGTTCTCTCCCGTAGAATATTTCTAAGGGTGATTTGCTAAGCCTCAAGAGCATTGAACTTGTTGGGGTCTTTCCATACCCATTGACCCACACCATTTGTACTATCCCTATAACCATAGTCGCACACTCTAGAGCCCCACATTTTGATTGTTTCTTCCCAAATTTCTTCCACTTGAGGGGCATCACTTAGTTTAGAATGTCCATCCCAAGAATCTTGCCAAAAAGAAACCTTTTGACCATTGTGCACCTCCCAAGTGGCATGCTTAGTTATAATGTCTCTGCTCTCATAGATGAAATTCCAAATGGCGAAGCCCCTTGGAGGATCCAAAGTTTTAACTATAATAATTGGGTCTTTCGAGTCCAAATACTTTTTCCTCAGAATTCTAACCCATTTTTGATTGCTCGTGTACATCAACCATGCCAATTTTGCCTCCATTGCTAGGTTCATAATCTTTAGTTGCCTGAATCCAACACCACCTACATGTTGCAGATTACACATTTTATCCCATGCTAGCAAAGGAATCTTATTCATATCATTCAGTCCATTTCAAAAGAACTTATGCATAATTTTATTGTGTTGGTCTTCTATGCTAGGGGGAAACTTCATACAAGACATTGAGTAGACTGGAATCGTGGCTAGAACTACCCTTATCATGAGTAACCTCCCAAAAGACATAAGCCATTTGCCCTTCCATAATTCCATCCTCTTTTGACAACTATCTACGAGTTTGTCCTAGAAGCTCTTCTTATTGGCCCTCCAAACAAAGGCAAACCTAGAAATCTCCCTGGGAAGCTGGCCATGCTCATTCCCAAGATTCTAATTAAATCTTGTTGTGAGCTAGGTTGTACATTCAAGAAGTAAACTTCTAACATTCTCTAATTGACTACTTGTCCCAAGGCTCTACTAAACTCATCTAGCAGGTCCGTGATTCTCCTAGCCTCTATTTTTGTGGCTTGCCCAAATAGAATGGTGTCATCAACAAATTGTTGATGAGTGCTCAGCCCTACCCCTAGAGCTACTTCAATTCATTTCCAGGAGACTTCTAACCTAGCCTGGAAAATTCTCTAACCTAATGCCTCTGCCATAATAATGAACAAGAAGGGGGATAAAGGGTCCCCCTACCTTATACCTAACGAAGAACTAAGGAACCCTTGAGCTACCCCATTGACCAAAACTAAAAAGCTTGGAGCATCTATGCAACTCTTTATCCACTCTACCTATTTACTATCAAAACCAAATCTAATTAAAAATTTTACTAGAAATTGTCTATCCACACAATTGTATGCCTTTAGGATGTCTAACTTTATTATCATACTCGGTAGCCTGATTTTCCTGGCTGTATGTATGGTCTCATGTGCCACTATTATGCCTTCCACTATAGACGTGCCTGGAATGAAACCACTATGTTCTTCAGAAATAACCTTATCTATCACCACCTTGAGCCTATTTGCTATTACTTTTTTTACTATTTTGTAGAATGTGTTGCATAAGGAGATTGGTCTATAATCCCCCATACTTTTGGCCTCATTCTTTTTGGGAATGAGCGCAATGAAGGTATGATTAAACACCCCTAGCATAGTTGTTTTTCTCCTTGATTTCTCCACTGCCTTTACCAGATCCTCCTTAATTATCTCCCAGCATTTTTGGAAGAAGAGGGTGGGGAAGCCATCTAGCCCTGGGGCCTTATTTGAGCCTAACTGAAAAGTAGCCTTCTTGACCTCTTCCATACTAATTGCCTTGAATAGTTCCTTATTTTCCTCTTCTGTTATTATGGCTAGAATTCCCCCTGAAAGATCATTCCTTTCAGCTTCAAGATGTTGATCATCCTGAGTAAAAAGAGCTTCAAAATACCTGACAGCTTCCTAATTAATCTCCTCCTTGCTTCTGAACACCGAGCCGTCCTCCCTCTCTAATTCACTGGTCCTATTTTTGCTTCTATTAACTAAAACTGTATTGTGAAAATATTTTGTGTTCCTGTCCCCCTCTTGTAACCATAATTCCCTTGATTTTTGTCTCTAGTGGCATTCTATTCTAGCCAAAATTTCCATTTGCTTGTTCTTTAACTCTTTTTCCTTCATATACTCCTCTAGACCCATGCCTCTTTCTATTATTTTCTCATTGAGTTCCTTGAGCTCCATTTCTATCTTGTCACTTTCTTCAAAAATATTTTTAAAATGCTCCTTATTCCATACTCGCAATTTGGTTTTAATCCAAGAGAGATTTTTATGAAAGGAAAATAGGTATGATTGGTTGCCTACCTAGATTTCTCTCCACCACTGTGAAATCAATCCCAGCAAATCAGGGTCCTGCAACCCCACTGAAGGGTAATATCATAGCTTCCAATAGGTTAGCTATCTTAGACCAATCCCCATACATCAGGAATCTATCTAGTTTTTCTGAGATTCCAATGTGACCCATCCTTATATTTGTCCATGTAAACACCCCATTTTTGGTCTGAATCTCCTTTAGCTCATTATTATCCACAAACTCTTGAAAGTCCTATTGTACCCTGGTCATAATTCTCATTCCACCCTACTTCTCTGAATTACTCAATGTGGCATTAAAATCCCCACCTATCAAGATTCAGTCCTCCTTATACTGATTTAGAAAGGCCGTAAGCATTTCACAGACATTTCTTTTTTCTGTTGTAGCCACTGGTCCATACACATTAATCAACTTAAGCTCCTCATTATTCTAAAAGAACCTCACCAAAACCACCATCTAGTTCTGATTTACTACCATGAGTGAACAACTTATTTTACCTGCATTCCAGATTATACCCAATCCACTAGAAGCTCCCTCTGATTCCACAAAAACCCCTTCCCATCCCTTCCAAAACCTCATTTTATTATCTTGCTCCTCCCTACTCCATTTAGTTTCTTGGACAAATACTATGTTTGGTTTACTAGTATCTATCTGGCACCTAAAGAGATGCCACTTGCTAGGGGTGTTTAACCCCCTAGCATTCCAACTAATTACCTTCATAGCTCCTCGAGAAGGGGCAAGGTCAATTCCTTCCCATTTCTCAAGATTGTTTGGCTTATTTCAGTCTACCCTTTAGCAATCCTGGCCAAGGCTAACTTTTCTTTATTGGTCTTACGCCCTCTCTCACTGGCAGACCTAACCCTAGGTGTCTCCCTACCCAATTGTATTTATTCAATACCCCTTTCCTCCAAAATGCCAACCTAGTACTCCTCATAGTTTCCCTCCATGTCTAAATCTGAGTCTGGATTCCCCTACTCCTAAAATAAACTATCCTCCACCTCTTCCATCCTCTCTAGCTCCTACTCTCTTAATTCTAGTTGCTTTGCCTCTGCCCTTTCATCATACATGATCCCACCCTAGATTTTTGTTAAATGTGGGAAGCCATCCATCGTTTGTTCATCCTTGAATGGGAGAGTTGCCTTTTTTAATGGGGCCCTTGGGTTGTACTAAATGTCATTCCTCCCCTACGATACTAGCACAAGTCTACCTTCCTTCCCATCTTCCCATCTTTTTGTGTCCTGATACCAAATAGAGTCTACTAATTCCTTTTCCATGTCTATAAGTGGCAATCCCATCGGAATGCCTGCCAAATTATCTAGCCCATTTTCCTTCCCCTCCTTATACATATTGAGACCATTGACTATGATTCGGGCTAAACATCTCTCCCTTCCATGATCCACTGATTTACAGTTAGGACATAAGCTCAAGCTATCCTTCCTTACCACTTTCTAATTCGAAACTCCATCTATTGATTCTAAATCTACTTCAGATGGTAGCCCTACCCCCTACTTAGTTGCAATGTAGAGTCTGAAGTATGTACCCTTCAATTTGTCCTCCTAGATTTTTTCTAGGAATTTAAACTTCCCTAATTATCTTCTAATTATCTTGAGTATTTCTTCTTCCCAATATTCTGAGGGGAGGTTGTATAATCTAAACTAGATGGAACTCTCTTCTATTTCCTACTTCTCAGGGTCAAAATTAGGTCTCCAGTCCAAAAGGTGCATTTGTGATCCCCCCATAAAGTATGGCCCTGACCTGATTACCTTATTCCTCTCCTCTTTTGAGGGGAAGGTAACTAGATGGAAATTGTTTCTCAAATCCCTAACTATAATTTTATTCCCTCAGGTTTCCACGCTCCACTTATTAATCTCCTCCTGACTCTTCGACTGCCCCCTCTCCAGCCCTCTATCTTGAAGTAAAGCCCTAGTTTGATTGATTATAGCGACCTTAATAGAAATTGTAGGTTTATTTATTGGGGACTTACTATTTTTTGTGATTCCTTGTCCTGAGGTGTTTTCTTCCTTCATCCTCTTTCCTTTGCCCTTATCAGTTTCCTTTGTCCTTGTTTACCCCTCCTCACATAGATCTGCTAGATGCCATTGCTTGATATTATCAATGTTATGCTTTTGCCCGAACTACCCATTCAGCCTTCTTCGATAGATATTTTGCTTCCCTAGGTATTCATCCCTTCCCCTTCTTCCCCAATTTTTTGGGGCACAGATTGATCAATATGATCTAATCCAAGGGGGTTCCAATCTTCCATTCCTCCTTGATTGATACAACCTTCATTTTTCTCTGGTTCTTGCCCTGCCCCAATGGCCTTGTCTATGGATATCTCCCATCTGTCTCCCAGCATAATGAGGGTGGCATTTATCAACCCACACCCCATTCTCCCACACCCATTGTGACCTGTAGTGTTCATTCTGGGTTCCTGTTTCAGAATCACCATACGCACTCTAATCATTGTTGATTTTAACCCTAAAGGCTTCCATTGGTTCCACTCGATCCAGTTCCTCGCCCCAACTGTTCTGGCTCTAGATTCTTTTCTCATCCTATCTCTCTTGTTTGCCATTGCCCCTCTCTTTCTGTACCTCACTCCTCTACTCCTTGCTATTCTGTGCCTCATTCCTCTACCCTTCACACTCCATAATAATAAATTTTCATTTGATTTATTAAGCTAGTGGTATTGAATTTAATATTTTTAAGCTACTTGATCAATTGAATTTTGAGATTGTTATCTTTGCTTCAAGGATTGGTTTTTTGTGATTTGTGGCTTCAATTTGTATATTAGGCTAGTATATTATTATTTGATATGTATTTGATGGATTTTTGTCGAACTAATATCTACATTTAATTTTGTAGAAACAGGTTTGTAGACCAAGCTAGATTATGGAGCTAAGGAAGAACTTTCCATCTTGTGAAAAGATGTTTATGACTCTCTTTGTGAATGTGAAGAATTACATAAAAATGTTATATCTTATATTTGTAGTTGCATTGATTTGTACAAAACAATTTTCAAATTTGAAGTTTATAAGTTAATATTTGGAAAATTCCCTCCTATTTATTATTATTTTTCATTATTTTTGACTAATTCAATATTAAATTTAAGTGGACATTACAACATATTTATCCATCATTCCCTCATCATTTCCATTCATATCAAACTTATAGCATCCATTGCATTGAGGGAACCTACCTGCATATTGTTGCTCTATCTCTTTGGAGTCAGGAGCAATGCCCTTAGAACATGTCTCATTACTATTAGGCACAAGGAGGTATGCATGGTCAGAACTTATTTGTGTACTTAAAAGACAACTCTCAAGCACCCTTAATTGAAAATATCCACATCCAACCACTACTCCATTCTAGGTTGTATCATACCTACACTCTCCCAAGTATTGAGGATATCCAACTCTGTCATGTACTTTAATGTTCTTGGGTTGATTTTCCTTAAGTTCTTCACATTCTTCAAACTCCTAGCCATTTGCAATGATAGGATTATTTCTACACCAATGAGGATCATCACTTCTCATCTTTGGTGGACCCATAGGTTCATCATAAAGAGGGTTATACCTTATGTTAATCCAGGTCATAGATACTTCTACCTCTTCAATATGAGAATTCAAATTAGCATCAATACACTCCAAGATATTGTAGTCTATGCTAAAACTAGGTTTAGGTTCTTCAAACTGACTACATAGACTTTTGTCTCCCACAAGACTACTAGTAAACAACACATGAGTGTTCATAGCATTATTCCTATCAATATTATCATGTGTGGACACATAAAAATTCCCCTTATCCTCATGTGTGCAACTATTTGTAGCAATTTGACTAATGCTACTGAATTTTTCAAAAGGATTAGAACTTGGGATGACACCCCATAAGTTCTCCAATTCTAGCTCTATAGATTGGTCACTTATACATACTACATTAGCATCCCCACCCACTTGAGTTGATTCAGCATACTCAAAACCTGGGCATATTTCTATTCCTTGACTAGTAGAGCTACAACAAGGGATAACTTCACATACCTCCTATTCATCAAACCATGCATCTAAAATATGATGATTGCAATCATTATCTACATAGCCAATGAACTAACCACACATTTCATTTGCTTCACTGAGGTATGCATTTTTAACTTTTGCTCCACTCTCTTCTTCTTCATGTGACATCTCATTGCTTGACTCACATGGAGCAACAAAATCATTATCATTATAGATTGAAAACATGATAGTTTTTTGATGATCATCTCTAATCTCTTCAAAAAGAACAATGCATTCACACACTTGGTCAAGCATATTAGGCTTCAACTCCTTTGGAAGAGCACTCAAACCTGACTCATAAGATTCATAAAATAAATCAATGCATACTAAATTTTTCAGGTCTATGACACTAGGGCATTTCAAATAGAGTATCCATAAATCTCACCTAGAGATCATATGATGATTCTCCTTCATGTCTCCTTATATAAAAGAGGGCTTGAATAGAAGCTACAGGTTCACAAATGCATGCAGCTTCTTGACAATTTGTTTGGGGCTCTATGTGATCAACATTATGGAATGATGTATAAGCTAGAACAACAAGAGTGTAAGTGCTCTGACATTATTTTTTAATTTCTAACTTACACCTTTCATCAACATTTGGTGCCTTAGGGAAGCAGACACTTGTAGACAAATAACCCTTGTCCATTCCATATTTCCATTTTTTTCAATGTTCATGGCTATCTCATAGGCTTGATGGAAGGTTGTAGGATCCTTGCTTCTCAACTGGTCACTCATCTTCCTATCAAAATCTCTCAAGTTAACAACTAGACTAATTGAATCATTTAGTCTCATAGCTTAAAGAATATCCCTCAATGCTTTTGCAAATCTCAAATTAAATATTGGAATTAGCTCATCCTTAGCCTTCTAGATGTTCATAAACCTACTGATCACTGAACTTGCATTGATTCTCTCACCAAACTACTCCATGAAAGCTACTTTGAACTCATCCCAAGATTAGATAGAGCATGCTAGTAAATAAGAGAACCAATCTCTTGCATCTCCCTTTAGAGATTGAACAAATAATCTCATGACGATATCTTCAAATTTTACCTCATAATCATCTATTACATTAATGAAAACTTGTAGATGCTTATTAGCCAATTCAGATCTATCACCACTGAACTTGGGAAGATGCCCTCTAACCCCATCAGGAATAGAATTTGGATAGTTTTGGATACCACTAAAATCTAGTCCTTTGTATCTTTCAACAGAGAAGACCCTTCTCTGAGGGTATTATTACTGTTGTGATGCATAGTGCACTTTGACATTTGAATCCATGATCTTAAGCCTTTGATAGTGCATAGCTTTCCTAAGATCATCTAAATGAGGTTTTTCACAAATATGCATACTTCATCTCAAAATACAGGCTACAATCAAGTAACTCAGAAGCATGCAAATCTTTGACTACACTTTCCTTTCTCTTGGTGCTTTAACATTTATTTAATAAGGAACCAAATTATTTCCAAGGCCTTTCACAAGATACCTCCAAACATAACACAACCTTTCATAGAGATAAGAGTGTGTAAAAATACTCTCTTCTATGTAAAGATACTCTCTTCTGATTGGAATTCATGAGTGCTGGAATCCTTTTCACACTTTGATTAGGTTCTTTCTTCATAAATTCACCAATCTATTTTTATAGAGGAATCATATTCAAGTAGCATAAAACTCCTTAAATCCTACATTCAATTTGGGTTCTCCACTAGCAGAGCCACACAAAACTCGTTGTCATACATAGTATGCTATCTTCTTTGATCAACTTGTAAGGAGAAAATATCAGTCACCACCCTTAACATGGAATAATAATGATAATGCACTGCAAATGTACAAAGTCTAAACATCCATGACAAACCACTGGACTAATCTCATCAATTATAAACAAAGCTCCCTATTAGAGTCACCAATCTGTTGGTGGCTCAACTAGGCAAAAAAATCTCAATAGTGGGCTTCAAGAATATTACTATTTGTAAATATGGAGATATAGTAATTGATCTATGACTCAGGATAAGACAATTTGTAAGTCCCCAACAAAGTCACCAATCTATTGGTTCCTCCAACTGATATGTTAGAGTCCTTTAAAGATTCAACTAATTTCTTATGGTTAAGGGCTCTGGGTCAGTGACCAACAAACAAGATTATAATAATAAGTTGAAAAATCATCTACACTTTTGGTTCTGCAAGACAAAGGTAGGTGTACCTATACAACATCCAAGGGATATGTCTTGATTAATGCTAGATGTTGCATTAAAACAAAAGCTTCTCAATAGCATTTTACCAAGGAAATAACTGACTCCATTTTGATTGGCTTAACCTTATGACAATATAGTCATACCTTGATTGAGAATAGATATTTATCCAAACACATGTTTAACAGAACAATACACATAAAAATGATTCAAGTTTGTTTGGGATGGATCTAAATCAATAAATTAACCCAATAAGAGATCAATGCTTAATCCAATGGGTTACAGAGTCAAATTGCATAAAAACATTATATCATTCAGGCAATATCACTCCCTATTCGAATAGACTAATGGTATCAACACCTTGCATTAACACCTCTTCGACTTGACAACATAGAAACACCCTTCAAAATTATATTATAGACAATAGTTAATTAGAAGATTTTCCAAGAATTTATTTCCCTCCTTGAGAGAAAGCAAGAGAAAACACACAATATAGAGAACTATAAAGATGAATTAAAATATCATTGATATCTAAAATTTATATCAACTCCATCACATGCAATACAAAAAGGATTCCATAATCAGTATAATATTTGTATTAAATTTCAAAAGTAATACTACCTTACAGATTTGAACACCAATTTTTACACAATTTTCTTCTATTTCCCTTAAATCAAACACATAGTACAATATTGCCTAAGACCTTAGATTTGGAAGACCTACAAAATGGCCCTAAATTCCCATTTGTAGAAACATGGGAGCAGACAAGCTTCAGGCCACTAATAGGTGTCAAATTTTTATCTGACAAACTTTTCTTCATATTGCCCTATAGAATATGCCAAAAGGCATCTTTGTGGCATAACAAGAAAAAATACATTCCACTCTGAACATTAGTCCAAAGTAACCTGGTGGTTACTATTAGGGGAAATTATGCGTGAATATCAAAAGACATCAATAATACCCATAACTCAATGGAATATAGAAATAAAAAAGATCTAAAACAATGAACAATACCTCAACATACGTCTTTACCTTGTGGCTTCCATTGGTAGCCTATCGCAAATGATCTTGTCTATGAATAAGGCCCTCAGAAGGTGCACCTCCTTTCTATTCCAATATGTCAAGTGGGAATGGCCATGATAGTTGATTGCAATGAAGATGAGCTTCACAACAATGGTAATGGTGATATGGTAACAAGTTGATCACAAGCAAATGGAATTCCTACAAAGTAACGATGCTGAAAGCTTGGATAATGAAATGGAAGAAGAAGGTTCAATTTATAGATTTGTGATTGAGGAGATCAATGGTTGAGAAAGAATAAGAAGATCAATAGTTGAGAAAGAAGGAGAGAATGTGCACGAATAGAGGAATTAAATAATAAATTATTTAATTTTGTGTGTATGAAGAGGAAGAATTATTTTTAGAAGATTTGGAAGATTCCTCAGAATTTAAAAGATAAGAAGGCAAATTAAATAAATAAATTTATTTAATTGTGTGTGCATGATTTGGAAGAATAAATAAAATATTTGATTGTATTTTATTTTTGAGAGATTGAGAGGATTTAAATAAATTTGATTGATTTATTTAAATTTGGAGGAAGAATTGACTTAATTAAATAATTACAAATTATTTAATTGTTTGGAAGAATTTGGGAGAATTAAATTAAATAAAAGATTTTATTTAATTTTGACTTTAGAAGAGGTAATTAAATATTTTGATATTTAATTAAGTTAGAAGAATATGAATCGAATAAATAAATAAATTTATTTATTGATAGAGGAATAAAATGGAATAAATATTAAAAATATTTATTTAGACTGAGTCATGTCATTTTTAGGCATATATATTTTTCCCCTCTTTGATGCAATGTAGTTTACGACATTGCTTCAAAGAATAATTTTTTTGATAATAATACATGCCCCAGTTTGCCTCTGGTATAGGTTATGACGATAGGATGCCCCCTCGGGAGATTGGACAGGAAGAAGGGAGAAGGACGTGAGATAGACAATCTCACAATGAAGAATGTGAACAGTAGGCTAGAATGCAGAAAATAGATCATGGTTCAGAGAAATGGGGAAAAATAGGCCCTAGGAAGTAGTTATGGTCACCACATAGCCAGTTAGGGTACACTTGCTATATATAAGAGCTAGGTCCACAATCCTATTCATTTGCACACTTAGCTTTTATTGATTGGTCCTTGAGAGCTTAGGAGAGCACTAGAGCATAGAGTAGTCAAGACGGATATGGATATTCCATACGAGGAGCATCACTTTGAGTGATTTCGATGATTTGATTGGCCAGCTGATGTAGGACCATTGGTATGTTGCTTGAAAAATCCCACCTAGAGTCATTGATTAGCGCAATAAATACTAGGTAAAGATCAACTAGGGTAGATGTACAGGTTTGCACTTCAGCACATATGCCATGCAGAACTGCGCATATGATATTCTATGGTGCATTTAGGATATGAAACGGCACATACAAAAGTTCTACACATATACAATATAGGTCGGTGCATGCATTAAGAACTAGTGTATTTGATATGGGAAGCGACACATACATAAGTGTTGCACATATATGGTATGTTGTGGCACATTTGTTAGGAAGCTATGCTTTTGATATGGGACTACACATATATGGTATGAGTCGGTGCATTTACTAGAAGTGTCGCATGTACCTTCTAGTTTGGTAGATATGATTGAGATAGTCAATTTACTTAACAAAATTGACTCGATTGGCATCCTGTTCGATGCGTTAATCAATAAGCGATCTCTGATATTTCAGGAATCTAGTCAAGAGATGTTCTATGCTATTGTATCAATTTGTTTAGGTTAAGTAAATGATATGATGCTTTAGATATGTTGAGTAGGTTTTTTATAGTTTTAGGTTGATGCATTGCCTTGCGTGTTTGCTGGAGAACATTCAAGATGTGCTTATGTTGAGGGAGCAATTTCCCTTACCAATGTTGCAGTGCTATATGCTCACTGAGGTGGATCGAGAGGCTCTCAGTGCTATGGGTCTGGACTATGTTTGTTTCATGCTTGAGGTTCCTGCAAACCTTATTTTGTTGACTGCAGCAGTGGAGAGATTCCATAGCAAGGATGGGACTTTTCATTTGCCGATTGGCAAGATGGCGATTACTCTTGAGGACGTCTACAGGATCTTGTACTTGCCGATTCAAGGTGAGCTGGTAGAGTATGATCCTCAGCAAGATGCAGGTTTGGAGAGTGTAGGTGAGTTTTTTATGACCCTGAATTAGAGGGTCCAGTAGGATATTCATGATTATTATGACTACTTCCCAGGGATAGTGGCAGGGTTGATCAGAGGCATTGTATGCCCCGATAGGAGGTCACACGGGTTCCAAATTGGATGGGGATGGATCATGGATTAGATGATGATAGAGGGCACCTGTTATACATGGGGGGTCTATGTCTTGGCACACTTATATCAGGATATGCATCAAGTGGTATACCACAGGGGTGCTAGCTTGTTAGCAAGGGTCTCCCTTTTACAGGTTTGGCTCTGGGAGAATATTATGATCACTCAGCTGATATGTGTCTTTTCTAGGCAAAGGGGCGAGCCCTATAGTTATGGATATGTAGGAGTTATTTACCAGTATAAGCTAGGAAAGCTGGAGTACTGGAGGCACATGTTGGATAATGTGGATAGCGTTATCTGGCACCCCTACTTGGAGTGCGAGCACTAAGAGGATGAGGATGACGAGCTACCATACTGCTTTCAAATGCAATGGCTCATTGGCAGAACTCAGTTCATTCTGGAGAGGTAGATTATTAGCAGGGTGCAAAGATAGTTTGGCAGGAGACAGGGTATGCCCTAAGGACAGGCCCACTTTGCATGCACACATGCAGAGAGATTTAGATGGGATCTAGTGGTTTCTTATGAGGACTTGGAAGAGTTCCAGTAGATACCATATGTGGCCTGGCTGATGAGGAGAGAGACTATAGATGTAGGGATGACTCTTGACTATGAGGAGTGGTTCGTAGCATACCCTTTTCTGAGGTACTTAGGGCCTGAAGAGTTGGTTTCTCACATAGATGAGGAGGATTCAAATGATGAGGATGGGGTTGATGGGAGGAGGAGGAGATAGAGGAGGGGTAGAGGAGGATGGGGATATGGTGGTGATGGAGGAGATGGGGGATATGGGGGAGGTGGAGGAGACAGTGGAGGAGGTAGAGGAGGAGAGTTGGGGAGGGACCCTCCTAGCTGCAGCAGGTAGTGTAGCCACAGGTTGCACCATAGGTACAGGGTTGTCAACAAACTAGTCAGCAGGGATAGATGCCACCACCACAATAGGTGCCCCAGCAGGTAGTCTAGCAGCAGGCTCCTCAGGCTCCTCCGCTTGGCTAGCAAAAGCAGGCCATTGCTACGTTGCAGGGTCAGATTCGACAGCTGAGGGCACATTTGCGAGCAACAGAGTCTCAGAGGGAGCCAGATGCATGAGTCTTAGTTGGGGTTACTGTAGAGTGAGATGTAGCAGAGATGAGGGTGCGGGGCCTGAAACTTGAGAGAGATGCAACTTTAGTAGCCTTGGGGACAAACGGGGCCACTGCATTCTTGGTTACATAGGTACAACAGGGACAGACCCAGGTTTAGTAGTTGCAAACACAGCTGGCACAGGTACAGGGAAATCTTGCTAGGGTGCAGGCTCAAATGCAGTACTATAGAGGATTGTACTATGGGGCGGTGTCAGTAGACCAGTGTGCACCGAGCTACAGGAGCCAATTTGTGGCTTCACAGAGGGCAGGGGGTTCATGGTCAGGAGGGTCAGTGAAGGGTCCACAACAGTTTGGGGCCAGTAAAGGGGAGGACAGTGTAGGGAGTAGTGGTTCGTGGCAGTAGGGCTAGCCCATAGTTGAACTTGTATAGATTTTTTGGCTTGCACATACACTTTTTGATGGCTTAGATACCCTGACATGTATATTTTTGTATCATTTTTGCACCAAGACATGTATCATTTATTTATGTGGTGTATACACTGTATATGAGATTGACTCAGAGATGGACTTTGATATTGTACATTTGGACATGTTTTATTTGATATTTATATGATGATGCAACTTTTGATGATCTCTGTGTAGTTTGTTTATGCTATATGTCATGGATGCACTCTATCTTTATGATGTTTTATATGTGATGATATGTGATGGATGCACATTGTTTTTTATTCTATGACCCTAATATGATTATGATCTAATGCAGGCTTAAGATGATTTCTGATATGCACCTAATATGTAAATGCAAATGGTATCTATATGATTATGCAGTTCATGTGATGAGATCTATCTATGTTTTTTATTTTTCTGTTGATATTGTCATGATGCAAGTGTATATGGTGGATCTAATGCACTTATTATGTATGTAAATGATTTAATCATGTTAATGACTATCTCATGTGATATGATATGTAATTTATGCTATATTTTTCTATGTCCAAATGTACTCAATCGACACAGAAATAACACAATGATAGATAGAAGACTGACTAATGGAAGAATGACTCGATAGAAGGACTTACAAGCTTTTATTTATATTGATACTCTACATTTTGGATCTTTTATTGCATGGGATATGGATGTAAATGGATGCGATGTAGATGTGAAATGGTTTGCCATCTTGAGTTTGTAAGTATTTTGAAGTGCTTATTTCATCATTGGGTGTTTTAAAATGTTGTAAGAAGACACAAGCATCTAGGTATAATTGAACTGAGATGACCTGTGTATCACTTACATGGATTTTGATATAGCAAGCTAATACAAGCATCTAGTCAAAATTGAATCTAGATGACCTAAGTATTTCTTGTGTATCAACAGACAAGGATTGCCCCTTTTCATGTTAGACCTTTGATGTCCTTGATGATCTTTTATTGATCATGTCATTAGACAAGGTTTCACATTATTAAAGATTAATCCACAAACAATAGACAAAGAAAATGATTATGCCCCCATCATAGATCACTAGGCTTTGGCATCCTCGAGTAGCATAGGAAGACATAATAACAAAAATCAAGACTTGATAAGTTAACCTAATCAAACACAAAACATTCTTGCATTTAGATGTGTTATTCTTGCCATAATTTAAATAGAATCAGTTCAAGTATTTTAGGTTCATGTTTGCTTTGCATTGGATAGGTTGATGCCCTGCATCAAGATTTTGTTTGAAAGCTGGTTTTTGCTTATGCTTGCATGTATTCCTAGTGAAATGGACCCTAAGGGACTGACCTAGTGCCTCAGGGGTGCATTGCTAAATGGCCCCTTGCCTACGTGACAACACAGAGGCAATGTAGTTCGGGGACTTAGACCATGGATGGACTAGAGGATAGACGACAAGATATGGGATGGATGGGAAGGTGGAGCCTTAGGGGCACATTGAAAATGGCCTTTCCTACGTGATGACACAGAAGCAATGTAGTTCGGGGTTGACCCTATGACATTGACGATAGACACTATGCTAGGCTGACACTGTGGATAGGATACTAGATAAGACTTTAGCTGGTAAGGCAACAAAAGAGATAAAGTATCAAGCCATGATAGGTTATCGTTAGGTTGCACAAGGTGTTTTATTATGGACTGGATGAGGAATGTTGGCAGGAAGAATGGACACAAGGTGATTGGTTTCCCAAAGATGGAGAAGGCAGTTCATCACAAGTAGTGCATGTTTACCAGGTTTTCACCACTTGCTTTTATTTGCACAAAAGCTAGAAGTACACATGATGCTTGTTTGCTAGTTTTTCATTATGGTACCTATCCAAGGCACCTATTTTCTAGGTTTTCACCAGAGGATGATTTTTTTGTGTTGCTTTTCTATTTTTTTTATTTTTTTGCTTTTTTGAATTTTTTGAATCTTTTTTTTTTAATTTTTGCCCCCTCTTACATTGGGGTTCTCTTAGGTATAGAACTGGTGAAGATGCATACTATTGATTGGGTCATCGAACAACTCACCCTCTGATGTTGCTAACTGATATGCCCCCAATCCATATGCAGTGATGATGATATAAGGACCAAGCCAGTTGGGCTTAAACTTACCTTTCTTTTCTTGATCCTATTGATTGCGGGGATTTTCCTTAAGCACTAGATCACCAACATTGAAGACTCTTTTGGATGGACCTTGTGATTGTAACTTCGTGACATCCTTTGCTAATATGCTTTGAGATGGTTAAAGACATGTTGCCTTTTCTCTTTTAATAGTTCTAACTCTTGTAGTCTGGAAACTCTATAGTCTTCATTAGTAATGAGACCTTTTAACAAAACCCTTAGGGATGGTAACTTGACCTCGATGGACAAAATGGATTCTAATCCATAGACAAGGGCATATGGGGTAGCACCTATGGGAGTGCGTATACTTGTTTGATAGGCCCATAGAGCAGGATTCAGTTGTATGTGCCAATCACGGCCAACATTGTTGACAGTCTTCTTGAGGATTTTCAAGATTGTTTTGTTGGATGCCTCCACTTGGCCATTGCCTTGTGGATAGTAGGGGGTGGAGAAATGGTGTTGGATTTTGAATTTGTCACAAAGCTCTTGGACATCCTGGTTCTTGAAAGGTCTTCTTTTATCTGTGACAATGGACGATGGAATTCCATATTTGCAGATGAGGTAATTGAGGATGAATGAGGCAATCTGTTTTCCTATAACATTAGTGAGGGGAATGGCTTCAATCCACTCAGTAAAATATTTTGTGGCAATTATTTTGAACTTGTGGCTGTTGGATGATCGTGGGTGAATTTTGCCCACAAGGTCAAGTCCCCATTGACAAAAAGGCCATGGTGTCGTTAAAGGTCATATCTCTTGAGCTAGTGCATGTATCAGGTTTCCATGTATCTGGCACTACTTGCATTTCTTCACAAACTAATATGAATCTATTTCCATGTTTGGCCAATAGTATCCCAAATGCATGAGTTTCTTAGCTAAAGAAGGACCGCTAGAGCGTGTTCCACAAATTCTTTTGTGTACGTCTTTAAGGTAGTTTGAGATTCTTCCCATTCTAAATATTAGAGTAAAGTACCATCTAGACCTTGGTGGTATAGGGTGTCAGCGATAATGGTGTAATGAGAGGTTTAGCAAATGAAGGTTCTACATTGGTTAGAAGACAAGTTAGGCGGTAGGGTGTTATCATTGAGGTAAGTGTAAATTTTACCATACCAAGGTGAATTAGATCTGACTAATAGGCATATGGAGTGGGTTTCAGGAAGATCATAAGCTGGTTGTATAACTGTCTCAACCAAGAACTCGTACCATGACTCATTCTCTAGGATCTCGAGGAGTGAGGCAATAGTTGCCATAGAATTTGTTGCTTTGTTTTCAATCCGAGGTATTTGTTCAAAGGAGATGATCATAAAGTATTCTTTAAAGTTATTGACCATACGCTTGTATGGGATTAACTTGTCATCTTTGGTTTGATAGTCGTCATTGACTTGATTGATTACCAACTGGGAGTTGTCATAGACATGTAGTTCTTTGATTCTCCATTATGTAGCTAGTTTGAGACCAATGACCAAGGCATCATACTTTGCGACATTATTTGTGCATGGGAATAGTAGACGATAAGACTTAGGTATGGTGTCACCATGAGGAGTGACCAACAAGATTCCTGCCCCTGATCCATGGTTTGTATAGGATCGATCAAAGTAGAGTTTCCATGAGTGTGTTGTGATACTGAAGATGGCTTCATCTAGAAACTCGAATGTCATTGGTGTGGTATCCTATAATGGTGCTTCTACTAACTAATCAACAATGATTTGACCTTTGATAGCCTTCCGTTCTACATACTCAATGTCATATTCACTTAGGAGCATTACCTACTTAGCTAGGCAACCTATGAGAGCTGCTTTACTTAATAGGTATTTTAGTGGATCTATCTTTGCAATAAGTTTGACTGAATGTGCTAGCATGTAATGTCATAGTTTTTGGGAAGCAAAAACCATAGCAAGACAAGATCTTTCTATCTAAGAATATAGCAGTTCGTAGCCCACCAATGTGCAACTGATATAGTGGATAGCCCTTTCTTTTCCTTCATGATCTTGTTGTGCTAATAGGGCACCCAGAGTTGTCTGTGTAGTAGATATGTAAAGTAGTAGTGGCTTACCTTGTATAGGAGGCATTAGAATAGGAGGGTTCATGAGATATTCCTTCAGTTTTCCAAATGCTTCTTCGCACTTCTCATCCCATCTGAATGGAATGTTTTTATGTAAGAGATGACTAAAAGGTTGGCACTTGTCTGCTAGTTGTGATATGAACCAGTGGATTGCTTGTAACTTTCCTTGTAGAGATCGCAATTGATTGATGTTCTTTGGTGGTGGCATTTCCATGATAGCCTTGACTTTGGCAAGATCAACTTCTATCCCATTTGTTGATACAATGAAGCCTAGGAGCTTGCTGGAGGTGACTCCAAACACACATTTCTTTAGGTTCAACCTGACTTTGAATTGTTCTAGTCTCTGAAAAACTTTCTCTAGTACATCAAAGTGGGATTCTCTTGTGAGTGATTTGTAAGGATAGCATCTATGTAGTCCTCCATTGTGACGTGCATCATGTCATGGAAGATAGTGGTGATAGCACATTGATATGTTGCTCCTGCATTCTTTAATCCAAATGGCATGATATTCTAGCAAAAGGTACCCCATGGACAAGTGAATGATATTTTATGCTAGTCTTCTGGTGCTATCCTAATTTGATTATACCTAGAGAAGCCATCCATTAGAGAAAGCATGGTGTGTCCTACTATCAAGTCGACTATAATATCAATATTAGGTAATGGAAAGTCATCCTTGTGGCAAGCTTTGTTTAGATCTCAAAAATCATTGCATAGTCTGACTCTACCATCAGGTTTGGATATTGGCACTATGTTTGATACCCACTCTAGATAGTCTATTGCCCTGATGAACCATTCATCTAGCAATTTCTTGAGTTCCTCCTTTACTAGTAATGTAATGTGTGGATGCATCTTTTAGAGCTTCTGTTTAACTAGTTTGACCCCTGGATCTAGTGGAAGATGATGTAGAATCAAATCTGGATCTAATCTAGGCATATCTGTGTATGACCAAGCAAAGTTGACTTGCTTTATCTTGAAGAATGGTACGAACTTGGTCTTCTCTAGTGGAGATAGAGATTTTGCAAAGTGAATGATCTTAAGATTATCCTTTGTTCCAATGTTGATAGGTTCTGTAGGTTTCACAACAATCTATGACTTCTCCTGATGCATGTTGGTGGGGAAAGTGTCAAGCCTTCCATCGTCAGGTGCCACAGTTGGGTTTTCACCATAGGATGCATCCTTTCTTTTTATTATTTTGGGATCTAATACTTCCAGAGAATAGTTTTCACTATCAGATCCATTTTTTATTTTTATGTTTTTATGACTAGAAGGCTTGGCACCCTCTCCGAAGTAAGCCACGGTGTTGAGTTCAATTGCAAAGCCAACTTTATGATCTCTTGCAGGTAGGTGGTCCCTAAGTTCCATGTAGTCAATATAGGCATCATCGTTTTGGAAAATGTCTAGTTGTGGGGTGCCTTGTAAATCCTAGTTGATAAGTTTAGGATACACAAGGGGAAGGGAATCTGAAGATAGATCTAATTTGTTGATAGTTTGAATGGATTCATGGTTAGGATTCAAATTGGTAGGGATAAGATCTGAGATGGTAGTTTCCTCCAAATTGTTATTGTGATGGAACTCTGACCTTCCTTGAAAGTTGTACTCTCAAGAGTTGGCAAATCACACTCTAATGGTCTATGCATTAGAATTTCTCCCTCATGGTAGGGGCTATATGTTTGAATGGTATCAACTCCTTTGTCTTCATAGGAGTGATCTGTGAGTACCTCCCACTCATACTCGTTAGAGTCTATGTCACTGTCTTCTTGTAGGGCATGAATCTGTTCCACTAAACATGCATTGGCTTTAGTTCTGCCTTTGTCCTTTTATCCCAACCCTTTTGTATTTCTTGATAGTGAGGATGAAGAGGGTTGGATGGGTTCTATTATTCCTTCTTTTCTTAGGCTAATGGGACCTTGTCCATCATAACCCATTCTATGTAGGATAGACTCACCATGCCCATAGATTTCCATTGGGAGCTTAGGTGGTTCTTGTTGTGTGTTATCTTCCTCTGTGTAGAGCCATTGTAAGACATCTCTTTCTTCTATTTCATCTGATAGGGTTCCCCATTTTATAAAGGGAGTTGTGGGAGCTTTGGGAGGAGTAGAAGGTTTTAGAAAAGGTGTAGGTCACCCAAAGGATCTTGGAGATAGGGGGAAGTTTGACTATGTTGAGACTGTGCTCAATTGAGTATTCCCCTACTCCAATTTCTTTGATGGTGATTTTATGCTCTTTGGGTCTGGATGAGGAAGCTTTAGAGGTAGAATCTTGTTGTAGGATGGGGGATATAGAAGATTTGTTATTGGGAATGATGCAATCAGGCTTTGTGCGGATAGTGTTGCAGTGCTAGAAGGGATCAGGATTACTTGGATGGTGATCTACTTGCCATTATGAGGAAATTTGATGCATTGGTGGTAGGTAGAAGGTACAACTTGCATGGCATGAATCTAGGGTCTACCTAGGAGGATATTATAGGCTAGCTCTCTATCTAGGACTTGGTAAACAATGTCCTTAATCACTGGTCCCACTTGTATTGGTAACACTGTTGTTACTTTGGTAGTTCTTTCTTCTTCATCATAGGCCTTAATGGTGATCTTTTTCCTTAGATCTATCGTAGTTTTAGAGAACCCCAATGTGAGGACAAGCTTTTAGCATGCAAATATTTAAACTAGCTCCTCCAATAAGAACACTTTTGATATGGTGTCCATGAATGAATGAGACGATATGCAGGGGTGTGTTATGAGGCTGAGACACTAAAAGATCATCTTGTTTGGTAAATGAGATGGTGCCTGAGGAGGTTAGATTTCCTACCATGGCTTGAAACTTCTCTTGGGCCATGTTCGTGGGCATGGTTGTTTCCACTAGGGCTTTATCAAGAATTTCCTTGTGGGAAGGATACAAACGCAACAACTCTAAGATAGATATGTGGGTAGGAGTTTTCTGAAGTTGGTTTATGACATTGTATGTATGGGGATTTGATGGAGAAGGTGTTGACCTTGGAGGAAGCGTGTTTAATGTGACCTTACCACTGTAGGTGATGATGCTGCAATCAATTTTGTTGGGTCCTGATTGTTGGGTGGATGTGACCATATTAACTTGTGGCATGTGTTCTGATGTTCAGTTGACAGTATAATTGAATGGCACACTTGTTTAGTTTGCATTGTTTTTTCCATTATTTTGATTCTACCTGTTGCGATTGTCATTGTTGTTGTTGTTGTTGTATGGCTTGTCATGATTGAGGAGTGGATCCTTGTATGCCACATGCGTCTCGTTAGAGGTATGTTGTTGAGTGCCTACTTGATTTTAGTCAAGTATGTCTTGAATGATGTGTTTGAGATGGATACAGTTGTTGGTCATGTGGCCTCTTCCTCTATGATTTTCTTAGAAATTTGCATCTTTCCAGTAGTGAGGATTTATTTGAGGTTCATAGTCGCCAGTTGGTGGAAGAGTGATCTCATTGTTGGCCAATAGCTTTCTTAATGCAGACTCTTGGGACTCCCCTAGTGGTGTGAATTTTTTCCTAGGGTTGGAGTTGAACCATGGCTTTGGCTCGCGAGAGAAGGTTTTGTTTGGCATAGCATTGTTTGTTTCTCTGTTGAGAGTGAAGATTGGTTGTTGTTTGGGAGCCGCCACTTTGTCATCAACTACTCCATCATTGATGAAATTTTTGTTCTTTGTCCAAAATTTTGACTTGTCCATGGTATAATTAGAGTTAGGAGTGTCCTTATACAACTTTATTTTCCCCTTGGTGATCATAGCTTTCTCGATAAATAGTCCCATCTCAATTTCTTTTGAAAATGAGGTAGGGCATTGAACTTGTATTTGGTAGCTTAGATCAGAGTTAAGGTTGCGGACAAACATCTCTGTCATTTGCTTCTCAAGTACATCATATGAGCATTTGCTAGCAAGTTATCTCCACCTTTGTAAGAAAGAGGCAAAGGATTCACCACCTTTTTTTTTGTATTGCATAGATCAAGCATAGAGACTTCATGTTCAATGTTATAGGAGAAGTGTGTGATGAACCTATTTACTAACTCATCAAAAGTTCTGATACCCAGTGTAAGTTTTGAGAACCATTCCATGGCTTGACCACCTAGAGATTTAGCTAATAGTCTCATTAAGAAAGTTTCATTGTGAGCTACTTCCATGCATGCGGTGTTAAATTCCCTAATGTGATCTCTAGGGTCTCCTTTTCCTTTGTATTTTTCAAACTTAGGCACTTCAAACCAAAAGGTGAAGGGTACCATGTTCAAGCTTTTGTCAAAGGGATACGGTACGATGTCTTCCAAGGAATAAGTTTTAGTGGGCGACCTTTCTTTGAGATTTGTCATTTGTTGCGTTAGGTCCTTGATTTGTTTCTTCATTTCTTCCATAGGTATGTTTGGGTCTATGACTTTGTTTCTTTTGTCCTCAATAGTGTGAATTTCATGAGTTTCCTCTACAATTTCTTTTAGTTTGTTGAGATCAAAGTTTGAGGGGAGTTTAAGTCCTAGATTTGCAAGATACAAGAAATACTTGTGAGGGTTCTCATGGAGCACTTTTTCTAGCATGCATTGAAATTTCTAATCTTGGAGAGTTCCCTTGTATCCTTCACTAGAGATTTCCTCATCACTATCATGAGGGGTGACCATGGGGTTGGATGATCTAGTCATTTAAAGTTTTTTTTGGTATTGAGATCTAGTTAAAACCATGCAAGGTGACATGGGAAGAGGTGGGATGAAACTAGAGATTTTGGTTAGGTGTTGTTGGAGATTGTTGAGAAGAGAATACTTGTGAGGAGATTTGAACAAGGGACTCTTTTGATCAATGATTCCAAGTTGGCCAACATGAGACAATAGCCACAAGGGTATTGGTACCCATTTACTATGTAGAGACTAGTCTAGCACCAAGACCACTAACGAGGTTCTGTGACCTACTAGGTTTACTTGAATCCAGAATGATCTAAAAAAGGTCTTGCACTAATATGATATGGAACTTTGACTTTTGTTTTGGGAAGACCTAGCAGAAGGTGGATGAGACGACCAACGAAAGAGAGGGCATGTTATGAAAATGGATGGAAAAGGTGACTGCACAGTAAATCTGATTTTAGAAACTGGAGTAAGGCTGAAATGGGTACCTGGAAAGTTTGAAATTTTTCTCTAAAAATATGTGGAAATACTCATTGTCAGGGATGCGCAGGAACAGATGTGTTGAAACAGAGGACAAATTCATAGAAAGATAGGACAAAACTACAGTTTTGGTAAAATTTAAAAGCGCAGTAATAGGTGATAGATGTGTAACAAGTTGGAATGTATGTGTAATAGGTTGAGGTATATGCACAGCTCTGTAGGATAGATGTGCAGCTCTAGTTTTCTTGACTGTTTTTGTAATTTTTGGCACATTTTTTGGTTTCTTGGTTGCAAGTTGGTGTTTTTTATCTGATTTTCTCAATTATGGCAAGTAAAACATGGCAAACACAAAGAAGTTTTCATGATTTTTTGGATCTTTTTTTGTATTTTTGGACTCTTTTTGACATAAAACAAGTACAATCCTAGGCTGGAAAAGGTAATATTTGTTGAGTCCCCTAGCTATGCCTATTCAAAGCAGATAGCTTCAAGATCTTGGTAGCATTGGTTCCTCTCCACGGCACACATTTCTCATGCATACAAAGATCTGAGTTTCCTAAGGCTCGTACCCCCACCGAACCTCAGGATTCTCTTTGCTATCTCTACTAAGAACCACATGAATCAGGGCGGCTTCAAAAATCCCACCTTTTGTGCCAACAAATAGAAGTATTTTGGTCTACTAAAAGAAAGGATGACTAGTAAGGGCAACCATTCAAGTGGTTATATGTACGGAAGTGCTACTCTCCATTATGGAGTCTCCCAGCCTTCAAGGGTTACGCCTTGAAGGGTTTTGGGTGAGGTTAGCTATTGGTATAACATAGAAACACTCATTGCTTGAAGCTTTCACTCCAAACACAATTTATTTATAGTGGATTGATAGGACTTGGGTTTAACCTGTTACAACTTAAGGTCATTCCCCAAGGACAGAAGGATATCTGAGGGTAGGCCTCTCTAAAGGTTCAACACATGTGAAAATGATACGTCTGGCATTTTGGTCATCCAAGATAGGGGAGAGCATAGGCCTGGTATCATTCCCAAAAACATAAATTACTGTTGTTCTTTTCCCCTAGTTAAAATGAAAAAGACTATATGAGATATCTACTTGGGCACACATGCAAGTTGCTAACTTTGAAAAGCAAGATAGCAATGGTTCAATTTTATCCTCCTAGCATTGTGACTAGATTCAATTTGTTGATGCAACAAGATTCAAGTTACTCCCTCCTAATTAGAACTAGATGTGATTTTGTATGAGCATCCGATTACTATCCATTAGAAAAGATGATGTGTTCTAACAATGCAACTAGAATGACTAAACCAACTCCTAATCCTACAAGCAGATGAGAGAATATTCTTGTGAAAAAAGTGTCTGTGTTAGCAGAAAATACAAAAAATATCCTAAAAACTACTACTCAGAATAGATGCATAGTTTTAGAGCCTGAATGCATAGAAATAGAGCTCAGAAGTGCCAAAAAATCAAAAGCTCAAAAATAGGAAGCAAAAGCACCAAAATAGAAAGCATATGCACCAGAATATTAGATGCACTATAACAGAAGGTGTATGCATAGCTATAGGAACTATATGCGCTGAAAGATCATATGCACTAGATCAGAGCTCAAATGCGCTGAGTCCTCTTGTGTATGGGACCTTTTCATAGAAAATTTAGTTTTTTGGATTAAATCAGGGTAGGGCCCCATGGTGGGTGCCAAAAATATTAGGGGAAATTATGCATGAATATCAAAAGACATCAATAATACCCATAACTCAATGGAATATAGAAATAAAGAAGATCTAAAACAATGAATAATACCTCAACAAACCTCTTTACCTCGTGGCTTCCATTGGTGGCCTATCACAAATGATCTTGTCTATGAATAAGGCCCTCAAAAGGTGCACCTCCTTGCTATTCCAAGATGTCAAGTGGGAATGTCCATGATAGTTGATTGCAATGAAGATGAGCTTCACAACAATGGTAATGGTGATATGGTAACAAGTTGATCACAAACAAATGGAATTCCTTCAGAGTAATGATGTTGAAAGATTAGATAATGAAATGGAAGAAGAAGGTTCAATTTGTAGACTTGTGATTGAGGAGATCAACGATTGAGAAAGAATAAGAAGATCAATGGTTGAGAAAGAATGAGAGAATGTGCGTGAAGAGAAAGAAGACAAGTGTCATAGAAAAGCTATTTTGAGTTAACTATTTTTCTATTTATTGAAGGTAAGATGTGTTGTCATAAAATACAATTTTTTTTTCTATTTCAGGAGTTTTGGAATCAATTAGTTGACTCATGGTTTGCTTTTGCATGTTTTGAGAGGAATTAAATAATAAATTATTTAATTTTGTGTGTATGAAGATGAAGAATTATTTTTAGAAGATTTGGAAGATTCCTCAGAATTTAGAAGATAAGAAGGCAAATTAAATAAATAAATTTATTTAATTGTGTGTGCATGATTTGGAAGAATAAATAAAATATTTGATTGTATTTTATTTTTGAGAGATTGAGAGGATTTAAATAAATTTGATTGATTTATTAAAATTTGGAGGAAGAATTGACTTAATTAAATAATTATGAATTATTTAATTGTTTGGAAGAATTTGGGAGAATTAAATTAAATAAAGGATTTTATTTAATTTTGACTTTAGAAGAGGTAATTAAATATTTTGATATTTAATTAAGTTAGAAGAATATGAATCGAATAAATAAATAAATTTATTTATTGATAGAGGAATAGAATGGAATAAATATTAAAAATATTTATTTAGACTTAGTCGTGTCATTTTTAGGCATATACAGTTACAACAAAAAACTAAATTATTTCCTAGAGAGGGAATGCCAACTACTTTGTCAGTTACTAGCCCCACTCCTATTTATGGACAATAGGCCATTATAATAGGATGGACATTCACTCACATGGCTGGCCATATGCATTCAGATCTCAGCTACCCTTAACAAGAGCATGCTTGCAAAGGACAAAATCCTTAGTAGCCTCCAAATGGTAGCATCCACCATGCTTCACCACACTCTAGGCACAAGGAAGTGACTTCCCATCTTTCAATAGGTAGTCCCCTCCCGCATCAATCCTTAGGCTATATGTGGAAATCACACACAACAGACCTTAGTGGTGATTAAATCCCATCCAAATAGGGTGCAACAATAGTCATAACTCGCCCCTTTACTTTCATCTATTCCACCTCAGAGGACAACACTCCTTTCATTGTTTCTTAAGTATTGTTGGAATGCTTAGTGTTAAGGGAGGCCAAGAGAGAGAAATTTGACTCTCTACCTCTTCGCCCTGTCAAGCAACTCTTAGTAGCATTGATCCACTATAATTGCCAGACAGGAGACCAAACTCCCCATCCGGGTGAAAACAAAGGATAGCATGGAAATGAAGAGACCATAATGCCTATAGGCCATCACTGTGAATCTTCCCTAAACCACCCATACCTTAAGAAGATGCATCTCATTCCTTGACTCTATATGCATAGAGTACTAAGCAGGAAAAGAGAGATACAATTCCATAGGCATGGGATGGGAGACACATCACGATAGAGAAAGACATAAATCACACAACTTTCTGAACAAGACAAGATGTAGCTAGAAACAAAGGGGGATTGTCTATTTAGAGAAAAAAGGTTGATATCCATGCCTCTGTTATTTCTTGTTATATCCAATCCGCAATTCTGCTAGTAGTACACCATCCTTGCACCTAATTTGAATTTCTAGGAATTCTACAATAGCCACTCGATAAGGAAATAGAGATGATGACACACGTTTCTTTTTATCATCTTGATGTAGGAGCATCCCTGGTTCAAGAGAAATCTTGCATTAACCAAAAACATTTGCATTTCAGTTCTTTCATTTTTCCATTTCAATTCAGGCAGTTCAGTCAGTAGCAGTTCTTAGCTTGTGGTCTAGTTTTGGTATTTCACATCTTACGGATCTAGACTTAGCATCTACATTCATTCATCTACAACATATCAATAATTTAGAGCATTTGGATCAGTTACCAGAAAGATATCGCCATTAGAAGTTTACTATTTTCTCATAGCAGAGCATTTTAACAATTCCTGATAACCAGCTGAAGGAGAAGGCTTGCGGATTGTTCCTTGCTTTGCGGATCTCATTGACACATCATTCAATGCTTTGTGGTTCATGGTTGACCTTCCCCAAGGGTCCGTACATTGTTCCATTCATTTGAGGAAGTGTTCTATGCATTTAGGTCAGACCTATCTGTGAACACGTTACAACTCTTCATTGGAGTTTGTGACCTTCCTTGGCTGGCACAAAGGAATCTATTGGTCTGAAAACAATATATAAAGATGTAATAGATCCTTAGGAAAGTAGTTCATGACATAGTGATAGCTGATGATTTGGATTTTGTGCAAAGGGAGCTTCAAATCCTTATCTTGTGCATGTATGTAATCAGGCCTGTGAGCCCTAATTGTAAGCCCACATGTTGCTAGTTGATCTCTATTTTGAATTCTATGATATACTGAATGATTGAATCTATATTTTCTTTATTTATTTGTGTTGTTTCCATTGTGTTTACTCCTGCTGCATGGTCCAAATAGTTCATTCTATGAACCCTCCTACTGTGACTGCACCAAGTGGTATCAGAGAAAAAGTTTGATTCTTTGGAGTGAATTGGCAAAGGGAATTCCATAAGATCTGGTTGTAAGTGGATCTCCGATCCGAGGCAGGTTACTTGTGCATAACCAATCACCAATTGAGAGGTAGTTGTCTCTTGTAGCCCGATTACCAAATTTGAGGTAGTTTGCACTTGATCCTAGGAAGAGTTCCTCATGTTGGTACAATGGCTAATAGAATGGATGAGATGATGGAATTGATGAGAACAATGCAAATTCATTTGGATGCTATTGAGAAAGATAGGCGAGGAGGATTGACACCTAGACCTAACGTTGAAAGTGATGATGAGGAAGAATTTCAATCTACTGAACAAATTGGTGAAACCCTAGAAGGTAATGAAGAAGAAGAATCAGATCAAATAAAGATGTTATGAGCTATTTCAAAGATTAGAAAAAGACCTAGAGTTGATGTACCAAACTACACTGGTAATTTGAATCCTGAAGAATTGATTGACTAGATAAATGACATGGAAGAATACTTTGAATATGAAGAAATTGAAGATTCGGAGAAGGTGAAATTTACAAAGAAAAAGTTGAAAGGACATGCTGCTATATGGTGGAAACAAGTTCGGTTAGAAAGAAATAGAAGAGGGAAAGAAAATATCACAAATTGGGACCAGATCGTGACAAAGTTGAATAATTAGTTCACACCTATTGACTATGAGTTGGAATTGTTGAAAAGATTGCAAAACCTAAGACAAAAGGAGAACTGTGAAGGAGTACATTGAAGTATTTCATAAGATGATCATAATAATAGGACATAGTGAAGCAAGAAAGGAGAAAGTGGCTAGATACATCAATGGACTTAGATTGAACATTCAAGAGGAACTAAGCTTGGTAAGGATCACATCTTTGGAAGAAGCATATCAGTTTGCCCTGAAGGTGGAAGAGAAGCTGAATAAGAAGCATGATTAAACACAAAGAGGTAGAGAAGGTAAATTTCAGAGAGGTAAAACATGTTCCAAATATGAAAGATCATTTGTGGAGAAAAACAAGTTTGACATCCCATTTAGAAAGGATGACAAAGATAACAATGCTTACTAGAGAGATGACATAAATTTTTACCAGAGAGGAAACCCTAATGCATATCGAAATGAAGGATACAGAAGAGAAGGAAGAGGATTTGATAAGAAGACATTCAGAGGTACTTGTTTCAAGTGTGGAGGTGAAGGACATAGAGCATTTGAATGTAATCAAGGTAGTACAAGCAAGAGGACAGAGAATAGTGGGAGAGCAGCTTATGTTGAAGAAGAACATGTTGGATCACCTTGTTTAGTTGGAAATCTAGAGAAAGGAGAATCATTGGTGATGAGGAGAACACTATTTCAAGTAGAGACAAATGAGGAACCATCACAGAGGAAAATTTTGTTCAGAACTAAATACAAATCATGAGGTAAGTGTTGTAAAGTTGTAATTGATAGTGGTAGTTGAGATAACCTAGTTTCAGAGGAGATGGTGACTAAGCTGAAGTTGGAAAGATTGAAACACCCTAAGCCCTATCAGATAGCATGGATTCATGATGATCATAAGGTACTAGTAAGTGAACAATGTTTGGTGAAATATCATATTGGATCTTATCATGATGAAGTCTTGTGTGATATTATGCCTATGGATGTTTCTCATATCTTGTTGGGTAGACCTTGGCAGTATGATAGAAAAACTTTGCATGATGGAAGAAAGAATTCATATACTATAACAATAAATGGGAAAAGAATTACTTTGATTCCTTTAGAAGATGATCCTAAAAATGTGGTATGTGGGAATGCTAGAATCTGTTTGGTAGATGGAAGGAAATTTTTGGATGGTTTGAAGTAGGAAAGTATGTGTTATGCCTTGATTCCTAAGAAGCCTAAAATATTGAAGAGAGAGATTGAACCAGAGGAGATAAGAGAGTTGCTGATAGAGTATGAATACATCATATCAGATAATGTACCTGAAGGATTACCACCTATAAGGAGTATCAGTCATCACATGGATCTTATACTGGGAGCAAGTTTGCCTAACAAAGGAGAACATAGGATGACACTGACAGAGAATGAAGAATTGATTAGACAAATACAAGAGTTGTTTAGGAAAGATTTGATCAAAGAAAGTTTGAGTCCTTACGCAGTACCTACAGTGCTTGCACTGAAGAAGGATGGAGAATAGATAATGTGTACTGATTCTAGAGCAATAAACAAGATCACAATTAAGTATAGATTTCCTTTACCTAGGATGGATGATATCATGGATTGTTTGAGTGGAGCAAGATTTCACAAAACTAGACTTGAGAAGTGGATGCCATCAAATTAGAATCAGAGAAGGAGATGAATGGAAGACTACTTTTGAGACAAATGAAGCATTGTATGAGTGGTTAGTGATGCCTTTTGGATTGACAAATGCACTGAGTACTTTCATGAGGTTGATGAATGAGGTCTTGAAGAAATTATTGGGTTTGTGATTGTATACTTGGATGATATTCTGATTTTCAATAGGACAAAAGAGGAGCATTTGTTGCATATTAGACAAGTTTTGCAGAGGTTGAGAGAGGAGAAATTGCTGATAAACATCAGAAGTGTAGTTTCATGAAGGAAGAATTAGTGTATTGGGGATTTATGATTTATACGGAAGGATTGAAGATTGACCTTAAGAAAGTGAAAGCAATTATTCAATGGCCTATGCTAGAGAGCATTGGAGAGGTTAGATCATTTCATGGTTTGCCTAGTTTCTATCGGAAGTTCATTAGAAATTTTAGTTCAGTTTGTAACCCTATGACAGAGAAAATGAGAGGTGATGGAAAAGATTTTAAGTGGACATCAGGGGTAGATAAAAGTTTTGAGTTGTTGAAACAGAAAGTAATAGAGCAACCTATTTTGGCATTACCGAATTTCAATAAGGTATTTCAAGTTGATTGCGATGCTAGTGGAAATGCAATTGGAGTAGTGTTAAGTCAAGAAGGTAGACCTATAGCATATTTCAGTGAGAAGTTGAATGATGCAAGGAGAAGATATTTAGTTTATGATCAAGAGTTCTACACCATAATTCAAGCCTTAAACAAGTGGAGACATTACTTGCTACCTAAAGAGTTTGTGTTGTATACAGATCATCAAGATTTGCAGTATCTGAATAGTCAGAGAAAGTTGAATCAGAGACATATGAGGTGGGTAGAGTTCATGCAGAGTTATACTTTTGTGTTAAAGCATAGGAGTGGTAAATCAAACAAATTTTTTGCTACCTTGAGTCGAAGAAGAAACTTGTTGATAGAGATGAGAGTTGAAGTGTTGGGTTTTGATGAATTGAAGAACATGTATGAGGGAGACATTAATTTTGTAGAACCTTGGAAAACATGTAAAGAACCTATTTTGATAAATAGAAGTAAGTGGTTGGATATTTCATTCAAGAAGATATGTTGTTCAAAGGAAGTCAATTATGCATACCTAGAAGTTCAATGAGAGATAATTTGAACAAGGAGAAACATAGTGGTGGATTGGCAGGACACTTTGGCATTGATAAGATAACATCTTTGGTAAGTGAAAATTACTTTTGGCCTTAGATACGTAAGGATGTTCAGAGATTTGTGTAGAGTTGTAGAGTTTGTCAAGTTGCAAAAGGAAGTAGTTAGAACATTGGATTGTATAAACCTTTGACAGTACCAAAGAGACCTTGGGAAGACATGAGCATGGATTTTGTAATAGGATTACCTAAGACAGAGAGGATATGATTAAATATTTGTAGTGGTTGACAAATTTTCAAAATGGCTCATTTCATACCATGTAAGAAGACAACTGATGCAGTGCATGTAGCTAACCTATTTTTCAAGGAGATTGTGAGATTGCATGGATTACCTAAGAGTATAGTTTTAGACATAGACACAAAGTTTGTTGGTTACTTTTTGAAGACACTTTGGAAGAAGATGAAGACAGATTTGAAATTTAGTTCAACTTTTAATCCATAGATAGATGGATGGACAAAGGTAGTGAATAGGATTTTGGGAAACTTGTTGAGATGTTTGGTTGGAGACAAACCCAGAAGTTGGGATTTTATTCTTTCACAAGAAGAGTTTGCATACAATAATTTGGTGAATAGGAGTACTAGAAGAACACCTTTTGAGATTGTTACTAGAGTGAATCCTAGAGGAGTTGCAGAATTAAGAGATATCATTAAAGAAGATAAGAAGAGTACAGAAGCAGAAGAATTTGCAAATCATATGAAGATAGTGCATAATCAGGTGAAGAAGCATTTGGAGGACATGAACAGGAAGTACAAAGAGAAAGTAGATGAGAAGAGAAGACATAAGGAATTTGAAGTTGGAAATGAAGTGATGGTGTACTTGAGAAAAGAAAGATTTCCAGTTGGGACATATAACAAGTTGAAGATGAAGAAGTTTGGACCTTGTAGGATACTCAGGAAATTTGATTTAGGAAATGCATATGAAGTGGAATTACTAGAGACATTGGGTATTTCACCTATTTTCAACATATAGATCTTTACCAGTATCATGAAGCAGAGTTTAGTGACAACATGGAAGACAGACTAGAAGAAGATTCATCTTGGATTTCTCAAGATGAGGTGAACCATTTTGGTTCTCCCCTAGCCCCAACAAAGTGAGGGACTCACTTTTTTAATAACCTTAGATATCTAATGCAAGAGCATCCTTGGTTCAAGAGAAATCTTGCATCAACCAAAAACATTTGCATTTTAGTTTGTTTACATTTCAGTTCTTTCATTTTTCCATTTCAGTCCAGGTAGTTTAGTCAGTAGCAGTTCTCAGCTTGTGGTCTAGTTTTGGCATTTCACATCTTATGGATTTGGACTTAGCATCTACATTCATTCATCTACAACATATCAATAATTTAGAGCATTTGGATCAGTTACCAGAAATATATCGCTATCAGAAGTTGACTATTTTCTCAGAGAAGAGCATTTTAATAGTTCTTGATTACTAGCTGAAGGAGAAGGCTTATGGATCGTTCCTTTCTTTGCGGATCTCATTGACACATCATTCAATGTTTTTTGGTTCGTGGTCAACCTTCCCCAAGGGTCCGTACATTGTTCCATTCATTTGAGGAAGTTTTCTATGCATTTAGGTCAGACCTATTTGTGAACACTTTACAACTCTTCGTTGGAGTTTGTGACCTTCCTTGGCTGACATGGAGGATTCTATTGGTCCAAAAATGATATATAAAGATGTAATAGATCCTTAGGATAGTAGTTCATGACATAGTGATAGCTAATGATTTAGATTTTGTAAGAAGGGAACTTCAAAGCCTTATCTTGTGCATGTATGTAATCAGGCCTGTGAGCCCTAAATGTAAGCCCGCATGTTGCCGACTAATCTCTATTTTGAATTCTATGATATACTGAATAACTGAGTCTGCATTTTCTTTATTTCTTTGAGTTTTTTCTATTGTGTTTACTCCTACTGCACTGTGTAGATAGTTCATTCTGTGAACCCTCCTACCGTGACTGTACCACATCTCTAGGCTTCATAAGTATAAAAATCAATCACAATACCTACTTCAATCAGTGAGAGAGAGCCAAAGTTGGTTTTTTGATCTCTACACCCTCTCACCACCAAGTGATCCACACATACCTCATTTAATTCTAGCATAGAATGGTGATCCTAACATATCCCTACAAAAATGGCTTCCCGCCCAAGTAGAAAGATTACCCTATACAACTGCAGCACAAAGGGTGCCAAGACCCTCCAATCAATACCAAAACATGCAAAATCTCTAGCCTCCCATGCTTCAAAACAGTAGTTTGATTTCATCATTTATCAGGCTCCTCCATCCCATTGGCCCATTCAACCTTAACCGTTTGATCCATTTCGTGAATCACATCGGTGATCACCAGAAAAAGTTGACATGCCTAGAAGAAGGCATCTATTAGTTTTGAATCTTGGTCGTGCATTAATGTCAATCAATAGTATTTGTAGAGATTTGAATTTTCTCCAGCAAAGACCAGCTATCATGAAAGACTAGTGATCTTATCCACCATGGCAGCACTTCACCTCTTCACGTTGAGCCTCCCCGAGACTATAGTGAAAACCTTACCTCCAGCAAAATGATTCACTTGGTGCGTCAAGGCTCGCAACACATCCTTTGTAGTCCTACTAGAACCCCCAAATATCTTTCATGAAAGAAAAAACCCTAGAGAAGAACCAAGGCAACAGTCAAAATCCCCCACATTAGTACACATCATCCACGCGAGCCCCGCCAAGTTGGAAGATAGACTAAATTTTTATGAGCCAATGGGAGCTTTAGAATAGTCTCAGCAGGGGTGCATCCTTCCCATGAAGTGCTAGTACAAATGCCACATGGCTGCCACATCAAACCTCATGTCACCACCAAAGCCCAGAACCAAGCCCAATGGAGGCAATAGTTTCAGCGAAAAGGAAAATCTTGCAGACATGGTTGTGACTTAAGGCTCAGATTCAACTTATGCATAAAAGTTGTTTTTAAAAAAGGACCACACTAGGTCGAATAAGTGGGGGGACATAAATAAATCATGCCTAACATTGAACATGGAGATAGATCATTATTCAAGTTGATTGGGTTTTCGACACATTTTAGGTCAGGGATACAAAGAGTAATTCTAGGCATGAGGGTTGGTAATTTGACGGCAAAGGGGTACTTGAAGGACAACTTCAAAGACTAGGAATGGGTTGTAGGTAGTCAATAGTAGATTAGAATGGGACACAGCCAAGGTAAATATGTTGAGGCACTACGCTTTAGGGTTTTACAAGGGTTTCAATAATCCTAGAAGACATATGCCAAGGGTCAGGGTAAGCATAAAAAATTGCAAGTCCAAACACATATGAATCTTCCATTGCATTCTATATTTGTGTTGTTTCCATTGTGTTTACTCTAGCTGCACATTTTTGACAGTTCATTATGTGAACCCTCCGATCGTGACTACACCAAGTGGTATTAGAGAGAAGTTTTGAATCCTTGAGAAAGTAAAGGCATCCCAAAAGATCTTATGGTGAACTAATCTCTAACCTAAGGCAATCTACTTTTCTTTGTCAATAGATCACTGAGTGTGAGGTAGTTCCTACCTTGTAGTCAGATCACCAAATTGAGGAAGTTACATCAGATCCTAGGAAGAGATGCCACTGAGGAGGATACCTATTGTAGGCACTATGGATAGACGAATGTATGAAATGATGGATATACTGAAAATAATGAAAGTTAGACTAGATGCTATAGAAGAAGATAGAAGAAGAGGACTAACCCTAAGATATGATGTTGAAAGTGATGAAAATTTTCAATCCGCTAGTTAAAATGAAGAAACCCTATAAGAAGAAGAAGAATCAGATCAAGTGAAGATGTTGAAAGCTATTTCAAAGATTGGAGAGAGACCTAGAGTGGAAGTACTGAAATACACTAGAAATTTGAATCCGAAGGAATTGATTGACTAGATAAATGACTTGGAGGAATACTTTGAATATGAAGAAATTGAAGATCTGGAGAAGGTGAGATTTATGAAGACTAACTTGAAAGGACTTGCTACTTTCTGGTGGAAAGAAGTTTAGTTGGATAGAAATAGGAGAGGGAAAGAAAAGATCATAAAATGGGATAGGATGGTGACAAACTTGAAGAATCAATTTATACCTTCTAACTATGAGTTGGAACTGTTGAAGAGATTGTAAAACCTAAAACAAAAGGAAAAATCTATGGAGTATACTAAAAAATTTCATAAGATGATCATAAGGACTAGACATTGTTGAATGCACAAGAAAACTAAGAAGGGGGGGTGAATTAGTTGTATCAAAAATTTTCAAACCCTCATAAACATATTCATATCTGCATCATTTCACTTAAACCCTTAATCTGTTATGTTAATTGAACATGAGGAGAAAATAAAAAAAAATTAAACACATCAACACCATACATAAGATAACATTAGATTTTTACATGGAAAACCCTTAAAGGGAAAAACCACAGTGAGGATTAGGTCATAATATAATGTAGTAACAATACCGAATTACAAAAGGCTCACTGCCAAAAGAAAGAATGCTCACTGTAGGGGACTCACTCTCCGAATGGACTCATTGCCCACTAAGAAAGAAAGAAAGAAGAGAAGAATGGCTCACTACCATGCTTTGAAATAATGTAATTACATCTAACCTATGCATGGAGTTTAGTTCCAATGAAGCTCAATATCCATCACACCACAAACAACATCTTTGCAGCATCACTAAAAATTGTAGACACCTTTTGCTCACTACATCCGGTAGCCTAAGACATGAAATATCTCACTACCTTGATCAAATTAGAATAACAACATCATATCCCCTACTTGCACACCTATTCATGAATCTTTGACACTTATTTATATCATTGTTACCCATGAAAATATTCTCCAAGGTCGGCAACACCTCTTAGCTCATTAAATTCAAATTAGGTATAGACCTAAACATCCCCACCGAGGAAAGGAATAAATGTAGACCACATCATGCCTTAACATGGACCTAAATCCACTCTAACATGCTTCAACACACTTTCACAATCACCAAAGCATAAACAGAATTAGTGTAAACAATTAAGTTGGCCAATCTTGTGTTAACACCAAGAAATGTTTAGCACACGCTTCCTCAAAGATAAATACACCTTGTGAACCTTGGACAAAGCTTTAACATAATCTAGAAACATCCACAAACAACTTGAAGTCACCTAGAAACCAACAAATTCAACCACAACATTCACCTAAAGGAGGTTCACAATCTACTTACAAACAACATTGTCAAACTCTGCTATAGAAGAAATTGCTTTCTAGAGCACAAAATCACAAATCTTCTAGATAGAATATATATAAGGACCTTATAAGCATATATCTAGAACCACAACACTTGAAACCATTTTGCAAAGAAATGCAGGGCAAAATATTTTCTCCTAGACACACTACAAACACTGTTAAACACTATCTTCAAATTGGTGAACATTACTTTCACTACACAACAATCTGGAGTACCAAATTATGGATTCAACATTTTTAAACACTTCTCAACAACATATCCAAAATGTATACTCAGATCTCCAACATAGAAGAAATCTAGAGAAAAAACTAAAAGAATATCCTACAGACCAGAAGGCTTCTTCAACTCATTGTTTACAATATTAATTAAATTTTCTCAAAAGCACTTGGAAACTTAGCAAGAGGAGCATATTCTTAACACCTTTAGCACTTCTTCAAGGAAATCACATCATCATTAATTTAGAAACTTAATCAAATAACAATAGTAGAGAACACAGTTGACACCAATGACAACACAAACATATTGACATCAGTGACAACACCCATTAGCACATACTCGCAACAATCTCCCCCTTTGTCATTGATGGCAACATATGATGTGAAAAACCATCATGACAAAACTCTACATTAATATCACTCTCCCCATTTATTTTATACATCTTACTCTCCTTTTTTTTTCACATGAACTATCTCCCCCTTTGACATCAATGGCAAAGCATGACACATCTTTTTCAAGCTCTCTCCTAATTGTGATACTTGCACATACTTGCACTATTCTCAGCTACTTTGAATACTCCCCCTTAAGAGTACAGTGTAGCCTGTATCAACTCTTACTCCCCCTAACTACAATAATCATTAACACCAGTACATACTCCCCCTAAGACATAGCCCCCAACTCAGTTTTTGGAGGAAACATCTGCACTAGAGGTTGGTACAGATACATTATTAGCCTCTGCTACATCCTTCTTAATCCAAATCTTACTCATCTCCTTAGTTTCTATTGGATGAATTTTTTGTACTTGTTTGTTCTTCTCTATCAGAATATCCTTCTTCATGCTTCTACTTCTGCAAAACTTTGAAATGTGTCTAGTCTTACTGCAATTGTAGCACACAACATTCATCTAACCATTATTCCTTCCATTCATTATGGATCTGCATTGATTAGCTTTATGCCCAAATCTATTACATATATAACAGTTTCCATTAAATGGTTGAGTCATTCTATCATTGTTATAGCCATTCATTCTTTGACTTCTATACTCTTTAGCTTTATGACCAACTTTCTTGCTTGTGAAACATTGACCAGAAAAGGATGAAACATTTTGATTCATTATGCTCCTACATTGTGTAGCCTTGTATCCAAATTTATTGCAAGAATGACAATAACCACTGAAAGATGGATAACTTTGAGCATTAAGTTGTCTAACCGGTGGTCTTGTAGCTCCTTTCTTTTGATTCTAGATCTACTTTCCATTGTTCTTCTTGTCTTCAGATTTTGATGCTTGACCTAATTTTGAACTTTCACCTTTTTGAAACCTTAAGCCTTCTTTATCATTGGGATCTTTTTGACTTGCAATTATCTCATTAAGCCTTGAAGAACTTATCTTGAATTTTTACTCATTGTTCTTTTCCTTGTACATTCTTCATATTTGCCTTTCACCATTGAGTTCAAACATTCCTCGATTCTTACCTTTTCTTCAACTTGCACCTTTAGAATAATCATGGATTCATTTTCTAACCTCAATTGTGCACTGACCTCCTTATGCTTTTGTTTAAACTTCTTGACTTGCTCTCCTAAATTTTTGATACATTCATTTGCTTCTTTGACATTCTCCTTCAAATATATGATTTCTTCCTTAGTCCTATCTAGGTCTTCAAGAGCAATCTTGAGTTCTTCACTATTAGCAGACATGCATTCATCTTCTGAGAATTCAATAGAAAGAGTTCCTTCTTTTATTGCCTTGATCCAATGTTCATCCTTGCATGCCTCAACCACTATTTTAGGTTCTACTTTAGAAATTAAACACATATTTACATGTTCTTCAACAGCTTTCCATTTTGTCAATACATCTTTTCTCGTATCACCAATGATTTGGTCTTCAGTGTGATACCTCTGCACATACTTGGGAGTTTCAGGGATTCTTTCTGGAGTTTCTTGTTCTTCAACTTGTCCTTCCTTTTCTTTGGTTTCTTCTTCTTCTTTAGTCTATACTTCCATTTCAACAGTAGTTTCTTCTTCTTTGCAAGACAACTCATATGAATCCGATACATATCTATTAACTTTAGAAATCTTCTGTATGTCTTCATCAACCTTGACATTCACACTTTCAACAATCTTTCTTAGCCCTTTTTTATAGCACTGGTAAGCTTTGCTTTTGTTAGAGCACTCGAGAAAAATACCTTCATCATGCGTTGCATCAAATTTTCTTTGATCTTCATTTCTTTTGATATAACAAATTTGCTTCCAAAATTTTGAAATATTTAACAGTAGGAATCCTTCCATACCATAGCTCATAGGGAGTCTTTGTATCATTTGTTGTTACTTGTACTCTATTTTGTCTGTAGACAATAGTCTAAATTGCTTCTATCTAGTAGACTTCTAGTAGGCTTGCTTCTTTTAACATAGTCCTTGTAGCTTCTTGAATGGTCATGTTCTTCCTTTTAGCTACTCCATTTTGTTGAGAAGTCCTAGGAGTAGATAATTGCCTCTTTATCCCATGTTTCTCACAGAAGATGTTAAACTCATTGGAAGTAAGTTCTCCGTCAGAGATCAAGTATTTGATATTTATGTCTATTTCATTCTCAACCATAGTTTTAAATGTCTTGAACTTATCTAGGGCTTATGATTTTCTTTAAGAAAAATAACCCATGTCATTCTAGAATAATCATCAGTTAATATCATGAAATACCAGTCACCTTGAAAACTCCTTACTTTGGTAGGACCATAGAGTTCTGTATGCACCAACTCCAATAGTCCAGTAGAAGATTGTTCTTTGAATTTAGAGCTTCTCCTCACTTGCTTTCAAACTTGACTTTCCTTGTAGACATCATTAGTAGGTTTGATGATCTTTGGTAGGTATTTCATAGCTTAAATCAAAACTGATGTGACTCATCCTTCTATGCCATAGCCAACTTTCATTGATTTGAGTCATAAACCAATAACCATCACTTTCTTTGAGATGATAAATATTTTCATTTGTCCTTTTTCCAGCAGCTATCAGAGTTTTGGATTTCTTTCTAATCTCAAAGCCATCATCTAGAAACATAAGATTGTATCCTTTTCTACATAATTGTCCAACACTCAAGAGATTTTGTTGTAAGCCTTTGACATAAATAACATCATCATTAATATGCTTTCCATCAAGACTGATTGAGCCTTTTCCACATATTTTAGAAGTACAATCATCACCAAAGATAACTAGTCCTCCATCACATTTCTCAAATTTAACAAAATTTGCTTTTATCACCGGTCATATGATTTGAGCAAATACTATGAATAACCAAATAGTTCTTTTCTTGTTTTATATGAGGAGTATCTTCATTATCAAGACTTGCCTCGGGTAAGTGCACAAAGATGAGGGACCAAAATGGGGTCTTAAGTTGCCACTTTTTTTCTAAAATCAGGAAACATTGATGTTGGATGAGAAATTGAAGATAGCTACACTCAAATTTTGAAGATGGAACAAAAACAAGAGTTGTAGTGCTCTGAATATAGTTTCTAAACTACTTTTTTTTTCCAAAAATGGTTGAGATTAAGGGGTTCAAAAAGGGGAAGCACACAAATTGGTCTAAATTTTCTGAAAAAAACATAACATAGCATCTAGTGTGCTCCCCCTAAAATGTTAAATTTTTTTAGTATTTCAATAATTGCTCTAGTGAGAAATTATGTAACACCATGTAGTTTATCCTTGCTTTTTTCTGATAATTTTTTATTGAATAATTGATTTTTTAGTAATTTTTAAAGTGGACACATCCTAAAAAAACAAAAAATTGAGCATGCTTCCCCCTAAAATGTTTGAAAACTAATCAAAAATCAATTTTTTTTTGAATTCGTGTAGAATGGAGTCTAGTATCTAAAAATATAACTTATTTCAATTTTCGATGAACAGTTAAAACAAAAGTCAAAAATACTAGACACTAGTTTTTGACAAAAACTAGACACTCACAAAAGAAATTCAAGATGAAACACCAAACTTACTCAAAATGTGAAAAATATTATATGGTTAGATATCTAACAAAGAGCTTAAGATTATGGTGGTATTTTTTTGAGTTTTCATTGAAAAAAGTGCCATCCTGATGGGGAGCATGCTCCAGATTATCTCTAGATTTTGCTAAAAACTGATAAAAACACGTTATACAAAGTTGACCATAACACGAGTACATTATAACGTGCTCGCCTTATGATGAGCATAACTGACAATACACATGCCAATTGCATTATCTTGAAAGTTTCTAAAGCCTTTTCAACAAATCCATTTTTTGCATATCTTGCAATCATTGCATTCCATTATAGAACATCTCTTTGAGGTGTTACATCTTACATTTGACATGCCTTGTCTATGCTTCCACACTTTACATACATGTCTACTCTCTCTCTCTCTCTCTATTTCTCTCCCCTCTCTATGTCCTACCCTCTCTATGTCTCTGCTTCCCTCCCCTCTCTACCTCCCACCTTCTCTCTCACTCTCTTATTCCCTCCCCTATCTACCTTCTACTATCTCTCTCACTCTCTACTTCCCTCTCCTATCTACCTCCTACCCTCTTTCTGAGTCTTTGCTTCGCTTTCCTCTCTACCTCCTACCTTCTCTCTCACTCTCTTCTCCCCCTCCCTCTCTACCTCTTACCCTCTCTCTCACTTTCTACTTCCCTCCCATGTCTACCTCCTACCCTCTCTCTCAGTCTATGCTTCCCTCCCCTATCTACCTCCTACCCTCTCTCTCTTCTTCCTTGCCCTATCTACCTCCTACAGTCCTCTCCCACTCTCTACTTCCATCTTGTCTCTACCTCCTATCCTCTCTCTCACTCTCTACTTCCCTCCCCTGTCTACCTCTCCTGCTCATTCTTCCCATCCAATGAAATTTCATAAATTATCTTGTTTCCATTTCATTAAATCCTAATTTATATCCTCATCCATCTTTACATGTCCTATTTTTCTTACATTTCCATGGTCTTTATCGACAAGGGAGAGTGAGAGGGAGGAAAATGGAAAGAGGATGGAGATGGAGGGGAGAGAAACCTAGGAGAGATACCTGGTGATAGGAGGAGAGAGAGAGAGAGAGATAAAGAGTCCTAGTTTTCTTGTTTTGGAGAGAGAGAAAGGGTGGGTCAGGTTTATGAGTTTAGGGTTTCTTAAGTTTAGGGTTTAGGGGAATCATTTAGGGTTTAGGGAAATTATTTACAATTTAGGGGTTTACGATTGCTTAGGTTTAGGGTTTAGGGGTTAGGGGTTAGGGTTTAGGTGTTAGGGATTTAGGGTTGCTCAGGTTTAGGGGTTAGGGTTTAGAGAGAGAGAGAGTATGTGAGGGGATTGATAGATATTGGGAGAGATCTAGGGAGATAGATGTTTAGAGTTGCTTCTAGGGTTTAGGGTTGCTCAGTTTTAGGGTTTAGGGGTTAGGGTTTAGGGGCATTATTTAGGGTAAATTAAGGTTTATGTTTTAGGAATTAGGGGTTAAGGTTTAGAGGTTTAGGTTAGGGTTTAGAGAGAGAGAGGACTGATAGGGAGATATAGAGGAGACTGAGGGGAGACATAGGGAGATAGAGGGTGAGGGACATGGCTAGAGATATAGGTAGAGAGATTGAAAGGTAGAAGGATGATAGAGACAAGGAGATAAGGTTTAGGGTTGATTAGATTTAGGGTTGATTGGGTTTAGGGTTTAGGGGTTAGGAGTTTAGAGAGGGAGAGATAGGGAGATAGAGGGTGATGGACATCGCCAAAGTCATAGGCAGAGAGATTGAAAGGTAGAGGGATGATAGAGACAAGGAGATAAGGGTTTAGGATTGATCATGTTTAGGGTTTATGGTTGGTATATATGATGTATAGAATGGTGTAAATGACTAACATATTGGCATTTATGATGTTCTGATGGCTCTTGTGGCTAGCAGAGGGTAGAATGACACCTGTGATTGGCTAGCTGTAGAATGATGTTTGTGATTGATAGGTAGAGAGATGATAGAGACAAGAAGATAGGGGTTTAGGGTTGACCAGGTTTAGAGTTTAGGGGTTAGGAGTTTAGAGAGGGAGAGATAGGGAGATAGAGGGTGATGGACATGGCCAAACACATAGGCAGAGAGATTGAAAGGTAGAGGGATGATAGAGACAAGGAGATAAGGGTTTAGGGTTGATCAGGTTTAGGGTTTATGGTTGGTATATATGATGTATAGAATGGTGTAAATGACTAACATATTGGCGTTTATGATGTTCTAATGGCTCTTATGGCTAGCAGAGGGTAGAATGACACCTGTGATTGGCTAGGTAGGTGCTACTAAGGAGTATATTGGCACATATAATATACAAAATGGTGCAAATGACAAACAGATTGGCACTATGATCTTGTAATGGCTCCTGGTGAGGTATTTGTTTGATTTTGATTATTTTTTGGATCATTTGAGATCGAGCTTAGATTGATTTGGGATGGAGCTCGGATGAAATGGATTGGTTTAGGGATGATGAGAGGTGAAAAGGACTAGATTAGGAATGATTTGGGAATGATTAGAATGGTTTTAGGGATGGTCTGAAGTGGTTTAGTGCTGATTAGGGAATGATTGGAATGATTTAGGAATAGTTTACAGATGGTATTTGAGATGAAATCTAGGTTGATTGGAAAAATATTAGGGATGAAGTTAAATTGATTTGGATGTGATTTGGGATGGTGTGAACTATTTTAGGGTTGATTAGAAGTGGTTTAGGGATGATTAGAGATGAAATTGAATGCATTAGGGATGATTTGGGATTGATTAGGAATTAATTTGGTTGGAATGAAAGCTTAATGTTTTCATGTTTTCACGTTATAGAGATTGGGAGAGATAGGGAGATAGAGGTTTAGGGTTGCTTCCAGGTTTTATGGTTTAGGGGTTAGGGGTTTAGGGTTTAGGGGTTAGGGGTTAGGGGTTAGGGGTTAGGGTTTAGGGGCATTATGTATGGTTTAGGGTTTATGATTTAGGGGTTAGGGGTTAAGGTTTAGAGGTTTAGGTTTATGGTTTAGGTAGAGAGGAAAATAGGGAGATACAGAGGAGACTAAGCCTAGGAGAGATATCTATATCTCGTCTATCCCTCTCTCTAACTATAACTACCTCTCTATCTCTCTCTCCTTGTCTCTCTATCGTGCTAGATCCATTTTGATCCCCTCTCTCTAACTCTACCTTTCTATCTCTCTCTCCCTCACTATTTGAGGTTTACATGAGTTTAGTGTTTCTCAAGTAAATATGGTTTAGGTTTTAAGGTAAGGGTTTAGGGGAATTATTTAGGCTTTATGGGTTTAAGGATGCTTGAGTTTAGGGTTTAGGGTTTAGGGTTTACAGGTTAGGGGTTTAGGGTTGCTTGAGTTTAGGGGTTAGGGTTTAGGTTTTAGAGAGAGATAGAGCGAGGGGACCAATAGAGATTGGGAGAGATAGGGAGACTGAGGTTTAGGGTTGCTTCTGGGTTTTATGGTTTAGGGACCTTAGGGGTTTAGGGGTTTAGGGTTGCTCATTTTTAGGATTTAGGGATTAGGGGTTAGGGTTTAGGTATATTATTTAGGGTTTAGGGTTTATAGTTTAGGTGTTAGGGGTTAAGGTTTAGGTTTATGGTTTAGGTAGAGAGGTGAATAAGGAGATACAAAGGAGACCGAGCCTGGGAGAGATATCTCTATATCCTCTATCCCTCTCTCTAATTATACCTACCTTTTCTTCTAGGTTTTATGGTTTAGGGACCTTAGGGGTTTAGGGGTTTAGGGTTAGGGGTTAGGGGCATTAGTTAGGGTTTAGGGTTTAAGGTTTAGAGGTTTAGCTTTATTGTTGAGGTAGAGGGGAGAATAGGGATCCCTATCTCTTAATCTATCCCTCGCTACCTCTCTCTCCTCTTTATCTCTCTCCCCATCCTTCTACCTCTTGAAATCTCTCTCCCTATGTCTCTAGACATCTCTTGATCTCTTTCCCTATCGAGCTATCTATCCTCATAACCCCATCTCTACCTCTCTCTTTGTATTCCCTATCTATCTCTCCCTTGCTAGATCTATCTCCCTATATCTCCCCTCTCTCTATATATGTATCTCTATCTTTCTCCCTCTATAGACCCCTTTCTCTATCTCGATCCCCATCTCTCCCTCTCCTTGTCTCTATCTCCACCTATCCTCTCTATTTCCATGTCCCTCTCTATCTCTCCATGTCATACTCATATTAGTTTGTCATACTCATATTTGCCCTACTCATATTAGTTTGTCATACTCATAATTTTAGTGAACAATTGTTTGTCATACTCATATTCGAGTGTATACATGGAGCCAAAATTGATTTTGGAAGACTCTTAATTTTTGCCCTAGGATGATATAGAAGGATTTATTCCTTAATATATACATAATTCAATTCATTTAATAGAACCATTCATGAAATGATAGTTCTATTACAAACATGGAGGAAATGAGCACCACAAACTATTTGACAAATTGTTACAACTCAATTTGATACCACTCAATCCATAAAAAATATGATGGAGATTATGTATTTATTTCATTAACATAACAAAATTTTAGAGAAGAGAGTTATATATGTAAATATATGGACATACAAGCCTCATGACATAAGATGATACAAAGGGAGTTAAAAGGAGATAAAACACTAAAATGGAGGTTTTCATGAGTGTAGGACAGTCATGTAAGTCTATATAATAGTCCACTATCATAGTCTATATAACCCTGCTGCCATGTATGATCCTCCTTGCATTTGAAGGTCATTTTACAATGCTATGAAAGTTATAATTTATTACAAAGTGGTCCTTCTTATTGCATCTATGTACAATGAAATTCATACATTTATAAACTATTTACAATGAATGTGTAAAGAGTTCTCTTCCTAAAACTATGCACATGCTACAACTGAGATAAGAGTTTGTGCACATTACAATAATGAAAACCATCACTATTATGCTACAACATGCTACAAGTCATCTATGTTACATGCTACAACATTTATGTTACTATGGAACACAAATGTGCATGCTTACAACACCCAAAACATGTCATCACTAGCTCTTACATTCTCTATTTTCCTTGTCCTTTCTTGACCTCCAAGTGGCCATACTTCTCATACTCACCCATAGTGAGTGAAATGCACTACTTGCTTGATCTACAAGTGAAAAACTTGAACACAACTCAATCCATAGGAAAAAATTGGAGTTCTAATCAAATGCCCCTACAAATGAAAGCAAGTCACACTTATCTCCTTTACAAATCAAGTAAATACTCTATCCAAGTATCATTACATACTAACATCATTCAATGTTGATGTAGACTCATGTGAGAGTTGTTCTCTCTTTGTATTTTATGTTTTAGTGTGCTTTTTTTCCCTTTTTGGTTTCTTACTCTTGTGTTTGTCATTTGGGTGAATCTCTAGGTGAAGCTTCCAACACTTGTCATAACAATATCCTCCAACCTTGAAATAAGACCAATAGTTGTTAGCTTTGTACATACTCAAATAAACTTGTTTGTTATCTTCTTTGAGTTTGTTTTGGCCTTTCTCTTCCCTTAGTTTTGGAGAGTTACTTCTTTTTCCATCCTTGCTATGGAAACTATGCTCCTTAGTGGTGTTTGCTTTGTGCATCATTCTACAATTTACTACTTCAGATTTCTACTTCTTAGAGATACAACCATTCAATTTTCCCCTTTAGAATGTCTGAAATAGGCTCCCAAAAAATTCACTACAAGGTGACAACAACTTGGTTTTACAAAGTTTCACAAACTTGTGTTCTTGATTTGACTCACAAACTCTCTTAATGACCCTTCAATGCATTAAGTCTCCAACACACAACTAGGGTTCAGACCTTCATATGAACTAGATGAGGCATCTAAAAATATTATGTTCACCAACTAGAACCAACTAAACCACTCTTCAAGTCATAAGGATCCCCTCTTAGCAACCAATCTACCCAAGTCCTCAAATCCTAGTAGCCCTACTTAAGGGGTTTTTCTGACTTATTTTTGCCATAAGGTTTCAAACCCTAACTTCAATGAATGTTTAGAATACCCATTACCAAGTTACATAACATATCATGAACTCAGTACAGACTCCTTTGCACAATATGCCTCAAAACTGACCTTATTCACTATCTTAAAAGGGTTAATTAGGCCTATATTACAAAGGAACTTGCCTTCAAACTTTCCATAGACCCCTAAACTCAATAAATAGTCCTTATTTAGGTTGCCAAACTCCCAAATCCACACTCACATTCAAGTGGCATGATCATTTATGATGTAGACACAAGAAGGAATTCAAAGCATTGATACCATATTTCACAAATCAACTCAACCATAAACCAAAATCTTGCAATCACCCAACTAGGTGCTTAAGGGCATCATAAGGCATAAGGGCTCCAAGCTATTCCCCAACCCTAACATAAGCATAAACCATGTCAATATAATGTATTCAAACCAATTTTGTCACTTTTAGTGCCCGAAAACATTAACCAATGTCTGATCCACAAATCACTCCTTAAGGTCTAGTAGCCTTCCAAACTTGAAAAATGTGCACAACTTTGTGTAAACTTAGACAACCCAAAAACCAAAAAGTATTTAGATACCCATTATGGATTAGAACAACATATCAAAATATTTCATGCCCTTGTTTCAGAAAAAATGTGAGTTCTATGACTGGCCCTCTCTAGAAATAGGCCTAATTTGGTCCAATTAAAAAACCAAGTACCCTAGGATCATTCAATAACCACTACAAACCCCAAAATAGTAGATCTATATGTTACAAAACTTCAAATTCCACCATTGGTTAGTATAGACATGCTCATCTAGGGTACAAACTAGAAAACCCTTCATTTCTTCAAAAATAAGGGAGTTTTAATGAAAATATGATATCCAGTCCAACCCAGAACAAACTAACACTTGATTCACCTTTAAATAGGCCTGCATATGCTATAGGAACACTTACTTGGCTAGGTTGCATTCAAATTCACAAAGAACCACTATTTAACCACCCTTTCCACTTGGAAAATGCATGAAAATGCCCTTAGGGCATTACACAAAACCCTCTTAGACTCTTTCCCTACACAAAACCTTCCATGTTCATGTTAGAGACAACAAACTTAGCCTATCCACCATGCTATAGGTTTATACACTAGGTGGATAGGTAAATTAGCCGTTTTTGTTCTCTCAAAACCCTTATTCTAACAGGGTATAACTTCTTATTTCTTCCTCCAAGTTCATCCTCCTCTCTTATATTCAAACTAGATTCAAGTGTATATGTGTGTTCAAATGCATACTCCATGACTTATGTATGTTCAAGTTATCTTGATATGAGGTGTCTTATTCAGAAGTTTGTAAAACCTTGTTATTCATTCTGACTGTGCTATTCATTGTCATTATAAAATTTCTAATAATCATTGTCTTATTCTTCATGCTTGTAGAAATCATCATCATGCTAAGGAAATGAGCAACGACTCTAACACTAGAAGAGCATAAAGCTAAGAATGAGAGGAAAAGAAAAAGAATGAGGTGAATATGGGAAAGTAGGAAATTGTCAACCATACAAGAAGATATTCCACCATTGTCAATTGAAGAGGAACGTGACATGTCTAACAAAGTTAAGGGAGAGATGGAATTGGTAGCACAAAGGGAACAAATGCAAAACCTCCATACAATGAGGAAAGTGAATCTCCAATTTGGAGGCACTCCATCATCCACAGGTCAAGTTGAAGGAACATCATCATTATCTTCTCGAATTGGAGACACTCCATCTTTCACAGGTGAAGTAGAAGGCACATCTAAATTTTCTTCTCAAGTTGGTCACGCACCATCTTTCACACCTCAAGTTGAAGGTACGTCATTTTCAACCTTTTCACCTCCAATCGAAGCTACGTCATCTATCCCATCTCAAGTAAATATAGAAGAAATTCCTAATGTTCAGTCTACTTTACCAAATAAAATGCCTCCTAGAATTTTGCATAGGAGGCCTAAGTTTCTAATTGATATTGATGAGAATGTATTGGAGCCCATGCAAGATAAGATTCCCATGCGCACTTGCCAAAGATATGCAAATAAGATATGGAAAATATTCTTTGAGAATTTAAATGAAACCGGAAGATGTCAACTCTTTGTTTAACTGATGAGAAATCTAAAATTTAGGCCCACTATGAAGATTTTTGGCCTAAGAACATCGTATGCCTCAAGTGAAAAATCAATTGTCAAGAATCTAATGAGTGTGTATGAGAGTGTGGGTTCTACCTCATGCACCAAGGATAGTAATGTCACATGACATGTCATTACATAGACAATTGTAAGCCAACAAACAAAAAAACATCACCTCATTAGAAAGACAAGTCAAGCATTGAAAATAAATAGAAATACTCTAATGAGATCCATTGGAAGATGTCAAAGAGTTGAGGATCCAAACAATAATGAATTGTGGGCATTCTCTAGGAGACTCCCACGAAAAGACAAAGTTGTTGAAGCTTTGAGATCACTAATTGAAGACTTTTGGAAGAATTACACAAGGGTATCTCTGAATCAAAGGGATGTGGTAAGGAGAATCGGTAGTAGAAACCATGAGCCACATCCAAAGCATTTTTTGGATACGACTCAAACAGTTTTTTGGTAAATTTCTAAAGAAGTATCCTCAAATTAAAATTTCTCAAAGATATTTTGAAATGCTAAAACCTTTCTTTGTCAAAATAAATCACACATGCACTACTTATTGTTGTAGATTACATATTGAATTTTCTAACCATTTTGATGTTTATCAGTCTATATATTTAGATTTACATACTAACAATGTTTTGCAGGATTGTGGCATACGTGCCCCACCAACTAGCTCAAGAGACTTCATATAAATGATTTTATGTGATAGAGAGGAAGGTCAATTATTCTACAAGAAATTATGCTTGGATGACACATGTCAACATTGCGGTGGCTTGCAACGTATGCCAATATGTGAACATATGGAAATAACACATGTGGTTGGAAATGAACTAGTAGAGTTTAACAAGTATAAAATAGTGGCATACAATATAAGAGATGGCAAATAAGCAAAAAGGTGTGAATATGTTATTCAGAAGATTCCAGTGTATCATTTTATGCCTATATTCCATGACAACATAGTGTATGAGTATGTAAGACATGCCCATAGAGCTCGATTGTTGGACTTGCAATTCAAGTAATGCAAGGACACATTTCCAGTTGGTAGCATTGTTTCAGTCGTCGACTTTGCAGAGAACTATAGTCTACAGCCACAGTGTGAGGTGCAATCCCAATATTATAACTCAACACAGGTTTCTATATTTGTGCACATCGCATTCATTCATGTGAATGATAGTACAGAGGATGACAGAAAGATCATAAGGGAGTATCATTTTTATATAAGTGATGAACACATGCATTCTGTGAAGTTCATGCAAGGTTGTTTTCAAGTGTTCTAAATGATCTGGCTAGAAGGGGCATATCATTCAATCAGTATATCATATGGTCGGATAATTGTGCATCACAATTCAAGAACTCACAGAATTTCTATTGGCTGAGCAGGAGGCATAATATTACAGGTGTTCAGCTTATGTTGAACTTTTGTGAGGCAAGGCATGGAAGGGGGGAGCATGATGGTGTAAGAGCATGTATCAAAAGAGCCATAGCATGAAAACAGTTAAAGTATAAAGATAATGCAAAGATGATAGATGCAAAATCAATCGTCAAGTGGTGTAATGCTTCAATGGGTCCAGGTAATGAAGGTAAGTCTTCAGTTTGTATATTTTTTGGTTGATAGATGATACTAACATTGCACCATATGAGAACTATTGTACACTGATAGGATCAAGTGAGCTACACTCTATCAGAAGCTTAATTGCAGGATCATGGAGTATACATACATGAAAGATGGCATGCTTTTGTTCTCCATGTACAATTCAAGCCTAAAATGAGTACGAGTCAATGGAGTGGGTTGATGAATGGCAATTTAGTTATCTTTTCCCACTTGACACGTATTGACCCCCAACAAGACTGGAATTGATAGAGATGGAATTGTCAGTTGACTTTGACCACATATCAGATCTAGTTCAACCAGGTAATATATCTACTTGCATAGTTAAATTTGAAATTCCTAATGTTATCTTAAACTTTGTAGTATTTTTATAATGTTGACTAATTTCATCTAATTTGCTGCACATAACATTGTAGGGCATGTTTATGCAGTTATTGCAGATGAAGATAATGAAGAGGGAACATATTATTACGTATGTCATTGTGTTGAGGACAAAAAGAAATTGGAGGTGCCAGTTACAAATGGAGAAAACATCAAATACCCTACAAGCTCAATGGTTGTTACTGGAACATGGCTTAGAAGGTACCCACATAAGAGTGTTAATGTTTGGTTGTTTGAGGACTTTGACATGCATCGGAAGATTCTTCATTACTCCAACCTTGTCATGGCAACCAATGTTCATTTGATACAATATCGAGGTAGACCTTTGAACAAGACCTTGTGGAAGGTGTGTGACTCTAACCATGAGGCAATACTTGACACAATAAAGAGTAGAGAAGACCCAGATGGTTCATTGGATTAATTTGTAAGTATGCATAAAACTTTCCTAGATGGTTACTTATACTTTGTTTTCTATATAAATAGTAGTATGAATTACTTCCCTCTATTATATTTATGTTTAGTCAATTTTTCTTTTTGATGCTTCTCACATGAGGTCACAACTCCAGTCTGTCCAACTATGGACAAAGAATCTTGAGAAAAGATGATGGAGAGTGATCATCAAATGGCAGTAAGTGATTGATTACATAAGTGATGTTATATATTTCATGTACATTTTGTTATAGTAATCTGCATATTGTTTGATTGTATTAATAGGTGGAGCTGCATGAGCTTGAATTGTTGAAGAGGTCTACTCAATGACATTGGTATGAACTATGGGTAGTGAAGGCCTCATGTTTCATTTGATTTGTTTTCTATGATATATATTTGATGATTGCATCATCGTCATGTTATGCTTCATGGGGTTAGATCATAGGGTTTCAATGTTAGTTCATAACATTCATGTTTATCATGTTACAATAGTAGGACATAGTTGCTAATGTCATTGGTTCATGCCATTAGATCATTGGATTTGGTTGTGGTTCCTCATCATACCATGTCATGCTTTTAGGAGTTAGATTGGGCTGTGGTTCTTCCTCATGAAAGGAGTTTGTTCATGTCTTCATGCTTCTTTGTACTCCATGTCTTCAGTGTTCTCAGTGTCTTCATGTGTCAAGAATTTCTTCGAATGCATTCTTGCAACATGCTTCAGTTTCATGTAGTAGAAAGGTGCTAGGAGTGAAATTTTGCATTCCATATCTCATGGAGCCAAACGAACTTTGCCAATGTGTCAGAGTGGGTGGGTAAATGCCAAGGGATGTCTCTTTTCATGTACCAAGCATCACAGTTGTTCGGGGTAGTAGGCTACCGGCAAAGTCCCTTAAGCTCCCTAAGACGAAAAAACTACCAAACTTTGACGGGATAGTTCTCAAAATTTGTGGTAGTTGGGAATATTCCATTTGGACCTACAAGTGCACATGCGGTCCATCAACAATAACCTCTCTTAGTTTTGTTCAAATCCTATTTGTTTGACCGTACCATAATCAAACACATTCTTACAAAATGCTTCAGTTTCATGCAATGGAAAGGTGCTAGGAGTGACATTTTGCATTCCATAGCTCGTGGGGCCAAACAAACTTTGCTAATGTGTCAGATTGGGTGGGTAAATGCCAGGGGAGGTCTTGTTTCATCTGCCAAGTGTTGCAGTCATTCAGGGCAGCAGGCTACTGGCAAAGTCCCTTAAGCTCCCTAAGATGAAAAAACTGCCAAACTTTGACAGGATAGTTCTCAAAATTTGTGGTAGCTAGGAATGTTCTATTTGGACCTACAAGTACATGTGGGGTCCATATACAATAAAATCTCTTAGTTTTATTCAACTCCTATCCATTTGACTATGCTAGAATCAAACGCATTCTTGCAAAATGCTTCAGTTTCATGCAATGGAAAGGTTGCCAAGTGCCATATTTTTTGTTCTCCTTATCATGGGGCTGAACAGACTATGCCAACCCATTGGGGTGGGTGGATAAATGGTAGGGAATGTCTTGTTTCATGTACCAAGCATCCCAATTGTTCTGGCCTACAAGCTATCGAGACCTAGTACTTTTTGAGTTTGCCAGTAGCTTGCAACTCGGAACGACTAAGAAACTTGGTGCATAAAACAAGACCTCCCCTAGAATTTACCCACCCACCCTGACATGTTGGCATAGTCCATTCAGCCCAACGATGAGTAAAACAAAAAATATGGCACCTGGCACCCTTTCCATTGCATTAAACTGAAGCATTTTGCAAGAATGCATTTGATTATGGCATGGTCAAATGGATAGGAGTTAAATGAAACCGAGAGAGGTTATTGTAGACAGAGCCCATGTGCACCTATAGGGCCAAACATAATGTTCCCATCTAGCATGAATTCTGAGAACTATCCTGTCAAAGTTTGGCAATTTTTTCATCTTAGGGAGCTTAAAGGACTTTACCAATAGCCTGCTGCCCCGAATGACTACGATGCTTGGCACATGAAATGAGACCTCCCCTGGTATTTACCTACCCATTCTGATGCATTGACGAAGTCCATTTGGCCCCACGAGCTATGGAATGCAAAATGTCACTCCTAGCACCTTTCCACTACATGAAATTGAAGCATTTTGCAAGAATTCATTTGATTTTGGCACAATCAAACAGATAGGAGTTGAATGAAACCAAGAGAGTTTATTGTATATGGGCCCCATGTGCACTTGTAGGTCCAAACAGAACATTCCCAGCTATCATGAATTCTGAGAACTGTCCCATCAAAGTTTGGTAGTTTTTCATCTTAGGAAGCTTAAGGGACTTTGCCGGTAGCCTGCTGCCCTGAACGACTGATGCTTGGCACACAAAACAAGACCTCCCCTAGAATTTACCCACCCACCTCAATGCATTGGTGAAGGTCGTTCAGCCCCATGAGCTATGGAATGCAAAATGTCACTCATAGCACCTTTCCACTGCATGAAACTGGAGCATTTTGCAAGAATGTGTTTGATTCTAGCATAGTCAAATGGATAGGAGTTGAATGAAACTGAGAGAGGTTATTTTAGATGGACCCCACGTGCACCTATAGGTTCACACGAAACATTCCCAACTGCCACAAATTCTAAGAAACATACCTCTAAACATCCAAAAACCCCCTAGACTTGATCAAACACCATAGTTTGGTCAAACTCCATCTCTTGCTTCCCTAACTTCATGGGTATCTAAAACACATCCAAACCAAACCATTCCACTAAGTTACAAGGTCATACAACAAGTGGAATGGTCTAAAACATCCCTTTACACACTCAAACCCTTGTTTTGAGTGTTACACAGGTAGTTTCAGAAAAATGAAGATATCTCACTCAAAACTCAATGGTTTCTCCTCAAACCAAGTGCATTTTAAAGTTAAGACATACCATTATCACTTCCAATAGATTTTAGCACATGGCTGGGCCATATAGGGTTGTGGTACAACTTGGAATAGTGTTTTTGCAGAAAAAATAAAAAAACTAAATTTTTATTCAAATTTTGTAATACAAAACTCATCTCCCTTCTCTCCTCAGGGTATGTGAGGGATTTAATACATGTTTTAAGCAGTTTCAAACAACCTAAAACTACCACAACCAACCACATGGTCATTTTTCAACTCTCCAATACATGTATACATTACATTTTCAAAACAACCCTTAGAAACCTTTGCATTACATGACTTTTATTTGACTAAACATGACTCAACAGGACTTCAAAACATAGAAAATTGGTCATCTTAACCTTATTACATGTATCATGGTCTACAATGACCTTATTTGATGCAAAAAGACTCAAATTACTTCAAAACATCCTAGACTTGACCTGTCCAGACCTTCAAATGACCCAATTTTGTAAAAGATGGTGTTGGTGCTCCTGCACCAAAAGCCAAATTCCAAAACTTTCAAAATGGTATCTTTGGAACATAGTATAGACATCTATCAAAGCATAAAGCATATAGTAATTTGTCACATGTAGTTGTAAGTACCCTTTTAGACATGTATGCAAAGTGTGGAAGCATATACTTGACGAACATGAACTGTTTAACACGATGCCTCAAAGAAATGTTGTCTCATGGAATGCAATGATTGCAAGATATGCATGAAATGAATTGTTTTGGATAGAAGGCTCCAAATTCATGATAGTTCACTTTAAGACTAGGCCTAATTAGGCCTCCTTTACAAGACAACTACTATGCCAATGCAAACCCACCACATGAAACTACTTGCGAACCCTAGCATGCATGGAAAAGGAACCAAATTCACTAGTTTTGGCCTTTGAAACACTTGTTAAAGCACTATTGTATGGATTTCACCCTCTTTTTTCCTAATACATGGTCATATTAGGTCATTGCATCTTCATACTCTACTATATTCTTATTTCCTAACCTTGGTCCTTTGACCTTTGTCATTTAACTAGACAAACACAAATGACATTGGTCATTTGACCTTGTTACATGCAAAATGATGACACAAGACCATCAACTTGTCCTATGATGTCCTAGGACCTTGTTATGACATGCTCCTAGCCAAGATTGGCTATGGGTAAGGTGCTCCTACACCATGAAATATGTTTCCATGGTGTTGAGTCATCCTCCTTACCTACTGTATCACCCTTGTAGACACGTATGCAAAGTGTGGAAGCATAGACAAGGCACGTGAACTATTTGGCATGATGCCCCAAAGAAATGTCACCTCATTGAATGCAATGATTGAAAGATATGAACAAAATGGATTTTTTGATAAGGCATTAGAAACTTTCAAGCAAATGCGATTGGCAAGTGTAAAGCAAAATTCCACAACCTTAGCCATAATCCTCCTTGGACATCCATCAAAAGGATAAAACATATGCGAATTTTGTTAGATGTTGTAGTTGCAACTACCCTCAGAGACATATATACAAAGTGTGGAAGCATAGACAAGGCACGCGAACTGTTTGGCATGATGCCTCAAATAAATGTCGCCTCATGGAATACAATGATTGTAAGATATGAACAAAATAGATTTATTGATAAGCCTTTAGAAAGTTCCAAGAAAATGCAATTGGCAAGTGTAAAGCTAAATTCCAAAACCTTAGAAATGGTACATTTGGAGCATGGTATAGACATCCATCAAAGCATAAAGGATATAGGAATTTTGTCAAATGTTGTAGTTGTAAGTACCCTACAAGACATGTATGCAACTTGTGTGGAAACATATATAACAAACATGAACTGTTTGACATGATGCCTCAAAGAAATGTTGTCTCATGGAATGCAATGATTACAAGATATTCACGAAATGGATTTTTCATAAGGCTTTAAAAACTCTCAAGCAAATGCACAAAAATAAATTTCATCCATTTACACAAATTTTGGCACATCTAAAACTAAATTGCACAACCTTAACCAACTTCCTCCTTGCCTATGCTATAATGGGATCTAGAGAATATGGAATGGACAACCATCAAAGCATAAATGATATAGGAATTTTGTCACATGTATTGTATTTGCAAAGTTGCCCTTATAGACATGTATGGAAATTATGGAATCATAGACAAGGCATGTGAACTATTTGAAATGATGCCTCAAAGAAATGCACAGTCGCACATAATTCAATGATTGCAAGATATGTAGAAAATGGATTATTTGAAAACAATTTATGAACTTTCAAGAAAATGCAATTGGCACTTGTAAAACCAAATTCCTGTAACAATAATTGATTATCATACTAAATATTTAATATAAACTATCATATACACAATGTCATGAACATAACATCTAGTTTATATTAAAATCCATATAGGTGTGTCCAAACAAAGCCATACAGACAAATATACAAAAATATACATCGAATTAACATAAAAAAGTATGTATACAAAGCCATCTAGGCATACAAAAAAGTTCCTAAAAACTAGTTTCCTATGGACTTTTAGGAAATAATCGGTGGCCCTTCTTTGACTATGAAGACAGAGAGCTAGTCAGTGACACATCCTCTCTCTACCATCGAGTAGACCTCTTTGAATAAAGTTCATCCAACTGCAACTATTAACACAAACAAACAATATGTACGTTAGTATAGAAAATGTATGAAATATATAACATCACATATGTAATTGATCACTTACCACCAACCAATGATCGCTCTCCATCATCTTCTCTCTCTCTTCATGCATAGTTGGATGGACTAGAGTTACGACCTCCTGTGAGAAGCATCAAGAAGGAAAATTGACTAAACATAAATATCATTTATGTACATCAAATGACATGAGATAAAAAAAGAAATACAAAATTATGATATTTTCATATTATTGGCTCATACCTCAGTCAAAGGATTTGGAGACATCATGGCTACATCAATGCCTATCTGTGCTGACTCACGGAGATGAGGAGGAGTTGAAAGGAAGCTAGGTGTGTGGAAAACGCTTCCTACACTAATCTAATGAGGAGAGGGCTATGCAAATCCAACTTTATCCTAACTATTATAGCAATGTTAAACCATTAACATGAGATATTGTAGCAAAACACAAGAACTAGAAAGAAGACAGAAGAGAGAGAGAGACAAGATATATGTGGGGAAAACCCTTACGGGTGAAAAACCCCACACTCCAAAACACATCTCAAATGTATTATAGTAAACAATAACAAATTATAATACAATTTCAAAGCCAATGCTCTTTCAAGAGTCTTCGAATGTCACATTTGGAGATATTCCGGCAGCATAACAGTACTTGTACCAAAATTGTCTATCTCCCATCCAAGCACCTGTTTATATAGAGTTTACAAGGCAAATATGGAACCTTCTAGAGGTGGGAGTCCATCTTGGACTCATGCCTCAAAACCCATGCCTAAGGACACTTGTCCAACATCCCATCCCAAAGTGGGTGCCTGGTCCCAAGATAGGTTATGACAGATGCTCTTACGCACCTTACAGCTATCATAGAATCTGTCATACACTGACTAAAAATATCATATTCCTCTTACATGTCATAAGCTCCCTTGACTGCCCAAAGATGCCTTTCTCTCATGCAAAGATATGCATCGACATTTCTCATTAATTAAAAAATGTTATCCCTGTCTTAGGGGCACTGCCCCCAAACCCCCATTAATTATTCAAGGGGGAAACCGTGGCTACCAAAGTCACCAAAATTTACCCTGTTGCATATACACAAGGTGCTGACTATGCCAACTCAACATGGGATAAATAAATACAACATTAGGAATTTGCAAAGGTTGAGACACCTTAATTCCCAACAAGAGTCTCCACTGTATTCAGCATCTGAAAATCAAGTTCAAGATTATTCAAACAAAATAAATACATAACATTATTTTAAAAATGCATAATGATTAGAAATGGTTAAATTTACCTTCATAAAAGTGGTGGTTTAGAGTCCAGGGGACCAAGGAAATCATGGAGGTGCTGGTGACTATTGAAATCATCAAATTGTCACAAAATAATATTACCATTGATATATCTACAATAATTATGAATGATTACATACCTGCTGACTTGACCTCCTCTCATAACCCACCAATGGATGGCTAATGGAGTTAGGATGAAGACTCTAACCCTAGAATTTCATTGTGTAAACAATTACATACATTATTTTTGACTTATAATATAGATAATCATATAAAATTAATTACAAATTTCAAATAACAATATACTAAATCAAGATGAAACTTGTAACAAATTACCTGAGAGTCAATACCAAATGTATTTGGTAAGAGATTGTCACTGAGAACAAGATCATCCAATATGTCCTACTCCTATGTCGCATCATGCTACACCTGTGTCACAACATGCTGCCCCTGTGTCCCAGAGTCCTGTCGTGCCTCCTGCATCCCATAATCACATAGGTTCCCACATGTACTACACAAATGTGGGGACACATGACACCTACTACTCTCAGCCTCATCGCCCTAGGTAAAATCATATGCATGTTGTGATAGAGTTTGGGTGAGAATAGTCAGTGAATGTAAAGTCTCTATCTCAACACTCTCCTTCAAAGCCAAAGAAAGTGATCAAGGTTTTGGCCTCGCTCAGGGTATAGGCACATGCTGTTCATCTCAATGAGCCCCAAGTCTATCTTGGGAAAAGCCACCACCTCTACCCTAGAACTCATGAATGTCAAAATAATTCAAAATCTTGTTGAGGATGAACTCGCAATAGAGTTTCCTCAAAAAATATTGTGGTACATCATCATTGTTGGATGGCCTCTCATCGAAGACCATGTACCATCTATCCCAAAAGTTTTGGGATATGTCATCATTCCTACACCATTGTATAGGAAACCATTTGTAACTTTCCTCTAATGTTGGGCTAGTTTTGGGATTAATAAATTGTGTACATAATTGAGATTTTGTAATTTTTTCCTTCTTGACTTGTTCATATGACAACTTGTCGGCATAATATTGCCAACTCCTCTCCCTATAGTCTTGGAATTTGGTGATTTGTTTTGTCACCAAATCTGTGTGGCAAACAATCTCTTGTAGTGATTTTGCAAGTGCCCTCCAATGCTCATTGGTTCCACTTGGATTATTTAGGGTTTGAATAATAGTTTCAAGATGTTTCTTATTTTCTTTTATTATCCCTAGGTAATGTTCTTGATCATCCCTTACATGAAAAGGAGGTGAAGGTGGGTTTTGAGGGTTTAGAGGGTTTTGGGGGTTGTTTTCACCCTCCTCAACTAGATTTAGGTTTTCTGCTTCTCTAATAACTGTAAATGCAATATAAAAACAAATCAAACATTACAAAACTAAAAAAATGTTCTAAAACTAACAAAATCAAACAAACCATACCTTCTTCTTGTGCTAGAGCCTCCAAATTTGTGGGATGATGTCTTTTGCAATGAGGTGGTATTGTGAATTTCTTTTTTTATTAGGTGTACTTGATTCAATGTCCTCTATTCAATGCGATCACATTTTTTCTTTGTTTCTTTGCTACTGTGAGGAGAAAACCCACACGGTGAATGAGTAGAAAGTGTTTTTTTGCTTTTATTAAAAGTAAAATGCGAGCGTGTTATAATGCTCACATTTTCTTTTAATTTTGGAGATGGTGGTGACTTTTTGGTCCCCCATCTCCTTGCATTTACTCCCTCTAGAGCATTTTCTTCAATGTATCCTTCAAAGTCATCTGTAACAGTATCATCCTTCTTATGCACCATCCCAGATCTAGCTCAAGCTATTAAGCTTTCTTCAAAGGAACCTTTCTCTAATACCAATTGTTGAATACAAGACAACTGAGAAGGGGGGTAAATCAGTTGTATCAAAAATTTCAAACACTCACAAACATATTCATATCCACATTAGTTCACTTAATCCCTTAATATGTTATGATGATTAAACATGAGAAGCAAATAATAGAAACTTAAACACATCAACACCATACACAAGAGGACACTATATTTTTATGTAGAAAACCCTAAAAGGAAAAAATGACCATGAGGATTAGCTCACAATATAATGTAGTAACAATACCAAATTATGGAAGGCTCACTGCCAAAAGAAATAATGCTCACTATAGGGGACTAACTATCTAAGTGGACTCACTACCCACTGAGAAAGAAAGAAGAGAAGAGAAGAGAAGAGAAGAATGGCTCACTACCATGCTTTGAATTGATATAATTGCATCTATAACCTATGCATGGAGTTTAGTTGCAATGAAGCTTAATATCCATCACAACACAAACATCTTCACAGCATCCTTGAAAATTGTAGACACCTTCTTCTCACTACATCTGGTAGCCTAACACATGAAAGCTCTTGCTGCCTTGATCAAATTCACATCACAACATCATATCCCCCACTTACACACCTATTCATGAATCCTTGACACTTATTTATACCATCATTACCCCTAAAAACATTCTTCAAAATCGGAAACACCTCATAGCTCATAAAATTCAAATTAGGTCTTGATCTAAACATCCCCACAAAGGAAAGGAATGAATGAAAACCACATCATGCCTTAGCACAAATATAAATCCAATCTAAAACACTTCAACACCCTTTCACAATCACCAAAGAATAACCAGAATTAGTGCAAACAACCAAGTCGGCCAATCTTGTGTTAACACCAAGAACTTTTAAGCACATGCTTCCTCAAAGATAAACACACCTTGCAGACCTTGCACAAAGCTTTAACATAATCTAAAAACATCCACAAACAAGTTGATGTCACCTGGAAACCAACAAATTCAACCACAATAACTTTCACCTGAAGGAGGTTCACCGTCTACTTACAAACAACACTGTCAAACTCTGCTACACAAGAAATTGCTTTTTAGAGCACTAAATCATAAATCTTCTAGATAGAAGATAGATAAGCACCTTATAAGAATATATCCAGAACTGCAACACTTGAAACCATTTTGTCAAGAAATGTGGAGAAAAATACTTTCCCCTAGACACACTGTAAACATTGTCAGACATTTTTTTCAAATTGGTGAACATAACTTTCACTCCACAACAATCAAGAGTACCAAATTTTGAATTTAGCATCTTTAAACAATTCTCAATAGCATATCCAAAATACATACTTAGATCTCCAACATAGAATCAATGTGGAGCAAAAACATGAAATGTATTCTGTTAGCCAGAAGTCTTCTTCAATACATTGTTTCCAATATTAATCAAATTTTCTCAAAAGCATTTTGAATCTCAGCAAGAGGAACATATTCTTAACAACTTCAACACTTCTTCAAGGAAATCACATCATCATTAATTTAGAACCTTAATCAAATAACAATAGTAGAGAACACAGTTGACACCAATGACAACACAAACATGTTGACATTAATGACAACACCGATTAGCACATACTTGCAATAGACATAGTGAAGCATGCAAGGAGAAAGTGGAAAGATACATTAATGGACTGAGATTGAACATTCAAGAAGAATTGGGTCTAGTAAGGATGACAATAATAGAAGAAGCTTATCAGTTTACCCTAAAAGTTGAAGACAAGTTGAACAAGAAGCATGAGCAGAGACAGAGAGGAAGAGGTGGTAAATTTCAGAGAGGTAGAACATATTCTAGAGAATAAAGATCATGTGTAGAGTAGAACAAACAAGATAGTTCATACAAGAAGGAAGATAGAGATAGAAATTCATATCGAAGAGATGATAGAACTTTCTACCACAGAGGACATCATAATTCTTAAAAAAGTGAAGGGTACAGGAAAGATGAAAGAGGGTTTGATAAGAGAACATTCAAAGGAACTTGATTTAAGTGTGAAGGTGAAGGACACCATGCATTTGAATGTCATCAAGGAAGTACAAGAAAGAAGACATAGAATAGTGCAAGAACAACTTATGTGGAAGAAGAACCTATTGGATCACCTATTTCAATTGGAAATCTAGAGAAAGGAGAATCATTAGTCATGAGGAGAGCATTATTTCAAGTAGAGACAACTAAGGAACCACCATAGAAGAAAAGTTTGGTCCAGACTAGATGCAAATTAGGAGGTAAATGTTCTAAGGTTATCATTGATAGTGGTAGTATTGATAATTTAGTTAATAAGGATATGGTCACTAAGTTGGACTTCGAGAGATTGAAACACCCTAAGCCCTACAAGATATCATGGTTTTAGAATGAACACAAGGTACTAGTGAGTGAACAATGTTTGGTAAAATTTCATATTGGATCTTATCATGATGAAGTATTGTGTGATATTCTGTCAATGGATGTATGTCATATATTGTTGGGTAGACCATGGTAGTATGATAGAGAAGCTATACATGATGGGAGAAAGAATACTTACACTATAGTATCCAATGGGAAGAAAATCACCTTGATACCTTTGGAAGATGAACATAAGAGTGAAGTATGTGTGAATCCTAGAATCTATTTGGTTGAAGGAAGGAAATTTCTAGATGGATTGAGACATTAGAATATGTGTTTTTCTTTGATCCCTAAGAAGCATGAAACCCTAAGTATAGAGACTGAAGAATCGCAACCAGAGGAGATAACTAAATTGTTGACAGAGTATGAAGACATCATATCAGATAATGTACCTGAAGGATTTCCACCAATCTAGAGTATCAGTCATCATATGGATCTTATACCTAGAGCTAGTTTGCCTAACAAAGCAGCACACTGGATGACACTAGTAGAGAATGCAGAATTGAATAGATAGATACAAGAATTGTTGAGGAAAGGTTTGATCAAATAATGTTTGAGCCCTTGTGCAGTACTTGCATTACTTGCACTGAAAAAATATGCAGAATGGAGAATGCATACAAACTCTAGAGTAATTAATAAGATCAAAGTTAAGTATAGATTTACATTGCCTAGGATGGATGACATTATGGACTATTTGAGTAGAGCAAAGTATTTCACAAAGATAGACTTGAAGAATGGATACCATCATATCAGAATTAGAGAAGGCGATGAATGGAAAACTACATTTAAGACAAATGAAGGATTGTATAAGTGGTTAGTGATGCCTTTTGGATTGACTAATGCACCGAGTAATTTCATGAGATTGATGAATGGAGTTTTGAAGAAATTCTTGGGTAAGTTTGTTATAGTATACTAGGATGATATTCTAATTTTTAGTAAGACAAAGGAAGAACATTTGTGGCACCTTAGACAAGTATTGTAGAGACTGAGAGAAGAGAAATTGTTGATAAACATCAAGAAATGTAGTTTCATGAAGGAAGAATTGGTATACTTGGGATTTGTGATTTCTATGGAAGGATTGAAGATGGACCCTAAGAAAGTTAGAGCAATTGTTGAATGGCCAACACCTGGAGGCATTGGAGAAGTCAAATCATTTCATGGATTAGCCAATTTCTACTAGAAGTTCATTAGAAATTTTAGTTTAGTATGCAAATCTATGATAAAGATAATGAGAGGTGATAGAAAAGACTTCAAGTGGACACCAAGAGAAAATAAAAGTGTTGAATTGTTGAAGCAAAAAGTAATCAAGCAACTAGCGTTAGCATTACCATATTTCAACAAAGTATTTCAAGAGAATTGTGATGTAAGTGGAAATGCAAAAAGAGTAGTGTTGAGTCAAGAAGGTAGACTAGTAGCATATTTCAGTGAGAAGTTGAGTGATGCAAGGAGAAGATATTTAGTTTTCAAAGGAGTTCTATGCAATAATGTAAGCTTTGAAGAAGTGGAGACATTATTTTTTGCCTAAGGAATTTGTGTTGTATTCATATCATCAAACTCTACAATATTTGAATAGTCAAGAAAAGTTGAATCAAAGACATATGAGATGGGTAGAGTTCATGCAGAGTTACACATTTGTATTGAAACATATGATTGGGAAGTCAAACAAAGTTGCAGATGCATTGATTAGAAGAAGGAATTTGCTGACAGAGATTTGAAGTATTAGGTTTTGAAGAATTGAAGCACATGTATGATGTAGATCTTGATTTTGCGAAACTATGGAAAGGATGTAAGGAACCTATTGTGATAGATAGAAGTAAGTGGTTATATTATTTCATTCAAAAGGATATGTTGTTCAAAGGAAATTAGTTGTGTATACCTCAGAGTTCAATGAGAGACAATTTAATAAAGGAAAAACACAGTGGTGGATTTGCAGGACATTTTGGAATTAACAAGATAGTAGCTTTGGTAAGTGAACATTACTTTTGGCCTTAGATATATAAGAATGTAAGGAAGTTTGTGCAGAGTTGTAGAGTATGTCAAGTTGCAAAAGAGAGTAGTCAGAATACTGGTTTGTATAACTCTTTGATAGTATCAAAGAGACCTTGGGAAGATATAAGCATGGATTTCATATTAGGATTGCCAAGAACACAGAGAGGACATGATTCTATATTTGTAGTGGTGGATAGATTTTTAAAGATGGCACATTTCATACCTTGTAAGAAAACAAATGATGCAGTGCATGTTGCTGACCTATTTTTCAAGGAGATTGTGAGATTGTATGGATTACCTAAGAGCATAATTTTAGACAGGGACACAAGATTCATTGGTCATTTTTGGAGGACATTGTGGAAGAAGATGAAGATTGACCTAAAGTTTAATTCATCATTTCATTCATAGACAGATGGACAAATAGAAGTGTTAAATAAGAGTTTGGGAAACTTGTTGAGATTTTTGGTAGGAGAGAAGCCATGAAATTGGGATCTAATTCTACTACAAGTAGAGTTTGCATACAATAATCCAGTGAATAGGAGTATAGGGAAGAGACCTTTTAAGATTGTGACCAGAACTAAACCTAGAGGAGTTACAAAGTTGAGAGACATCAGTATGGAGAATAAGAGAAGTGTAGAGGCAGAAGAATTTGCAAGGTATATGGAGACAATGCATAATCAAGTTAAGAAGCATCTAAAGGAAATGAATAGCAAGTATAAGAATTAACAATTAGATGAGAAGAGGAGACACAAAGAATTTTTAGTTAGAGATGAAGTAATGGTACATCTGAGAAAAGAGAGATTTCTAATAGGGACATATAACAAATTGAAGATGAAGTTTGGACCATGTAAGATACTCAGGAAATTTGATTCAGGAAATGCATATGAAGTGGAGCTACCAGAGGCACTGGGTATATCACCTATATTCAACATTACATACCTATATCAATATCATGAAGGGGAATCAAGTGACAGCATTGAAGATTATTTGAATGATCAGTTACCATAGAAACAACTAGAGTAGATAGAGGACATCATGGACAAAAGAGTTGGATGTAGCACCAAAGGAAAGTGATACAAAGAATATCTAGTCAAGTGGAAAGGCAAACTGAAAGAAGATTCATCTTGGATTTCTTAGGTTGAAGTAGACTGCCTTGGTTTTCATCTAGCCCCAATAAAGTGAGGGACTCACTTTTTCAACAACCCTAGGTGTTTGATGTAGGAGCATCACAGGTTGCAGAGAAATCTTGCATCAACCAAAAATATTTTGCATTCTTTTTTTTCTTTCATTTTTAGTTCGGTTCAGTCAGTTGTAGTTTCAACATTTTGTACCATATTTTTCTACATCTTCATATTAGATTTCATGGACCATGGAATTTACATCTACATGTCATCATCTACATCATATCCAAATTTCTGGTCATTTGGACTTGTCTGCTAAAATTTATTGCTATCAGAAGATCACTTGTTTTCATAGAACAAAGCATTCAAGCAATCAGTTGAAGGAGGTCTGTAGAGCACTTTCGTGACTTGCAGAGCTAAATGATACATGCCACATGACACATAAGGATTAGATAGACCTTCTTTGAGGTTTGTACCTTGATTAATGCATTTGTGGAGCATTACCAAATATTTAGGCTTGACCTATTGGTTTCTACATGTTACATTCCTTCATTGGAGTTTGTAACCTTTCGTGGCCAACATGGAGGATTTCATGAGCTTGTAGATGATATATAGATCTATAAGATGTATTAGGAAGTTAGTTGATTCCATGAGATAGATAGGATATTCTTTTTGATAAGGCACCTCAATATCGTAACTTGCATATCTGTTGTAACTAGAATCAGGCCTGTGAGCCCTTATGATTGTAGCCCGCATGTTGCCAGAATATAAACATTCTAAATATATAATATATTGAGCATATGAATCTTCCATTGCATTCTATATTTGTGTTGTTTCTATTCTATTTTTTCTAGTTGCATGGTTTGGATAGTTCATTCTGTGAACCCTCTGACTGTGATTGCACCACTCCTTCCTGCAAAGGTGGACAAATATGGACAATAAATTCCCTTAGCCTATCCTTGAGAAATAGTTAGTACATATATTTGTCCAAAATTTGAATCCTAAACTTGGATTCCATTTGCAAATACAATGTGCTAACTCCTTTGTATAAGATATTTCCAAGGGAACCAACATAAAAAAATCCCTTATCTCTAAAGGACTTGTAAAAATATTTAAAGAAAAAAAGGACAACACCTCCACTTCAAATGACAAGCCCCACTTTTGGGCTAAAAAAAATGTTGTCAGTGATGGTGTTATGGATGCCAAGCATGTCCAAACTATCCAAACACCTCTTAACATTCCAATACCAACAAAGAACATTCCCTCCCCTCAAAGGGAACAACCAAAACAAGACTTTGTACCCAAGTGTATATTCAATCCTTTGGGAGAACCAATCAAATCTATCCTTAAGAAACTTGTCCAAAGTGGTTTAATCACATTACCTAAAGCTAAACAATATGATGAGCCCACTTTCAAACCCTTGAGGTATAAAGATAATGAATATTGTGAATACCAAAGAATAAAAGGACATAAAACACCTGGGTCCATGAAGTTCAAAAACCTCATCCAAAACCTCATTGATTGTGGAGATGTTGTCATACATGATGCTCCCAAACCCACATCAAATAAAGACCTTAATATTTATACGGATCCATTCCCACCTCATGGTAAGGAAAATAATTCTATTAAAGTTAAAGGTGTCAATAATATGTATATCAATATGATTCCTATTTAATAGGAAAATGAAGAGGATTTGTTTAGGGTTGATTATGATAATTTGTGTTAATCCTCCTTCACCACTAAACATTCAAGGACTTTCAGCTGACTAGAGGAACCTACTACGGGTCTTCTACCACTTGGAACATAGGAGAAGATTGGAATTGTGTGATTTAGTTGTTCAATTAAGCCCAATTATGCTCAAAACCCTAATTACGCAAATTTGTGAACAAACAGATAAATTACAGAAAATGATCACACACAAAGATATCAAATAAAAATCAAATGCATGCTAGATTTCAAAGTTTAGAAAATGGAAAGGCTGCGACTAATGAGCGAGCACCCTAGTCTAGTGCCACAGTTTCTATCAAGATCTAGGAATCTTATCTGCAACCTGTTCCTGCTATTCCATAGATTTTCCTATTGTAGGATCCAAAGGACTAATGAGAAGGCACCCAAGTCCAGGTCCCTATTTTCTTTTCTGGTCTACAATTATGATACATTGCACTATTCTCCTACAACTCCACTTTTTCTGCTTTCACAACTTGTAACCTGTAATCATGAAAAAATGGGTTGGGGGTTGTGGTGTTTAGAGGCTTGCCTCACTCAAGCCCTGAAGAGACATTCAAGTCTTCCAAACACCGTTGTCAGATAAAGAGTGTGTATCCCTATGGGACAGAGGAAAAATCCAAATGATAAATGATAGAAAACACAATTGATATCACCTTGTAGTGAAGATCTCATGGAAGGAAGATGCTCTTCATGCCATGAGGAGATGGATACCTAATCTACAAATACAAAAACAAGAACAACACAAATTCTGCTTTGCAACACTATGAATGCCTTGAATCACTTTCACAAAATCTCTTGAATCAAAATTTTCATCTAATGTCCATCTAGTCTACAAATGATAACCTAATCATGCTTATATATGCAACTACAAACATTCCCACTAAGAATTTCGTAATTCAAACTTACCGTGTCAGCATAGGACCTAAATAATGGTCATAAATCGACACTTTGAAATTAGTCTTGACCTTAAATAGGGTAGGAATCAGGTGGGGACACCCAAGTCCTCCCCCCTATTTTAGGTAGTATTTATGTTAAGTGCATCCCCTGAGTCCTGTTTGCCATGAAACTTCAGGGTTTTCTCATCGAGAGTCATCAAAATCATGCAAGATGCTCTAAATGCATTCTAAAGACCTAGGAGCTAAACATTAATAGGAAAAAGCCCCCAAGGTTACTTTTTCTGACATAACATTAATCCCCCACTTTAATGTATGTATTAATGCAAGGCCAATACATGCATTAAAGTATGGTCAACAAGCACACTAAACACGCCAAAGCACGAAGAAGACATGCCAATCATAGAGAAGACAGTAACAGGCATGCAAAACATGGAGAAGATAGTTACAGTCACACAAAACATGGAGAAGACATCATTGAAGACATGCAAAACATAGTGAATACAGTGAAGACGGTGATGGTTTTCTTTTTCTTTTTCTCATATATATATGAAATGCAGATGCAAGTACAAGGAAAGTAAATACACCACCCATAATGCAGGAGGGACTCATCGCCACTGGTCTTTAAGAATACATATGGGGTAGTAGATATGCCAAACAAAAACAAGCATGCCATACAAATCCCAAAGCATAGGAGGGACTCAATGCCATCGGTCTTTAAGACTATGCTTGGGAACAAACACACAATACACACACACTTGGAAGACACAGAGAAAACATGGCAAACAAGCGATGGAATGTTCCTATTTCTAGGTTCATCACCATCTTAGGCACGTTACAGGCACACATCGATGATTGGGATTTGCCACAACAATCACTGAAGACATTCTTAAGGGTTGAGTTAGTCATAGAATCACTCCCCACTTCCATAGAGGACTTTTTGAAAATGACAGGATGTGCACTCTCCACAAGAAATACACCATCCCCACCTCCATAGAGGGCTTAAGATAAAAAGGATATACTCAATATCTCACCTCTGCAGAGGGATTAAATGATTGTAGTAGATTTCAAACAAATCTCAGAGTGCAGTAGGGACTCATCGCCACTAGTCTTTAAGACTAAGCCTAAGAACAAACACTTTGCTAACATCTAATCAAACATCTTACCTTATATATGCCCCCACCTTAAAGTGGTTGATATCAAATACTGACATCAAGCACGTTAATGTAGGAAGAAAACACACAAGGGAACATGGACTCTCACAAGGCACATGCCCCCTAAAGGTGACATGTACTTTATGATTGCCAACTATTCCCACAAACACATTCTTGCAAGAAAAGTGTTAGCATCCATATAATCATGATAAACAACAATGCATAATGCAAGATTCAAGATAGACAAAGTGCACAAAGAAACAGTATTGTTTTGTTTTGTAATTGTGATAAGACAGCATTAAGATCACACAGAGTGCTTCTACTAGCCAAGCATCGGATAATATATAACAACCCCATCATCATATAGGAACTAAGTCTAATTTTTGATTTCTCACTAAAGGGACACTAGGTCCGCATTAATATAATTTTTTTTTCATCCGCCTGCTATATAGAAACACTAGAGGAAGGTAAACAATAAATCAAGAAAGGAGAAACAAGTACGTTAGGGATAGTCATGTAGGAGGGTGCCCCCAAGTCACCAACTGCAACTCTATGTCTATAAGACACAACACACAACAATGAAAATAGAGGAGAAGCAATATAGAATAAGGATGATACAAATAGAAGAAGGGTCACAACAGAGGCAGTCTCCTAGTATCCTAGACCTTACAAGAGAATCAAGGGTCATCCCAGGAGGTCTAAACAACACATAACACATCACGGGGGACACACATCATGAGAAATAAAAGGTTAGAAATACTTACCTAGTAGTACCATCATACTAAATTTTAGAACTTGTGAATCTCTTGGAGAGGTTCTCGATCAAGTTTTGTGTGAAGGTTGAGTGGTTCTTATGAGAGTCTTGTTTGTAGTTAGAAAATCCATGTAATGCTTGTTTCTAAAATCCTTGTGTAAGTGAGATATTTTGTTGCTTGTGAGGGGGAGAACCACTATTATTTCCAACTGATGATAATCATCTTACTCTTTTCCAATTTTTAGCTAGCTTTCTTTGTTGAGTTTGTCTACCATAGTGACAAGAATCATCTTGTACTACCTCTCTCTTTTCTTTTGTTATAATTACTTGTATCGGTTGTTCCATTTGTTTTTTTTATGCATTTTGGTTATCTCCTAATCTTTGTAAAGATAACAGAGGAGGAACCTCAACATAAATTCCTTTTATGTGTGGACGAGGTGGGTTATCCATCTTTTCCTTATCCACTTCTATTATACCCACGATGTTATCATATTCCAAGTAATCATCATAGTCTACTTCCACTCTACCTTGTTCCATCATATTATTATAAGTATGCTTAGGGAAAGGATTAATAAAGATTTGTAAATTCTGATTCGATGGAGCAACCGACTTATTCCCATTGTCATTCACACTTGATGTACCTGTATAACATTTGAGTTGATGATGTCTTGTATTTCATATTTAAGACACATACATCATTCAGTATCATATCCTTGTATCCAATGATAATGAAAAAAGGCATTAGCATCAAAATAAGGTCCTTGAGTTTTATTAGGATCCAAAGGCTTAATCAGAGGAAGCTTCTTAATATTATTACTCACATCTTGATTCATGATAGAATGGTAAGACTTAGATATTAGATTAAACTTTCCTTGTTGATACGCTGCCTTCTTCAGATTAGTGATAACAGACACTTGAGAAAAGTTATTTGAATTTGATCCATTAACCTTGAAGAAACTCCTATTATTATTCCTCTTAAAGTTGTTTTGTGATAGTCCACCCATGGATTGACCAACTTGAGCTGATGAGTTTTGGTTTTCATACTGACTAGATGAAAGTTGATAATCACGAAGGGTGGTGCATAAATGTTGAAAGAAGTTATACTTCATCAAGAGAATCTTATCACGGATGTTAGGTTGTAGATTTGTAATAAACACCTTCTAAACATCCTCATCTTTCATCTGATATTGAATTTGTGCATAGAGAGCTTGATATCGACTAATAATCTTAGTTAATTTCTTTTTTGGACCTTGCTTGTAATGAACTAAATCAATCAAAGAGACTTGTGGTCCAATGTTTTCTTGAAAATGTTGTAAAAATTGATCAACTAATTGTAAAAAGGACTGTATTGAATTCAGAGGTAAAGAGCAAAACTATTCTAAAGCAATATCTTTGACAGATCATGGAAAACGTTTTGCTAACAAGTCCTCTTTAAAGTAGAAATCACTACACATAGCAGTGAATGTTGCCACATGAGTATTAAGATCACCTTTTTCACCATATTTTTCAAAGAGATGGGTCTCAAACCTCTCAGGCATAGGAGTTCTCAAAATTGCATAAGATAGGGGATTAGGGGCTTGATAAGTTGGTATATTAGGTTGTGAAGAATTTGTCAAGTTTGTCACTTTTTGTTGTAAAGAAGTCGTGGCTTGCAAAAGTTGGTTTAAGATGACATCATTGGGAGATGCGGTTTGCCGTGAGGAATTAGAACCAAAGTGAGGAGGTGAATGAGCTTGAGTTGTGATAAGTGGAGGTTGTGAATAGTTCAATGGTGGTTGGGCATAGTGATAGGTGGAAGGTGGTTGCGAGTAGCTATATGTGATAGGTGGCTGAGAATAGTGGGATGTAGAGGTGGTTGAGAACAAGTATTCATAGAAGAGGTCCCCTTAGAAACCAAGTTCTGATAGCTAAATCCCACATCTTTGTAATTTTGTGAACTAGTTACATTAGATACTCCAATACCCATGGTAGCATTACTACAAGCATTTGAATTAGTTGTTAAAATTGTTGATGTAAATGTAGACACTCCAGTAGTTGGTATAGGTGCCGATACTTACGTATGAGACAGTGACGACATGTTTTTGTTACCATTTGCACATTCAGTCACTGTCATGATATTATTGTGTACAATATGTGTTAAACCTTGAATAACATTAATACCAGCTTTTCCTTCTTTTATCAATTCTCTTATGTTGTGAATCACAGGTACAACTTCTTCTGCTATTCTTTCAGTTTCAACAAATGCTTGAAAATCAGCTAACTCTTTATCTAGTTTGTTTATTTGCTCATTAGCTACATGTGTGACCACCTCAATAGTGTTGTCAATATCATGAAATATTTGATCATCCATAGTGGTTGTATGAGGTATAATATCTTGCAAAATTGGTGTCTCTCCTTTTGTAAAGAAGGTATTCAATGGATTTTCAGAGGTAGGAATGTCAAATTCTTCAAAAGTGCTAGATCCCATGAGTCTTATGCTTCTTCTTAAATGGATATTTCTATTAGGAAAGAATTTATAATACTCATACAAAATCATGCAACACTTAATGCACAAACTAATAGAACAAACACAAGGAGCCAGAGATGTTTAAGATCCAAAATGCTTTAATTTTTTGACTTTTTTTAGTGCAAATAAGTGAAAGAAAAGGTGTTGTAAGGAAATTGATCAGGGGAAGAAAATAATATGGCTGATATCAGTCCAATAAAGAAATAATACCCTTCATAACACACTTTTGATGCAAACCTAGAGTGATGACAAGTCAAAACCTAGTAAAAATATACTAAAATATGCAATTTTTCACAAATTTTGAATGCAAAGACCCAATAAAAGAGGTGTTGTAAATAATTTTAGGAGGTTTAGTAGATTATAGCAGTAATATTAGTCACCTATAGCCATAAAATCCATCACAACATGCTTGGAGTGCAGATCTAGGTCAAACCCTAGTGAAAATATAGTCAAAATATGCAAATTTTCACCAAATTTTCAATGTAAGAACCCAATAAAAAGGTGTTGTAAAGAATTTTAGGAGGTAAAGAGGATAATAACCCTAATAATAGATAATTAATGCAGAAAAATCCTTTATAAAATGCCTATGGTGCAAATATAGAGAGACAATAAGGCTGAAATCTAGTGAAAAATCAAGGTTTTCAAACCCTAGGTATGCAATTTCGCTAGCAAACCACTATGATGCAAAAATATAGTTAGAAATAAGTCCTAATGAGTGTTTTAAAAGGGTAGTAAAATCTGAAACAAAATTTTGACTACAAACCCTAGCTAATGCAAAACTAGGTTATATGGAAAAATGCACAATTTCAAGCAATTTTTATCAATTTAAGCATGAAAATGCAATCTAAATGAATGATGAATGAAAAATTTCTATATTTTAAATTAAATATGATGATAATGACAAAAATTTATCTAACTTAAATTCCAACTAATTCAAATTATTTGAAAATGCAAGATAAAAATGCCAATAAATCTGAAGCAAAACACTCAACAAGGTGCAAAAAATTGAAAAACACGGGTTCAACAAAATGTTAAATAGGAAAATGAAGATGATTTCTTTAGGATTGATTATGATAGCTTGTGTTAATCCTCCTTTCACCACTACACATTCAAGGACTTTCAGTCGAGTACAGGAACCTACTACAGGCCTTCTATCACTTGTAACATAGGGGAAAATTGGAATTGTGTGATTTAGTTGTTCAATTAAGCCCAATTATGCTCAAAACCCTAATTATGTAGATTCATGAACAAATGGACAAATTACAAAAATGATCACATACAGAGATATCAAATGACAATCAAATGCATATTAGATTTTGAGGTTTAAAAAATGTGAAGGTTAGGGACTAATGAGTGGGTGCCCTAGTCCAATGCCACAATTTTTGTCAAGATTTGAGAATCTTATTCGCAACATGTTGTTGTTGTTCTGGAGATTTTCCTATTGCAGAATTTGAAGGAATAATGAGGGGATGCCTGAGTCTAGGTCCCTATTTTCTTCTCTGATCTACAACTCTGACAGTCTGCACTGTTCTCCTACAACTCCACTTTTTCTACTTTCACAATCTGTAACTTGCAATCATGGAAAAATGCATTGGGGTTTGTGGTGTTTAGAGGCTTTCCTCAATCAAGTCGTGGAGAGACATTAAAGTCTTCTGAACACCATTGTCAGATAAAGAGTGTGTATCCCTATGGGATAGGGGCAAAATCCAAATGATAAATGATAGAAAATATAATTGATACCACCTTGTAGTGAAGATCTCATGGAAGAAAGATGCTCTTCATACCATGAGGATATGTATGCCAAATCTACAAATACAAACACAAGAACAACACAAATTCTGCTCTGCAACACTATGAATGCCTTGAATCACTTTCATAAAAGCTCTTGAATCAAAATTACCATCTAATTTCCATCTAATGTCCATCTAGTCTACAAATGATAACATAATCATGCTTATATATGCAACTACAAACATTCCCACTAAGAATTTCATAATTCAAACTTATCGTGTCAGCATAGGACCTAAATAATGGTCATAAACTAACACTTTAAAATTGGTCCTGACCTAAAATAGGGTAGGAATAGGGTGCGAGCACCCAAGTCCTCCCCCTATTTTAGGTAGGATTTATGTTAAGTGCATCCTTTGAGTCCTATTTGCCTTGAAACTTTAGGGTTTTCTCATTGGGAGTCATCAAAATCATGGATTCTCTAAATGCATTCTAAAGACCCAAGAGCTAAATCTTAATAGGAAAATGTTGAAATACACTGGACAAATGAGAGGGGGGGTCAATCAGTTGTCACAAAAACTTAAATTCATATGAATATCAAACCATCAACTACTTAGCTTCTGATAATCAAATTTAATCATGAAAGCATGAAACCATGAACTTAATAACAATCACACATTTAACATAGTAGACACTAGATTTAACATGGAAAACCCTAAAAAGGAAAAACCATTGTGGGTGTTATCCCATAAAAATATATGAGTTATAAGAATACCAAAAAATAGAGACTCACTACCTACAAGGCTTACTGCCCAAATTGCTCACTACAAAGAATGACTCATTGCTAAAGGATGGCTCACTACCAAGAGATGGTGAACTGATTTGGTAGCATCTACACTATGCCTAGGTTTAGTTCTATTGAAGCACAATATAACTTCTCTACTCTGTACTTTTACACCTTTGCACTTATCTCTTAATTTTTCATATTCCACACTTTTGCACAATTACATTACAAGACTTTATACAAGTCATCAACCTTGGAATGTACATCAAGGTCGGCAATACATTCATCAACCGTTGGAACAATCTCCAAGGTTAGCATTACAAAAACATTCATAGAAATAGGTTAGGACCTAATATAGAAATTTTCTTAGGGAAATATGTAAGAATGTATGTAGATCACATCGCACCTTAGCTAGGACTCAAATGCAATCCTTCATGCCATGACATGCTTCCACAATCTTTGAAACATCTCCACAAATAATGAAATACACTAGGTCAGCCAAGACTGGTGAGAATACTATGTCTTCTAAGAACATTCTTCATCTATGATCAAACTTTCTCTTCGCAGACCAATCCAAGGGTAGGAACATGATTAGGAGACATCCACAAGCACATTGAAATCATCAGGAAATAACTGCACAACTTCTAATCACTCTATCAAGAAGATTCTTCAAAACAAAGCACATAAACAACACAACCAGCTATTATCATAAAGAAAAGATCACTTGTGGACAATCAAATCATGAACCATTGAAGTTAAAGGCACTTAACATCATCTCAGACTTAACTCTAGAATTGTAGACTGAAATACTTCAATGCAAAGGAATGTGGAGCATAACATTTTTTCACTGTCACCACCAAACATATAGGAAAAGTAGTTTTCACACTGGTGAACATAACTCATTCAAATCTTCATACCAGAGGCTCAAAATTGGAATATAACATCTTTAGATAGACTTCTAAATAACTTCCAATCCTCAAAGAAAGATATTCATTTTACAGGAAATGTGGAGCAAACTTCTGGATTGTTCTTCTGAATACAATAAACTATTTCCATTGCAACACACTATTTCCACTAGAGGAGCTAATTTTCTCAATATCCTCAACATTAGGATCACTTACATAAGTAAATACAAAGCATCTCACTCCTTACAAGAAAGCAACAAAATAAGAGCATAGTTGACACCAATGAAAACACAGATATGTTGACATCAATGAAAATACTGATTAGACACATACTTGCAACAATATCCCCCTTTGTCATTGATGGCAACAGATGATGTGAAAAAATTGAAAACACCATCAAGACAAGATTCTCCCCCTTTTTCTTTACACATTTGAATTCTTTCTCCCCTGAGTTTTTCACATGATTTGTCTCCCCTTTGACATCAATGCTAAAGGGCACATACTTGCATTCTACTTCTTTGATCCAACTGGGCTATTACCAACACATCTATCTACTCCCCCTGAGTGGTAGCTCTCAAAACATCAATACAAATCAAAGAATGAGACTTTGAACACCACTAGATTGATGCATTCTCATGCATCTTAGTTGATGGTAGGAGGGGTAATGACCCCTAACTTTTCTCTAAGATACTCAAAAGTATCCTTGGGAAGAGGCTTAGTGAAGATATCTACAATCTAATCCTTTGTGGGCACATATTCCAACTTTACTTCATTCTCTGTCACCTTTTCTCTTAGAAAGTGATACTTTATAGATATATGCTTTGTCCTTGAGTGCATCACTAGATTCTTTGAAATATGTATAGCACTTGTATTATCACAGAAGATTGCAACTGGATCTTCATATACAACTCTTATGTCCCTCAAAGTCTACTTCATCTATAACACTTGAGTGCAACAACATGTTGCTGCAATATATTATGCTTCTACTAATACTAAAGAGATTGAGTCTTATTTCTTACTTAGCCATGAAACTAATCTATTACCCAAAAAGAAAGCACCTCCACTTGTACTTTTCCTATCATCAACAACTTCGTCCCAATCAACATCTGTATAAGCATGAAGAGTGAAATCATTATCCTTTGGATACCATAAGCCATGATCTAGAGTACCTTTTAAATACCTTAGGATTCTCTTAACTACCATCACATGTGATTCTCTTCGATCAACTTGAAATTTTGCAAAAAGACAAACTGTATGCATAATATCAGGTCTAGTTTGAGTTAGATAAAGCAATCCTCCAATCATGGATCTGTACTTCTTTTGATCAGTCTTAGGTGATTCATCAGTTTTGCTCAACTTCTAGCTAGTCACCATGGGAGTACATATCAGTTTAGAGTCTTCCATCCCAAACTTCTTCAACATCTCTTTCACATACTTAGACTGAGATATGAAAATTCCTTTATCTGACTGATTGATTTGCAGACCCAGAAATAAATTCATCTCACCAAACATAGACATCTCAAATATGATATCATCAACAAAGACTTCAATAATCAGAATTTGATCATAATTAATCTTGAAATAGAGATTACTATCAGTAGTACCTTTATTGAACCCTAACCGTAACAAGTACTTATCCAACCTTGCATACGGGCTCTAGGAACTTGCTTGAGTGCATACAATGCTTTCTTCAACGTACGTACCATATCACCTTGATCTACCAGTCAGAATCCTTTCGGTTGCTCAATATAGACTTCCTCTTCCAACTCCCCATTTAGAAATGCAGATTTCACATCCATCTGATACACTTTGAAATATTTTTAAGCTGTAAATGCCAGAAACATTCTAATTTCTTCAATTTGAGCTACTAGAGCAAAAGTATCTTCAAAATCTATTCCTTCAATTTGAGAATATCCTTTGCACCCAAGCCTTGCTTTATTCCTTACAACTTCTCCATTCTCATTCAGCTTATTCCTAAAAACCCATTTGGTCCCAATAACATTTTTGTCAGCAAGTCTGTGAACTAATTTCCAAGTTTCATTCTTCTCTATCTACATTAGTTCTTCCTCAATTGCTTTTACCCAATTTTCATCATTGCAAACTTCATTCATAGTTTCTGGTTCAACTATAGAGAGAAAACAATAATTCACTTGTTCTTCTACAAATCTTTTCCTTGTCAATACTCCTTTGTCTTTGTCTCCAATAATTTGATCTTTAGAATGATTGATTCTTACATACCTAGGGGTTTTAACAGCAACTTCTAGAGTCTTTTCTTCTTCATCTTCACTGTCTTCTTGTTCAACTTTTCCTTCATAAGTTATGGTAGTAGGTTCATCTAATTTATAGCCACTTTGATTGGATGTTCTTCCTTTGCCTTCATCCACCTTCACATTTGCACTCTCAACAATCTTTTTCAGCCTTTTGTTGTAGTACTAGTAGGCCTTACTCTTGGTAGAGTATCCTAGGAAGATTCCTTCATCACATCTTGCATCAAATTTCTCTAGATCTTCATCTCTTCTAATATAGCATCTACTTCCAAGGACTTTGAAATATTTTACTGTAGGAATTCTTCCATACCACATTTCATAGGGAGTTTTAGTACCATTACCTTTCACTTGAACTCTGTTTTGAATGTAGACAGGAGTATGTATCGGTTCTTTCTAGAAGACTTTCAGCAGACCTCCTTCTTTCATCATTGTTCTACCAGCCTCTTGAACTATCTTGCTCTTTCTTTCCACAACTCCATTCTACTGAGGAGTCCTAGATGCAAACAATTGTCATGTATTCCTTGCTCTTCATAGAAAATGTTGAATTCATTTGATGTGAACTCATCTCCTCTATCAGATCTCAAGCATTTGATTTTCAGCTCTACTTCATTTTCAACCATTGCCTTGAAATATTTAAATTTTTCTAGGTCTTCAGGATTGTCTCTTAGAAAAGTAACCCAAGTCATTCTAGAATAATCATCAATAAGTAACATGAAGTACTTGTCACCTTGTAGACTTCTTATCCTTGTAGGACCACATAGATCTGTATGTACCAGATCCAACAAACTGGTAGAAAATTGCTCTTTGCACTTGAAACTTGTTCTTGTCTGCTTCCCTAACTTACATTCCTTACAAATTGTATTGGAGGGTTTCACAAGTTTTGGTAAATCTCTCATAGTTTGACTTGAACTTATCTTTACTAGATTATCAAAGTTTATATGACACATCCTTCTATGCCACAACAACTCTCATCTATTTGGGCTAATAAATAGTAATCATTGGTTCCTCTTAATTGATAGATGTTACCTCTGGTCTTCTTACCAGTAGCAATCATAGTTTTGGAGCTTTCCATGATCTTGCACCCATTTTATTTGAATATCAAATCATAACCTTTGTCAAACATCTGACCACCACTCAAAAGATTATGCTTCAAACCCTTCACATATAGGACATTGTCAGTATTATGCTTGCCACCAAATGAAATAGATCCTTTTCCACAAATCTTACCAGCTACATTGTCTCCAAACTTAATCAGTCCTCCATCATAATTTTCCAAACTCACAAACTTACTTTTGTCACCGGTCATGTGATGTGAGCATCCACTATCAATAATCCATTCATCCTTATCTTTCTCAACCTAAACAACCAAAGAACTTTCTTTCACTAGTTTTTCTTCCTTCACACAACTAGTAGATTTAGTAGACACAGGATCTTCTTTAATAGCAATAAATAGGCATTCATTTGCACTAGTACTAGCATCATAAGATTCATCATTAGTCACACCTTCATCATCAAAATCTCTAACATAGTAGCATTTCTTTGGAGCTCTAGGCCTACTCTCAAATCTTTTCCTATTTCTTTCAATTCTTTTAGGACATCTGGAAGCACAATGACCTACTTTACCACATGAGAAACATTTTAAAGGTAATTTGTCTTTGAACTTATCAAAAACTCTTTGCAACCTGTCAACAAAGTTAGCTTCAATTTCATCAAAGTCATCATCAGGATCCACCTTATATTTCTCAGCTCTGGAGATCTTTTCTGAAGTATTATCTTTAAAAGATATCTCAACTTTCAGTAGGGCATCACCAAACTCTCTTCTTCAAGATCTTTTCTAAAGTTTTCACAGTCATTATTTCTTCAATTGCAGGTACCTTCTGACTATAGGACTTTGGTAGTGATCTAAAAAAATTTGTCACAACTTCTTTATCACCAATGGTTCCTCCCATTAGTTTTAGTCCATTAACAAATTCATCAACCCTTTACATGATGGCAATAATGTTTTCATCTTCATTCATCTTTCAACTCTCATATTTTTTTAGGACCTGTAGGTTGGCTTCTTTTACAAAATCATCTCCTTCATACAATTTTTTCAGCTTTACCAAAACTTAATTTACAGTTTCTAGCTCAATGACTTTTATCAATTCAGTGTCAGTCAAGCCACTTAACAGGGTATCTCTAGCTGTTATATTCAACTCAAATTCTTTGATTTCATCTTTAGTTGTCAAACCATTTTCAGGTATGGTGTATTCTATTTCATTAACTTTCCACACTTTATAACCAAGACAAAGGAGATGGCCTTTCATTCGTACCTTCCATAAAGCATAATTTGTCCCATCAAATTATGGAGCTTCCTTTTTAAAAGACATCCTAGATCTTCCTCAAGCTGTTAGGCTTCCTTTTGAGAAACATGCTTTAATACCAATTGTTAAAATACATAGGACAACTAAGAGGGGGGTGAATCAGTTGTCACAAAAACTTAACTTCATATAATATCAAACCATCAACTACTTAACTTCTAATAATCAGATTTAATCATGAAAGCATGAAACCATAGACTTAATCACAATCACACATTTAACATAGTAGACACAAGATTTTTATGTGGAAAACCCTAAAAGGGAAAAACTATGGTGGGTGTTATCCCACAAAAATATATGAGTTATAACAATACTGAAAAATAGAGGTTCACTACCTACAGGGCTCACTACCCAAATTGCTCACTGCAAAGAACAGCTCACTGCCAAAGAGTGGCTCACTACAAAGAGATGGTGAGCTAATTTGGTAGCATCTACACCATGTCTGTGTTCAGTTCCATTGAAGCACAATATAACTTCTCTACTCTTCTCTTTTACAGCTTCACAATTTCTCTTTATTTTTTGCATTCCACACTTTTTCGCAATCACATTACAAGTCTTTATACAAGTCATCAACCTTGGAATGTACATCAAGTTCAACAATACATTCATCAACCGTTGGAACAATCTCCAAGGTCAGCATTACAAAAACATTCATTGAAATAGGTCAAGACCTAATACAGAAATTTTCTAAGGGAAATATGTAAGGATGCATGTGGATCACATAGTGCCTTAGCTAGGACTCAAACACAATCTTTCATGCCATGACACACTTCCAAATCTTCAAAACATCTCTGTAAATAATGAAATTAACCAAGTCGTCGAAGACTGTGAGAATACTATGTCTTCTAAGAACATTCTTCATCCACGATCCAACTTTCTCTTTGTGGACCAATCCAAGGGTAGGAACACAACCAGGAGACATCCACAAGCACATTGAAATCATTAGGAAACAATCGCACAACTTCTAACCACTCTATAAGGAAGATTCTTCAAATCGGAGCACATAAACAACATAGCCAACTACTGTCATAAAGAAAAGATCACTTGCAGACCACCAAATCATGAACCATTGAAGTCAAAGGCACTTAAAATCATCTTAGACTTAACTCTAGAACTGCAGACTGAAATACTTCAATGCAAAGGAATGCGGAGCATAACACTTTCTCCCTATCACAACCAAACATATAGGAAAATAAGTTTTCACACTGGTGAACATAACTCACTCAAATCTTCATATAAGAGGCTCAAACTTAGAATATAATATCTTTAGATAGACTTCTAAATAACTTCCAATCCACTGACAAATATATTCATTCTATAGGAAATGCAGAGAAAAATTTTAGACTATTCTTCTAAATATAATACACTATTTCCACTGCAACACATTGTTTCCATTGAAGGAGCTAATTTTCTCAATATCCATAACATTAAGATCAATTACATAAGTAAATACAAAGAATCTCACTCCTTACAAGCAAGCAACAAAATAAGAGCATAGTTGACACCAATGACTGTTGCAAGTATGGGCCTAACAGGTGTTATCATTGATGTCAAGGATTGGATAAGTTGTATGCTGAGGATATTGAGAAAATTAGTCCTATCAGGAACAAAGAAGAATAGTGAAGACAGTAAGGTAAATCTCCCAGCTAAGATGAAGATCAAAAGATGTGCATCAAAGGGTTTGTAGATATGTGTTTTAAGATGATCCAATAAAGATTTGAGAGGTCTGCATGAAGATTTGAAGAAGATATGGCCACTTGAGTAAAACTAGTTCTGGTAGATGTTCAAAGGTGACAGAGTGACAAAGATAGGTCTGGTGAGATCCAAAAATGCAATATCTTGTTTTGTGGATTTGGTGGAGTGTTTAGGAAGTCAATATGAATTGACAACTCAATTGGTTCATGGTCTAGAGGTCTACAAGCATCTATTCCAATATGACAGTGATGACAGACTATGTTCTTGAGGTTCTGGATGAAGGAGAGAATGATTTCAGTAAGCAAAAGTAGTGTGGATGTTCTTGGTGATTCAAGAAAGCTTGTGGAGGTCTTTGGATTGTGTCTAATTCATGTTGGTGGTCTGCATTGAAGATTGAGCTCGTAATTGAAGAATTACTTCTGAATGATGATGTTCTTCCTAAGTCTAGCTAACCAAATGAGTTACACATCTAGTGGATGATCTTGAAGATGTTCTACGAAGCACGACATGTTCCTAAAAGAAGATTGAAGTCCCAAATCTATGTGGCTGACAGTGTAATGATCTACATGAAGTCTTTTGTAATTAGTCAAGTTGTATTTGCTTTGTAAAGTGTGCTGACTTGGATGATTATCCCTAAGTTAATGTCTTGTATAAATAAGAAGTTGTGAAGTCTTTTCAAAGGTATCTTGGTGGAGATGAGAGTGTGGTAGAGAGGAGCAGAGCAGAAGTATTGGGCTTAATGGAACTGACTCAAGCATGGTGAAGATTCTATTCTTCAGTTCAAGTATGTAATATTTATCATTTTGTAGACAGTGTGTCTCCTGTAGGCAGTGGGCCTCTTATGAGCAGTGTGCTCAGGTAGTGAGCCCTAATTGGCATATGTCATTTTGTTCTTCTTATTCATTTAATAGAGAATACAATCTTGGCTTAGTCACCCCATGGTTTTCCCTTAATTGGGTTTTCCATGGTAAAATGTTTGTCATATGTGTTAATATGTTTCTGCTCTTAAATTGTTGCATTATGTTTCCATGATTGATTTATTATTATGCTGCTGAATTACAAAGAGGATTTAAGTGATTAATAGAAAGAAATTTTTGGGACAACTGATTCACCCCCCCTCTCAGTTGTTTGTCTTGAATCTAACCATTCGTATCAGAGCTAAGTTCTTCTAAAAGAGCTTAACCACTTGAGGAGATCCAGGATGTCATCCTACAGGAAGGATAGTCCGAGGTTTGATAGAACCAATTTCACTCTTTGGAAAAGCCACATGGAATGTCACTTGCAATGTATGGGAATGCAATATTGGATCATAACTTCAAAGAAGTATGTTAATCCACAGAATGGTCTGAGAACTGTAGATGAAATCAGAGATGTTGAAAATAATCTTTGGGCTAAAGAAGCTCTACTAAGTGCCTTATCTAATTCAGAGCTGACAAATGTTATTGATCTAAAAACTGCATATGAGATTTGGGAAAAATTGGAACTTCTACATGAAGGAGATGAGTATGTCAAATGTGCCAAGATATAGAGTTTGAAAGGAAAATTTGTAAACCTAAAGATGAGAGAAGATGAAAATATCACTACATTTATGCCAAGAGTAAATGAGCTTGTTTATGGCATTAGATGTGCTGGTGGAATCTTGGATGAAGATGAGATTGTTGCCAAAGTTCTCAAATCCCTACCTACTTCTTATAGATACAAGGTTCCTTCCATTGAAGAATTCAGATCATTTTCAAATATCACAAGAGATCAATTGGTTGGAAAATTAGCTGCATTTGAATTGGTCGAGTTTGGAGATGCACCCCCAAGACTGAATCTGCATTCAAAACTAGTTCCTCTGTAAAAGGAAAACAAAAGTTTGATCTGGGAGAGAACTCTTCAAAGAAACTATCATGGTATGAAAAAGCAAGAAAAGATCTAGAAGAGGATAAAGTAGAAGCTACTCAAATGGAAACCCTTATTGCAAAAAGATTGCCAAGAGGATCTGGTAAGTATTAAGGAAAATTGCCCTTCAAATGTTTCAACTGCAATAAGATTAGTCATTTTGCCTCAAGGTGTCTGGAAAGATTTTCAAGGCCAAATCCTAATAGATCAAGATTCCAAAAGAAATGTTACTATGTTCATGAATATGTTGATGATGAATCGAAAATAGGAAACAAATCTAGAACTGACTGGATGTTTATTGCCATCAAGGAAGAAGATCCAATGCCCTCTGAATCTATCAATCATAAAATGGTAGAAAGAGCTCTGGCTGCCCAAGTTGAAGAAAAGGATGATTGGGTCATTGGTAGTGGATGCTCCCATCATATGACAGGTGACAAAAATAAGTTCATAGATTTGGAAAGATATGAAGGAGTTGTAAAATTTGGTGATAATTCTGCTAGCAAGATCAAAGATAGAGGAACTATTTCTTTTGATGGAAAGAACAAAACCAGTAATGTACTATATGTTGAAGGTCTGAAGCACAATCTTCTCAATGTTCAAAGGGTATGATCTCTGATTCAAAAATGAAAAATCTAAGACCTTTGAAAGTTCTAGAACGGAGATTGCATCCAGTACTCAAATGAAAGGTAATATCTTCCATTTGGTTGGTACTGGTAAAAGTTGTTTATTTGTTCAAATTGATCAGAGTTGGTTGTGGCATAGGAGAATGTGTCATGTGAATTTTGATAATATCATCAAGATAAGCAGCACTCAAGCTGTAAGAGATCTTCCAAGACTAGTGAAACCTACTAATAGTTTGTGCAAAGAATGTCAATTGGGTAAGCAGAGCAGAGTCACATTCAAAAGTAAGGAACAATCTTCTACCGGATTGTTGGACTTGCTGCATACTGATCTATCTAGTCCACGAAGAATCAAGAGTCTGCAATGTGATAGATACTTCATGTTATTAATTTATGACCACTATGTGGGTGACTTTTTTGAAAGAGAAATCTGAGGGTCTTAAGAAATTCAAAATATTCAAGGCTATGGTAGATAATGAAACTAGATTGAACATAAAATGTCTGAGGTCTGATAGAGGTGGAGAATTCACATCCGATGAGTTCATAGAATTCTTTGAGAAACATGAGATAAAAAGATAGTTGTCTACTCCAAGGACTCCATAGCAGAATGGAGTAGTGGAGAGAAAGAACCGGACCATCTAAGAAGCATCTAGAATAATGATGATGGAAGAAAATGTTCCTTAGATCTACTGGAGAAAAGATGTAAGAACTGTAGTCTATACTCTTAATCGAGTACAAATCAGAAGCAATACTGGTAAGACCCCTTATGAACTCTGGTTTGGCATCACTCCCACTATGAAGTATTTCAGAGTCTTTGGTAGCAAATGTTATATTAAAAGAGATGAATACCTTGGCAAATTTGATGCTAGAAGTGATGAAGGAATATTCTTGGGTTATTCTACTCAAAGAAAAGCATACCGAAGAACAAGAGATTGAGAAATATTATAGAAAGTACAAATGTGAAGGTTGATGAAGGTATTGAAAACGCCTCAAGATTTTATGAATCTGATGAAGATGATTAGAATGATGTTTTGGTCCAAGAAGTCCAAGCCCCTTCTGAAATTCAAATATAGAGAATTAGGGAGAAGAGATAAGTTTGAATGAACCTATTTAAGAAACAGAAGTGCAAGAAATTCCCAAAATTCCCAGATATGTAAGACTGAATCACTCTAAAGATTAGATAATAGGTGATAAAAGTAAATGTGTTCAAACAAGAAGAAAGATTGCTCAAGACTCAGAAAAGTATTGTCTGATTTCAAAGATTGAACCAAAATCAGTGAATGAAGCATGCAATGATGAAAGTTGGACTAAAGAAATGGAGGAAGAGCTAATGTAAATTGAGAAAAATAACACTTGGGATCTTGTTCCCAACCCTAGAAACAAGAATGTGATTGGAAGTAAATGGGTCTTCTGGAATAAACTGAATTAAGATGGTGAAGTAGCCAGAAACAAAGCCAAATTGGTCTGCAAGGGTTACTCTCAAGTAGAAGGAGTTGATTTTGAAGAAACTTTTGCTCTGGTGGCTAGAATTGAAGCAGTCAAATTATTTCTTTCCTTTGCTACCTTCAAGGACTTCAAAGTATATCAGATGGATGTCAAGTTTGCCTTCTTGAATGGTGACTTGGAAGAAGAAGTATATATTGAGTAACCAGATGGATTTCAATTGTCCGATCATGGTGATATAGTCTGCAAGTTGAAGAAAGTATTGTATGGACTTAAACAAGCCCCAAGAGCCTAGTATGAAAGATTGGATAAACATCTTTTGAAGATTGGTTTCAACAAAGGTACTACTGACAGTAATCTATACTTCAAAATTGATCATGAAAATATCATAATTGTTGAAGTGTTTGTTGATGATATCATTTTTGGAGGAAGAGATAGTATGTGTAAAACTTTTACAAATCAAATGAAAAGTGAATTTGAGATGTCCATGTTTGGGGAAATGAATTTTCTTCTTGGGTCTACAAATCATTCAAACAGAGAAAGGAATCTTCATTTGACAAACCAAATATGTGAAAGAATTGTTGAAGAAATTTGGGATGGAAGACTCAAAACCAATGAGTACTCCCATGGCAACTAGATGTAAATTGAGCAAAGATGACGACTCTCCTAAGGCTGATTAGAAAAATTACAGGTCAATGATTGGAGGACTATTGTATCTTACTCAAACTAGACCTGACATTATGAATGTTGTTGGTCTTGTTGCTAGATTCCAAGTTGATCCTAGAGAATCTCATGTCATGGCAATCAAGAGGATTCTTAGATATCTAAAAGGGATAGTTGAGTATGGTTTATGGTATCCTAGAGATCATGATTTATCTATTCATGCATATACAGATACGGATTGGGCAAGAGATGTGGATGACCATAAGAGTACCAGTGGTGGAGCATTCTTTTTGGGGAAAAGATTAGTTTCTTGATTGAGCAAGAAATAAGAGGCAATATCTTTGTCCACTATAGAGGAATAATATATTGCAACAATAGGTAGTTGCACTCAAGTATTGTGAATGAAAAAATGCTAAGAGACATCAGAGTGGAGTATGAGGAACCTATCACAATCTTCTGTGATAATTTAAGTGCAATAAATATAGCAAAAAATCTAGTGTTGCATTCAAAGACAAAACATATATCCATCAAGTTTCACTTCTTGAGAGAGAAAGTGAACAAGAATGAATTCAGATTGGAGTTTGTGCCCTCCAAGGATCAGATTGCAAACATTTTTACTAAACCTCTACCTAAGGACTCATTTGAGTATCTTAGGGAGAAGATAGGAGTTATTACCCCTCCAGTTCTGAATTAAGGTGCACTGATGTGCATCAATTCGGTGCATCTCATAGTCATATCTTGTGGTCCGGATTGATAATGGGAAGCTACTACTCAGGGGGAGCAGTTGGTATGATACTGAGTGATGCAAGTATGTGCCCTTTGTGATTGATGTCAAAGGGGGAGAGAAGACATGTGAAAAACAAAAAGTGGTTGCTGATCAAAGGTGGAGCAGTAACGGAAGAGAAGACATGTGAATGGCTATTGTTGATATAGGGAGTTATGTCAGTAAGGAGAAGTTCTTGTCTTGATGGTTAAAATAGTTTTTCATATCATATGTTTCCATCAATGACAAAGGGGGAGATTGTTGCTAGTATGGGCCTATCAGGAACAGAGAAGAATGATGAAGACAGTAAGGTAAAGATCCCAGCTAAGATGAAGATCAGAGGATACACATAAAAGGGTTTGTAGATATGTGTCTTAAGATGATCCAGTAAAGATTTGAGAGGTCCGCATGAAGATTTTAAGAAGGTATGGCCACTTGAGTAAATCTGGTTCTGGCATATGTTTAGAGGTGATAGAGTGATAGAGATAGGTCTGGTGAGATACAAAAATGTAATATCTTGTTCTACGGATTTGGTGGAATGTTTAGGAAGTCAATATGAATTGACAACTTAATTGGTTCATGGTCTGGAGGTTCGTAAGCATCTATTCCAATATGACAGTGATGATAGACTATGTTCTTGAGGTTCCAGATGAAGGAGAGAATGATTTCAGTAAGCAGAAGTAGTGTGGATGTTCTTGGTGATTCAGGCAAGCTTGTGGAGGTCTTTGGATTGTGTCCAGTTCATGTTGGTGGTTCGCATTGAACATTGAGCTCGTAATTGAAGATTTATTTCCAGATGATGATGTTCTTCCTAAGTCTAGCCGACCGGATGAGTTACACATCTTGTAGATGATCTTGAAGATCTTCTATGAAGTATGGCATGTTCCTAAAAAAAGATTGAAGTCCCAGATCTATGTGGCTGATAGTGTGATGATCCGCATGAAGTCTTTTGTAATTAGTCAAGTTGTATTTTCTCTGTAAAGTGTGTCAACTTGGATGATTATCCCTAAGTCAATGTCTTGTATAAATAAGAAGTTGTGAAGTCTTTTCAAAGGTATCTTGGTGGAGATGAGAGTGTGGTAGAGAGGAGCAAAGTAGAAGTATTGGGCTTAAATGGAACTGACTCAAGCATGGTGAAGATGCTATTCTTCAGTTCAAGTATGTAATATTTATCATTTTGTAGACAGTGTGTCTCCTGTAGGCAGTGGGCCTCTTGTGAGCTGTGTGCTCGGGCAGTGAGCCCTAATTGGCATGTACCATTTTGTTCTTCTTATTCTTTTAACAAAGAATACAGTCTTGGGTTAGTCACCCCATGGTTTTTCCCTTAACTAGGTTTTCCACGTTAAAATCTTGGTGTCATATGTGTTAATATGTTTCTGCTCTTGAATTGTTGCATTATGTTTCCATGATTGATTTATTATTATGCTGTTGAATTACAAAGAGGATTTAAGTGATTAATAGGAAGAAAGTTTTGGGACAATTGATTCACCCCCCCTCTTAGTTGTCTGTCTTGAATCTAACAATGACAACATAGATATGTTGACATCAATGACAACACCAATTAGGCACATACTTGCAACAGAAAAAGTCTCCAAGGTTACTCTTTCCTAACATAACAATTCCATCATTGGCCATTTTGAAGAAAGTTTTGTGTCCACTCTTACCATCAAGGGAAAATCCCCTAATTATTGTTAGAGTAATAGATTAATTACTTAATTAATTTAATCATATTGGTTAATTAATTAAGTCACCTTTACTTTATTTCACTTAAGATAAACTTAGGCACTTTAATAATTTATTATTAATCCTAGGGTTTTCACTTTTAGGGTTTTGATCTCCTTTCATAAGGATTGATCTTATTGTAATTATTCATTCTTGTTATTGCATATTTTTCTTCAGGGTTGTAGAGCACCATTATTGTGCCTCTTGATCTCCTTTATGTGACAGGTTATTTTCTTGTAGGTATTCATAGGGATTTGTAAGGTTGCTTTATCAACTTCAATGTGGTATCAGAGCTCTAGATCTGCAGCTTCCTGTTCTTTTCTTAAGGGATATAAAGGGTGGGGTCCACCAAATGTTTTTATATGCGATTGTATCTTTGCACATACAATCGTATATACAAAGGGGCATATACATTCCTGACATACAAAGCCCAGAACCGAAAGAATATACAATCTGGTTTATAAAGACAGACATGTTTGTATGCATCTTTTGCTTGTATATTTTGCATTTGTATGTTTAGACATACAAAGGATAGATACAAGGGAATATACAACGGTAACATACAAAGGTCAGATGCATGTTTGCAATGTACAAATGATTGTATACAGTTTTGCTTGTATATTCACATTGTATATGCAATATACAAGACTGATATACAAAGGGAAAACATACAATCTGGACCCGACTAGAGAATCAAATGCAGCGAATAATCTTTTTGGGGTCCGTAGTTTGTATGCATGGTTGATTGTATCTCAGATACAAACATATACAAAGGCATATGCAAGGGGATTTTCAGCGTGACAAAGATACATTGGCTGCTTAACTCAATGTTTCTCCGATCTCTAGAGATGCAAATACATAGCGATGGAGGACCAACAAGGTGGCACCACGTGTCAGGAGTGATACAAAGGCTGATTCAAAGTGATGAAGTCCGAGGTTGTATATTGCGTTTGTATATGCAATATACAAGGAGACATACAAAAGGAAGATACAAAGTGGGACCCGATGGTAATTTGAAATTATTTCATAAGAGATGCAAATACACAGTGATTGAGGACCAACAAGGTGGCGCCACATGTCAGGAGTGATACAAAGGCCGATTCAAAGTGATGAAGTCTGAGGTTGTTTATTGCATTTGTATATGCAATATACAAGGAGACATACAAAGTGGGACCCCATGGTAATTTCAAATTGTTTCATAAGTATTTGGAGTCCATTATTGTATGCATTACAGTTGTATGTATATGTAGTTACATATACAAAAGTATGAATGTGCAAAGGGTGAAATGGAAAAATGTATGTTCACGATGTGAAAAGTCTGCGATGGGCAAAAGCTGCCTGCGTGGCACGTTCTAATTGGCCAATGACTTTTCAAAGCGATTTGAAGCCGTTGATCTTGGTGATGGGGGAAATCGATGGCCCTATTTTGAATGGCTGAGGAAGGAAGGATTTCTATGTATTTGCAGTGGCATTTTAGGTGGGAAGAAACTTCATGAACACATGAACCATCGCTGCACTCCGAAGTAGGTGGGTTGGTATTTATGGCAAAATTTTAGAGGTATGGATCCTAATGGACAGGCCAGCTGCCATTTTTAATGGGAAATCTTCAGGCGGTGGCACATCCCCTGATCTCCTCTGCTCTTTCCTTTTTGTCTCTCTACTGCATTGAATGTTTTGGGCACCATTCTAATGGTGCATTGTATCTGGTAGAATTTTGAAATGACCATGTAATTAATGGTTGAGTACATGTTCTTGCTATATAAGCGAACTGTGTTACTCATTTTAGAGGTTGTTGAAGACTTGGGAAAATTTTTTGGAGGAAATAATGAGAAACAAAGCCTTTCTTGGTTGTTTTATCTCTTCTGGAGTTTATGAGTTGCATATGATTGTATGTTGCACATATGTTCAGTTTCATTATTGTTTAATATGAAAAATGCATTCTTGCATGTGTTTAGTTGTTTGTCTCCATTGTTGTATGCATCCCTTCTCTTAAATCTGGTTGCTAAGGGTTATTGAGATTCTAGGATACAATTTTTTTGTATTGCATGCTTGATCTGTGACTTCCATTCAAGGAGTGGATTAAACTATTTTTGGTTAAGTATGAGGAAGAATGTATGGCAACAAGGATATTTGTAAGTAGAGATAGCTAACTACTTAGTCTTGGGTGGTGTTTGTAAGGCAAATGCCAATTCTGACCCCTTGAAACTTGAATGCCAGTGCAAATCATTCACTTGTATATGTCTAGTTGACTCCTCGCCCTGAGATAGGCACCAGTCTACTCCCTCTGTTGTGTTATGATCCAAAAACCCCTATCTTCCATCCAAAACATAAACATAAATCATTTCATATTTCCAACCTGTTAGTTTGTAGGAGTAGAAATAGGACCCCTACATACTCTCATCCTCAATCAATTAGATATGTCCAAGAACATTGCCAACCTTGTGACCTATCACACAAATCTTGGTCCAAACATGAGAGTATTTTGCATGTTGTTGTAAAACTAAATCTTTCTGTCATTGGGCGAGTCAAGGTTAAATCTTTAGCTATAGGGATAACCCCCTTGGTGCAGCAAAACTAGAAGTGAAGGGGAGGCAACTCACACAACCTCCTGTATTTGTTGGCCGAATCTGCCTGTGCATTGGAACTGGCAAACGCTTTGCTGATTTGGAGAGAAAGACCCAATAGGTTGTTTGATCCCAATTCTAGAGAGGTCTTGTTTCAATGAGATGTCCAATTGGATGAGCTCTTTCCTCAGATGGATTCTTCATCACCAGCTTCTCCATCACTTCCTACTCCTCCCATTTCATCTCTTGAGGATGATGTTGATGATGATCCACCTTCACCACCACTTCCATATATTTAGCCTTTACCCATGTAGGCCTGTAATACTATTAATGCAGCTACACCTTTGGCAGGTGATCCTTTAGATTCCTATCCTACCCGCGCACAGACATCAGGTGCTAGTCTTTTGAGTCATGCCATTTTGGATGATCCTTGGAAGTTTTTAGAGGTGACTAGTAATCCTGAGTGGGATAGGGCTATGGAGGAGTATTCTTTATTGATGAAGAATAATACTTGGGATCTTGTTCTTCTTCCTAAGGGAAGAAAGTTGGTTTAGTGCAAGTGGATGTATCGTAACAAATATGCTAGAGATGGCTTGATTGATAAGTATAGGGCTCATCTTGTTGCAAAGGGGTTTTCTCAGGTTGAGGGTATTGATTACTCTGAGACTTTTACTTCTATTGCCAAGATGAATTCTATTTGCTTTGTACTTTCACTAGTAGCTTCACATGGATGGATAGTTTTTCAGATGGATGTGAAGAGTGCCTTCTTACATGGAGACCTACAAGAGGAGATCTATATGGAGCAGTCTCAGGGATTTGTGTAGGACACTTCATTGGTTTGCAGACTCTAACGTTTGTTATATGGTCTCAAACAAGCCCCTCGGGCTTGGTATGAGAAGATGGACTCTTTTCTACTTTCTTTTCACTTCATCCATTGTCATTCTAATCACATAGTGTACATTCAGCATCAGGAGGGTGACCTTTTGATCCTTGTTCTACATTTTGGTGATTTGATTCTTATAGGTAGCTCATCCTCCATGATTCATAGTGTTCAGAGAGCTTTGATGGAGTAGTTTGAGATGACAAATCTTGGTCTTCTACACTACTTTCTTGGTCTACAGGTGTCTTTGGATGGGATTTCCATATTTCAGCATAAGTATGCTCTTGGTATGATTCAAATATTTGGCATGCTTGATTGCAAGCCTTCCCCCACACTATTTCAGTCAGGTGTTGTCTTGTCTTCCACTTGCTCTTCTCCTTCAGTAGATTCTACATTATACAAGCAATTGGTTGGTAACTTATCATACCTGACACATTCTCATCCTGATCTTTCCTTTGTAGTTGGTCTTGTCTCTCAGTTCTTACATGCTCCACATGAGAGCCATTGGAAAGTTGACAAACATATCTTGAGGTATATTTAGGGTACCACTCATTATGGAATTCACTATACATCAAGAGCACCTCACATTATTAGTTTCACTAACTTAGATTGGTTTGTTGATGTCAATGATTGAAAGTCTACTTTTGTCTTTGTTTTCTACCTTGGTTCTAGTTCTATTAGATGGTCTTGTAAGAAGCAATTTGCTATTGCATTATAATCTATAGAGGTTGAGTACTGAGATACAATTTTAGATAGCTAGGAGGTTTTATGACTTCGTCAGTTGATGATTGATTTTGGTTTTCCTCTTGATAGTCCCACTCTTCTTTGGTGTGACAATCAAAGTGCTATTCATATTTCATGTAACCTAGTGGAGCATCAGTGGACTAAGAACATTGAGATCCACATGCACTTCATTAGGCAGTTGATTCAGGATGGTTCTCTCATCTTGGAGTACATTCCTATGCAAGAGCAGGTTGTAGACATCTTCATGAAACCTTTGGAATCACCTCGCTATCTTTAGTTTTGATCCATGCTTGGGGTGAAGGAAGTTGTCCTTCGGGGGTCTTTATGAGGCCTTCCTTCACGTTTTTTTAGACATGCTTTCATCTCTTTTTAGAGAGGAGTTTTTTCCCATTGGGTTTTCTCCTTTTCTCCACTTTATAGAGATTTGGTTGTATTTGGGTACCTCATCAGGCCTAGTTGTAGGGACCCATCTTTTCTTTCATGCATTTAGTCCTTAGTTTTTTTAGCTTCTCCCTAAGTTCATCTTAAGGGGGGTGTTAGAGTAATAGGTTAATTACTTAATTAATTTAATCATATTGATTAATTAATTAAGTCACCTTTACTTTATTTCACTTAAGCTAAACTTAGGCACTTTAATAATTTATTATAAATCCTAGGGTTCTCACTTTTAGGGTTTCAATCTCCTTTCATAAGGATTGATCTTATTGTAATTATTCATTCTTGTTATTACATATTTTTCTTCAGGGTTGCAAAGCACCATTATTTTGTCTCTAGATCTCCTTTATGTGACAAGTTATTTTCTTGCAGGTGTTCATAGGGATCTATAAGGTTGGTTTATCAACTTCAGCAATTGTGATGTCACTACTCACTGAGGTTGTGTTACCCTTCGTGGGGAAACACCAAATAATCAACCCAATTCTGAATATAACCTCCTAGATCACTTAGGAAAAACACCAACTCTTATATCCATCCTTTATCTCCTTCACACTTCACCTGACCATAGAGCCATCCTTGAAAAAGCACTTCAAGAGTCCTATGTACCTGACAACATTGACATTGCACAATTTCAGGCCATGATAGGACACATTGCCTCTCTGCATCATTTGGTCCTCACAGAAAAAGACCTTCCATTCCAAAGTGCATGAAATAATGAAGCACTATACATAAAAGTTTACATACACTAGCATAAAGTTAAAAGAATCCTTATAGATGATGGTGTTGGTCTCAATATTTATTCTTTGAAACTACTAACACAATTATGCTATTTCGTAGATGCTATTGACTCTACCCATACTATGACAATCAAAGTGTATGATGATGTTGAAAGAGAATTAGAAGGTGTCATTAATTTACCAATCAAAGTGGGTTTTGCCTTAGTAGAAACCTAGTTTCAAGTACTAGACCTGGATGTCCTATATAACATTATTCTTGGCTGCCCATGGATCCACACCATGTAGGCCATACCTGTTGGGAATTAAGGTATCTCAACCTTAGTAATTCCTTGTATTATTTCATTATATTTATTTATTTATTGCCTATGTTGTAAATTAAATTGTAAATTCATATTGTCATCTTATGGGATGTGGCATGGTGATGTGTCATCCTACATGGAAGATGACAACTTATAATTTTTTCGTCACATGAGGAGATAGGAGTCCCACTTTTTGGTATGCATATTTTGCCATGTGTCAGCATGTTGGATGTTGTGTAAGGGAATATTGACTTAAACGGTCATGACAGATTCCTATGATGAAGTTATGACATGAAGGAGTCAGAAATAGGAGGTTCTATGACAAGTGAAGACATGTGTTGAAGATCATCTTTCAAAAAGGCATCTTTGGGTGCCCCAAGGTGGACTATGATATGTAAGAGAATATGCTATTTATAGCCTGTGTATAATAGATTCTCTTACAGTTGTAAGTTATGATAGCTATGATAGATTCTATGACAGTCGTAAGAGCATATGTCATAGCCCATTTTCAAAATAGGTGACCTCTTTGGGATGGGGTGTGTGAACAAGTGTCAGAAGCATCTTACAATGTTGACCAAATGTCCATAGGCATGGGTTTTGGGCCATGAGACCAAGTTGGACACCTATTCCAAGATAGAGGCTATTTTGCCTTGTATTTTCTATATAAACAGGTGCTTTGAGGAGGAGTTGCATTATGTGATTGATAGGTACTATTATGCTACTAGACTACCTCCAAATATGAGTGTCAAAGACTCCTGAGAGCTTGCATTGCAAGTGTATTGTAAACCATATTTAGTTTTGATAATACATTGTGCAAGTTTTCAAGTGTGGGGTTTTTCACCTGATAAGGGTTTTCCCCATGTTATATCTTGTCTCTCTTCTTCTCTCTTCTTTCTAGTTCTATGTGTATTGTTGCAATATCTCTATTATATGTTTCATGTTGATGTAATTGTAAATATTAAATTGAATTTGCATAGCCCTCCCCTCATTAGATTAGTGTAGGAAGTGATTTCTGTACACCTAACTTCCTTTCAGTTGGTATCAGAGCTTGATCACCTTTGGTCCTAGTTGGGTAGGGCTTTTTTGGGCTGATCTTAGTTTGAGTGGGAGTCCTAGGCAGAGTATTCTATAATCTTGTTGTAGGAAAGTGATGGCAGACACATCCAGAAGAATCGAGGTGGAGAAGTTTAATGGCACAAATTTAGAGTTGTGGAAACTCAAGATGGAAGACCTACTTGTTGATCATGACCTATGGGAAACTATATCCAATGTAAAACTAGATACTATTGCACAAGTTGATTGGGATCTCAACGATCGAAAGGCTAAGGGTCTTATAAGACTTAGTTTAATTGACTCTGTCATGTTAAATGTCCATGAGGAGAAGAGCACAAAGACCTTTGGAAGAAGTTGGGTGATGTTTATCAGGCTAAATCCATGGTGAACAAACTTTTTCTGAGAAAGAAGTTGTATTCTCTAAAGATGAAGGATGGAGGACCTATTGTAGATCACCTAAATGCCTTTAACATGCTGATTGCTTAATTGACATCAGTTGGTGTGAAGATGGAGGAGGAGGATCATTGTATGACCTTGCTTTGTTCTTTGCCAGATTCATGGGATCATCTTGTGATGGCTATTGGAAGCACCACATCCACTTTCACAATGGATGAAGTGGTATCTTCACTGTTGTCTAAAAAAATGCGGCCGAAGTCTTCCAGGGTAGCTAAAGAGGCTCTTGCGGTTTGTGGAAGACCCAAGGAGAAAGGGAAAAAGAAGGAAAAGAAAGATGAGAAGGGCAGATCCAAATCTTTTGGGAGATCCAAATCTCCTGGAAAGTCCAAGGCTCTCTGTTGGAACTATGGCAAAACTGGGCATTTTCCAAAGGAATGCAAAGAGGAGAAGAAAAAGAAGAAGAAAGCTCTTGAATCAGATTCTAACAAGTCACAAGATGATGGTGATGCCTTCATCACAGCCCTAGCCACCCATGCATCTAATGATGTGTGGTTGATTGATTCTAGTGCATCATTCCACATGAACTCACATCAAGACTGGTTTACAAAATATCAAGAGTTTGATGGTGGAAGAGTGTACCTAGGTGATGATTCTCATCTAATGATTATTGGTCATAGAAGAGTCTCAATCTGATTCCCTAATGGATGAGTAAAGGGGATCATTAGGGTTATGCACATCATAGGTGTAGCATAGAACCTTCTTTCTATAAGTATGTTGAATGATGCAGGTGTGCAAGTTGTCTTTTTGAAGGATGGATGCAAGATGACTAGAGGATCTATGGTGCTTGCAAAGGGTACTTGGAGAGGTACTCTATTTCAGATGGAGGCATGCCCTTCACCATGCAATAGTTCTTCTTAATCGAAGAAAAGAGCTGCATTCACTTCATCCCCACCATCTGAATGAGTAGTGAAGAAATCTATTGTAACTAGTTTTGATGATAGTGCACATGCTATGGAAGCTAAGCTTCCTGTTGAAAAGACTATGTTATGGCATTTGAGATATGGCCACATTGGTGAGAAGGGTCTGCGTACCTTGAAAAACAAATACCTCATTGAGGGGTTAAATGATTGTAATCTTGAGTTTGACTTTTTCAAACATTGCATTTATGGAAAGCAAAACCATGTTTAGTTTTACTCTAGTTCTCACAAGTCTTCTGGTGTATTGGAATCTTATTCATTCTGATGTGTTTAGTCCTATTAATGTTCCTTTGATTTCAAAAACTGTATATTTTGTATCTTTGATAGATGATTATAGTAGAAGGACATGGGTTTATTTTCTTAGAAGCAAATTTGAAGTCTTTAGTCAGTTCAAAGAGTTTAAGGCTTTTGTTGAGAATCAGACTACTAAAAAGATTAAGTGTTTGAGAACTGATAACGGTGGTGAGTTTTGTTCAACAGAGTTCAAGAAGTTCTGTAAAGAGTAAGGGATTGAAAGACATAAGACAACTACATCTACCCCATAGCAAAATGGAGTTGCAGAGAGGATGAATAGGACACTTATGGAGAAGGCTAGGAGTATGCTTAGTGGAGCAAGCCTCAAACAAAAGTTTTGGGCTGAAGTTGTAACCACTACTTTCTATCTGGTAAATAGGTCTCCTACATCAGCTCTTGTTGGCAAAACACCTATGGAGGTGTGGTCTGGTAAGAAGCCTTCAGTTAGACATCTTTGTGTTTTTGGTTGTGAGGCATATGCACATGTGCCTAGGGAAAAATAGTCTAAATTAGGTAACAAGGCTGTTAAGTGTATCTTCATTGGCTATGGTGTTAGTGTAAAAGGATACAAGCTTTGGGATCATGTGGCTAGAAAGGTGTTGTATAGCAAAAGTGTTATCTTCAGAGAGCTAACACCATCTTCCATTTTTTTACAGCTAGAACAAATAGAAAAGAAAGAGGATGTGGTTCAGTTTCCTTCTACCCTTGAGAAGACTAAACAGATAGACCCTGTGAGACCTGATGATGAGGAGAGCTCTAGCAGCTCTAAAATCTCAGAAGAAGAAGTAGAACCTCAACCTCAGCCATTGAGGAGGTCTACATGAACAAGAAAGCAACCTAATAGGTTTGGTTATTCATTGCTTGATTCTAATTGTACTTTTGCTTTACTTGCTAAAACTGATGAACCTAGAACTATGTCAGAGGCTATGGGTATGAAAGATGTAGGTTCCTGGAAGGAGGCCATGGAAGATGAGATGGCTTCTTTGGAAAAGAATAAAACATGGGACTTGGTGCCTTTGCCTGATGGACAAAAACCTGTTGGATGCAAATGGGTGTTCAAAAAGAAATTTAGTGCATATGGCAGTGTTGAAAAGTACAAGACCAGATTGGTTGCGAAGGGGTACTCATAAGTGGAGGGAATTGATTATGGTGAAATTTTCTCTGCCATTGCAAAGTTGACATCCATTCAATTTATGTTATCTCTTGCAGCTGCTTATGACTTAGAGGTAGAATAGATGGATGTGAAGATAACTTTCCTTCATGGTGGTTTGGAGGAAGAGATTTACATGTCATAGCCAGAGCATTACATGGTGAAAGGTAAAGAAAATTTGGTTTACAAATTTAAAAAGTCTGTGTATGGTTTGAAGCAATCTCCTAGGATGTGGTACTTGAAGTCTGATGCCTTTGTATTGTCAATTGAATTTGTGAGATCAAAATCGATACACTATGGCATTATATGTTGATGATATGTTACTGATTGGGAAGGGTAAGAATGTGATTTCTAATTTTAAGTCTCAGTTGGCAGCACAATTTGAAATGAAAGATTTACGGGCAACTAGGTACATTCTAGGAATGGAAATCAGAAGAGACTAACATAAAACTTTGGTTAAGCCAGAGTAAGTATGTGAAGACCGTGTTGGATAGGTTTAGCATGGTAGATTGTAGACCATTGTGTGTTCCTATTTCTTTGGGGACAAAGTTGTCTATAATTGATTGTCCAAAATCTCCTAGTGAAGTGGAGGACATGAGCAGAGTACCTTATGCTAGAGTTGTTGACAGTTTGATGTATGTTATGGTTTGCACAAGACCAGACATTGCCTAAGTAGTGGGAGTCCTTGATTTATGGCTAATCTTGGATAGGTACATTAAGATACAGTTAAGCGAGTGTTTAGATATTTGAGGGGTACTTCTGATTATCCCATATTCTATCATGGTAATACTTCAGGACCTCCACATTTAGTTTGTATTCGTGGATTTGTGGATTCTGATTGGGCATGTGACATTGACAGCAGGAGATCCACTAGTGCATATGTGTTCACAATGTTTGGTGGTGCAATTAGTTGGATGAGTAAGTGATAACCTATGGTTTCTTTGTCCATGACAGAAGTTGAGTACATGGCATCAACTCATGCTTGTAAGAAAGCCATGTGGCTTAAGAGATTATGTTCAGATATTGGTGTTGATGCAGGATAGATTACGATCAGTTGTGACAGTTAGACTATGATTTGTCTTGTGAAGAATCCAACTTTCCATGCCAGAACAAAGCATATTGATGTACAGTTTTACTTTGTACAAGACATGGTAGAGGATGGGAAGATAAATTTGGAGAAGGTAGATACTTTGAAGAATGTTGCAGATGCATTGACGAAGCCAGTGGGTACAGAGAAGTTCAGATGGTGTTTGGAGTCTATGGGCCTCTTGGCCTATAGTAGTTAAAACTTGTTAATTCTATTGGCTCTTACAAGGTGTTCGACAAGTGGGATAATGTTGGGAATTAAGGTGTCTCAACCTTGGTAATTCCTTATATTATTTCATTATTTTTATTTATTTATTGCCTATGTTGTAAATTAAATTGTAAATTCATATTGTCATCTTGTGGGATGTGGTACGGTGATGTGTCATCCAACATGGAAGATGACAACTTGTAATTTTGTCCTCACATGAGGAGATAGGTGTCCCACTTTGTGGTAGGAATATTTTTCCATGTGTTGGCATCTTGGAAGTTGTGTAAGGGAATATTGACTGAAATGGTTATGATAGATTCACATGATGAAGTTATGACATGTAAGAGTCAGAAATAGGAGATTCTATGATAGGTGAAGACATGTGTCAAAGAGCATCTTTGGGTACCCCAAGGTGAACTATGACATGTTGTTAGATAATATGCTATTTATAGCCTGTGTATGACAGATTCTCTTAAAATTGTAAGTTATGACAGCTATGACAGATTCTATGATGGTCGTAAGAGTTGTAAGAGCATATGTCATAGCCCATTTTGGAAATAAGTGACCTCTTTGGGATGGGTGTGTGGACAAGTGTTAGAAACATCTTACAATGTTGACCAAGTGTCCATAGATGTGGGTTTTGGACCATGAGACCAATTTTGACGCCCATTCCAAGATAGAGGCTATTTTGCCTTGTATTTTCTATATAAACAGTTCTTTGAGGAGTTGCATTATGTGATTAACAGATACTATTATGCTGCCAAAATACCTCCAGATACAAGTGTTGAAGACTCCTAAGAGATTTCATTGCAAGTGTATTGTAAAACATATTCAGTTTTGATAATACATTGTGCAGGTTTTTGATTGTGGGGTTTTTCACCCAATAAGGGTTTTCCCCATGTTATATCTTGTCTCTCTTCTTCTGTCTTCTTTGTGGTTCTATGTGTATTGCTGCAATATCTCTATTATATGTTTCATGTTTCTATAATTGTAAAGATTAAATTGAATTTGCATAGCCCTCCCCTCATTAGATTAGTGTCGGAAGTGATTTTGGCACACCTAGCTTCCTTTCAATACCTTCCACCTACCACCATTGTTTGAAATTTCCCTTTAATGGTACAGAAATTACCATTCTTGGTTATAACAACCCTTTTAAATTCTATCGCACAATGCAAGGTAGATATTTGAATTCAAAGAAAATCCCTAATAATATCATAGTGCAGCTTTCATGCTTGTACATTGATCCATCCACCTTATCAAAAACTCCACCTAATCCACCCATTCTTGAGGTCAACGTTTAGTATAAGGACACCAAGGTAGGAGAATCTACGATAAAGTAGCAAAGGATTTTCCCATAGTTGAGACTTCTACTGAGGATGCTATCGATGAATCTTACTTCCACCTTATTGATTTATTTAAGGAAACATCCATCTTTATGATCTCATCCATCTCCATCACCTTGCAAACAAAAACACAAAACATTTCCCTTGTACATCCAAAACTAGTCGATTGGGACCAACAAGGGGTTCTAGTTCTAGATACCTTTTAGAATGACAAAGCCTTAGAAAATTTTTTGGGACATAAGGCAGGTTTGTAATGGACTTATCTCCTATTTAATATTTTAGAGAGAATGTCAAATCTTTTAGTTGTAAAAGTGCAAATAAAATAAATAGATCCCTAGGTGAAAACCATGTTGTGGCACCTTCTGATCATAAAAAAGTAAAAAGAAAGGATGCATCCAATGGTGAAAACCTCTTTGAGGTACCTGAGGATGGAAGATTTGACCTTCCCCCACCATCAAATTATCAAGAGAGGTCTTCATTATTGGTTGAACATTCACAAGCCATGGCACAGTGCAAAATCTAAAGGTTACTTTCTTAGCAGCATCATTGTCAGAATGAGAATGTAGACTCACAAAGTTTTTCCTGACAAAAGTGATTAACTTCACTTGGACTTATGCCAACATGCCAGGATTGGATCCTACACTAGTAGTCCATCACCTATTGGTGGCTCTAGGTATTAAGCCAGTCAAGCAAATTTTTTACAAAATGCATCCACAAATAGCACTATTGTTTAAAGTTGAACTCGAGAAACTACTTAACGCCAAGTTCATACACCCCATAGATTATACAGAATGGGTATCCAACCTTGTACCTATTGCCAAACCAAATGGGGGCATCTACATTTGTTCCAACTTCTAAGATTTAAACAAAGCATGTCCTAAGGACAACTTTCTGCTGCCCAACATTGACATAATTGTAGATTTGACGGAAGGTCATGAGATGCTTTCCCTCATGGATGGCTTTTCTACCTACCACCAAATTATGATAGAACTGGAGGACCAACACAAAAATTCTTTTACGTGTCCTTGGGGAACATACTATTGGTAGGTCATCCCTTTTGGTCTCAAGAATGTTGGTGCAACATACCTATGAGCGATGATCGTTATCTGCCACGATCTCTTACATATCATCATGGAAGATTATGTCGATGACCTCTTAGGTAAATCTACTAGAGCAAGACAGTTAAAGTTATTGAAGCAGATCTTTGATAGGCTCAAGTAGTACCAAATCAGGCTTAATCCTAAGAAGTGTGTCTTTAGAGTAACATCTAGAAAACTACTAGGTTACATTATATCTCTTCGAGGCATTAAAGTTGATCTAGAAATATTCAAAACAATAGTTGACATGTCTCCTCCTGCCAATCTCAAGTAGTTGATAAGTATTCAGGGTAAGTTGCAATCCATTCAGCATTTCATCTCACAGGTAGCAGATAAATGTCAACCTTTCTCACACTTACTCTACAAAGATGTCACATTCAGATGGGATAGTAAGTGCCAAGAAGCCTTTGAAGAACTCAAGCAATATCTAGCTACACCACCTGTGTTAATGCCACCAGTCTGAGGAAAAACTGTATTGCTATATATATCCACTACATCAGCAGCCTTGGGGGCACTCCTAGCACAACATGACAACTTAGGAAAATAACAAAAAATTTACTAAATTAGTCATACCTTGGTGGGATATGAGCTCAATTACACCTCCATGGAGCCAACATTTTTAGCAGTAGTGTTTGCTTCCCAAAAGTTGTGACATTATATGTTGAACCAACAAACATTTAGCTCATATCCAAGATAGATCCATTGAAGTACCTTCTTTCCAAAGTAGCTCTTACATGACATCTAGCAAACTGGGTAATGATCTTAAGTGACTTTGATATCGAGTATGTTGATCAAAAGGTTGTAAAAGGACAAGTTATTATAGATTAACTAGTTGAGGCTCCTATAACAGGTACACACCCCATAATTTTTTATTTTCTAAATGAAGTGATCTTCAACCTCTCTACATCAGTCAAATGAAAATTGTATTTTGATGCATCTTACACTCAACATGATTCCAGAGTGGGAATCCTCTTCATTACCCCCAAGATGATTGCATCCCCAAATCATATCGGCTTACTTTTCCCTGCACTAAAAAGATAGCTGAATATGAAGCATTACTCACAGGTCTTCGAATGGCAATCGAGTGGAACATAAAACAACTTTAGGTTTATGGAGACTCTCAACTATTCATTCCTCAAGTTACTGACGAATATCAAACTAAGGATGACAAGTTGATGCCCCACAAAAAAATGGTTGACAACTACAAACAATACTTTTGTAGTCTATCATTTGATTAGATTCCCAAAGTCAAAGACAAGGCTACTAATGCAATGACAACTATTGGGTCTCTCTTAGACATGTCAACAAACATACAACATTGTGAGGTCTTGGTCGAGTAGTTGATAATACCATCTATTAATGTTCCATCCACTAAAATTATCTATGAACTTCTTGGTTCCAACTCACCTTTGTAACAACACATATACAACTACCTTCAAGGTAAAAGCAAGAAGTTGGGTCCACATGTAGGGGAAGTCGCACGGATGAAAAAAATCCTAATAGGAACGAGTACCATTTTAAAAGAAATGGGTACCCTTTTAGGAATGGGTGCTCGATCCTAAACAGGGACATGCTTAGGAACGTGTTCCCAAGTCTAAATAGGTACCTGTTTCTAAATGGTATTTGAACTTAAAAAAATACTTGCGCCCTTTTTTTGACACAAAAGGAATGGGTATGGGCACATGTTCCTAAATGGTATTTGAACTTTAAAAAAAGACTTGCACACTTTTTTTTCCACACAAAAGGAATGGGTACCTGTTCTAAAATGGGTACCTTCTATGAATAGGTACCCATTTTAGAATGGGTGCCTATTCCTAAAATCTTATGCTCAGGAAAGGCATGGTAAGCCAACCCCTTGCCTTGGACCTATAAGTACAAGTCCATGTTCAGAGAAAGAGAAAAGACCAACTTTACCAATATGGTTGACGATGTTTTTTTTTCTAAATTTTTTTATGAAATTAAAACCCATTATAGATGACAATGTGTAGTTTTCAAATATGTATTTTTTATTAGACTTGTTTTTCTATTTTTTATTTTATTTAGGAGCAAACTAGTCGAAAAACTTGAAATGACATGTGTTTGTATTTTTTTAATAACTTTTAATTTTTAAAGTTTTTTTTTTTTAAATTATATGTCATCAATCTACACATCATTCTTTACACAATGAAAAAAAAATCATTTTATGATTAGTTTTGCTCAAATTATGTTGGCCATACATGAGGTGTTTTTAAAAACAACAATTAGGGCCAATAAAAAATTAATAAAAAAAATATTTGGAAAAAAATTATTAAAAAAGTATCCTAATCAAAATTCATTGTACTACACATATTTTGCCAAAAGGATTGAGAAAAATACTTTTATTTAAGTCAAATTATGTTGGTCATACACGTGCATGGTATGGTAAAAACAAAGTGACTTTTAAATAGTGGTTTTTAGAAATGCCTATTGAAAATCAATTTTTATTATCTGGGTATTAAAATAAATTACATATTTGGAAACTAGACTCTGAGTACTATATTTCATATTACTAACTTTTTTTAAGATTTAATCTTTAAGTGCCTCAAATGTTTAGGTCAAACATGACAAATTCTAAAAATCAGGGAAAACACTTCCACTTTTTGGCCAAAAAGTGGACCCAACTTCTTGCACTGACCGTTCATAATAACACCCTCCCACCCAACCTTACATCCACACAAAGAAAACTTTCATTCATTGTGCCTCCCATTTCACTATCCTTGGAGATTCACTATACCGATAGAGTCTCGATGGTATCCTCCTCAGATGTTTAAACTTGGAAGAGGTTGACATTACTTCACGAGACATACACAAGCGTATCTGTGGAGCACATTCTAATGGTCCTAATCTAGAAAATAAGTTGTTGTGAACTAGATATTATTAGCCCATGATGGAACAGGATGCTCATTAGTTCACAAAAAGATGTCTTTAGTCTCAGTAGCATGGAGATCTCATTCATGCACCTGCGCATCATCTACAACTAGTGACCACTCCTTGGTCATTTTCACAATGGGGACTCAACCTTGTAGGAAAAATTTATCCCTCATCTTCCAATGTACACAAGTTTATTATTACCACCATAGAGTATTTTATGAAGTGGGTGGAATCTATTCCCATGACTTATATCATCAACAAACAAATTACTAAATTTATCCTACACTATATCATTTGCCAGTATGGTATCCCTATGGCTATAGTAACCAATAACGGTAAACCATTCAAAAACCAAGATGTCCATGCTTTGTACACTCAATACTACATCCAAAACCTCTTTTCCACTCCGTATTACCCACAAAGCAATGACCAGGCTGAGGTTTGTAGAAAGACTATTTTGAAAATCCTCAAAAAGATAGTCAATGAAGCTAGTCATGATTGGCATCTACAACTTAACCTCACCCTTTGGGCATATTGCACAAGCATTAGAACCCCAACTGGTTCCATACCATATTCCTTAGTATATGGAATTGAAGCTATTTTTCCTATAGAGGTCGAGATACCATCTCTCTATGTCTTAATGCAACATCTTATTGATGGAAAGGAGTATAGATTTCCTAGGTTGCATGAATTGGAGCTATTAGATGAAAGACACCTTGCAACATTGAATCATCTTTAGGTCTATCAAAACCTCCTTCATCATAGTTACAAAAATAAAATCCAAGAAAGGTGGTTCCAAGTGGGTGATCTCATCATAAAAGAAAACTAGAGAAACATGCAAGATAGAGATAAAAAAGGTAAATTTGAACTTAACTGGTTGGAACTGATTGTCATCATAGAAATCTATGGATCAAGGGTATACACCCTAGAGACACACAAAGGAAATCCTCTTGATGAACCCATCAACAGTGTTCATCTTAAGAAATTCTATTCCTGATCCTCAAAGTATTCTAACAAAAAATAGCAAAAAATTCAAAAAAATAGAAAAATACAAAAAATAAAATAAAATCCATCCTTTGGTGAAAACCTGGTAAATAGGTGCCTTGGATAAGTACCATAGTGAAAACCTAGCAAATAGGCACTATGTGTAAGAGTCAGCATCCATCCATCTCATTTTCATAATAAAAACCCATCCATCCATAATAAAACTTATTAACCTTTATATTCCCACATGTCCATTTATCATGGCATGGAAATTGTTAGTGTCTTGAGCATTATATATTAGAAACATCCATTGCCAGTTTCATCCATAGTCAATTAGTCCAGTTTTATTTATCCATGGTCAATCACTTGCTCCATAATAAACCCTTTACCTGAATGGGGGTACATTTCCTTAACCTAAGACTAGGAATGGATCCTTGTTTTGACTCAAGTGAAATTATCACACTTTTACTCATCCACCAACACAAACATTACCCATCCATCAAAAATTTCATCACTTATCCATCAACACTTTCATCACTCACCAACTAGAACTACATATCATCGTCATCATCATCATTGTAATGTGCCTTAATCTCATGGATACAAGGTATGTAGGAAGTCTAGAATATGAAGTAAGTATCCAGTACTTAGGCACATATGATTCACCCATCGTCCATCTCAACCCATAATAAATCCAAAATTCTTACTCTATCCATTTACCAAAATCCATCATATTCACTTACTACCTAGGCTTGACTAACTCAAGCAGAATGTAAACTATGCATCTTTTAAAAGCTCAAATACTTATCAAATCAGAAACAAAAAAGCTACTCCTAAAACAATATGTCACCTCATAAAACTACTTGCTACATCTAGTTCATCCATACATCCTAGATCCAAAGCCTTTAATGGATAAATATTTCCTACGATAAGGCCCCCAATCTATTTGGAGCACCCTCTTTGGCAAGAGAACATGATGGTTGTCTATCTATTTTATCAAGTTGGTTGTTTTCTTTTTTATTTATCTTTTTTCCCTTTCTAATACTTATTCAAAACTACCTTGATCTTTCTATATCTTGGTATGTCATGATGCGGTATGGATTGGGGCATAGTCATTGCTTTCATATGTTGTGTTTGAGGGATGAATTTATTATCCTATTAGGACTAATATGTATCTTGTGTGTGTTGGGATTAGCAACTTGCATATCAATACCTTTTGCAACTAAGGCTCTACAAAGACCTTCTTTGTATTAAGGTTATTCTATGCTAAGACTATTTTCCATTCACTTATCTGACAAGGTTCTATTATGCCTAGTAGTAATAAAATCAAACCATTTGTTTGCAAAGTCAAATGTCTTATGCATTGGATACATGGCCACCCTGATTCTTATACCTTGGTGCATAACATCCATATGCTACATCAAATAAAGGATTTCTCTTTTATTACATGTCAGCATAACTTCTCCCAATGACTCCATCGTTCATTCATCTATTCTTGAAGGTTCTTTTCCACATCATTTCATCTTTATGTTTTATTCTTCTATGTTTAACTTTCTTCTCCATTTGATTATCGTGTCTTTGTTAATCCTTAGTATCATCATTTTCTTTCATTATCATTTGATTATCACTTTAATTTTTAATCATTTGTATCATCATGTCTTGTCTTTATCATTTGATTATCATTTAATTGTTAATCATTTGTATCATCATGTTCTATCTTTATCATTTGATTATCATTTATTTGTTAATCATTTGCATCATCATATCATTTCTTTATCATTTGATTATCATTTATTTGTTAATCATTTGTATCATCATGTTCTTTCTTTATCATTTGACAATCATTTATTTGTTAATCATTGTATCATCATGTTCTTTCATTATCATTTGATTATCATTTCTTTGTTAATTCTTTGTATCATCATGTTCTTTCGTTATCATTTGATTATCACTTTAATTGTTAATCATTTGATTATCATGTTCATTCTTGGTCTTATATATATATATCCCCATCATATCCTTCTTCTCTCTCTCTTTTTCACTCTAGTCATATATATATATATATATATACACTTTTTAGTCATCGGTTCATCCATTTATATTTATTAGCTTACTTTACCTCTTTTTCCAATTGTTGATCTACCTAAACTATATATAGGTGATTCTCTTATAAATTTCTCTATCCCTTGCATTTTGTTGCTTATAGATGGTTGGTTGTATAACTTGTTTTTAATATTCCCTTATATATATTATGATATATATTTATCTTTTCATATCTATTTATATAACTATAAATAAATATATATATATATTTACTACACTCTTATCATGCTTATAGATGTATATGCATGAGAGTATATTTACTTATTTTTACTTTTATTTCTACCCTTTCTCTTTTTGTCCATCACATATTTTACACTCATATATTATTTTCTTTATATATATATATATATATATATATATATATATATATATATATATATATATATATATATATATGCACTTAATTTTGTTAATCTTTGCTTATATATCTGTGTCTTATATGAATTCTTTTTGTCTTAATTGGGGTCTTCTTCTTTTTTGGTTTCTTTTTCTTTTAGTTTTCTTAGGTAATTATATGTTTTGTGATTAATGTCCTCTCTCTATCATCCTTGCATTTTCCTTTGTCTCCACTCTTAGGTTATTCTTCAATCTCTTATTTTTAGTTGTTTCTATCCCTCTTTTAATTTCTCTTCCTTAGGTTAAACTCCGTGCCCACACCTCCTACTCTCTTTTTAAGGAACTCTTTCTGCAATTGTATCTCACTTATTCTCTTCTTCTCATCCTGATGATGAATCATGGAGTGTGATTCGAAACGTTGATCCAAAAAAAGCAACATGCAATCTTTTCCAGAAGCTCATACTCACATATCATTTATTTGTTAATCATTTGTATCATCATGTTCTTTCTTTATCATTTATTTGTTAATCATTTGTATCATCATTTTCTTTCTTTATCATTTGATTATCATTTATTTGTTAATCCTTTGTATCATCATGTTCTTTCATTATCATTCGATTATCATTTCTTTGTTAATCCTTTGTATCATCATGTTCTTTCGTTATCATTTGATTATCACTTTAATTGTTAATCATTTGTGTCATCATTTGTTAGTTCTTTCTTATCTATTTCTATTATAATTTGTCATCCATCTAACTTAATCATTTCATCATCATTTATCCATTTTACTGCACATCACAATAACACATCATACATAACTCATAAATAAACATCTATTCTAAATCCATTTTTCATATACACATGCATGCATACAACATCATCAAAAATAAAGACATCATAGAACATCAAGATATATCAACTATCTCTATCATCATATATATATCATACAAAAATGTATCCATGATACAAATTTTTGTACACATAAAGTACATCATCAGCCTGCCGAGGTCAAAATACAAAAATATACATCCATGTCATCAATAAACTTAGGTGTCTATGTCAAGTGGAACTCGACCCCTCTAAAGGAGTTGATCATGAGGTTGTCCCTGGAGGAGGAGGCTTGTGAGGTCCCTATGCCCCTAATGGCTATCCCTAGTCTAGTGGCACTTGTCTTGTCCCTACTCTAGGTGGTCCCATCGTAGAGGGCCTTGACCACACTGATCTAGAACCCACTGTCTTGCTCTGCCTGATATAGCTAGGCACTCTCTAATCCACATGAACTGCACTCTCATATAGTTTGTGATAATATTTTGCTCACTACACAACTTGTGCCAATTTGTCCTACACTGCCATCATATCTGTCCACATTTGATTCATTCTACCACTGGCTATCACACCTTGTGCTGTATCTAACTGCTACTATAAATGTCTAGTAGTAGCCCTTATAGTGTCTCTCTCTACTATGGTCTACTGAATCTGGCCATATGTATCTCGTACCTATGCTTGAAGTGTCTACACCTATGCCTAAAGTGTCTTCACCCGTGCCTACAAAGTTTGCACCTATGCCTACAAGGTCTATATCTATAGGAGTGATGTCTCTCTCTCTCTTGTCAAACACCACTACACCCTATAATCTCTCTACCTCTAACTGTAAACTATCTTAGGAGGCTCATACTATGCCTGCATCTCCCAAGATATTAGCCTCTACATATTGTTGTCCTCTAGCTCCCCTAGCACTGCCATCATCTCTAGCATCTCCCCATCTACCCGCATCTGGGGGAATAGTTACATGTCCTCTCTTCACCCTCTGCATCACCTGTCTATGTCCAATAGGAGGCTCTACCACCTACCCCGCATGTGTCCCAGACACTATCAACTTGATAGGCCTATGTGTCACCCACCATGCTGTTAGATTTAGGACAAACAACTGAGAGGGGGGTGAATCAGTTGTCCAAAACTTTCTTGCAATTAATCACTTAAATCCTTTTCTTAATTCAGTAGCATAATAATAAATCAATCATGGAAACATAATGCAACAATTCAAGAGCAGAAACACATTAACACATATGGCACCAAGATTTTTAACATGGAAAACCCAGTTAAGGGAAAACCATGGGGTGACTAACCCAAGATTGTATTCTCTGTTAAAAGAATAGAAAGAACAAAATGGCACATGCCAATTAGGGCTCACTGCCTGAGCACACTGCTCACAAGAGGCCCACTGCCTACAGGAGACACACTGTCTACATAATAATAAGTATTACATACTTGAACTAAAGAATAGCATCTTCACCATGCTTGAGTTAGTTCCATTTAAGCCCAATACTTCTACTTTGCCTTTCACTCTGCTCCTCTCTAACACACTCTCATCTCCACAAGATGCCTTTGAAATGACTTTACAACTTCTTATTTATACAAGACATCGACTTAGGAATAATCATCCAAGTCAGCATACATTACAGAGAAAATACATAAATACAACATGACTTATTACAAAAAGACCTCACGCAGATCAACACACTGTTGGCCACACAGATCTGAGACTTCAATCTTCTTTTAGGAACACGCCATTATTCATAGAACATCTTGAAGATCATCTACAGGATGTGTAACTCATCTGGTTAGCTAGAATTAGGAAGAACATCATCATCCAAAAGTAATTCTTCAATTACAAGCTCAATCTTAATGCAGACAACCAACACAAACTAGACATAATCCAAAGACCTCTGTAAGCTTGCCTGAATCACCAGGAACATCCACACTACTTCTTACTAAAATCACTCTCTCCTTCATCCAGAACCACAAGAACACAGTCTGTCATCACTGTCATATTGGAATAGATGCCTGTGAACCTCTAGACCACAAACCAATTGAGTTGTCAATTCACATTGACTTCCTAAACACTCCACCAAATCCGCAGAACAAGATATTGCATTTCCAGATCTCGCCGAACCTATCTGTTTCACTTTGTCACCTCTGAACATCTGCCAGAACTGGTTTTACTTAAGTGGCCATAACTTCTTCAAATCTTCATGCAGACCTCTAAAATATTTATTAGATCATCTTAAGACACATATTTACAAACCCTTTGATGCACATCCTTTGTTCTTCATCTTAACTAGGATCTTTACCTCATTGTCTTCACTATTCTTTTCTATTCCTGATAGGACTAATTTTCTCAATATCCTCATCATATAGCCCATCCAATCCTTATCATCAATGCAAAAAGAGTATGTTGACATCAATGACAACACCGGTTAGGCCCATACTTGCAACAATCTCCCCCTTTGTCATTGATGGCAACATATGATGTGAAAAATTGTTTTAACCATCAAGACAAGAACTTCTCCTGACTAACATAACTCCCCCTATCAACAACAACCATTCACATGTCTTCTTTTCCTTTACTACTTCCCCTTTTATTAGTAACTACTTATTTTTCACATGTCTTCTCTCCCCCTTTGACATCAATGGCAAAGGGCACATACTTGCATCACTTTAGAATCATACCAGCTGCTCCCCCTGAGTAGCTGCTTCCCATCATCAATCTAGACCACAAGATATGACTGTGAGATCCACTAGACTAATGCACATCAGTGCACCTTAATTCAGAACTGGAGGGGTAATAATCCCTAACTTCTCCCTGAGATACTCAAAAGAGTCCTTAGGTAGAGGTTTAGTAGAAATATCTGTAATCTGATCCTTGGAAGGCACAAACTCCAATCTGACTTCATTCTTGTTCACTTTCTCTCTCAAAAAGTGAAAAATGATGGATATATGTTTAGTCTTTGAATGTAACACCATATTTTTTGATATGTTAATTGCACTTGAATTATCACAGAAGATTGTGATAGGTTCTTCATACTTCACTCTGATATCTCTTAGCATTTGCTTCATCCACAATACTTGAGTACAATTACCTACTGCTGCAATATATTTTTCTTTTACAGTGGACAAAGATATTGCCTCTTATTTCTTGCTCAACCAAGAAACCAATCTCTTCCCCAAAAAGAATGTTCCACCACTAGTACTCTCCTGGTCATCCACATCTCCTGCCCAATCTGCATCTGTATATGCATGAAGAGAGAAATCATGATCTCTAGGATACCACAAACCATACTCAACTATCCCTTTTAGATATCTAAAAATCTTTTTGATTGCCATGACATGAGATTCTCTAGGATCAGCTTGGAATCTATCAACAAGACCAACATCATTCATAATGTCAGGTCTAGTTTGAGTGAGATACAATAATCCTCCAATCATTGACTTGTACTTTTTTTGATCAGCCTTAGGAGAGTCATTATCTTTGCTCAATTTACATCCAGTTTCCATGGGAGTACTCGTTGGTTTTGAGTCTTCCGTGCTAAATTTCTTCAATAATTCTTTCACATATTTGGTCTGAGAAATGAAGATTCCTTTCTTTATTTGAATAATTTGCAGACCCAAGAAGAAATTCATTTCCCCAAACACAAACATCTCAAATTCACTTTTCATTTGATTTGCAAAAGTTTTGCACATACTATCTGTTCCTCCAAAAATGATATCTTCAATAATCAAGATATTTTCATGATCAATTTTGAAGTACAAGTTACTGATACTAGTACCTTTGTTGAAACCAATCTTCAAAAGATGCTTATCTAGTCTTTCATACCAGGCTCTTGGGGCTTGTTTAAGTCCATACAGTTCTTTCTTCAACTTGCAGACCATATCACCATGATCAGACAATTGAAATCCATCTGGTTGCTCAATGTAAACTTCTTCTTCCAAGTCACCATTCAAGAAGGTAGACTTGACATCCATCTAATATACTTTGAAGTCCTTGAAAGTAGCAAAGGAAAGAAATAACCTGACTACTTCAATTCTTGCCACTGAAGCAAAAGTTTCTTCAAAATCAACTCCTTCTACTTGAGATTAACCCTTGTAGACCAATCTGGTTTTGTTTCTAACTACTTCACCATCTTCATTCAGTTTATTCCAAAATACCCATTTGATTCCAATCACATTCTTGTTTTTAGGTCTGGGAACAAGATCCCAAGTGTGGTTTTTCTCAATTTGCATCAGCTCTTCCTCCATTGCTTTAGTCCAACTTTCATCATTGCATGCTTCATTTAGTAACTTTGGTTTAATCTTTGAAATCAAACAATACTCTTCTGAGTCTTGAGCAATCTTTCTTCTTGTTTGAACACCTTTGCTTTTATCACCTATGATCTAATCTTCAGAGTGATTCAGTCTTACATACCTGGGAATTTTCAGACTTTTTTGTACTTCTATTTCTTGAATAGATTCATTCAAACTCATCTCTTTGTCCTGACTCACTGGATCAATTTGAATCTAAATTTTAGAAGGGGCTTGGACTCCTTAGATCAAAACATCATTCCGATCATCTTCATCATATTCATAAAACCTTGAGGGTTTTTCAATATTTTCATCAACCTTCACATTTGTACTTTCTATAATCTTTCTCAATCTCTTGTTATAACATTGATATGCTTTTCTTTGAGTAGAATAACCCAAGAATATTCCTTCATCACTTCTAGCATCAAATTTGCCTAGATCTTCATCTCTTTTAATGTAACATTTTGTACCAAAGACTCTGAAATACTTCACAGTGGGAGTGATGCCAAACCAGAGTTCATAAGGAGTCTTACTGGTATTGCCTCTGATTTGTACTTGATTAAGAGTATAGACTGCAGTGCTTACAGCTTCTCTCCAGTAGATTTGAGGAACATTTGCTTCCATCATCATGGTTCTAAATGCTTCCTGGATGGTCTGGTTCTTTCTCTCCACTACTCCATTCTGCTGAGGAGTCCTTGGAGCAGACAACTATCTTTTTATCCCATGTTTCTGATGCAGAGTGGATCGCAACGGAGGCAACCTAACAGGAAGGAGCTGCCAACAAAACAAACAGCATGATAAACTTCACTATCGGCTGAACCTCATCATCATATTTCCTAACAACACCAACTGCATCATCATATTTCAACAGCATCATCATATTTCTGATGATCGCAAATATCCTCCTGTCGATTACTATTCACCTTCCTCGACTGTCGCCTATCATCATCATCATGATAATCAACGGGTGCAAACATCCTCCGGTTGCACTGTTCATCGGGTGCCAAAAACAAGCGACATCATCATGATATTCACTATCACCTTCGTCAGCAGGATATCCAAATATCCGGTTGTCCAAATATCCTGATGACGTTCCACTTCAACAATCTTGCCTTCGATGCTTCACTGCCCGACGATACAAGCGACAGCATCATGATATTAAACATCCGGTTCTCTGAAACCTCCTGATGATGCTAATACAACTTCCTGCCTACGCCGATACCTTTCCACTTAGCGACAACAGGATAAACCCGCATAGAGGGATTTCCTAATATCCTGATGACGATGACGTCACACATCATCCTGATGAACTCTTCAACACTTAGCCAAAAAAAACTCAACTTTCACACCCGCATCCGTTAGCGATATGCGCATGATGACCTTCCCCGAGAGATGATCCTGACTGCGATATATACACTGAGTATATATCCACCTCAAAACATCATGATGCACCTGCAACATGCAAATTTCAACAACTTCATGACCCGATCCTGATGGCGATGGATTCGCAGATGATGTTGCGGCTCGTTCCGACTGGAAACGCACATGCAGACTCCTGTGTATCCTTCCACTGCATGAAAACACTCACAACCGCATAATTTCCCAAAGATCATGTGACGACCGGGCCGGATCACCTCCAAACCAAAATCTAACAGTTTGTCTTCTAGACCTAGCACATGAGGATGCTAGGCTGATTTACAGCATGCTTCTAACAGATCTCCTGAACAATGCAATGCACAAGCAGAAAACACAAATGCAATCTAATCTATGATACAGGACCATTCCACCGATTTGCAGGATCAACCGGTGGAAGGGTTGAAAGTGGTCATTAGCTTGCAAAACGGAAAGGAATTCAACACAGATGCAAACAGATAATGCAAAAGACGAGATCTTATTCAATTGAAATTCAGTGTCCTGAATACAGCTTCACAATGTCTGAACTGCTCTCCTGAATATCTACTCAACACCAGTACCTCAATATCAAAACTATAGCAAAAACTATCTCCAAACTATACAGATCGAAGGTATATATAACAAATCCTTCGAGTACTACTAACATCACTTCCCAGCGGCTGGGAGCTTCCAAGCGGCTGGGAGAGAGGACAGCTCAGACTCTCTTATCCCGATCTCTAACTGCCTCTAACTGCCTACACATACTCCTATGTTGAACTATTACAAAGCATCGGTCACAGTGGACCTTATTACATGATAAGTCAAACATACTAAAAATAGATTATCCCGTCAGCATGATGATAACTATCCTACATCCTGATCATGTATGTCATCATGCGGACCTATATCCTGATCATGCGGACCTATATCCTGATCATGTGCGGGTGCTCCTGCACCATACTCCCCAAAAGAAGAAATCTCAAGTCCACTTGAGATGAGAGTATCCAGATCGGCACCATGTTTCTGTATCTGTTCTGCAGTCATCCAGACTGCTTCAGAAGTCGGCTGTCCCTTCCAAGAGACGAGGTACTCCAAGTACTTCTTGTTCCTGGTCTGTTTGACTACTCTAGTGTCCAAAATCTGCTGTATCTGTGGAGGATCATGTGGAGGAATGTCTTCAGCAACTGTATCCTGTAGGATATCCTGATCTACATCTGGATTAGCCTTGTATGGAGTTAAGTCACATACATTGAAGATAGGAGATAAACCAAGATCAGGTGGTAGTTGGAGCTTATAAGCATTTTGTCCATGTTTTTGCAAAATCTGACATGGTCCAACTTTCTTTTGCATGAGCTTAGTATACTTCCCCGTAGGGAGCCTGTCCTTCTTCAAGTGAACCCAAACCAAATCTCCAACAGCAAATTGAACATCCTTCTTCTTCTTGTCAGCATACTCCTTATATTTCAAAGTGGTGTGCTGGAGTTGGGTCTTAACCTGATCATGAACTTCTTTGATTGCTTCAGCAAAAGCTTCTCCATCTGCACTAACAGGATCTGCTGTAGGTAGTTCTCGCAACTCTAAAATACCTCTGGGATGCATTCCATATACTACCTGAAAAGGCGATTTTCCTGTGCTCCTGTTGACAGTATCATTATATGAAAACTCAGCTTGAGACAGAATATTGTCCCACTTCTCTCCATGCTGTTTTGTCAAGCATCTAAGTAGATTCCCTAAGGAACGGTTCACAACCTCAGTTTGTCCATCCGTTTGAGGATGATATGCAGAGGAAAATGATAAATTGGTTCCCAGCTTCCTCCATAGGGTTCTCCAGAAATGACCCACAAACTTCACATCTCTGTCTGAAACTATGCTCAAAGGTAACCCATGAATTCTGACAACTTCCCGGAAGAATAAATCTGCAATATATGAGGCATCTGCAGTGGTTTTGCATGGCAAGAAATGTGCCATCTTACTGAACCTGTCCACTACAACAAAGACACTGTCAAATCCTCTCCTGGTCCTTGGTAAACCTAAAACAAAATCCATACTGATACTTTCCCATGGTCTGGAAGGTATGGGTAAGGGCTGATATAACCCTGCATTAGTTGACCTACCTTTGGCCTTCTGACAAATTACACAGGTTTCTACAAATTTCCTGACATCTGACTGCAACTTAGGCCAGAAATAATGCCTCCTGACCAGATCAAGAGTCTTGTCTAGACCAAAATGACTTGCCATTGCTCCACAATGTTTCTCCTTGATTATATTCAATCTCATAGAACATCTGGGAATACACAACTGTCCACCCTTGAACAGCAATCCATCTTGGATCAGGTATTCAGAGAACTCAGCATGGTATTTCTCCCCAAAAGAAGTACAGACCTGATATATTTCTCCAAAATCTTCATCAGACTCATACATGGTCTTGAGTGAGTCAATGCCAACACTCTCTAACTGAATCTGATTTACTGTGAGAACTCTCCTGCTTAAAGCATCTGCAACTTTGTTCTTAACCCCTTTCTTATGCTTCAAGGTAAAAGTGAAAGCCTGTAGTGTTTCTACCCACTTCATATGTCTGTGGTTCAGCTTCTCCTGACTGTTGATAAAACTCAAAGCTTGATTATCTGTGAAGACTATGAACTCCTTTGGCATCAGGTAATGCCTCCATTTCTTTAGGGACTGAACTAAAGCATACATTTCCAGATCATATGATGAATACCTTTTCTTAGCATCATTGAGCTTTTCACTGAAGAATGCAATTGGTCTACCCTCTTGACTGAGTACTGCTCCAATGGCCATGTGACTGGCATCACACTCTACCTGAAAGATCTTATTGAAATCGGGAAGTGCAAGGACTGGCTGCTGTGCCACCTTCCTCTTCAATGCCTCAAAGGAATCATCTGCTCCTTGAGTCCAAACAAACCTGCACTTTTGTCCTCCTTTGATGGTATCCAACATGGGTGCACAAATATGACTGAACCCTCTGATGAACTTTCTATAGAAGGTTGCTAACCCATGGAAACTTCTGACTTCATTCATGGTCTGTGGAGTTGGCCAATTCAGAATGGCACTCACCTTCTCCTTATCCATCTGCAGCTTGCCTTGTGAGATGACAAAACCTAAATAGGTGATCTCCTGTTTCATGAACAAACACTTGTCCAAGTTTATCATCAGCTTCTCTTCATGTAACCTCTTGAGAACCAGCTCTATATGCCTGAGATGTTCTTCTCTGGTGTTACTGAAAATCAGAATGTCATCTAAATAGACTATGACAAACTTACCAATGAATTCCTTCAGAACCTCATTCATCAGCCTCATGAAAGTACTAGGGGCATTAGACAAACCAAATGGCATAACCTTCCATTCATACAAACCTTCATTTGTTTTGAATGCTGTCTTCCACTCATCACCTGGTCTAATCCTGATCTGATGGTACCCACTCTTCAAATCTATCTTAGTAAAGTACTTAGCATTTCCCAAACAATCAAGTAAATCCTCAATTCTGGGGATTGGAAACCTATACCTGATTGTGATCTTGTTGATGGCTCTGGAATCGGTGCAAAGTCTCCAAGTGCCTTCCTTCTTAGGTGCTAGTACAGCTGGTACTGCACATGGGCTCAAACTCTTTCCAATCAAACCTGAATTCATCAGTTCTTCAATCTGCCTGGCTACTTCTGCATTCTGTTCTGGGGTAAGCTTATAAGCTGCTTTATTTGGAAGTGTAGACCCTGGAATCAAGTCTATGCAATGACTGATATCTCTGATAGGTGGTAGGGATCTTGGCATTCCCTCTGAGATAACACCTCTGTACTTATCCAATAACTCTTGGACAGCTGGGTCTATCAACCTTGGCTTCTTCTCCTTCTTGGCTTCTTGCTGTTGTTCCTTATTCACACTCATACAGGGGATTAGAGCATATGCAACTGCACCTTCTGCTGCCACTTCTTTCATAAACTGTTTGCCTTCCATCAGCATGACCTTCACTTCTTTGCCTTTAGACTTCTCCTCTTTCTCCTTCAATGGGAATAGTGTTACATCTTTACCATCTTTAGTGATTTTATAGGTGTTTTTGACACCATCATGCTGTGCCTTCAGATCATATTGCCATGGTCTACCAAACAAAAGGTTGCAAGCATCCATCTTGGTGATATCAAACAACAACTTATCTTTATATCCACCAATCTGGAATTCTACCCAAGCCTGCTCTTCTACAGTTGTCTGCTGACCTTGAGTAAGCCATGAGACTTTATATGGAGATGGATGAGGCAATCTCCTAAGCTTCAGCTTCACCACCATTTCTTCAGACACAAAGTTCTCAGTAGAACCAGAATCAATCAAAACTTTACAAGCCTTACCTCCTGCTTTGCAAGTGGTTCTGAAAAGGGACTTCCTCTGAGGGGCTTCTTTATCAGGTACCTTCATGGTAGTTATTGTTCTTCTCATCATCAGGGACTCTCCACTTTCTGGATATCCAAAATTCTCAGGACCATTCACACTCTGAAAATCATTAGAACTTGTCCTACTCTGATTATCAGGTTCATTGACCAGATTTGTCCTCCTTTCACCTGCTGAGCTTGTGGCCTTGTCTGGACATCTACTGGCTATATGGCCTTCTTTGTTACAGTTGTAACACCTGATGGATCCTCTGCCCTGGGATCTTCCTCTGTAAGGTCTTCTACCTCTGAAGTTTCCTTGCTGACTGAAATTCTCTCTCTGACTCTGGCTATTGTTGCCCTTGCTATTGTCTTGACTAGACTCTCCTTGATATCCCTGTCCTTGTCCTCTACCTCTGAAAGGACTTCTTCCACCTCTTTGTTGTCTTCCTCTTCCTCTGTTGTTCTGATCTTGCTTTCTCTTCAGCTTTTCTTCCACCTTCAGTGCCAACTGAAAACTTTTCTGCACTGTATCTGGGTTATGTAGACTCAGATCTTCCTGAATATTAAACCTCAGTCCATTAAGGTATCTGGCTACCTTTTCTTCTTCACTTTCTTTCACCTTGGTCTTCATACAGAGTTTCATGAACTCTTCTGTATATGAGCTGACATCTAACTCCTTCTGCTTCAGGTTCTGTTTCCTCTTGTGCAGCTGGATATTGTAGTCCAAAGGAATATAAGCCTCCTTTACCAATTCCATCATCTTCTTCCATGTGGCAACTCTACGTTTGCCCTCCTGCACTCTATCATCCTGAACAAAGTTCCACCATGTCAGGGCAGCTTCTTTCATCTTTGACTGTGCTATCTTCACTCTCTGCTGTTCTGGTATCTCCTCTGTCACAAAGAAATTGTTCAGACAGTCTATCCATTCCATTACTGAATCAGGGTCCATCTTACCTGTAAACACTGGCAAGTCCAGCTTCACATCCATGGTTCTCCTCTCCATGGCCTTGAGGGCGTTCAACAGCGGTCTCTGGTCTGCAGGAATGACCTCCTCGCTCCAACTAGGGATATCCTCTTCTTCCCTATCATCTTCTCTACCAGAACCTACTTTGCTCCTCAGCTTTGCTAATTCATCTTTCAACTCCTGATTCTGAGCCTTCACGGCCCTGCTTTCTGCAATCTGCTTCTTCACCAGAACTGCCAACTCAGCGTTGGTCATCTTTGTTGGGAACTCAGATGTTCCTTCTTCGTCTGACATCCTGCTTATCTTTTCCAAAAGATCCTAACCTTTTGCTCTGATACCACTATGATGCAGAGTGGATCGCAACGGAGGCAACCTAACAGGAAGGAGCTGCCAACAAAACAAACAGCATGATAAACTTCACTATCGGCTGAACCTCATCATCATATTTCCTAACAACACCAACTGCATCATCATATTTCAACAGCATCATCATATTTCTGATGATCGCAAATATCCTCCTGTCGATTACTATTCACCTTCCTCGACTGTCGCCTATCATCATCATCATGATAATCAACGGGCGCAAACATCCTCCGGTTGCACTGTTCATCGGGTGCCAAAAACAAGCGACATCATCATGATATTCACTATCACCTTCGTCAGCAGGATATCCAAATATCCGGTTGTCCAAATATCCTGATGATGTTCCACTTCAACAATCTTGCCTTCGATGCTTCACTGCCCGACGATACAAGCGACAGCATCATGATATTAAACATCCGGTTCTCCGAAACCTCCTGATGATGCTAATACAACTTCCTGCCTACGCCGATACCTTTCCACTTAGCGACAACAGGATAAACCCGCATAGAGGGATTTCCTAATATCCTGATGACGATGACGTCATATCCTGATGACGATGACGTCACACATCATCCTGATGAACTCTTCAACACTTAGCCAAAAAAAACTCAACTTTCACACCCGCATCCGTTAGCGATATGCGGATGATGACCTTCCCCGAGAGATGATCCTGACTGTGATATATACACTGAGTATATATCCACCTCAAAACATCATGATGCACCTGCAACATGCAAATTTCAACAACTTCATGACCCGATCCTGATGGCGATGGATTCGTAGATGATGTTGCGGCTCGTTCCGACTGGAAACGCACATGCAGACTCCTGTGTATCCTTCCACTGCATGAAAACACTCACAACCGCATAATTTCCCAAAGATCATGTGACGACCGGGCCGGATCACCTCCAAACCAAAATCTAACAGTTTGTCTTCTAGACCTAGCACATGAGGATGCTAGGCTGATTTACAGCATGCTTCTAACAGATCTCCTGAACAATGCAATGCACAAGCAGAAAACACAAATGCAATCTAATCTATGATACAGGACCATTCCACCGATTTGCAGGATCAACCGGTGGAAGGGTTGAAAGTGGTCATTAGCTTGCAAAACGGAAAGGAATTCAACACAGATGCAAACAGATAATGCAAAAGACGAGATCTTATTCAATTGAAATTCAGTGTCCTGAATACAGCTTCACAATGTCTGAACTGCTCTCCTGAATATCTACTCAACACCAGTACCTCAATATCAAAACTATAGCAAAAACTATCTCCAAACTATACAGATCGAAGGTATATATAACAAATCCTTCGAGTACTACTAACATCACTTCCCAGCGGCTGGGAGCTTCCAAGCGGCTGGGAGAGAGGACAGCTCAGACTCTCTTATCCCGATCTCTAACTGCCTCTAACTGCCTACACATACTCCTATGTTGAACTATTACAAAGCATCGGTCACAGTGGACCTTATTACATGATAAGTCAAACATACTAAAAATAGATTATCCCGTCAGCATGATGATAACTATCCTACATCCTGATCATGTATGTCATCATGCGGACCTATATCCTGATCATGTGTGGGTGCTCCTGCACCAGTTTCTCACAGAATTCTATGAACTCACCAGATGTGAATTCTCCACCTCTATCAAACCTTAGACATTTTATGTTTAATCTAGTTTCATTCTCTACCATAGCCTTGAATATTTTGAATTTCTCAAGAGCCTCTAATTTCTCTTTCAGAAAAGTCACCCACATCATCCAGGAGTAGTCATCAATTAATAGCATGAAGTTTCTATCACCTTGCACACTCCTGATTCTTTCTGGACCACATAGATTAGTATTAACTAAGTCCAATAATCTAGTACAAGATTGTTCCTTACTTCTGAATGTGACTCTACTCTGCTTACCCAACTGACATTCTTTGCACAAACTATTAGTAGGTTTCACAAGTATTGGAAGATCTCTCACAACCTAGGTGTTGCTTATCTTGATGATATTATCAAAATTCACATGACACATTCTTCTATGCCACAACCAACTCTGATCAATTTGAACAAATAAACAATTTTTACTAGTACCAACCAAGTGGAAGATATTACCTTTTGTTTGAGTACCGGATGTAATCTTTGTTCCAAAATTTTCAAAGATCTTACATTTTCCATTTTTGAATCAGAGATCATAGCCTTTGTCTACCAACTATCCAACACTGAGAAGATTGTGCTTTGAACCTTCAACATATAGTACATTACTAGATTTTTTCTTTCCATCAAAAGAAATGGTTCCTCTACCTCTTATTCTGCCAGCAGAATTATCACCAAATTTTACTACTCCTCCCTCATACCTTTCTAAATCTATGAACTTATATTTGTCACCTATCATATGGTGGGAGCATCCACTGTCAATGACCCAATCATCCTTTTCTTCAACTTGGGCAGCCAGAGCTCTTTCTACAATTTTATGATTGACAAATTCAGAGGGCATTGGATCTTCTTCCTTGATAGCAATAAACACCCAGTCACTTTCAGATTTGTTTCCTATCTCTGATTCATCATCTGTTACTCCTTCATCATCATCATCTTCATGAACATAGTAACATTTCTTTTGGAACCTTGATCTATTAGGATTTGGCCTTGAAAATCTTTCTAGACACCTTGAGGCAAAATGACCAATCTTATTGCAATTAAGACATTTAAAAGACAATTTTCCTTCATACTTACCAGATCCTCTTGGTAGTATTTTTGCAATAAGGGCTCCAAGTTGAGCAACTTCTGTTTCATCTTCTTCCAGGTCTTTTCTTGCTTTTTCATACCATGATAGTTCCTTTGAAGAGTTCTGTCCCAGATTAAACTTTTGTTTTCCTTTTGTAGAGGCACTAGCTTTGAATACAGATTCAGTCTTGGGGGGGCATCTCCAAACTTGGTCAATTCAAATGCAGCCAATTTACCAACCAATTTATCTCTTGTGATACCTGGATAGGATCTGAATTCTTCAATAGAAGCAACCTTGTATTTGTAAGAATTAGGAAGGGATCTGAGAATTTTGCCAACAATCTTATCTTCATCCAAGATTCCACCAGAACATCTAATGCCACAAACAAGCTCATTTACTCTTGGCATAAATGTAGTGATATTTTCATCTTCTTTCATCTTCAGGTTTTCAAATTTTTCTTTCAGACTCTGTAGCTTGGTACATTTAACATACTTGTCTCCATGCAGAAGTTCCAATTTTTGTCAAATCTCATATGCAGTTTTTAGATCAATAACATTTGTCAGCTCTGAATCAGATAAGGCACTTAGAAGAGTTTCTTTAGTCTACAGATTATTTTCAATATCTCTAATTTCATCTATGGTACTTGGACCATTCTGTGGAGGAACATACTTCTTTGAAGCCATGATCCAATACTGCATTCCCATACATTGCAAGTGGCATTCCATGCGACTTTTCCAAAGAGTGAAATTGGTTCCATCAAACCTCAGACTATTCTTCTTGTAGGACGACATCCTGGATCTCCTCAAGAGGTTAATCTCTTTTTAGAGGAAATTGGCTCTAATACCAATTGTTAGATTTAGGACAGAAAACTAAGAAGGGGGTGAATCAGTTGTCCAAAAATTTCTTGCAATTAATCACTTAAATCCTTTTCTTAATTCAACAACATAATAATAAATCAATCATATAAACATAATGCAACAATTCAAGAGCAGAAACACATTAACACATATGACACCAAGATTTTTAACGTGAAAAACCCAGTTAAGGGAAAAACGATGGGGTAACTAACCCAAGATTGTATTCTCTATTAAAAGAATAGAAAGAACAAAATGGCACATGCCAATTAGGGCTCACTGCCCGAGCACACTACTGACAAGAGGCCTACTGCTTATAGGAGACACACTGTCTACAGAATAATAAGTATTACATACTTTAAATGAAGAATAACATATTCACCATGCTTGAGTCAGTTTCATTTAAGCCCAATACTTCTGCTCTACTCCTCTCTACCACACTCTCATCTCCACAAGATACCTTTGAAATGACTTTACAACTCCTTATTTATGCAAGACATCAACTTAGGAATAATCATCCAAGTTGGCATACATTACAGAGCAAATACATAAATACAACATGAATTATTACAAAAGACTTCACACAGATCAACACACTATTGGCCACACAAATATGAGACTTCAATCTTCCTTTAGGAACATGCCATCCTTCACAGAACATCTTCAAGATCATCTGCAGGATGTACAACTCATCCAGTCAGCCAGACTTAGGAAGAACATCATCATATGGAAGTAATTCTTCAATCACAAGCTCAATCTTCAATGTGGACCACCAACATGAACTGGACATAATTCAAAGACCTCCACAAGCTTGCCTGAATCACCAGGAACATCCACACTACTTCTTATTGAAATCATTCTCTCCTTCATCTAGAACCACAAGAACATAGTTTGTCATCACTATCATATTGGAATAAATGTTTATGGACCTCTAGACCATGAACCAATTGAGTTGTCAATTCACATTGACTTTCTAAACACTTCACCAAATTTGCAAAACAAGATATTGCATTTCTGAATCTCACTGGACTTATCTGTGTCACTCTGTCACCTCTAAACATCTGCCAAAACTGGTTTTACTTAAGTGGCCATAACTTCTTTAGATCTTCATGCGAACCTCTGAAATCTTTACTAGATCATCTTAAGACATATCTACAAACCCTTTGATGTGCATCCTCTGATCTTCATCTTAGCTGGGATCTTTACTTCATTGTCTTCACTATTCTTTTTTGTTCCTAATAGGACTAATTTTCTCAATATCCTCAGCATACAACCCATCCAATCCTTATCATCAATGCAACAAGAGTATGTTGACATCAATGACAACACCAGTTAGGCCCATACTTGCAACACATGCATCATAGCCAAGGTTGGTCCCCACATCATCAACTTCTACTACTGACAGTGCCCATGGCATTGGTTGTAGTTCTCTAAACTTGGCTAGCACTACCTATTTGTCACATCCACGAACAACTTGAAGTCACCTAGAAACCAAAAAATTCAACCACAACTTTCACCTAAAGGAGGTTCACAGTCTACTTACAAACAACACTGTCGAACTCTACTATAGAAGAAATTGCTTTCTAGAGCACAAAATCACCAATCTTCTAGATAAAAGATAGATAAGGACCTTATAAGCATATATCCAGAACCACAACACTTGAAACCATTTTGCAGAGAAATGTGGGGCAAAATATTTTCTCCTAGACACACTACAAACACTGTCAGACACTATCTTCAAATTCGTGAACATTACTTTCACTACACAACGATTTGGAGTACCAAATTATGGATTCAACATTTTCAAACACTTCTCAACAACATATCCAAACTGTATACTCAGATCTCCATCATAGAAGAAATCCAGAGCAAAAACTAAAATAGTATCCTATAGACCAGAAGGCTTCTTCAACTCACTGTTTACAATATTAATCAAATTTTCTCAAAAGCACTTGGAAACTTAGCAAGAGGAACATATTCTTAATACCTTTAGCACTTCTTCAAGGCAATCACATCTTCATTAATTTAGAAACTTAATCAAATAAAAATAGTAGAGAACACAGTTGACACTAATGACAACACAAACATATTGACATCAGTGACAACACCCATTACCACATACTCACAACAATCTCCCCCTTTATCATTGATGGAAACATATGATGTGAAAAAACATCATGACACAACTCTACATTAATCTCACTCTCCCCATTTATTTTATACATCTTACTCTCCTTTTATTTTTCACATGAACTGTCTCCCCCTTTGACATCAAAGGCAAAGTGTCTCCCCCTTTGACATCAATGGCAAAGTGTGACACATCTTTTTCAAGCTCTCGCCTAATTATGATACTTGCACATACTTGCACTATTCTCAGCTACTTTGAATACTCCCCCTTAAGAGCACACAGTAGCCTGTATCAAGTCTTACTCCCTTTGACTACAATAATCATCAACACTAGTACATACTCCCCCTGAGACATAGCTCCCAGCTCAGTTTTTGGAGGAAACATCTGCACCAGAGGTTGGTACAAATACATTATTAGCCTCTGCTACATCCTTTTTAATCCAAATCTTACTCATCTCCTTCTTAGTTTCTATTGGATCAATTCTTTGTACTTGTTTATTCTTATCTATCAGAATATCCTTCTTCGTGCTTCTACTTCTACAAAACTTTGAAATGTGTCTAGTCTTACTGCAATTGTAGCACACAACATTCATCTAACCATTATTCCTTCCATTCATTATGGATCTACATTGATTAACTTTATGCCCAAATCTATTACATATATAACAGTTGCCATTAAAGGGTTGAGTCATTCTATCATTGTTATAGCCATTCATTCTTTGACTTCTACACTCTTTAGCTTTATGACCAACTTTCTTTCTTGTGAAACATTGACCAGAAAAGGATGAAACATTTTGATTCATTCTGCTCCTACATTCTGTAGCCTTGTATCCAAATTTATTGCAAGAATGACAATAACCACTGAAAGATGGATAACTTTGAGCATTAAGTTGTCTGAATGGTGGTCTTGTAGCTCCTTTCTTTTGATTCTAGATTTGCTTGCCATTGTTCTTCTTGTCTTCAGATTTTGAAGCTTGACCTAATTTTGAACTTTCACCTTTTTGAAACCTTAAGCCTTCTTTATCATTGGGATCTTTTTGACTTGCAATTATCTCATTAAGCCTTGCAGAACTTATCTTGATATTTTATTCATAGTTCTTTGCCTTCTCTAGGTCTAATTTTAGTTTCACAACTTCTTGTTCTAGCCTTGTACATTCTTTAGATTTGCCTTTCACCATTGAGTTTAGACATTCCTCAGTTCTTACCTTTTCTTCAACTTGCATCTTTAGACCAATCATGGATTCATTTTCTAACTTCAATTATGCACTAACCTCCTTATTCCTTTGTTTAAACTTCTTGACTTTCTCTCCTAAATTTTTGATACATTCATTTGCTTCTTTGACGTTCCCTTTCAAATCTATGATTTCTTCCTCAGTCCTCTCTAGGTCTTCAAGAGCAATCTTGAGTTCTTCACTATTAGCAGACATGCATTCATCTTCTGAGAATTCAATAGAAAGAGTTCCTTCTTTTATTGCCTTGATCCAATGCTCATCCTTGCATGCCTCAACCACTATTTTAGGTTCTACTTTAGAAATTAAACACATATTTACATGTTCTTCAGCAACTTTCCATTTTGTCAATACATTTTTGCTCTTATCACCAATGATTTGGTCTACAATGTGATGCCTCTGCACATACTTGGGAGTTTCAGGGATTCTTTCTGGAGTTTCTTGTTCTTCAACGTGTACTTCCTTTTCTTTGGTTTCTTCTTCTTCTTTAGTCTGTACTTCCATTTCAACAATATTTTATTCTTCTTTGCAAGACAACTCATATGAATTTGATACATATCTATTAACTTTAGAAATCTTTTGTATGTCTTCATCAACCTTGACATTCACACTTTCAAAAATCTTTCTTAGCCTTTTTTTTACAGCACTGGTAAGCTTTGCTTTTGTTAGAGAACTCGAGAAAAATACCTTCATCATGCCTTGGATCAAATTTTCTTTGATCTTCATTTCTTCTGATATAACATTTGCTTCCAAAATTTTGAAATATTTAACAGTAGGAATCCATCCGTACCATAGCTCATAGGGAGTCTTTGTATCATTTGTTGTTACTTGTACTCTATTTTGTCTATAGACAATAGTCTAAATTGCTTCTGTCCAGTAGACTTCTAGTAGGCTTGCTTCTTTTAACATAGTCCTTGTAGCTTCTTGAATGGTCATGTTCTTCCTTTTAGCTGCTCCATTCTGTTGAGAAGTCCTAGAAGTAGATAATTGCCTCTTTATCCCATGTTTCTCACAGAAGATGTTAAACTCATTAGAAGTAAGTTCTCTGTCAGAGCTCAAGTATTTGATATTTATGTCTATTTCATTCTCAACCATAGTCTTAAATGTCTTGAACTTTTATAGGGCTTCTAATTTTCTTTAAGAAAAATAACCCATGTCATTCTAAAATAATCATCAGTTAATATCATGAAATACCAGTCACCTTGAAAACTCCTTACTTTAGTAGGACCATAGAGTTCTGTATGCACCAATTCCAATAGTCTAGTAGAAGATTGTGCTTTGACTTTAGAGCTTCTCCTCACTTGATTTTGAACTTGACTTTCCTTGCAAATATCATTAGTAGGTTTGATGATCTTTGGTAAGTATTTCATAGCTTAAACTGTACTTATCTTCACTAGACTATCAAAACTGATGTGACTCATCCTTCTATGCCATAGCCAACTTTCATTGATTTGAGTCATAAACCAATAACCATCACTTTGTTTGAGATGATAAATATTTCCTTTTGTCCTTTTTCCAACAGCTATCAGAGTTTTGGATTTCTTTCTAATCTCAATGATGCAGAGGCATCCACACTAAAACCTTGACATACAACATGTATGTCCGCAACCCTTCATCATCATCATCATATTTCCCTTAACACTGTCAGCATCATCATATTTTCTCTGCCGACCGATATCCTCCTACAGACAAACCTTCGACCCTTTGCTTGTCAGCAGCATCATCATTCCGGCTATCGGCAGCATCATCACATTTGGCAAGCGCAAACATCCTCCTGATGTTCACTGTTCATCTTACCACCAAACACTTTCTGCAGCATCATGATGTTCAACATCATGTTCATCAGCAGGATATAAAATATTCAGCTCCCTCCATATATCCTGATGACGACAACTTCATGCACCTTTCCTTCGATGCTTACGTCACCCCGATATCCTGATGACGATTATCCTGATGACGATGACGTCACATGCAGCTCCTCCAATATCCTGCTGTCAGCCAAACTTAACATTATCGGCCCGCGATGGTTTTATCAACCCGATCTTCTACCTTATGCCGATACGCTCCTCCTTGGCAACACCTGATGATGATCACCCCAATGCGCATTCACCTTATGCAAACGATTGCATCATGCTCGCCTCCATCTACTCGGATGACGCCCGAAGTAACTGCAGGATATACACAGAAATATCCTGATGATGCCGTTGTGACGAATTTCCAACCTTAACGGATTCTGATCCGTCGAACCTCCTGGGGTGACCCGATCTGCTTCCTGGACAACTTTCCAGACTCTAACTATCAGCACGACCTAGCACATACCCATGCTAGGGTTCTCAACACCTCTCGATTGCGATCCTGCACACCTGCATGCAAACAAACACAAAATGCAGACTAAACCCTAAGTTATTATACATGGCCATTCCACCGATTCGATGAATCAACCGGTGGAATGGATCAGCGAATCCATGCAACCACCAGAACAGCAAATCGATCACACAATGGAATTCAAAACAGAGAATGGACACAAACAAGATCTCTTTATTGATTTCAAAAGATGCGAATACAATACTCAGTCTCTCCCTCTGCCTCACTCTCTGCAAAGTCTAATCGATGATCTGTAATACTCTACAATTTGTATCTATCTCTAAAACCAACCGATCCTAATATATAAATAGGATTTCCCGCAAGTACTACCGACCTGACTCCAAGCGGCTGGGAAATCTCTCCAGGCAGCTGGGAGATCTAACCGGACATACAGCATAACAGCTGTCATAACAAACTACCTAAAAATAGTAAAGCACGGTCAACATGACCTTATTACATGCATTGGTCTTATAAGACATTCTTAGAAACATTAACAAGACCTATAACAAACTAACTGCCTCATGGAGGCTAGCTGTCAGGTAGGTGCTCCTGCACCATACTCCCCAACAGAAAAGAACTCATGTCTCATGAGTTAGGTTGTGGAAGTCCTCCACCTTTACACTTTACCTTTGCAGTGTCTTGACCTGTTCCAGCTTTATCCTCTGCTGGCTCTCGGCTACTCCAAGACTTCTGAACTGTAACTTGCTTTCTTGCAAGTAAATCCTCATGCCTGTCAATGTAGGCCCTTCTCTCACATACTGTGTGTTTGTCAGGTTGTCTTACCAGAACCTCTGTCTGAACTGCCTCTTGAACTTCTGCAATGTTCAACTCTGTCTTCCTTTCAACCTTTATAGGACAAACAATAGTCCCAACTATGACAACATCCTTGTCATTCCTCTCAACTGGTTGCTGTTTGCAAACCTGTTTCTGAACCTGCTACTGACCTCTGTCAGTCAAAACTGAAACTTTCTTCAAACTGTTGTCCTTAACAACTCCTTTCCCTACAGTGTCCTCAACTGCCTTTATGCCTGCTGCTATAGGCATCTGCACAAACTCCTTCTTTCCCACTAAAATGATTTTGGCTGCCCCCTGTGCTGTAGCATCTTCCTGCAATGGCATCAACATAATAGTTTTCCCATCTTTCTTGATGGTGTAGGTATTAGCATACCCATCATACAGTACCCTCCTATCAAATTGCCATGGTCTACCCAACAGTAGGTGACAACATTCCATGGGCAAAATGTCACACAAAACTCTATCATGATATGCTCCAATCTAAAAATCAACATATGCCTGTTCATATACCCAAAGTGATTGACTATCACTCACCCAAGATGCCTTGTAAGGGTGTTGATGTGGAATCCTTTCCAAATTCAGTTTATCCACCATTTCCTGAGATACCATGTTGTCTGTTGAACCAGTATCAATGACAACCTTACATACTTTACCTTTGCTCTTGCATGTGGTCTTGAAAAGAGCTCTTCTTTGCATCAGATCCTTTGATGCCTGCAACCTAATTCTCCTAAGCATCAATGCTTCTCCCTCCTCAGGATACCCATAATTGTCAGGAACTCTATCTCCTTGATAAGTGTTTGAACTTTGCACACTTTGCTCTACTTTCTCTTCTTGCACAAGTTGTACTCTCTTGTCATTCGTTCTATCATCTCTGGATGATGAACCTTTGTTTTCTGGACATTTGAAAAATGGATGACCAAACTCACCACAGGTGTAACACTTTCCTGAAAATGTAGTAGAACCTCTACCACTTCCAAATCTACCTCTATTACCTTTCCATCCACCTCTGAAATCAGACTGTCCCTATCCTTTACCAGTGTCTTCTTGACCCTCATTGGTTTGCCTTGTTGTAGGGGCTAATCCTCTTCCCCTCATATTGTTTCCTCTTCCTCTCATGGACTTATCTTGTCTTCTATTCACCTTTTCTTCAATCCTGATTGCCATTTGGTAACAATCCTCCACACTCTTAGGGTTAGCTAAAACTAACTCATCCTGTATGTTCAATCTCAAACCAGCCAAGTACCTAGCCACCTTTTCTACCTCATTCTCATGATGACCAGATCTCATACTCAACTTATAAAACTCCTCAGTATATGCCTTCACATCCATTTCCTTCTGCCTTAAAAATTGCAGCTTCTTAAACATTTGAATCTCATAATCCTTGGGCAAGAATTTACCTTTGATCCTTGCTACCATTTTATCCCATGAAGTGATCTTTGACCTTCCTTGTTTCCTTCTCTCGGATTGTACATAATCCCACCATACCAAAGCATGACCTCCTAACTTGGTCTTTGCAATCTTTACCTTCTGATCCTCAGCAACATCTTCACATTCAAAGTGATTATCAAGTGCAGCAATCCAATCCAGTAACTCATCTTCATTCAAACTTCCATTATACTTGGAAACATCAACCTTTACCTTAGGTTTATCACTCTGCACTACCTTTAACAGTTTTGCAAATCTCTGGTCTTTAGCATCCAGATCTTCAGCTACCTCTTCATACTCTTCAACAGCATCTTCATCTTCTTCTGACTCACTGTCGTCCACTTCCCTCTTTTTGTTCTTTTCCAGGGCTACAAGCCTAGCTTGAAGTGCTTCAGCAAGCTCCTTCATCTTCCTCATCTCTCTGGCATGTTTTTCCTTCATCTCCTGCAACTCCCTTGCAGTACCATTACCTTTCGGAGGCATTTTGTCAACCTCTCACTCCTCTACCTCTGTCTTTTCAGTGACAGAATCAACACACAACAGCCCAGACCTTTTGCTGAGCTCTGATACCACTATGATGCAAAGGCATCCACACTAAAACCTTGACATACAGCATGTATGTCCGCAACCCTTCATCATCATCATCATATTTCCCTTAACACTATCAGCATCATCATATTTTCTCTGCCGACCGATATCCTCCTACAGACAAACCTTCGACCCTTCGCCTGTCAGCAGCATCATCATATCCGGCTATCGGCAACATCATCACATTCGGCAAGCGCAAACATCCTCCTGATGTTCACTGTTCATCTTACCACCAAACGCTTTCTACAGCATCATGATGTTCAACATCATGTTCATCAGCAGGATATAAAATATCCGGCTCCCTCCATATATCCTGATGACGACAACTTCATGCACCTTTCCTTTGATGCTTACGTCACCCCAATATCCTGATGACGATTATCCTGATGACGATGACGTCACATGCAGCTCCTCTAATATCCTGTTGTCGGCCAAACTTAACATTATCGGCCCGCGATGGTTTTATCAACCCGATCTTCTACCTTATGCCGATACGCTCCTCCTCGGCAACACCTGATGATGATCACCCCAATGCGCATTCACCTTATGCAAACGATTGCATCATGCTCACCTCCATCTACTCGGATGACACCCGAAGTAACTGTAGGATATACACAGAAATATCCTGATGATGCCATTGTGACAAATTTCCAACCTTAACGGATTCTGATCCGCCGAACCTCCTGGGGTGACCCGATCTGCTTCCTGGACAACTTTCTAGACTCTAACTATCAGCACGACCTAGCACATACCCATGCTAGGGTTCTCAACACCTCTCGATTGCGATCCTACACACCTGCATGCAAACAAACACAAAATGCAAACTAAATCCTAAGCTATTATACATGGCCATTCCACCGATTCAACGAATCAACTGGTGGAATGGATCAGCGAATCCATGCAACCACCAGAACAGCAAATCGATCACACAATGGAATTCAAAACAGAGAATGGACACAAACAGGATCTCTTTATTGATCTCAAAAGATGCGAATACAATACTCAGTCTCTCCCTCTGCCTCACTCTCTGCAAAGTCTGATCGATGATCTACAATACTCTGCAATCTGTATCTATCTCTAAAACCAACCGATCCTAATACACGCGAGTACTACCGACCTGACTCTAAGTGGCTGGGAAATCTCTCCAGGTGGCTGGGAGATCTAACCGGACATACATCATAACAGCTGTCATAACAAACTACCTAAAAATAGTAAAGCACGGTCAACATGACCTTATTACATGCATTGGTCTTATAAGACATTCTTGGAAACATTAACAAGACCTATAACAAACTAACTGCCTCATGGAGGCCAGCTATCAGGTAGGTGCTCCTGCACCACTCAAAGCCATCATCTAGAAACATAAGATTGTATCCTTTGCTACATAATTGTCCAACACTCAAGAGATTTTGTTGTAAGCCTTTGACATAAATAAGATCATCATTAATATGCTTTCCATCAAGACTGATTGAGCCTTTTCCACATATTTTTGAAGTACAATCATCACCAAAGATAACTAGTCCTCCATCATATTTCTCAAATTTAACAAAATTTACTTTTATCACCAGTCATATGATTTGAGAAAATACTATGAATAACCAAATAGTTCTTCTCTTGTTTTATATGAGGAGTATTTTCATTATCAAGACTTACCTTAGGTAAGTGCACAAAGATGAGGGACCAAAATGAGGTCTTAAGTTGCCACTTTTTTTCTAAAATCAGGAAACATTGATGTTGGATGAGAAATTGAAGATAGCTACACTCAAAATTTGAAGATGGAACGAAAACAAGAGTTGTAGTGCTCTGAATCTAGTTTCTAAACTACTATTTTATTCCAAAAATGGTTGAGATTAAGGGGTTCAAAAAGGGGGAGAACACAAATTGGTCTCATTTTTCTAAAAAAAACATAACATAGCATTTGGTGTGCTCCCCCTAAAATGTTAACTTTTTTTAGTATTTCAATAATCGCTCTAGTGAGAAATTAGGTAACACCATGTAGTTTATCCTTGATTTTTTCTGATAATTTTTTATTGAATAATTGATTTTTTGGTAATTTTTAAAGTGGACACATCCTGAAAAACAAAAAAATGAGCATGCTCCCCCCTAAAATGTTTGAAAACTAATCGAAAATCAATTTTTTTTTTTTGAATTCATGTAGAATGGAGTCTAGTATCTAAAAATATAACTTATTTCAATTTTCGATGAACAGTTAAAAAAAGTCAAAAATACTAGACACTAGTTTTTGATAAAAATTGGACACACTAACAAAAGAAATTCAAGATGAAAAACTAAACTTACTCAAAATGTGAAAAACATTATATGGTTAGATATCTAACAGAGAGATTAAGATTATGGTGGTATTTTTTTGAGTTTTCATTGAAAAAAGTGCCATCCTTATGGGGAACATGCTCCAGATTATCTCCATATTTTGCTAAAAACTGATAAAAACATGTCATACAAAGTTGGCCATAACACAAGTGTGTTATAATGCGCTCTCCTTATGATGAGCATAACTGACAATACACATGCCAATTGCATTTGCTTGAAAGTTTCTAAAGCCTTTTCAACAAATCTATTTTTTGCATATCTTGCAATCATTGCATTCCATTATAGAACATCTCTTTGAGGTGTTACATCTTACAATTGACATGCCTTGTCTATGCTTCCACACTTTACATACATGTCTACTAGGGCTGTTGCACTTCCTATCATCTCTCTCTCTCTATTTCTCTCCCCTCTCTATGTCCTACCCTTTCTCTATATCTCTAATTCCCTCCCCTCTCTACGTCCCACCTTCTCTCTCACTATCTTATTCCCTCCCCTATCTACCTTCTACTGTCTCTCTCACTCTCTACTTCCCTCTCCTATCTACCTCCTACCCTCTTTCTGAGTCTTTGCTTCCCTTTCCTCTCTACCTCCTACCTTCTCTCTCACTCTCTTCTCCCCCTCCCTTGCTACCTCTTACCCTCTCTCTCACTTTCTACTTCCCTCCCCTATCTACCTCCTACCCTCTCTCTCAGTCTCTGCTTCCCTCCCCTATCTACCTCCTACCCTCTCTCTCTTCTTCCTTGCCCTGTCTACCTCCTATAGTCCTCTCCCACTCTCTACTTCCATCTTATCTCTACCTCCTATTCTCTCTCTCACTCTCTACTTCCCTCCCCTCTCTACCTCTCCTACTCATTCTTCCCATCCAATAAAATTTCATAAATTATCTTGTTTCCATTTCATTGAATCCTAATTTATATCCTCATCCATCTTTACATGTCCTATTTTTCTTACATTTCCATGGTCTTTGTCAATAAGGGAGAGTGAGAGGGAGGAAAATGGAGAGAGGATGGAGATGGAGGGGAGAGAATCCTGGGAGAGATACCTGGTGATAGGGAGAGAGAGAGATATATATATATATAGAGAGAGAGTCCTAATTTTCTAGTTTTGGAGAGAGAGAGAAAGGGTGGGTCAGGTTTATGAGTTTAGGGTTGCTTAAGTTTAGGGTTTAGGGGTTTAGAGCTGCTCAAGTTTAGGGTTTAGGGTTTTTGGTTAGGGTTTAGGGGTTTACGGTTGCTTAGGTTTAGGGTTTAGGGTTTAGAGGTTAGGGTTTAGGTGTTAGGGATTTAGAGTTGCTCAGGTTTAGGGTTTAGGGGTTAGGGTTTAGATAGAGAGAGAGTGTGAGGGGATCGATAGATATTGGGAGAGATCAAGGGAGATAGATGTTTAGAGTTGCTTCCAGGGTTTATGGTTTAGAGGTTTAGGGTTTAAGGTTGCTCAGTTTTAGGGTTTAGGGGCATTATTTAGGGTAAATTAAGGTTTATGTTTTAGGGGTTAAGGTTTACAGGTTTAGGTTAGGGTTTAGAGAGAGAGAGGACCAATAGGGAGATATAGAGGAGACTGAGGGGAGACATAGGGAGATAAAGGGTGAGGGACATGGCTAGAGATATAGGTAGAGAGATTGAGAGGTAGAGGGATAATAGAGACAAGGAGATAGGGTTTAGTGTTGATTGGATTTAGGGTTGATTGGGTTTAGGGTTTAGGGGTTAGGAGTTTAGAGAGGGAGAGATATGGAGATAGAGGGTGAGGGACATGGCCAGAGACATAGCAAAAGAGATTGAGAGGTAGAGAGATGATAGAGACAAGGAGATAGGGGTTTAGGGTTGACTAGGTTTAGAGTTTAGGGGTTAGGAGTTTAGAGAGGGAGAGATAGGGAGATAGAGGGTGATGGACATGGCCAAAGATAGGAAGAGAGATTGAAAGGTAGAGGGATGATAGAGACAAGGAGATAAGGGTTTAGGGTTGATTGGGTTTAGGGTTTATGGTTGGTATATATGATGTATAGAATTGTGTAAATGACTAACATATTGGCGTTTATGATGTTCTGATGGCTCCTGTGGCTAGAAGAGGGTAGAATGACACCTATGATTGGCTAGGTGTAAAATGATGTTTGTGATTGATAGGTAGGTGCTACTAAGGAGCATATTGGCACATATAATATACAAAATGGTGTAAATGACTAACAGATTGGCACTATGATCTTGTAATGGCTCCTAGTGAGGTATTTGTTTGATTTTGATTATTTTTTGGATCATTTGAGATGGAGCTTAGATTGATTTAGGATGGAGTTGGGATGAAATGGATTGGTTTAGGGATGATGACAAGTGAAAAGGACTAGATTAGGAATGATTTGGGAATGATTAGAATGGTTTTAGGGATGGTCTAAAGTGGTTTAGTGCTAATTATGGAATGATTGGAATGATTTAGGAATAGTGTACAAATGGTATTTGAGATGAAATCTAGTTTGATTGGAAATGATTAGGGATGAAGTTAAATTGATTTGGACGTGATTTGGGATGGTGTGAACTAGTTTAGGGATGATTAGAGATGAAATTGAATTCATTAGGGATGATTTGGGATTGATTAGGAATGAATTTTGTTAGAATGAAAGCTTAATGTTTTCATGTTTTCATGTTATAGAGATTGGGAGAGATAGGGAGATAGAGGTTTAGGGTTGCTTCCAGGTTTTATGGTTTAGGGTTAGAGTTGTTCATATTTGGGGTTTAGGGTTTAGGGGTTAGGGGTTCGAGGTTAGGGGTTAGGGGCATTATGTATGGTTTAGGGTTTATGATTTAGGGGTTAGGGGTTAAGGTTTAGATGTTTAAGTTTATGGTTTAGGTAGAGAGCCAATAGGGAGATACAGAGGAGACTGAGCCTAGGAGAGATATCTATGTCTCCTCTATCCCTCTCTCTAACTCTACCTTTCTATCTCTCTCTCCCTCACTATTTGAGATTTACATGAGTTTAGGGTTTCTCAAGTAAATATGGTTTAGGTTTTAGGGTAAGGGTTTAGGGGAATTATTTAGGCTCTAGGGGTTTAAGGATGCTTGAGTGATGCAGAATCCCAAGGTATCATCTCAAAATCCTAAAACTCCATAGTCGTAATGCTTCCCTCTATCATCAAGAGAAATCTATTTTCCTTCTAACATACTCCATCACCCAAACATGACTTATTGGCATCTTCAAAATATGTCACTCCGAGTTGTTGGTTACTCCGACACCATCATCGGTAGGAAACTTTCTATGTCTTTTCGATGTACACTATCGGTGGCACTTTACACCATCGGCTTTCCCGCTATGCTTTACCTTGATGCCTAAGGTCAGTCCAATGTTCATGACCATTAGCCAAATACTCCATGTTGGAAGAACTTTCCAAAGTCTCTCTGCCAGTGTCGGTCATCCCAATAACAAACACCAAACTCCTCCTATCGGGCAAACATTGTTCGTCAGCCAGTTAGTCTACTACTTCTTTAATAGCCAAAATCTCACCGATGGACTCCTCCAACACCGATGTCTACCATATTTGCATATACATTTCTTGACTTACAATAGCCAGTCATCTAATGTATATTCAACTCGATATCACCGTTACACCCGGTCACTTCTTGCATCTAGCTCAATGTATTTTCGTAACATACATTCTTAATGTCTTTGTAGTATACACATAAAATGCTTCTGCAATATGTGATTGTAAGATACACATGAAATGTACTAAGATACAATTGCGATATACACAAGAAATGTATCTTCATCAAAACAACACAAAAATCATATGCCAAGGACGTCCTCTACATCCAAATTTGCAATCTCTATTTTGTTGAACCCTAGCACATAGAGATGCTAGGCTCTCTACTGCGACAACTCTTCCAGAGATTGGATCCTCTGTCCCATTGTACCATACACACAAACAAAAAGAAAACAAAATAGAAAACTATGTACAAGGTCCATTCCACTGATTTCAAAGAAATCCACCAGTGGAATGGTTTTAATCTTGCATCTCGACAACAGAAAACTAGAATATACACAGAACAATTCAATACACAGAGATTTTACACACAACACATAATTTTTCAACACAAACTGATAGAATGTCTATTTCTTGAATCAAACTTCATCCTCTATTCTCTTCTTCCAAGAATACATTTTTTTTATCTCTCCCCATTAAGTTCCAACTGGAACACTAGAATTCGGAGTCATTACAACTTCCAACCAGAATACCAAAACTCTAACTAATCACATGACACATGTTTGGCATACGACATGATTTAAACACATTAACAAGACACCTAAACATAACACACTTGATTTAATCATCCACATACCCCAATTGCCCAAGATGTCCAAATTGGCTTATCAGGATGCCAAATTTGTGACATTAGTTCACATGATGGGGTCTTTATTACAAACATGAAATCACAACAACAAGTACTACATGACACCATGAACAAACATAGAAATGCATAAAACATAACAACATATCAAGACCTTAGTCTTCTCCTTCAGATGGATAATTGGCTTGTTGAAGGGGTGCTCCTGCACCATACTCCCCCGGAGAAGAAATCTCAAGCCCACTTGAGATGAGAGTTTGAAGGTCTGCACCATGATTTGTGATTTGATCTTCAGTCATCCAAACTACCTTTGAATTAGGTTTCCCGTGCCAAGCCACCAAGTACTCCATGTACTCTTTGTTCCTTGTTTTCTTTACCATTCTTGAGTCTAATATCTTCTTCAATTTTGGTGGATCATGCTTAGGAATATCATCATCTACTGTATCCCACAATGGTTCATGTTCTACATCTGCATTATGCTTGTATGGAGTTAAATCACATACATTGAAAATGGGTGACAATCCAAGGTCAGGAGGGAGTTGGATCTCATAAGCATTTTGCCCACACTTCTTCAAAATTTGACATGGTCCAATCTTCCTTTGCATTAGTTTGGTATGTTTACCTTTTGGGAGCCTCTCTTTCTTTAGATTAGCCCACACCAAATCTCCAACATCAAATTGTACATCGATCAGCATATGCTTTGTACTTCAATGTAGTTTGTTGGAGTTGGGTCTTGACTTGATCATGTACGTCTTTGATGGCTGATGCAAACGCTTCTCCACTAATAGACTCTCCTATAGGTAGATCTCTCAGCTCCAAAATACCCCCTGGATGAATACCATATACCACCTAGAAAGGTGACTTCCTTGTACTCCTATTGATGGTGTCATTGTAGGAGAATTCTGCTTGTGGTAGGATATTATCCCACTTCTCTCCATGCTACATTGTCAAACACCTTCGTAGATTACCCAATGAACGGTTAACCACTTCAGTTTCACCATCTGTCTGAGGGTGGTAGGCTGATGAGAAGGATAAGTTGGTTCCAAGCTTCCTCTAAAGAGTCCTCCAAAAGTGGCCAATAAATTTCACATCTCTATCTGACACTATGCTCAATGGCAATCCATGTATCCTCACTATCTCTTTGAAAAATAGATATACAACATAAGAAGCATCACAAGTGGTTTTGCATGGCAAGAAGTGTGCCATTTTACTAAATCTGTCAACTACAACAAAAACACTGTCATATCCCTTCCTTGTCCTAGGCAAACCCAATACAAAGTCCATGCTTATGCTCTCCCATGGCCTAAAAGGAATGGGTAGTGGCTGATACAAGCCTGCATTAGTTGATCTCCCTTTTGCTTTCTAGCATATCACACACGCCTCCACAAATCTCCTCACATCTGACTGTAATTTGGGCCAATAGTAATGCCTCTTCACCAAATCAAGAGTTTTATCCAGACCAAAATGTCCTTCCATGGCCCCACAATGCTTCTCCCTAATGATATTCAACCTCATAGAACACCATGGAGTACACAACTATCCACCTTTGAAAAGTAATCCATCTTGGATCAGAAATTCAAAGAACTCAATATGATATTTGTCACCAAAGGAAGTACATACCTTATAGATTTCTCCAAAGTCTTCATCAGCATCATACATGGCCTTCAAAGAGTCAATACCAACACTCTCCAACTAGATGTGATTGATGGTTAGAGCCCTCCTGCTCAAAGCATCTGCTACCTTGTTCTTGACCCCTTTCTTGTGCTTGAGTGTGAAGGTGAAAGCTTGCAAAGTCTCCACCCACTTCATATGCCTATGGTTCAGCTTCTCTTGACTGTTTATGAAACTAAGGACCTGATTATCTGTGAACACTATGAATTCTTTTGGCATCAAGTAATGTCTCCACTTTTTGAGTGATTGTACTAGAGCATACATCTCCAAATCATGTGATGAGTATCTCTTCTTTGCATCATTTAGTTTGTCACTAAAAAATGCAATAGGCCTACCTTCTTGACTAAGTACTGCTCCAATTGCCATGTGACTTGCATCACATTCTACTTGAAATTTTTTGTTGAAGTCAGGAAGTGCAAGGACTGGCTGCTCTGACACCTTCTTCTTCAATGTTTCAAATGAATCATTTGCCTCCTTTGTCCAAGTGAATCTGCACTTTTGTCCTCCTTTTATGGTGTCAAGCATGGGTGCACAAACATGACTAAACCCCTTTATAAACTTCCTATAGAAGGTTTCTAACCCATGGAAACTTCTAACATCATTCATGGTTCTAGGAGTTGGCCAAGACAATATGGCACTTACCTTCTCTTGATCCATTTTCAATTTACCATGTGAGATGACAAAACCCAAGTAGATGATCTCCTCCTGCATAAACAAACACTTCTCTAAATTGATCATTAACTTCTCTTCATGTAACTTTTTGAGGACCAAGTCTATATGTTTGAGGTGCTCTTCCCTTGTATTGCTGAAAATCAGGATGTCATCTAGATATACTATGACAAATTTGCCTATGAATTCCCTCAAGACCTCATTCATCAACCTCATAAAGGTACTAGGGGCATTGGACAAACCAAAAGGCATGACCTTCCACTCATATAACCCCTCATTGGTCTTAAATGCAGTTTTCCATTCATCTCCTAGCCTAATCCTAATTTGATGATAGCCACTCTTTAGATCTATTTTGGTGAAATATTTAGCACCCCCAAGCAATCAAGCAAATCTTCTATCCTAGGGATTGGGAACCTATACCTGATTGTTATCTTGTTGATAGCCCTAGAATCAGTACAAAGTCTCCAAGTGTCTTCCTTCTTCGATGCTAGGACAGTCAGTACTACACATGGGCTTAAACTCTTGCCAATTAGGCCTGTCTCCAACAACTCCTCAATTTGCCTTGCTACCTCTGCATTCTGCTCTAGGGTAATCTTGTATGCTGCTTTGTTTGGAAGTGTAGATCTTGGGATCAGATCTATACAATGGCTAATGTCCCTTATAGGTGGTAGGGACCTTTGCATTCCATTAGAGATGATGCCTTTATACTTGTCCAATAGTTCTTGGATAGCAGGATCTATGAACCTTTGCCTTTTCTCTCCCTTGACTTCCTGCTACTGGTCCTTGTTCACCTTTAGGTATGGAATTAGAGCTTACGCAACTGCTCCTTCTTCTACTATCTCTTTCATGAATTGTTTGCCTTCTACCATCATCACCTTGACTTCTTTCCCTTTTGATTCTACCTCATTCTCCATCAATGGTAGCAACTCTATCACCTTACCATCCTTGGTAATTGAATATGTGTTTCTAACTCCATCATGGTGTGCTTTCAAGTCATATTGCCATGGTCTTCCAAATAGGAGATGGCAAACATCCATCTTGGCAATGTCAAACAATAATCTGTCCTGGTATGTTCCAATTTGAAATTCTACCCAAGCCTACTCTTCCACAACTATTTGCTGACCTTGAGTGAGCCATGAGACCTTGTATGGGCATGGATGTGGAAATTTTCTAAGCTTAATATTTTCTACCATTTCAATGGACACAAAATTTTCTGTGGATCCGGAGTCAATCAGAACTTTACATACCTTTCCTCCTGCCTTGTAAGTAGTTCTGAAGAGAGACTTTCTTTGTGGAGGTTCTTTGTCAGGCACCTTCATGGTGGTCATTGCTCTCCTCATCATTAAAGCTTCTCCTCTCTCAGGATACCCATAACTGTCAGGAGCATTCACACTTTGAAAAGTGTTTGAGCTTGTTACACTTTGACAATCAGACTCTTGGATTAGATTTGTCCTCCTTTCTCCCATTGAACTTGTTGCCTTATCTGGACATCTACTGGCTATGTGGCCTTCTTGATTGCAATTGTAACATCTGAGAGGTCCTCTACCCTAAGATCTCCCTCTAAATGTTGGTCTTCTGCCCCTAAAGTTTCCTCTTTGATTATAATTTCCCCCTTGGGTTTGATTGTTGTCTTCTTTGCTGCTATCTTGATTGGATTCACCTTGGTGTCCAAATCCATTTCCTCTGCCTCTGAAAGGATTTCTTCCCCCTCTTTGCTATCTTCCTCTTCCTCTATTGTTTTGCTCTTGTCTTCTCTTTAATTTCTCTTCCACTTTGAGTGCCAATTGGTAGCACTTTTGGACTGTATCTGGGTTATGTAGATTTAAATCTTCTTGGATGTTAAACCTCAATCCATTGAAGTACCTTGCCACCTTCTCTTCCTCACCCTCATTTACCTTTGCCTTGACACATAGTTTCATGAACTCTTCAGTGTATGAACTAACATCTAACTCCTTCTTATTCAAGTTTTGTTTCATCTTAAGTAGTTGGATGTTGTAATCCAACGGAACATAGGCTTCCCTCACTCAAGCCACCATCTTCTTCCAAGTAGCAACTCTACTCTTTCCCTCTTTCACCCTGTCATCTTGAATGAAAGTCCACCAAGTTAGTGCAGCCCCTTTCATTTTGGATTGTGCCATCTTCACCCTTTGGTGGTCTAGTATCTCCTCAGTCTCAAATAAATTATTCAAGGAGTCTATCCACTCCATCATTGAATCAGGATCCATTTTGCCTGCAAACACGGGCAGGTCTAGTTTCATATCCATGGTCCTTCTCTCCATGGATTTGAGGGCATTGATTAAGGGTCTCTGGTCTGCAGGAACCTCCATCTCTTCCTACCTAGGGATCTTCTCTTCATCCCCATCTTCTTCATCACCAGAATCTTCTTCTCCCTTCTCTACTTTGTCCCTCAACTTCTCTAACTCATTTCTCAAGGCTTGATTCTGAGCCCTAACCGCTTTGCTCTCTGCCAATTGCTTCTTCACTAGAACAACCAACTTAGCATTGGTCATCTTCACTGGGTACTCTTGCGACCCCTCTTCTTTTGACATCTCATCTTCTTCTTCTACCCAAAGGGTACTCCTTTGCTCTGATACCACTTGATGCAGAATCCCAAGGTATCATCTCAAAATCCTAGAACTCCACAGTTGTAATGCTTCCCTCTATTGGCAAGAGAAATCTATTTTCCTTCTGACATACTCTATCACCCAGACATGACTTATCGGCATCTTCAAAATATGTCATTCCATGTTGTTGGTTACTCCGACACCACCGCCGGCAAGAAACTTTCTGTGTCTTTCTGATGTACACTATCGATGGCACTTTACACCACCAGCTTCCTCGCTATGCTTTACCCTGATGCCTAAGGTCACTCTGATGTCCATGACCATCGGCCAAATACTCCTTGTCAAAAGAACTTTCCAAAGTCTCTCAGCCAGTGTCGGTCACCCTGATAACAAACACCAAACTCCTATTGGCCAAACATTGTTCGTCGGCAAGTTAGTCCACTACTTCTCTGATAGCCGAAATATCACCGATGGACTCCTCTGACACCAATGTCTACCATATTTGCATATACATTTCTTGACTTACGATAGACGGTCATCCAATGTATATTCAACTCGATGTCATCATTACGCCCGGTCACTTCTTGGATCTAGCTCAATGTATTTTCGTAACATACATTCTTAATATGTCTTTGCAGTATACACATAAAATGATTCCGTGATATGCGATTGTAAGATACACATGAAATGTACTTAGATACAATTACGATATACACAAGAAATGTATCTTCATCGAAACAACACAAAAATCATATGCCGAGGACGTCCTCTACATCCAAATTCGCAGTCTCTATTTTGTTGAACCCTAGCACATAGAGATGCTAGGCTCTCTACTACAACAACTTTTCTAGAGATTGGATCCTCTGTCCCATTCTGCCATAAACACAAAAAAAAAGAAAACAAAATAGAAAACTATGTACAAGGTCCATTCCACTGATTTCAAATAAATCCACCAGTGGAATGGTTTTAATCTCGCATCTTGACAACATAAAACTAGAATATACATAGAACAATTCGATACATAGAGATTTTACACAAAACACAAAATTTTTCAACACAAACTGACAGAATGTCTATTTCTTTGATCAAACTTCATCCTTTGTTCTCTTCTTCCAAGAGTATGTTTTTTTTATCTCTCCCCATTTAGTTCCAACCAGAACACCAGAAGTTGGAGTCGTTACAACTTCCAACCGGAATACCAAAATTCTAACTAATCACATGACACATGTTTGGCATATGACATGATTTAAACACATTAACAAGACACCTAAACATAACACACTTTATTTAATCATCCACATACCCCAATTGCCCAAGATGTCCAAATTGGCTTATCAGGATGCCAAATTTGTGACATTGGTTCACATGATGGGGTCTTTATTACAAACACGAAATCACAACAAGTACTACATGACACCATGAACAAACATAGAAATGCATAAAACATAACAACATATCAAGACCTTAGTCTTCTCCCTTAGATGGATAATTTTCTTGTTGAAGGGGTGCTCCTGCACCATTGAGTTTAGGTTTTAGGGTTTAGGGTTTATGGGTTAGGGGTTTAGGGTTGCTTGAGTTTAGGGGTTAGGGTTTAGGGTCTAGAGAGAGATAGAGCTAGGGGACCAATAGAGATTGGGAGAGATAGGGAGATTGAGGTTTAGGGTTTCTTTTGGGTTTTATGGTTTAGGGACCTTAGGGGTTTAAGGGTTTAGGGTTGCTTATTTTTAGGATTTAGGGGTTAGGGGTTAGGGTTTAGGGACATTATTTAGGGTTTAGGGTTTATAGTTTAGGGGTTAAGGTTTAGGTTTATGGTTTAGGTAGAGAGGTGAATAGGGAGATACAGAGGAGACTGAGCCTAGGAGAGATATCTCTATCTCCTCTATCCCTCTCTCTATTTATACCTACCTTTTCTTCTAGGTTTTATGGTTTAGGGACCTTAGGGGTTTAGGGGTTTAGGGTTAAGGGTTAGGGGCATTATTTAGGGTTTAGGGTTTATGGTTTAGAGGTTTAGGTTTATTGTTTAGGTAGAGGGGAGAATAGGGATCCCTATCTCTATTTCTCTAGACATATGGATCCCTATCTCTTAATCTATCCCTCACTACCTCTCTCTCCTCTTTATCTCTCTCCCCATCCTTCTACCTCTTGAAATCTCTCTCCCTATATCTCTAGACATCTCTTGATCTCTTTCCCTATTGAGCTATCTATCCTCATAACCCCATCTCTACCTCTCTCTCTATATTTACCTATCTATCTCTCCCTTGTTAGATCTATCTCCCTATATCTCCCCTCTTTCTATATATGTATCTCTATCTTTCTCCCTCTATAGACCCCTTTCTCTATCTTGATCACCATCTCTCCCTTTCCTTGTCTCTATCTCCACCTATCCTCTCTATTTCCATGTCCCTCTCTATCTCTCCATGTCTCCCGATCCCTCTTTATATATAGGATAGAGAAATTAAGAGAGAGAGAGAGAGAGAGACTCTCTCATGTAGATACAAGGTTATCTTTATGTTATCATGCTTCCTAGAATGTGCTCATGTTATAACGCAATTACATTCTTGGAAGCATGGAAAATGGCAAAAAACCATGTGGGATCCATGTTTTAGACCCCACATGCTTGTTATTCCTTCTTTTCATGAGTATATCGGACAAGAAAATTATTTTCATGTTGGTTGACTAATTGAGAATCATTTTTATATGAATCCACCACCTTTTTTTGTTTTTTCAACGTAGAAGAAGTGATTTTTCATGTTTTTGGAGAAAATTTGATTATTTAAACTGAAAGTTTCATGTTTCATGTGATTTTGTTTCAAAGCTAATTACCATTGATATATAGATTGAATTTGATGATATATGTTTGTTTTTACATAAATTTTACTAATCCTATTCTAGAATTATATAGAATTCTTAATCAAACTTGAGAAAAACAAGAATTTGAGGATTTTGAAGACATCTTTTAGAGAATTGGTCAACTGCAATATTGAATTCTAAGGTATGTTCAATTTTAATTCACATATATATGTTCATATGTTCTTTATGTCTTTAAATTTCTTTATGTTTTTTATGTTCTTTATGTTCTAAGACATATATGTGTCTAGGTATATCAATTAGTTCAGTCAAAGAGACCCCAAATTCCTTATGTTTCCACCTTTTTTCGGCCCTTCATGCCTTTATTTCACCTATTTTCAGCTATACAAGAGAAAAACATTATAAAATACTTCATAAAATAATTTTAGTGAACAATTGTTTGTCATACTCATATTCGAGTGTATACATGGAGCCAAAATTGATTTTGGAAGACTCTTAATTTTTGTCCTAGGATGATATAGAAGGATTTATTCCTTAATACATGCATAATTCAATTCATTTAATAGAACCATGCATGAAATGATAGTTTTCTTACAAACATGGAGGAAATGAGCACCACAAACTATTTGACAAATTGTTACAACTCACTTTGATACCACTCAATCCATTAAAAATATTATGGAGATTATGTATTTATTTCATTAACATAACAAAATTTTAGAGAAGAGAGTTATATATGTAAATATATGGACATACAAGCATCATGACATAAGATGATACAAAGGGAGTTACAAGGAGATAAAACACTAAAAAGGAGACTTTCATGAGTGTAGGACAATCATGTAAGTTTATATAACAGTCCACTATCATAGTCTATATAACCCTGCTGCCATGTATGATCCTCCTTGCATTTGAAGGTCATTTTACAATGCTATGAAAGTTATAATTTATTACAAAGTGGTCCTTCTTATTGCATCTATGTATAATGAAATTCATACATTTATACTCTGTTTACAATGAATGTGTAAAGAGTTCTCTTCCTACAACTATGTACATGCTACAACTGAGATAATAGTTTGTGCACATTACAATAATGAAAACCATCACGTTTATGCTACAACATGCTACAAGTAATCTATGTTACATGCTACAACATTTATTTTACTATGGAACACAAATGTGCATGCTTACAACAGCAAAAACATGTCATCACTAGCTCCTACATTCTCTATTTTCCTTGTCCTTTCTTGACCTCCAAGTGGCCATACTTCTCATACTCACCCATAGTGAGTGAAACATACTACTTTCTTTCTCTACATGTGAAAAACTTGAACACAACTCAATCCATAGGCAAAACTTGGAGTTCTAATCAAATGCCCCTACAAATGAAAGCAACTCACACTTATCTCCTTTACAAATCAAGTAAATACTCTATCCAAGTATCATTACATACTAACATCATTCAATGTTGATGTAGACTCATGTGAGATTTGTTCTCTCTTTGAATTTGATGTTTTAGTGTGTTTCTTTTTCCTTTGTGGTTGCTTACTCTTACGCTTGTCATTTGAGTGAATCTCTAGATGAAGCTTCCAACACTTGTCATAACAATATCCTCCAACCTTGAAATAAGACCAATAGTTGTTAGCTTTGTACATACTCAAATAAACTTGTTTGTTATCTTCTTTGAGTTTGTTTTGGCCTTTCTCTTCCCTTAGTTTTGGAGAGTTACTTCTTTTTCCATCCTTGCTATGGAAAATATGCTCCTTAGTGATGTTTGCTTTGTGCATCATTCTAAAATTTACTACTTCAGATTTCTACTTCTTAGAGATACAACCATTCAATTTTCCCCTTTAGAATGTCTGAAATAGGCTCCCAAATGATGCACTACAAGGTGAAAACAACTTGGTTTTACAAAGTTTCACAAACTTGTGTTCTTGATTTGACTCACAAACTCTCTCAATGACCGTTTAATGCATTAAGTCTCCAACACACAACTAGGGTTCAGACCTTCATATGAACTAGATGAGGCATCTAAAATGATTATATTCACCAACTAGAACCAACTAAACCACTCTTCAAGTCATAAGGATCCCCTCTTAGCAACCAATCTACCCAAGCCCTCAAATCCTAGTAGCCCTACTTAAGGGGTTTTTCTGACTTATTTTTGCCATAAGGTTTCAAACCCAAACTTCAATGAATGTTTAGAATACCCATTACCAAGTTACATAACATATATTGAACTTAGCATAGACTCCTTTGGACAATATGCCTCAAAACTGACCTTATTCACTATCCTAAAAGGGTTAATTAGGCCTATATTACAAAGGAACTTGCCTTCAAACTTTCCATAGACCCCTAAACTCAATAAATAGTCCTTATTCAGGTTGCCAAACTCCCCAATCTACACTCACATTCACGTGGCATGATCATGTATGATGTAGAGACAAGAAGGAATTCAAAGCATTGATACCATATTTCACAAATCAACTCAACCATAAACCAAAATCTTGCAATCGCCCAACTAGGTGCTTAAGGGCATCATAAGGCATAAGGGCTCCAAGCTATTCCCCAACCCTAACACAAGCATAAACCATGTCAATATAATGTATTCAAACCAATTTTGTCACTTTTAGTGCCTAGAAACATCAACCAATGTTTGATCCATAAATCACTCCTTAAGGCCTAGTAGCCTTCCAAACTTGAAAAATGTGCATAACTTTGTGTAAACTCAGCCAACCCACAAACCAAAAATTATTTAGACACCCATTATAGATTAGAACAACATATCAAAATATTTCATGCCATTGTTTTAGGAAAAATGTGAGTTCTATGACTGGCCCTCTCTAGAACTAGGCCTAATTTGGTCCAATTAACAAACCAAGTACCCTAGGATCATTCAATAACCACTACAAACCCCAAAATAGCAGATCTATATTTCACAAAACTTCAAATTCCACCATTGGTTAGTATAGACATGCTCATCTAGGGTGCAAACTAGAAAACCCCTCATTTCTTCGCAAATAAGGGGGTTTTAATGAAAATATGATATCCAGTCCAACCCAGAACAAACTAACACTTGATTCACCTTTAAATAGGCCTGCATATGCTATAGGAACACTTACTTTGCTAGGTTGCATTCAAATTCACAAAGAACCGCTATTTAGCCACCCTTTCCACTTGGAAAATGCATGAAAATGCCCTTAAGGCATTACACAAAACCCTCTTAGACTCTTTCCCTACACAAAACCTTCCACATTCATGTTAGAGACAACAAACTTAGCCTATCCACCAAGCTATAGGTTTATACACTAGGTGGATAGGTAAATTAGCCGTTTTTGTTCTCTCAAAACCCTTATTCTAACAGGGTATAACTTCTTATTTCTTCCTCCAAGTCCATCCTCCTCTCTTATATTCAAACTAGATTCAAGTGTACAAATGCATACTCCATGACATATGTATGTTCAAGTTATCTTGATATGAGGTGTCTTATTCAGAAGTTTGTAAAACCTTGTTATTCATTCTGACTGTGCTATTCATTGTCATTATAAAATTTCTATTAATCATTGTCTTATTCTTCATGCTTGTAGAAATCATCATCATGCTGAGGAAATGAACAAAGACTCCAACACTAGAAGAGCATGAAGCTAAGAATGAGAGGAAAAGAGAAAGAATGAGGTGAATATGGGAAAGTAGGAAATTGTCAACCATACAAGAAGATATTCCACCATTGCCTATTGAAGAGGAACGTGACATGTCTACCAAAGTTAAGAGAGAGATGGAATTGGTGGCACAAAGGGAATGAATACAAAACCTCTATGCAATGAGGAAAGTGAATCTCTAATTTGGAGGCACTCCATTGTCCACAGGTCAAGTTGAAGGAACACCATCATTATCTTCACAAATTGGAGACACTCAATCTTTCACAGGTGAAGTAGAAGGCACATCTACATTTTCTTCTCAAGTTGGTCACACACCATCATTCATACCTCAAGTTGAAGGTACATCATTTTCAACCTTTTCACCACCAATTGAAGGTATGTCATCTATCCCATCTCAAGTAAATACTGAAGAAATTTCTAATGTTCAGTCTACTTTACCAAATAAAACGACTCCTAGAATTTTGCGTAGGAGGCCTAAGTTTCTAATTGATATTGATGAGAATGTATTGGAGCCCATGCAAGATAAGATTCCCATGCGTACCTACCAAATATATGCAAATAAGATATGGAAAATATTCTTTGAGAATTTAAATGAAACTGGGAAATGTCAACTCTTCATTTAACTGATGAGAAATCTTAAATTTAGGCCCACTATGAAGATTATTGGCCTAAGAACATTGAATGCCTCAAGTGAAAAATCAATTGTCAAGAATCTAATGAGTGTGTATGAGAGTCTGGGTTCCACCTCACGCACCAAGGATAGTAATTTCACATGACGTGTCATTACATCAACAATTATAAGCCAACAAACAAAAAAAGATCGCCTCATTAGAAAGACAAGTCAAGCATTGAAAATAAATAGAAAAACTCTAATGAGATCCATTGGAAGATGTCAAAGAGTTGAGGATCCAAACACTGATGAATTGTGGGCATTCTCTGGGAGACTCCTACGGAAAGACAAAGTTGCCAAAGCTTTGAGATCACTAATTGAAGACTTTTGGAAGAATTACACAAGGGTATCTCTAAATCAAAGGGATGTGGTAAGAAGGAGAATTGGTAGTAGAAACCATGAGCCACATCCAAAGCATTTTTTGGATATGACTCAAACATAGTTTTTTGGTAAATTTCTAGAGAAGTAACCTCAAATTAAAATTTCTCAAAGATATTTTGAAATGCTAAAACCTTTATTTGTCAAAATAAATCACACACGCACTACTTGTTGTTGTAGATTACATATTGAATTTTCTAACCATTTTGATGTTTATCAGTCTATATATTTAGATTTGCATACTAACAATGTTTTGCAGGATTGTGACATATGTGCCCCACTAACTAGCTCAAGAGACTTCATATAAATGATTTTATGTGATAGAGAGGAAGGTCAATTATTCTACAAGAAAGTATGCTTGGATGACACATGTCAACATTGCGGTGGCTTGCAACATATGCCAATATGTGAACATATGGAAATAACACGTGGTTGGAAATGAACTAGTAGAGTTCAGCAAGTATAAAATAGTGGCATACAATATAAGAGATGGTAAAGAAGCAAAAAGGTGTGAACATGTTATTTAGAAGATTCCAGTGTATCAGTTTATGCCTATATTTCGTGACAACGTAGTGTATGAGTATGTAAGACATGCCCATAGAGCTTGATGGTTGGACTTGCAATTTAAGTTATGCAAGGACACATTTCTAGTTGGTAGCATTGTTTCAGTCATCAACTTTGCAGAGAACTATAATCTACAGCCACAGTGTGAGGTGCAATCCCAATATTATAACTTGACACAGGTTTCTATATTTATGCACATCACATTCATTCATGTGAATGATAGTTTAGAGGATGACAAAAAGATCATAAGGGAGTATCATTTTTATATAAGTGATGAACACACGCATTCTGCAGAGTTTGTGCAAGGTTGTTTTCAGATGTTCTAAATGATTTGGCTAGAAGGGGCATATCATTCAATCAACATATCATATGGTCAGATAACTGTGCATCACAATTCAAGAACTCACAGAACTTCTATTGACTGAGTAGGAGGCATAATATTATAGGTGTTCAGCATATGTGGAACTTTTGTGAGGCAAGGTATGGAAAGAGGGAGCATGATGGTGCAGGAGCGTGTATCAAAAGAGCCATAGCACGAAAATAGTTAAAGTATAAAGACAATGCAAAGATGATAGATGCAAAATCAATCGTCAAGTGGTGTAATGCTTCGATGGGTCTAGGTAGTGAAGGTAAGTCTTCAGTTCGTATATTTTTTTGGTTGATAGATGATACTAACATTGCACCATATGAGGACTATTGTACATTGACAGGATCAAGTGAGCTACACTCTATCAGAAGCTCAATTGCAAGATCATGGAGTATACATACACAAAAGATGGCATGCTTTTGTTTTCCATGTACAATTCAAGCTTGTAATGAGTATGAGTCAATGGAGTGGGTTGATGAATGGCAGTTTAGTTATCTTTGCCCACTTGACATGTATTGACCCCCAATGACACTGGAATTGAAAGAGATGGAATCGTCAGTTGACTTTGACCACATATCAAATCTAGTTCAACTAGGTAATATATCCACATGCATAGTTAAATTTGAAATTCCTAATGTTATCTTAAACTTTGTAGTATTTTTGTATTGTTGACTAATTTCATCTAATTTGCTGCACATATCATTGTAGGGCATGTTTATGCAGTTATTGCAGATGAAGATAACAAAGAGGGAACATATTATTACTTATGTTATTATGTTGAGGACAAAAAGAAATTGGAGGCGCCAGTTACAAATGGAGAAAACATCAAATACCCTACAAGCTCAGTGGTTGTTACTGGAACATGGCTTAGAAGGTACCCACATAAGAGTGTTAATGTTTGGCTGTTTTAGGACTTTGACATCAGAAGATTCTTCATTACTCCAACCTTGTCACGGAAACCAATGTTCATTTGATACAATATTGAGGTAGACCTTTGAACAAGACCTTGTGGAAGGTGTGTGACTCTAACCATGAGGCAATACTTGACACAATAAAGAGTAGAGAAAACCCAGATGGTTCGTTGGATTAATTTGTAAGTATGCACAAAATTTTCCTAGATGGTTACTTGTACTTTGTTTTCTATATAAATAGTAGTATGAATTACTTCCCTCTATTATATTTATGTTTAGTCAATTTTGCTTTTTGATGCATCTCACATGAGGTCACAACTCCAGTCTATCCAACTATGGACAAAGAAGCTCGAGAAAAGATGATGGAGATTGATCATTAGATGGTGGTAAGTGATTGATTACATAAGTGATGTTATGTATTTCATGTACATTTTGTTATAGTAATCTGCATATTGTTTGATTCTATTAATAGGTGGAGCTGCATGAGCTTGAACTATCGAAGAGGTCTACTCGACAACATTGGTATGAACTATGTGTTTCATTTAATTTGTTTTCTATGGTATATATTTGATGTTTGCATCATCATCATGTTATGCTTCATGGGGTTAGATCATAGGGTTTCAATGTTAGTTCATAACATTCATGTTTATCATGTTACAATAGTAGGACATAGTTGCTAATGTCATTGGTTCATGCCATCAGATCATTGGATTTGGTTGTGGTTCTTCATCATAACATGTCATGCTTTTAGGAGTTAGATTGGGTTGTGGTTCTTCCTCATGAAATGCGTTTGTTCATGTCTTCATGCTTCTTTGCCCTCCATGTCTTTAGTGTTCTCAGTGTCTTCATGTGTCAAGGATTTCTTCAAACGTATTCTTGCAACATGCTTCAGTTTCATGCAGTAGAAAGGTGCTAGGAGTGAAATTTTGCATTCCATAGCTCATGGAGCTAAATGGACTTTGCCAATGCATCAGGGTGGGTGGGTAAATGCCAAGGGAGGTCTCTTTTCATGTGCCAAGTATCACAGTCATTCGGGGTAGCAAGCTACCGATAAAGTCCCTTAAGCTCCCTAAGATGAAAAAACTGCCAAACTTTGACGGGACAATTCTCAAAATTTGTGGCAGCTAGGAACATTCCATTTAGACCTAAAGGTGCACATGGGGTCCATCGATAATAACCTCTCTTAGTTTTGTTCAACTCCTATCTATTTGACCGTACCAGAATCAAACACATTCTTGCAAAATGCTTCAGTTTCATGCAATGGAAAGGTGCTAGGAGTGACATTTTGCATTCCATAGCTCATGGGGCCAAACAAACTTTGCTAATGTGTTAGAGTGGGTGGGTAAATGCCAAGGGAGGTCTTGTTTCATGTGCCAAGTTTTGCATTCGTTCGGGGCAGCAGGCTACCGGGAAAGTCCCTTAAGCTCCTTAAGACAAAAAAACTGCCAAACTTTGACGGGATAGTTCTCAAAATTTGTGGTAGCTGGGAATGTTTTGTTTGGACCTACAAGTACACGTGGAGTCCATATACAATATAATCTCTTCGTTTCATTTAACTCCTATTCGTTGACCATGCTAGAATCAAACGTATTCTTGCAAAATGCTTCAGTTTCATGTAATGGAAAGGTTGCTAGTTGCCATATTTTTTGTTCTCCTCATCATGGGGCCAAATGGACTATGCCAACACATTTGGGTGGGTGGGTAAATGGTAGGGAATGTCTTGTTCCATGTACCAAGCATCCCAATTGTTCTGGCCTACAAGCTATCCAGACCTAGCACTTTTCAAGTTTGCTAGTAGCTTGCAACCCAGAACGACTGAGACACTTGGCGCATAAAAGAAGACCTCCCCTAGAATTTACCCACCCGCTCTGACATGTTGGCATAGTCCATTCAGCCCAACGATGAGCAAACAAAAAATATGGCACCTGGCACCCTTTCCATTGCATGAAACTGAAGCATTTTGCAAGAATGCATTTGATTTTGGCACGGTCAAATGGATAGGAGTTAAATGAAACCAAGAGAGGTTATTGTAGTTAGAGCCCATGTGCACCTATAGGTCCAAATAGAATGTTCCCATCTAACACAAATTTTGAGAACTGTCCCGTCAAAGTTTGGCAGTTTTTTCATCTTAGGGAGCTTAAGGGACTTTACCGGTAGCCTGCTGCCCCGAACGACTATGACACTTGGCACACAAAATGAGACCTCCCTTGACATATACCCACCCACCCCAATGTGTTGACGAAGTCCGTTTGGCTCCACAAGCTATGGAATGCAAAATGTCACTCCTAGCACCTTTCCACTACATGAAACTAAAACATTTTGCAAGAATGCATTTGATTTTGGCACTGTCAAATGGATAGGAGTTGAATGAAACCAAGAGATTTTATTGTATATGGACCCCATGTGCACCTATAGGTCCAAACAGAATGTTCCCATCTATAACAAATTCTGAGAACTATCCCATTAAAATTTGGTAGTTTTTTCGTCTTAGGGAGCTTAAGGGACTTTACCGGCAGCCTGCTGCCTCGAATGACTGTGATGCTTGGCACACAAAATGAGACCTCCAATAGCATTCACCCACCCACCTCGATGCATTGGTGAAGGTCGTTCAGCCCCACTAGGTATGGAATGCAAAATGTCACTCCTAGCACCTTTCCACTGCATGAAACTGGAGCATTTTGTAAGAATGTGTTTGATTCTGGCATAGTCAAATGGATAGGAGTTGAATGAAACTGAGAGAGGTTATTTTAGATGGACCCCACATACACTTGTAGGTTCACACGAAATGTTCCCAGCTGCCACAAATTCTAAGAAACATACCTCTAAACATCCAACAACCCCTTAGACTTGATCAAACACCATAGTTTGGTCAAACTCCATCTCTTGCTTCCTTGACTTCATGGGTATCTAAAACACATCCAAACCAAACCATTCCACTAAGTTACAGGGTCATACAACAAGTGGAATGGTCTGAAACATCCCTTTACACAATCAAACCCTTGTTTTGAGTGTTACACAGGTAGTTTCAGAAAAATGAAGATATCTCACTCAAAACTCAATGGTTTCTCCTCAAACCAAGTGCATTTGAAAGTTAAGACATACCACTACCACTTCCAATAGATTTTAGCACATGGTTGGGCCATACAGGGTTGTGGTACAACTTGGAATAGTGTTTTTGTAGAAAAAATAAAAAAAACTAAATTTTTATTCAAATTTTGTAATACAAAACTCATCTCCCTTCTCTCCACGGGATATGTGAGGGACTTAATACATGTTTCAAGTAGTGTCAAACAACCTACAACTACCACAACCAACCACATGGTTATTTTCCAACTCTCCAATACATGTATACATTACATTTTCAAAACAACCCTTAGAAACCTTTGCATTACATGACTTTTATTTGACTAAACATGGCTCAACATGACTCCAAAACATAGAAAATTGGTCATCTTAACCTTATTACATGTATCATGGTCTACAATGACCTTATTTGATGAAAAAAGACTCAAATTACTTCAAAACATCCTAGACTCAACCTGTCAAGACCTTCAAATGACCCTATTTTGTAAAAGATGGTGTTGGTGCTCTTGCACCAAAAGCCAAATTCTAAAACCTTCAAAATGGTATCTTTGGAACATAGTATAGACATCCATCTAAGCATAAAGCATACAGGAATTTGTCACATGTTGTAGTTGTAAGTACCCTTTTAGACATGTATGCAAAGTGTGGAAGCATATACTTGATGAACATGAACTGTTTAACACGATGCCTCAAAGAAATGTTGTCTAATGGAATGCAATGATTGCAAGATATGCACAAAAAAAATTGTTTTCAATAGGAGGCTCCAAATTCATGACAGTTCACTTTGAGACTAGGCCTAATTAGGCCTCCTTTACAAGGCAACTACTATGCCAATGCAAACCCACCACACGAAACCACTTGGGAACCCTAGTATGCATGGAGAAGGAACCAAATTCACTGGTTTTGGCCTTTGAAACAATTGTTAAGGCACTATTGTATGGATTGCACCCTCTTTTTTCCTAATACATGGTCATATTAGGTCATTGCATCCTCATACTCTACTATATTTTTGTTTCCTGACCTTGGTCCTTTGACCTTTGTCATTTAACTAGCCAAACACAAATGACATTGGTCATTTGACCTTATTACATGCAAAATGATGACACAAGACCATCAACTTGTCCTATGATGTCCTAAGAACTTGTTATGACATGCTGCTAGCCAAGATTGGCTATGGGTAAGGTGCTCCTACACCATGTAATATGTTTCCATGGTGTTGAGTCATCCTCCTTACCTACTGCATCACCCTTGTAGACATGTATGAAAAGTGTGGAAGCATAGACAAGGCACGTGAACTATTTGGCATGATGCCCCAAAGAAATGTCACCTCATTGAATGTAATGATTGAAAGATATGAACAAAATGGATTTTTTGATAAGGCATTAGAAACTTTCAAGGAAATGCGATTGGTAGGTGTAAAGCAAAATTACACAACCTTAGATAGTATCCTCCTTGGACATCCATCAAAAGGATAAAACATATGTGAATTTTGTTAGATGTAGTTGTAACTGCCCTCAGAGACGTGTATGCAAAGTGTGGAAGCATAGACAAGGCACGTAAATTGTTTGGCATGATGCCTCAAAGAAATGTCGCCTCATGGAATACAATGATTGCAAGATATGAACAAAATGGATTTATTGATAAGCATTTAGAAAGTTCCAAGAAAATGCAATTGGCAAGTGTAAAGCTATTCCAAAACCTTAGAAATGGTATGTTTGGAGCATGATATAGACATCCATCAAAGCATAAAGGATATAAGAATTTTGTCAAATGTCATAGTTGTAAGTACCCTACAAGACATGTATGCAACTTGTGTGGAAGCATATATAATGAACATAAAATGTTTGACATGATGCCTCAAATAAATGTTGTCTCATGGAATGTAATGATTGCAAGATATTCACGAAATGGATTTTTCATAAGGCTTTAAAAACTCTCAAGCAAATGCACAAAAATAAATTTCAACCATTTATGCAAATTTTGGCACATCTAAAACTAAATTGCACAACCTTAACCAACTTCCTCCTTGCCTATGCTATAATGGGATCTATAGAACATGGAATGCACAACCATCAAAGCATAAATGATATAGGAAATTTGTCACATGTATTGTATTTACAAAGTTGCCCTTATAGACATGTATGGAAAGTATGGAATCATAGACAAGGCATGTGAACTATTTGAAATGATGCCTCAAAGAAATGCACAGTCCCATAGAATTCAATGATTGCAAGATATGCACAAAATGGATTATTTGAAAATGATTTATGAACTTTCAAGTAAATGCAATTGGCACTTGTAAAACTAAATTCCTGTAACAATAATTGATTATCTTATTAAATATTTAATATAAACTGTCATATACACAATGTCATGAACATAACATCTAGTTTATATAAAAATCCATATAGGCGTTTCCAAACAAAGCCATACAGACAAATATACAAAAATATACATCAAATTAACATACAAAAGTATGTATACAAAGCCATCTAGGCATACAAAAAAGTTCCTAAAAACTAGTTTCCTATGGACTTTTAGGAAATAATCGGCAGCCCTTCTTTGACTATGAAGATGGAGAGCCAGTCAGTGACACATCCTCTCTTTGTTGTCGAGTAGACCTCTTCGAATAAAGTTCATCCAACTGCAACTATTAACACAAACAAACAATATGTACGTTAGTATAGAAAATGTATGAAATATATAACATCACATATGTAATTGACCACTTACCACCAAGCGATGATCACTCTCCATCATCTTCTCTCTCTTTGTGCATAGTTGGATAGACTAGAGTTGCGACCTCCTGTGAGAAGCATCGAGAAGGAAAATTGACTAAACATAAATATCATTTATGTACATAAAAAGACATCAGATAAAAATAAAAAATACAAAATTATTATATTTTCATGTTATTGGCTCATACCTCAGTCAAAGGATTTGCAAACATCATGGCTACATCAATACCTATCTATGCTAACTCACAAAGATGAGGAGGAGTCTCCACTGTATTCAGCATCTAAAAATCAAGTTCAAGATTATTCAAACAAAATAAATACATAATATTATTTTAAAAATGCGTAATGATTAGAAATGGTTAAATTTGCCTTCATAAAAGTGGTGGTTTAGCGTCTAGGGGACCAAGGAAACCATGGAGGTGCTAGTGACTATTGAAATCATGAAATTGTCACAAAATAATATTACCATTGACATATCTACCATAATTATGAATATGTGATAAATTACATACCTTCTAACTTGACCTCCTCTCATAACCCACCAATGGATGGCTAATGGAGGTAGGATGAAGACTCTAACCCTAGAATTTCATTGTGCAAACAATTACATACATTATTTTTGACTTATAATATAGATAATCATATAAAATTAATTACAAATTTCAAATAACAATATACTAAATCAAGATGAAACTTGTAACAAATTACCTGAGAGTCAATACCAAATGTATTTTGTAAGAGATTGTCACTGAGAACAAGATCATCCAATATGTCCTACTCCTGTGTCGCATCATGCTGCACTTGTGTCGCAGCATGCTGCCCCTATGTCCCAGAGTCCTGTCATGCCTCCTGCATCCCATAATCACATAGGTTCCCACATGTACTACACAAATGTGGGGACCCATGATGCCTACTAATCTCACCCTCATCGCCCTGGGTAAAATCATCTTCATGCTGTGATAGGGTTTGGGTGAGAGTAGTCAGTGAATGTAAAGTCTCCAGCTCAACACTCTCCTTCAAAACCAAAGAAGGTGATCGATGTTCTGGCCTCACTCAGGGTATAGGCACATGCTGTTCATCTTGATGAGCCCCAGGTCTATCTTGGGCAAAGCCACCACCTCTACCCTGGAACTCATGAATGCCAAAATAATTTAGAATCTTGTTGAGGATGAACTCGCAATAGAGTTTCCTCAAAAAAGATTGTGGTACCTCATCAATGTTGCATGGCTCTCATCGAAGACCATGTACCATCTATCCCAAAAGTTTTGGGATATGTCAACATTCCTACACCAATGTATAGGAAACCATTTGTAACTTTCCTCTTATGTTTGGCCAGTTTTGGGATTAATAAATTGTACAAATAATTGAGATTTTGTAATTTTTTCCTTCTTGACTTGTTCATATGACAACTTGTCAGCATAATATTGCCAACTCCTCTCTCTATAGTCTTGGAATTCGGTGATTTGTTTCATCACCAAATCTATGTGGCAAACAATCTCCTGTAGTGATTTGCAAGTGCCCTCCTATGCTCAGTGGTTCCACTCGGATTATTTAGGGTTTGAATAATAGTTTCAAGATGTTTCTTATTTTCTTCTATTATCCCTAGGTAATGTTCTTGATCATCCCTTACATGAAAAGGAGGTGAAGGTGGGTTTTGAGGATTTGGAGGGTTTTGGGGGTTGTTTTAACCCTCCTTAACTAGATTTAGGTTTTTTTCTTCTCCAATAACTGTAAATGCAATATAAAAACAAATCAAACATTGCAAAACTAAAAAATGTTCTAAAACTAACAAAATCAAACAAACCGTACCTTCTTCCTATGCTGGAGCCTCTAAATTTGTAGGATGATGTCTTTTGCGGTGAGGTGGCATTGTGAATTTTTTGTTTTATTAGGTGCACTTGATTCAATGTCCTCTTTTCAACATGATCACATTTTTGCTTTGTTTCTTTGCTACTGTGAGGAGAAAACCCACACGGTGAATGAGCAGAAAGTGTTTTTTTTGCTTTTATTAAAAGTAAAATGTGAGCACGTTATAACGCTCACATTTTCTTTTAATTTTGGAGATGGTGGTGACTTTTTGGTCCCCCATCTCCTTGCATTTACAACACAAACAACATCTTCACAGCATTCTTGAAAATTGTAGACACCTTCTTCTCACTACATCTAGGTGCCTAACACATGAAAGCTCTTGCTGCCTCAATCAAATTCACATCACAACATCATATCCCCCACTTACACACCTATTCATGAATCTTTGACACTTATTTATACCATCATTATTCCTAAAAACATTCTTCAAAATCAGAAACACCTCATAGCTCATAAAATTCAAATTAGGTCTTGATCTAAACATCCCCATAAAGGAAAGGAATGAATGAAAACCACATCATACTTTAGCACAAACATAAATCCACTCTAAAACACTTCAACACACTTTCACAATCACCAAAGCATAACCAGAATTAGTGCAAACAACCAAGTCGGCCAATTTTGTGTTAACACCAAGAACTTTTAAGCACATGCTTCCTCAAAGATAAACACACCTTGCAAACCTTGTACAAAGCTTTAACATAATCTAGAAACATCCACAAACAAGTTGATGTCACCTAGAAACCAACAAATTCAACAACAATAACTTTCACCTGAAGGAGGTTCACTGTCTACTTACAAACAACACTGTCAAACTCTGCTACACAAGAAATTGCTTTTTAGAGCACTAAATCATAAATCATCTAGATAGAAGATAGATAAGGACCTTATAATAATACATCTAGAACTGCAACACTTGAAACCATTTTGTCAAGAAATGTGGAGCAAAATACTTTCCCCTAGACACACTGCAAACATTGCCAGACACTTTTTTCAAATTGGTGAACATAACTTTCACTCCACAATGATCTAGAGTACCAAAATTTGAATTTAGTATCTTTAAACAATTCTCAATAGCATATACAAACTACATACTTAGATCTCCAACATAGAATAATTGTGGAGTAAAAACTTGAAATGTATTATGTCGGCCAGAAGTCTTCTTCAATACATTGTTTCCAATATTAATCAAATTTTCTCAAAAGCACTTTGAATCTCAATGAGAGGAATATATTCTTAAAAACTTCAACACTTCTTCAAGGAAATAACATCATCATTAATTTAGAACCTTAATCAGATAACAACCATAGAGAACACAGTTGACACCAATGACAACACAAACATGTTGACATTAATGACAACATCGATTAACACATACTTACTTGCAATAGACATAGTGAAGCAAGCAAGGAGAAAGTGAAAAGATACATCAATGGACTAAGACTGAACATTCAAGAAGAATTGGGTCTAGTAAGGATGACAATAATAGAAGCTTATCAGTTTTCCCTAAAAGTTGAAGACAAGTTGAACAAGAAGCATGAACAGAGACATAGAGGAAGAGATGGTAAATTTCAGAGAGGTAGAACATATTCTAGAGAATAAAGATCATGTGTAGAGTAGAACAAACAAGATAGTTTAGATAGTTCATACAAGAAGGAATATAGAGATAGAAATTCATACTGGAGAGATGATAGAACTTTCTACCAGAGAGGACATCATAATTCTTACCAGAGTGAAGGGTACAAGAAAGATGAAAGAGGGTTTGATAAGAGAACATTCGAAGGAACTTGATTTAAGTGTGAAGGTGAAGGACACAGTGCATTTAAATGTCATCAAGGAAGTACAAGAAAGAAGACATAGAATATTGCAAGAACAACTTATGTGGAAGAACCTATTGGATCACCTATTTCAATGGGAAATCTAGAGAAAGGAGAATCATTAGTCATGAGGAGAGCATTATTTCAAGCAGAGACAACTAAGGAACCACCATATAAGAAAAGTTTGTTTCGGACTAGATGCAAATTAGGAGGTAAATGTTCTAAGGTTATCATTGATAGTGGTAGTACTGATAATTTAGTTTCAAAGGATATGGTCACTAAGCTGGACTTGGAGAGATTGAAACACCCTAAGCCCTACAAGATATCATGGATTTAGAATTAACACAAGGTACTGATGAGTGAACAATGTTTGGTAAAATTTCATATTAGATCTTATCATGATGAAGTATTGTGTGATATTATGTCAATGGATGTATGTCATATATTGTTGGGTAGACCATGGCAGTATGATAGAGAAGCTATATGGTGCAGAAGCACCTACCTGACAGCTGGCCTCCATGAGGCAGTTAGTTTGTTTTAGGTCTGGTTAATGTTTCCAAGAAGGTCTTATAAGACCAATGCATGTAATAAGGTCATGTTGATCAGACTTTACTATTTTTAGCTAGTTTGTTAGGACAGCTATTATGCTGTATGTCCGGTTGGATCTCCCAGCCGCCTGGAGAGCTCCCAGCCGCTTGGAGTCGGGTCGGTAGTACTCGCAGGAGATCCTATTTATGCATTAGGATCGGTTGATTTTAGACATTGCATTGAAGAGGAGAGACAAAGTAAGGCAGAGGGAGAGACTGAGTATTGTAATTGCATCTATTGAAATCAATAAAGAGATCCTGTTTGTGTTCATTCTCTATTGAATTCCATTGTGTGATCGATTTGTTGTTCTGGTGGTTGCATGGATTCGCTGATCCACTCCACCGGTTGATTCGTCGAATCGGTGGAATGGCTGTGTACCATAGGTTAGGATTTAGTCTGCATTTTGTGTTTGTTTGCATGCAGGTGTGTAGGATCATCGTCGTGATGTGTTGAGAACCCTAGCATGGGCATGTGCTAGGTCGTGCTGATAGTTAGAGTCTGGAAAGTTGTCCAGGAAGCAGATCGGGTCACCTCAGGAGGTTCGGCGGATTGGAAATTCGCTAAGGTTGGAAAATCCATCGCAACGGCATCATCAGGATATTTCTGTATATATCCTGCAGTTACTTCGGGCGTCATCTGAGTAGATGGAGGTGAGCATGATGCAATTGTTTGTATAAGGTGAATGTGTTTCGGGGTGATCATCATCAGGTGTTGCCGAGGAGGAGCGTATCGGCATAAGGTAGAAGATCGGGTTGATAAAACCATCGCGGGCTAATAAGGTTAAGTTTGGCCGACAGCAGGATATTGAAGGAGCTGCATGTGACATCATCGTCATCAGGATAATCGTCATCAGGATATTGGGGTGACGTAAGCATCGAAGGAAAGGTGCGTAAGGAAAGGTGCATGAAGTTGTCATCATCAGGATATATGGAGGGAACAGGATATTTTATATCCTACTGATGAACATGATGTTGAACATCATGATGCTGCAGAAAGAGGTTGGCGGTAAGATGAACAGTGAACGTCAGGAGGATGTTTGCGCTTGCCGAATGTGATGATGCTGCCGATAGCCGGATATGATGATGCTGCTGACAGGCGAAAGGTCGAAGGTTTGTCTGCAGGAGGATATCGGTCGGCAGAGAAAATATGATGATGCTGACAGTGTCAAGGGAAATATGATGATGATGAAGGGTTGCGGACATACATGCTGTATGTCAAGGTTTTAGTGTGGATGCCTCTGCATCATAGTGGTATCAGAGCTCAGCAAAAGGTCTGGGCTATTGTGTGTTGATTTTGTCACCGAAAGGGCAGAGGTAGAGTTGATTCTGTCACTAAAAAGACAGAGGTAGAGGAGTGAGAGGTTGACAAAATGCCTCCGAAAGGTAATGGTACTGCAAGGGAATTGCAGGAGATGAAGGAAAAACATGCCAGAGAGATGAGGAAGATGAAGGAGCTTGCTGAAGCACTTCAAGCCAGGCTTGTAGCCCTGGAGAAGAACAAAAAGAGGGAAGTGGAAGACAGTGAGTCAGAAGAAGATGAAGATGCTATTGAAGAGTATGAAGAGGTAGCTGAAGATCTGGATGCTGAAGACCAGAGATTTACAAAACTGTTAAAGGCAGTGCAGAGTGATAAACCTAAGGTAAAGGTTGATGTTTCCAAGTATAATGGAAGTTTGAATGAAGATGAGTTGTTGGATTGGATTGCTGCACTTGATAATCACTTTGAATGTGAAGATGTTGCTGAGGATCAGAAGGTAAAGATTGCAAAGACCAAGTTAGGAGGTCATGCTTTGGTATGGTGGGATTATGTACAATCCGAGAGAAGGAAACAAGGAAAGTGAAAGATCACTTCATGGGATAAAATGGTAGCAAGGATCAAAGGTAAATTCTTGCCCAGGGATTATGAAATTCAGATGTTTAAGAAGCTGCAACTTTTAAGGCAGAAGGAAATGGATGTGAAGGCATATACTGAGGAGTTTTATAAGTTGAGTATGAGATCTGGTCATCATGAGAATGAGGTAGAAAAGGTGGCTAGGTACTTGGCTGGCTTGAGATTGAACATACAGGATGAGTTAGTTTTAGCTAACCCTAAGAATGTGGAGGATTGTTACCAAATGGCAATCAGGATTGAAGAAAAGATGAATAGGACACAAGATAAGTCCATGAGAGGAAGAGGCAGCGATATGAGGGGAAGAGGATTAGCCCCTACAACAAGGCAAACCAATGAGGGTCAAGAAGACACTGGTAAAGGACAGGGACAGTCTGATTTCAGAGGTGGATGGAAAGGTAATAGAGGCAGATTTGGAGGTGGTAGAGGTTCTACTACATTTTCAGGAAAGTGTTACACCTGTGGTGAGTTTGGTCATCCATTTTTCAAATGTCCAGAAAACAAAGGTTCATCATCCAGAAATGATAGAGTGAATGACAAGAAAGTACAACTTGTGCAAGAAGAGAAAGTAGAGCAAAGTGTGTAGAGTTCAAACACTTATCAAGGAGATAGAGTTCCTGACAGTTATGGGTATCCTAAGGGAGAAGCATTGATGCTAAGGAGAACTAGTTTGCAGGCATCAAAGGATATGATGCAAAGAAGAGCTCTTTTCAAGACCACATGCAAGAGCAAAGGTAAGGTATGTAAGGTTGTCATTGATACTGGTTCAACAGACAACATGGTATCTCAGGAAATGGTGGACAAACTGAATTTGGAAATGATTCCACACCAACACCCTTACAAGGCATCTTGGGTGAGTGATAGTCAATCACTTTTTGTCTATGAACAGGCATATGTTGATTTTCAGATTGGAGCATATCATGATAGAGTTTTGTGTGACATTTTGCCCATGGAATGTTGTCACCTACTGTTGGGTAGACCATGGCAATTTGATAGAAGGGTACTGTATGATGGGTATGCTAATACCTACACCATCAAGAAAGATGGGAAGACTATTTTGTTGATGCCATTGCAGGAAGATGCTGCAGCACAGGGGGCAGCCCAAATCATTTTAGTGGGAAAGAAGGAGTTTGTGCAGAAGCCTATAGGAGCAGGCATAAAGGCAGTTGCGGACACTGCAGGGAAAGGAATTGTTAAGGACAACAGGTTGAAGAAAGTTTCAGTTGTGACTGACAGAGGTCAGCAGCAGGTTCAGAAATAGGTTTGCAAACAGCAACCAGTTGAGAGGAATGACAAGGATGTTGTCATAGTTGGGACTATTGTTTGTCCTATAAAGGTTGAAAGAAAGATAGAGTTGAACATTGCAGAAGTTCAAGAGGCAGTTCAGACAGAGGTTCTGGTCAGACAACCTGACAAACACAAGGTATGTGAGAGAAGGGCCTACATTGACAGGCATGAGGATTTACTTGCTAGAAAGCAAGTTACAGTTCAGAAGTCTTGGAGCAGCCGAGAGCCAGCAGAGGACAAAGCTGGAACAGGTCAAGACACTGCAAAGACAAAGTGTAAAGGTGGAGGACTTCCACAACCTAACTCATGGGACATGAGTTCTTTTCTGTTGGGGAGTATGGTGCAGGAGCACCTACCTGACAGTTGGCCTCCATGAGGCAGTTAGTTTGTTTTAGGTCTGGTTAATATTTCTAAGAAGGTCTTATAAGACCAATGCATGTAATAAGGTCATGTTGACCAGACTTTACTATTTTTAGCTAGTTTGTTAGGACAGCTGTTATGCTGTATGTCCGGTTGGATCTCCCAGCCGCCTGGAGAGCTCCCAGCCGCTTGGAGTAGGGTCGGTAGTACTCGCAAGAGATCCTATTTTATGCATTAGGATCGGTTGATTTTAGACATTGCTTTGAAGAGGAGAGACAGAGTGAGGCAGAGGGAGAGACTGAGTATTGTAATTGCATCTGTTGAAATCAATAAAGAGATCCTGTTTGTGTTCATTCTCTGTTGAATTCCATTGTGTGATCGATTTGCTGTTCTGGTGGTTGCATGGATTCGCTGATCCACTCCACTGGTTGATTCGTCGAATCGGTGGAATGGCTGTGTACCATAGGTTAGGATTTAGTCTGCATTTTGTGTTTGTTTGCATGCAGGTGTGCAGGATCGTCGTCGTGATGTGTTGAGAACCCTAGCATGGGCATGTGCTAGGTCGTGCTGATAGTTAGAGTCTGGAAAGTTGTCCAGGAAGCAGATCGGGTCACCTCAGGAGGTTCGGTGGATTGGAAATTCGCTAAGGTTGGAAAATCCATCGCAACGGCATCATCAGGATATTTCTGTATATATCCTGCAGTTACTTCGGGCGTCATCCGAGTAGATGGAGGTGAGCATGATGCAATCATTTGCATAAGGTGAATGCATTTCGGGGTGATCATCATTAGGTGTTGCCGAGGAGGAACGTATCGGCATAAGGTAGAAGATCGGGTTGATAAAACCATCGCGGGCCGATAAGGTTAAGTTTGGCCGACAGCAGGATATTGAAGGAGCTGCATGTGACGTCATCGTCATCAGGATATCGGGGTGACGTAAGCATCGAAGGAAAGGTGCGTAAGGAAAGGTGCATGAAGTTGTCGTCATCAGGATATATGGAGGGAACAGGATATTTTATATCCTGCTGATGAACATGATGTTGAACATCATGATGCTGCAGAAAGAGGTTGGCGGTAAGATGAACAGTGAACGTCAGGAGGATGTTTGCGCTTGCCGAATGTGATGATGCTGCCGATAGCCAGATATGATGATGCTGCTGACAGGCGAAAGGTCGAAGGTTTGTCTGCAGGAGGATATCGGTCGGCAGAGAAAATATGATGATGCTGACAGTGTTAAGGGAAATATGATGATGATGAAGGGTTGCGGACATACATGCTGTATGTCAAGGTTTTAGTGTGGATGCCTCTGCATCACTATACATGATGGGAGAAAGAATACTTACACTATAGTATCCAATGGGAAGAAAATCACCTTGATACCTTTGGAAGATGAACATAAGAGTGAAGTATCTGTGAATCCTAGAATCTATTTGGTTGATGGAAGGAAATTTCTAGATGGATTGAGACATGAGAATATGTGTTTTTTTGTTTGATCCCTAAGAAGCATGGAACCCTAAGTATAGAGACTGAAGAATCACAACCAAAGGAGATAACTAAATTGTTGATAGAGTATGAAGATATCATATCAGATAATGTACCTGAAGGATTTCCACCAATCTAGAGTATTATTCATCATATGGATCTTATACCTAGAGCTAGTTTGCTTAACAAAGCAACACACCAAATGACACCAGTAGAGAATGTAGAATTGAATAGATAGATACAAGAATTGTTGAGGAAAGGTTTAATCAAATAATGTTTGAGCCCTTGTGTAGTACTTGCATTGCTTACACTGAAAAAATATGGAAAATGGAGAATGTGTACAAACTCTAGAGTAATCAATAAGATCAAAGTTAAGTATATATTTACATTGCCTAGGATGGATGACATTATGGACTATTTTAGTAGAGAAAAGTATTTCACAAAGATAGACTTGAAGAATGGATACCATCATATCAGAATCAGAGAAGGAGATGAATGGAAAACTACATTTAAGACAAATGAAGGATTGTATAAGTGGTTAGTGATGCTTTTTGGATTGACTAATGCACTGAGTAATTTCATGAGATCAATGAATGGAGTTTTGAAGAAATTCTTGGGTAAGTTTGTTATAGTATACTACGATGATATTCTAATTTTTAGTAAGACAAAGGAAGAACATTTGTGGCACCTTAGACAAGTATTGCAGAGACTAAGAGAAGAGAAATTGTTGATAAAAATCAAGAAATGTAGTTTCATGAAGGAAGAATTGGTATACTTGGGATTTGTGATTTCTATGGAAGGATTGAAGATGGACCCTAAGAAAGTTAGAGAAATTGTTGAATGGCCAACACCTAGAGGCATTGGAGAAGTCAGATCATTTCATGGATTATCTAGTTTCTACTAGAAGTTTATTAGAAATTTTAGTTCAGTATGCACATCTATGACATAGATAATGAGAGGTGATAGAAAGGACTTCAAGTGGACACCAAGAGAAAATAAAAGTGTTGGAGCAACTAGTGTTAGCATTACCATATTTCAACAAAGTATTTCAAGAGGATTGTGATGTAAGTGGAAATGCAAAAAGAGCAGTGTTGAGTCAAGAAGGTAGACTAGTAGCATATTTCAGTGAGAAGTTGAGTGAAGCAAGGAGAAGATATTTAGTTTATGAAGGAGTTCTATGCCATAATGCAAGATTTGAAGAAGTGAAGACATTATTTTTTACCTAAGGAATTTGTGTTGTATTCAGATCATCAAACTTTACAATATTTGAATAGTCAAGGAAAGTTGAATCAAAGACATATGAGATGGGTAGAGTTCATGTTGAGTTATACATTTTTATTGAAACATATGATTGGGAAGTGAAACAAAGTTGTAGATGCATTGATTAGAAGAAGGAATTTGTTGACAGAGATGAGAGTTGAAGTATTAGGTTTTGAAGAATTGAAGCACATGTATGATGTAGATCTTGATTTTGTAGAACTATAGAAAGCATGTAAGGAACCTATTGTGATAGATAGAAGTAAGTGGTTAGATTATTTCATTCAGAAGGATATGTTGTTCAAAGGAAATTAGTTGTGTATACCTAAGAGTTTAATGAGAGACAATTTAATAAAGGAAAAAAGTGGTGGATTGGCAGGACATTTTGGAATTGACAAGATAGTGGCTTTGGTAAGTGAACATTACTTTTGGCCTTAGATATATAAGAATGTAAGGAAATTTGTATAGAGTTTTAGAGTATGTCAAGTTGCAAAAGAGAGTAGTCAGAATACTAGTTTGTATAACTCTTTGACAATATCAAAGAGACCTTGCGAAGATATAAGCATGGATTTCATATTAGGATTGCCAAGAACACAGAGAGGACATGATTCTGTATTTGTAGTGGTGGACAGATTTTCAAAGATGGCACATTTCATACCTTGTAAGAAGACAAATGATGTAGTGCATGTTGCTGACCTATTTTTCAAGGAGATTGTGAGATTGCATGGATTACCTAAGAGCATAATTTCAGACAGGGACACAAGATTCATTGGATTTTTTGGAGGACATTGTGGAAGAAGATGAAGATAGATCTAAAGTTCAATTCATCATTTCATCCATAGATAGATGGACAAATAGAAGTGGTAAATAGGAGTTTGGGAAACTTATTGAGATGTTTGGTAGGAGAGAAGGTAAGAAATTGGGATCTAATTCTACTACAAGTAGAGTTTGCATACAATAATCCAGTGAATAGGAGTAAAGGGAACACTTTTTGAGATTGTGACCAGAACTAAACCTAGAGGAGTTGCAGAGTTGAGAGACATCAGTATGGAGAATAAGAGAAGTGTAGAGGCAGAAGAATTTGCAAGGTATATGGCGATAGTGCATAATCAAGTTAAGAAGCATTTGAAGGAAATGAATAGCAAGTATAAGGATTAACAAGTAGATGAGAAGAGGAGACACAAAGAATTTTTAGTTAAAGATGAAATAATGGTACATCTAAGAAAATAGAGATTTCCAATAGGGACATATAACAAGTTGAAGATGAAGTTTGGACCATGTAAGATACTCAAGAAATTTGATTCAGGAAATGCATATGAAGTGGAGCTACCAGAGGCATTGGGTATATCATCTATATTCAACATTACATACCTATATCAATATCATGAAGGGGAATCAAGTGATAGCATTGAAGAGTATTTGAATGATTAGTTACCATAGAAACAACTAGAGTAGATAGAGGACATCGTGGACAAAAGAGTTGGATGTAGTACCAAAGGAAAGTGATACAAAGAATATCTAGTCAAGTGGAAAGGTAGACTGGAAGAAGATTCATCTTGGATTTCTCAGGTTGAAGTAGACTACCTTGGTTTTCGTCTAGCCCTAACAAAGTGAGGGACTCACTTTTTTAACAACCCTGGGTGTCTAATGTAGGTGCATCACAGGTTGCAAAGCATTTTGCATCAACCAAAAACATTTTGTATTCTCTTTTTTCTTTCATTTTCAGTTTAGTTCAGTCAGTTGTAGTTTCAACATTTTGTACCATATTTTTCTACATCTTCATATTAGATTTCATGGAGCATGGAATTTACATCTACATGTCATCATCTACATCATTCAAATTTCTGGTCATTTGGACTTGTCTGCTAAAAGTTATTGCTATCAGAAGATCACTTGTTTTCATAGAACAAAGCATGCAAGCAATTAGTTGAAGGAGGTCTGTAGAACACTTTTGTGACTTGCAGAGATAAATGATACATGCCACATGACACATAATGATTAGATAGACCTTCCTTAAGGTCTGCACCTTGATTCATGCATTTGTGAAGCATTACCAAATATTTAGGCCTAACCTATTGGTTTCTACATGTTACATTCCTTCATTGGAGTTTGTAACCTTTCTTGGCCAACGTGGAGGATTTCATGAGCTTGCAGATGATATATATAGTTCTCTAAGATGTATTAGGAAGTTAGTTGATTTCATGAGATAGATAGGATATTCTTTTTGATAAGGCACCTCAATGTCATAACTTGCATATCTGTTGTAACTAGAATCAGGCCTATGAGCCCTTGTGATTGTAGCCCACATGTTGCCAGAATATAAACATTATGAATATATGATATACTAAGCATTTGAATCTTCCATTGCATTCTATATTTGTGTTGTTTCTGTTGTGTTTTTTCTAGCTGCATGGTTTGGAAAGTTCATTCTAAGAACCCTCTAACTGTGACTGCACCACTCCTTCCTGTAAAGGTGGAGAAATATGGACAATAAATTCCCTTGGCCTATCCCTAAGAAATAGTTAGTACATATATTTGTCCAAAATTTGAATCCTAAACTTGGATTCCATTTGTAAATACAATGTGCTAACTCCTTTGGATAAATTATTTCCAAGGGAACCAGCATCAAAAAATCCCTTATCTCTAAAGGACTTGTAAAAATATTTAAAGAAAAAAATGACAACACCCCCACTTCAAATGACAAGCCCCACTTTTGGGCTAAAAAAAATGTTGTCAGTGATGGTGTTATGGATGCCAAGCATGTCCAAACTATCCAAACACCTCTTAATATTCCAACGCTAACAAAGAACATTCCCTCCCCTCAAAGGAACAACCAAAACAAGACTTTGTACCCAAGTGTAGATTCACTCCTTTGGGAGAACCAATCAAATCTATCCTTAAGAAACTTGTCCAAAGTGGTTTAATCACATTACCTAAAGCTAAACAATATGATGATCCCACTTTCAAACCCTTGAGGTATAAAGATAATGAATATTGTGAATACCACATAGTAAAAGGACATAAAACACCTGGTCCATGAAGTTCAAAAACCTCATCCAAAACCTCATTGATCATGGAGATGTTGTCATACATGATGCTCCCAAACCCACATCAAATAAAGACCTTAATATTTATATAGATCCATTCCCACCTCATGGTAAGGGAAATAATTCCATTAAAGGTAAAGGTGTCAATAATATGTATATCAATACGATTCCTATTTAATAGGAAAATGAAGAGGATTTGTTTAGGGTTGATTATGATAATTTGTGTTAATCCTCCTTCACCACTAAACATTCAAGGACTTTCAGCTGACTAGAGGAACCTACTACGGGTCTTCTACCACTTGGAACATAGGAGAAGATTGGAATTGTGTGATTTAGTTGTTCAATTAAGCCCAATTATGCTCAAAACGCTAATTACGCAAATTTGTGAACAAATGGACAAATTATAGAAAATGATCGCACACAGAGATATCAAATAAAAATCAAATGCATACCAGATTTCAAAGTTTAGAAAATGGAAAGGTTAGAACTAATGAGCAGGCAACCTAGTCCAGTGCCACAGTTTCTATCAAGATCTGGGAATCTTATCTGCAACCTGTTCCTGCTTTTCCATAGATTTTCTTGTTGCGGGACCCAGAGGACTAATGAGTGGGAACCCAAGTCCAGGTCCCTATTTTCTTTTCTGGTCTACAATTTTGATAGATTACACTGTTCTCCTACAACTCCACTTTTTATGCTTTCACAACTTGTAACCTACAATCATGAAAAAATGGGTTGGGGGTTGTGGTGTTTAGAGGTTTGCCTCAGTCAAGCCCCGAAGAGACATTCAAGTCTTCCAAACATGATTGTCAGATAAAGAGTGTGTATCCCTATGGGATAGAGGAAAAATCCAAATGATAAATGATATAAAACACAATTGATATCACCTTGTAGTGAAGATCTCATGGAAGGAAGATGCTCTTCATGCCATGAGGAGATGGATACCTAATCTACAAATACAAACACAAGAACAACACAAATTCTGCTTTGCAACACTATGAATGCCTTGAATTACTTTCACAAAATCTCTTGAATCAAAATTTCCATCTAATTTCCATCTAATGTCCATCTAGTCTACAAATGATAACCTAATCATGCTTATATATGCAACTACAAACATTCCCGCTAAGAATTTCATAATTCAAACTTACCGTGTTGGCATAGGACCTAAATAATGGTCATAAACTGACACTTTGAAATTGGTCTTGAACTTAAATAGGGTAGGAATCAGGTGCGGGCACCCAAGTCCTCCCCCTATTTTAGGCAGTATTTTTGTTAAGTGCATCCCCTAAGTCCTATTTGCCATGAAACTTGGGGTTTTCTCATCGGGAGTCATCAAAATCATGCAAGATGCTCTAAATGCATTCTGAAGACTAGGGAGCTAAACCTTAATAGGAAAAACCCCCAAGGTTACTTTTTTTGACATAACATTAATCCCCCACTTTAATGTATGTATAAATACAAGGACAATACATGCATTATGTCATGCCCACATTTCCCATGTGGTCACGACACACAAACATACGTGTCATGTCCACATTTATCATGTGGTCATGACATGAACTACAAAAAACTTTTCTACTTTTCCCTAGGAACCCACTCGCACGCATTTGTGTGCTCAGTAGAAATATGCATAGGCGTAGACATGCCATCGTAACTATGATGGTGAAGGTCATCTAGGGGTTATGCGACATGAAGGGTATCGCTTCTAGGGTTAGATTGATTTAATCTGAACCCTAAGTTTCCTATGTGAAGATGGATTTGCCTGTAACGAATCCTGATAAAACTCAGATCAAAAAAAGATTAAACAATATGGTAAAATGGCACGTGAATCAAGTGGAAAGATGGAATGGAAAAGATAAAATATCACATACAAAAATCCCTAAGATTCTAGAAAAATTTTGGCAGCATAACACGTTTTCGATAAACACAAAAATAAATTTTAAATAAAACACCAAAAGGAAAAAATAATTAAAATAAACGATTAAATATTAAATTAACTTAGAAATAAAATCATCAAAATAAAGTAAAATAATAAAATTAATTTAAAATGACAAAACGTCAATTAAATTCAACCGAAAAATCGAGTTCGTTATTAAACATAATTTTTGGCATTATTTTTAATATCTCACTAAAAAATTAATGGATGAGGGAGGAGAGTTTAATTAACTCCCCTCATAAAATTAACGATAAAATAACTCAATAATTAAAATTGATAAAAACTTCCGCCAAGGAAAATTGAAATCAATAATCCCATTAAAGTGAATTTTTTTTTTTTAAAATGCAAAATTGATCCATTCAAAAATTATAAATCAATGTAGAAGAAAATTCCCAAGAGATAAATAAAATCAAATGGGGAAAAGAGGCTTAATAAAATAAAATGAAATTTTGAATTTAAAACCTTCCTCACATTCCTCTCAAGGAAAATATATATTTTTAATACTAAAATGAGAAAAAGCCCTAATCTAAATTAACACTTTTTATTTTTTATTTTAAGGAAACCCTATTCTCACAATGAAATGGGTTTCTCCATTGCCCTAAAATCATTTCACTCCTCTTTTGTTTTCCTCATGTTTTTATTTTGCCTTCTCTTTTTTTTTGTGTGTGCAGGTAGGGTTTTGAGAAGCCATTGGAGTTTCCAAGGGAGGAGCTTGCTGCTCCATTAACCAATGTTAAACTCAGCAATGCTATTTTTTTTTTTAATTCTTATTTTCTGTTTTGCAGGTTTGGGTTTTAACCAGAATGGAAGCCATGAATGGGAGACTACCTCCCATGAGGTATGCATTCAGGTATCAATAGATCTTCTCTCTGTGGGTTAAAATCAGAATATAGTTTTTTCCCCCTTTTTTTTATACTAATCTAAATTTGTTTATCAAAAAGAAACCACAGAAAAAAGATGAAATTATTCTCATTGAGCAGGATCTGGGAGTGGAGAGGGTTTGAGGGGGGGGTGTGGGGAAAGAGCCTCCTTCCCCACACTCCTTCACAAAAGCAGAATTGTTGTGGGTGGCGTCATGGCCCACAGTCTGTCATAATAAATATATTTTTTTAAATATATATATTTTTTTTAATATTTTTTTTTAAACTATAAAAGGAATACCAACCCTACTCAGCATATTGTTAAATGTATACTATATTTTTTTTTAAACATAATATATATTTGTTAACCAGAAAACACCCATTATGTTTATCTGGACATTCATTACATAAATTTTCCTTTTTATAAATATATAAACAGCATATAACTTTAGTAGTTTCTTTAAATACCCAAAAAAGAAATAAAAAGCAATAGCTAGGTTTTAATCAATTCTGAAAATTAATGAAACAAACAAATGCATTTCTCTATTTATATGTAAATATTTACTAACACTACACAAAAATAGAAAATACATTTCCTTCCTCTCAACTCCACCAGAATAGGCAAGAACAACATTAAATAATAAGGAATGCATTTCTTTTCTTTCATTTTCAGCAAGATCAAATAGAAACTCTAAATACTATGCTTTTTTTTTTTTGAAAGAATAATGGTAAAATTATATCTATGTCTATTTTCCCATGCATCTCTCTATACAAGGCTAGTTTCATAATTAGGGAAATAAGCTATTTCAACCCCAATAACTAAAAATTACATTGAGTAATTAGTTACAGCCAACTACATGACAATAACATAGAATCTTCATACAAAATTACAATGCAACAAGGCCACAATGGCCAAGCCTCCAAACCGCTTTTTGCTCAAGTAAAGAATACTTTTCATACCACATATATTACAGCCAACTCATGGCAAAAATAACCAAATAATCTTGTACAAAATAAAATGGAATGAGGCCACAATGGCCTTGGCTTCAACAACCATCACGAGGAGACTATATGAACACCCAAAAGAGCTCCAAAACAACTCCATCTCTTCACTTAAAAAACCTACAATAAACACAACCACAAGAACAACAAAACTAGCCACTTTGAAAAGCTTTCCTCCCTACCATAGACCCGCAAGAGGGTCACCCTCAAGCTAGGGAGGTAGGGATTTCACATAGGGTTCTGTTGATGATTACAATATACAGCCTTCTAGCCCTCCTTCTAGTGCCAGAAAACTGTTGATGATTACAATATACAGCCTTCTAGCCCTCCTTCTAGTGCCAGAAAACTGTTGATGACTGTTTTGATGCAATCATAACAATAAGTTAAAATTCACATAAAATGAACTGAAACTATACTTGAAAGATAAGAAGGAATCATTTGAGATTCAACTAATCCCAAGTCTACAATGGTTCGGTTGGTCAAGTTCAGTTGGTCAATGTGAAGCTGTAATGTTCAAGGGGCCTTACGTAGTTTAGGTTTGTTTGATGGCTTACTGGACTAAGAATATGCAAAAAGGTCATAGATTTCAACAAGTATTCTGTTCATTTGCATACAAGTGTTACCGGGCTGCAAGTTTTTAGATGGCTTCCTTGAATTTTTGCAGCTTTCTTCTTTATCTATTTATGAAAACTATCTACTTATGGCTCTGTTATACATGCTTCTTCAAATTTGAGACAATTTCCTTTAGATTTCTATGTTTTCAGCTAAATATTTCAGATGGGTTGGGAAAAGTTAGAAAGATCTAATCTATACCTCATTAATCTACCGAAGGATCTAATTGTTTCTGTTATGCACTATGTAAATACCACAGTAATTTGATCAAATCCATAGTAAAAACCTTAAATGTAAGTCCTGAGCATTTTCACAAACATACATTTAAAATTGCAAGCTCTCAAAGAAAATATTTCAAAACACAAAGAAGAGCAGGAGAACACTCAGAAGATAGATGCAGAACTCCAGATTCTATTGTATTAGAAACGAATAGTCATACATGATTTACAATGTAGGAATGACTCTTAGTTTCATTGATCATACTACAGAGAACTTACAAGCTTTATAGATACAGTAAGGCAGCCAGACATTCCACGCGCACCTTACTGTAGACAAACAGGCGACCTCCTTCTTCTACTTCTAAACTATGCTAACTTGCTGTATGCTTCTAAAAGAAAAAAAAAACTGTTGTAGCCACTGTTGTTTTTCTAAAATCCCTGTTGTAAAGTATTACAGTGTAGAGAGGCACAATATAAAGACATTCTGATTGTCCTCACTACAGCAAAAAACCTAACTGAACCCCTGGTTCAAACCCTTGGTTACAACAATAAATACAGGTGAACCAGTTCTCAAAAATATCTCTGAGCAGTGTCAAATCTGGGTGAAATATTGCCCCTTCTGAGAAGTTCCGGCAGCTGGGTAATAACTTCTGTTTGTCTGTTGCAGTAATACCCTCAGCTGCAACCTTGTTCTTTACATGAATGGCCTTGACTTTTCGCATTTCATCCTTATCTTCTTGCTCCTGAGATCAGATTTCCTTCCTCCATGAGGTCACTGTGTTGACTTTCCAGCTGCTTCCTCAACTGCAAGCCTGCAAGACAAGACAAGCAATAAGTATTTCATTTATCACATAAACAGCATGAAATTAAATAAGCGTTTAAACCCAGGTGAATGTGCAAGATTGTGGAAATCGGATCCAGAATACTCTCAAAATGCGTCCAAAATGCGCTCAGACTGCTCAAGATTCATCTGGTCAACTATCGCTGACCGGGAAAATGCCACAGGCGCCAAAAAAAAACACTTTAAAATTCCACCGCCTCATTTCCTGCCCATCGGCATGACCATCGCTATCGGCGTGTCAAAAAACATGCTCGTCGACATTCACTTCATCATCATGATATTCTGGAAATATGATGCTCTCCTTTCTGAGAAGTTCCAGATGACGTCATCATGATATTCCGCTTCTGCATATTGGAGAAAAGAACAACATCATCATCATCATCATGTTGAAGAAGAATAGGAGGATATGAATATGATCATGCTGCCGAGGAAAGGAAAATGATGGTGATGTCATCATGATATTCGGGCTTCATTGAAATGCTAAAGATGACGTCATCATCATTTTCAGTTAAGATCAGGGGATAATTGTGATATCGGGTCACCTAAGGAGCATGATCAGGATGATGAATGTAATATGATCCTTTTGCGGCCAAGGTAACCCTCTCGAAAGATCATGATGATGATCATCATCATCATATTTGGGGCTTCTGTCGAACTTAGAATAAGACGTCATCATCATATTCGGGAACCGGATCGTGCTTTGGAAAATATCCTGCTGAAGGGAAAATGTGATGATGATGATCATCAGGATATTAGCTTCTTCGTTTTTCAGATCGGGATGACGTCATCATGATATCCGGAGCCTTTGTTAAACTTAAAACATGACGTCATCATGATATCTCGCCAACCGGATCATGTTTGGGAAATATCCTGCCGAAGTGAAAATGTGATGATGATGATCATCAGGATATTTTCAAAAGGTTGTATTTCATCGGCAGGAGGACTTCACGAAATATCGGGTGAACAAACAAGATCATGATGATCTTGACAACAAGACAAGATAAAAATATGATGATGATGATCCTCATCGAATTATCATGATGACATCATCATCATATTTCGTTTTCGGAGCACAAGGATGAGTTGAGGTCATCATGATATTTGCGCTAGGGTGATATTGTAAATATGATCATGCTGTTGAGGAATGCAATATCGACTTCTTCTGAATAGATAGGGTGATCATCATGATATTTCGCTAACCGAAGATCAGGAGGATATGAAGATGATGATCCTCTTTATCGAATTATGATGATGATGTCTCCATCACTTAGCGAATTTCAGCGAATGACCCTCGTGAAAGATCAGGATGATGATCATGATGTTGCAAAAGGAGACCAGGAGGATATGAAGTCGTCATCATCATATTTCAAACTTCAGTAAATCTCATGATGATGACCTTGCGATAGGATTATAACATGCGCATGCAAATATGCTGAAGGTGGATTTTCTAAATTAGGGTGATCAGCATGATATTACAAGATCAGGTAATGTTAAAATATCATGATGATGCTCGCGATACAAAAGGCCACTCGATGGGGGAAACTTACCGAAACTTAAAGTTGATGTCATCATGATATTTGAACCTCAGGATATTATCGGGGGGGTTCAAATATGATGATGATGTCTTCATACAGCAAAACCAAGTTTATAAAATATGACGCTCCTAAGAAAATCATGATGCTGCATAATGCGCATAAGGCCATTTGACGGGTAAAGGGCACTACCACCTAAGATTGACGTCCGGATATTGCGACTGCATGATTTTTATCGGGTGATAGACCAAGATCATGATGACCTTGACAACATGACTTAGGATATAAAAATATGATGATCCTCCTTCGAATATCAGGTTTGACCAAAACTTTGACCGTGCATAACTTCCACATATGGACGAATTTTCAAGTGAAGTAAAAGGCAAACCTGCTTGGAATTTCAAGCTCTTTCTAAATATGAGGTCACAGTAACAAAATATGAACTTTGACAAACTAACCTCATGATGATGACCTACCTCATCATATATCATGATGATGATGCACCCGACCTTCATTTTTACCAAACCGCCAGAAAGCAGAAAAACACAAGTAGAAGCAAAAAGCAAAACATCAGCAGGGGTCCCCATTTTGCTAAGGAGCATAATGGGGCATGTTGTGAACATCACAACAGGTTCCATTCCACAACAAGATCAATCACAATAACACAAAACAGAACAACCCCATAGGTTTTATACATAACTTAACTCATATAAATGAGCTTGGAGAGGGTAGGGAATAGACCTCTCAACTTAAAAGGGCTCCCAAATTGTAAAAGAAAATCCCAACACATGGCCTCAAGCCAAAATCTCCAAAACACACCAACCTCCACAAATATCACATAAATTCTCCATGGCACTCTTTCCATTCAACATTTTCCTCCACAAATAAAAGCCCTCAAGGCACAAATACAACTGTGGAAGAGCCTCCAAGGATTGTTCCTCTCCCCTACCCATACAAGTTGAGCATTACCTCCATTGGAGGTGCTCTCACCATAACACCCATCCCAACATCACAATACAAAACCACAAAACAACTGCAAACTAAAACACCACACATTATATAAGCAAGGTTGAGATCACAAGTTAAGAAGCCTACCTTACAAGCCCTTATAATGGAAGAAGTTTGGTGAAGAGCTCCAAGCCTTCCCAAGCCTTCCAATTTCAAGAATTTCTCCCAACTCCTCCAAAACTAGAAAAGATACTAAAATTTGCAAGAACTCTCCTAAAATTGCAAGGAAGAACTAGAAAAGAAGAGCCCCCTTCTCCTCAACAAAAGAAGATAAAATAGGCCATAATTTTGGCCTTGAGGAATGAGAAGGTGACACTTGTCACCTTCTCCTTCCTCCTCCCATGCCACTTGCAAGGGAGAGGAAGTGTGAGGATGACAAGTGTCATCCTCTCATTCCCTCTCAATCCTCACCTCATCCACTTGTGCTCTCACACAAGTGGGGGGGACAAATGGTGAGTTGTATTCCCACTCACACCTCCAAGAAAACAAGGGTCTTGGAGGAAGCACCCACTCACACCTCCATGAAAACAAGGGTCTTGGAAGGAGCACCCACTCACTTGGGAAATGATTCCCAACTTTGGGATGGGAGATGAGTCCTTCCCAAGGCATGGCCCATCCCCCATTTTCCTTATTCCAAGAAATTGTCACTTAAACTAACCCATGGTTTAGGGTGACCTAAGGTGAGTCAAAACTAGGGTTAGATAGTCCAAGTTGACCCTAGACTCATGGTTAACCACCTAGGGTAACTTTTGGGACCCTAGGGTTCATGAAAAGGGTTAAAAATCTACATTTAAATGGCCAAAGAAAAATAATAAAAAAACCAAGTGGCATAAATCAAATAAAATTTTACAACACTTAATATTAATCAAAAATAAGAAAAAGAAAGGGTACTAAGGCTAAAAATACTTAAAATTAAACCAAGCACAATAAATCATCATTCAATTACACACGTGATCCTTATCCCTCCTGGGAATGGATCGGCTTTACAGGGAATAACATGGTGTGAATCCTACCTCTGATTTCTTGTGGCTAGGGAATGTGAATCCTGCACATCTTGATCAAGTGTCAGTTCTGTCATGCAAAGTGATAGCCAAAGCAACTGGAATTAAATTCATACAATCAAATACATCAATAAACATCTATACATAAATCCAAATTAAACTGCATTTTCCATCATATGACAAATAGTTCATATTACATAAATAACTAGAATCTCATAGCAAAATAACATCTAATATAAATCCCATATATCGAACCACAACATATCATCCAATATGACTGAATCAAATCACATCTATCAAATTAGTGAGATAAAACATCAAGTCTGCATAATGAAACATAGTCACTAAGGTCTAATAGTGTCTTCTACTGGATAGCATAATGAAAATATGGAAGGTAAAATAATCGGCCTCACACATTAAAGTATGGTCAACAAGCACAATAAACATGCCAAAGCAGGAAGAAGACATGCCAATCATAGAGAAAATAGTAATAGGCATGCAAAACATGGAGAAGATAGTTACAGTCATGCAAAACATGGAGAAGACATCATTGAAGACATGCAAAACATAGTGAATATAGTGAAGACAATGATGGTTTTGTTTTTCTTTTTCTCATATATATATGAAATGCAGATGCAAGTACAAGGAAAGTTAAAACACCACCCATAATGCAGGAGGGACTCATCACCACCAGTCTTTAAGTCTACATATGGGGCAGTAGACCTGCCAAACAAAAACAAGCATGCCATACAAATCCCAAAGCATAGGAGGGACTTATTGCCATCGGTCTTTAAGACTATGCTTGGGAACAAACACACAATACACACACACTTGGAAGACATGGAGAAAACACGACAGACAATTGATGGAATGTTCCTATTTCTAGGTTCATCACAATCTTAGGCACATTACAGGCACACACCAATGATTGGGATTTGCCACAACAATCGCCAAAGACATTCTTAAGGGTTGAATTAGTCATAGAACAGCTCCCCACCTCCATAGAGGACTTTTTGAAAATGACAAGATGTACACTCTCCACAAGAAATACACCATCCCCACCTCCATAGAGGGCTTAAGATAAAAAGGATATACTTAATATCTCACCTCCACAGAGGGATTAAATGATTGTAGTAGATTTCAAACAAATCTTAGAGTGCAAGAGGAACTCATCACCACTAGTCTTTAAGACTACGCCTAAGAACAAACACTTTGCTAACATCTAAACAAACAACTTACCTTATATATGCCCCCACCTTAAAGTGGTTGATATCAAATACCGACATAAAGCACATTAAGGTAGGAAGAAAACACACAAGGGAACATGGACTCTCACAAGGCCCATGCCCCCTGGAGGTGACATGTACTTTATGATCGCCAACTATTCCCACAAACACATTCTTGCAAGAAAAGTGTTAACATCCATATAATCATGATAAACAACAATGCATAATACAAGATTCAAGATAGACAAAGTGCACAAAGCAGTAGTATTGTTTTGTTTTGTAAGTGTGATAAGATAGCATTAAGATCACACGGAGTGCTTCTACTAGCCAAGAGTTGGATAATATATAACAACCCCATCATCATATAGGAACTAAGTCCAATTTTTTATTTCTCACTAAAGGGACACTAGGTCTGCATTAGTATAATTTTTTTTTCATCCACCCACTAGATAGAAACACTAGAGGAAGGTAAACAATAAATCAAGAAAGGAGAAACAAGTACCTTAGGGACAGTCATGTAGGAGGGTGCCCCTAAGTCATCAACTGCAACTCTATGTCTATAAGACATAACACACAACAATGAAAATAGAGGAGAAGCAATATAGAATAATGATGATACAAATAGAAGAAGGGTCACAATAGAGGCAGTCTCCTAGTATCCTGGACATTACAAGAGAATCAAGGGTCATCCCAGGAGGCCTAAAAAACACATAACACATCACGGGGGAGACACATCACAAGAGATAAAAGGTTAGAAATACTTACTTGGTAGTACTATCATACTAAATTTTAGAAAAAGTGAATCTCTTGGCGAGGTACTCAATCAAGTTTTGTGTGAAGGTCGAGTGGTTCTTATGAGAGTCTTGTTTGTAGTTAGAAAATCCATGTAATGCTTGTTTCTAAAATCCTTGTGTAAGTGAGATCTTTTGTTTCTTGTGAGGGGGATAACCACTATTATTTCCAACTGATGATAATCATCTTACTCTTTTCTAATTTTTAGCTAGATTTCTTTGTTGAGTTCATCTACCATAGTGACAAGAATCATCTTGTACTATCTCTCTCTTTTCTTTTGTTATAATTACTTGTATCAGTTGTTCCATTTGTTTTTTTGATGCATTTTGGTTATATCCTAATCCTTGTAAAGATAACAGAGGAGGAACCTCAACATAAATTCCTTTTCTGTGTGGACGAGGTGGGTTATCCAACTTTTCCTTATCCACTTCTATTATACCCATGATGTTATCATATTCCAAGTAATCATCATAGTCTACTTCCACTATACCTTGTTCCATCATATTATTATCAGTATGCTTAGGGAAAGGATTAATAAAGATTTGTAAATTCTAATTTGATGGAGCAACTGACTTATTCCCATTGTCATTCACACCTGATGTACCTATATAACATTTGAGTTGATGAGGTCTTGTATTTCATGTTTAAGACACATACATCATTTAGTATCATGTCCTTGTATCCAATGATAATGACAAAAGGCATTAGCATCAAAATAAGGTCCTTGAGTTTTATTAGGATCCAAAGGATTAATCAGAGGAAGCTTCATAATATTATTACTCATAACTTGATTCATGATAGAATGGTAAGTCTTAGATATTAGAGTAAACTTTCTTTGTTGATATGCTGCCTTCTTCGGATTAGTGATAGCAGACACTTGAGAAAAGTTATTTGAATTCGGTCCATTAACCTTGATGAAACTCCTATTATTATTCCTCTTAAAGTTGTTTTGTGACAGTCCACCCATGGATTGACCAACTTGAGTTGATGAGTTTTGGTTTTCATACTGACTAGATGAAAGTTGATAATCACGAAAGGTGGTGCATAAATGTTGAAAGGAGTTATACTTCATCAAGAGAATCTTATCACAGATGTTAGGTTATAGATTTGTAATAAACACCTTCTAAACATCCTCATCTTTCATCTAATATTGAATTTGTGCATAGAGAACTTGATATCGACTAATAATCTTAGTTAATTCTTTTTCGGACCTTGCTTGCAATGAACTAAATCAATCAAAGAGACTTGTGGTCCAATGTTTGCTTGAAAATGTTGTAAAAATTGATCAACTAATTGCAAAAATGAGTGTATTGGATTCAGAGGTAAAGAGCAAAACCATTCTAAAGTAGTATCTTTGACAGATCACGGGAAAAATTTTGCTAACAAGTCCTCTTTAAAGTAGAAATCACTACACATAGCAGTGAATGCTACCACATGAGTATTAAGATCACCTTTTTCACCATATTTTTCAAAGAGAGGGGTCTCAAACCTCTCCGGACTAGGAGTTATCAAAATTGCATAAGATAGGGGATTATGAGCATGATAAGTTGGTATATTAGGTTGTGAAGAATTTGTCAAGTTTGTCACTTTTTGTTGTAAAGAAGTCATGCCTTGCAAAAGTTGGTTTAAGATGACATCATTGGGAGATGCAGTTTGCCATGAGGAATTAGAACCAAAGTGAGGAGGTGAATGAGCTTGAGTTGTGATAAGTGGAGGTTGTGAATAGTTCAATGGTGGTTGGGCATAGTGATAGGTGGAAGGTGGTTAAGAGTAGCTATATGTGATAGGTGGCTGAGAATAGGTGGGATGTAGAGGTGGTTGAGAACAAGTATTCATAGAAGAGGTCACCTTAGAAACCAAGTTCTGATAGCTAAATTCCACATATTTGTAATTTTGTGAACTAGTTCCATCATATACTCCAATGGTAGCATTACTACAAGCATTTGAATTAGTTGTTAAAATTGTTGATGTAAATGTAGACACTCCAGTAGTTGGTATAGGTGCCGATACTTACGTATGAGACGGTGATGACATGTTTTTGTTACCATTTGCACATTCAATCATTGCCATGATATTATTGTGTACAATATGTGTTAAACCTTGAATAACATTAATACCATCTTGTCCTTCTTTTATCAATTCTCTTATGTTGTGAATCACAGGTACAACTTCTTTCGCTATTCTTTCAATTTCAACAAATGCTTGAAAATTAGCTAACTCTTTACCTAGCTTGTTTATTTTCTCATTACATACATGTGCTACCACCTCAATAGTTTCATCAACATCATGAAATATTTGATCATCCATAGTGGTTGTATGAGGTATAATATCTTGCGAAATTGGTGTCTCTCCTTTTGTAAAGAAGGTATTCAATGGATTTTCAGAGGTAGGAATGTCGAATTCTTTAAAAGTGCTAGATCCCATGAGTCTTATGCTTCTTCTTAAAGGGATATTTCTATTGTGGAAGAATGTATAATACTCATACAAAAGAATGCAACACTTTATGCACAAACTAATAGAACAAACACAAGGAGCCAGAGATGTTTAAGATCCAAAATGCTTTAATTTTTTGACTTTTTTTAGAGCAAATAAGTGAAAGAAAAGGTGTTGTAAGGAATTTGATCAGGGGAAGAAAATAATATGGCTGATATCATTCCAATAAAACAATAATATCCTTCACAACACACTTTTGATACAAACCTAGAGTGATGACAAGTCAAAACCTAGTGAAAATACACTAAAATATGCAATTTTTCACAAATTTTGAATGCAAAGACACAATAAAAGAGGTGTTGTAAATAATTTTAGGAGGTTAAGTAGATTATAGCTGTAATATTAGTCATCTATAGCCATAAAATCCATCACAACATGCTTGGAGTGCAGATCTAGGTCAAACCCTAGTGAAAATATAGTCAAAATATGCAAATTTTCACCAAATTTTCAATGTAAGAGCCCAATAAAAAGGTGTTGTAAAGAATTTTAGGAGGGGAAAAAGATAATAACCCTAATAATAGATAATTAATGTAGAAAAATCCTTTACAAAATGCCTATGGTGCAAATATAGAGAGACAATAAGGCTAAAATCTAGTGAAAAATCAAAGTTTTCAAACCCTAGGTATGAAATTTTGCTAGCAAACCACTATGATGCAACACTACAGTTAGAAATCAGTCCTAATGAGTGTTTTAAAAGGGTAGTAAAATTTGAAACAAGATTTTGACTACAAACCCTAGCTAATGCAAAACTAGGTTATATGGAAAAATGCACAATTTCAAGCAATTTTTATCAATTTAAGCATGAAAATGCAATCTAAATGAATGATGAATGAAAATTTTATATATTTTAAATTAGATTTGATGATAATGATAGAAATTAATCTAAATTAAATTCCAACTAATTCAAATTATTTGAAAATGCAAGATAAAAATGCTAATAAATCTGAAGCAAAACACTTAACAAGGTGAAAAAAATCAAAAAACACGGGTTCAACAAATGTTAAATAGGAAAATGAAGACGATTTGTTTAAGGTTGATTATGATAGTTTGTATTAATCCTCCTTTCACCACTAAATATTCAAGGACTTTCAGCCGAGTACAGGAACCTACTACAGGCCTTCTATCACTTGGAACATAGGGGAAAATTGGAATTGTGTGATTTAGTTGCTCAATTAAGCCCAATTATGCTCAAAACCCTAATTATGCAAATTCGTGAAAAAATGGACAAATTACAAAAATTATCACATACAGAGATATCAAATGACAATCAAATGCATACCAGATTTTGAAGTTTAGGAAATGGAAAGGTTGGGGACTAATGAGAAGGTACCCTAGTCCAGTGCCACAATTTTTGTCAAGATTTTGTAATCTTATTTGCAACCTATTCTTGTTGTTCTGGAGATTTTCCTATTGCAGAATTTGAAGGAATAATGAGGGGATGCCTAAGTCCAAGTTCCTATTTTCTTCTCTGATCTACAACTCTGATAGTCTGCATTGCTCTCCTACAACTCCACTTTTTTTGCTTTCGCAACCTGTAACCTGCAATCATGGAAAAATGCGTTGGGGTTTGTGGTGTTTAGAGGCTTTCCTTAGTCAAGCCATGGAGAGACATTAAAGTCTTCCAAACACCATTGTTAGATAAAGAGTGTGTATCCCTATGGGATAGAGGCAAAATCCAAATGATAAATGATAGAAAACATAATTGATATTACCTTGTAGTGAAGATCTCATGAAAGGAAGATGCTCTTCATGCCATGAGGAGATGTATGCCAAATCTACAAATACAAACACAAGAACAACACAAATTCTACTCTACAACACTATGAATGCCTTGAATCACTTTCACAAAATTTTTTGAATCAAAATTACCATCTAATGTCCATCTAATGTCCATCTAGTCTATGAATGATAACCTAATCATGCTTATATATGCAACTACAAACATTCCCACTAAGAATTTCGTAATTCAAACTTATCATGTCAGCATAGGACCTAAATAATGGTCATAAACTAACACTTTGAAATTGGTCCTGACCTAAAATAGGGCAGGACTAGGGTACGAGCACCCAAGTCCTCTCCCCTTTTTCAGGCAGGATTTATGTTAAGTGCATCCTTTGAGTCCTATTTTCCTTAAAACTTTAGGGTTTTCTCATTAGGAGTCATCAAAATCATGGATTCTCTAAATGCATTCTAAAGACCTAGGAGCTAAACCTTAATAGGAAAATGTTGAAATATACTAGACAACTAAGAGGGGGGGTGAATCCGTTGTCACAAAAACTTAACTTCATATGAATATCAAACCATCAACTACTTAACTTCTGATAATCAGATTTAATCATGAAAGCATGAAACCATAGACTTAATCACAATCACACATTTAACACAATAGACACTAGATTTTAACATGGAAAACCGTAAAAAGGAAAAACTATTGTGGGCGTTAGCCCATAAAAATGTATGAGTTATAACAATACCAAAAAATAGAGGCTCACTGCCCAAATTGCTCACTACAAAGAATGACTCATTGCTAAAGGATGGCTCATTGCCAAGAGATGGTGAACTAATTTGCTAGCATCTACACTATGCTTGGGTTTAGTTCTATTGAAGCACAATATAACTTCTCTACTCTGCTCTTTTACACCTTTGCACTTATCTCTTCATTTTTCATATTCCACACTTTTACACAATTACAGTATAAGTCTTTATACAAGTCATCAACCTTGGAATCTACATCAAGGTCGGCAATACATTCATCAACTGTTGGAACAATCTCCGAGGTCAATATTACAAAAACATTCATAGAAATAGGTTAGGACCTAATATAGAAATTTTCTTAGGGAAAGATGTAAGAATGTATGTAGATCACATCGCACCTTAGCTAGGACTCAAATGCAATTCTTTATGCCATGACACACTTCCACAATCTTCAAAACATCTCCACAAATAATGAAATCAACTAGGTCGGCCAAGACTGGTGAGAATACTGTCTTCTAAGAACATTCTTCATCTATGATCCAACTTTCTCTTTGCAGACCAATCCAAGGGTAGGAACATGATCAGGAGACATCCACAAGCACATTGAAATCATTAGGAAACAACTGCACAACTTCTAATCACTCTATCAAGAAGATTCTTCAAAATGGAGCACATAAACAACACAACCAACTACTGTCATAAAGAAAAAATCACTTGTGGACAATCAAATCATGAACCATTGAAGTTAAAGGAACTTAGCATCATCTCAGACTTAACTCTAGAACTGTAGACTAAAATACTTCAATGCGAAGGAATGCAAAGCATAACACTTTCTCACTGTCACCACCAAACATACAGGAAAACTAGTTTTCACACTCGTGAACATAACTCACTCAAATCTTTATACCAGAGGCTCAAACTTGGAATATAACATCTTTATACAGACTTCTAAATAACTTCCAATCCTCAGAGAAAGATATTCATTCTACAGGAAATGTGGAGCAAACTTCTGGATTGTTCTTCTGAATACAATAAACTATTTCCATTGCAACACACTATTTCCACTAGAGGAGCTAATTTTCTCGATATCCTCAACATTAGGATCACTTACATAAGTAAATACAAAGCATCTCACTCCTTACAAGAAAGAAACAAATAAGAGCATAGTTGACACCAATGAAAACACAAATATGTTGACATCAATGAAAACACCGATTAGACACATACTTGCAACAATCTCTCCCTTTATCATTGATGGCAACATATGATGTGAAAAAATTGAAAAGACCATCAAGAAAAGATTCTCCCCCTTTCTCTTTACACATCTGCATTCTTTCTCCCCTGAGTTTTTCACATGATTTATCTCCCCTTTGACATCAATGGCAAAGGGCACATACTTGCATTCTACTTCTCTGATCCAACTAGACTATTACCAACACATCTATCTACTCCCCCTGAGAGGTAGCTCTCAAAACATCAATCTAGATCAAAGAATGAGACTTTGAACACCACTAGATTGATGCATTCTCATGCATCTTAGTTGAGGGTAGGAGGGGTAATGACCCCTAACTTTTCTTTGAGATACTCAAAAGTATCCTTGGGCAAAGGCTTAGTGAAGATATCTATAATCTGATCCTTTGTGGCCACATATTCCAACTTTACTTCATTCTCTATCACCTTTTCTCTTAGAAAGTGATACTTTATAGATATGTGCTTTGTCCTTGAGTGCATCACTGGGTTCTTTGAAATATGTATAGCACTTGTATTGTCACAGAAGATTGCGACTAGATCTTCATATACAACTCTTATGTCCTTCAAAGTCTACTTCATCCATAACACTTGAGTGCAACAACATGTTGTTGCAATATATTATGCTTCTACTATTGCTAAATAGATTGAGTCTTATTTCTTACTTAGCCATGAAACTAATCTATTACCCAAAAAGAAAGCACCTCCACTTGTACTTTTCCTATCATCAACATCTCCATCCCAATCAGCATCTGTATAAGTATGAAGAGTGAAATCATTATCCTTTGGATACCATAAGCCATGATCCAGAGTACCTTTTAAATACCTTAGGATTCTCTTAATTACCATCACATGTGATTCTCTTCGATCAGCTTGAAATCTTGCAAAAAGACAAACTATATGCATAATATTAGGTCTGGTTTGAGTTAGATAAAGTAATCCTCCAATCATGGATCTGTACTTCTTCTGATTAGTCTTAGGTGATTCATCAGTTTTGCTCAACTTGTAGCCAGTCACCATGGGAGTACATATCAGTTTAGAGTCTTCAATCTCAAACTTCTTCAACAACTCTTTCACATACTTAGACTGATATATGAAGATTCATTTATCTGACTGATTGATTTTTAGACCCAGAAATAAATTCATCTCACCAAACATAGATGTCTCAAACTCTTTCTGCATTTCACCAGCAAATTTCATACACATACTTTCATTGCCTTCAAATATGATATCATCAACAAAGACTTCAAAAATTAGAATTTGATCACCATTAATCTTGAAATAGAGATTACTATTAGCAGTACCTTTATTGAACCCTAACTATAACAAGTACTTATCCAACCTTGAATACCAGGCTCTAGGAGCTTGCTTGAGTCCATACAATGCTTTCTTCAACCTACATACCATATCACCTTGATCTACCAGTTGGAATCCTTTTGGTTACTCAATATAGACTTCCTCTTCCAACTTACCATTTAGAAATGTAGATTTCATATCCATCTGATACACTTTGAAATATTTTTAAGCTGCAAATTCCAGAAACATTCTGATTTCTTCAATTTGAGCTACTGGAGCAAAAGTATCTTCAAAATCTATTCCTTCAATTTGAGAATATCCTTTGGACCCAAGCCTTTCTTTATTCCTTACAACTTCTCCATTCTCATTCATCTTATTCCTGAAAACCCATTTGGTCCTAATAACATTTTTGTCAGCAGGTTTGGGAACTAATTCCCAAGTTTCATTCTTCTCTACCTACATTAGTTCTTCCTCCATTACTTTTACCCAATTTTCATCATTGCAAACTTCATTCACAGTTTCTGGTTCAACTATAGAGAGCAAATAGTAATTCACTTGTTCTTCTACAAATATTTTCCTTGTCAATACTCCTTTGTCTTTGTCTCCAATAATTTGATCTTCAGAGTGATTGATTCTTACATACCTGGGGGTTTTAACAACAACTTTTGGAGTCTTTTCTTCTTCATCTTGACTGTCTTCTTGTTCAACTTTTTCTTCATAAGTTATGGTAGCAGGTTCATCTAATTTATTGCCACTCTGATTGGATGTTCTTCCTTTGCCTTCATCCACCTTCACATTTGTACTCTCAACAATTTTTTTCAGCCTTTTATTGTAGCACTAGTAGGCCTTACTCTTGGTAGAGTATCCTAGGAAGATTGCTTCATCACATCTTGCATCAAATTTCCCTAGATCTTCATCTCTTCTAATATAGCATCTACTTCCAAGGACTTTGAAATATTTTACTATAGGAATTCTTCCATGCCACAATTCATAGGGAGTTTTAGTATCATTACCTTTCACTTGAACTCTATTTTGAATGTATATAGGAGTATGTATAGGTTCTTTCTAGAAGACTTTCAATAGACCTCCTTCCTTCATCATTGTTCTAGCAGCCTCTTAAACTGTCTTGTTCTTTCTTTCCACAACTCCATTCTACTGAGGAGTCCTAGATGCAAACAATTGTCATGTATTCCTTACTCTTCATAGAAAATGTTGAATTCATTTGATGTAAACTCATCTCCTCTATCAGATCTCAAGAATTTGATTTTCAGCTCTACTTCATTTTCAACCATTGCCCTATAATATTTAAACTTTTCTAGGGCTTCAAATTTGTCTCTTAGAAAAGTAACCCAAGTCATTCTAGAATAATCATCAATAAGCAACATGAAGTACCTGTCACCTTGTAGACTTCTTATCCTTGTAGGATGACATAGATCTGTATATACCAGATCCAACAAACTAGTAGAAAATTGCTCTTTGCTCTTGAAACTTGTTCTTGTTTGCTTCCCTAACTGACATTCCTTACACATTATATTGGAGGGTTTCACAAGTTTTGGTAAATCTCTCATAGTCTGACTTGAACTTATCTTTACTAAATTATCAAAGTTTATATGACACATCCTTCTATGCCACAACCAACTCTCATCTATTTGGGCTAATAAACAGTAATCATTAGTTCCTCTTAATTGATAGATGTTACCTCTAGTCTTCTTACCAGTAGCAATCATAGTTTTGGAGCTTTCCATGATCTTGCACACATTGTCTTTGAATCTCAAATCATAACCTTTGTCACACATCTGACCACCACTCAAAATATTATGCTTCAAACCCTTCACATATAGGACATTATCAATATTATGCTTTCCATCAAATCAAATAGATCTTTTTCTACAAATCTTACCAGCTGCATTGTCTCCAAACTTAATCAGTCCTCCATCATAATTTTCCAAACTCACAAACTTACTTTTGTCACCGGTCATGTGATGTGAGCATCCACTATCAATAATCCATTAATCCTTATCTTTCTCAACCTAAACAACCAAAGACTTTCTTTCACTAGTTTTTCTTCCTTCACACAACTAGCAGAATTAGTAGACATAGGATCTTCTTTAATAGCAATAAATAGGCATTCATTTGCACTAGTACTAGCATCATAAGAGTCATCATCAGTCACACCTTCATCATCAAAATCTCTAACCTAGTAGCATTTCTTTGGAGCTCTAGGCCTACTCTCAAATCTTTTCCTATTTCTTTCAATTATTTTAGGACATCTGGAAGCATAATGACCTACTTTACCACATGAGAAACATTTGAAAGGTAATTTGTCTTTGAACTTATCGAAACCTCTTTACAACCTGTCAACAAAGTTAGCTTCAATTTCATCAAAGTCATCATCAGGCTCCACCTTATATTTCTCAGCTCTAGAGATCTTTTCTAAAGTATTGGCTTTAAAAGCTATCTCAACTTTTAATAGGGCATCACCAAACTCTCTCATCTCAAAGGCTATAATATTTCCAAGAAATTGATCTCTGTCAATAGTTTTCACAGTCATTATTTCTTCAATTGTAGGTACCTTCTGACTATAGGACTTTGGTAGTGATCTAAAAAAATTGTCATAACTTCTTTATCACCAATGGTTCCTCCCATTAGTTTTATTCCATTAACACATTCATCAACCCTTTACATGAAGACAATAATGTTTTCATCTTCATTCATCTTTAAACTCATATTTTTTTAGGCCCTATAGCTTGGCTTCTTTTACAAAATCATCTCCTTCATACAGTTTTTCAACTTTACCCAAACTTCATTTGCAGTTTCTAGATCCATGACTTTTATCAATTTAGTGTCAGTCAAGGCACTTAACATGGCATCTCTAGCTTTTGTATTCAACTCAAATTCTTTGATTTCATCTTCAGTTGTCAAACCATTTTTAGGTATGGTGTATTCTATTTCTGTAACTTTCCACACTTTATAACCAAGACAAAGGAGATGGCTTTTCATTCGTACCTTCCATAAAGCATAATTTGTCCCATCAAACTATGGAGTTTCCTTTTTAAAAGACATCCTGGATCTTCCTCAAGCTGTTAGGCTTTCTTTTGAGGAACCTGCTCTAATACAATTTGTTAAAATACACAGGACAACTAAGAGGGGGGGTGAATTCGTTGTCACAAAAACTTAACTTCATATGAATATCAAACCATCAATTACTTAACTTCTAATAATCAGATTTAATCATGAAAGCATGAAACCATAGACTTAATCGCAATCACACATTTAACATAGTAGACACAAGATTTTTATGTGGAAAATGCTAAAAGGGAAAAACTATGGTGGGTGTTATCCCACAAAAATATATGAGTTATAACAATACTAAAAAATAGAGGTTCACTACCTACAGCACTCACTGCCCAAATTGCTCACTGCAAAGAACAACTCACTGCCAAAGGGTGGCTCACTACAAAGAGATGGTGAGCTGATTTGGTAGCATCTACACCATGTCTATGTTTAGTTCCATTGAAGCACAATATAACTTCTCTACTCTGCTCTTTTACGGCTTCACAATTTCTCTTTATTTTTTGCATTCCACACTTTTTCGCAATCACATTACAAGTCTTTATACAAGTCATCAACCTTGGAATGTACATCAAGGTCAGCAATACATTCATCAACCATTGGAACAATCTCCAGGGTCAGCATTACAAAAACATTCATTGAAATAGGTCAGGACCTAATACATAAATTTTCTAAGGGAAATATGTAAGGATGTATGTGGATCACATAGCTCCTTAGCTAGGACTCAAACCCAATCCTTCATGCCATGACACACTTCCAAAATATTCAAAACATCTCCGTAAATAATGAAATTAACCAGGTCATCAAAGACTAGTGAGAATACTATGTCTTCTAAGAACATTCTTCATCCACGATCCAACTTTCTCTTTGTTGACCAATCCAAGGGTAGGAACACGACCAGGAGACATCCACAAGCACATTGAAATCATTAGGAAACAATCGCACAACTTCTAACCACTCTATCAAGAAGATTTTTCAAATCAGAGCACATAAACAACACAGCCAACTACTGTCACAAAGAAAAGATCACTTGCAGACCACCAAATCATGAACCATTGAAATTAAAGGCACTTAACATCATCTTAGACTTAACTCTAGAACCGCAGACTGAAATACTTCAATGCAAAGGAATGCAGAGCATAACACTTTCTCCCTATCACCACCAAACATATAGGAAAAGAAGTTTTCACACTGGTGAACATAACTCACTCAAATATTCATACAGGAGGCTCAAACTTAGAATATAACATCTTCAGACAGACTTCTAAATAACTTCCAATCCACAGACAAATATATTCATTCTATAGGAAATGCAGAGCAAACTTCTAGACTGTTCTTCTGAATATAATACACTGTTTCCACTGCAACACATTGTTTCCATCGAAGGAGCTAATTTTCTCAATATCCACAACATCAAGATCAATTACATAAGTAAATATAAAGAATCTCACTCCTTACAAGAAAGCAACACAATAAGAGAATAGTTGACACCAATGACTGTTGCAAGTATGGGCCTAACAAGTGTTGTCATTGATGTCAACATACTCTTGTTGCATTGATGTCAAGGATTAGATGAGTTGTATGCTGAGGATATTGAGAAAATTAGTTCTATCAGGAATAGAGAAGAACAGGGAAGATATTAAGGTAAAGATCCCAGCTAAGATGAAGATTAGAAGATGCACATCAAAGGGTTTGTAGATATGTTACTTAAGATGATCCAGTAAAGATTTGAGAGGTCTGCATGAAGATTTAAAGAAGGTATGGCCACTTGAGTAAAACTAGTTCTGGCAGATGTTCAGAGGTGACAGAGTGACACAGATAGGTCTGGTGAGATCTAGAAATGCAATATCTTGTTCTGTGGATTTGGTGGAGTGTTTAGGAAGTCAATATGAATTGAAAACTCAATTGGTTCATGGTCTGGAGGTCCGCAAGCATCTATTCCAATATGACAGTGATGATAGACTATGTTCTTGAGGTTCTGGATGAAGGAGAGAATGATTTCAATAAGTAGAAGTAGTGTGGATGTTCTTGGTGATTCAGGCAAGCTTGTGGAGTTCTTTGGATTGTGTCTAGTTCATGTTGGTGGTCTGCATTGAAGATTCAGCTCGTAATTGAAGAATTACTTCCAGATGATGATGTTCTTCCTAAGTCTGGCTGACCAGATGAGTTACACATCCTATGGATGATCTTGAAGATGTTCTATAAAGCATGCCATGTTCCTAAAAGAAGATTGAAGTCCTAGATCTGTGTGGCTAACAGTGTGATGATCCGCATGAAGTCTTTTGTAATTAGTCAAGTCGTATTTTCTCTGTAAAGTGTGCCAACTTGGATGATTATCCCTAGGTCAATGTCTTGTATAAATAAGAAGTTGTGAAGTCTTTTCAAAGGTATTTTGGTGGGGATGATAGTGTGGTAGAGAGGAGCAGAATAGAAGTATTGGGCTTAAATGGAACTGACTCAAGCATGGTGAAGATACTATTCTTCAGTTCAAGTATGTAATATTTATCCTTCTGTAGATAGTGTGTCTCTTGTAGGCAGTGGGCCTCTTGTGAGCAGTGTGCTCAGGCAGTGAGCCCTAATTGGCATGTGCCATTTGTTCTTCTTGTTCCTTTAATAGAGAATACAATCTTGGTTGGTCACCCCATGGTTTTTCCCTTAACTAGGTTTTCCATGTTAAAATCTTGGTGTCATATGTGTTAATATGTTTCTGCTCTTGAATTGTTGCATTATGTTTCCATGATTGGTTTATTATTATGCTACTGAATTACAAAGAGGATTTAAGTGATTAATAGGAAGAAATTTTTGGGACAACTGATTCACCCCCTTTAACTTGTCTATCTTGAATCTAACAATTGGTATCAAAGGTAAGTTCCTCTAAAAGAGCTTAACCACTTGAGTAGATCTAGGATGTCATCCTACAAGAAGGATAGTCTGAGGTTTGACAGAACCAATTTCACTCTTTGGAAAAGCTACATGGAATGTCACTTGCAATGAATGGGAATGCAATATTGGATCATAACTTCAAAGAAGTATGTTCCTCCACAGAATGGTCTGAGAACTATAGATGAAATCAGAGATGCTGAAAACAATCTTCGGCTAAAGAAGCTCTACTAAGTGCCTTATCTGATTTAGAGCCGACAAATGTTATTGTTCTAAAAACTACATATGAGATTTGGGAAAAATTGGAACTTCTACATGAAGGAGACAAGTATGTCAAATGTGCCAAGCTATAGAGTCTAAAAGGAAGTTTTGAAAACGTAAAGATGAGAGAAGATGAAAATATCACTACATTTATGCCAAGAGTAAATGAGCTTGTTTGTGGCATTAGATGTGCTGGTGGAATCTGGGATGAAGATGAGATTGTTGCCAAAGTTCTCAGATCCCTACCTGCTTCTTATAGATACAAGGTTGCTTCCATTGAAGAATTTAGATCTTTTTCAAATATCACAAGAGATCAATTGGTTGGAAAATTAGCTACATTTGAATTGGCCGAGTTTGGAGATGCACCCCCCAAGATTGAATCTGCATTCAAAACTAGTACCTCTGTAAAAGGAAAACAAAAGTTAGATCTAGGAGAGAACTCTTCAAAGAAACTATCATTGTATGAAAAAGAAAGAAAAGATCTGGAAGAAGATGAAGCAGAAGCTGCTCAACTGGAAGTCCTTATTGCAAAAAGATTGTCAAGAGGATCTGGTAAGTATGAAGGAAAATTACCCTTCAAATGTTTCAACTGCAATAAGATTGGTCATTTTGCCTCAAGGTGTCCGGAAAGATTTTCAAGGCCAAATCCCAACAGATCAAGATTCCAAAAGAAATGTTACTATGTTCATGAATATGATGATGATGAAGGAGTAACAGATGATGAATCAAAAATAGGAAACAAATCTTGAAGTGACTGGGTGTTTATTGCCATCAAGGAAGAAGATCCAATGCCCTCTAAATCTATCAATGATAAAATGGTAGAAAGAGCTTTGGCTGCCAAAGTTGAAGAAAAGGATGATTGGGTCATTGACAGTGGATGCCCCATCATATGATAGGTGGCCAAAATAAGTTCATAGATTTGGAAAGATATGAAGGAGGAGTTGTAAAATTTGGTGATAATTCTACTGGCAAGATCAAAGATAGAGGAACTATTTATTTTGATGGAAAGAACAAAACCAGTAATGTACTATATGTTGAAGGTCTGAAGCACAATCTTCTCAGTGTTGGACAGTTGGTGGGCAAAGGCTATGATCTCCGATTTGAAAATGGAAAATCTACGATCTTTGAAAGTTCCAAAATAGAGATTGCATCCAGTAGTCAAATGAAAGGTAATATCTTCCACTTGGTTGGTACTGGTAAAAGTTGTTTATTTGTTCAAATTGATCAGAGTTGGTTGTGGCATAGGAGAACATGTCATGTGAATTTTGATAATATCATCAAGATAAGCAGCACTCAAGCTGTAAGAGATCTTCTGAGACTAGTGAAACCTACTAATAGTTTGTGTAAAGAATGTCAATTGGGTAAGCAAAGAAAAGTCACATTCAAAAGTAAGGAACAATCTTCTACCGAATTGTTGGACGTGCTACATACTAATCTATGTGGTCTGGCAAGAATCAGGAGTCTGCAAGGTGATAGATACTTCATGTTATTAATTGATGACCACTCTCGAATGATGTGGGTGACTTTTCTAAAAGAGAAATCTGAGGCTCTTGAGAAATTCAAAACATTCAAGGCTATGGTAGAGAATGAAATCAGATTAAACATAAAATGTCTGAGGTCTGATAGTGGTGGAGAATTCACATCCGGTGAGTTCATAGAATTCTTTGAGAAACATGGGATAAAAAGACAGTTGTCTGCTCCAAGGACTCCATAGTAGAATGGAGTAGTGGAGAGAAAGAACCAGACCATCCAAGAAGCATCTAGAACAATGATGATGGAAACAAATGTTCCTTAGATCTACTGGAGAGAAGCTATAAGAATTGTAGTCTATACTCTTAATCAAGTACAAATAAGAAGCAATAATGGTAAGACCCCTTATGAACTCTGGTTTGGCATCACTCCCACTATGAAATATTTTAGAGTCTTTGGTAGAAAATATTATATTAAAAGAGATGAAGACCTTGGAAATTTTGATATTAGAAGTGATGAAGGAATATTCTTGGGTTATTCTACTCAAAGCAAAGCATACCGGTGTTATAACAAGAGATTGAGAAAGATTATAGAAAGTACAAATGTGAAGGTTGATGAAGGTATTGAAAACCCCTCAAGATTTTATGAATCTGATGAAGATGATCAAAATGATGTTTTGGTCTAAGAAGTCCAAGCCCCTTCTGAAATTTAGATCCAGAGAATCAGGGAGAAGAGATAAGTTTGAATGAACTATTCAAGAAATAGAAGTGCAAGAAATTCCCAAAATTCCCAGATATGTAAGACTGAATCACTCTGAAGATTAGATCATACGTGATAAAAGAAAAGGTGTTCAAACAAGAAGAAAGATTGCTCAAGACTGAGAAAAGTATTGTCTAATTTCAAAGATTGAACCAAAATCAGTGAATGAGGCATGCAATGATGAAAGATGGACTAAAGAAATGGAGGAAGAGCTAATGCAAATTGAGAAAAATCACACTTGGGATCTTGTTCCCAGACCTAGAAACAAGAATGTGATTGGAACTAAATGGGTCTTCTAGAATAAACTGAATTAAGATGGTGAAGTAGTTAGAAACAAAGCTAGATTGGTTTGCAAGGGTTACTCTCAAGTAGAAGGAGTTGATTTAAAAGAAACGTTTGCTCCAGTGGCAAGAATTGAAGCAGTCAGATTATTTCTTGCCTTTGCTACCTTTAAGGACTTCAAAGTATATTAGATGGATGTCAAGTCTACCTTCTTGAATGGTGACTTGGAAGAAGAAGTATACATGGAGTAACCAGATGGATTTCAATTGTCTGATCATGGTGATATGGTCTGCAAGTTGAAGAAAGCACTGTATGGACTCAGACAAGCCCCAAGAGCCTAGTATGAAAGATTGGATAAGCATCTTTTGAAGATTGGTTTCAATAAAGGTACTACTTAAAGTAACCTATACTTCAAAATTGATCATGAAAATATCTTAATTGTTGAAGTGTTTGTTGATGATATCATTTTTGGAGGAAGAGATAGTATGTGTAAAACTTTTGCAAATCAAATGAAAAGTGAATTTGAGATGTCCATGTTTGGGGAAATGAATTTCTTCTTGGGTCTGCAAATCATTAAAACAAATAAAGGAATCTTCATTTCACAGACCAAATATGTGAAAGAATTGTTGAAGAAATTTGGGATGGAAGACTCAAAACTAATGAGTACTCCCATGGCAACTGGATGTAAATTGAGCAAAGATGATGACTCTCCTAAGGCTGATTAGAAAAAGTATAGGTCAATGGTTGGAGGAATATTGTATCTTACTCAAACTAGACCTGACATTATGAATGTTGTTGGTCTTGTTGCTAGATTCCAAGCTGATCCTAGAGAATCTCATGTCATGGAAATCAAGAGGATTCTTAGATGTCTAAAATGGATAGTTGAGTATGGTTTATGGTATCCTAGAGATCATGATTTCTCTCTTCATGCATATATAGATACGGATTGGGAAGGAGATGTGGATGACCGGAAGAGTACCAGTGGTGGAGCATTCTTTTTGGGGAAAAGATTGGTTTCTTGACTGAGCAAGAAATAAGAGGCAATATCTTTGTCCACTGTAGAAGAATAATCTATTGCAACAACGGGTAGTTGCACTCAAGTATTGTGGATGAAAAAATGCTAAGAGACATCAGAGTGGAGTATGAGGAACCTATCACAATCTTTTGTGATAATTCAAGTGCAATAAATATATCAAAAAATCTAGTGTTGCATTCAAACACAAAACATTTATCCATCAAGTTTCACTTCTTGAGAGAGCAAGTGAACAAGAATGAAGTTAGATTGGAGTTTGTGCCCTCCAAGGATCAAATTGTAGACATTTTTACTAAATCTTTACCTAAGGACTCTTTTGAGTATCTCAGGGAGAAGTTAGGGGTTATTACCCCTCTGGTTTTGAATTAAGGTGCACTGATGTGTATCAATTTAGTGGATCTCACAGTTATATCTTGTGGTCTGGATTGATAACGGGAAGCTACTACTTAGGGGGAGTAGTTGGTATGATTCTAAGTGATGCAAGTATGTGCCCTTTGCTATTGATGTCAAATGGGGAGAGAAGACATGTGAAAAACAAAATGTGGTTGCTGATCAAAGGTGGAGTAGTAAAGGAAGAGAAGACATGTGAATGGTTGTTGTTGATATAAGGAGTTATGTTAGTAAGGAGAAGTTCTTGTCTTGATGGTTAAAATAGTTTTTCACATCATATGTTGCCATCAATGACAAAGGGGGAGATTGTTGCAAGTATGAGCCTAATCGATGTTGTCATTGATGTCAATATACTCCTATTGTATTGATGTCAAGGCTTGGATGAGTTGTATTCTGAGGATATTGAGAAAATTAGTCCTATCAGAAACACAGAAGAACAGTGAAAACAGTAAGGTAAAGATCCCACCTAAGATGAAGATCAGAGGATGCGCATCAAAGGGTTTGTAGATATGTGTCTTAAGATGATCCAATAAAGATTTCAGAGGCCCGCATGAAGATTTGAAGAAGGTATGGCTCCTTGAGTAAAACTAGTTCTGGCATATGTTCAGAGGTGATAGAGTGACACAGATAGGTCCAGTGAGATACAAAAATGCAATATCTTGTTCTGCAAATTTGGTGGAATGTTTAGGAAGTCAATATGAATTGACAATTCAATTGGTTCATGGTCTAGAGGTCTGTAAGCATCTATTCCAATATGACAGTGATGACAGTCTATGTTCTTGAGGTTCTGGATGAAGGAGAGAATGATTTCAGTAAGCAGAAGTAGTGTGGATGTTCTTGGTGATTCAGGCAAGCTTGTGGAGGTCTTTGGATTGTGTCCAGTTTGTGTTGGTGGTTCGCATTGAAGATTGAGCTTGTAATTGAAGAATTATTTCTAGATGATGATGTTCTTCCTAAGTCTGGCTGATCGAATGAGTTACACATCCTACGGATGATCTTGAAGATGTTCAATGAAGCATGGCATGTTCCTAAAAGAAGATTGAAGTCCTAGATCTGTGTGGCCGATAGTGTGATGATCTGCATGAATTCTTTTGTAATTAGTCAAGTTGTATTTTCTCTATAAAGTATATCGACTTGGATGATTATCCCTAAGTCAATGTCTTGTATAAATAAGAAGTTGTGAAGTCTTTTCAAAGGTATCTTGGTGGAGATGAGAGTGTGGTAGAGAGGAGTAGAGTGAAAGGTAGAGCAGAAGTATTGGGCTTAAATGGAACTAACTCAAGCATGGTGAAGATGCTATTCTTCAGTTCAAGTATGTAATATTTATCATTCTGTAGACAGTGTGTCTCCTATAGGCAGTGGGCCTCTTGTGAGCAGTGTGCTCGGGCAGTGAGCCCTAATTGGCATGTACCATTTTTCTCTTCTTATTCTTTTAATAGAGAATACAATCTTGGGTTAGTCACCCCGTGGTTTTTCCCTTAACCAGGTTTTCCACATTAAAATCTTGGTGTCATATGTGTTAATATGTTTCTGCTCTTGAATTGTTGCATTATGTTTCCATGATTGATTTATTATTATGCTACTGAATTACAAAGAGGATTTAAGTGCTTAATAGGAAGAAAGTTTTGGGACAACTGATTCACCCCCCTCTTAGTTGTCTGTCTTGAATCTAACAATGACAACATAGATATGTTGACATCAATGACAATACCAATTAGGCACATACTTGCAATAGAAAAAGTCTCCAAGGTTACTTTTTCTGACATAACAATTCCATCGTTGGCCATTTTGAAGAAAGTTTTGTGTCCACTCTTACCATGAAGGGAAAATCCCCTAATTGTTGTTAGAGTAATAGATTAATTACTTAATTAATTTAATCATATTGGTTAATTAATTAAGTCACCTTTACTTTATTTCACTTAAGCTAAACTTAGGCACTTTAATAATTTATTATTAATCCTAGGGTTTTCACTTTTAGGGTTTCGATCTCCGTTCATAAGGATTGATCTTATTGTAATTATTCATTCTTGTTATTGCATATTTTTCTTTAGGGTTGTAGAGCACCATTATTGTGCCTCTTGATCTCCTTTATGTGACAGGTTATTTGCTTGCAATTATTCATAGGGATTTGTAAGGTTGCTTTATCAACTTCAACATGGTATCAGAGCTCTAGATCTGTAGTTTCTTGTTCTTTTTTTGAGGTATCTTTCCTTAAAGAGAATTTTTAGTGCATCTTGAGTCAATTTGGACCTCTCCATTGCGTCTAGAAGGTTTGAAATAGTCAATATTGACCTTTGTTTCATTAATTTTGGTTATACGACACCAAATCTAGGAAGGTTTGAAGTTTCAGAGGGTTTCCAGATCTAGAGAGTACCTACAATTTTGGAATGTTTTCAGCCCAAATAGACCTCACCATCGCATTCAGAGCACCCAAAAACCTTAAAATTGCTTATCATTTCATTGAAATTAGAGTAGTTGACCCTGGAGGCAAAATTTCTTTCTTGGAAGAAGTCGTACGACCTCTGCACAGGTGGCTGTATAGGTATGGATTCTCAAAATTCACCAAAAAAAATTAAAAATTAAAAAAAAGTAGCTTTTTAAGGTTTCAGCCTCTAGTGGTTATGAAACTGTTAGGCTACGGTTAATGTTTTGGTCACATGCACTGGCAGTTACAGTTTTAAAGGTCACTACCCATCCATTACCCCCTAACAATGATGGCCCAATCTAATCATCGATCACTCACCTACAAGATGCTAGTAGATAGAAAACTACAAGTGGTCACCACTGAGCTGCCAACTGTGCCCGCCGACCCACCACCCTGTCAATGCCTCAGCTCCGCTAGGTCACCGCCGACCTGGGCGGCACCACACAATTGCCACCATAGGGCCACCAGAGCCCCTAATTTGCCATTTTTGCATCCAATATTAGATTTTCACCCAAAAGTAGGTGTTGGAAATCTAGTTCTAGGCCTGATCCAGTGGTGTAGATGATTTTTCTTGGTTTTTCTATTTTGCCGCATGTATTTCTAGTCAAATTGAAATCTTCATTTTTGCACTCCCAGAGGCATAACTTTTGCATACGGACATCATTTTTTAAAAATGAATAGGCGTTGGAAAGGTCTTCTACTGCTCTTTCCAGATCTATAGAGGTTTTCTTCAAGAAGTTTACTAGGTACACAAAGAATCATCTGAAGTGATTTTTTCTTTTTTCTGCTTTCCAACTTTCGGATTTGCATTGGGGTTTGGTTTTTTGTGTTGTGGGGGGTGTTTTTTCTCTCAAGTTCAATATATACACATTAGAGAATAGAAAAATCTTCTCTTAAACACATTTCAAAAACTCAAACATCATGGCGAACACCTCATCAGTTGACTAACATACCCCACATAATTACAACATCTGGAAGGCACATATGACCAGATTGCTCATGTCAAAGGGTTTGTGGTCCTATTTGGATGACATTTAACCTCAATTAGCATGTCATTTTGAGGTTCTATAGTACAAAAACAAAATGGATGAGGCCATGGGTTTGATATCATTGCATGTTTTAGACAGACTATTATTTCACTTGGAGAGTTGCACAGCTCCTCGAGCAATGTGGACCAAGTTCAATGATCTATTTGGCCCATTAATGAGTTTAGAGCACTTCAAATTGAGGTAGAATTGACTTCCTTGGTTTTTGATTCCCTTCCATCTATTGAGGATTTCTTGATGAAATTCAAATCACTTAGATCACTTTTGCAGGGTTATGGTAAGAACAGAACTAACATAGAGTGTATTTACTTGATTCTATCTAATCTTCAATGCCCCTTTTAGGTCTTCTCTTCTGCATTCTATTCCACAATGGATGCTTTGGGTCAAGCTTTTACCATGCCTACCTTTGAGGTTTTCTATGATCGTTTGACTCATGAGCAGGACAAGCTATCATAGTTGGATGCTCTCTTAGGATCAAAGAACCAAGACTTGGTAGTTTAGACATCTAAGGGAAAGCCAAAGAAGAAATAGAAGCCCAAGTCAGATTCAACAAGTAGTGAGAGTTCCTCCAAGCCACCTCCCAAGTTAGATTCCAAACCACACTATAATCCTAAGCAAGATAAGTCTTCGAAGTCTGGTGAGTCTTCTTGCAAGCCAAAGAAGAAATTAGGTGATCTTTGTAGTTTTGTGGCAAGGAAGGTCATCTAGTTACTAGGTGTTGGAAGAGATTAGAGGCTTTAGAGGAGGCCATACAATAGCATCATATATCTTCACCTTAGTCTTCTTCCTCACACATAGAGAAAGGTCGTGCTCTTTTTGCATGGACCTTACCTTCAGTGTCCACATGGATTCTAGATTCTAGTGCTTCTCACCACATGACACATACTCAGAAGTTTGTTACCACACTTGCCCATTGTGGAACTTCACAGATTGCAGTTGGTGATTCTACATAACTTTCAGTTATGGGTTCAGGTATTGTTTCATTTGACAGTGATTGTCTTCAGTATGTTCTTGTTGTTCCTGACATTTCAACAAACCTCCTTTCTGTTTAACAGATTTGCCATTATGGCACTGGTAAGACAATTGAGTTCTCACCACATGATGTGGTTATTTGAGACCTCCATTATCCTGATTTAGTTGTGGCTACTGGGACTGTTGGTCCTACATCACACTTATATAGATTTGATGGCTTTGAGATCTCAGATGGTTCTAGTTCATCACTTATAGCACATGCAAACACAGTGAGCAAGCTTTGGCATGAGCATTTTGGCCATGTCAATTAAAGATATCTACAATAGATTAGTACATAGGTACTTGTGATTGGACTCCCTCAGATATCCTATACTGATGGTGTTTGTTGAGGATGTGTACTTGGCAAACATCACTAGGATTCTTTTCCTATGTGTAGAGCCACATGTGCTAAGGCACCCTTGGAGTTGGTACATAGTGATCTCATGTCCTATCCAACTTCTTCATTTTCAGGGGCCAACTATGTGCTCACATTCATTGATGACTTCTCCAAGCATACATGGGTGCACTTTCTTAAGTACAAGAGTGATGTCTTTGATACTTTCAGGATCTTCAAGACATTCATGGAGAAGTAGTCTAGACTTTCTATCAAGAGGATATGCATAGACAATGGAGGGAGTATGTTAATCAGGATTTCAAGGACCTTCATATTGAGCATGGTTTGCAGCATCAACTTACAATTCCTTACACCCCTCAGCAGAATGGTGTTGCTTAGAGAAAGAACAAAACTTTACAGGAGATGGCTAATTATATGATTCAATCACATGATATTAATTCTTCATTCTGGGTTGAGGTAGTGAATTGTGCCAATTACATTCAGAATCAGATGCCTCATAAGGCATTACAAAATATGACTCTTGAGGAGGGTTGGACACATGTCAAGCCTAATGTTTCAACATTTTGAGTTTTTGGTAGTGAGGATTAGGCATACATTCTTGATGCTCAATGGAAATCCATGGAGAGGAAAAGTTGGCCACTAATATTTGTTGGCTACCATGAGGATGTTAAGGTGTATAGGTTGTGGTGGTGCCCACCTAGAGTTTGGGTTTCAAGCATTCATTTGCAGGCTTAAATCCTTTAGGAAATGATCATAAAAGGCTTAAATCCTTTGAGTACTCATGCTATGCTTAGCCAAAAGTCCCAAAAATGTAACCTGAAGACTCTTGCAAAAAACTCAAAAAAACCAAGACTTCTTTTAGCTTCAGGTGCCTTCCATTGCAGATTTTTCATAGTTTTATACTTGGTTAGTTATATGCATTTGCAATTGTATGTTTCTTTGTATATATATTTGCATTGTATGTTCATGTATACAACTGCACATACAAAGGAAAAGATACAAGGAGAAGATGCAATGAGTATATACATCGGCAATATACAAAGTAGTTTCAAAGGGTCATCGGTGAGAAAAGTCTCATTAGCAACTAGGTCTAAGGTCCCCCCGATGGCCGATGCAATATGCAAGCTCACATACAAAGGCAGATATGCAAGGGGGGTCATCACCAAGACAATACATATCGGCATCATATCCTAAGGTTTCCTTGATAGCCGATGAACTTAAATGTGCAAAGGCATATACAAGCATACATGCAGAGGAAAGATACAAAGGGTGGGGTCCACCAAATGTTTGTATATGCGATTGTATCTTTGTACATACAATCACATATACAAAGGGGCATATACATTCCTGACATACAAAGCCTAGAACTAAAAGAATATACAATATGGTTTATAAAGATAGACATGTTTGTATGCATCTTTTGCTTGTATATTTAGCATTTGTATGTTTAGACATACAAAGGGCAGATACAAGGGAATATACAACGATAACATACAAAGGTCAGATGCATGTTTGCAATGTACAAATGATTGTATATAGTTCTTGTATATTTGCATTGTATATGCAATATACAAGACCAATATACAAAGGGAGAACATACAATCTAGACCCGACTAGAGAATCAAATGCAGCGAATAATCTTTTTGGGGTCTGCAGTTTGTATGCATGGTTGATTGTATCTCAGATACAAACATATACAAAGGCATATGCAAGGGGATTTTCGGCATGACAAAGATACATCGGTGGCTTAACTCAATGTTTCTCTGATCGCCAATAGAGATGCAAATACACAGCGATGGAGGACCAACCAGGTGGCGCCAAGTGTCAGGAGTGATACAAAGGCTGATTCAAAGTGATGAAGTCCGAGGTTGTATATTGCGTTTGTATATGCAATATACAAGGAGACATACAAAAGGAAGATACAAAACAAGACTCAATGGTAATTTCAAATTGTTTCATAAGGATTTGCAGTCCACACTTGTATGCATTGCAGTTGTATGTATATGCAGTTGCATATAAAAAGTATGAATGTGCAAAGGGCAAAAAGGCAAAATGTATGTTTGCAACATGAAAAGTCTGCAATGGGAAAAAGCTACCTGCGTGGCATGTTTTAATCGGCCTATGACTTTTCAAAGTGATTTGAAGTCGTTGATCTTGGCAATGGGGGAAATTGACGGCCCTGTTTTGAATGCCTAAGGAAGGATGGATTTCTATGTATATGTAGCTTCTTCATGAACACGCAAACCGTCGTTGCACTCTAAAGTCGGTAGGTTGGTATTTATGGCAAAATTTTAGAGGTATGGATCCTAATGAACATGCCAGCTACCATTTTTAATGGGAAATCTTCAGGTGGTGGCACATCCCCCGATCTCCCCTACTCTTTCCTTTTTGTCTCTCTACTGCATTGAATGTTTTGGGTGCCATTCTGATGGTGCATTGTATCTAGTAGAATTTTGAAATGACCATGTAATTAATGGTTGAGTACACATTATTGCTATATAAGTGAACTATGTTACTCATTTTAGAGGTTGTTGAAGACTTGGGCAAATTTTTTGGAGGAAATAACGAGAAACAAAGCCTTTCTTGGTTGTTTTATCTCTACTAGAGTTTATGAGTTGCATATGAATGTATGTTGCACATATGTTTAGTTTCATTGTTGTTTCATATGAAAAATGAATTGTTGCATGTGTTTAGTTGTTTGTCTCCATTGTTGTATGCATCCCTTCTTTTGAATCTAGTTGCTAAGGGTTACTGAGATTCTAGGATACAGATTTTTTGTATTGCATGTTTGATCTGTGACTTCCATTCAAGGAGTGGATTAAACTATTTTAGGTTAAGTATGAGGAAGAATGTATGGCAGCAAGGATATCTGTAAGTAGAGATAGCTAACTACTCGGTCTTGGGTGGTTTTTGTAAGGCAAATGCTAGTTCTGACCCCTTGAAACTTGAATGCCAGTGCAAATCATTCACTTGTATACATCTAGTTGACTCCTCGCCCTGAGATAGGCACCAGTCTGCTCCCTGTGTTGTGTTATGATCCAAAACCCCCTGTCTTGCATCCAAAACATAAACATAAATCATTTCATATTTCCAACCTATTAGTTTGTAGGAGTAGAAATAGGACCTCTGCATACTCTCATCCTCAATCAGTTAGATATGTCCAAGAACATTGCCAACCTTATGACCTATCACATAAATCTTGGTCCAAACATGAGAGTATTATGCCTGTTGTTGTAAAGCTAAATCTTTCTATCATTGGGTGAGTCAAGGTTAAATCTTTAGCTATAGGGATACCCCCTTGGTGCAACAGAACCTGAAGTGAAGGGGAGGCAGCTCACGCAACCTCCTATATTTGTTGGCCGAATCTGCCTGTGTATTGGAACTGGCAAACCCTTTGCTAACTTGGAGAGAAAGACCCAATAAAGTGGTGACTCTGCTGGTGAGGAGTCAAGTGATTTGAAGATTGGAAAATCTAGTTTCCATGAAGTTGTTGCAGCAAAATCAATTAAAGACCATGTGGTGTTCTACTGGCATGATGAATCTAGAAAACAAAAGTGCCTTGTTGATATTTTGTCCTCTCTGTGAGAGGTGGCGACTCTGTTGATTGAACCTATCCAAAGCTACAACATATTTCCAGGTATTCCATGTTTTCATTCGAAATGATTCAAATAGAGCAACAGTCCTGGTTGTGCTCTCAAAAAAGGCCATTTTTTATTGGAAGATATAGAGCCCTAAATTTTGAAGGAATAAATGGTTACCCAAATGTTATTCCCAATAAGATTAGAAAATGTTTGCCAAAATATAGTGGATCAAATTCTAGGTCTACAAACAAACACCTGGAAAATTTTTGTAATTTGATAGAAGATTATGAGGTAGAGGCTGAAGATGTAGTAATGAGACTTTTTGTTCTTTCATTAGAGAATGATGCTAGGGTCTAGTTTTCAGACTTGCCTGTGTGTTCAGTTTCTTCATGGGTAGATTTAGAAGTTGCATTCCTAGACCAATTTGGTGAAAAACTTGATTTGGCCTCATTTTTCATACATTTCATGAATATCCAAAAGGAAGATGAGGAACTAGTTCCAACCTTTAATCTTAGATTTATTAAGTTGCTCAAGCAAATTCTGAATATATGAGACCCAATGATGCATTATGCTTGACAATTTATTTAGCTGTATTTGATGAAGAAATGAGTTATTTATTGAGAGATAAGGAACCAGTCACACTTCACTAGGCTTACAGATTTGCTATGGATATTGAAAATAATCATAAATATGGAATGCTGGTAGGTTTCATGACTGCAAGCTTTCAAAATAGTTTTCAAAGTGAATATAGTTCAGCTTTCCCAGTGTGTTCATTAAGAGATGATTTTACAAAGGGGAATGTATTTCAGAACAATGGGTGCAGTCATGATGTGATGCATAAACATGAAGAAGATGTTGTAGAAAATGTGGGCACATCTTGCAATGGTGAAGACAAAGATTGCTATCAGCCTCTAGAAGAAAAGCCTGCAGATGCAAAATGCATTTCAGATGATAAAATGAAAGATATATACATGAAGTTGTCTTGCAGTAATAGACATATCCCAGTTATTCCTGAATATTTACGAGGTGGATATGCAGGCCTTCACTCTGAATATAGAAGATGCAAATTCAAGGGATGGCAATGAATATGTTAGTGATTGTCAGCATTCAGATGCATATGTGAGCCTTTCAGATGATGACATATATATGGATGCTGAATATGAGTTCTTCCTTGAAGATTATGACCACCTTTACAGTGTAGAGGTTGAAATATTTTCTTGTGATTATCAGTGCATTGGTGAAGAGGAAAATCAGAGCTACTACTTAGATGTGAATGGACAAGTTGCAGATGTTCATGCTAATACAGATGAGGATAGTGTTGCTTGCATGGGTGACTATGAAGCTTTTAGCATAGGGTTGCACTCTGAGCTGTTTATGCCTTCTCTTGAGACATTCTAGGTGGACATTAATGATAAAATTGTTGAGAGCAATGATGATGAATATATGAATGTTTATAAAAATGAATATGATTATGAAATATTGCTTGTGCCTGAATACTACTTGTTTAGTATAGGGGAGCTTTTATTTTGTGATGAAGGGCAAAATTCTGATGTTGATTCATTTATTTCATGTGAGTCTGTTATTTCTCTAAGGAACATAAGTGACTCATATGATCATGACAGTCTACTGCTAAGAATGGTAAATGCTTATGAATCTTGTTGTAGATGTGTTGAAGGAGAAATGAACAGTAGCACAAATAATTGCAAAGCAGGGTGCTATAGACAACAAAATGTTTTGAGGCTTCACTTGAAGAAATCAAAAGAAAATTGGATATTTGATAAAGGGAAATTCTAGTTTTTCCTTTTTGGTGGCCCTGGGCCACCAAGTAATTTTTAAGAAAAGTGTGATTTCTGATGCAAATTTGTGCAACTTTGACTCTGTGCCCAATGGATAAGGCATGGTCTACATCCCAGAGATCTGGAGTTCTTGTCATACCTGCAAGAGGCATGCATCCCCAGACAAAGCCAATGATGGTGCCCACCTAGAATTTGGGTTTCAAGTATTCATCTACAGGATTAAATCCTTCGAGTACTCATGCTATGCTGTGCCAAAAGTCCCAAAAATCTTGCTTGAAGACCCTTACAAAAAACCCAGAAAAACCCAGAAATCTTTTAGTTTTAGGTGCCTTCCATTGCAGATTTTTCATAGTTTTATACTTGGTCAGTTATATGCATTTGCAATTGTATGTTCATGTATACAACCACACATACAAAGGAAAAGATACAAGGAGAAGATGCAAAAAGTATATACATCGGCAATATACAAAGCAATTTCACAGGGCCATCGGCGAGAAAAGTCTCATCGACAACTAGGTCTAAGGTCCCCCGATGGCCAATGCAATATGCAAGCTCACATACAAAGGCAGATATGCAAGGGGGGTCATCGCCGAGACAATACATATCGGTGTCATATCCTGAGGTTTCCCCGATGGCCAATGAACTTAAATGTGAAAAGGCATATACAAGCATACATGCAGAGGAAAGATACAAAGGGTGGGGTCCACCAAATGTTTGTCTATGCAATTGTATCTTTGCACATACAATCACATATACAAAGGGGCATATACATTCCTGACATACAAAGCCCAGAACCAAAAGAATATACAATCTAGTTTATAAAGGCAAACATGTTTGTATGCATCTTTTGCTTGTATATTTTCCATTTGTATGTTTAGACATACAAAGGGCAGATATAAGGGAATATACAATGGTAACATACAAAGGTCAGATGCATGTTTGTAATGTACAAATGATTGTATACAACTTTGTTTGTATATTCACATTGTATATGCAATATACAAGACTAATATACAAAGGGAAAACATACAATTTGGACCTGACTGGAGAATCAAATGCAGTGAATAATCTTTTTGGAGTCTGCAGTTTATATGCATGGTTGATAGTATGTCAGATACAAACATATACAAAGGCATATGCAAGGGGATTTTCGGTGTGACAAAGATACATCGGCGGCTCAACTCAATGTTTCTCCGATCGCCAATAGAGATACAAATACACAATGATGAAGGACCAACTAGGTGGTGCCACATGACAGGAGTGATACAAAGGCTGATTCAAAGTGATGAAGTCTGAGGTTGTATATTGCATTTGTATATGCAATATACAAGGAGACATACAAAAGGAAGATACAAAGCGAGACCCGATGGTAATTTCAAATTGTTTCATAAGGATTTGGAGTATGTACTTGTATGTATTACAATTGTATGTATATGCAGTTGCATCTACAAAAGTATGAATGTCCAAAGGGTGAAAATGCAAAATGTATGTTCGTGATGTGAAAAGTTTGTGATGGGAAAAAGCTACCTATGTGGCACATTTTAATTGGCCAATGACTTTTCAAAGCATTTTGAAACCGTTGATCTCGGCGATGGGGGAAATCGATGGCCTTGTTTTGAATGCCCAAGGAAGGAAGGATTTCTATGTATTTGTAGCCGCATTTTAGGTGGGAAGAAACTTCATGAACACATGAACTGTCACTGCATGCCAAAGTCGGTAGGTTGGTATTGTGTATGAGGAAAATCGACTATGTTTAAATGACAAACACAAACAAGATCAAAAGCCCATAACATAAAGAAAACTAATCTAAATAAAAGCCATTACCAATAAATCAATGAAATATGAAAGCTTTTACCAAGATTTGTATTGTTCCCTTTGGATGAATGTGGATTGCTCAATAGTGCTGTGAAACCATGTTTGCAACAAGCAAGTAGAGTGCTCAAAGATCAATGTTAAAAGATTGTGAAGTTGCTTAATCGATGCGATGTATGCTCAAAGCGCTTAAAGGATGCATGAGAATAAGTGATTGAAGAGATACGGTGGGCAGATGTCCTGAGACTTTGTGACAGGATCAGATGGATAGTGTCTTCATTGATTGGCGGCTTCCTATGCCCAGACAGGTGATCTAGAGGACTATTAGTTGGATGGGTCATACTACCATCTGGGATGTTCACACATGGCATTCAGTATGCATGGGGCACGTGTGTGCTTAGATAGTTGTATCGTGACATGCATGATTATGTTTAAAGGAGAGGCCAGAGTCTCTCAATAGGGGTTACTCTACTAAAGGTGTGGGCATGGGAGCATATCCCAGTGATCAAACCTATCACATAGTGTCACCAGGAGAGGGGGGAGCCTTATGCATTTCTGTATGAGGGAGTTATCACACACAGGAGGCTTGGATCTATTAGCCACTGGAGGTGATAGATTGATGGCATGGATGCATTCATCTGGAGGCCATGGTTATTGTGCGAGGAGTGGGAGGCTGAGCATGAGCAGCTGATGTACTGTCGATAGGCTCATTATTTATTCGGGAGGTAGACAGACATGATTGAGAGATACTTGCTAGAGTGGGTAATCAGATAGTTTAGACTTCCACAGGGATTGCTAGTTGGGGAGGCGACCCATGTGAGGACACAGAGGGAGATGGGAGACTGGGATACCAAGATTCCAGTGGTGATAGCCTTGGCAGAGGTACGAGGACTTGTCCCAGTGAGATGGGATGGGGACTCAGGATTGGCATATCCAGGGACATTGTTAGAGTACGACAGGTACTGGCAGACACACAGGCCAGTGAGGTTGACTAAACTAGGTGTGGTAGGGGCAGTGGGGGAGGTATTAGTCCCAGGTGTGGAGGTGAGGATGAGGCGACAGGCCAAAGAGGCCAGACAATAGGTAGGTGGGGAGGCTGGAGGCTCACAGGCAGATGCAAAGATGGTGGAGGCAGAGGACCCAGTCATAGAGATTGATTTATAGAGGGTCAAGTGGCTACTACAGGAGGAGATAGCCAGGAGGACATGATTAGAGCTCTGGATGGTACGGTTGAGGAGAGATAGGGATGCAGCAAGGGTAGAGGTGAGACAGGCAGAGGCCCTAGCACAAGTGTAGACACAGGTAGCAGCAGTAGCACAAACAACCTTAGCACATGCATAGGCACAGTTACAAATCTAGGCAAAGGCACAGGCATAGGCGACACCCGCACCAACAGGGGATGATGGGTAGTTAGCCCAGGTGATCATAGAGAGAGATGTAGAGGCACAAGTATGGCTGACAAGAGAGGCCACACTACAGAAAGTGAGGCTGGAGAGAGATGAGGCATGCCATGCATTAGGTACCGACCAGAGGACATTGTACAGTGAGCTTGTCTGGGTGCAGGGAGAGTTAGTGTCGGCAGACAAAGAGGCCAAGTATTATAGGGGTCTTTATGTTGGTGTGGTGCCAGCAACTCAATAGGCACCTAGTTATAGAGAGAGGAGCAGATCCAGAGTATCCAGGTCTAGCAAGACAGGGCAGTCATTATCCTTAGTTAGAGGACATTTTGTGCCGCTAGGGGGAGGAGGAGTACCATCAGGGGGACCTGCATCAAACATAGGTAGGGAATAGGGGCCACAATAGGAGGGCAGCTCTACCCACTAGAGCATGGATATTTGTATAGTTTCATCATGTTGTATCATTGTTGTATTATGATGGACACTTGTATATTTTGACTGATGCCTGCGTGCATCCTAATGTATATTTTGAGGGCCTTTGATAGCCTTGATGTACTGTATTGATGTATATTTGGATCTATATATATGGACTATTGATGTAGACACTGACATTTTGATATTGATGACCTTCACATGATATATATATGATGACAGATTTTGCTAATTGATGTTCATGCTATTGTGTATGCACTTCTTGATGACATCGATGTGATGATACGTATGTATGATTATGGATTTATGTGATGACACATATTGCTTATATGATGCTTATAGATGTATGACATATGATGACATGATACTTATAGATGTATGATGATATAGATGTTATGCCTTGCGATATCTGACATGTGGGTTTTGCAGATATGCACTAGAGAGAAGAAAAGAGGAGATGGAAGAGAGAGACTATTGATCGATCGTTGCTTTGAAAACAATATAAGGTCATGGGTAAACGGATGGGTAAATGATGAGCTTGTTGCATTGGTTTCACATTTGTATATAAAGAGCAATCCTTATTTTTCATATAGCACGTGGATAGTTCCCCACCAAGGTATAAAGGACCAAGCTACTGTAATACTCGAGTGCATGGACATTGACTCTGCAAGCAAGCGATTTGAACTTAGATTCCTTAGACATAATATAACCTTGTTGGTACATGTGAATGAGCCCTAGTCTTGAACATAAAATAAAGTTCAATACATGTAAATGCAAGAAGAATATTAATATGTAAGATGCTAGGTCATAACACACACAAGATAAATATGCTTCTAAGAAAGATACTAAAGATCATTCCTCAAACACGGCATACAAAAGCAATGACTATGCCCCCAATCCCTACTGCATTGCAACATACCAAGATTATAGACAAATCAAAGTAGCCTTGAATAGGTAATGGAAAAGGAACAAAAGATAAACCAAAAAGCAAATTGACTGACTTACAAAGTAAACATACAACCAACATATTCTCTTGCCAAAGAGGTTGCTTATGATAGATTGGATAGGAAAGATAATAGCCTTATCGTAGGAACTAGGTGTCCGTTAAAGGGGGGGCTATCTACCTAAAAAAGACAATGTCTTGCTGTAGGAAATGTCACATGTCGCAGGAGACGCGTGTGTTGGTCTTGACAATGGAACACTCTGCAGAAGACAAGCTTGTTGATCTGGTGCTTTGGTTAAGTTGGAATTAGCTGATGCTGGCAATCGATACCCAGGACGGTAGATGACTCTGGAAGTAAGCTTCTTTGCTTTAGGTTTGCTAAGGACTCTTGGTTTGATAGGATGCGCTTGCTTGTTGCTTGATTTAGTCAAGTCGAGGTGACTGGATTTTGACAAACAGAAGACCAAAAAGGTGGCATGCTAATCGGTTGGAACGGGTGGAGAATGATGAATCGTATGTGCCTGCGTACTAGATACATCCTTCGTATTCTAGACTGCCTACATACCCTGTATCCATGGGATCAAGGCACACTACAATGATAGATGAATGATGATAATATGTAGTTCTGGGTAGAGTGATGAATGGATCAAGGTGGTGAGAGGGAGATCTTCTATACCTAGGTACTGGATACTTCCTTCATATTCCAGACTGCCTACATACCCATATCCATGGGATCAAGGTACCTTAAGATTGAAATGAGATGATATGTAGTTCTGGTTGGTGTGATGATGTAGGAAAAGTGTTGGGAAGATAACAACCTTATCGTAGGAGCAAGGTGTCCGTCAAAGGGTGTTATCTGCAGAAACGAGAACGGTTGAAGCGCTTTGTGAACCACGAACAAGGAACCATTCCTAGACCTGGGTTTAGGAAAGAGTTGCCTCCATTCCGGTAGAGGAATTTGCATGGGTGACTGACGAAGAAGACATAGAAAGCTCTGACCTAGGACAAGATAGTGTTAACTATTGACAAAGATCAAGACGCGAGATGACAATGATGGACATTTGACAAATTTCCAAGCTATACTAGATAGGGAGATGGAAATGCAAACAAGGTCAATGGTCTTATTATGGATGGATGGATGGATGAATCTTGTTGTGAAATGGACATGGAATGAACAGGACTTGATAGATGATGGATGCTAACTCTATACATAGCACCTGTTTGCCAGGTTTTCACTATGGTACTTATCCAAGGTGCCTGTTTACCAGGTTTTCACTAGAGGACAGATTATTGTGTTTTTTTTTGGAATACTCTGAGGATCAGGCATAGAACTTCTTGAGATGAACACTATTAAGTGGCTCATCTAGAGGAATGTCGTTAGGTGTAGCTAAAGTATAATCTCCTAATCCATATGTTGTTGTGACAATAGAGGGACCTAACCAGTTAGGCTCAAACTTGCCCTTCTTTTCTCGGTCTACTTGATTTCTCTAATTCTCTTTGAGTACAAGATCACCAACTTGAAATCATCTTTCTTTGATCTTTTTATTGTAATTATGTTGGAGGCAATTTTGATAGACATGGAGATGATTAAGCGCGGCAAGGCACCTTTCATCTAGTAGTTCTAGCTTAGCTAATCTGGAAGTGCGATACTCCTCTCTGTCGATCAGCATCTGCATGGATACTCTGAGGGATGGGATCTTGACCTCTATGGGTAGGATGGCTTCAGAGCCATAGACCAAGGCATATGGTGTGGCACCAGTTGGTGTTCTGATACTAGTGCGGTAGGCCCATAGGGCGGGATTGAGTTGCAGGTGCCAATCATGACCAGCTTCATTGACCATTTTCTTAAGGATTTTGAGAATGGTTTTATTGGAAGCCTCAACATGGCCGTTACTCTATGGATAGTAGGGAGTTGAAAAGCGATGTTGGATATTGTATTGTGTACATAAGGCACAAACATCTTGGTTCTTGAATGGTCTCCCATTATCAGTGATAATGGCTTGGGGGATACCATACTGGCAAATGAGGTAGTTAAGGATGAACTTGGCTATTTGCTTACCAGTGATATAGGTCATGGGAATGGCTTCAACCCACTTCGTGAAATACTTAGTGGCGATAATGATAAATTTGTGGCCATTGGATGAGGATGGGTGGATTTGTCCTACAAGGTTGAGACCCCATTGAGAAAAAGGCCATAGAGTTGTCACAGGTTGTAATTCATGCGCTAGTGCGTGAATCAAATCTCCATGTTGCTAGCATTGTGGACACTTCTTAGCAAACTGTAAAGCATCATGCTCTATTGTAGGCTAGTAGTAACCTATTCTAAGTATCTTTTTAGCGAGATTAGCACCGGTAGAATGTGCACCACAGACACCTTTGTGTATGTCTCATAAGGTAACTTCAGCTTCTTCCACGTTAAGACATTGTAAGAGGATACCATCGAGACTTTGGCGATATAGTGTATCACCTAGCATGGTGTAACGGGAGGATCGATGGATAAAGGTTTTGCGTTGGGTGGATGAAAGGTCAGAGGGGAAGGTACTATTCTTAAGGTATTCATAGATATCATCGTACCATGGGGAATTGGGACCAACAAGTTCATAGATGATTTCAATAATTGGAACATCGATGGTTGGTATCAACAATTGCTCGATCAAGAATTCACATTTCTGTGTATTTGCAGGCATATGGATAAGTGACCCTACAGAAGCCATAGAATCTACAACTTTGTTATGCTCTCTTGGAATTTGCTCAAATGTGATGTAAGAAAAGTGTGGTTTGTAGGCATCCACTAGTTGCTTGTAGGGGACCAACTTTTCATCTTTTGTTTGGTACTCATCTGTGACTTGGTGAATGACTAGTTGTGAATTTCCATATACCTGTAATTCTGTGATGTCCCATTGAACTGCTGTATTGAGACCTATGAGGAGTGCTTCATACTTGACAATGTTGTTAGTGCAAGGGAATGCAAGTTGATATGACTTAGGAATATAGTCATTTTGAGGTGTGATAAATAATATGTCGACCCTTGATCCATGCTATGTGTAGGAACCATCAAAGTATAACTTCCACATTATTGAGTTGGAAAGGGTGAAGAGATTCTCATCTGGAAAGTTTGCTACCATAGGGTATGTATCTGTCATTGGTGCCTCTGCTAGTTGATCTGCTAGGGCTTGTCCTTTGATTGCTTTGCGATCCACATACTCAATGTCAAACTCATTAAGGATCATGACTCATGTTGGTACTTGTTTTGACCTGGAGGCTGAGCTTGTTTGTTGGAGGGTTTCTTCCTTCAAACCCTAAGTGTTCCTGTTCATCGGCAAGAGCTTGGTCTATCAGCGAAGGATATTGTGGTTCTGCTGACAATGTTGGTCGTGCCGATGGGGGTACCTCAAGTGTTATCGGCATGAGTTTGCATGTGTCTTGGCGATCATTTCAGTAGCATGGTGTGTTCTTTGTGTTTCGCCATGACTTTGTGCTATCGGCGAGGGAGTTTCCTGTTGGGCCGACAAGGGTACTCTGGCCGATGGAGCTGTATCAGCATAACAAGTGATGTCGGCAGGTGAGTTTTTGGTTGGGCCGACAGTTGGTAGTCTGGCCGATGAGGGATGATCAAGGTGGTCGTCGGCAGGAGTAATGCTATCGGTGAGAGAGTTTTCGGGTTCGCCGACGCTTGAGGTCTCACCGACAGAGTATAGTTTGTTGGTGCCATTGGTGTAATGGAGGATTATCGGGTGAATGGGCAGATTGTTGGCCGATGGTGCAGGTCTGGCCGATGGAGTTGCCATCGGCGAGTATGGGGTAGTGTCAGGCCGATGGGAATTTGGAGGATGTCTATCGGAGTGAGTAATATTGTCGGCCTAAGGGTTTTTTGTGGTGCCGATGGTGTATGTCTCACCGACGGAGGTGGGAAGTGAAGGACCATCGGCGAGACTATTGTGATCGGCGGAAGTGCTTTTGGTTGCTCTAATGGTCTTTATCTTGGCGACAAGGGGTGTGGAGCTGGCATCGGGGTGATAGGGAGGATTGTCTTGGCGACAGCAATGCTATCAGAGTGAGATGGTATATTGAGCTAGCATTGTTTTGATCTGCCGATGGTAGAAGTTTGGCCGATGGGCTATGGGTGAAGGCATGTGTGTCGAGTGCGGCAAAAGCGCTCAACACTTTGTTTGAATGCGGTTATGCTTTTAAAGCGCTGGAGTGATCTCTTCACCGTGAATGTGGGATTATTCCCTTGTATATTTTGAACCCGCGGTTGAACGTGTTTTGGCGGGATATCTTTTTTGTATGCAGCGACGGTTTTTTAGGCAACAACGGGTGGTTGAGACCCTTAATGGCGACTGTGCTGGGGCATGGATGAATTGTTGCACAGTTAGGTACCAGATTTTTGACATGAAGACTTCCAGATAGTGGCGCGTGGCTCGGGGCCCCCCTTTGTCTACTGCATTAACATTTTTTTAGCGCCATTCCTTCTGAGGACTGTATCTGGCAGATTTTTTTTGATATTTTGTCATGTAATTAATTGCTGTGGTACACTCTCTGGCTATTATAAGCAGACTGTGTTACCATTTTAGTTGTTGTTGAAAGTTGAACATTTTGGCTCTGTGATACAAGACAGCTGGTTTTGGCTGCTCTATCCACAAAAAGCCTGTGAGTTTCTGTATCTCTTGTTGTACGTTTTGGCTTGAATCCACTGATTTCATGGTTAATCTTGTATGAATAATGCTATCTTGGCATGTGTTTTGTTAATTCTGTCTCCAGTATTGCATGTATCTTTCTTCTGAGTCTGGGTATTTAAGGAATGTTGAGACTCTAGAACATAGAATTCCTATGTTGAATGTCTGATCTTTTAACTTCTGCTCAAAGGTAGATTAAACTGTTTTCAAATTAAACATTGGGAAGGGTATACTGCAGTAGGGATGCCATAAGTAGAGATAACTTAACACTCTGTATTGGGAGATATTTGTAAGGCAGGTATCATATATATATCCCCCTGAAATCCAGTTTTAGCTGTTCATGCTGATCAATACAGGTGTATGTCTACTGACTCCAGGCCCTGGATAGGCACCAATCTTGCTTTGTGTTTGTGTTACAACCATGTCTAGCTTTGCATCCAAACTCAAAATCATAATCAAACTCTAAAACAACCATTAGGACATTAGAATTAGTTTTAGGATCCTCAGTCCTCTGTCTACAACTGCAAATAGGCCCAAAGCTAGCCCCTTTGCTCTTATCTTTCAGTTTTGGTCTACTTACAGGAGGACTTATCTGCTTTCTGACAGCATCCCAATCCTTGTATGCGTATTTCATGGATGTTGAGTAGGGAATACCCCCCTAGGTCTTGCAGAGCCTGAAGAAGAAGAGGAGATAAAATATAGAGTCTATCTCCTACACTGTTGGCCCCTGGCCCAGAGATCCTGTTGATCACTAATGGCTACCTTATAGGGAAATCTAGGAATAAACATCCAGTCTGGGAAAAAACCAACAGAAATTGGCGACTCCGCTGGGGATTGAGAAGTAAAAGTACTATCTAATCATCTCCAGTAATATATTTGTGACCCATCCGAGTCACCAACAGAAATTGGCGAGTCTACTGGGGATGGTGATTTGAAAATTGTTATTTTTGTCCTCCCTGGTGAAATATATTTGTGACCCATCCGAGTCACCAACAAAAATTGGCGACCCTGCTGGGGAATTGTGAAAGAACCCTGATTTACAAAAAGAAAACAGTTCCTAGTAATAGGTGATGACTCCGAAGTAATCTCCCAACCGGTCAAAGTAAAATTTATATGCAGGGGAGAAGATCCCAACAAAATCCTTTATTTGAAGAGTTACCAGTAACAAGAAGAATGATGTACAGAAGAAAGGGAGCTGTCTCAGTCAGTCGTGAGGGTTCCCCCAGAAAAAATGATGATATGCAAGACAATCCAAGGTCTTCAGACAAGACATCACCTTACTTTTCAAATGCAGAAGCTGATATTCAGGGTGCATATGAGAGGCAACAGGGTGGTAACATGAGAATGAGGTCAGAGGTGTTCCAAGAACACCCATTTCTAGACCCTAGTGAAAGGTTTAAAGAGATCGAGTCTCTGAGGGATGATGAAGATGATGACCAGAATGGTATGAGACCATCTACCTCCATGCCTAAGGAAGAACAGTTAGCTGAAGAAATTAGAAATCTAAGAGCAGAATTAGAGTATCTGCAAGCCATGAAAATCAGAGATGACATGAGGCAGAAAGTGCAAGCTTTGAGGACTGCCCAGAATAATTCAATTCCTACCCTTGAGAATGCAAATGTGCAGAGACATCAACAGAGAAATGAATTGCAACATCAGCATAATGATGAGAGACAAAATGTGAATGATGTTAGGATACCACTGAACAATGTAAGAAACCAAAATGCAAACAGAAATATTAATGTTAATCAGTTAAACAGACAGCCAATGCAGCTAGATAGATTCAGACAGCTAGTATTTGATGGTATTCCTGGGTATCCTAACCCCATTGACAAGCATCTGAGGCTGCAAGTGCCTAAATTTTCAGGAAACAACACTGTGTCAAGAGAAGATCATCTAAAAGCTTTTCAAAATGTCATGGATAACTTTGAGGTTGAACATGAGGATGTTTTCTTGAAGTCATTCATGCAATCCTTAATAGATGAGGCAAGAGAATGGTACAAGAATCTGCCTGACCGGAGTATTTCATCATGGGATGATTTTAAAAGGATGTTCAAGGAGCAATATGGGGACAAAACTGACCCTAGCTTTTTTGTAAATGAGTTCACCAGTATCACTAAAGAGTCAAATGAGTAGGTTGCAGATTTTAATGCAAGATTTACTAAAGTGTTAAACAAATTGCCACATCACATGAGGCCAAATGAACCAATGTGCATAATATTGTATATCAATGCCTTTGATGCAAAAACTGCATATGGATTAAGAGATAAAGGTCCTGCTACTCTCAGGGATGCTTTCAGAATTGCAGTGAATATTGAAAACAACAGGAAAGCATCAGGCAAGACAAATAGAAGGGATGATATAAAAATTCTGCAGAATCCAAACAAGCCTCAGAACACTCAAGGTAATACATCTGCCCCTGAAGATAAGATAGACAAATTGGCAAATGTTGTTAAGGACCTAAGCTATAGATTAGCTAGAAGTGAAAAAGGGATAGGTCCTGATAGGCAAGTCTATCAAAGGCAGGAAAAGAGGCCATCATTGCATGATATGCCTTATAATACCAATTGGCATGATAGTAAACCTATATTCCCACGTAACAACACAAATCAAAGAGCTCAACATGTCAAAGAAACTCCTGATCCTCTAAAGAAAGCTATAAATATTGTTGATGATACTCCATGGTGTATAATTTGTCAGATGCCACATTCATAGTCACAGTGTATGATTGCTCAGTCCTTGTGTGATAATACTACATCTTGTAATGAATGCAATGAGCCACATTATGTGCAAGATGATGATGTAAATATGATGTCCATAAGCAATGGATACACTCTTTATGATGCTGATGAGAGTACAAATGATGGAACTCAGGGCTGCCAATAGTTCCCATATGATGAAGATGATGAAGTTAACTATGCCTATGCTCAGAACTCACACAATTTTCTGAGTAACTTACAACGACCTTCTGATGAGGAAATTAGGGCCTTCACAGCTGCAGCAGTTGCTCAAGTCAAGAGCAACTACAATCTCAGAGGTAAAAATCAGGTAAGCAGCCCACATCAGCCAAAAGATGTTACTATAGGACAGCCAGTGCATGGTAATAAGGGGATGGAATTACAAAAAAGGTAGTGGGTTAATAATAAACAGAACTTCAGACATAGAACAGGTCATGAATCCCAAGGACCAGAAAATAGAATCCCTCAGGCTGAAGATCAAAGTAAAGGTTCCCAAGACAAGAATGATGATCAGGGAACTATGAAAGTAAAAGCTAAATCAGTTTAGGATAAAAACAAGATTGTGGAGCAAGCTACAACTGTTATACAAAATTATGTTCCATTTGATATAGCTCAAGTCTTCTCCCAGGTAAAAGTCTCTGTTCCACTTATGGAACTGATGAAAGTGGAAGAAATTAAGAATAGGACAATATCCCTAATTTCAGGGGTACCTTTTCAAGCTAAACAAAATGCTCAGACCCAGGGTAAGAAACATGTCATATGTAGTGAAGAAGATGAGGCTCCTGAAGTTTATTTAGGAGTGACTATGACAAAGTGTCCTTCACAAGTGGAACCATTTTATGTTTCCCTGGTTATAAATGGAAAAATAATCAGAAATTGTATGCTTGACTCTGGAGCATCTACAAATGTCATGCCTTTGGCCATCATGCAACAAGCTGGATTGAAAATTGACAAGGCATGTGGAAAATGTTATGCTATGGATGCCAGAGAGGTACCAGTTATTGGAATCAGGAAGGATGTAGATTTCAAACTGGCAGCATTTCCTGAAAAGAGATATAAAATGAATATAACAGTGGTTGACATCAAGCCACAGTATGGTATGTTGTTGTCAAGAAGATGGGCAACACTAATTGGTGGAAGTATGCAGCTGGACCTGTCATATGCCATGATTCCAATGAATGGCAGGGATGTTAAGCTAATCAGAGAACAAAGATCATCAGAGACAGTGGAAGACCAAGAAGCAGAGGAACAAATATGCTTTGTAAACACTGACTGTGATAACTTCAAGGTTGTCTCAGATGATAGAGAAGATAAAAAGAAAAATGTCTGCATTGAAGAATTGGATCAGCAAGGTTTGTGGACCATGTTTTTTGATGGAGCTTGTGCAAAAGAAGGCTCTGGAGCTGGAGTTGTTTTCCTGTCTCCAACTGGTAAGCTCGTCAAATTCTCTTTCTTGCTGAGGTTTGTTTGCACAAACAACATTGCAGAATATGAGGCTTTGCTTTTAGGCCTAAATATTGCTCTCAAACATGGAATCAAAATGTTAAGGGTATTTGGTGATTCTGAGCTGATTGTATCCCAAATTAGAGATAGGTATGCTTCAAAAAATAAAAGATTGAAACAATACAAGCATGCTGTTTGGGATACCATTGAACTTTTTGATGCATTCTCAATAGGCTGGGTAGAGAGGTCAAAGAATGTTATGGCTGATTTCTTAGCTAATGTTGCAATGAGGCCAGATGACATCACTCTGTCAGATGTTACAAATGTAGAAGTTAAAATTAGGCCTACAGTACCAGAAAATATATGCAGTTGGCAAGTGTTTAATGATGATAGGGACTTGTTAAAATTTTTGCACTGCACAAATGAATATGAGAATCAAGAAATTGATTTCCAAGCTTTTGTAGAGACTATAGATGGAAAAGAAACTCTTGTGGGAAAAGAGATAATTCAGTTGAAGACTAATAAAATCCCCAGAGGATTAGTAGCTTTGGAAAGAGCTTTTGACAGTAGAGATAAATTGGTCACAAGGACATCTCCCACAAATAAGGAAGATTTAGAAGAGATAAATTTGGGGACATCTCAGGCCCCTCAAAAGGTATATATTGGTAAACAGCTCAAACCACACATTAGGAGTATGCTGATTGCATTACTGAAAAGGTACAAACATGTTTTTGCTTGGTCATATGAGGACCTAAAAGCCTACAGGGAAGATTTATTCCAGCATGAGATCCCATTGAAGCCTGGAGCTAAGCCATTTAGACAAAGGCAAAGACCTATTAATCCTACCTTGGCTCCAAAGATGCAGGAAGAACTTAAAAAGCTTAGGGAAGCTGGAATAATTGTGCCAATCAGGCATTCAACTTGGGTGTCTAACCTTGTCCCAGTCAGAAAAAAGAATGGTGATATTAGGCTTTGTGTTGACTTCAGGAACTTGGATGTATCCTCTTTAAAGGATAACTATCCACTGCCTAATATGGAAGCTATGTTGCAGAGAGTGACTGGTTGTGAACTCTTATCCATGATGGATGGATTTTCAGGTTATAATTAGGTGAAGGTAAAGGAATCAGAATAGTATAAGACTGCCTTCACCACTCCATGGGGAACTTATGTGTATGTTAGAATGCCCTTCGGACTAACCAATGTAGGTGCTACATTTCAAAGAGCAATGGATGTTGCTTTTGCAGGGTTGATTGATTCAATCCTGGCTGTATATCAGGATGACTTGACTGCTTACTCAAAGAAAGAAGAGTAGCATTGTTTGCATCTGGAGCAGATTTTCATAAGAGCACTAGAGTATGGCATTTCTTTAAATCCAAAGAAGTGTGCTTTTGGGGTGGTTGATGGAAAACTCCTAGGACATATTGTTTCCAAGGATGGAGTCAGGATAGATCCAGAGAGAGTGGCTGCTATTGACAGAATTCAAATGCCAAAAACTATAAAAGGAGTTCAGTCCTTCTTTGGACAGATAAATTTTGTTAGGAGATTTGTTCCCAACTTTGCAAAAACCACAAGGAACATTTCCAAGATGATGAAAAAGGATTCAATTGTCCACTGGGAAAGTGAAGCAATAGAATCATTTCAGACTATTAAAGAGGCAATCAAGATGGCCCCTGTTCTTAAATCTCCTGATTTTTCTAGGCCATTCCAATTGTTTTCATTTGCTTCCTTTCACACTGTTGCTGCATGTTTGCTACAGAAAAATGAAGATGGTTTTGAACAACCCATAGCTTTCTTCAGTATGTCCTTGCAGGCTTCTGAGTTGAAATATGATATTATGGAAAAACAGGCATATGCACTAGTCAGAGCCATCAAAAGTTTCAGACCATACCTGGTAGGATCACATATAATTGCATATGTACCCCATGCAGCAGTCAAAGACATATTCACTCAGCAGGAGGTGACTGGAAGAAGGTGTAGATGGATAAACAAACTGCAGGAGTTCAACATAGAAATACAAATTACCAAGTTGGTAAGAGGACAAGGATTAGAAAAGATGATGGCACAGTCAAACTTGGAAGCATGCCAAGTTAATGTAGTCCAAAATGAGAATGTAAATGTATCAAGATCTGAATGGTACAAGGACATTATCTACTACTTGCAAAATCTGAATTGTCCTTCCCATTTCAGTGACAGTCAAAAGAGGACTTTAAAGTTACATGCAATCAGGTATGTTATTGTTCAAGGTGAGCTATACTGGAAAAACCCTGATGGTGTGCTGCTGAGATGTGTGGATGAGGATATGGCTAACAATGTTTTGATTGATATGCATAAAGGATTGTGTGGTGGACATTATACTGCCCAAACAACAGCTCATAAAATTCTTAGAGCAGGATATTGGTGGCCCACTCTCTTTTCAGATGCACAAAGGTTAGTGAGGAAGTGTGACCCTTGCCAAAGATTTTCAGGAAAGCTGAAATATGATGGTGCTTTACCCCTCAGAACTGTAACTGTGGATGCTCCATTTCAGCAATGGGGAATTGACTTCATAGGGGAAATTGCAGACAAGTCAAGTGGGGGACACAGTTGGATTTTGGTGGCAACTGATTACTTTACCAAATGGATTGAGGCCATTCCAACTAAGAGAGCTACAAGTAAGGTGGTGACAGATTTCATGCTAGAAAATATTATCATCAAGTTTGGAGTACCATTCAAGATAGTCACTGATAATGCTATGTGCTTCAGATCAGGTGAATTTGTTGATTTTTGCAACAGGTATGGGATAAATTTATCATATGCATCACCATATCACCCACAAGGGAATGGTCAAGCAGAATCAAGCAATAAAAGCATCATGAAAATTATCAAGAGGATACTAGACAAGAACAAGAGAGCTTGGGACTCAAAATTAAAATTAGCAATATGGGCTGACAGAGTGACAGTGAAAAGGGCTATTGGGATGTCACCCTTTGAGCTAGTCTATGGTGCATCAGCCAGATTGCCCATAAACAATCTCCTGCCAGTTTACAGATTCATCCAGGAAAATGATGAGGAGATTGAAGACTCCATGACAGAAAGGGTGAACCAGCTGGTTGCACTAGATGAAGACAGAAGGAAAGCCCACCAGATCAATCTCAAGAGACAACAAGAGGTGAAATATCAGTTTGACAGGAGAGCTATTAAAAGGAAATTTCAGGTCAATGATCTGGTGCTTGTATGGAATGCAAAAGATCAGGACAAGGGTAAACATGGTAAATTCAAACCCTTATGGATGGGCCCATATCAGATTTGCAGTGCTCATGGGGAGGATTCTTATTTCCTCCAGGCCCTAGATGGTGAAGTTCTGGAAATGCCTGTGCATGGCCAATTCCTTAAGTTCTATTTTGCATAGATGACTTGTCGCTGTGCACATTTGTAAAAACATGTATATAGTGTAAATGTCTTGTGCAGTTCGTGCTTTTTGGTTTTTTGCCTGGTCTGCCCGGAGATCTGGTTCTCGCTGCAGGTTTTCACCTGCACGTCCCCATTCGGAGCCAGTGTTGGTACTCGTTTTGACCTGGAGGCTGAGCTTGTTTGTTGGAGGGTTTCTTCCTTCAAACCCTAAGTGTTCCTGTTCATCGGCAAGAGCTTGGTCTATCGGCAAAGGATATTGTGGTTCTGCCGACAATGTTGGTCGTGCCGATGGGGGTACCTCAAGTGTTATCAGCATGAGTTTGCATGTGTCTTGGTGATCATTTCAGTAGCATGGTGTGTTCTTTGTGTTTCACCGTGACTTTGTGCTATCGGCGAGGGAGTTTCCTGTTGGGCCGACAGGGGTACTCTGGCTGATGGAGCTGTATCGGCGTAACAAGTGATGTCAGCAGGTGAGTTTTTAGTTGGGCCAACAGTTGGTAGTCTGGCTGATGAGGGATGATCAAGGTGGTCGTTGGCAGGAGTAATGCTATCGGTGAGAGAGTTTTCGGGTTCACCGACACTTGAGGTCTCGCCGACAGAGTATAGTTTGTTGGTGCCATCGGTGTAATGGAGGATTATCAGGTGAATGGGCAGATTGTTGCCCGATGGTGTAGGTCTGGCCGATGGAGTTGCCATCGGCGAGTATGGGGTAGTGTCAGGCCGATGGGAATTTGGAGGATGTCTATCGGAGTGAGTAATATTGTCGGCCTAAGGGTTTTTTGTGGTGCCGATGGTGTATGTCTCACCGACAGAGGTGGGAAGTGAAGGACCATCGGCGAGACTATTGTGATCAGCGGAAGTGCTTTTGGTTGCTCCGATGGTCTTTATCTCGGCGACAAGGGGTGTGGAGCTGGCATCGGGGTGACAGGGAGGATTGTCTTGGCGATAGCAATGCTAGCGGAGTGAGATGGTATATCGGGCTAGCATTGTTTTGATCTGCCGATGGTAGAAGTTTGGCCGATGGGCTGTGGGCGAAGGCATGTGTGTCGAGCGCAGCAAAAGCACTCAACACTTTGTTTGAATGCAGTTATGCTTTTAAAGCGCTGGAGTGATCTCTTCACCGTGAATGTGGGATTATTCCCTTCTATATTTTGAACCCGTGGTTGAACGTGTTTTGGCGGGAAATCTTTTTTGTATGCAGCGACGGTTTTTTAGGCGACAATGGGTGGTTGAGACCCTTAATGGCGACTGTGCTAGGGCATGGGCGAATTGTTGCACAGTCAGGTACCGGATTTTTGACATGAAGACTTCTAGATAGTGGCGCCTGGCTCGAGGCCCCCCTTTGCTGCTGCATTAACATTTTCTGAGCACCATTCCTTCTGAGGACTGTATCTGGCGGATTTTTTTTGATATTTTGTCATGTAATTAATTGCTGTGGTACACTCTTTGGCTATTATAAGCAGACTGTGTTACCATTTTAGTTGTTGTTGAAAGTTGAACATTTTGGCTCTGTGATACAAGACAGCTGGTTTTGGCTGCTCTATCCACAAAAAGCCTGTGAGTTTATGTATCTCTTGTTGTACGTTTTGGCTTGAATCCACTGATTTCATGGTTAATCTTGTATGAATAATGCTATCTTGGCATGTGTTTTGTTAATTCTGTCTCCAGTATTGCATGTATCTTTCTTCTGAGTCTGGGTATTTAAGGAATGTTGAGACTCTAGAACATAGAATTCCTGTGTTGAATGTCTGATCTTTTAACTTCTACTCAAAGGTAGATTAAACTGTTTTCAGATTAAACATTGGGAAGGGTATACTGCAGTAGGGATGCCATAAGTAGAGATAACTTAACACTCTGTATTGGGAGATATCTGTAAGTCAGGTATCATATATATATCCCCCTGAAATCCAGTTTTAGCTGTTCATGCTGATCATTCACAGGTGTATGTCTACTGACTCCAGGCCCTGGATAGGCACCAATCTTGCTTTGTGTTTGTGTTACAACCATGTCCAGCTTTGTATCCAAACTCAAAATCATAATCAAACTCTAAAACAACCATTAGGACATTAGAATTAGTTTTAGGATCCTCAGTCCTCTGTCTACAACTATAAATAGGCCCAAAGCTAACCCCTTTGCTCTTATCTTTCAGTTTTGGTCTACTTACAGGAGGACTTATCTGCTTTCTGACAGCATCCCAATCCTTGTATGCGTATTTCATGGATGTTGAGTAGGGAATACCCCCCTAGGTCTTGCAGAGCCTGAAGAAGAAGAGGAGATAAAATATAGAGTCTATCTCCTACACTGTTGGCCCCTAGCCCAGAGATCCTGTTGATCACTGATGGCTACCTTGTAGGGAAATCTGGGAATAAGCATCCAGTCTGGGAAAAAACCAATAACTCATTTAGCTAGTCTGCCTGTAAGAGCTTCTTTTCCTAGTAGATATTTCAATGGATCAATTTTGGCTATAAGATTTGTGTGTTGGTTCAACAAGTAATGTCACAACTTTTGGGAAGCAAACACTACTGCTAAACAAGATCTTTCCATTGGTGAATAATTGAGTTCGTATCCCACCAAGGTTATACTGATATAATAAATTGCATGCTCTTTTCCTGATTCATCATTTTGTGCTAGAAGAGCCCTGAGGGTCGAAGTTGTAGTTGAGATGTATAATATCAAAGGTTTATCAGCAACTGTTGGAACCAATACAGGAGGTGTAGCTAGATACTCTTTGATCTAATCAAATGCTGCTTGACACTTATCATCCCATTGGAATGAGACATCCTTTCGGACCTAGTGTTGCAATGGTTGACATTTATCTGCTAGCTGTGAGATGAAACACCTAATGGATTGCAACCTTCCCTGAAGGCTCCTTAATGCTTTGAGGTTCTTTGGTAGAGGCATCTCCACTATAGATTTTACTTTTACAGGGTCTACTTCGATACCTCTACGAGATACAATGTATCCCAACAGCTTCCCTGATGTTACACCAAAGACACACTTCTTTGGATTGAGTCTCACTTGGTATTTTTTGAACCTATCAAAGATCTGTCCTAGAACTTGTATGTGATTTGTCCTAGAAGATTTAGCTAGTATGTCATCCACATAGTCCTCCATAATATGATGAAAGAGGTCATGGAATATCACTGTCATTGCTCTCTGATAGGTTGCTCCTGCATTCTTTAGACCAAATAGCATGACACAACAACAATAGTTACCCCAAGGACAAGTAAAGGTTGTTTTATGTTGATCTTCTTCTACTATCCTTATCTGATTGTATCCTAAGAATCTATCCATGAGAGAAAGCATTTCGTGACCTACTGTCAAGTCTACTATAATATCAATGTTCAGTAGTGGAAAGTCATATTTGGGACATGCTTTGTTAAGATCTCTAAAATCATTTCACATGCGGATGCACCCATTGGGTTTAGACACAGGTATAATGTTTGATACCTAGTCTAAATAGTCAATAGGTCACATGAATTTTGCATCTAACAACTTCTGTATTTCCACTTTTACTAAGAGAGCTATCTGTGGGTACACCTTCCTCAGCTTTTGCTTGACTAGTTTAACTTTTGGATCAATTGTGAGATAGTGAACCACTAGCTTAGGGTCTAAACCTAGCATATCAGCATAGGTCCATGCAAAGTTGATGGTTCACTATAAGAAGAATGTGTTAAGATTCCTGTTCTCTATTTCTGATAATGATGCTGCTTGAAATGTGGTCTTTGGATTTTTCTATGTGCCAAGGTTTATCTCTGTAGAATCTTCCACTAGGAGAGTTGACTTCTCTTGATACTTAAATGGTAGGGGAAGGTCAAATCCTCTATCCCCAGGTGCCACAGTTGGGTTTTCACCATTGGATATGTCCTTTGTTTTTACTATTTTATGATCGGGAGGTGCCACAGTGTGGTTTTCACCTAGAGATCTTTCTTTATTTTTACTTTTGCGACTGGAGGATTTGGTAATCTCACCAAAATAAGCTGTTGGCTCTAGTTCCATTACAAAATCTATTTTATGATCACCAAGAGGGATACCCTCCCAAAGTCCCATGAACTCAACTATAGCTTCATCATTCTAAAATAAATCTATAATGGGGGACCCTTGTTGGCCCTAATCACTAAGTTTAGTATAGACAAGTGTTACTTTCTGGGTGTTTGTGGTGGAGGTTAGAGATACGGATGATAGCATAAATATGGAGGATTCTATAAATAGGTCAGTCATATAGAGGGAAGAGTCATCGATGGTATCCTCATTAGACATCAAATCTACGAGAGAAGTTTCTGCCACCTTGTCGAGGATACCCTCGATGTCCAAGGCACGTGGTACCTTTCTACCAAATCCCAACCCCTTCTTGTCTAGTTTCTTTGTCACAATGATGGGTTCCATTGTTCCTTGATTCTGTTTCCCAAGGCCACCTTTGACTTTATAGCCCATGTTTTTGACTATTCTTAAGCCATTGCTGTATTGCTTGACTGGTATTGTGACTGGTTCTTTCTCCTTATAGAGCCAAGAAGAGATGTCTTAAATAGTTTCCTCTTCCAATAATTTTCCCTATTGGAATTGGGTTAAAGATGCTAGGGGAGGAATAGCTACTTTTTTAGGTGCTTTGGTAATGGATGGTTGGCTGTAGGATTTAGGGGATAAAGGCATCCACCCTACACAACAAGATTTTGAGATATCATATGTTCCAAAGCCTATATCACAGATGTGAGCTTTGATTTCAGGATGAGGAATAGGTTCACTTGTAGAGGCTTGTGTCAAATTTTTAGGGTCAACATATAGTGGGGATTCAAGGGCTTTGTCATTTTGAGGCACTTGGTTGCAATTTTTATAACTGCCTTGCAAGACACGTCAGAATTCAAAAGGATTGGGGCCTCCTGGGATAGTTATCTCTATACCATTGAATGGGAATTTTAGAGACTGATGGTACATGGAGGGAAGAGCTTTCATTGTATGGATCCATGGGCGGCCTAGGATAATGTTGTAAGGTAGCTCAATATCGAGGATCTGGCACCTAGTTTCAAGCATGACGGGGCCCATTTGTATAGGCAAGTGGATAACACCTTCTGAGTGGCGTTTAGCATCATCATACCCTTTGATTGTAATACTTTGATCAGTGTTGACATGATCCTCTGAGTATCCCAATTGCTTAAGTAACTTTAATGAATAGATGTTAAGACCAGCACCACCATCTATGAGTATACGTTTGATTTTGCGCTTATGGATGAGAACCTCTATATGAAGGGCATCATTGTGACATGGATCATGGGATGGGAGGTCTTTCTTAGAGAATACCACATTGTAGGGTGAGGCAATGTTACCTACTATAGCTCAGAAATCTGTGACTACGATGTTGTTAGGAATCAAAGACTCTTGGAGGGCTTTTTCTAGCACCACTCTATGTGCAGGTGATGACCGTAGGAGGTCCAAGATAGAGATCTATGTTGGCATTTTCCCTAGATGTTAGACAAGATTATAATCAAATTGAGTTGGGAGACTGGGTGTAGGACCATGAATGGTGATATGACCATGACAAGTTGTAACATCGCAATCCATAGTTTTGCCTTTGATTGTGAGGGTAGATACTCGACTCTCTTCAAAATGACCCACAATGGAGTCAAAGGAAGTGGAAGCATGATTGACACCTTTACCTTTATCCTGAGGAGGAGGTGGACCATGGTGAGGGAATGGTTTCTTGTACATGTGGAGGTCTTTGTTCATGTGTTGAGCTGGTGGATCATCTTTAAGAGAGATTTGGTTGCCTTCGATGAGATTTTGGATTAGGTGCTTGAGTTTCATGGACGATGCGGTTTTGTGCCCTTTGCTCCTATGGAATTCACAATATTCATTTTCTCTGTACCATGTAGTTTTGTAAATAGGTTTGCCATATGGGGGAGCATCAGGTAAGGTGATGAGGCCTTTGTGTAAAAGCATTTGTAGGACAAATTCTATGGGCTCTCCCAAGGGAGTGAATTGATGCCATGGAGGGTAATCATGTTGAGGCTGCTCTTGTTATTGTTGTTGTTGGTTTTGATATGGTTGCCGTTGTTGTTGCTGTTGTTGAGGTTGACTTGGCTTGGAAAGCTGTAGAGGTGTTTGTAATGTTTGGACATGTTTAGAATTGACCACCCCATCGTTGACCACGTTTTTATTTTTGTTCCAATATTTAGGTTTATCATTTGTTTGTTGTTGAGGAGCATTGTCTTTAGTTTCTTTGAAGATTTTGACCACACCCTTAGCAATGAGGGCCTTTTCGATGTTGATTCCCTTGTACGTGATTTCATCGAAGGTTGTAGCACTCAAGATTTGCAAATGAAAACCTAACTCTTGGTTGAGGTTCTGGACAAATATGCTAACAAGTTGTTTTTCAGGTATCTTGAATGGGAATTTGCTATCCATTTGCCTCCATCGCTGAAGGAATGAAATGAAAGTTTCTCCATTTTTTTGTTTATTGTTGCATAGATTAGTCATGGAGATCTCATGCTCTACATTGTAGGAGAAATGGGAGGCAAATTTCTCTACTAGCTCGTTAAAAGATTTGATTCCTATAGGTAAGTGTGAGAACCATTCTATAGCTTGACCTCCAAGACTACAAGGAAAGAGACACATAAGGTATGTGTCTCTATGTGAGACCTCAAAGCAAGCAAGATAGAATTTCCTGAGATGGTCCTTTGGGTCACCTTTTCCTTTGTATTTATCAAACTTGGGAATAGTGAAATTTTGAGGAAAAGGGATCATGGGTAATGACCGATCAAAGGATAAGGACACAGTTCTTCTAAAGAGAAGGCTTTCTTGGTGTGGCCAAACGTAAGATCAGATAGTTGTTGTTGAACTTCCACAATTTTTAGCTCCATCATTATGGGAGGGGTTGGAAACATCTCCTGTTGTCCTAGAAGTGGTTGTTGTTGCCCATACAGAAGATTGTACTGTAATCCATGGGTATTGGTATTATAAGGGTCATATGATTGGTTGGGGTTGTATGCGTTGTATGTTGGGTTGAGATTGGGTTGGAATTGGATCCTTTGATTTGGAGGAGGTGGGGGTGGTGCAAGATAAGAATGTAGGCTTTGTGATGGTTGAAGATAAGAGTTTGGTGGAGGAAAGCTAAAGTTCATTGGGTTAGGTTGCGATTGCAGAACATAGCTTTGGAAAGCTAGGTTTTGGCAATGTTGAGGGTGGCTAGGCAATGTGTGAAAGAAATTTAGCACTGATGAACGTAGTGGAGGAGGGACATAGGTAGATGTGTTTTGCAGTTGAGGTTGATTGAGGATGAGTGTAGAAGAATGTTGTGGTTGGGATTGTATGACTCTAGTTGGTTGAGAGACATGAAGGTTTGATGATATGGGATGTGGTATTTGTTGAGATCCTTGTTGCATGGCTACATAGTTGTTCCTCATATTGTAATTTGGTGGGAAACCTACTTGTGATGGGGTAACCAAAATTCCACTTGCGATTGGTGTGGATACTTTAGGAGTTTGTTATATATTTGATCAAGCTATGGTGGCTTGTTTAGCTAGCTCCGCTTAAAGTTGAAGAGTCTCCTATTGGTGTTTGTAGATTTACATAGGAGTCAGAAGCAATGATATGGCCCTCTTTCTTGTTGGGTTTTGATAAAGGGGATTCTCATATTGTGCAATTGTTCTCCCTTGTGAGCCTTGTTCAGGTAAAGGTGTGGTCACTGTTGACATGGTTTGCACCACTTGTATGGTGTCTTGGGTGTTGTTAGGCTCACTAAGTGTGGATAGATCAAAACCTTTGGGTAGTTTGGCTCCTTGCTCTACTAGGAAGTGAAAGAAATGATCTTGGTTATCACTAAGGATTTTGTCAAAGGCGGTGATAGCTCTAGGATCTTGTATGAATTCATCAAGATCTTGCCCATCTTCTTGAGAGGATTGACCTATTTCAAAGTGTCGCTCTTCTTGAGATAGGGCTTGATCTGCGGTATAACCTTGTGGGACAAAATCTGGAGGCATGCCGGTGGTGTAGTGAGGTGTACTTACCATAGGGACACTTCCTTCTTGAGATGGGATTGGATTGGTAGTATAACCTTGTGGGACAAAATCTAGAGGCATGCCGGTGGTATAGTGAGGTGTACTTACCAAATGGGTTCTACCCTCTTGCAAATTGTTTGGTTGATCAAGGTGTGGCATGTTCGGAGAGTTGGTAGATCTTTCTGTGGGTGTCCTAGGAGTAACCTTAGGAGTAATGTTGAGACGGCCTGATTGTGGTGTATGAGGAGGTGATTTGCGCTTCCTAGGGACAACTTGCTTGGACTTCATAGTTTGCTGGAGCCTAGTGGTTACCATGGAATACACTAGGACAAAAGTAATGTTGGGATTCTATTTGTGTTTTGAGAAAGACAAAATCTTGATGGACAATTCACTGGACCAAAGGTGCTATACTGTTTGACTAGAGGCGCAGGACTGTGCAACCAAAAGCATGCTACTGTAATACCAAAGGTGATGGACTGAGCTACCAAAGGTGAGGCACTGCTATACCAAAGGTGAGCTACGGTGACCAAAAGTGAGCTACTGTACCACCAAGGGCAAGCTGCTATAATACCAGAAGCACTGAAGTAGTGTCTGATGCTTTAACAAGCAAATTTTGATAGATTTGGTTTTTGGTTCTGATTGGATTTCCTTTGGCAAGAGAAAAAAAGCCCAAGGTTTCCATAGGTCTAAGACAATTGTAAACAAATATCAAGCACTTTTTATCCCTAGAGACAAGGTTACATTGTAGTAGATCAGCTCACAGCTTAATACTCTGTCGATAAAAATGTCATTCCATAAAGGTGTCTGACATTTAGTATCTTTGCGAGAGACGATAGGTAGGGATATCTCACCCTCCCCTTGGAAAGATCAAGTAGGTCACAAGAGCTTTATGGCCAAGGGAATACTATCTCTTCTCAAGGGAGCTAATGTTGAGTATCTTAAGGGCTTAAATCGATTCCCCTTGCACTGATGAGTACCGCAATGTTCGGAGGTAGATCGAGTAGTCACTATCTAGAATGGTTCTTAGTAACTTTTAGGGACCAATGCCTTACAAGCAATGCGATAAGCTACTAAAAGCTTTAACCAATCCTACTAAGAGTATCAAACATTTCACTTGATGTGAAAATTGTTTCCACAAAGAGCTAGTACACCTCTTTTTAGTTTGGCACCACAAGGTAAGGCTGACGTCGGTTAGGACTTGGCTTTCGCCTTATCCCTCTTATATAGTGGTTTAAAGGAAAACTTTGCTTAGGGTCATCCCTTTTGGATGAAGTGTAATCTAAAAGTAGGCCCTTGTAAAGGAATTACTAAAATGTAAGAGCAAGCACGTCAAACAAAGGTTCAATTGTCCTGTTATAAGAAAAATAAGGTGCAACTAGATTAGGCACACACATGATTGTAGTTGTCAATTGTCCCTTATGAAATTGAAGTGTTTGGCATTCATGTCCATTGTCCCTTAGAAAATTGAGGTGTTTTCACATACATGTCCATTGTCCCTTAAGCAAAGCAATATGTTCCTAAGACCTTTAAATTGTCAAAAAGTGATTTGTTCAATTGTCCCTTAAGAAGGCGATATGTTTCTAAGACTTAGTGCAATAAATCAAGATTTTTTCAATGCTTGTCCTGCATGAACATTTTTAGAAAAGCCTATTTTCTCTGTGTGAGTGATAAGAAGCTACAACAGGTTAGTTAGTTCCACCAAAACTCACCAGTTAGCAAAAATAAATCAATTAAACAAAAGCGAGCTACTGTCTAATCGAAAGAGACTTACTATGATATCAATAGCGCTACACTGTGTTGCCAGAAGTGCGATGATATAGACCAAAAGTGACCTACTGTGCTAACAGAAGCACTAAAATAGACCCAGAAGTGATGTACTATGCTACCAGAAGCATCATCCTATGATACCAATAGCGCTTTATTGTCTTAGATCTAAAAAAAGGTGTATTTTGTCAAAAAAGTTAGGTCAAAAGATAATTTCATGTTTGTTTTTGTGGATCTGGGATGAAATAGCTAATAGATCTATGACCTGGGATCAAGAAAACTCAAATATTAAAAATACCCCTAAATATGTAGCTTAGGAAGTATAAAAGATAATTGAAAGACAAATAAGCCATCTTGTCAGTCAAATCAATGATAGGTATGTGGGTAAAAGCCCTACAAAATCACCAAACAAGATCAGAAAAAACTAATTTTGCCAACTGCACTTTACGATACTACCAAAAGCGTCAGATTGTTTCACCAAAAGTGTGTAACTATGCTGCTAGGAGCGCTACAGCATCGCCCAAGGGCGCTGTACTGTGCCTCCAGAATGCTTTAAGATACTACCAATAGCACTTTTCTGTGTCCTTTGCATTGTTCTGTACTGTACTTAAAAAAATAATTTCTCAAAGAAAAAGAGGGATTAGTGTGTACCACCAGGCATGCCAGAATGTGTATGAGGAAAATTGACTATGTTTAAATGAAAAACACAAACAAGATCAAAAGCCTATAACATAAAGAAAACTAATCTAAATAAAAGCCATTACCAATAAATCAATGAAATATGAAAGCTTTTACTGAGATTTGTATTGTTCCCTTTGGATGAATGTGGATTGCTCAATAGTGTTGTGAAACCATGTTTGCAACAAACAAGTAGAGTGCTTAAAGATCAATGTTAAAAGATTGTGAAGTTGCTCAATCGATGTGATGTATGCTCAAAGCACTATAAAGGATGCCTGAGAATAAGTGATTGAAGAGGATTTGTGAAGGAAATGAGGGGGTTTATATAGGTTTCCACAAAGATCGATCAATGGAGGAGATAAAACAGATAACCATGATGAATGTGCACACGACATGTATCAATCCATAAGGATGTTTTTATTAAGATATGATGAAAACGAGATTGATTGAATAGATAACTCAAGTTGTAATTTAGCCTTTTTTAGAGTTCTAAAAATAAGACTGATTGTACACATGAGTTAACAAGATATTTTAAGAGGAGTTAGAAAGATAATTGAAATTAAATAAATAAATTTATTTAATTGTTTGTGCATGATTGAGGAACAAAAGGTTATAAATAAAATATTTGATTTTATTTATTTTTAGAGGTTTGAAACAATTTAAATAAATTTGCATGATTTATTTAAATTTAGAAGAACAAGTGATTTAATTAATAATATAGAATTATTTAATTATAGATAAGACGATTTGGATGAATTAATTAAATAATTGGATTTATTTAATTAATGGAGACTTGAAATTCGGAAGAGGATAATGATTTAATTAAATAATTAAAATTATTTAATTTTGGAAGAATAAAGAGTAATTTAATTTAATTAATTAAATAAAGAGGATTATTTAATTAATGTTGAATTTAGGAGATTTAGAGGAATTAGATGAAATTAATTAAATAATTAGATTATTCCATTAATGTTGAAATGCAGGTGATTCGACAGATTTGATGAAATGCAAGCGGTACGATGACCTGGTCATTTTAGGGTGTCTACAGGTATTTATGGCAAAATTTCAGAGGTATGGATCTTGATGGATAGGCCAGCTACCATTTTTAATCAGAAATCTTCAGGCGGTGGCACATCCCCTGATCTCCCCTGCTCTTTCCTTTTTGTCTCTTTGCTTCATTGAATGTTTAGGGTGTCATTCTGATTATGCATTATATCTAGTAGAATTTTAAAATGACCATGTAATTAATGGCTGAGTACACATTCTTGCTATATAAGTGAACTATGTTACTCATTTTAGAGGTTGTTGAAGACTTGGGCAAATTTAATGGAGTAAATAATGAGAAACAAAGCCTTTCTTGGTTGTTTTATCTCTTCTAGAGTTTATGAGTTGCATATGAATGTATGTTGCACATATGTTCAGTTTCATTGTTGTTTCATATGAAAAATGCATTGTTGCATGTGTTTAGTTGTTTGTCTGCATTGCTGTATGCATCCCTTCTTTTGAATCTAGTTGCTAAGGGTTACTAAGATTCTAGGATACAGATTTTCTGTATTGCATGCTTGATCTATGACTTCCATTCAAGGAGTGGATTAAATTGTTTTAGGTTAAGTATGAGGAAGAATGTATGGCAGCAAGAATATTTGTAAGTAGAGATAGCTAACTACTCAGTCTTGGGTGGTGTTTGTAAGGCAAATGCCAGTTCTGACTGCTTGAAACTTGAATGCCAGTACAAATCATTCACTTGTATACGTCTAGTTGACTCCTCACCCTAAGATAGGCACCAGTCTGCTCCCTGTGTTGTACTATGATCCAAAACCCCCTGTCTTGCATCCAAAACATAAACATAAATCATTTCATATTTCCAACCTATTAGTTTGTAGGAGTAGAAATACAACCCCTACATACTCTCATCCTCAATCAGTTAGATATGTCCAAGAACATTGCCAACCTTGTGACCTATCGTACAAATCTTGGTCCAAACATGAGAGTATTCTGCCTGTTATTGTGAAGCTAAATCTTTATGTCATTGGGTGAGTCAAGGTTAAATCTTTAGCTATAGGGATACCCCCCTTGGTGTGGTAGAACTAGAAGTGAAGGGGATGCAGCTCACGCAACCTCCTGTATTTGTTGGCCGAATCTACGTGTGCATTAGAACTGGCAAACCCTTTGCTGATTCAGAGAGAAAGACCTAACAGGTTGTTTGATCCCAATTCTAGAGAGGTCTTATTTCAATGAGATGTCCAATTTGATGAGCACTTTCCTCAGATGGATTCTTCATCACCAACTTCTCCATCAATTCCTACTCCTCCCATTTCATCTCTTGAGGATGATGTTGATGATGATCCACCTTCACCACCACTTCCATATATTTAGCCTTTACCCATGTAGATCTGCAATACTAATGATGTAGCTAGACCTTTGGCAGGTGATCCTTTAGATTCCTATCCTACTCATGCACAAACATCAAGTGCTGGTCTTTTGAGTCATGCCATTTTGGATGATCCTCAGAAGTTTTCAAAGGTGACTAGGAATCCTGAGTGGGATAGGGCTATGGAGGAGTATTCTTTATTGATGAAGAATAATACTTGGGATCTTGTTCATCTTCCTAAGGGAAGAAAGTTGGTTCAGTGCAAGTGGGTGTATCGTACCAAATATGCTGGAGATGGTTTGATTGATAAGTATAGGGCTCATCTTGTTGCAAAGGCATTTTCTCAGGTTGAGGGTATTGATTACTCTAAGACTTTTGCTTTTATTGCCAAGATGAATTCTATTTGCTTTGTACTTTCACTAGTAGCTTCACAAGGATGGATAGTTTTTTAGATGGATATGAAGAGTGCCTTCTTGCATGGAGACCTACAAGAGGAGATCTATATGGAGCAGTCTCAGGGATTTGTGTAGAACACTTCATTGGTTTGCAGACTCTAACGTACATTATATGGTCTCAAACAAGCCCCTTGGGCTTGGTATGAGAAGATGGACTCTTTTCTACTTTCTTTTCGCTTCACCCGTTGTCATTCTGATCACACAGTGTACATTTAGCATTAGGAGGGTGATCTTTTGATCCTTGTTCTACATTTTGGTGATTTGATTCTTATAGGTAGCTCATCCTCCATGATTCATAGTGTTTAGAGAGCTTTTATGGAGTAGTTTGAGGTGACAAATCTTGGTCTTCTACACTACTTTCTTGGTCTACAGGTGTCTTTGGATGGGATTTCCATATTTTAGCATAAGTATGCTCCTGATATGATTCAAATATTTGGCATGATTGATTGAAAGCCTTCCTCCACACTATTTCAGTCAGGTGTTGTCTTGTCTTCTACTTGCTCTTCTCCTTTAGTAGATTCTACATTATACAGGCAATTGGTTGGAAGCTTATCGTAGCTAACACATTCGCATCCTGATCTTTCCTTTGCAGTTGGTCTTGTATCTCAATTCTCACATGCTCCACATGACAGCCATTGGAAAGTTACGAAACATATCTTGAGGTATATTTAGGGTACCACTCATTATGGAATTCACTATACATCAAGAGCACCTCAAATTATTATCTTCACTAACTTAGATTGGTTTGGTGATGTCAATAATTGAAAGTCTACTTCTGTCTTTGTTTTCTACCTTGGTTCTGGTTCTATTACATGGTCTTGCAAGAAGCAATTTGCTATTGCATTATCATCTATAGAGGTTGAGTACCGAGATGCAATTTTAGCTAGCTAGGAGGTTTTATGACTTCGTCAGTTGATGATTGATTTTAGTTTTCCTCTTGATAGTCCCACTCTTCTTTGGTGTGACAATCAAAGTGCTATTCATATTTCACATAACCTAGTGGAGCATCAGTGCACTAAGAACATTGAGATCCACACGCACTTCATTAGGTAGTTGATTAAGGATGGTTCTCTCATCTTGGAGTACATTCCTACACAAGAGCAGGTTGTAGACATCTTCATGAAACCTTTGGAATTACCTCGCTATCTTTAGTTTTGATCCATGCTTGGGGTGAAGGAAGTTGTCCTTGGGGGGTCTTTATGAGGCCTTCCTTCATGTTTTTTTAGACATGCTTTCATCTCTTTTTGGAGAGGAGATTTTTCCCACTGGATTTTCTCCTTTTTCCACTTTATAGAGATTTGGTTGTATTTGGGTACCTCAACAGGCCTAGTTATAGGGACCCATCTTTACTTTCATGCATTTAGTCCTTAGTTTTTTCAGCTTCTCCCTATGTTCATCTTAAGGGGGGCCATTAGAGTAATAGGTTAATTACTTAATTAATTTAATCATATTGATTAATTAATTAAGTCACCTGTACTTTATTTCACTTAAGCTAAACTTAGGCACTTTAATAATTTATTATAAATCCTAGGGTTCTCACTTTTAGGGTTTCAATCTCATTTCATAAGGATTTATCTTATTGTAATTATTAATTCTTGTTATTGCATATTTTCTTTAGGGTTGCAGAGCACCATTATTTTTCCTCTAGATCTCCTTTCTATGACAATTTATTTTCTTACTGGTGTTCATAGGGATCTATGAGGTTGGTTTATCAACTTTAGCAATTGTGATGTCACTACTCACTGAGGTTATGTTACCCTTCATGGGGAAAGACCAAATAATTAACCCAATTTTGAATATAACCTCATAAATCACTTAGGAAAAACACCAGCTCTTATATCCATCCTTTATCTCCTTCACACCTCACCTGACCATAGAGCCATCCATGAAAAAGCACTTCAAGAGTCCTATGTACCTAACAACATTGACGTTGCACAATTTTAGCCCATGATAGGACACATTGCCTCTCTACATCATTTGGTCTTCACAGAAAAAGACCTTCCATTCCAAAGTGCTTGTCATAATGAAGCACTATACATAAAAGTTTACATACACTAGCACAAAGTCAAAATAATCCTTATAGATGGTGGTGTTGGTCTCAATATTTGTTCTTTGAAATTGCTAACACAATTAGGCTATTTCATAGATGCTATTGACTCTACCCATACTATGACAATCAAAGTGTATGATGATGTTGAAAGAGAATTAGGTGTCATTAATTTGCCAATCAAAGTGGGTTTTGCCTTAGTAGAAACCTAGTGTCAAGTACTAGACTTGGATGTCCTGTATAACATTATTCTTGGTTGCCCATGGATCCACACCATGTAGGCCATACCTATTGGGAATTAAGGTGTCTCAACCTTGGTAATTCCTTGTATTATTTCATTGTATTTATTTATTTATTGCCTATGTTGTAAATTAAATTGTAAATTCATATTGTCATATTGTGGGATGTGGCACAGTGATGTGTCATCCTACATGGAAGATGACAACTTGTAATTTTGTCCTCACATGAGGAGATAGGCATCCCATTTTTTGGTAGGAATATTTTTCCATGTGTCAACATCTTGGATGTTGTGTAAGGGAATATTGACTAAAACGGTCATGACAGATTCCTATGATGAAGTTATGACATGTAAGAGTCAGAAATAGGAGATTCTATGACAGGTGAAGACATGTGTTGAAGAGCATCTTTCAAAAATGCGTCTTTGGGTGCCCCAAGGTGGACTATGACATGTTGTAAGAGAATATGCTATTTATAGCTTATGCATAATAGATTCTCTTATAGTTGTAAGTTATGACAACTATGATAGATTCTTTGACAGTTGTAAGAGTCATAAGAGCATATGTCATAGCCCATTTTGGAAATAGGTGACCTCTTTGGGATGGGGTGTGTGGACAAGTTTTAAAAGCATCTTACAATGTTGACCAAATGTCCATAGGCGTGGGTTTTGGGCCATGAGGCCAAGTTGGATGCCCATTCCAAGATAGAGGCTATTTTGACTTGTATTTTCTATATAAACAGGTGCTTTGAGGAGGAGTTACATTATGTGATTGATAGGTACTATTATGCTAATGGACTACCTCCAAATATGAGTGTCAAAGACTCATGAGAGCTTGCATTGCAATTGTATTGTAAACCATATTTAGTTTTGATAATACATTGTGTAGGTTTTCAAGTGTGGGGTTTTTCACCCAATAAGGGTTTTCCCCATGTTATATCTTGTCTCTCTTCTTATGTCTTCTTTTCAGTTCTATGTGTATTGTTACAATATCTCTATTATATGTTTCATGTTGCTGTAATTGTAAAGATTAAATTGAATTTGCATAGCCCACCCCTCATTAGATTATTGTAGGAAGTGATTTTTGTACACCTAGCTTCCTTTCAGTTGGTATCAAAGCTTGATCACCTTTGGTCCTAGTTGTTGGATAGGGCTTTTTTGGGCTGATCTCAGTTTGAGTGGGAGTCCTAGGTAGAGTATTCTATAATCTTGTTGTAGGAAATTAATGGCAGACACATCCAGAAGAATCGAGGTGGAGAAGTTTAATGGCACAAATTTAGAGTTGTGGAAACTCAAGATGGAAGACCTACTTGTTGATCATGACCTATGGGAAACTATATCTAGTGTAAAACCAGATACTATTGCACAAGCTGATTGGGATCTCAAAGACTCAGTTTAGTTGACTCTATCCTGTTAAATGTCCCTGAGGAGAAGAGCACAAAAGACCTTTGGAAGAAGTTGGGTGATGTTTATCAGGCTAAATCCCTAGTGAACAAACTTTTTCTGAGAAAGAAGTTGTATTCTCTAAAGATGGAGGATGGAGGACCTATTGTAGATCACCTGAATGCCTTTAACATGTTGATTGCTCAATTGACATTAGTTGGTGTGAAGATGGAGGAGGAGGATCATTGTATGACCTTGCTTTGTTCTTTTCTAGACTCATGGGATCATCTTGTGATGGATATTAGAAGCACTACATCCACTTTCACAATGGATGAAGTGGTATCTTCACTGTTGTCTGAAGAAATGTGGAGAAAGTCTTCTGGGCTAGCTAAAGAGGCTCTTGCCATTCGTAGAAGACCCAAGGAGAAAGGGAAAAAGAAGGAAAAGAAAGATGAGAAGGGTAGGTCCAAATCTTGTGGGAGATCCAAATCTCCTGGAAAGTCCAAGGCTCTCTATTGGAACTATGGCAAAACTAGGCATTTTTGAAAGGAATGCAAAGAGGAGAAGAAAAAGAAGAAGAAAGCTCCTGAATCATATTCTAACAAGTCACAAGATGATGGTGATGCCTTCATCGCAGCCCTAGCCACCCATGCATCTAATGATGTGTGGTTGATTGATTCTAGTGCATCATTCCACATGAACTCACATCAAGACTAGTTTACAAAATATGAAGAGTTCGATGATGGAAGAGTGTACCTAGGTGATGATTCTCATATGAAGATTGTTGGTCATGGAAGAGTCTCAATCTGATTCCCTGATGGACAAGTGAAGGGGATCATTGGGGTTATGCACATCCCAGGCCTAACATAGAACCTTCTTTTTGTAAGTATGTTGAATGATGTAGGTGTGCAGGTTGTCTTTTCAAAGGATGGATGCAAGATGACTAGAGGATCTATGGTGCTTGCAAAGGGTACTTGGAGAGGTACTCTATTTTAGCTGTAGTCACTTCATCCCCACCATCTAAATGAGTAGTTAAGAAATCTATTGTAACTAGTTTTGATGGTAGTGCACATGCTATGGAAGCTAAGCTTCCTATTGAAAAGACTATGTTATGGCATTTGAGATATGGCCACATTGGTGAGAAGGGTCTGCGTACCTTGAAAAATAAAAACCTCATTGAGGGGTTAAATGATTGTAATCTTGAGTTTGACTTTTTCAAACATTGCATTTATGGAAAGGAAAACCATGTTTAGTTTTACTCTAGTTCTCACAAGTCTTCTGGTGTATTGGATCTTATTCATTCTGATGTGTTTGGTCCTATTAATGTTCCTTTGATTTCAAAATATGTATAGTTTGTATCTTTCTTAGATGATTACAGTAGGACATGGGTTTATTTTCTTAGAAGCAAATCTAAAGTCTTTAGTCGGTTCAAAGAGTTTAAGGCTTTTGTTGAGAATCAGACTAGTAAAAAGATTAAGTGTTTGAGAACTAATAACGGTGGTGAGTTTTGTTCAGCAGAGTTGGAGAAGTTCTGTAAAGAGCAAGGGATTGAAAGACATAAGACAACTCCTTATACCCCATAGCAAAATGGAGCTGCAGAGAGAATGAACAGGACACTGATGGAGAAGGCTAGGAGTATGCTTAGTGGAGCAAGCCTCGAACAAAATTTTTGGGCTGAAGTTGTAACCACTACTTGCTATCTGGTAAATAGGTCTCCTACATCAGCTCTTGTTGGCAAAACACCTATGGAGGTGGGGTTTGGCAAGAAGCCTTCAGTTAGACATCTTTGTGTTTTTGGTTGTGAGGCATGTGCACATGTGCCTAGGGAGAAATAGTCTAAATTGGAGAACAAGGCTATTAAGTGTATCTTCATTGGCTATGGTGTCAATGTAAAAGGATACAAGCTTTGGGATCCTATGGCTGGAAAGGTGTTGTATAGAAGAAATGTTATCTTCAAAGTGCTAACACCATCTTTCATTGTTTTACAGCTAGAACAAATAGAAAAGAAAGAGGATGTGGTTTAGTTTCCTTCTACCCCTGAGAAGACTGAACAGATAGACCCTGTGAGACCTGATGATGAGGAGAGCTCTAGCAGCTCTGAAATCTCAGAAGAAGAAGCAGAACCTCAACCTCAGCCATTGAGGAGGTCTACATGAACAAGAAAGCAACCTGATAGGTTTGGTTATTCATTGCTTGATTCTAGTTGTGCTTTTTGTTTACTTGCTAAAACTGATGAACCTAGAACTGTGTCAGAGGCTATGGGTATGAAAGATGTAGGTTCCTGGAAGGAGGCCATGGAAGATGAGATGACTTCTTTGTAAAAGAATAAAACATGGGACTTGGTGCCTTTGCTTGATGGATGGAAACCTGTTGGATGCAAATGGGTTTTCAAAAAGAAATTTAGTGCATATGGTAGTGTTGAAAAGTACAAGACTAGATTGGTTGCGAAGGGGTACTCATAAGTGGAGGGAATTGATTATGGTGAAATTTTCTCTCCCATTGCAAAGTTGACATCCATTCAATTTTTGTTATCTCTTGCAGCTGTTTATGACTTAGAGGTAGAACAGATGGATGTGAAGATAACTTTCCTTCATGATGATTTCGAGGAAGAGATTTACATGTCATAGCCAGAGCATTACATGGTGAAAGGTAAAAAAATTGGTTTGCAAATTTAAAAAGTCTGTGTATGGTTTGAAGTAATCTCCTAAGATGTGGTACTTAAAGTTTGATGCCTTTGTGTTGTCAATTGGATTTGTGAGATCAAAATCGAGACACTATGGCATTATATGTTGATGATATGTTACTGATTAGGTAGGGTAAGAATATGATTTCTGATTTTAAGTCTCAGTTGGCAGCACAATTTGAAATGAAAGATTTAGGGGCAGCTAGGTACATTCTAGGAATGGAAATCAAAAGAGACAAAACTAACAGAAAACTTTGGTTAAGCCAGAGAAAGTATGTGAAGATCATGTTGGATAGGTTCAACATGACAGATTGTAGACCATTATGTGTTCCTATTTCTTTGGGGACAAAGTTGTCTATTAATGAATGTCCAAAATCTCCTAGTGAGGTGGAGGACATGAGCAGAGTACCTTATGCTAGTGTTGTTGACAATTTAATGTATGTTATGGTTTGCACAAGACCAGACATGGCCTAAGCAGTGAGAGTCCTTGATTTATGGCTAATCCTAGATAGGTACATTGGGATATAGTTAAGCGAGTGTTTAGATATTTGAGGGGTACTTCTAAGTATCCCATATTCTATCATGGTAATGCTATAAGACCTCCACATTTAGTTTGTATTCATGGATTTGTGGATTCTGATTGGGTATGTGACATTGACAACAAGAGATCCTCCAGTGCATATGTGTTCACAATGTTTGGTGGTGCAATTAGTTGGATGAGTAGGTGACAACATGTGGTTGCTTTGTCCACGACAAAAGTTGAGTACATGGCATCAACTCATGCTTGTAAGAAAGCCATGTGGCTTAAGAGATTGTGTTCAGATATTGGTGTTGATGCAGGATAGATTACGATCAGTTGTGACAGTTATACTAAGATTTGCCTTGCGAAGAATCCAACTTTCCATGCTAGAACAAAGCATATTGATGTATAGTTTTACTTCATGCAAGACATGGTAGAGGATGGGAAGATAAATTTGGAGAAGGTAGATACTTTGAAGAATGTTGCAGATGCATTGACGAAGCTAGTGGGTATAGAGAAGTTTAAATGGTGTTTCGAGTCTATGGTCCTCTCGACTTATAGTAGTTAAAACTTGTTAATTCTATTGGCTCTTACAAGGTGTTCGACAAGTGGGAGAATGTTGGGAATTAAGGTGTCTCAACCTTGGTAATTCCTTATATTATTTCATTGTATTTATTTATTTATTACTTATGTTGTAAATTAAATTGTCATCTTGTGGGATGTGGCACGGTGATGTGTCATCCTACATGGAAGGTGACAACTTGTAATTTTGTCCTCACATGAGGAGATAGGAGTCCCACTTTGTGGTAGGAATATTTTTCCATGTGTTGGCATCTTGGAAGTTGTGTAAGGGAATATTGACTGAAATGGTTATGATAGATTCACATGACGAAGTTACGACATGTAAGAGTCAGAAATAGGAGATTCTATGACAAGTGAAGACATGTGTCGAAGAGCATCTTTGAAAAAGGCATCTTTGGGTGCCCCAAGGTGAACTATGACATGTTGTTAGATAATATGCTTTTTATAGCCTGTGTATGACAGATTCTCTTACAACTGTAAGTTATGACAGCTATGACAGATTCTATGATGGTTGTGTTGTACCCAACCAAAATTTTTGCTTCATTAAGGCATTTTGAAACAAGTCTAGAAAATTTTTCGTCAAAAAGTCAAAAAAGAAAAATTTCTAAAAACAGACGTCGAGTTAGGTTTTCTAGGTTTCTTGAGATATGAATGCTGGTAAAACTTTCTAAAGCTAGAAAATTTCTAAAAATAGAATCTCCAACTCAGGTGTCGCGCTTGATTCTCATTGGCTAATTTTGCCTCACGATCAGCGCGGTTCAGACGGAATCTTCAAACAACCAAGTTTTCTCTATTGGGTCATTTTTGCTTTTGCAGAAGGTGAAGCATGAGCTTAGAAATCATCAACAAAGGAAAGTTCAACTGTCAGAGCTCATCGACAAGTTTTCAACACTGTTCCAACGATGTAGAACTGACGAACAGTCGTCGACTTGATGATGTACGCAAAACGATACAAGATGGATCCAAGGTGGAATGAAAGGTTGGAAAATCATAAATTTGACTAAGTCTGGTGAAACCAGGTGCCCCAAGTAGCTTGGGGTGCCCAAACTCTCCTGTGTTAGTTTTTTTTCACATTTTTTGAGAAACGTCGAAAATGCTTCAGTTAGCCTGTTTCTAGTTGGTCAAACTTGGTCAAAAGTCAGTCAAAGCTAGGATTTCATCACATATATGTTCAGACTACTTAGATCACCCTTCATCCTACCTCGATAGTCATCAGAACAACTAAAATTGAAGATCGAACAGGAGCTCTGGGCACAAGAATTGAGAAAAGGCATAAAATTAAAAATTTTTAGAAAATTTTCTAAGTGTTGACAAACTAGGCGCCCTAGGTGGCTTGGGGTGCCCAAACTCTCTAGAGTTAGTTTATTTTTAAATATTTTCTTGAAAAACATGAATCTCCTTACATCAGCTCGGTCTGGTTCAGAGTTGATCAGTTTGGCACATTTTTTGAGGCAAACAAAGATTTTAATCAACTCAATTTTCATTAAGCCTACCTATCTGCTAGATCATCAAACTCAGTTTTATCCCAGTTGATAGAAATCAACAGCCAAACAGGGGTCGGTCCTCTGCCACCGGAATGCGCACGTAAATCAAGAAATTGAAGAAGTTGAAAAAATTGAAAAAATGGCTAAGTGTTGGAAAACCAGGTGCCCCAGGTGACTTGGGGCACCCAACTTGAGCAGTGTTAGAATATTTTTCATGTCCATAGTGTTTTTCGATAGTTTTGTGCCCAATCTTTGCCCGTAGGCAGTTTTCAAGAGGTCAAACTTGGTCAAACGATGCCAAATCATCAGTCGGAGGCTGAAAATGGAATCTCAATTGATAGGTCTCCAAAATGTCAGGATCAGTCAACTTTTTCAGTCAACAGTGACATTTTTTCGCCTTGTTGAAGTCAGAAACAAGCCATATTTAAGTCAAAACGAGTGTTGAAGTGTTGAAAATGAAGAAATTGGCTAGCACTTCTTTCAACTCACGTGTTTGATGACATCATCAAAAGAAGATATTCTTCGTCATCTTGCACATGAAGCCATAGGTAGCTACAAAATAGGGATTCTTTCTATTTGAAGGCATCCACTTGGATTTGTGTTTTAAAAGTTGCTTTCTTCATGGATGAGAATGAAGTTTTATTCTCACACAAATAAAGCTATTTTTTCGCCTTAAAGATCCATAAAGACAAGCATTTGGCTTCTTTATTTCACTATCTTTTGTAGGTTGCATCCAGAGGAAAGATTTTTATTTTTCTTTCAATGAAGATTCGAAGACCCAAACGAAGTGCTTTTTCAGCATTCTTCATAGTTTCGGGTTGAGGAAGTAGGGATGCTCAATTTTTCAAGGTCCTTGTTTCAAAGGGATCACTTTTTAGAGATTGGACCGGAGCTTTTTCAGTTTTCGTCAAGATGGGTCCATCCAGAATATCATCCTCTTGAAGATTGGAGTTTTTCTTTTTTCTAGGAATCTACTTTTTTCCTGCTTTTTTGAGAAAATCTCAGCTTTTTCAAATCTGACAAACTGGGTTGCTTCAAAACAGAATTGTCTACAAAACCCATGTGACAACTTTTTTTCACTCATAATCTACTTTTTAGAAGAAATCAGCGAATCAACGGATGACATCACCAAAAAGAAAGAATGTTGATGAGGATGCATTTCAAAATAAAGCAACTTTAAAACATATGCTTTTTGTTTTAAAGCATTTGCTTTCATCCTAAGCTCATCCATTCTATATTTAGAAAATAAATCACTTTGTGATAGTTGGAATCTTCTTTGCTTTAAAGTGTTTGTTTATTGTATTTGTGTCCTAGAATAGTAATAAATCTTACGAGTTGGTAAGTTAGGGTTAATCAAGGAGATTAAAGGGTTCCCTACTCCTTTGATTTTAGTATAAATAAGGGCATCCTTGCCCATTGTAGGTAATGACTTTTGTGATAACAAATCTGTTGTGCCTATTCTAGCCTACAGATCTTGTTATTCCAAGTGTTTGTTCACTTTGTGTTCATTGTAAGGGAATGGTAATTGTGATAGCAAATTTGATGTGCCTATTCTAGCTTGCAAATCTTGATATTCCAAGTGTCTATTCACTTTGTGTAATCTATTCTCCGGTGTTTGATCATTTGTTGTATGCCTTCCTTTTGTTGTAGCATTATTGTCTTGGAGTTGTGAAAACTTTATGATATTGAATAGAAGTATCATGCCTATTTTTCTTTGATATTCTATCTCAATTCATCAAATTTTCATTGTCAAATGTGTAGCTTTTGTAGCTTTCATAATTAAAGTACTTTTAGTCTTGTGATGTAAATCTAGAGGAAAACTATTTAAGTTTTTGTGTTAACAATCATTCTTTGTTCACTTTCAATTTCCTTTGCTCTGAATTTACTTAGGAGATTGAAAGTGTCATTAGTCTTTGCTTAGTTGTAGTAGAAGTTTTAAAAAAGGAAAAAACCTCTTCTGTAGTATTTAGAGTTTTATAACCTTGTGCTCGTAGCTAAGAATCAAAAAGAAGATAGGCAAAGTTTCATTTAATTATATTTTCAGTGAACATCAGCATGAAAGGGAACTCCCCCTTCTAATAGGAGAGCAATTTATCTATGCATAGTTGTCTGTTTCCAAATCACATTCCAGAGGTGCAAATTGAAATGCCAATAGTTTTCTGGTGCCCACTGTGGGGCATGAGTCATAAAACTTTAAGCAAGCTTAGGCTTATGTCACGGGAATGACTCTCTGGAATCCTTCTGCTCCAGTTCAACAACCAAATCTTGTACACGTGGAAGGAGAGAAAACAGACATCATTAGTAGCCTAAGAAGTTTCATATTTATGCGAAAGGAAAGTCCTGATTAGTGGAGAAACACAACTGCTATCCTTGATGAAGAAGAACACAAAGAGGATCTTGCAGCAGGAAGCCCAGTACTACCACCTCTTATGTGGCAATAGATAATCCTAGCTCACAGGGTTTATTCAAGAAAGGGAAAAGGTGGTGCTATGGATCCTTTCTTTCAAGATCTTGATTTTGCAAAAGTTAGAGAAGCATCCAACATAGTTTGAGAAATTTAGATAGTTTTTGAAGTCAAGTAGGAAGAATTACAAGAAGAACCAGTAATCCAGCCTAGAGAAATGGATGATGCAAAGAACAACAATCACAATGATCCAAATCAAAAGCAACCACCACCATTGCCTTAGGGTAATAACATTGGACCTTTGGCGTTGCAAGCACATCATGATTTACCAAAGGGGTCAAGGAAGCATTTTCCCTGGTTCCATGGTGATGGAACTCAACATCTCGATGAACACATCTCTGCATTCACAATGGCTTGCGTTGTTTTGCATGTATCACATGAAGATGTTGATGTGTGTCTCTTCGTTGAGACTCTTGTGGGAAATGCTATTGATTGGTTCAATCATCTAGAACCAGGTATCATTACAAGTTGGACAACTATGAGTGAGAAGTTCTTGGCAAGGTTCAAGCTAGCCAAAGATGGTCACAGATTGTTCACTCAACTCTCAAATTCAAAGATGGAAAACAATGAACCAATGATGGAGTTTGTGGCAAGGTTTAATCACCTGGTTACATGCCTTTCTCATACTTTCAATCCATCTCTGCAAATTCTGTTGAGAAATTTCATTAACGCTCTTCCTTCTGAGATAGCCTTCTTTTTGAGATCAGCTAATGAAACAAAATTATCCAATTCACAAGAAAATTCCATCAAATTAGAGGATGACATGATCACCTCTGGCAAGATGAAGACGGATTCAATTAGGCCTCTTGTTCAAAGTTCTGCGGATCCACTGCTACATAAGGTAGCAAATGAAGTGACTATCATGAAGAGATAGTTGCCTACTTAGGGGCAACCCATGCAACAACCATATCAGTCACCACAAAAACAATACCAACCACAACAACAGTACCAACCATAGCAACCATATCAGCCTAAGAGGAACAATTTTCAGCCTTTCAATAACTACAAGCCCAAGGTGCCAGCACCACCACCAAGACAAGCAATTGATGCTGCTCAAAATGTAGTGTTTTGTTCCTTTCATGAGACAGATGCACATACTGGAGCCACATGTCCTAAAAATTTAAGAATGAATATGTTGATGTTGCACCTATTTCAAACATTGTTCCTTCCCTAAGTGCGAATGTTGTCTTAGCATAGATGGACAACTTTGATGGCGACTCTACTATGGGATACTTCCAGAATGAACCTGTTATAATGAAGGAAGAACAAGATGATTTTCATCAATATTCTCTTGCAGTGAATCATGAAAATCTTTTGACTTGTGTGTTTACACGTACTTAGCATTTTAAAGCACAGAAGGAAGGAGAGGATAGACAAAGACCAAAATAAAAGGAGAAGGAAGTGGCTTCCACTTCTAATGCTAAGCCACCACATGAAAATGTCCAGGCTGCTTAAAATTCGTCTTCAACAAATTTTGGTATGGTGGATTCCATGATGAAGACAAAGGTGCAGATTTCTTGGCTGGAGTATCTTCAGAACCATTCAGATCAGCTGGATAGAATTGTTAAGTATGTCAAGAAAGAGACTATCATACAGCCTACATTTCATGAATCTTCCATTCCAACAGGAGAGAAGCTAAAGCCCTTCTATATCTCTCTGTATATAGGAGGCTATAAGTTGAGCAATTGTATCATTGATTCAAGAGCCTCAGACAACGTCATGCCTTTGCAGGTGATGAACACTTTGGGACTCTCGTGCACCAAAATGCATGACAAGTGTTATTCGCTTCAGTCTAAATTAGTGTTGTTGGTTGGACAATTGAAGGATGCTCAAGTATGATTGGAGGCTTGCCCCAAGAAGAAAATAATGATGACTATCTTGGTAGCTGGCATTCCAGCTAGCTACAGGATACTATTAAGTAGAAGCTTCTGCAAAGATCTCAGAGGAGAAATACAATTGGATTGGTCATCTGCAACCATTCCTTTAAAGAAAGGTAGTTTCAAATTGGAACCAGAAACTAAATCATGGTTCACGGTGGTGAAATCTCAGGATCCTCAAGCACAAGTGTTATATCAAGAAACAGGTCCTAGTACATATGTTATGTTGTCTGAGATAACCAAAAAGAATCAGGAGGTTGTCCATGCAGTTGGCAAATCAGAGGAAGAGTTTGAAGAAATATACAACTTACAAACTTTCTTTGAGGGAGAAGAAGTGCAACAATCTTCTCAAGAGAAAAATAATGATTAATGAAATTTCTTTTTCTCATCTTTTGAAGGCTGGTTTGAAGAACCTATGTCAAATACATCCAAAGAAGAGACCAAAGAAGTCTTGCAAGAGGAGCAAGAGCATGATCTTCTTTTTGAAGATGATTTCTTCCTGGAAGAATTTTTTAGAACTAGGGATCATATAGAAGATTCATTATCAGATCTAAATTATTTTCAACACCAATGGGAAAGTGATTCTTCAACAGAAGACACTATAGACTTTTCTTTACAATATAGCCCATCTTCACCTACATCTCGAGAATCTTTCATACATACTAGTGAAGAGGACGATGTTGAATCCATCTATGAACCTGTACAAGAAAAAAACTTTACTGATACTATGCAACCAACGTGGAACACAACATATGAAGAGATTGATGGAGAAGAGGAGTTCATGGAATATTCAGTTTTGGTCACTAAAGAGGATGATATTGAAAAGTCATAGATTCTTGACAAATGTCTTGTGAGATACGCCGTGTGTGAGATTGATCAAGAAGAAGAAGAGGAAACATATGACTCAGATGAATTTGTTTTTGATTCTACTCCTTTTATAGAAGAAGAAAGATACATGAATGCTGAAGAGGAAGTGATGCTGGATATCTGCATTGAAGAAGATTACTCTACAGAGGATGACGAGATTCTAGGTAATGAATGGGAAAGTGAGCTGTCAGGTGAAGATGTTCAAGAGTTTAAGCATTCAGATCTTGATAATTCATCAGATTTTGGAGAGTGGATAGACAAAAACACAACCAATGAAGAAGCCCCTGAAGCACTGGAAAAATGGGCAATGACAGCTATGGATCCTATAAGCCAAGAATTAGTAATGAGAGTTGTGTATGAGCATCTTGCACATTTTTCAAAAGATGATGCATTGTATGAGTATAAAGTTGTGTGTGTACAAGATATAAATGAAACTCATATTGATGACCATTCCTACAGATGTACTTTGGCCACAAGAATTTCCTGTATATCTTTAGAAGGAAGTTATGTATCTTCACTTGTTGCAGAGGTTGCTCACTTTAGAAGAAGATGCTCCACCTAATCTCTGGCATATCAATCACTTCCTCAGGAACTTCTCATGGCCTGAACGTGAATACCCTCCTGAATCATGGCTCTTTGAGGAGATGTTATAGAGAAAGAAAAGTTTTGTGCTACCAAGACAATCTTCACAGCTAAAGAGAGATGGTTCTTACTTTTTTGAGTCGATTGATTTTCTTATGTGACAGTCCTAATCCCATCTCATCCTCACTTAGGAAAAAGAGCGTGTGAAATACTTTCTGTTCTCGTAATGTGTTTCCCCTTTCTACAATGTGATCATTATGTCATAATGTTTTTCCCCTTTCTGTAATGTGACAATTGTGTTCTTTGTGTTCTAGAGTTCCAACTTCTTACGTGATTTTAGGAAGTCTAGTTTTTGGTGATGTAGGGAAAAGTCTTGTTCTAGGTGATTAGGAATGTGACTTGACTCTATTACCCAATGGATAAGGCATTGGTCCAATCTTGAAAAGTCTAGAGATTCTTGGTTCTCCTATGCCGTAATTATCCACCATGGTCCCCAGACAGAGCCAATTCTTGTACCCAACCAAAATTTTTGCTTCATTAAGGCATTTTGAAACAAGCAGAAAAATTTTCGTCAAAAAGTTAAAAAAGCAAAATTTCTAAAAATAGATGTCGAGTTAAGTTTTCTGGGTTTCTTGAGATATGAATGCTGGCAAAACTTTCTAAAAATAAAAAGTTTCTAAAAATAGAATCTCCAACTCAGGTGTCGCGCTCGATTCTCATTAGTCGATTTTGCTTCACGATCGGTGCGGTTTAGATGGAATCTTCAAATGACCAAGTTTTCTCTACTGGGTCATTTTTGCTTTTTCAGAAGGTGAAGCATGAGCTCAGAAATCATCAACAGAGGAAAGTTCACTTGCCAGAGCTCATCGACAAGTTTTCAATGTTGTTCTAATGACGCAGAACTGACAAACAGTCGTCGACTCAATGATGCATGCAAAACGATGTAAGATGGATCCAAGGTGGAATGAAAGGTTGGAAAATCATAAATTTTACTAAGTCTAGTGAAACCAAGTGCCCCAGGTGGCTTGGGGCACCCAAACTCTCCTATGTTAGTTTTTTTTCATATTTTTTGAGAAACATAAAAAATGATTCAGTCAACCTATTTCTGGTTGGTCAAACTTGGTCAAAAGTTAGTCAAAGCTAGGATTTCATCACAGATATGTTCCAACTACTCAAATCACCCTTCGTCCTGCCTCAACAGTCATCAGAATGATAGAAATCAAAGATCAAACAAGAGCTATGGGCATAAGAATCGAGAAAAGGTACAAAATTTTCTAAGTGTTGACAAAGCAAGCATCCCAACTGGCTTGGGGCGCCCAAACTTTCTAGACTTAGTTGATTTTGAAGATTTTCTCAAAAAATGTGAATATCCTTCTGTCAGTCGGGTCTGGTTAATAGTTGATCAGTTTGGCACATTTTTTGAGGTGAACAGAGAGTACAATCAACTCAATTTTCACTAGACCTACCTATCTACCAGATCATCAGACTCAGTTTTATCCCAGCTGACAGAAATCAACAACCAAATAGTGATCCTCTGCCACCAGAACATGCACACAAATCGAGAAATTGAAGAAGTTAAAAAAATGGCTAAGTGTTGGAAAATCAAGTGCCTCAAGTGACTTGGGGCACCCAACTTGAGCAGTATTAGAATATTTTTCATGTCTATAGTGTTTTCTGACAGTTTTGTGCCCAATCTTCTCCTGTTGGCAATTTTTAGGAGGTCAAGCTTGGTCAAACGGTGCCAGATCGTCAGTCGGATGCCGAAAATGGAATCTCAGTTGATAGGTCTCCAAAATGTCAGGATTAGTCAACTTTTTCAGTCAACAGTGACATTTTTCCGCCTTGCTGAAGTTAGAAACAGGCCATATTTAAGTCAAAACGAGTGTTGAAGTGTCGAAAATGAAGAAAATTGGCTAGCACTTCTTTCAACTCACGTGTTTAATGACATCATCAAAAGAAGATATTTTTCATCATCTTGCACATGAAGCCATAGGTAGCTACAAAATAGGGATTCTTTCTATTTAAAGGCATCCACTTAGATTTGTGCTTTAAAAGTTGCTTTCTTCATGGATGAGAGTGAAGTTTTATTCTCACACAAATAAAGCTACTTTTTTGCCTTAAAGATCCACAAAGACAAGCATTTGGCTTCTTTATTTCACTATTTTTTGTAGGTTGCATCTAGAGGAAAGATTTTTATTTTTCTTTCAACGAAGATTCGAAGACCCAAACGAAGTGCTTTTTCAGCATTCTTCATAGTTTCGGGTTGAGGAAGTAGGGAGGCTCACTTTTTCAGGGTCCTTGTTTCAAGGGGATCACTTTTTAGAGATTAGACCAGAGCTTTTTCAGTTTTTGTCAAGATGGGTCCATCCAGAATATCATCCTCTTGAAGATTGGAAGTTTGCTTTTTTTGGGGAATCTACTTTTTTCTTGCTTTTTTGAGAAAATCTCAACTTTTTCAAAATCTGACAAACTGGGTTGCTTCAAAATAGAATTGTCTACAAAACCCATGTGACAACTTTTTTTCACTCATAATCTACTTTTTAGAAGAAATCAGTGAATCAATGGATGACATCACCAAAAAGCAACAATGTTGATGAGGATGCATTTCAAAATAAAGTAGCTTTAAAACATATGCTTTTTGTTTTAAAGCATTTGCTTTCATCCTAAGCTCATCCATTCTATATTTAGAAAAGAAATCACTTTGTGATAGTTGGAATCTTCTTTGCTTTAAAGAAAATTGCTTTAAAGCATTTGTTTATTGTATCTTTGCCTTAGAATAGTAATAAAGCTTGCGAGTTGGCAAGTTAGGGTTAATCAAGGAGATTTTAGGGTTCCCTACTCCTTTGATTTTAGTATATATAAGGGCATCCTTGCCCATTGTAGGTAATGACTTTTGTGATAACAAATCTGCTGTGCCTATTCTAACCTGCAGATCTTGTTATTCCAAGTGTTTGTTCACTCTGTATTCATTGTAAGGGAATGGTAATTGTGATAGCAAATTTGTTGTGCCTATTCTAGCCTGCAAATCTTGATATTCCAAGTGTCTGTTCACTTTGTGTAATCTATTCTCCGGTGTTTGATTGCTTGCTGTATGCCTGCCTTTTGCTATAACATTGCTATCCTGGAGTTGTACAAACTTTATGATATTGAATAGAAGTCTCATGCCTATTTTTCTCTGATATTCTATCTCAATTCATCAAGTTTTCATCTTTAGATGTGTAGCTTTTGCAGCTTTCATTTTAGCTTTCATCATTAAAGTACTTTTAGTCTTGTGGTGTAAATCTGGAGGAAAACTATTTAAGTTTTTGTGTTAACAATCATTCTTTGTTCACTTTCAATTTCCTTTGCTCTGAATTTACTCAGGAGATTGAAAGCGTTATTAGTCTTGGCTTAGTTGTAGTAGAAGTTTTAAAAAAGGAAAAAACCTCTTCTACAGCATTTAGAGTTTTATAACCTTGTGTTCACAGCTGAGAATCAAAAAGAAGATAGGTGAAGTTTCATTTAATTATCTTTTCAACAAACATCAACAAGAAAGGGAACTCCCCCTTCCAATAGGAGAGCAGTTTATCTATGCATAGCTGTCCATTTCCAAATCACATTCCAGAGATGCGAATTGAAATGCCAACAGGTTGTAAGAGTCATAAGAGCATATGTCATAGCCCATTTTTGAAATAAGCAACCTCTTTGGGATGGGGTGTGTGGACAAGTGTCAGAAGCATCTTACAATGTTGACCAAGTGTCCATAGACATGGGTATTGGGCCATGAGACCAATTTGGATGCCCATTCCAAGATAGAGGCTATTTTGCCTTATATTTTCTATATAAACAGGTTCTTTAAGGAGGAGTTGCATTATGTGATTAACAGATACTATTATGCTACTTGAATACCTTAAAATACAAGTGTCGAAGACTCCTAAGAGATTGCATTGCAAGTGTATTGTAAACCATATTTAGTTTTGATAATACATTGTGCAAGTTTTTGATTGTGGGGTTTTTCACCTGATAAGGGTTTTCCCCACATTATATCTTGTCTCTCTTCTTCTGTCTTCTTTCTGGTTCTATGTGTATTGCTGCAATATCTCTGTTATATGTTTCATGTTGCTATAATTGTAAAGATTAAATTGAATTTGCATAGCCCTCCCCTCATTAGATTAGTGTAGGAAGTGATTTCCACATACCTAGCTTCCTTTCAATACCTTCCACCTACCACCATTGTTTGAAATTTCCCTTTAATGGTACGGAAATTACCATTCTTGGTTATAACAACCCTTTTAAATTCTATCACACAATGCAAGGTAGATATTTGAATTCAAAGCAAATCCCTAATAATATCACAGTGCAACCTTCATGCTTGTACATTGATCCATCCACCTTATCAAAAACTCCACCTAATCCACCCATTCTTGAGGTCAACGTTTAGTATAAGGACACCGGGGTAGGAGAATATAAGATGAAGTAGCAAAGGATTTTCCCATAGTTGAGACTTCTACTAAGGATGCTATTGATGATTCTTACTTCCACCCTATTGATTTATTTAAGGAAACATCCATCTTTATGATCTCATCCATCTCCCTCACCTTGCAAACAAAAACACAAAACATTTCCCTTGTACATCCAAAACTAGTCGATTAGGACCAACAAGGGGCTCCAGTTCTAGATACCTTTCAGAATGACGAAGCCTTAGCAAAATTTTTGGGACTTTAGGATGGTATCCCACTTGGTGACCATAAGGTAGGTTTGTAATGGACTTATCACCTATTTCATATTTTAGGGAGAATGTCAAATCTTTTAGTTGCAAAAGTGCAAATAAAATAAATAATCCCTAGGTGAAAACCACGTTGTGGCACCTTCTGATCATAAAATAGTAAAAAGAATGGATGCATCCAATGGTGAAAACCTCCTTGAGGTACCTAAGGATGGAAGATTTGACCTTCCCCCACCATCAAAATATCAGGAGAGGTCTTCATTATTGGTTGAACATTACAAGCCATGGCATAGTGCAAAATCTAAAGGTTACTTTCTTAGCAACATCATTGTCAGAACGAGAATGCAGCCTTCACAAAGTTTTTCCTGAAAAAAGTGATTAACTTTACTTGGACTTATGCTAACATGCCAGGATTGGATCCTACACTAGTAGTCCATCACCTATTGGTGGCTCTAGGTATCAATCTAGTCAAGCAAAAATTTTACAAAATGCATCCACAGGTAGCACTATTGGTAAAAGTTGAACTTGAGAAACTACTTGACGCCAAGTTCATACACCCCATAGATTATACAGAATGGTTCTCTAACCTTGTACCTATTTCCAAACCAAATGGGGGCATCTACATTTGTTCTAACTTCTAAGATTTAAACAAAGCATGTCCTAAGGGCAACTTTCTACTGCCCAACATTGACACAATTGTAGATTTGATGGAAAGTCATGAGATGCTTTCCCTCATGGATGTATTTTCTAGCTACCACCAAATTATGATAGCACTGGAGGACCAACACAAAAAATCTTTTACATGTCCTTGGGGAACATACTATTGGTAGGTCATCCCTTTTGGTCTCAAGAATGTTGGTGCAACATACCTACGAGTGATGACTGTTATCTTCCACGATCTCTTTCATACCATCATGGAAGATTATGTCAATGACCTCTTAGGTAAATCTACTAGAGCCAGACAGTTAAATGTATTGAAGTAGATCTTTGATAGGCTCAAGTAGTGCCAAATCAGGCTTAATCCTAAGAAGTGTGTCTTTAGAGTAACATCTGGAAAACTACTAGGTTACATTATATCTCTTCGAGGCATTGAAGTTGATCCAAAAATATTCAAAGCAATAGTTGACATGTCTCCTCCTACCAATCTCAAGTAGTTGAGAAGTCTTTAGGGTAAGTTGCAATCCATTCAACATTTCATCTCATAGCTAGTAGATAAATGTCAACCTTTCTCACACTTACTCTACAAAGATGTCACATTCAGATGGGATAGTAAGTGCCAAGAAGCCTTTGAACAACTCAAGCAATATCTGGCTACACCACCTGTGTTAATGCCACCAGTCTAAGGAAAACCTTTATTGCTATATATATCCACTACATCAGCAGCCTTGGGGGCACTCCTAGCACAACATGACAACTTAGGAAAAGAACAAAAAATTTACTAAATTAGTCATACCTTGGTGGGATATGAGCTCAATTACACCTCCATGGAGCCAACATTTTTAGCAGTAGTGTTTGCTTCCCAAAAGTTGTGGCATTATATGTTGAACCAACAAACATTTATCTCATATCCAAGATAGATCCATTGAAGTACCTTCTTTCCAAAGTAGCTCTTACATGACGTCTAGCAAAATGGGTAATGATCTGAAGTGACTTTAATATCGAGTATGTTGATTGAAAGGTTGTAAAAGGACAAGTTATTATAGATTAACTAGTTGAGGCTCCTATAACAGATACACACCCCATAACTTTTTATTTTCTAGATGAAGGGATCTTCAACCTCTCTACATCGATCAAATGAAAATTGTATTTTGATGGGTCTTACACTCAGCATGATTCTAGAGTGGGAATCCTCTTCATTACCCCCAAGGTCATTGCATCCCTAAATCATATCAGCTTACTTTTCCCTACACCAAAAATATAGTTGAATATGAAGCATTACTCACAGGTCTCTGAATGGCAATCGAGTGGAACATAAAACAACTTTAGGTTTATGGAGACTCTCAACTAGTCATTCCTCAAGTTACTGATGAATATCAAACTAAGGATGACAAGTTGATGCCCTACAAAAAAATGGTTGACAACTACAAACAATACTTTTGTAGTCTATCATTTGATCAGATTCCCAAAGTCAAAGACAAGGCTACTAATGCAATGACAACTATTGGGTCTCTCTTAGACATGTCGGCAAATATGCAACATTGTGAGGTCTTGGTTGAGTAGCTGATAATACAATCTATTGATGTTCCATCCACTAAAATTATCTACGAACTTATTGGTTCCAACTCACCCTAGTAAAAATACCTATACAACTACCTTCAAGGTAAAAGCAAGAAGTTGGGTCCACATGTAGGGGAAGTCACACAGATGAAAAAAATCCTAATAGGAATGAGTGCCATTTTAAAAGAAATGGGTACCCATTTAGGAATGGGTGCTCGATCCTAAACAGGGACCTTCTTAGGAACGTGTTCCCAAGTCTAAATAGGTACTTGTTTCTAAATGGTATTTGAACTTAAAAAAATACTTGCACCCTTTTTTTCTGACACAAAAGGAACGGGTATGGGCACATGTTCCTAAATGGTATTCAAACTTTAAAAAAAGACTTGCATGCTTTTTTTTCCACACAAAAGGAATGGGTACCTGTTCTAAAACTAGTACCTTCTATGAATCGGTACCATTTTAGAATGAGTGCATGTTCCTAAAAGTTTATGCTCAAGAAAGGCGTGGTAAGCCAACCCCTTGCCTTGGACCTGTAAGTACAAGTCCATGTTTAGAGAAAGAGAAAAGACCAACTTTACCTATATGGCTGACGATGTTTTTTTTCTAATTTTTTTTGCGAAATTAAAACCCATTATAGATGACAATGTGTAGTTTTCAAATATGTATTTTTTATTGGACTTATTTTTCTATTTATTATTTTATTTAGGAGCAAACTCATCGAAAAACTTGAAATGACATGTGTTTGTATTTTTTCATAACTTTTAATTTTTAAAGTTTTTTTAAAATTATATGTCATCAATCTACACATCATTCTTTACACAATGAAAAAAAAATCATTGTTATGATTAGTTTTTCTCAAATTATATTGGCCATACATGAGGGGTTTTCAAAAACAACAATTAGGGCCAATAAAAAATTAATAAAAAAATATTTGGAAAAAAATTATTAAAAAAGTATCCTAATCAAAATTCACTGTACTACACCTATTTTGCCAAAAGGATTGAGAAAAATACTTTTATTTAGGTCAAATTATGTTGGTCGTACACGTGTATGGTATGGTAAAAACAAAGTGACTTTTAAACAGTGGTTTTTAGAAATGCCTATTGAAAATAAATTTTTATCATCTGGGTATTAAAATAAATTACATATTTGGAAACTAGACTCTGAGTACTATATTTTGTATTACTAACGTTTTTTAAGATTCAATATTTAAGTGCCTCAAATTTTTAGGTCAAATGTGACAAATTCTAAAAATTAGGGAAAACACTTCCACCTTTTGGCCAGAAAGTGGACCCAACTTCTTGCACTGACCGTTCACAATAACACCCTCCCACCCAACCTTACATCCACACAAAAGAAAACTTTCATTCATTGTGCCTCCCATTTCACTATCCTTGGAGATTCATTATATTGATAGAGTCTTGATGGTATCCTCCTCAGATGTTTAAACTTGGAAGAGGTTGACATTACTTTACGAGACATACACAAGCATATCTGTGGAGCACATTCTAATGGTCCTAATCTAGAAAATAAGTTGTTGTGAACTAGATATTATTGGCCCACAATGGAACAGGATGCTCATCAATTCACAAAAAGATGTCTTTAGTCTCAGTAGCATGGAGATCTCATTCATGCACCTGCTCATCATCTACAACCAGTGACTACTCCTTGGCCATTTTCACAATGGGGACTTGACCTTGTAGGAAAAATTCATCCCTCATCTTCCAATGGACACAAGTTTATTATTACCACCATAGAGTATTTTACGAAGTGGGTTGAATCTATTCCCATGACTTATATCATCAACAAACAAATTACTAAATTTATCCTACACTATATCATTTGTCGGTATGGTATCCCTATGGCTATAGTAACCAATAATGGTAAACCATTCAAAAACCAAGATGTCCATGCTTTGTGCACTCAATACCACATCCAAAACCTCTTTTCCCCTTCATATTACCCACAAAGCAATGACTAGGCTGAGGTTTCTAGCAAGACTATTTTGAAAATCCTCAAAAAGATAGTCAATGAAGCTAGTCGTGATTGACATCTACAACTTAACCTCACCCTTTGGGTATATTGCACAAGCCTTAGAACCCCAACTGGTGCCATACCATATTCTTTAGTATATGGAATTGAAGCTATTTTTCCTATAGAGGTCGAGATACCATCTCTCTATGTCTCAATGCAACATCTTATTGATGGAGAGGTGTATAGATTTCCCAGGTTGCATGAATTGGAGCTATTAGATGAAAGACACCTTGCAACATTGAATCATCTTTAGGTCTATCAAAACCTCCTTCATCATAGTTACAAAAAGAAAATCCAAGAAAGGCGGTACCAAGTGTGTGATCTCGTCCTGAAAGAAAACTAGAGAAACCAGCAAGATAGAGATAAAAAAGGTAAATTTGAACTTAACTGGTTGGGAATGATTGTCATCATAACAATCTATGAATCAGGGGCATACACCCTGTTAGCACTCATTTTGACCTGGGGTTGATTTTCATGATCAGGGGGTTCCTTCATTTGAACCCTTTATCTTCTTGCCCATTTTTCTAAGTGTTGGACCTCCTCAGCATTTTTCAGCTGCAGCATCATATTTTCTTTGAGGAGGAGATTTTCATCATCATCATCTTGTCTTCGATGATGGTCTGCATTATCATATTTTCTGTCGACTTGTTTTTCATCAGGATCATCATATTTCAATATCGGGTGATGTTTGGATATCATCCTGATCCTACTGATGAGCTACAGTGTGCCCTGATTTGCTTGCGGGGGTGATTTTTCAAGTATCCGGTGATCTTCCAATTATCACCTTTCCCAAACATGATGATGATGTTGCCCCGATATTCTGAAGGGGTTATTCTTTGAGTTGTTCGACCTGACTTGTTCTTTCTTAAGGGTTGTCATCATCATCATCATATTTCCAGTTATCACCGTGTTGCTTGCGGGGGTCATCATATTTTCTGCCTTCATGATTTTTCGCCGGGGTGATATTTTTATCATCGGGTGATCTTGGTTATGATCATCCTGATGATGTTGTTGAAGAGTTCTAAGTGTGACCCGATATTCACTGGGGTCATCATATTTTGAACGTCAGGATGATCTTAGTCAATATCATCCTGATGATGTTGTATCACTTCATGTTCGTTGTCTTGTCATCCTGATGATGGTGACGTTATTCTTATGTCAGGGTGATATCTATTTCTCTGCCTATCTGCATCATGATATTTCTGAAGGAGGGGGTGATATTTTCATATCACCCGGGTGTATGTTTGTTCCAGCGTCATGATGATGCTGATATCAAGGAGATATCCACCTGCCGGCTTCGTGCATTATCTAGTGGGGGTGATCTTTTCAAGCATCATCATATTCATCTATCGCCCCGATCTTATAGTGGAGCTACAGTGCAACATGATATTTGTACATCAGGATGATATTTCCAAATATCCGGTTATCTTCCGAATATCATCCTGATGTCAATATGATGATGACGTCATCAAGGTCCGGGGGGGTCATATTTCTAACACAGATCATCTTGTGGAGATCTCCCGATATTTGCAAACATGATGATGACATCATCCGGATATGAGGAGGTGCGCAGTGGGCGGATATGATGATGACATCATCAGGATGTTCATCGGCCAGACTTTTGGTATAGGCTCAGCAGGAGGATGTTCCTCCAATGGATCAGGTTGTGCCGATGAAGGCAATTATCATGCAGGTTATATTGCGATATGATGCTGACGTCAGGGTGATATTTCAAGCAACAGGATATCATGCTGCTAGAGGATGATGATGATGAAGTCTTATACTAGTGTCGTCAGGAGCAAAAGCACCGACATCATATATGCTCATGACCTAGTATATAAAGTGTTAAAGAGGTCATCGCGGGGTGCATGTGGGATAATTGATATCCTGCATTTTCAAATATCATGATGATGAATCTCGGCAGGAAATGGTTGCGATGCAGAATTGACGTTTTCCCGAGGCCGCAGGTTGGTGCGCCATTAATGGTGAAGGTTGCAGAGGTATGGGCGGATCTGGTACCCGATTGAAGGTGTACATTAGCGGACAGTGGCGCAGGGCTCGAGATATCTTCCTGTCTCCTCCCCTACCTGCTGCATTCATGTTTGGGCGCCAATCTGGTAGTGTTTGAGCACCATTTTCCTGATACTGTGTATCTGGCAGGATTTTTGGTCAACCATGTAATTAATTGCTGTGGTACACTACCTGGCTGTTATAAGCAGGAAGTGTTACTCATTTGTTGTTGTTGAAAGTTGAAGATTTTTGGCTCTGTAATTCAAAACAAGCTGATCTGGTTGTTCTGTACAGCTTAACCTGTGAGTTTATGTATCTCTTGTTGTATGTTTTTGGCATGAACCCACTGATTTCATGATTAATCTTATATGAGAAATGCTATCTTAGCATGTGTTTTGTTAATTCTGTCTCCAGTATTGCATGTATTCTTCCTCTGAATCTGGATATTTGGGTAATGTTTAGATTCTAGAGCATAGAATTCCTATGTTGAATGTCTGATCTTTTAACTTCTGCTCAAGGGGTAGATTAAATTGTTTTCAGGTTGAACATTGGGAAGGGTATACTGCAGTAGGGATGCCATAAGTAGGGATAACTTAACACTCTGTATTGGGAGATATCTGTAAGGCAGGTATCACATATATCCCCTTGAAATCCAGTTTTAGCTGTTCATGCTGATCATTCACAGGTGTATGTCTACTGACTCCAGGCCCTGGATAGGCACCAATCTTGCTTAGTGTTTGTGTTACAACCATGTCCAACTTTGCATCCAAACTTAAAATCCAAATCAAAATCTAAAACAACCATTAGGACATTAGAGTTAGTTTTAGGAACCTCAGTCCTCTGTCTACAACTGCAAATAGGCCCAAAGCTAGCCCCTTTGCTCTTATCTTTCAGTTTTGGTCTACTTACAGGAGGACTTATCTGCTTTCTGTCAGCATCCCAGCCTTGTATGCATATCCTCATGGATGTTGAGTAGGGAATACCCCCCTAGGTCTTGCAGAGCCTGAAGAAGAAGAGGAGATAAAATATAGAGTCTATCTCCTACACTGTTGGCCCCTGGCCCAGAGATCCTGTTGATCACTGATGGCTACCTTGTAGGGAAATCTGGGAATAAGCATCCAGTCTAGGAAAAAACCAACAGAAATTGGCGACTCCACTGGGGAACCTTGTGAAAGAACCCTGGTTTTCAGAAGAAAACAGTTCCTAGTAATAGGTGGCGACTCCGAAGTAATCTCCCAACCGGTCAAAGTAAAATTTATATGCAGGGGAGAAGATCCCAACAAAATCCTTTATTTGAAGAGTTACCAGTAACAAGAAGAATGATGTACAGAAGAAAGGGAACTGTCTCAGTTAGTCATGAGGGTTCCCCCAGAAAAAGTGATGATGTACAAGATAACCCTAGGCCATCAGGACATCATGTGCCTTACCTTTCAAATGCAGAAGCTGATATTCAAGGTGCATATGAGAGGCAACAGGGTGGTAGCATGAGAATGAGGTCAGAGGTGTTCCAAGAACGCCCTTTTCTAGACCCGAGTGAAAGGTTTGAGGAGGCAGAGTCTCTGAGGGATGATGAAGATGATGACCAGAATGGTATGAGACCATCTACCTCCAGGCCTAAGGATGAACAGTTAGCTGAAGAAATCAGAAGTCTAAGAGCAGAACTAGAATACCTACAAGCCATGAAAATCAGAGATGATATAAAGCAGAAAGTGCAAGCCTTAAGAACTGCCCAAAATGATTCAATTCCTACCCTAGAGAATGCAAATGTGCAGAGACATCAGCAAAGATATGAAGTGCAACATCAGCATCATGATGAGAGACAAAATGTGAATGATGCTAGGATACCACTGAACAATGCAAGAAACCAAAATGCAAACAGAAATGTTAATGTTAATCAGCTAAACAGACAGCCCATGCAGTTAGATAGATTCAGGTAGCTGGTGTTTGATGGTATTCCTGGGTATCCTAACCCCATTGATAAGCATCTGAGGCTGCAAGTGCCTAAATTTTCAGGAAACAACACAGTGTCAGGAGAAGATCATCTAAAAGCCTTTCAAAATGTCATGGATAACTTTGAGGTTGAACATGAGGATGTTTTCATGAAGTCATTCATGCAATCCTTAATAGATGAGGCAAGAGAATGGTACAAGAATCTGCCTGACCGGAGTATTTCATCATGGGATGATTTTAAAAGGATGTTCAAGGAGCAATATGGTGATAAAACTGACCCTAGCTTTTTTGTAAATGAGTTCACCAGTATCGCTAAAGGGTCAAATGAGCAGGTTGCAGACTTTAATGCAAGATTTACTAAAGTGTTGAACAAATTGCCACATCACATGAGGCCAAATGAACCAATGTGCATAATTTTGTATATCAATGCCTTTGATGCAAAGACTGCATATGGACTAAGAGATAAAGGTCCTGCCACTCTCAGGGATGCTTTCAGAATTGCAGTGAATATTGAAAACAATAGGAAAGCATCGGGCAAGACAAATAGAAGGGATGATATAAAAATTCTGCAGAATCCAAACAAGCCTCAGAACGCTCAAGGTAGTACATCTGCTCCTGAAGATAAGATAGACAAATTGGCAAATGTTGTTAAGGACCTGAGCTATAGATTAGCTAGAAGTGAAAAAGGGATGGGTCCTGATAGGCAAGTCTATCAAAGGTAGGAAAAGAGGCCATCATTACATGATATGCCTTATAACACCAATTGGCATGATGGTAAGCCTGTATTCCCACGTAACAACACAAATCAGAGGGCTCAACATGTCAAAGAAACTCCTGATCCTCTAAAGAAAGCTATAAATATTGTTGATGATGCTCCATGGTGTATAATCTGTCAGATGCCACATTCACAGTCACAGTGTATGATTGCTCAATCCTTGTATGATAATGCTACATCTTGTAATGAATGCAATGAGCCACATCATGTGCAGGATGATGATGTTAATATGATGTCCATAGGTAATGGATACACTTTTTATGATGCTGATGAGAATACAGATCATCAAGTTCAGGCCTACCAACAGTTCCCATATGATGAAGATAATGAAGATAACTATGTGTATGGTCAGAACTCACACAATTTTCTGAGTAACTTACAACGGCCTTCTGATGAGGAAATTAGAGCCTTCACAGCTGCAGCAGTTGCTGAAGTCAAAAGCAACTACAATCTCAGAGGTAAAAATCAAGTAGGCAGCCCACATCAGCCAGAAGATATTTCTGCAGGTCAGCTAGTGCATGGTCATAAAGGAACTGAACCACAAAAAAGGCAGTGGGTAAATAATAAACAGAACTTTAGACACAGAACAGGTCATGAATCTCAAGGACCAGAAATCAAAATCCCTCAGGCTGAAGATCAGAGTAGAGGTTCCCAAGACAAGAATGATGATCAGGGAACTATGAAAATGAAAGCTAAATCAGCTCAGGATAAAAACAAGATTGTGGAGCAAGCTACAACTGTTATACAAAATTGTGCTCCATTTGATATAGCTCAGGTCCTCTCTCAGGTAAAAGTCTCTGTTCCACTTATGGAACTCATGAAAGTGGAAGAGATCAAGAATAGGACAATATCCCTAATCTCAGGGGTACCTTTTCAAGCTAAACAAAATGTTCAGACCCAGGGTGAGAAACATGTCATGTGTAATGAAGAAGATGAGACTCCTGAAGTCTATTTAGGAGTGACTATGACAAAGTGTCCTTCACAGGTGGAACCATTTTATGTTTCCCTGGTTATAAATGGAAAAATAATTAGAAATTGTATGCTTGACTCTGGAGCATCTACAAATGTCATGCCTTTGGCCAGCATGCAACAAACTGGATTAAAAATTGACAAGGCATGTGGAAAATGTTATGCTATGGATGCCAGAGAGGTACCAGTTATTGGAATCATGAAGGATGTAGATTTCAAACTAGTAGCATTTCCTGAAAAGAAATATAAAATGAATATAACAGTGGTTGACATCAAGCCACAGTATGGTATGTTGTTGTCAAGAAGATGGGCAGCACTAATTAGTGGAAGTATGCAGCTGGACCTGTCATATGCCATGATTCCAATGAATGGCAGGGATGTTAAGCTAATCAGAGAACAAAGATCATCAGAGACAGTGGAAGACCAAGAAGCAAATGAACAAGTATGCTTTGTAGACACTGACTATGATAACTTCAAGGTTGTCTCAGATGATACTGAAGATAAAGAAAAAAATGTATGCATTGGAGAGCTGGATCAGCAAGGCTTATGGACCATGTTTTTTGATGGAGCTTGTGCAAAAGAAGGCTCTGGAGCTGGAGTTGTTTTCCTGTCTCCAACTGGTAAGCTCCTCAAATTCTCTTTCTTGCTGAGGTTTGATTGCACAAACAACATTGCAGAATATGAGGCTTTACTCTTAGGCCTAAATATTGCTCTCAAACATGGAATTAAGATGTTAAGAGTATTTGGGGATTCTGAGCTGATTGTATCCCAAATTAGAAATAAGTATGCTGCAAAAAATAAAAGATTGAAACAATACAAGCATGCTGTTTGGGATACCATTGAATTATTTGATGCATTTTCAATAGGCTGGGTAGAGAGGTCAAAAAATGTTATGGCTGATTTCTTAGCCAATGTTGCAATAAGGCCAGATGACATCACTCTGTCAGGTGTTACAAATGTAGAAATTAAAATTAGGCCTGCAGTACCAGAAAATATATGCAGTTGGCAAGTGTTTAATGATGATAGGGATTTGTTGAAATTTTTGCACTGCATAGATGAATATGAGAGTCAACAAATTGATTTCCAAGCTTTTGTAGAGACTGTAGATGGAAAAGAAACTCTTGTGGGAAAAGAGATAATTCAATTGAAGACTAATAAAATCCCTAGAGGGTTGGTAGCTTTGGAAAGAGTTTTTGACAGTAGAGATAAAATGGTCACAAGGACATCTCCCACAAATAAGGAAGATTTAGAAGAGATAAATTTGGGGACATCTCAGGCCCCTCAGAAGGTATACATTGGTAAACAGCTCAAACCACACATTAGGAGTATGCTGATTGCATTACTGAAAAAGTATAAACATGTTTTTGCTTGGTCATATGAGGACCTAAAAGCCTATAGGGAAGATTTATTCCAGCATGAGATCCCATTGAAGCCTGGAGCTAAGCCATTTAGACAAAAGCAAAGACCTATTAATCCTACCTTAGCTCCCAAGATGCAAGAGGAACTCAAAAGGCTCAGGGAGGCTGGAATAATTGTGCCAATCAGACATTCAACTTGGGTGTCTAACCTTGTCCCAGTCAGAAAAAAGAATGGTGATATTAGGCTTTGTGTTGACTTCAGGAACTTGAATGTATCCTCTTTAAAGGATAACTATCCACTGCCTAATATGGAAGCTATGTTGCAGAGAGTGACTGGTTGTGAACTCCTATCCATGATGGATGGATTCTCAGGATATAATCAGGTGAAGGTAAAGGAATCAGAACAGTATAAGACTGCCTTTACCACTCCATGGGGAACTTATGTGTATGTTAGAATGCCATTTGGACTAACCAATGTAGGTGCTACATTTCAAAGAGCAATGGATGTTGCTTTTGCAGGACTGATTGATTCAATCCTTGCTGTATATCAGGATGACTTGACTGCTTACTCAAAGAAAGAAGAGCAGCATTGTTTGCATCTGGAGCAGATTTTCATAAGAGCACTAGAGTATGGTATTTCTTTAAATCCAAAGAAGTGTGCCTTTGGAGTAGTTGAAGGAAAGCTTCTGGGACATATTGTTTCCAAGGATGGAGTCAGGATAGATCCAGAGAGAGTGGCGGCTATTGACAGAATTCAAATGCCAAAAACTGTAAAAGGAGTTCAGTCCTTCTTTGGACAGATAAATTTTGTTAGGAGATTTGTTCCCAACTTTGCAGAAACCACAAGGAACATTTCCAAGATGATGAAGAAGGGTGCAACTGTCAACTGGGAAAGGGAAGCAATAGAATCATTTCAGAGTATCAAAGAGGCAATCAAGATGGCCCCTGTTCTTAAATCTCCTGATTTTTCTAAGCCATTCCAAGTATTTTCATTTGCTTCCTTTCATACTGTTGCTGCATGTTTGCTATAGAAAAACGAAGATGGTTTTGAACAGCCCATCGCTTTCTTCAGTATGTCCTTACAGGCCTCTGAGTTGAAGTATGATATTATGGAAAAACAGGCATATGCACTAGTTAGAGCCATCAAAAGTTTCAGACCATACTTGGTAGGATCACATATAATTGCATATGTACCTCATGCAGCAGTCAAAGACATATTCACTCAGCAGGAGGTGACTGGAAGAAGGTGCAGATGGATAAACAAACTGCAAGAGTTCAACATAGACATACAAGTTACTAAGTTGATAAGAGGACAAGGATTAGCCAAGATGATGGCACAGTCAAACTTGGAAGCATGCCAAGTTAATGCAGTCCAAGATGAGAGTGTAAATGTATCAGGATCTGAATGGTACAAGGATATTATCTACTACTTGCAAAATCTGAATTGTCCTTCCCATTTCAGTGACAGTCAAAAGAGGACTTTAAAGTTACATGCAATCAGGTATGTTATTGTTCAAGGTGAGCTATACTGGAAAAACCCTGATGGTGTGCTGCTGAGATGTGTGGATGAGGATATGGCTAACAATGTTTTGATTGATCTGCATAAAGGATTGTGTGGTGGACATTATACTGCCCAAACAATAGCTCATAAAATTCTCAGGGCAGGATATTGGTGGCCCACTCTCTTTTCAGATGCACAAAGGTTAGTGAGAAAGTGTGACCCTTGCCAAAGATTTTCAGGAAAGTTGAAATATGATGGTGCTTTACCCCTCAGAACTGTAACTGTGGATGCTCCATTCCAGCAATGGGGAATTGACTTCATAGGGGAAATTGCAGACAAATCAAGTGGGGGACACAGTTGGATTTTGGTGGCAACTGATTATTTTACCAAATGGATTGAGGCCATTCCAACTAAGAGAGCTACAAGTAAGTTGGTGACAGATTTCATACTAGAAAACATCATCATCAGGTTTGGAGTACCATTTAAGATAGTCACTGATAATGCTATGTGCTTCAGATCAGGTGAATTTGTTGATTTTTGCAACAGGTATGGGATAAATCTATCATATACATCACCATATCACCCACAAGGAAATGGTCAAGCAGAATCAAGCAATAAGAGCATCATGAAAATTATCAAGAGGATACTGGACAAGAACAAGAGAGCTTGGGACTCAAAATTGAACTTAGCAATATGGGCTGACAGAGTGACAGTGAAAAGGGCTATTGGGAAGTCACCTTTTGAACTAGTATATGGTGCATCAGCTAGATTGCCCATAAACAATCTCCTACCAGTTTACAGATTCATTCAGGAAAATGATGAGGAGATTGAAGATTCCATGACAGAAAGAGTGAATCAGCTGGTTGCATTGGATGAAGACAGAAGGAAAGCCTACCAGATCAATCTCAAAAGACAACAAGATGTGAAATATCAGTTTGATAGGAGAACTACAAAAAGGAAGTTTCAAGTCAATGATCTGGTGCTCATTTGGAATGCTAAATGTCAGGAAAAGGGTAAACATGGTAAATTTGAACCCTTATGGATGGGCCTATATCAGGTTTGCAATACTCATAGGGAGGATTCTTATTTCCTCCAGGCCCTAGATGGTGAAGTTCTGGAATTGCCTGTGCATGGCCAATTCCTTAAGTTCTATTTTGCATAATTAACTTGTTGCTGTGCACATTTGTAAAAAAATATGTATGTAGTGTAAATGCCTTGTACAGCTCGCATTTTTTGGCTTTTTGTCTGGTCTGCCCGAAGATCTGGTTCTCGCTGCAGGTTTTCACCTGCACGTCCCCATTCGGAGCCACTGTTAGCACTCATTTTGACCTGGGGTTGATTTTCATGATCAGGGGGTTCCTTCATTTGAACCCTTTATCTTCTTGCCCATTTTTCTAAGTGTTGGACCTCCTCAGCATTTTTCAGCTGCAGCATCATATTTTCTTTGAGGAGGAGATTTTCATCATCATCATCTTGTCTTCGATGATGGTCTGCATTATCATGTTTTCTGTCGACTTGTTTTTCATCAGGATCATCATATTTCAATATCGGGTGATGTTTGGATATCATCCTGATCCTGCTGATGAGCTACAGTGCGCCCTGATTTGCTTGCGGGAGTGATTTTTCAAGTATCCGGTGATCTTCCAATTATCACCTTTCCCAAACATGATGATGATGTTGCCTCGATATTCTGAAGGGGTTATTCTTTGAGTTGTTCGACCTGACTTGTTCTTTCTTAAGGGTCGTCATCATCATCATCATATTTCCAGTTATCACCGTGTTGCTTGCGGGGGTCATCATATTTTCTGCCTTCATGATTTTTTGCCGGGGTGATATTTTTATCATCGGGTGATCTTGGTTATGATCATCCTGATGATGTTGTTGAAGAGTTCTAAGTGTGACCCGATATTCACTGGGGTCATCATATTTTGAACGTCAGGATGATCTTAGTCAATATCATCCTGATGATGTTGTATCACTTCATGTTCGTTGTTTTGTCATCCTGATGATGCTGACGTTATTCTTATGTCAGGGTGATATCTATTTCTCTGCCTATCTGCATCATGATATTTCCGAAGGAGGGGGTGATATTTTCATATCACCCGGGTGTATGTTTGTTCCAGCGTCATGATGATGCTGATATCAAGGAGATATCCGCCTGCCGGCTTCGTGCATTATCTAGTGGGGGTGATCTTTTCAAGCATCATCATATTCATCTATTGCCCCGATCTTATAGTGGAGCTACAGTGCAACATGATATTTGTACATCAGGATGATATTTCCAAATATCCGGTTATCTTCCGAATATCATCCTGATGTCAATATGATGATGACGTCATCAAGGTCCGGGGGGGGTCATATTTCTAACACAGATCATCTTGTGGAGATCTCCCGATATTTGCAAACATGATGATGACGTCATCCGGATATGAGGAGGTGCGCAGTGGGCGGATATGATGATGATGTCATCAGGATGTTCATCGGCCAGACTTTTGGTATAGGCTCAGCAGGAGGATGTTCCTCCGATGGATCAGGTTGTGCCGATGAAGGCAATTATCATGTAGGTTATATTGCGATATGATGCTGATGTCAGGGTGATATTTCAAGCAATAGGATATCATGCTGCTGGAGGATGATGATGATGAAGTCTTATACTAGTGTCGTCAGGAGCAAAAGCACCGACATCATATATGCTCATGACCTAGTATATAAAGTGTTAAAGAGGTCATCGCGGGGTGCATGTGGGATAATTGATATCCTGCATTTTCAAATATCATGATGATGAATCTCGGCGGGAAATGGTTGCGATGCAGAATTGACGTTTTCCCGAGGCCGCAGGTTGGTACGCCATTAATGGCGAAGGTTGCAGAGGTATGGGCGGATCTGGTACCCGATTGAAGGTGTACATCAGCGGACAGTGGCGCAGGGCTCGAGATATCTTCCTGTCTCCTCCCCTACCTGCTGCATTCATGTTTGGGCGCCAATCTGGTAGTGTTTGAGCGCCATTTTCCTGATACTGTGTATCTGGCAAGATTTTTGGTCAACCATGTAATTAATTGCTGTGGTACACTACCTGGCTGTTATAAGCAGGAAGTGTTACTCATTTGTTGTTGTTGAAAGTTGAAGATTTTTGGCTCTGTAATTCAAAACAAGCTGATCTGGTTGTTCTGTACAGCTTAACCTATGAGTTTATGTATCTCTTGTTGTATGTTTTTGGCATGAACCCACTGATTTCATGATTAATCTTATATGAGAAATACTATCTTAGCATGTGTTTTGTTAATTCTGTCTCCAGTATTGCATGTATTCTTCCTCTGAATCTGGATATTTGGGTAATGTTTAGATTCTAGAGCATAGAATTCCTATGTTGAATGTCTGATCTTTTAACTTCTGCTCAAGGGGTAGATTAAACTGTTTTCAGGTTGAACATTGGGAAGGGTATACTGCAGTAGGGATGCCATAAGTAGGGATAACTTAACACTCTGTATTGGGAGATATCTGTAAGGCAGGTATCACATATATCCCCTTGAAATCCAGTTTTAGCTATTCATGCTGATCATTCACAGGCGTATGTCTACTGACTCCAGGCCCTGGATAGGCACCAATCTTGCTTAGTGTTTGTGTTACAACCATGTCCAACTTTGCATCCAAACTTAAAATCCAAATCAAAATCTAAAACAACCATTAGGACATTAGAGTTAGTTTTAGGAACCTCAGTCCTCTGTCTACAACTGCAAATAGGCCCAAAGCTAGCCCCTTTGCTCTTATCTTTCAGTTTTGGTCTACTTACAGGAGGACTTATCTGCTTTCTGTCAGCATCCCAGCCTTGTATGGATATCCTCATGGATGTTGAGTAGGGAATACCCCCTAGGTCTTGCAGAGCCTGAAGAAGAAGAGGAGATAAAATATAGAGTCTATCTCCTACACTGTTGGCCCCTGGCCCAGAGATCCTGTTGATCACTGATGGCTACCTTGTAGGGAAATCTGGGAATAAGCATCCAGTCTGGGAAAAAACCAACACACCCTAGAGACACACAAAGTAAATCCTCTTGATGAACCCATCAATAGTGTTCATCTTAAGAAATTCTATTCTTGATCCTCAGAGTATCCTAACAAAAAATGGCAAAAAAATACAAAAATATAAAAAATAAAATAAAATCCGTCCTTTGGTGAAAACCTAGTAAACAGGTGCCTTGGATAAGTACCATAGTGAAAACCTAGCAAATAGGTGCTATGTGTAAGAGTCAGCATCCATCCATCTCATTTTCATAATAAAAACCTATCCATCCATAATAAAACTTATAACCTTCGTATTCCCACATGTCCATTTATCATGGCATGGAAATTGTTAGTGTCTTGAGCATTATATATTAGAAACATCCATTGCTAGTTTCATCCATAATCAATTAGTCTAGTTTTATTTATCCATGGTTAATCACTTGCTCCATAATAAACCCTTTACCTAAATGGGGGCACGTTTCCTTAACCTAAGACTAGGAATGGATCCTTGTTTAGACTCAAGGGAAATTATCACACTTTTACTCATCCACCAACACAAACATTACCCATCCATCAAAACTTTCATCACTTATCCATCAACACTTTCATCACTCACCAACTAGAACTACATATCATCATCATCATTGTAATGTGCCTTAATCTCATGGATACAGGGTATGTAGGAAGTCTAGAATATGAAGGAAGTATCCAGTACTTAGGCACATATGATTCACCCATCGTCCATCTCAATCCATAATAAATCCAAAATTCTCACTCTATCTATTTACTAAAATCCATCATATTCACTTACTACCTAGACTTGACTAACTCAAGTAGAATGTAAACTATGCATCTTTTAAAAGCTCAAATACTTATCAAAGTAGAAACAAAAAAGCTACTCCTAAAACAATATGTCACCTTATAAAACTGCTTGTTACATTTGGTTCATCCATACATCCTAGATCCAAAGCCTTTAATGGATAAATATTTCCTACAATAAGGCCCCCAATCTATTCGGAGCACCCTCTTTGGCAAGAGAACATGATGGTTGTCTATCTGTTTTATCAAGTTGGTTTTTTTCTTTTTTCTTTATCTTTTTTCCCTTTCTAATACTTATTCAAAACTACCTTGATCTTTCTATATCTGGGTATGTCATGATGTGGTATGGATTGGGGCATAGTCATTGCTTTCATATGTTGTGTTTGAGGGATGAATTTATTATCCTATTAGGGCTAATATGTATCTTGTGTGTGTTGGGATTAGCATCTTGCATATCAATACCTTTTACAACTAAGGCTCTACAAAGACCTTCTTTGTATTAAGGTTATTCTATGCTAAGACTATTTTCCATTCGTTTATCCGACAAAGTTTTATTATGCCTAGTAGTAATAAAATCAAACCATTTATTTGCAAAGTCAAATGTCTTATGCATTGGATACATGGCCACCCTAGTTCTTATACCTTGGTGCATAACATCTATATGCTACATCAAATAAAGGATTTCTCTTTTATTACATGTCAGCATAACTTCTCCCAATGACTCCATCATTCATTCATCTATTCTTGAAGGTTCTTTTCCACATCATTTCATCTTTATGTTTTATTCTTCTATGTTTAACTTTCTTCTCCATTTGATTATCACTTTAATTTTTAATCATTTGTATCATCATGTCTTGTCTTTATCATTTGATTATCATTTAATTGTTAATCATTTGTATCATCATGTTATATCTTTATCATTTGATTATCATTTATTTGTTAATCATTTGCATCATCATATCGTTTCTTTATCATTTGATTATCATTTATTTGTTAATCATTTGTATCATCATGTTCTTTCTTTATCACTTTATAATCATTTATTTGTTAATCATTTGTATCATCATGTTCTTTCATTATCATTTGATTATCATTTCTTTGTTAATTCTTTGTATCATCATGTTCTTTCATTATCATTTGATTATCACTTTAATTGTTAATCATTTGTATCATCATGTTCTTTCTTTATCATTTGATTATCATTTATTTGTTAATCATTTGTATCATCATTTTCTTTCTTTATCATTTGATTATCATTTATTTGTTAATCCTTTGTATCATCATGTTCTTTCATTATCATTTGATTATCATTTCTTTGTTAATCCTTTGTATCATCATGTTCTTTCGTTATCATTTGATTATCACTTTAATTGTTAATCATTTATGTCATCATTTGTCATCATTAATAACAATTGATCCATCATTTGTTAGTTCTTTCTTATCTATTTCTATTATCATTTGTCATCAATATAACTTAATCATTTCATCATCATTTATCCATTTTATTGCACATCACAATAACACATCATACATAACTCATAAATAAACATCTATTCTAAATCCATTTTTAATATACACATGCATGCATACAACATCATCAATAATAAATACATCATAGAACATCAATATATATCAACTATCTCTATCATCATATATATATCATACAAAAAAGTATCCATGATACAAATGTTTGTATACATTAAGTACATCATCAGCCCACCGAGGTCAAAATACAAAAATATACATCCATGTCATCAATAAACTTAGGTGTCTATGTCAAGTGGAACTCGACCCCTTTAAAGGAGTTGTTCGTGAGGTTGTCCTTGGAGGAGGAGGCTTGCGAGGTCCCTATGCCCCTAATGGCTATCCCTAGTCTAGTGGCACTTGCTTGTCCCTGCTCTAGGTGGTCCCATCGTAGAGGGCCCTGACCACACTGATCTAGAACCCAATGTCTTGCTCTGCCTGCTATAGCTAGGTACCCGCTAATCCACATGAACTACACTCTCATATAGTTTGTGATAATACTTTGCTCACTACATAGCTTGTGCCAATCTATCCTGCACTACCATCATGTCTATCCACATTTGATTCATTCTACCACTGGCTATCACACCTTGTGCTGTATCTAACTGCTGCTATAAATGTGCAATAGTAGCCCTTGTAGTGTCTCTCTCTACTATGGTCTACTGAATCTAGCCATCTGTACCTTGTACCTATGCCTGAAGTGTCTACACCTGTGCCTAAAGTGTATTCACCCATGCCTACAAAGTTTGCACCTATGCCTACAAGGTCTATATCTACAGGAGTGATGTCTCTCTCTCTCTCTTTTCAAACCAACCAGTAAACCCTGTAATCTCTCTACCTCTAACTGTAAACTATCCCAGGAGGCTCATACTATGTCAAATTCCTCTACATCTCCCAAGATATTAGCCTCTGCATATTGTTGTCCTCTAGCTCCCCTAGCGCCACCATCATCTTTGGCATCTCCTCATCTACCCGCATCTAGGGGAATAGTTACATGTCCTCTCTCCACCCTTTGCATCACCCGTCTATGTCCAATAGGAGGCTCTTCTACCTACCCTGCATGTGTCCTAGACACTATCAACTTGATAGGCCTATGTGTCACCCACCATGCTATTAGATTTAGGACAGACAATTGAGAAGCGGGGTGAATCAGTTGTCCAAAACTTTCTTGTAATTAATCACTAAATCCTTTTCTTAATTCAGTAGCATAATAATAAATCAATCATGGAAACATAATGCAATAATTCAAGAGTAGAAACACATTAACACATATGACACCAAGATTTTTAACATGGAAAACCCGGTTAAGGGCAAAACCACAGGGTGACTAACCCAAGATTGTATTCTCTGTTAAAAGAATAGAAAGAAAAAAATGGCACATGCCAATTAGGGCTCACTGCCTTAGCACACTGCTCACAAGAGGCCCACTGCCTATAGGAGACACACTGTCTACAGAATAATAAGTATTACATACTTGAACTGAAGAATAGCATCTTCACCATGCTTGAGTCAGTTCCATTTAAGCCCAATACTTCTTTTCCTTTCACTCTTCTCCTCTCTACCACACTCTCATCTCCACAAGATACCTTTGAAATGACTTTACAACTCCTTATTTATACAAGACATTGACTTAGGAATAATCATCCAAGTCGACATACATTACAGAGAAAATACATAAATACAACATGACTTATTACAAAGAGACTTCACGCAGATCAACACACTATCAGCCACACAGATTTGAGACTTCAATCTTCCTTTAGGAACACGCCATTCTTCACAGAACATCTTCAAGATCATTCATAGGATGTGTAACTCATCCGGTCGGCCAGACTTAGGAAGAACATCATCATCCAGAAGTAATTCTTCAATTACGAGCTCAATCTTCAATGCGGACCACCAACACAACTTGGACATAATCCAAAGACCTCTGTAAGCTTGCCTGAATCACCAAGAACATCCACACTACTTCTTACTAAAATCATTCTCTCCTTCATCTGGAACCACAAGAACACAATCTATCATCACTGTCATATTGGAATAGATGCTTGCAAACCTCTAGACCACGAACCAATTGAGTTGTCAATTCACATTGACTTCCTAAACACTCCACCAAATCTGCAGAACAAGATATTGCATTTCTGGATCTCACTAGACCTATCTATGTCACTCTGTCACCTCTAAACATCTGCCAGAACTAGTTTTACTTAAGTGGCCATAACTTCTTCAGATCTTTAAGTGGACCTCTGAAATCTTTACTGGATCATCTTAAGACACATATCTACAAACCCTTTGATGCACATCCTCTGATCTTCATCTTAACTAGGATCTTTACCTCACTGTCTTCACTGTTCTTTTCTATTCCTGATATGTCTAATTTTCTCAATATCCTTAGCATACAGCCCATCCAATCCTTATCATCAATGCAACAAGAGTATGTTGACATCAATGACAACACCGGTTAGGCCCATACTTGCAACAATCTCCCCCTTTGTCATTGATGGCAACATATGATGTGAAAAACTATTTTAACCATCAAGACAAGAAATTCTCCTCACTAACATAACTCCCCCTATCAACAACAACCATTCACATGTCTTCTCTTCCTTTACTGCTCCCCCTTTTATCAGCAACTACTTATTTTTCACATGTCTTCTCTCCCCCTTTAACATCAATGGAAAAGGGCACATACTTGCATCACTTCAGAATCATATCAGCTGCTCCCCCTGAGTAGCAGCTTCCCATCATCAATCTGGACCACAAGATATGACTGTGAGATCCACTAGACTGATGTACATCAGTGCACCTTAATTCAAAACTGGAGGGGTAATAACCCCTAACTTCTCCCTGAGATACTCAAAAGAGTCCTTAGGTAGAGGTTTAGTAAAAATATCTGCAATCTGATCCTTGGAAGGCACAAACTCCAATCTGACTTCATTCTTGTTCACTTTCTCTCTCAAAAAGTGAAACTTGATGGATATATGTTTAGTCTTTGAATGCAACACCATATTTTTTGATATGTTAATTGCTCTTGAATTATCACAGAAGATTGTGATAGGTTCTTCATACTCCACTCTGATATCTCTTAGCATTTGCTTCATCCACAATACTTGAGTGCAACTACTTGCTACTACAATATATTCTACTTCTGCAATGGACAAAGATATTGCCTCTTATTTCTTGCTCAGCCAAGAAACCAATCTCTTCCCCAAAAAGAATGCTCCACCACTAGTACTCTTCTAGTCATCCACATCTCCACCCAATCCGCATCTGTATATGCATGAAGAGATAAATCATGATCTCTAGGATACCACAAACCATACTCAACTGTCCCTTTTAGATATCTAAAAATCCTCTTGATTGCCATGACATGATATTCTCTAGGATCATCTTGGAATCTAGCAACAAGACCAACATAATTCATAATGTTAGGTCTAGTTTGAGTGAGATACAATAATCCTCCAATCATTGACTTGTACTTTTTTTGATCAACCTTAGGAGAGTTATTATCTTTGCTCAATTTACATCTAGTTTCCATGGGAGTACTCATTGGTTTTGAGTCTTCCATGCCAAATTTCTTCAATAATTCTTTCACATATTTGGTTTGAGAAATGAAGATTCCTTTCTTTGTTTGAATGATTTGCAGACCCAAGAAGAAATTCATTTCCCCAAACATGGACATCTCAAATCCATTTTTCATTTGATTTGTAAAAGTTTTGCACATACTATCTCTTCCTCCAAAAATGATATCATCAACAAACACTTCAACAATCAAGATATTTTCATGATCAATTTTGAAGTACAATTTACTATTAGCAGTACCTTTGTTGAAACGAATCTTCAAAAGATGCTTATCTAGTCTTTCATACTAGGCTCTTGGGGCTTGTTTAACTCCATACAATGCTTTCTTCAACTTGCAGACCATATCACCATGATCAGCCAATTAAAATCCATCTGGTTGCTCAATGTAAACTTCTTCTTCCAAGTCACCATTTAGGAAGGTAGACTTGACATCCATCTGATATATTTTGAAGTCCTTGAAGGTAGCAAAGGAAATAAATAACCTAACTACTTCAATTCTTGCCACCAAAGAAAAAGTTTCTTCAAAATCAACTCCTTCTACTTGAGAGTAACCCTTGCAGACCAATCTGGCTTTGTTTCTAATTACTTCACCATCTTCATTCAGTTTATTCCAAAATACCCATTTGGTTCCAATCGCATTCTTGTTTTTAGGTCTGGGAACAAGATCCCAAGTGTGGTTTTTCTCAGTTTGCATCAACTCTTCCTCCATTGCTTTAGTCCAACTTTCATCATTGCATGCTTCATTTACTGACTTTGGTTCAATTTTTGAAATCAGACAATACTCTTCTGAGTCTTGAGCAATCTTTCTTCTTGTTTAAACACCTTTTCTTTTATCACCTATGATCTGATCTTCAGAGTGATTTAGTCTTACATACCTAGGAATTTTGGGACTTTCTTGCGCTTCTATTTCTTGAATAGGTTCATTCAAACTCATCTCTTCTTCTTGACTTAATGGATCAGTTTGAATGTGAATTTCAGAAGGGGCTTGGACTCCTTGGGTCAAAACATTATTCTGATCATCTTCATCATATTCATAAAACCTTGAGGGTTTTTCAATACTTTCATCAACCTTCACATTTGTACTTTCTATAATCTTTCTCAATCTCTTGTTATAACACCGGTATGCTTTGCTTTGAGTAGAATAACCCAAGAATATTCCTTCATCACTTCTAGCATCAAATTTGCCTAGATCTTCATCTCTTTTAATGTAACATTTGCTACCAAAGACTTTGAAATACTTCACAGTGGGAGTGATGCCAAACCAGAGTTCATAAGGAGTCTTACTAGTATTGCTTCTAATTTGTACTCGATTAAGAGTATAGACTGTAGTGCTTACATATTCTCTCTAGTAGATCTAAGGAACATTTGCTTCCATCATCATGGTTCTAGATGCTTCCTAGATGGTCTGATTCTTTCTCTCCACTACTCCATTCTGCTAAGGAGTCCTTAGACTAGATGTGAATTCTCTACCTCTATAAAACCTCAGACATTTTATGTTTAATCCGGTTTCATTCTCTACCATAGCCTTGAATATTTTGAATTTCTCAAGAGCCTCTAATTTATCTTTCAGAAAAGTCACCCACATCATCCAAGAGTAGTCATCAATTAATAGCATGAAGTATCTATCACCTTGCACACTCCTGATTCTTACTAGACCACATAGATTAGTATGAACTAAGTCCAATAATCTAGTAGAAGATTGTTCCTTACTTCTGAATGTTACTCTGCTCTGCTTACCCAACTGACATTCTTTACACAAACTATTAGTAGGTTTCACCAGTCTTGGAAGATCTCTCATAGCCTGGGTGTTGCTTATCTTGATGATATTATCAAAATTCATATGACACATTCTTTTATGCCACAATCAACTCTGGTCAATTTGAAGAAATAAACAACTTTTACTAGTACCAACCAAGTGGAAGATATTACCTTTTGTTTGAGTACTAGATGCAATCTCTATTATGAAATATTCAAAGATCTTACATTTTCCATTTTTGAATCAGAGATCATAGCCTTTGTCCACCAACTATCTGACACTGAGAAGATTGTGCTTCAAACCTTCAACATATAGTACATTACTCGTTTTGTTCTTTCCATCAAAAGAAATGGTTCCTCTACCTTTGATTCTGCTAGTAGAATTATCACCAAATTTTACCACCCCTCCTTCATACCTTTCTAAATCTATGAACTTATTTGTCACCTGTCATATGGTGGGAGCATCCACTATCAATGACCCAATCATCCTTTTCTTCAACTTGGGCAGCCAGAGCTCTTTCTACAATTTTATGATTGACAGATTCAGAGGGCATTGGATCTTCTTCCTTGATAGCAATAAACACCCAGTCACTTCCAGATTTGTTTCATGTCTCTGATTCATCATCTGTTACTCCTTCATCATCATCATCTTCATGAACATAGTAACATTTCTTTTGGAACCTTGATCTGTTAGGATTTGGCCTTGAAAATCTTTCTAGACACCTTGAGGCAAAATGACCAATCTTATTGCAATTAAAACATTTAAAAGGCAATTTCCCTTCATACTTACTAGATCCTCTTGGTAGTCTTTTTGTAATAAGGGCTTCAAGTTGAGCAGCTTCTGCTTCATCTTCTTCCAGGTCTTTTCTTGCTTTTTCATACCATGATAGTTTCTTTGAAGAGTTCTCTCCCAGATTAAACTTTTGTTTTCCTTTTGTAGAGGCACTAGCTTTGAATGCAAATTTAGTCTTGGGGGGGCATCTCCAAACTCAGTCAATTCAAATGCAGCTAATTTACCAACCAATTTATCTCTTGCGATACCTAGATAGGATCTAAATTCTTCAATAGCAACAACCTTGTATTTGTAAGAATCAGGAAGGGATCTAAGAATTTTGCCAACAATCTCATCTTCATCCAAGATTCCACCAGTACATCTAATGCCACAAACAAGCTCATTTACTCTTGGCATAAATGTAGTGATATTTTCATCTTCTCTCATCTTTAGGTTTTGAAGTTTTCCTTTCAGACTCTATAGCTTGGCATATTTAACATACTTGTCTCCTTCATGCAGAAGTTCCAATTTTTGCCAAATCTCATATGCAGTTTTTAGATCAATAACATTTGTCAGCTCTAAATTAGATAAGGCACTTAGAAGAGCTTCTTTAGTCCACAGATTATTTTCAGCATCTCTGATTTCATCTATGGTACTCAGACCATTCTGTGGAGGAACATACTTCTTTGAATCCATGCTCCAATACTGCATTCCCATACATTGCAAGTGGCATTCCATGCGACTTTTCCAAAGAGTGAAATTCGTTCCATCAAACCTCAGACTATCCTTCTTGTAGGACGACATCCTAGATCTAATTAAGTGATTAAGCTCTTTTTAGAGGAACTTGTCTCTAATACCAATTGTTAGATTTAAGACAGACAATTAAGAAGGGGGTGAATCAGTTGTCCAAAAATTTCTTGCAACTAATCACTTAAATCCTTTTCTTAATTCAGCAACATAATAATAAATCAATTATGGAAACATAATGCAACAATTCAAGAGAAGAAACACATTAACACATGACACCAAGATTTTTAACGTGGAAAACCTAGTTAAGGGAAAAACCACGGGGTGACTAACCCAAGATTGTATTCTCTGTTAAAAGAATAGAAAAAATAAAATAGCACATGCCAATTAGGGCTCACTGCCTGAGCACACTACTCACAAGAGGCCCACTGCCTACAAGAGACACATTATCTACAGAATAATAAGTATTATGTACTTGAACTAAAGAATAGCATCTTCACCATGCTTGAGTCAGTTCCATTTAAGCCCAATACTTCTATTATGCCTTTCACTCTGCTCCTCTCTACCACACTCTCATCTCCACAAGATACCTTTGAAATGACTTTACAACTCCTTATTTATGCAAGACATCGACTTAGGAATAATCATCCAAGTTGGCATACATTAAAGAGCAAATACATAAATATGACATGATTTATTACAAAAAGACTTCATGCAGATCAACACACTATCGGCCACATAGATCTAAGACTTCAATCTTCCTTTAGGAACATGTCATTCTTCACAAAACATCTTCAAGATCATCCATAGGATGTGTAACTCATCCGGTTGGCTAGACTTAGGAAGAACATCATCATCTAGAAGTAATTCTTCAATTACAAGCTCAATCTTCAATGTGGACCACCAACATGAACTAGACATAATCCCAAGACCTCCACAAGCTTGTCTAAATCACCAGGAACATCAAAACTACTTCTTACTAAAATCATCCTCTCCTTCATCCAGAACCACAAGAACACAGTCTGTCATCACTGTCATATTGGAATAGATGTTTACGGACCTCTAGACCATGAACCAATTGAGTTGTCAATTCACATTGACTTCCTAAACACTCCACCAAATCTGCAGAACAAGATATTGCATTTCTAAATCTCACCAGACCTATTTGTGTCACTCTATCACCTCTGAACATCTGCTAGAACTAGTTTTACTTAAGTGGCCATAACTTCTTGAGATCTTCATACGGACCTCTAAAATCTTTACTGGATCATCTTAAGACACATATCTACAAACCCTTTGATGTGCATCCTCTAATCTTCATCTTAGCTAGGATCTTTACTTCACTATCTTCACTATTCTTTTATGTTCCTAATAGGACTAATTTTCTCAATATCCTCAGCATGCAGCCCATCTAATCCTTATCATCAATGTAACAAGAGTATGTTGACATCAATGACAACACTGGTTAGGCCCATACTTGCAACACATGCATCATAGCCAAGGTTGGTCCCCACATCATCAACTGCTACTGCTGAAAGTCCCCATGGCATCAGTTGTAGTGCTCTAAACTTGGCTAGCACTACCTATTTGTCAAGTGGCACCCCCATGTACCCATGTCCCTAATAACCTGGGGAAAGATCACCTCATGCACTAGAGCTGTCTACTGCTCCCTGAACTATTATCGCACCCTATCTGGCTTATATCTCTCTATGGTCAAGTCCATCCTCCCCATGATGTACCTAGTCTACTTGACATATGGTAGCTCCCTGACATCATCATTCCAAACCTCACAAGTCCTCTAGGGTCTCTAGATCACTATATTTAAGTCATCTATCACCCTCCACCAGTACCCCATGTCTCCAGTCCATTTGTAATGGAGGACCCCACATACATACAATAATATGGATGATCTATCATCCTCAGCCTATCACATATCAACCGCAACAATGAAATGCTCTCCCAAGCCCAGATGTGTAGTTGTTGAAGGCATAAGACAACTGAGAGGGGGGGTGAATCAGTTGTATCAAAACCTTAACTTCTCTAAACAAAATCACACTCACATTAACTTACTTTAACTCCTTCATCTATTATGAAGATTAAACATGAATTGCAAGATCAAAACATAAAAGCATCAACACCATACACACATGAACACCATATTTTTACGTGGAAAACCCTAAAAGGTAAAAACCACAGTGAGTGTTAGCTCAGAATATAATGTAGTAATAGAACTGAATAACAAAGAGGCTCACTGCCCAAATGAATGCTCAGTACAAAAAGGCTCACTACCAAGGGGTTGCTCATTGCTAAAGGGTGGTCTACTGCCAAAGGGTAGCTAACTGCTAGGATGGGAGGCTCACTGCCATGAATTGATATAGTAGCATCTACAACATGCCTGAGTTTAGTTCCATTAAAGCGCAGTATATCTCTTCTTCTCTTCCTTTTCAACACACACACTTATCTTTTCATATTCACTCACTTCACACCACTCATGGATTCATTACACATATTTATACCAATCATCAACCTTGGAACATTCATGAAGGTGAGCAATACAACTTACAACCATTGGAATTAACTCCAAGGTTGGCATACATACATAAATCAAATTAGGTCTTGACCTAAAAAAACTTGCTGAGAAAATGAATGAAGTAAGAACATTTCATGGCTTATATTGGACCCAAATACATCTTTACATGCTTCCTTACACTTCTACAACCCAAGAGACACATCCGTAAAGAATGTTAATACCCAAGTCAGCCAAACTAGTGTAATCATCAAGAATACTTAGACACACACTTCCAAGAGCTTCATTACAGCTTGCGGATCAAGAACATGCCTTCAATACATTTTGTATATATCCATGAACAACATAGAATCATTTGGGAGACAAAAAATACAACTATAATAGATCTCACTTGAAGACAACAAATATCACTTGAAGCTGGATTACAGACTGCTCACAACCAACACTATCAATCTCTACTAAATAATAACTTTCTTTCTAGAGCACCAAATCACAAATCCTTTGGAATGAAGATAGCTAAGGACCTTATAACTTAATTCTAGAACTACAAGACCAAAATCCAAACTGCAAACAAATGTAGAGCAAAATACTTTCTCCCTGTCATACTACAAACACTGCCAGGCACAATCTTCGAACTGGTGGATAGAATTTTTTCTGCACAATGATCCAGATGACCTGTAATGAAACAACTTGCACAATATCTGAATATAATAGTAAATATGCTGAAAATACTTGATAATAATATGCCACTTCGAGGGGGCAACCTCCTAATCCACTTCGATGGGGATACCTCCAACAGTCTTCAATGAGAACACAATATTGAATATGATATGAAATGAGACTCACTACCTCCTATATATACCTATTTATGCCCTGAAGAAGTTGTCTGTCACACTATTGCTATATTGTGCTTGGAGTTCTTCTGTAAAAATTGACCATGAGATGGTGAGACCCTTTCTTCTCCGATGAGTACAAAGCCAACGATACCAAATGAATTGATCTAGTTCTAGATATAGGGAAGCCATCATGACCTTTTGTCAATATGGGATTTGATGTACTTCAAAAAAATTCTCCATTTGGTTAATCCATGTTAGAGGATCCTTACCATCGAACTTGCACATATCCACCTTAGGAAAGAAATTCCTAGATCCCATAGGAGTATTAAAATTTGTCTCATTATTAGCCGACTTGAAGGTTTCACCTTGGTTGCTTGAGAACTCCTTTCTTGGTTCATTCATATAGGTGCTGAACATGCTTCGTAGATCTGATATATCTCCTCTTAGGTCACACATATCCCTCTTAATTAATGACACATCTTCTTTGACCTTACTTATTTCCTCATTGGGATTACTATCCTCTATTATTTCCTCATCCTTATCAGAGGATTTCCCCGGTGTGGCAGCATTCTTTTTGCCTCTTGTTGCAGGCCCCGTCATGATGGAAACCAATATTTTTGAAATAAATCACACAAATGAAATGTAAATTTTCTAAAATTTTTACTGTAACTTACTAAGGCCAAGATACCACTTACCCAGAAAAAAATCCAAAAACTTAGCAAATTTACTGCCGTGAGAGTGAATTTGTTGGAAACCCTAAAAAAGATACAGTTATGTCTTCAAAAATCTTTAATATGGTCTTCAAAAACCCTTTAAAAATCTTTCAAAAATTTGCTAAAATCTGAAAGTTATGCTCTTCCCAAAATCGCCTCCAATGTTGAGAAAAAATCTTGCCTCTACGGTGCCAAGATCATGCTCTGATACCACTTGTAATGAAACAACTTGCACAATATCTGAATATAATAGTAAATATGCTGAAAATACTTGATAATAATATGCCACTTCGAGGGGGCAACCTCCTAATCCACTTCAAGGGGGATACCTCCAACAGTCTTCAATGAGAACACAATACTGAATATGATATGAAATGAGACTCACTACCTCCTATATATACCTATTTATGCCTAGGATATCACCTAGGCCGACTTAGATAGACCTATAGAAGCCTTAGGCTGACCTAAACAACTAAATAACAATATAATAATGATAATATGACTTAATTAGGAGTTAAGATAGCCACAAGCTGACTATTCATAACCCTATGTACACCAATATTAAGGGCGTAGCATGACCAAATTATGGATTCAGCATCTTCAAACACTTCTCTAAAACATATCCAAATCTCATACCCTGGTCTTCAATACAGAGGAAATGTGGAGCAAAAACTTAGAGAGTGTCCTTAACATGACAACTTAATCAATCAACAAACAACATTATCACAAGACACAGTTGGCACCAATGACAACACAAACATGTTGGCATCAATGACAACACCAATTAACACATACTTGCAACAATCTCCCCCTTTGTCATTGATGGCAACATATGATGTGAAAAACTGAACAACATATTCCTCCATCAAGACACAACTCTGCATCAGAACTCCCCCTTTCTTTTTACACATCTAAACTCTTTCTACCCCTGAGCTTTTCACATGATCTCTCTCCCCCTTTGACATCAATGGTAAAGGGCATAACATCTCTTCGATTGCACATACTTGTACACTACTACTCTAATCAACTAGAATCATTCTTTACTCCTCCTAACTACAACAATCATCTTAAACCAGTACTTGCTCTCCTTGAGAGGTAGCCTCCAACATCAGTCCAAAAGGAGAAGTATACTTTGAGGCACACTAGACTGATGCATCTCCTTATGCATCTAGTTCAAGGAAGGAGAGGCAACAACCCCTAACTTCTCCTAGAGATACTCAAATGTATCCTTTAAAAGAGCCTTAGTGAATATATTAGCAACTTGATCTTTTGTAGGCACATATTCAAGCTTCACTTCATTCCCTGCAACTTTCTCCCTCAAAAAGTGATAGTTAATCAAAATACACTTTGTCTTTGAATGCATCACTGGATTCTTTGCAATTTTGATGGCACTTGTGTTATCACAAAGAATACGGATTGGCTCATCATACTCAACTTTGATATACTTTAAGGTTGGTTTCATCTACAACACCTGAGTACAACATGATGTTGTAGCAATATATTTTGCCTTTATAGTAGACAAGGAAACTGATTCTTGTTTCTTGCTATGCTAGGACACCACCCTATCCCCAAGGAAGAATGCACCTCCACTTGTGCTTTTCATGTCATCAACACATTTGGTCCAATCTGCATCTATAAAGGCACTTAAGGAAAAATTGTTATTCTTAGGATACCACAAACCATGATTTGGAGTACACTTCAAATACCTGAATACCTCTTTACTGATGCAACATGTGATTATCTAGGATTTGATTGAAATCTGGCCACAAGACAAACTACATGCATGATATCTAATCTAGTAGAGGTTAGATAAAGTAGTCCTCCAATCATTGATATATACTTACTCTGATTAGCCTTAGGAGATTCATCATTCTTGCTCAACTCGCAACTAGTAACCATAGGGGTACATACCGGTTTAGAATCCTCCATTCCAAACTTCTTCAACAACTCTTTAACATACTTGGATTGAGAAATGAAAATACATTTGCTAGTTTGAATAATTTATAGTTCAAGGAAGTAGTTCATTTCACCATATAGAGACATCTCAAAATCTTTTTGCATCTCATCTACAAACTTCTTACACATTCCTTCATTTCCACTAAATATAATGTCATCAACATAGACCTCAACAATCAAAATTTGGTCTTCACTCATCTTGATGTACAAATTACTATCTACAGACCCTTTACTGGATCCTTGTTGCAACAAGTACTTATCCAATCTTGCATACCAAGCTCTAAGAGCTTGCTTTAATCCATACAAAGCCTTCTTCAACCTGCATACCATATTTAGTTTGTCTGATAGCTAAAATCCATATGGTTTCTCTTTGTAGACCTCTTCTTCTAACTCACCATTCAGGAAAGAAGACTTCACATCCATCTGGTATACCTTGAAATTTTTACGTGCTACAAATGCTAAAAAATAGTCTAATAGCTTCCAATCTTGCCACTAGAGAAAAGTTCTCTTCATAGTCTATTCCTTCCACTTGTGAGTAGCCTTTACACATAAGTCTTTCCTTGTTTCTCACAACTTCTCCAACATCATTCAATTTGTTCTAGAACACCCACTTTGTTCCAGTCACATTCTTATCTGTAGGTCTAGGGACAAGTTCCCAAGTCTTGTTCTTTTCAATTTGCATTATTTCTTCTTCCATTGCTTTGTCCCAATGTTCATTGTTGCATGCTTCATTTACTATTTTAGGTTCCACCTTTGAGAGTAAACAGAGATTTACTTGATCTTCTACAGCTTTTCTTCTTGTCAACACACCTTTCCTTTGTTACCAGTAATCTAATCTTCAGAGTGATCTCTTTGCACATACCTGGGGGTTTTAGGAATTCTTTTAGGAGCTTCAACTTGAACTTATTCTTCTGGAGCAGCTTGTACTTCAATTTGAACTTCCTTTTTTTGTGTGTCTTTTCAAACCTTTTCTATATCTATAGATCCATCTAGCTGAATATCTTCATCTACCATCACATTTGTACTTTCAATGATCTTTCATAGTCTTTTGTTATAGCACTGATAAGCCTTTCTCTTAGTAGAGTACCCAAGGAATATACATTCATCACATCTAGCATCAAAATTTCCTAATTCTTCATCTCTTCTAATGTAACATTTTCTTCCAAAAACTTTGAAGTATTTGATAATAGGAGTTCTACCATACTATAGATTAGAAGGTGTCTTTGTTTCTTTTGCTCTAACTTGTACTCTATTCTTAATGTAGACAAAAGTGTGTATTGCTTCTTTCCAATATACTTTTGGTAGGTCTTCTTCCTTGATTAGTATTCTAGCAACTTCTTGAATAGTTCTATTCTTCCTTTCAACCACTCCATTTTTTTGACGAGTCCAATGAGTAGAAAAATGTCTCTTTATTCCATGTTCTTCACAAAAGCATTAAACTCATTTGAAGTAAACTAACCACATTTGTCAAATCTCAAACACTTGATTCTCAAATCCAACTCATTTTCAACCATAGCTTTGAATGCCTTAGACTTGTCTAGGGCTTTTGATTTTTCTTTAAGAAAGGTATCCCAAGTCATTCTTGAATAATCATCAATAAGAAGCATGAAATACCTATCACCTTGTAGACATCTTGTTCTTGTAGGGCCACATAAGTCTATATGCACCAAATCCAACAAACCAGTAGAGAATTGTTCTTTGCTCTTGAAAGTAGTCTTTGTCATCTTCCCAAATTGACATTCTTTGCACATAACATTGGCAAACTTCATAATCTTAGGCAAGTCTCTTACTACTTGTAGTGTACTTATTCTCACCAAACTGTCAAATTTAATGTAACACATTTTCCTATGCCATAGCCAGCTTTCATTTGTCTAAGCCAATAAACAACAATTATCAGTACCCTTCAAATGATAAACATTACCATGAGTCTTCTTACCAAAAGCAATTAAAGTTCCAGAGCTTTTCCTTATCTCACACCCATTGTCCTTAAACACCAGATTATACCCTTTTGTCACACATTTGTCCAATGCTTAGAAGATTATTCTTTAAGCCTTTGACATAAAGAACATCATTTGTATTATGCTTTCCATCAAAAGTAATTGATCGTTTTCCACAAATCTTACTAACTACATCATCACCAAATCTAAGTAGTCCTCCATCATATTTTTCAAACTTAACAAACTTACTCTTATCTCCTATCATGTGATTTGAGCATCCACTATCAGTGATCCATTCATCTTCCTTTTTAGCATGAAATGCAGACAACTCTCCTGGACCTCCTACCTTCACACAACTTCCAAGGTTAGCAGAAACAGGTTCTTCTCTTAGTGCAATAAACAAGCATTCACTACCATTACCATCATCAGAATTAGGTTCATCATCAATTACACCATCATCATATCCAACATAGTAACTCTTTCTTACCATCTTTCCTTTACTATCATTGTATTTGATCTTCAAAGCTCTGTCAGGACATCTTGTAGCATAGTGACCAATTTTATCACAATTGAAACATTTGAAAGGTAACTTACTTTTGAACTTTCCTCTAGTGCCTCTTTTAATTCTTCTTGCAAGTTTTGCCTCAAGCTCTTCAAAATCTTCTTCATCTAATTCCACAACATATTTATCTAATATAATAGTCTTTTCTTCCTTGGCCTTAAAGGTAGATTCAATTTTCATAGGGCCATCAGTAGTACCAAATTCTCTCATCTCTAAAGTGGTCAATTTACCAAGCAATTGATCTTTTGTAAGCATTCCCATATCAAACAATTCTTCGATGGTAGATACTTTATTGACTATAAGATTTGGGAAGATTTCTGAGTATCATATCTACAGTTCATCCCCATCCTCTATCTTTCCACAAAGACCCTTGATGCTGCTGACAACTTCATCAATCTTCTATATGCAACTTGTTATGTTCTCATCCTTAGGCATTCGCATGGTTTCATATGTGGTCTTCAACTTCTGTAACTTAGCCTTCTTGACAGATTCATCACCTTCATAGATGTTTTTCAATTTGTCTCGGATCTCATGAGTAGTTTCCAAATTTGCAACTTTTCCCATTTTAGTGTTAGATGAAGCATTTAATAGAGCATTTTTATCTTTGTGATTAGTCTTATAATCCTTAATCTCTTCATCAAATTGTAGACCACCTTTAGGTATTGTGTATATATCTTTAACCATCTTCCAAACATTATAAATAATAAAAATAAGATAACTTTACATTCGTACCTTCCAATAGGCATAGTCAAATCCATGAAATTAAGGAATGTCTTTCTTGTGTGCCATCCCAGATCTACCTTAAGCTGTTAGGATTTCTTCCAAGGAACCTTGCTCTAATACCAATTGTTTAAGGCACAAGACAACTAAGAAGGGGGGTGAATTAGTTGTATCAAAACCTTAACTTCTTTAAACAAAATCACAATCACATTCACATTCACTTACTTTAACTCCTTAATCTATTATGAAGATTAAACATGAATTTAAGGATCAAAACATAAAAACATCAACGCCAGATTTTTACATGGAAAACCCTAAAGGGAAAAACCACGGTGAGTGTTAGCTCATAATATAATGTAGTAACAATACCAAATAATAAAGAGACTCACTGCCTTAGGGATCACTACCCAAATGAATGCTCACTACAAAAAGGCTCACTACCAAAGGGTGGCTCACTGCCATGAACTGATATAGTAGCATCTACAACATGCCTAAATTTAGTTCCATTGAAGTGTAGTAAATCTCTTCTTTTCTACCTTTTCAACACACAAAATTATCTTCACATCTTCACTCACTTCACACCACTCATGGATTCATTACATATATTTATACCAATCATCAACCTTGGAGCATTCATCAACATCAGCAATACAACTTACAAACATTGGAATTAACTCCAAGGTTGGCATACATACATAAATCAAATTAGGTCTGGACCTAAACAAACTTGTAGAGAAAATGAATGAAGTAAGAACATTACACAACTCAGCTTGGACCCTGTTGGTTAACAGGTTTGTCTTTATTCAAAAATAACCTTTTCTGACTCTATACCCTTTCTTCCTTAAAGAACAAATGAATTAATCAACAAATGGGTGAACTTTTAAAATAATTCCCCTCTAAATTTAGGTACAACTCCCTTTAAGATCTTCAATGAATTCAATCTATATTAATTATCCCAATACACTTTTAACCAGAAAGTGCCTAAAGGCCAAACTAACATCCATACATCATTATGTTATGAATGGAATATCCTTTTTTTAAAACACCATTTTACGATAGAATACACAGATTCTATTTTTAAAAATCAATCAGATACATAAACATATAACTGTTGCTGAACCAATAATTTATAGAACACATATAATGAATTGTCTAACAAGAGCAATCACCATATGAAAGAAGACTTCACATAGAAAATCCAATTTCAAAATACTCAAACATACAGATTCAAGCATGCAACAATTGTTTCTCCTTTTCATTCACAGATGAAAAATGTTTCAAACAAAAATCATATATGCTTATGAAAACAACAACAGTTCAGTTCCAAAATTTTCTATCTTCTTTTTCTATTCTATCCTCTCTCTCCCTTAGTTTAGCAATGAAAAGCATATATATATGACTACCCTAATTCTCTAATCAAGTAAAATCAAACCCAGAGTTAAAGTAACTCTGACCCATACGGGATTTAGTTTTTTTAACAAATTGATTTAAAGATCAAGTTTTGAAAATAGCATAACTAAAAAAACTAAATAAAGGAAACTAGGTGAATAAGATCACGGTTGAGGTAATGGATTTGAATCTGCAGATTTACTATCGACAGTCGGGGAGGCAGGTTGAGTCTTCCACTCCTGAAATACAGTAACATACTCCTGAATCTTCAGAAGGTTGGGGATACCTATGTATTTCACCCTTGTCTTCCAAACATCCTTCTCCCTCCATATTTTCCCAATCTTTTCCTTGTGTTCTGGGAGTGCGTCGATATAGAGGTAAAGCAGTGACTCCACCTTAGAAATTTGGGAGAAATCTTCAGTTAAGATGTTGTCACTTTCTTTGACAAAGCTAATTTTATCCTTAAAGGATTGAACCACTGTATCGACATTTTCCTCTGGTTTCCCATCATCCTTTATGTATTTTACATCAATGCATTGTAAATCATGCTGTAATGATTGGGTGAACTCGGCAATTTCCTTAATCATTTTTGTAAGTTCAAACCGCCCTTGCCACGACACATAATTTCTCTATTCAATGTTTTTCTTATTCACGTACAGTAGATCTTCATCCACATCTATTAAACTCTTTTCTGACAGAAATTTCATTACCCCATATTTTTAAACCTCATCAATTTGGTTCAGTACATTCATCCACTTACCTTCATCTTTCACCTAAGAAGCAATCTGTGCCTTAAGGTCCTCAATGGTGGTTGTAGTTTGATCATATATATTCTTAAGTTCATGAATATATTTAGTACCCTTTTGTACAGTGCAATCCAACCAATCATCGAATACCTTAGCCACCATCATGTTTCTGTTAACCTTGTCCAACATCTTCTGGTTGGCTCGCGACATAGGATCAAAAGACAAAGAAAGCTGTGAGACCAACTGTGGGCTGGGATTATGAATGGCGTCAATATATTCTGCCATGGAACGTAAAGTCTGCTTCAACTCTTTCTTGTCTTTCTGTCCTTCCAGGTCCAGCTGACGATTCTTTTGTGGATGCCTCAAGATGATGAACATATGCTGCTCTTGAAGCAGCTCCAAGATCCACCCTTTCAATAGTGAAATCTTGTACAGTGGGGTCCTGTACTTCTTCATCAGTCACCGGCCTGGTTATTTCCGCACTCCAATTCCTAGTACTTGGGTCAATGTTTACCTTGGATGTTGTCTTCAGCTTCTTGGACTTAGGCATTTTTCCCAAACATTTGCTCACCATATCTTCTAACGGCACAGAAAATGGAATTATTTTTCTTTTGTCATTGATAGAATTCTCCAACCATTTAGGTGCAAAGGTTGAGGCTTCTTTCCCAGAATTCAATTTATCAGAGGATACATCAGAAATCATCATTATTTCAGGGGTCTCTAAGACAACCTCTAACTGTTGCTTAGCACTAACTTCCTCTATTCTTGGTGAACTAGATTCCTTATCACCCATAGCTTCTCTCGAGTCCTCCTCTGAATTCAAATCCACAACTATTCTTTCAGAAACCTGCTTCTTTCTTTTGCTTTTGGTTCTCAACCTGGTGGCATAAGGAGGCAGAATAGTTGTGAGGGCTCTTGTAGATTCTTTAATAGTAGGACTCCTTCCAGTTATTGACTTGGAAGTACCTACACCACATATAGCAATAGGCTGATTAGAAGAGCTTATCAGGACTGGTGATTCAATCATTGACCTGCATTGTTGGGTGTCTTTATTCTGGAACCCTTTCTGTTTCTGTTCCCTCAACCATTTCTTGGTCCTCCTTATCACTAGGAGAGTTTTCACCTCAATCCTATCTTCCTCCTCTTACTCCAATTAATTTTTGGAATAGGTGATTGTTTTATCTGTTCAAATTGGGGATCAATCATCTGTTCTTGATTATCAATAACTCCATAAATGTCCATTCTCAGATTAAGGGTGATTATCTGTCCCAAAGAGAACCTACACCATAGTCTCCTCCTGACCTCAAATTCATTTGGGTAGTTTTCCCAATAATCTTCCAATTTAGGGATATGTGAATGCCCTATTCTAGAATCTAAGTTATCCTTGACAAAGCCTTTGCTGTCGAATTAGGACCTAGTAGTGAAGAACTGAAAATTGAACTTTTTAAGGTTCACTTCTAAATTCAAAGCATCAGATTTCGACTGGCATGAGTAATGTCCAAGTTCAATGGGGAAAGAGATACCAGATCCCTTCTTTGTTGAGAACTTTTCATCCACATGTCCTAACTATCTGCATACCTCTATGAGCACAAAATGGTCAAACATGTACCTGGGTAACTTAACAAGTCCACCGTCAAATCCTCCAACCCTAATGTAAGTGAACTTGGAAAATTGAATAAAGAAACTACCATAAATACTGATTAGTTGCATTGCCTCATTAGACATTCTCTTATTCAAATTACCTGCCAGTTCATAAGTCATTCTCCCAGTGAAAACATCACTAACCTTTTTGTAATTCTCATAACAATTCTACATCTATAATTGTGAATAATATTCATAAATTTTACTATCTTCTGCTAAAGGTGCATGAGGTAGCCCCAACCACTGTCTTGTAGATGCCATGCAATAAAATAGGTATGAAGACATATAAAAATATCTATTTCCCAAACAATTACTCAGGCCCTGATGCAAACAATCAGCTACAATTTCTACCTAGTCCAAATATTACTCTCCTTGGAGGATAACTTGTAGAAAAAAGTACATCCAATCTTCCCAATAATATGCATGCTCACTGCCCTTCAGCCTGTGTAATAACACCACAATATCCCTCACTTCTTTAATCATGTGATCCGTAGTAAGCGATCTAGGCAACCTTGAACCACCTTTCTAAAACTTCAGCAACTAGTTTCTTGCTATCACACTTTTGTAAGACAATTTCTTCTCTGAGAAAAACACATAAGAAGAAGTAATATTAAGGCTAGAATATGCCTCTTTATGCAGTATTCTCATCACAGATATTAGGGTTTGTTTGTCGACATGAAACAATACATCACCATCTGCACTTCTGATGCACCTATTTTGGGGTTCATACCTATTCATACATTCTTGAACTAGTTCTAGGCACTATATAGCCATGGGAAAGGCTGCAGCTTCAACTAAACCACTGTCTACTATTTTCTTCATCATAGGAGTTTGCACAGGGTTTCTAGACCTTTCTCTAAATTCTTCTAAAGCATATTGCACTAGTGATGTATCCCCAAATTCAGAGCAAGAACAGGTAAGACCAGGGCCATGTTCATTCCCCAGACAAGTAGATTTCAAAGCCATACTTGGAGGATATAGCAAAAAAATGCTTTGAATCTTGAAAACAATGTTGGAAACTCAAAGGATTTTTCTTTCCAGCTTAAGAAAGGGAAACAATAGGTAGGAAAAATAGAACTCACCTTCAAGAAATCTAAAATTACCATGAAATTTGGGCAACCAGACCTTATACCTCTTGCATTGTTCTCCTTTGTGTCGCACAGTATATTTACTTGCCAAATTTGGGTTATTCTTTCTTAATAAATGGCATTAACGGATTGAATAATTATTACCCAAAACAATACATGCTGAAAATGTTTGAAAAGACATGAAATCTGACATCCTCATCAATGGTGAGCATTATTCATGCGCGACCATGATGTATAATAATTATCCATAAATTCCCCAAAATTAGAACTTCCTATTTTGTAATGAGTTTTGGACATATTTTCCTCCAACTTTCCCGCTAAATCTGACTTAGAATGCCTTGGGGAAAGGTAAGATCGTAATCACTGAACTAGTGAACTTTGAACTATTGAACCATGGGAATGTGGTTCAAAGTTCAATTTCAAAGACACGATAACTACATAAACTGACCAACATCACATGACTTGTGAAAGACATTTGACTACGAAACAGTACATCATTGAACTTGGAACCATTGAACCATTGAACCTTACTACAAAGTTCAAACGGATGGTTCAACGACACATTAAATTGGGCAAAGGAACTGAGCAAAGTGACTTGATACAAGGTGCCGAGTGTTGAACCTTGAATTGTGGAACCTTTGAACCATTGACAAAAAGGTTCAAGTTCAACCCAAAAACTCAAAGACATTTTAAATTACACAGAACAAAAAGCTTGCTTTTTGAGAAACTTTAAACACATCGAACCATTGAACCTTGAACTTTTAGAATAGTTCAGGTTCAAAGGTTCAAACCTTAGGTAATTTTGAACACAAAGATGATAGGTGAGTAACCTTTGAAGAATAAAGAGCCGATTTAAGAAATGAAGGTATGACCAATGAAATGAAATAGTAAATCAACTTTTTATATGGGAAAATATGAATAAAATAAATAAGGGCGACTCAAAAGGTAACATTGGCTCTAACTGGGGACTGCATTTTATGGCAAAATGTAGAGAACTCAGAAGCTCTGGTTACGCAAAAAAAATTGAAACCTAGAGAAGAAAGAAAAGAAGCAAGACAAAACAAAACTAGGAAAGGAAAACACAAAACCAGACAATAAAGGAAAGGCTATGTACAAAATAAGGGATTCCTGTTTCATAGACGATACAATTTGGGATCCTGTCCATTATAGGATAGGGGTAAAATAGCTCCATCCAAATATTCCAATTTAAAAGAATTTGGACCCAGTACTTGGTGAATTCTAAAAGGTCCTTTCCAAAGTGAGTCAAACTTTCTATGTGCACCCTTTGGTTCTCTTCTTCTATCCCACAACAATACTTCATCTCCCTCCATAAACTTTCTAGGCCTTGTTTTCCAGTCAAAAATCTCTTTTACTTTGGCCTGATGAGTAGTAATTCGGTCAACCAGTTCATTCCTCTCTTCTTTAATCTTAGTTAAGTACATAATCCTCTTCTCCAGGGAATCTTGGAAATATTGATCCTCAATTACACTTTGCAGTTTGGCTGCAGACAGCTCCAGAGGTAAAGATAACTGGGCACCTATTCCATAAACCAATTCAAAAGGCACCATCCCAATTGCCCTTTTTGGATTTATTCTGTTGGCCCAGAGTGCTTCATATAATCTTTTATGCCAATCTTTGGGGTTATCATTCACCAATTTCTTCATGATGGCAATCAAATTCTTGTTGCTGGACTTAGCTTGTCTATTTCCTTGGGGATAGTAATCTGATGAATGGGAGAGAGATATACTATGTTCAAAACAAAAAGAAGTCATTTCAATTGAAGAGAAACTGGTAGCATTATCTGCTACAAGCTTTTGGGGAACACCAAAACGTACCAAAATATTTTCTTTAAGAAAATTACACACCACCTCCGAAGTTGTTCTCTTTACAGGGGCTGCTTCAATCCATTTCGTGAAATAATATGTTGCTGTCAAAATGTGGGTATGTCTTGTACTTGAGGGGGGCAAGATAGGCCCAATAAAATCTAATCCCCATTGTTTGAAGGGTTCTTCAATAACAATGGGCCTCAAAGGCAAAGCTGCAAGTTGTGGCCTTCCTGAGAACATTTTGCATTATTCATAGTTAGCCACCCATTTATATGCATCTTTAAACATCCTTGGCCAATAGTAACAATTCTTGAGGATTTTGAAAGCTGTGACTAAAGAAGAAAAATGTCCACCACAGGCTTCATTATGGAAAACTTCCAAGATCTTGTCCTGTTGCTCCTTGTCTACACATCTTAGGAAAGTCCCATCTAGTCCCATCTTGTAAAGGACATCCCCCAAAATAACATATTTTTTCACTTTTAGCTTCAGGTTTCTTCTCTTTAGGAGATAAGTGACTGGGACAATCTCTGTAAGTAAGATAGTATGCTACATCTAGAAACCATGGGTCTTGTAAACTTACCAGTAGGACAGTGGGAAGTCCTTCTTCTTCTTCTTCTTTTCCATTCTCAACAATCAATTTACATAAGCCTTGACCTCTGATCAGTTTAGTTGGACTAACTTCCAGATCATATTCCTAGATTTTAGCAACCCACATTGCTCTATTGTTTAACCCAACATCTTGTTGAGTCAAGATACTTTTCACAGCTGAACTTGGAACAAATACAACTGAATGAGAGTGAAGTATATAATATCTGAATTGTTTAACAACCTTTACTATAGTGAAAGCTTGTTTTTCAACCAAAGAATATTTCAATTCGTGCTTTTTAAGGGGAATGCTCATAAAGGCTATGGGGACCTCTTCATCCAATTCATTTTTCTGCAACAAAATACCTGACATGGTGTGTTCCGAGGCATAACAATAAATAATAAAATCTTTTTGAAAATTAGGATTTACCAAAGTGGGTGTGTGTGTAATCGCCTCTTTGATATCCTCAAATGCCTTCTTAGCAGCTTCATTCCACTTGAATGTCTGTTTCTCACTCATCATTCCAACAATATGCTTTGTAATCTCAGCAAAGTCAGGAATGAACCTTCTGATAAAATTGATTTGGCCAAAGAAGGACTTGACTCCAGTCCTATTGGAAAGGAGACTAAGTTATTGTATCACCCTGACCCTCTCTAGATCAATTCTAATTCCATCTTTTGAGACTAAGTGCCCCAACAACTTTCCCTCTATAACACAGAAGACTGACTTCTTGGGATTGAGTGATATGCCATGGCTCCGACACCTTTGTAAGATAGTCTCTAGATCCTTCAGGTGGTCTTCTCTATTTCTGGAAAAAATAGTCAGATCATCAAGATAAATAACAATAATTCTATTCTTCAGATCTCTAAAAGATGAATCCATTTCCCGCTAAAAGGTTGCTCCGGCATTAATCAGGCCAAAGGGCATTCTGTTATAGGCAAAAGTTCCCTAAGGCATAGTGAAGGCGGTCTTATGCTAATCGGCTGCAGCCACACCTATCTGATTGTAACCTGAGAACCCATCTAGCATGGACATCATTTCTAACCCAGTAACTGTTTGCAAGATGTGGTCCATCACAGGTAAGGGATAGTTATCTTTTAGGCTAGCCTAGTTCAAATTCCTAAAATCAACGCAGATTCTTATTTCTCCATTCTTCTTGCACATTGGAACAATATTTGCCACCCAAGTGGAGTGATGAATTGGATAGATATTTCTAGCTTTCAACATCTTATCAATCTCCTTAAAGATGGCCTTAGCAACTTTCAGATTAAAATTCCTTAGCTTCTGCCTGAATGAGGCTGCATTTTCTTTCAGAGGAATATGGTGTTGAAACTGTCCATGTCTAAAATTTTTAAGATCATCATAGCACCAGGCAAAAACATCCTTATACTTGATTAACAATTTGATCAATTTGTTTTTTTCCTCTAAAGAACAACACCTACCAATGTATATCCATTTAGGATCAGCCTCATCCCCGATGTTTATTTTCTCATAATCCTCCACTTTATCAGGGTTCAGGGAAGGTTTACCTTTAATATATTCATCTCTTCGAGAAAACAAATGTTTTAAGGAGATCAGTCCCTTAGGGATTTTGTTTCCCTTCAACTGAATCACATCATCTTTTGGATTAATCCCTAGGTCAGGACTGAATTCTTTACATTCTATTTCTGAGCCCTCAAAATAAGTTCCCAAGAACATTTCAGCATTCTCTAGGAATTTTTTGATCTGATTATCACTCTCAAAAACTTGCCAGCTTTCGGCATTGTCTAGGACATTAGGACGATATACCAGTTCTATTCTATAAGAATCCTTTTTAAAATCCAGATGTGGCAGAAGAAGAGAAGCTGATACTGCTAAAGAATCTACTCGGGTGTTCTGGTCTCTGGGAATTGCTTCGATAGAGAAGGCATCAAAATATTTGATCTCATCCCAGACTCTATTTTTGTAATGCTTTAATCTTTCATTATTAATAGAAAAGATGCCCCTTACCTGCTTCAAATTAATTTAGCATCTCCTCTCACTTTAAGTACCTTTACACCCCTTCCTTTGGCTTCATATAGCCCAAGCAATAAAGCTTCATATTCTACAGTATTATTGGTGTTTTTGAACTCTAATTTAAAAGAATAAGAAAAAATTTCACCTTCTAGTGAGATCAACACAACCCCAGCCCCTGAACCAGCAGTAGCACAATTGCCATCAAACTCCATGATCCATAGGTCATTAGAATGTACAGAGCTTTGGGTTAATTCTTCTTTGAGGTCTTCTCCAAAACTCTATTTAGAAGAGAGAAAATAGTTACCAAATTCACATTCCTCAAACAAAATCTAGGACTTGGGATCATCAGAGGGATAGACAGTAAACTTGCACTTGGGTTCAGGTTCTAGCTTTACTTTCTGCTTTCCCACTAGGATTGTGGCTTCTGACCAATCCAATTTAATCTGCCTACCCAAATCCTTACAAAATGTCCTACTCAATAGTATCCCATAACTAGTAGGAATATCTGCTACCAAAATAGTCAATTTCACTTTTTTGTCAGGGTAAGCTGCAAGGGCAACTCGTGCATCCTTAATCTGTCCAAGCAAGGAAACCTATTTGCCATCCATAGAATAACACCTACTAAATGTCTTTATAAGTGATAATCCTAGGGCTTTGGCCACAGAAGAAGGCATAATGTTGTCAGAGGCTCCTGAATCTATAATACAGTTACTAAGCTTGTGACCATTGATGAACAAAGATACATAGAAAGGGTTGGGTTTCAAATCCGCTGTGTAAGAAGTATCATTTGATGAATTGAGAGTCATTTTAAGGGTAGTCATGGATGAATCAGATGAGGAAGCAAATAGTTGAGCAATTGGAGACTCAGCATTAACATCTAGTTGACTCTCAGATTCAGTTTGTGTAGGACAACCCTTAACATGTTTAACTAGTTTGTCAACTTTATTAGGTTTTATCTTGAGATACTCAAAAGGAGAGATTTAAATTTTTTCAGATTTATAGAATTCTACAATATCAAAAGAAGCATCTGGATCATTTTTATGCAACAATTTAATTTCCCAAGCCTTCAAATTAGCATCATGAGTTCTAATAAAAGGATCCTTACCTTTACCAAGTACTTCTTGTGTATTAGAGGATCTCATATTCGTCTAACTCCTGGTGAGCACAGCACATGAAGGATCTTCAAGGGTAACCAATATTTCACCTCCCCTTTTTGAATCAGATTCATATTCAAGGAAGTTTATCTCAGAGTCGCCAGGTTCCTCAAAGTTCCTTTCTTCTCCAGTGAACTCCCCTAACACATCTTGAGTAGCAGTCATTTGGGCATACCTGAGGATCTCTAGACAAGAATTTCCATCATGGTCAGTAGTCAAATGAAAAGAACACATGTTCCCCCTCCCAGGAGGAGCTTCAATAGTCAGCCTTGGTTGTGTTGATGTCAGGGGTAAATCTCTACCAGTATTTGCTTGTTGGTTCAAATTCCTCCTGCCAATATCTTGATACGGTTGTTGGAAAGAAGCACCAGTTTTAGGTAATTGTCTCTTTAGAGCAATCATATCATTAACCAATCTTTGCACTACAGGATCCATAGATGATGAGGGGTGAGCATTTGGCACCTAGACCTCCTTCTTCCATTTACCGGCCATAATAAGATCATCCTCCAATCTAACTGCCAAAGCTTGTGCAGTTGGTAAATTAGCAATCGTACCCCTTCTAAGATGAAAGCTAATATCAGGAGGCATAGAATTGATGAAGAAATATTTCTGATTCTTGCTAGTTGGTCTTTTAGTAGCAGGGATTTTGTTCACAATTCTATTGAATTTAGCCACGAATTCCCTCATAGGTTCATGTATCTCTTTCTTAAGCCGAGTTAGTTGTGCAAGGAGAGAATGTTCATCTTCTGTGCTTTTGAACCTGTTTTCAAATGTAGTTTTCATGTCATTCCAGTTTGTGATTGAGGAGTTAGTTAGGTGATAAAACCATTGTGCTGTAGTATTAGTCAAGGTTTGCACAAAAAGCTTTATGGCTACATCTTGGTATTGTACACCTAACACACTACATGCTGCTGTAAAGGCACATAAATGTTCTTCTGGTGATTGTCTCCCATCTCCATTAAATTTGGGCAAATTCTCCTATGCATTTTTAGGCAAAGGATCTAGGTTAGCCCCTAGGTTTAGAGGCCCTATGGCTACTCCCCAAGGTTGGGCCATTGGTAGGAAGTTTATGGCTGAGGGGATGATAGTACCGAAAAGAGTTAGAGCTTGACAAACAGGAGATGTAGAAGGTTTAGGGGGGCTAGGAGGTCTACTTCTAGCTCTTCTTACACGAGTAGGGATATAAGGAAAATTAAAGTTTTGTAGTGCTTGAAAAATAGAATCCTCAACTCCCTCTCTTCTCAAAGACCTTGTATATGGTCTGGAATCTAGCTTATAATATTGTAACTGGATAGGTAGCTATTAATTTCTATGCTATTCTTGATTTCTTTCCACTTCAAAGGCTTGATTTCTTGCTATGTTTTGGGCTTGCCTCCTTCTCTGCCTGAGCAATAGCAATCTCAGGTTATCATCCAATTCCTCCTCTTTTTCTAATACTATGCTTGCTCTTCTATAATCTTCACTATTCTGATGAGTACACCAAGCAAGGGTATTCAACTAGCCAATAATGTCTTCCTATTCATCCTAAAAACCAAGATTAGGCTGTAGAACAAGAATTATGTTTTCATGTGGAAGCACCATTGTTGCTTCATATTAAGGCGACCAATCTTTTAATTACTAATTTCAGTCCCCAGTAGAGTCGCCAAAAACTTTTGGTTAACAGGTTTGTCTTTATTCAAAAATAACATTTTCTGACTCTATACCCTTTCTTCCTTAAAGAACAAATGAATTAATCAACAAATGGGTGAACTTTTAAAATAATTCCCCTCTGAATTTAGGTACAGCTCCCTTTAAGATCTTCAATGAATTCAATCTATATTAATTATCCCAATACACTTTTAACTAGAAAGTGTCTAAAGGCCAAACTAACATCCATACATCATCATGTTATGAATGTGATATCCTTTTTTTAAAACACCATTTTATGATAGAATACATAGATTCTATTTTTAAAAATCAATCAGATACATAAACATATAACTGTTGCTGAACCAATAATTTATAGGACACATATAATGAATTGTCTAACAAGAGCAATTACCATATGAAAGAAGACTTCGCACAGAAAATCCAATTTCAATATACTCAAACACACAGATTCAAGCATGCAGCAATTGTTTCTCCTTTTCATTCATAGATGAAAAATGTTTCAGACAAAAATCATATATGCTTATGAAAACAACAACATTTTAGCTCCAAAATTTTCTATCTTCTTTTTCTATTCTATCCTCTCTCTCCCTTAGTTTAGCAATGAAAAGCATATATATATGACTGCCCTAATTCTCTAATCAAGTAAAATCACCTAGAGTTAAAGTAACTCTGACCCATACGGGATTTAGTTTTTTTAACAAATTCATTTAAAGATCAAGTTTTGAAAATATCATAACTAAAAAAACTGAATAAAGGAAACTGGGCGAATAAGATCACAGCTGAGGTAACGGATTTGAATCTACAAATTTACTATTGGTGGTCGAGGAGGCATGGTGAGTCTTCCACTCCTGAAACATAATAACAAACTCTTGAATCTTCAGAAGGTTGGGGATACCTATGTGTTTAACCCTTGTCTTCCAAACATCCTTCTCCCTCCATATTTTCCCAATCTTTTCCTTATGTTCTGGGAGTGCGTTGATACAGAGCTGAAGCAGTGACTCCACCTTAGAAATTCACGAGAAATCTTCAGTTAAGATGTTGTCACTTTCTTTGACAAAGCTAATTTTATCCTTAAAGGATTGAACCACTATATCAACATTTTCCTCTGGTTTCCCATCATCTTTTCTGTATTTTACATCAATGCATTGTAAATCATGCTACAATGATTGGGTGAACTCGATGATTTCCTTAATCATTTTTGTAAGTTCAAATCGCCCTTGTAGTGACACAGAATTTCTCCATTCAATGTTTTTCTTATTCACGTACAGTAGATCTTCATCCACACCTATTAAACTCTTTTCTGACAGAAATTTCATTACCCCATATTTTTGAACCTCATCAATTTGGTTCGATACATTCATCCACTTACCTTCATCTTTCACCCAAGAAGCAATCTGTGCCTTAAGGTCCTCAATGGTGGCTGTAGTTTGATCATATATATTCTTAAGTTCATGAATATATTCAGTACCCTTTTGTACAATGTAGTCCAACCAATCATCAAATACCTTAGCCACCATCCTATTTCTGTTAACCTAGTCCAACATCTTCTGGTTGGGTGGCGACTTAGGATCAAAAGACAAAGAAAGCTGTGAGACCAGCTATGGGCTGGGATTATGAATGGCATCAATATATTCTACCATAGAATGCAGAGTCTGCTTCAACTCTTTCTTGTCTTTCTCGTCCTTCCAAGTCCGGCTGATGATTCTTTTGGTGGATGCCTCAAGATGATGAACATCTGCTTCTCTTGAAGCAGCTCCAAGATCCACCCTTTCAACAGTGAAATCCTGTATAGTGGGGTCCTGTACTTCTTCATCAGTCATCGGCCTGGCTATTTCCACACTCCAATTCCCAGTACTTGGGTCAATGTTTACCCTGGATGTTGTCTTCAGCTTCTTGGATTTAGGCATTTTTCCCAAACATTTGCTCACCATATCTTCTAAAGTCATAGAAAATGGAATTATTTTTCTTTTGTCACTGATAGAATTCTCTAGCCATTTAGGTGCAAAGGCTGAGGCTTCTTTCCCAGAATTCAATTTATCAGAGGATACATCAAAAATCATCATTATTTCAGGGGTCTCTAAGACAACCTCTGACTGTTGCTTAGCACTAACTTCCTCTATTCTTGGTGAACTAGATTCCTTATCACCCATGGCTTCTCCCAAGTCCTCCTCTGAATTTAAATCCACAACTATTCTTTCAGAAACCTGCTTCTTTCTTTTGCTTTTGGTTCTCAACCTGGTGGCATGAGGAGGCAGAATAGTTGTGAGGGCTCTTGTAGATTCTTTAATAGTAGGACTCCTTCCAGTTATTGACTTGGAAGTACCTGCACCACAGATATCAATAGGCTGATTAGAAGAGCTTATCGGGACTGGTGATTCAATCATTGACATGCATTGTTGGGTGTCTTTATTCTGGAACCCTTTCTGTTTCCGTTCCCTCAACCATTTCTTGGTCCTCCTTATCACTGGGAGAGTTTTCACCTCAATCCTATCTTCCTCCTCTTTACTCCAATCAATTTCTGGAATAGGTGATTGTTTTATCTGTTTAAATTGGGGATCAATCATCTATTCTTGATTATCAATAACTCTAGAAATGTCCATTCTTAGATTAAGGGTGATTATCTATCCCAAAGAGAACCTACACCACAGTCTCCTCCTGACCTCGAATTCATCTGGGTAGTTCTCCCAGTAATCTTCCAATTTAGGGATATGCGAATGCCCTATTCCAGAATCTAAGTTATCCCTGACAAAGGCTTTGCTATCAAATTGGGACCTGGTAGTGAAGAACTAAAAATTGAACTTTTTAAGGTTCACTTCTAAATTCAAAGCATCAGATTTTGACTGCCATGAGTAATGTCCAAGTTCAATGAGGAAAGCGATATGAGATCCCTTCTTTGTTGAGAACTTTTCATCCACATGTGCTAACTGTCTGCTTACCTCTATCAACACAAAATGGTCAAACGCATACCTGGGTAACTTAACAGGTCCACTGTCAAATCCTCCAACCCTGATGTAAGTGAACTTAGAAAATTGAATAAAGAAACTACCATAAATGCTAATTAGCTGCATTGCCTCATTAGACATTCTCTTATTCAAATTACCTGCCAGTTCATAAGTCATTCTCCCAGTGAAAACATCACTAACCTTTTTGTAATTCTCATAACAGTTCTGCATCTACAATTGTGAATAATATTCATAAATTTTACTATCTTCTGCTAAAGGTGCATGAGGCAGCCCCAACCACTGTCTTGTAGATGCTAGGCAATAAAATAGGTATGAAGACATATAAAAATCTCTATTTCCTGAACAATTACTCAGGCCCAGAAGCAAACAATCAACTACAATTTCTACCCAGTCCAAATATGGCTCTCCTTGGAGGATAACTTGTACAAAAAAGTACATCCAATCTTCCCAATAATATGCATGCTCGCTGCCCTTCAGCTTGTGTAATAACACCACAATATCCCTCACTTCTTTAATCATGTGATCCCTAGTAAGTTGTCTAGGCAACCTTGAACCACCTTTTTGAAACTTCAGTAGCTAGTTTCTTGCTATCAAACTTTTGTAAGTCAATTTATTCTATGAGAATAACCCATAAGAAGAAGTAATATTAAGGCTGGAATATGCCTCTTTAGGCAGTATTCTCATCACAAACATTAGGGTTTGTCTGTCAACATGAAACAATACATCACCATCTGCACTTCTAATGCACCTATTTTGGGGTTCATACCTATTCATACATTCCTGAACCAGTTCTGGGCAATGTACAACTATGGGAAAGGCCACAACTTCAACTAAACCACTATCTACTATTTTCTTCATCATAGGAGTTTGCACAGGGTTTCGAGACCTTTCTCTAAATTCTTGTAAATCATATTGCACTAGTGAAGTATCCCTGAATCCAAAGTGAGAACAGGTAAGACCAGGGTTGTGTTCATTCCCCAAACAAGCAGATTTCAAAGCCATACTTGGAGGATATAGCAAAAAAATGCTTTGAATCTTGAAAACAATGTTGGAAACTCAAAGGATTTTTCTTTCCAGCTTAAGAAAGGGAATCAATAGGTAGGAAAAATAGAACTCACCTTCAGGAAATCTGAAATTACCATGAGATTTGGGCAACCAGACCTTATACCTCTTTCGTTGTTCTCCTCTGTGTCGCATAGTATATTTACTTGCCAAATTTGGGTTGTTCTTTCTTAATAAATGGCATTAACAGATTCAATATTTATTACCCAAAACAATACGTGCCAAAAATGTTTGAAAAGACATGAACTCTAACATCCTCATCAATGGTGAGCATTATTCACACGCGACCATGATGTATAATAATTATCCATAAATTCCCCAAAATTAGAACTTCCTATTTCATAATGAGTTTCGGACATATTTTCCTCCAACTTTCCTACTAAATCACCAAACTATTGAATCATTGGAATGTGGTTCAAAGTTCAATTTCAAAGACATGAGAACTACATAAACTGACCAACATCACATGACTTGTGAAAGACATTTTACTACGAAATAGTACAACATTGAACTTGGAACCATTGAACCATTGAACCTTACTACAAAGTTCAAACGGATGGTTCAACGACACATTAAATTGGGTGAAGGAACTGAGCAAAGTGACTCAATACAAGGTGCCGAGTGTTGAACCTTGAACCATGGAACCTTTGAACCATTGACAAAAAGGTTCAAGTTCAACCCAAAAACTCAAAGACGTTTTAAATTACACAGGACAAAAAACTTTCTTTTTGAGAAACTTTAAACACATAAAACCATTGAACCTTGAACTTTTAGAATAGTTCAGGTTCAAAGGTTTAGACCTTAGGTAATTTCGAACACAAAGATGATAGGTGAGTAACCTTTGAAGAATAAAGAGCTAATTTAAGAAATGAAGGCATGACCAATGAAATGAAACAGTAAATCAACTTTTTATATCGGAAAATACGAATAAAATAAATAAGGGTGACTCAAAAGGTAACAGACCCAAATACATCTTTACACACTTCCTTACACTTCTACAATTGAAGAAACACATTCACAAAGAATGTTAATACCCAGGTCATCCAAACTGGTGTAATCATCAAGAATACTTAGACGCATGCTTCTAAGAGCTTTATTACATCTTACGGATCAAGAACACACCTTCAATACATTCTAGAGAGATCCATGAAAAACATAGAATTATTTGGGAGCTAACAAATCCAATCGCAATAGATCTCTCTTGAAGACAACAAATATCACTTGAAGCTAGATCATAGACTGCTCACAAGCAACACTATCGATCTCCACTAAACAATAACTTTCTTTTTAGAACACCAAATCACAAATCCTTTGGAATGAAGATAGATAAGGACCTTATAAGCTTAAGTACAGAACCAAAAGACCAAAATCTGAATTACAAAGAAAAATACTTTCTCCCTATCATACTGTAAACACTGTCAGGCACAGTCTTCAAAGTGGTGAATAGAACTTTTTCTGCACAATGATCTAGACCACCAAATTCTAGATTTAGCATCTTCAAACACTTCTCTAAAATATATCCAAATCTCATACTCTAGTCTTCAATACAAAGGAAATGTGGAGCAAAAACTCAGACAATGTCCTTAACATGACAGCTTAATCAATCAACAAACAACAATAACAAAAGACAGTTGGCAGCAATGACAACACAAACATGTTGACATCAATGACAACACCTATTTACAAATACTTGAAATAGTAGTAATACCATGCTGCACCCAATGTACTGACTCTGACTATACACACAATTGTGTAGATCTCTTTATAAGTAGGCCAATACACATGGACCCCATGTGAATACCTCTCCATCTATCATCCTCTCTAAAACATCACCCGATCTAATTAAGAACTGCCTCGATATCCTCCCTAGTACAAGAACATACCCAATCTAGTTGTATCCATTTAATAGGTAAGTCATCATCAACAAATACCCACTTGAGTGCATAGGCACCTATCTGCAGGTTGCATCTAACCAACGACCCATGAATGGGAATCCGTAGTATCTACCACACATCCTCTAATGTCGCTATCATCTCCCTAGTTAGAATGAGAAATGCACTCCTCTTGTTGTACCATTGCTCTATGAGTGCTATCATCATAGTTGTATAAGCTCGAATCTCTAGAAATTGAGCTATGTGTAGCATCCCAACTACATCTAGGTGCTCTCTCTGTGTCTGTAAAATCCTTGTATAAGCTCATAGTCCTTGGTCACTGCACATGCAATCAAATCGGTGAGGATCACTCTTGTCCATTATCATAGTTTACTAAGTTAGCCATAATCTTGACAAGTCATCCAGTCTTCCCTTAGTCATCTAGTTTTCCCTAATTTATCTAGTTTTCCCTAAGTTTAATTGATCGCTTCTTGCCTTCTAACAAAAGTGTGTCATTTCTAGTCATAGGCACTTTTTTATGCATAGGTGCACTATTTTTTGATGCAGGTGCACTTTTATATAAAAGCACGTCCCTTTCCAATGCTAGTGCACCTTTACCACACAAAGGCGTGTTTTTTTCCAAAAAACCTACCTATGCGTAAGCACAGATTTTCTTTGCACCGGTGTGTTGTCTGCTTGCATGGGCACATTTTCCCTACATGGGTATACTTTTAACATGGGCGCATCATTTTCATGCCTAGGTACAAATATTCTTCATGCAGGTGTGCTTTTACAAAAGTGCACCCACATTTTTTGCAACTTTAAACTAGCATTAATAACCATTAATACCCTCCTAGCTATCCCAAAATCCTAGGTTAGGTAACATACAGGTATCCCTACACTATCTGGTTGCTAGAACTACCTCACTTGCTTACCTCGGTGCCTGTGACATGGAATCGCTACAAGGTTGGCCATTTCTAGCTCTTCTTCTTCTTTTCCCTAAGTGGTTGTTTTCAAAGCTTAGGTGTGCAAATGACTTTTCATGGGCCCTCTGCCTCTATTTATAGGCCCCCAACCTCTATTTTTTCCCCATAGCACCTACCTCACCCTCCCGTATTCTCCTATTTTCACTTGTTTAACCATTTTTCTTCTATTTGTTCATATTTTCTACTATCCTAGTCTACTTCTAACGTGTTGTGAACTTTTTCCAAAAATATTTAATTTTTCTAAAAACTTTCTCAAGGGGGCACTCAGTATCCCTTCTTCTCTTCCATCGTCTTTCTCTATTCCTACCACTAACCAAGACATCTTTCTCAGTTTCTTTGACACGACACCATCTAATGGGATGTCATATCAAAGAGGGGAAAAATGTAGACACTTGAAATTTGGTAATGCATTATTCATCTCATTGCACCACATTCACATCATTTCTCATTAAATTACTTAATTCTAGTTATTCCATACTAATTCAATTAATCCACCAAAAATTTTCATATTCCTCTAGATTAATTAAATAATCTGAATTATTTAATTAAGTCATCTTCCCTCCTCTTTAAATAAATAAAATCAAGATTATTTATTTAATTTAATCAAATTTCCCACCACTTAAATAAATAAATTCAAATTATTTATTTAAATATTTTATTTCCCTCCAAATGATTAAAGTTTAATATTTCATTCATTTATCACATGTGCTCATGAAATTAAATTATTTATTTATTTAATTTCCCATTTATCCTCACCCACCATAAATTCCTCTAGTTAAATCGGTTAACAAATCAATCAATTGAGTTGACTTATCAATCAATTTAGTTATCTCATCAATCAAATCAGTCATTTGATTAGTCAATTCAATCATTGAATCAATCAAACTAGTCAACTCCTCAATCAAGTCTGTTAGCCTCCATGGTTCATGAGAGGGCAAGGACACTTGTCCCTTTCTCATTTGCACACATTCTCTCAACCATTCTTAGCCATTGATCTTCCTAATCTTCCTCTACCGTTGATTTGCATATCAACAAGTCTATAAATGGAACCTCATCCTCCATTTCTTAGCATCTCTCATCTACGTAAACTTATGCTATCACTATTATCATTCATCATGGGAGATCACAAACATATGTTTTAAAAAAAAGCAATCCACACACCAAAGAGAAAAGAGAAATCAACTTGAGGTTTGGGTTCTATCTTGGTACGCTCCATTTGTATGGTTTGTTTATGTGCTTGGAAGATAATTTGCATTGTTTTGTATTACTTTCATCTTATTTACATATTCAGATTTAGACCATTACAATCCCCATGCAACCAAAGGAATAAAGGCATCAAAATAGTTTCAAAAGAGATAGGAAACATGTTCCTATCCTTGTGCAAGAGTAGTTTGAAGGAGATAGTGACCATTAAGAGTCCTTATTATTGCCTTTTGTCAACAAGCACTTTTCAGGTGAATGGTAGTAGTTTTGGAGCTTTTCTAGGAGATATTTCATCTTGAAAACCTAGTCACACTCTCCAAACCATGGAATCTTAAGAGGATAAGCTAGTTTTATCTACACCATGAGAAGGATTTCAAGGAGAAATTTTATAATCCTATCTTTTCCACAGCCAAGGAGACATTTCAACAAAAAAGGAGTTTGACTCAAACATTGAAGGAGTAGTAAGTATTTACTCTCCACTAGAGGAAACTCCTAAATCTACTCAAGGATGTTTTTCCTTCCTATATATGTTATTGTAATGAGACATAGCTCTCTAATTCTAGATTTTTTGTAATAGATTTGGTCATACTAAGTTTGTAACAACTATTTTAGCCTCCACAATCAATAAAGAACTCATATAATTTTCCCTTCTATTGTAACATTATGTTTTTTCTAGAAGAATTATAAGTTTCTCTTGTGGACAACAATCCCTTTTTCAAATATAACTTCTTCTCCTAGCCTATGTGAAAGTATTCATGAGTTTGTGCAAGTGTAGGGTAGATTCTTGAGATTGTTTTGTGTTAGCCAAATAGGTCCAAAAATTCTTCAACCATTGGTGCATCACCACATAGTATTTTTAGTTATTTCCTTCTATCTCTTTCCATCAATAAAAGTTAGAATAGGATTAGTCTTACTTTTACTATTTGAATCATAGGATAGAAGAGGGAACCAACCTTGAGAGGTCTTCCCATGTTTCACTAGATAGTTGAGCAAGGTGCTAAGAAGGGTTGCATATTCAGTTGACAATAGGACACATTTCCATACTCACAAGACAAAGGAAATAGTCCCAAAATCAATCAAGACAACTTTGATCAAAATACCTTAGGTCTTGTGGAATTAGATAAATATTGATAAATTTGTTCTACCCAATGACCAGAACAATTAGATGACACTCTTAGCAACTCAATTTTTTCTCACATGGTAAAACTTCTCAAAAGTTACTCATAAGAATACTCTCCTCAACACCTTAGATTTGGGCCATCTAGTTCAAAATGATCCAAACAAAAAGCATTCTTCTTCAATATTTAATTTTGAAAAGTTAGCATCAGATGAAAACATAGCTAAAAAGGGTGTTCACCCCCTCTACCTAATAGTCCAAGTTGAAGACTATTCTATTAATGTTCCATGATTGGCGATGGGTCTATAATCAATGTAGTCTCTCTATCTATCTATCTCTCTCCTTTAAAGAATGGTTTGTAATGAAACTCACACCATGTAAGGAAGTTCCACCCTTATAATTCATAATAATCCAAACATCCATAAAATGGAAAAGGTCAATATCCAAATCACATTGGGTCCCAAAACTCTCCTAACTAAATTTTATGTCATTAATGAAGAAACTGCCTACAACATGATCTTGGGAAGGCCTTGGATTCATAGGATGAGAGGAGTCCCCTCTAGTCTCTTTCAAGAAATCCCCTTCTTACATATGTGTCAAACCCATATCATCAAAGGGGATCCTAGCCCTTTCAATCTTTATAGATTAGAACAAGCCAATATGAAGTAAGATCTAGTCAAAACTACCAATTACCTAGTGATTATAACTTTTTAAGGAGAGAAATCTAGACAACTCACAAATTTAACTAAGAGAGAAGATGAAACAAGAGAGTTTTTCTTTGATACCCACTCAACAAAATCTTATTCTCTCTACAACTTAGTAGCCATTCCAATCAATACAAACATGAACATTCATATGGTTGAGATCACAACTAAGGAAAAAAGAAGAACCAAAACCTACACAAGAACTAGAAGAGTCACCAAAAATTGTTCAAACACCAACACCAATTGCCCCTTAAAAACTCAAAAATAATGCAACTACAAAAATGAATATTGAAACTATACACAAACAGAAATTGATAAAGATAGGGGGCAAACTATCAAACAATGAAATATGTGAGTACAAAAAGTTCTCACTGAATTCAACGACATTTTTACATCAAGTCTTCAAGTGTCCTTATAAAAAGTTTTAGATAGAAAAGAATATAAAATAGCCAAACAACAAGAAGGTCTTCCCAAAACTATTCAAAGTCAAATACCTTGTACTCAGAATCAACAATCTAATCGATAAATCTTGACCAAACTAGAAAGGTTTTTATGTAGTCAAATAAGATGTCAAAAACAATGCTTACATCTTATGCACTAGATATAAGATAAAGAGTTTAGTGTCTAAAAAAATCATAAAAATCCAAAAAAATTGTAAAAAATTCAAAAACTCATTAAAAAACTGTAAAAATAAGAAAGTCTCAGAAACATACATTTTCATTATGTACACCATGTATCTCTATTCATGACATGTTCTTATCTAATTTTTTGCTTAGCAAGGAGTCTTAAGATTATCTAGTATAGGCTATCCCTCCTAAACATTACAGATTCCCTTTGAAGTCATCAATATCTATTTATCTTTTGCATTTCCAAAAAGTTTGAACAAAGTTGAGGTTTTATCTTTATATTGATCCTAGTCTTAACAAATCATGTTGTCAAGTCTAAGCATAGTAAGTCCATGAGCCTATAGTAACCAATAGAATATTGCAAGTAGACCTTCCCTATCATCCTTTGAAAAAGGGATGTCTTATGAGATAGTGAAAGCTCTTGGTGGCAACTAGCCCCTTATCTTTCCTAGCCAAAAACATTAGGGGCATCATAACTCTAGAAAGAAATAAAAAAATATACAAAAAAAGAAAAGTCAAAAAATAAAATAAAAAGGAAAGAAATCAATATGAAAAAAATAATGAGAGAGAGAGGAGGCTTATTGATGTCTATACTCCCAAGTAGAGATAAATCTAAGCTCAAAGCTATAAGGTGGAATATATCGAAGAAAATAAAAAGAGAGGTACTATAAGCACTAAAAATATTCATAAGCTTCCATGACAACCCTATGATGATGTATAATCCTAGTCATGTACACAAAAGCATGAATATAATACCCTCTTAGTAGTGCTTCTCTTGGTGACATGTTGACATCAATTTTGTCTTCCACTGATTCTTCTCATTCCTAACTTTTCTTCAATTTTTCCCTTGTCAACCACCCTTCTTCTACTTTCAACCTTACCTACATAGCCATTTTTCATCTAAATGAGTTAATTTCATCTTTCCCATGTTAATTTCACCTCACTACACCCACAAGAGGCCTTAAAATGACCTCCCAGACCAAACCCATCTTTCAAAATTGACTTAACATTGGTTGATTTTGGGTCTCCACCTATTATTTCTAGATCTCCACTAGCAACCCTACTTGTACAAGTGGAGATCTATTATATGGTAAAAGGGTGAAGGATGTAATGTGTGAGTACACTAGATCAAATCCCCCTTTCACTAAAAACATTCAAGGACAAAGCCGAGCTTAAGTCACTACAAGATGGATGAGGACTCAAGTATAGATTTTGTGCTCTTGTTTGTCAAGGAAAGATGAGATACAATCAATATTTTTATCAAACCCTAAGCTAAGTATGAGTAAAACCCTATTTATGAGATAATTATCTTGAAACAGATGATCAAAAACATAAATCCAGAAACTAAAAGTATAGAGATGATCAGTAAGATGTCAGAACCTGTCTCCTAGAAGTACAAGTTTCAGAGGACAAATTCGGTAATAGCCCAAGTCCAAAAGTGAGGTTCTACCAAAGGTCAAAACTGAGAAGATGCTGCAATTGATGCTTAGAAACTAGATCTAAAAGTTGGAAGCCTTGTGGACTCTAGTGCCAACTGCCCAAGTCTCTTCAAAGAGATAATCCAAAACTGTTTCTGGATATCGAAACACTAATTCTTGCACTACTTTCCTATAACTCTAGTTTTCTTGAAACCTGTACCTATAACCTACACACAAGATGACAAGAGAGGTGTTGGGGGTTGTGGTGTTTAGGGGTTTGCCTTAGTCAAATCCTGAGAAGATGCTGCAATTGATGCTTAGAAACTAGATCAAAAAGTCGGAAGCCTTGTGGACTAGGGTGCCAACTGCCCAAGTCTCTTCAAAGAGATAATCCAAAACTATTTCTGGATATCGAAACACTAATTCTTGCACTACTTTCCTATAACTCCAGTTTTCTTGAAACCTGTACCTATAACCTACACACAAGATGACAAGAGAGGTGTTGGGGGTTGTGGTGTTTAGGGGTTTGCCTTAGTCAAATCCTAGATTAGCATTCAATCTTTCCTAACACTCTTGTTAATGAGAGAGCATACCCTTGTAGGGCAGAGGCTAAAGATAATCCAAATGATGAAATGATTCAAATAGCAATGATGTCACCTTAGAGGTGAAGTCTATAGGAGGATGAAAGCTCTTCAACTCATAAGGACATGGATGATGATGCCAAATATATAATAAACACACAAATACCACCACAAATCTACAACAATAACACAATGAATGCCTTGAATTCTCTTTTCTCCAATATCATAAGTTCATGTAATCCATCTAGGCTTAAAATGAAGTCATAAAGTCACTTATATATACTTTCCAGCTAACATTTATGAATTTAAATCACAAAATCTAACAAGGAGAAATATTTTATAAAGGCCCAGGTCAACATGAAATTAATTATCACTGACCAATCAAGGGAGATGTGGGCGGTTCGCACCCAAGTCCAGGGGCCCAAATTAGATCAAGGTTAACCTAAAGGAGGTCCCAAGGGTCCAAAATGTCATGGGTGTTAGGCAATTTCCTTTGAGATGATCAATTAGAATGTATAATGAAGCAAATAGGACTTAGGAGGTAAACTGGGAGGTAAAAAGGCATGTGTCCACTTTCTACTCTATAACATTTAGCTCTCACTTTAATGTGTGTATGATCTTAGAATCCATACATGCATTAACATATGGTCAAAGCACATCAGACACACCCTAAGTTTGGAGACTATCGCTAGCCCACAAGCTTAGACAAACATAAGAAAACACTTAACAATCATATAAGACACAATGAATATAATAAAGAAGCACATAATACATAGAGAAGATAGTGAAGCACGTGATACATGGAGAAGACATGAGCATGGTCACATAATACACAAAGAAGACATGAATATAAGACATGATTGTAATGGAGGAAAAGTGGGAATAGGTTTGATTTGATGATATTCCTAGATCCTCCTTTCACTACACACATTCAAGGACATTTAACCAAGTTGAATCACAACTTTTGCAAGAGGATTCACCTATAGGTTGGTTGTCACTTGTAATGATAGGGAAATCTAGAAATTGATGTTTAATATGTTAATTTAATGCCTAATTATGCTCAAAACCCTAATTATGCATAATCATAAGTAAGCAAACCAATCCTGACAAATGCTTGCACATAGCTCGATATTATATTTAGAGTAGATACATACCAGATTTTAAGATTCAAGATGCAAAAAAGTCAGGGGCTAAAGAGCAGGCGCCCAAGCCCAAGGTTGGAATTTCTTCAGGGATTTTTGGAAGTTGTCTGCTACTATTCACCACTATCCTAGAGTTTTTTTGCTCCAAAGATCTGGAGGGCTTTTGGGCGGGTGCCCAAGCCCTCGTAGTACTTTTCTTAGATCTAGAATCTATACACTCTATCATAGCCTTCTACAACTCGACTCCATAAGATACAACACCTGTCACTTGCAATGAAAATGAATGGGGTTGGGAATTGTGGTGTTTAGGAGCTTGCCTCAATCAAGCCCTAAAATGGCATTCAATCCTTCCAACACCATTGTTTGATAAAGAGTGTGTATCCTTGCAGGATAGAGGCAAAAACAAATTGATAAATGATTGATTCAACACAAATAGATATCACCTCAAAGGTGTAGCTCGCATATAGATGAAGATAACAAACACAATAACAATACAAGTCTGCTTAGCCACAATGAATACTTTAAATGTTCTAAAATCATAAGTTCACCAAAGTATCATAATCATCTTCTAGTTTACAAATTGAACCCTAAACATGATTATATATGCATTCGTGCTACAAATTTCATAATTCAAACTTAAGATGTCAGCAAGGAAACCTTTTAACAGTCACATAATCGACATTCAAAATTGGGACCCACCTAAAATAGGGTGAGACTAGGACGTGAGCACCCAAGCCCCTGGTACATATTTTAGTGCAAGTTCAAACTCAACAATATCCCTCAAGCCCCATTTGACATGGATTTCAGGCCATTTTGTCTCAAGAGTCAAATTTAACATGCATGATGAAAAACAAAGGACCTGAGAGCTAAACTTAGGAGGTAAAAGTCCTTGGGGGACATTTTATGAAAAAATTTAGCCCCCACTTTAATGTATGTATGATCTTGCAACCCATACATGCATTAAAGTACAGTGAAAACACAAAAAACACGCTAGGCACTTGAAGCTAATGTATACACAAAGATTGAGGAACTATCTATAGACCCTAGTCTCATATAGACATTAGAGAAAACACGTCGCAAACATATTAAACATAGAGAAGACAATAATAGACACGCAAAACATGGAGAAGATAGTAATAGTCACACAAGACACGGAGAAGACAATATTGAAGATACACAAAACACAATGAATATAGTGAATGCAATGATTATTTCTTTTTCATTTTCACATATATACATATGAATGTAGGTACATAAAAAGTAAAAATGCAACACAAAACCCCAAAATGTAGAAGGGGCATTTTGGCACACCCTTGAGACTACATATTGGGTAGAAAACATACCAAACAAATGCCAAAGTGTAGGAGGTGCATTTTTCCACACCCTTGAGACTACACTTGAGAACAAGCATGCCATACAAAACCCAAAGCATAGGAGGGTAATTTTGTCGCATCCTTGAGACTATGATTGGGAGAAAACACACCATACAAATCCTGAGTGTAGGAGCATTTCACCACACCCTTGAAACTACACATGGGGGAAAACACATGGAAGACACATGAAAAACATGAGTGTCGTATAGTATGCCAAAGACATACTATACGTCTAAAATACAACAAACAAGGTGATGGAAGGAACTTATTGCTAAGCCCCCACCATCTCAAGCATGCTATAGACACACCTGATGGTTGGGCTTATGCCACAAATACTACCAAAGACATGCTTAAGGGAGGATACACCAACCCTACCTACTTGAAGGAATTTTGAAATAAAAAGGATGTGCACTAGCTCAAGAGATACACCATCCCTGCCTCCGCAGAGGGATTTGAATAAAAGGATATGCATGATATCCTGCCTCCGCAGAGGGCTTTTTGATTGCAATGTAGATAAAGATGTGCACTCGCACTAGAGATACAACATCTCACTTCCATAGAGGGCTTACAAATATGCTTTATTAGTACCAAAATCATCAGATAGCTTACCTTATATGCCCCCACCTTAAAGTGGTTGATATCATGTACCGATATCAAGCACATTAATGTAAAGAGAAAACACACAATGGAACAAGAGCTTTCGCAAAGCCCATGCCCCCACAGGTGACATGTGCCTACAATCACTAAATGTTGCCACAAACACATCTTAATCTAAGAAAATATGAAATTTATGCATAAAAACAAAGAAGCCAAGGCTACACATATGGGTTCGAGTCCGAGTATAGCTGTGGGGCTTATACTATAGGCATATCAGAACTGAGTGTAACAACAAGGCAAGACACCAAAATATTCAAAGTGCATGGAGCAGATGTATTGTTATGGTTTGTTAGGAATATAAGACAACATCAAATATCACATGAAGTGATTCTACTAGCCAAGTGTCAGATATATAAATCAACCTCGTCTTCATATATGAACTAGGTCTATTTTTTCTTTACTTGTTGAAGGGACATCAATATATATGTTTGTTTTTTGTCGCCTACTGACTAGATAGAATCACTAGAAGAAGGTAAACAATAAAAAGAGAGAGGAGAACAAGTTCCTTAGGAACAATCATGTGGGAGGATGCCCCTAGGTCATCAACCACAACGCTATGTGCCTAAGACACAACACACAATAATGAAAATAGAGGAGAAGCAAGATAGAAGAATGATGATACAAATAGAAGAATGGTCACAACAAAGATGGTCTCCTAGTATCCTCAACCTTACAAGAGTATCAAGGGTCATCCAAGGAGGCCTAAACAACACATAACACATCATGGGGGAACACAACACAAGAGAGGAGGTCACATAAATGAGCAAATAATTCTATGACGTAGGTGACCACCAGGGTTAGAAATACTTACCTAAAGGCACAACTAAGCTAGTGGTTGTCATCAAGCAAATCATCATCTTCCCAATCTTGAATGTGAGAGGAAAGAGGTACATAAGGTACAATAGCCCAATGTTTGTCCTTATCCTTAATCTCTTTTTCTTTAAGTTTTTCTTTGTTTTGTTCCATGTTAGGTGGAATGTTTTCTTGTTGAGGTGCATTTCATTGGGCAAATGCTTGTCTTCTCTTCCTCCTTTCTCTTGCTTGCCGATTTCTTCTTGTCTTATTGCTTATATCTTCAAAATTAGTTTCATGTTTCTCCATAGATTTTCTTATCTGAAAGGAGGAATCTTGCTCAAATCTAATTTGTGTTGATGAAGTGCTTTGTTTTCCACGAGTCACTCCTGATCCTTCTAAGGATGAGGGAGGAGGAACCTCAGCATAGAGTCCTTTACCTTTCTCTCTAGAAAGTTCTTCTAATGCGGGTTGTTCTTCTCTTGTTGTTTGAGTAGGAAGTCTAGCCACTCTAGATAGGAGTTTTTCTTTGTATCATCTGTATGCTAAGAAATATTGGTCTCTCTATGGCTCGGGGTCTCTATCAAGTTTTGGCCAAAAGTAATAGGGAATTTTATACATTTGTGAATTGTTGAGGGGACAACCTTCATAGCCTTAAGCCATGGATGTCCTAATTTTATGCAAAAGACATCAGATGAAGGGATGACATCAAATAATTGATCGATGACTTTATCATATACCATAACTAATAAGTATATCTTCCCAAAGGTAGGCATGAAAGCTCAAGTATGTGTCTTAATCATTAAATTTGATGGTTCATAAGAGTTTTTTATTAACTAATGAGAGAGAAGAAACTCTTCCATAGCCACATTTGTCATGTAATTAGGATCTATAAGTGTACCATGCACCGAGATCTCCATTACACTTAGTGATGTAGAGAGGCCCTTCAATAGTGATGTAGAGAGTCTTATAATAAGGTGTAAATATCATTTTAGGTTCAAGAGTTTTTTTTTTCAAATAAGGCCTAGGAGGGAACCTAGCATTATTGTTTTAATTATGAGCCATGTGTGTATGTTTTCAAATAGATGCAAGATCTAAATTTGAAAGGATTTGATATATATGCAATGAAATAGATGCAAAACTATGTATATTTATAACCTAAAATGCTTGATTTTTTCACCTTTTTTTTCAATACCAATGCCTAAAAGATGAAGTGTTGTAAGGAAATTGATAAGGGATAGTGAATTAAATCCTTATTATCAGTCGAATAATGCAGCAATATATTTCACAACACACCTATCATGCAAGTCTAGAAGAAGGATGAGTCTAAATCTAGTGAAAATGCATGAATTTTAAACCCTAATTGTGAAATTAAAGGTTGGAACTATACAAAATGATGTATGAATGAAATCTAATCAGATTTAAGATGTGAAATAGCTTAGCTCAAACCTGAAAATGATGTCACAAGTTCTACAATGCTAGTTTTTGTTGAAATTGACTATGTGTAAATGCAAAATCTAAGATGTAAATGCAAAAACACACTATCATGAAACACTAAAATCTAAAATCAGACCTAAAAGAGTGTTTAAAAGAGTAGTAAAATATGAAACAACATTTTGACCACAAACCCTAGCTTTTGGAAAAAATAGGTTATATGAAAAATGCACAATTTTAAGAAAAATCTAACAATTTAAGCATGAAATGCAATGCAAATGATTATAGAATGATGTAATTATGTAATTTATATCATATCTGATATAAAAATCTGATATTAAATGAAATGCATTGAAATTAATACAAAATATGCAAAAATGCAAGCCTAGGATGCCAATTTTTTTCACATTTTTCAATTTTTTTGTAAATTTTCAGATGCAATAAGATGAAAATGAAATGAATAAATGTAAATCTGAAGTAAAACAATCAGCAAGGTGCAAAATTAAATTAAAACATGGGTTCACCAAAATGTAATGTAAGAAAAGTGGGAGTAGGGTTGATTTGATGATATGTCTAGATCCTGCTTTCACTACACACATTTAAGGACAACTAACCAAGTTGAATCACAACTTTTACAAGAGGATTCATCTATAGGTTTCTTGTCACTTGTAATGATATGAAAATTTAGAAATTAATGTTTAATGTGTTAATTTAATGCCCAATTATGCTTAAAACCCTAATTATGCAAAATCATAAGTAAACATGACAATCCTGACAAATGTTCACACACAGAGATGTTATATTTAGAGTAGATACATACCAAATTTTGAGACTCAAGATGTAGAAAAGTTAGGGGCTAAAGAGTAGGTGCCCAAGCTCAAGGTTGCAATTTCTTCAAGGATTTCTGGAAGTTGTCTACTACTGTTCACCACTATCCTGGAGGTTTTCTTCTCTGAAGATCCGGAGGGCTTCAGGGCAGGTGTCTAAGCCCTTGTAGTACTTTTCTTCTTAGATTTGGAATCTATACACTCTATCACAGCCTTCTACAACTCCACTCCACAAGATATGACACCTATCACCTACAATTACAAGGAATGGGGTTAGGGGTTGTGGTGTTTAGGAGCTTGCCTCAGTCAAGCCCCAGAATGACATTCAAGAATTTCAACACCGTTGTTTGATAAAGAGTGCATATCCTAGTAGCATAGAGGAAAACAAACTAATAAATGATTGATTCAACACAAAGAGATATCAACTCAGAGGTGTCGCTCACATATAGATGAAGATCCTTCAACACATGAGAAGATGAAGCCAAATCTACATAACAAACACAATAACAATACAAGTCTGCTCTGCCACAATGAATGCTTTGAATGCTCTAAAATCATAATTTTGCAAACGTATCATAATCATCTTCTAGTTTACAAATAAAACCTTAAACATGCTTATATATGCATTCCTTCTACAAATTTAGTAATTCAAACTTAAGATGTCGAGAAGGAAACCTTTTAATGGTCACATAACAGACATTCAAATTTGGGACCCACCTAAAATAGGGTAGGACTAGGACATGAGTACTCAAGCCCCTGGTACCTATTTTGAGGCGGGGTCAAACTCAACAATGTCCCTCAAGCCCCATTTGACATGGGTTTCAGGCCATTTTGTCTCAAGAGTCAGATTTAACATGCAAGATGTGGGTTAGGTAAAAAGCTATCAAACATGCAAAAAATTAGTGACAGCAAACCCTAGCTCCCAATGGAGTGCAAACTAGCTACAAAATCAATCAAATAAACAACAAATAACTCAAATTCTAACCTAACATTTGACCTATCTCCATTGTTCTCCTCAACCTTGCCTTAGTGTTCTCAAATTTTGTAGATTTGCAGTTCAATCTTGAGAAGATCAAGTGTATGAACAACAAGGATGTTGGAGAGTGTACAACAGATTTGAGGTTTGTGTTATGTTGAAAATGGCTGAAAAAGATGTTTTATAGAAGAGCATGTTTGAACAGAGGGCATAGATTTAAAGTTGACCTAGGAGAAAAATGAAGGGTGGAGATCAGTTAGGGTTTCCCTCCACTACAAGACAAGAGTCAATTTAAAATTCAAAAATATGATGAGGTGTGAGGGAATTCAAATTAAATAAATTTGCCCAATTTATTTAATTTATTGAGACAATGCATGTGAAAAGGGGATTTTGTCAATTAGGTGAGGGGGTATTTAAACAAATGTTTATTTGTTTAAATTAATCGAATGAAAAGGGACATTAGAGCATAAGTAATTAAATTATTAATTAATTAAAATTAATTATTTAATAATAGAAGAAAATTAGGGAAAAATAGATAAATGATCAAGAGGAAAATTGAATTAATTAAATAATTTAAATTATTTAATTAATAGTTGAATTATTGAATTTGAAAGAGAATTGTCCTAAAAGTGGCGTTTGCAATGCGAGTACATTTTCAGGTGCCTACATTTTTGCCATCTTTGATAAAATGTCAATTTTGACATTGTGTCAAAGAAAAATATAAAATATGCCCTAGACATGCCCCAGCCTACCCTAGATTTAGCATGATAGCATGCCCCCTCAGGAAATTTGGCAAATTTTCAAAAAACTTGGGAAATTTCCCAAAAAGTATGCCATCATGGTAGAGTTAATAGAAGAAATGAAGATGCGAGAGAGAGAGAGAGATGGTGGAGGAATGAAGATTGGCTAGAAGAATGGGAATGAGATCTTGCTTTGATAAATTTTTGAGCTTCTCACTTGTAGTTTATGCTTATCATCATAGAACTTATTATGTCAAGGGAAAACAGACACAATGGCAAGTCATAGGCCAAAGTGTACATTGTGGTCCTTTTTGAAACAAGCACATGATAGACAAGGAATGCTTAACTCAAACTAGTAACCATGGTACCTTGTCAGGACATGCAATGAGATAACCTTGAGGTATGCAAGTAATGTTGATAACTGAGAGGGGGAGTGAATCAGTTATCCTAATTATTTCTTCTTTCTAAACTTTCTTATTAATCAATGCAGCATTAATTCAAACAAGCAATCATTACCATGAAATGAAAAACACATGACATAGTATTTTTGATGTGGAAACCCTGTTAAGGGAGAAAACCATGGGGTGATTAACCCAAAGATTATTCTCTGTTAGAAGAATAAGGAATTACAAAATGGCACTTGCCAATTAGGGCTCACTGCCCGAGCACACTGCTCACAAAGGAGGCACACTGCCTACAAGGAGACACACTGTCTACAAAAGAATGTTATACAATACTTGAACTGATTGGAAGCATCCACATATGCTGGAGTTTAGTTCCGGTTAGGCTCAATACACTAATCTGCTGCACTTCATCTTTCCTCTTCTCTTTATTCTGCTCTTCTTTCACATACCGGATCTTTCTTACTGCTTCTATTCTACTCTACTCTTGTTCGCATATCACCTCTCATAACATTTTTTTTCATAACTAAATCCATCCTATATATATATATCTGCACAAGTGATTTCATTATCTTTCTAGTCGGCACTCGGAATAGTCTATCTTCTCACAAACTCTGTTCTATCGGCTGAATCCTTGCACATCAAGTAATGCGGATCAAGCATATACTTGTAGATATCATTAATCATGTCAGCCAAACATGATTCATGCCTTCACAACCTTTACCATCATCGGTAACACATCTGGAAAATAGTCTGATGTTCTGTCAGTCAGTTCTTCCTCTGTTCACACTGTCACTCAGGAATCCAGTACTCAACTATTCATATATTTTTCCTTGTCCATCACCAGAGGCTAAATCCTTGGAATATACCACTCAAGGTAGTCCTCTTGACTTCCCTAGATCTGCACTACACCAAGATACTTCCTTTGAGAGATCCAGACCTGTCTGTTGGACCTTGCCACATGCTCTGTTCTTGTTCACCGGACCACAATAATCTTCATTCTGACTTCCGGTAGAGACACACCATGACTTGCGGATATGTGGGATGACCTTTGTTGCCATCAATGACAACAACCATGAATCCATATAGTGTCTCTTGCCAACAATCTCCCCCTTTGGCATTGATGGCAACACTTAGTGAAAAATGACTAAGTGTTTACACTATGCTCCCCCTTGGCTGATGCTTTGTCTTTACATACATTTTCTAGAGCTCCCCCTTAGTTGGATTCCTCATTTTTCACTACTCCTTACTCCCCCTTTGACATCAATGGCAAAGGGTAGGGTCCGCACACCAAAATTTTCAAGAATTTTACTATACTTGGCTGTATATTACATATTCACAAAAACTAAAGAATGTTTGCAAAGGATGTCTTCAATTGGATGAGTTTTGTAGCCCAACTTTGCTTCATTCTATCCAAAATTGAAATGTGACCACTCAACAAAAATGCAAAAGCTTCTGCCCTCTTAAGATCTGTTAGATCATTGGTTTGGGTGGTAGTCTTAGCATCACTTATGGCCTCATGCATGGTCTCTAACTTAGGGATAATAATCCTTCTAAGTTCTCCCATCTGGTTAATTATATTCTTCCTTTCCTTTTCAAAGTTCTTTATTGCATTTGTGATTGCAATAGTTTGACATTCTTGATTTACTATGGAGGAAGAGAGAGGATCAAAACTTTGAGACAAACTCAGTAGTTTGTCCTGTTCCTCTTTTATTTTCTTCTCAATTTCTACTGTTGCTTTTGACCAGGAGATACAAAATTTGTAAATGTCACCGCCATCCTTAAGAGCATTTTCTAAGCTCTTTATTCCAATACTCATATTTCTTCGATCATTAGAGATTAATCCTAGTACCTTTGAGAATCTCTTATCCAAAAACTCCTTCTGGACCTTTTCTTCAGCTGATTTTTCTAGAGAATCAAAATGTGTACCAACACTGCTGACTAAGGTTTTGAGATTACCGGAAGAGGAGGCTGTGGGATCTTTCTGGACCGATGGCATAATCTTTTCAAGCACTCCGGAAGCAGCTTCTATCAACTCACAGTCTTCCATATGAGACTTTAGGAGTTTTTCATTTGCCTTAGCATTTGCAAATGAAGCTATCTTCATTGTCTGTACCGGAGAGAGGGAATCAAAATTGAATGGACCTTGTAGAAGCTCCGATTCATCAATCTCTATTGTTTCTTTGCTCAGAAATTTTTGGACAGTTTGTGCAGTGTCTCTTGCTGGAGACAGATGTTTCTTCTCTTCTGCAGTCTTGGAGCTGTCCTTTGGAGTTTTCTCTCCTTCTACATTCTTACCACTATCAGTTGTGGTTTTCTCTGTTGGAGTCTTCTCTTTCTCTGCAATCTTGGTACTGTCAACTTCTTTTTCTTTTACCGCTACTTCTTTCTCCTGTAATTTCTCTTCTTCTTTGGATCCGGAAACTGTAGGGGAAACCGGAGGAGAAATGTTGGTTTGTTCAAGGCCCATCTCTTCTATTGCTTTCTCAGAAGTTTCTTCTGCAACACTTGTGGATGAGGGAACAATACCCAAGTCCTCTACAACAGGAAGATTAAACCTTTTGAAGGCCTTCTGGAGGATCTCTTTTGTATCCATGGTCACCTTGTCAGTCTCACCAAGCATGAGTTGATTCATCCTTGCTTTACTCCTGAACTCATCTTTGCAGTCTTTTAATATTATGTTCATTGTCTTGGGATCAATTTGAGGATATAGCTGAATAGCTATCTACTCTCGGATCTCAAGATCTTTTGCCTGGGCATTGTTCTTTCTTTTTTCTAACTCCTTTTCTAGGCTTTTAGGAATTAGAGATATAATCTCAATGAAAGCCTTATTGTATATGTTCAGATACCTGATTGTGGCTTCCTGCAGGATCTTTTGGTCAGCCTCATTGTAGTCATCATAGAATTCAGCCATTGGTTGAAGGTTTCCATCCACATTGACTGATTTGATTACACTCTCTAGAGACAGGGTGGGCTTTTCAACAAATTCCTCTGCCATTTCTTCCTTGTCTTGGCCTATGGAGGGTTTACCAGATCCTTTCTTCTTCTGCTTCTTTGTTTCCTTTACCCCCTCATTTGATTCAGTTTCCTCTTCATCTTTCTGACTTGTATAAGCCCTTGTGGCTTTTATTTTAGACCTTTTCTCTCCTTTACTGAATGTCTGACCTTCCGGTTTTGATGCTTTTGAGCTTTTGGTTGTGACAGGTGTAGATCCTTTTGATGATCTGGTCCAGGTTGAGGTTTCCACTAGAGTACTTTTCTTGCTTTTCTTTTCTACCTCTTTGTTCTCTTCCTCAGCCTTTCGCCTCTTTTCCCAGTTGGCATCAAGTGCCTCCTTTGGGATGCCTAGGCCTTGAGCAATTTGCTCTACTTCTTTTCTCACCTTCCTCTTTATCTTAGGTTCTCTGAGTTCCACATGGATCTTCACACTCAGTTCCTCAGAGGTTCCAAACCTTTCTACCTTTGGATCTTTGGGCTGACTAAGCATGTGTTGAACATGCAGTTCCACAATCTGTTCATCAACCTCATACCCCATGGGCATGATCCAGACTGTCCTTGGCTCTACTGCCTCCATTAGGCACTGATCTGTTTCTACCATAAAGCATACTGTGTCTTTGTACTTCTTAATAAGAGACTGGGGAATTCTTTCTCTTGCTTGCATCATGCTCTAAAAGTTCTTGAAATATCCCCACAGGGCTGTATTTCTTGCTTTAGCATCTCCAAGTCCATGCAAATAATCTCTGATTTGGATGGCAACTGGTCTGTCATTCTGCCATATCCATCCACTGGATCCGGGAAGCTCATTCATGTAATAAAAGAATAGACAAAGGATCAAACTACCATACTTGAAGGAGTTCTTCTTGTCCTTCTTAATCTTCTACAGATTTTCCAAAAGTTGGTTTAGAAGAAGCTCACACAAATCATAGTCTGCATTCTCTTTTAGCATTTGATATGCTGTGTAAATTGCAGTTCCTGGCATTGAATTTTCCCTACTGGAGTGATAGATCTTGTAACCAATTATTATAGATGCAAATTTGACATCTGGTTCAGTGATGTCTTCAATTGTCATAGCTCTCTTATCAAATTTTGATCCAATTGCATCACTAATTGTCTGATTTTTGACAGACTTGAGGATAGGTATTCCACTGGATGAGTGCAGACTAGTTACAGCCCTAATTGCATCTTTGGTGATCTTAAAAGGCTTGTTCAACCATAGGAAATTGTCATGCACTCTGCTCAGTACATACCAGACCCATTCATCTTCTTCAAAACAGGGGAAATGAATGCACTGCGCAAAGTGCTTATCCCAAATGGCTTTATACTGAGGTTTAATCTCAAAGGAATCATCTATCAATTGTTTATGATAGATATCCATCAATTTTGATTCTCCAAATTCTTCAATATTCGCATGTATGTAAACCCTAATGTCCTCCGTATGCAATACACCATGCGGAACACTAGAGAAGGCTCCTAGGGGATCTACCTCCAAAGATTTATATGGATGTTTCTTGAATGTGGGGTGAGGTCTATCAAAGATCTTAACTATATTCAGAGTAGCCATTTTTCAAAAAGATTTGCGGTGAGATATTGAAGACGGAAAATACCTTATGCGCCTTTGGTTGCACAGAGTTGGTTTGATTGATTTCTGGATGTAATAACTTCTGTGAGTGATCTTTGATAAAGTTGATGAATTTTGTTGCAAAGCTCCACTTTTCATTTCTTCTTGAGTGCAGAATGAACAAGTGATTAATGAGAAATCCCTTATATTGCTCTGCAAACCCTAATATCTAATTGTAATAAATGCTCGACCTACATTATTCCGGTTTGCCTTATTTGGATGACTTGAAGAACTGGATCAGTCCTGATCTATGAACATCATGCGGAAATCAAGATGACACATCACAAGGACATCCCAAATACTCTGTCCAATCCGTAGAATAAGACAATGCACTTTCGGATCTCTCTAGACCTTTTTGTAATCCTCTGTCATTCCGGAGCATCTCCCGGAATAGGTTCTACATGATCGATCACAACTTCTTCACATCTTCATGCGGACCTTTGAAATCTTAGATGGATCATCTCAAGACTCATATCTACAAACCCTTTACTCCGCATCTTGTGCCTAATCCGGCACCACTTGATTGGCTAGGGGAACAGGGTTTTCTTTGTGTCTCCCCCTGAACCAGAGTTCATTTCTTAATTTTTGGAAGGAATATCAGCACCAGAGTCTGGTGCGGATCCAACCTCTACCTTCTCTAAACTTTTCTTCACCCAAATCTTGTTCATCTCATTCCTAACTTCATCTGCATTCATCTTTTGTTTACCCTTGTCTTGATTCTGATTATATACCGGACCTCTTTTGTCCTGATTCTTGCTTCTGCAGACTTTTGCATTATGATTGGACCTATTACAGATTTGGCAAACAACATTTCTTTGCATATTTGACTGATAACCTCTTGATCTGCATTGATTAGCCATATGACCTACTCTATTGCATGTAAAGCATCTACCATTGAATGATTTGCTCATTTGCATATTTCTGCATTCATGAGACTTATGTCCATACCTTTTGCAGTTAAAGCATTGTCCAGAGAAGGATGAATTAGTCTGATTCATTCTCTTTCTGCACTGATTAGCTTTGTGACCAAAGTGATTGCAGCTGTGGCAGTATCCATTGAAGGATGGATATCTTTGAGCATCGGGCTATCTTACCAGAGATCTTCTAGGCCTGTTCCTTGGATTTTCTGATCCAAAATTCTTCTGACCGGATCTGGAGCTTTCTCCTTTCTCATATCCCAAACCACACTTGTCATCTGCCCTCTTTTGACTTCCAAGAAGAACTTCAAGTTGAACAGAACTTATTTTGAATTTCTCTTTATATTCATTTCCTGTTTGAAGATCCCTTTTGAGAGAGACAATTTGATCCTCAAGTTTTTCTTCATTATCTTTAGCATCTTCAAGATCAGATTCAAGATGTCTGATAATCCTATCCATCTGGTGGCAATCTTCTGATTTCTCTTTGAGAGATTGTCTTAGATTGTCTTTAGTTTTTCTTTTCTCTTCAATCTCTTGAGTAAACTTTATAACTCCTGATTCCATTTCATGTCTTACCATAATGACTTCTTTTGATAACTTTTCACATAGCTTGGTTTTCTCAGTCAGCTCTTCATTTGCATTACTTTCTTCACTTTGTCTTGCCAATTGCTGGAGCAGCTCCTTTCTCTTTTTCATAGAGAGACTTAATTTGTCCTTTAGTTCTCTCATGAATTCATCAGCGTGTTTGAGTCTTTCCTTTAATTCATTGACTTCAGAGTTTGACTGTTCAAGATCCTCAAGGGCAGTCTTGAGTTGCTCCCTTAAACCATATGCATCCATTTGAACTCCCAGATCTTCCTCAAGCTGTTAGGCTCTTATTAGGAGGAACTTGGCTCTGATACCAATTGTTGATAACTGAGAGGGGGGTGAATCAGTTATCCTAATTATTTCTTCTTTCTGAACTTTCTTATTAATCAATGCAACATTAATTCAAACAAGCAATCATTACCATGAAATGAAAAACACATGACACAGTATTTTTGATGTGGAAACCCTGTTAAGGGAGAAAACCATGGGGTGATTAACCCAAAGATTATTCTTTGTTAGAAGAATAAGGAATTACAAAATGGCACTTGCCAATTAGGGCTCACTGCCCGAGCACACTGCTCACAAAGGAGGCACACTGCCTACAAGGAGACACACTGTCTACAAAAGAATGTTATACAATACTTGAACTGATTGGAAGCATCCACATATGCTGGAGTTCAGTTCCGATTAGGCTCAGTACACTGATCTGCTGCACTTCATCTTTCCTCTTCTCTTTATTTTGCTCTTCTTTCACATACCGGATCTTTCTTACTACTTCTATTCTACTCTACTCTTGTTCGCATATCACCTCTCATAACATTTTTTTTCATAACTAAATCCATCCTATATATATATCCGCACAAGTGATTTCATTATCTTTCTAGTCGGCACCCGGAACAATCTATCTTCTCACAAACTCTATTCTGTCGGCTGAATCCTTGTACATCAAGTAATGCGGATCAAGCATATACTTGTAGATATCATTAATCATGTCGGCCAAACATGATTCATGCCTTCACAACCTTTACCATCATCAGTAACACATCTGAAAAATAGTCTGATGTTTTGTCAGTCAGTTCTTCCTCTATTCACACTGTCACTTAGGAATCCGGTACTCAACTATTCATATCTTTTTCCTTGTCCATCACCGGAGTCTAAATCCTTGGAATATACCACTCAAGGTAGTCCTCTTGACTTCCCCAGATCCACACTGTACCAAGATACTTCCTCTGAGAGATCCGGACCTATCTGTCGGACCTTGCCACATGCTCTGTTCTTGTTCACCAGACCACAATAATCTTCATTCTGACTTCTGGTAGAGACACACCATGACTTGCGGATATGTGGGATGACCTTTGTTGCCATCAATGACAACAACCATGAATCCATATAGTGTCTCTTGCCAACAAGTAAACACTTATTCTTTCCCATGCATATGATGTCTTTGATTAATGGAATCCTGATCACATGCAAGGAACCTAGTTGCCCCAGTCATTTTGCCAAGACAAACCAAAAACATAAATCAAAGAAATAGGTCTTTCTCTATCCTCGCTTCTCTTCATCACTTAGTGACTGCCTTGAGAAGCATAAGAATGAGATTGAACAACAATCGAGTAAAAGTAAAGACAAACTACACCAACAGAGTCAACAACCATTAGATTGTTTGCCAAATGATATGTGCGTGTTTGTTTGATTATGATTAGATGAATAGGGCCTAGTTTTACGATAGGAAGCATATCGTATAAGATGTTAAGGCTAGTTTTAGCAATGTGACCACCTGTATAAGGAAAGTGACAAGATTGTGACATTTCGTATAAGACATGTGGTCTAGTTTTGAAGATGCCACAAGTTATGAGGTGATTGGTGTGTGATGATTGATAATGTCTGATTTTAGAAATGATGCATGTCATATAAGGTGTAGAATCTTGGTTTTGATGATGCCTCATTCCGTGTAAGGTATGTGATAGTTGATAAGGATAGTTGATAGTAATGTACAATAATCACTAGGAGATTGATTGGTTTGACTGATTGGATATCTTGTCTTATTGATTATGGGATTAGTTTCAAGTGTGTATTTATTGAAATATTAACTGTCTGATCAAAGAATCCATTGTAGCAAAGGGACTATTTATTGCAAGGTTGACCCAATGGGCCCTAAGGGACTAGCCTAATGTCTTGAGGGCTCATAGAAAATGGACTTGCCTATGTGACAATGCAGAGACAACGTATTTCGATTGAATGGGCTCTGTGCAACCTAAGACCTAAGGGTGGGATGCCTCGGGGGATCATCAGAGATGGCCTTACTTATGTGATAGCTCAGAGGTGATGTAGTTCGACAAGGTGGGATGACACTATTTACTTCTTGGAGTTTTTTGGTTGGTTATTTGATTTTTTTAGATTTTTGAATGTTTTGGATGTTTTTTGGCTTTTTTTGAGAATATTTGATTTGTTGGATTTTTTAGATATTTGATTTTCTTGGATTTTTGAGAATATTTGAATATTTTTGGATTTTTGAGAGTATTTGATGTTTTAGATTTTTGAGATATTTGATATTTTTAGATTTTTTGAGAATATTTTATGTTTTTGGTTTTTTGAGAATATTTGATGTTTTTGTTTTTTTGATGTTTTGGGATGTCTATGGATTGCAATTTTGGGTAGCCTTCAAATGATGATTTGAATTTGATACAAATGCAAGATAAAAATGATAACACACTCAAGCAAGAAAGCATGTGCAAATGATTCAAAAACAAACAAGGTATTGCCCCTGTCAAGCTATAAACCAATGATTAAGTGATTGATTGATTGATGATTATGATTGTGATGGTGTCTATTTTTAGGAAATGAAACATGTTGTATAAGATGCCTAGTTTGGTTTCAACATTGCAACATCCTGTATAAGATAATTGATTGACTGATTGATACTAGTGTTGTTGATCATGCTAATCAACACTAGGATTTGATTAATTGATTGATTGATTGATTGATTGATTGATTTGGTTTATGTCAAGATTAGGATTAAGACCATTGATGCAATTGGATAATTTGGCAAGATTGATTAGCTCGATTGGTATGGATTCAGGATGACTTGCATTTGAGTTTATTGATTGGAATTTTGATTTGATCATGATGATTTTTTTATGTTTTTTATGTTTTGATTTTTTTTTAGATTTTGAAATGTGATTTTTGACATGTTTTTTTTTTTGGATTTTGAATATTTTGATTTTTTTGGATTTTTGAATATGTTTTGGGGAACAACATTGGATGACAATTTGGGTAGCCTTTCTGCTCGATACCAATGATAAGGGAAAGCCAAGTCTAGGTGCAAGGAGGAGGTAGGATGGATGGATAAGAGGGTGGGCAATAATGGATGGAATGGATGTACGCGTAAGAGAACACAGATGTGATCTCCAAAGGTTATGTCACATAGGAAAAACATGCCCCATTCTAGGTGTAATGCTTAGGATTTGACATTACAAGGATTATGAAAAGAGGATGATGATAGGATTGTTTTGAAAGGGTGAGGTATATCAAGAGATATCCAAAGCATGTTTCAACATTTTGCCCCCAATCTTTATCAAGATCAAAAGGAGGAAGAGAGGATGAATGGATTTAATAGGATAGGTATGTGTATGGATAAGGATAGTTAGATAGGATATGATAGGATTGGAAATGATAATTTGGATGATAGATTGGATGATACAATGTGCCCCCAAGTGTAAGTGACATAGAAGATTAACCTATGGACATGACGTGTGTTTGTAGGTTTTCATCATGGCACTTATCCAAGGCACCACCAATCGTGATTTTCACCATTGGACGAAGGAAGTTCTCTTTACTATTTTGATTTTTTTTAAATGGGATAGGTGGAATATGGAAAGCAGGGACTCAAGTGTCTAGTGCCATGAAGGGCGATAGTGTCCCATTAGAGATGGATGTCATCATATGGACCATGTCAAATGTCAATATGCTCATAGATGTTGGTAGGGGATTGCATTAGAGGGAGATGGATTAGGTAGATAGTGGATTATGGAGGGTTTATGCATGGAAAGATAGTGGATTATGATGTGGATTATGAAGGAAAGAATAGTGGATTATGTCAGACTTATGCAAAAGCTTGGACCATAGGAAGGTGATGGGTGAAATTTGTAGGATAATGGATGAATGATGGGGAGATGGCGGTATGTGAGAATGTTGTGGAATGGAATGTAACCATAACCAATGGTTGCACACACCATGATAAATATTGAAGCTTTTGATTTGAAGGTGGTGCAGGAAGCAATGCCGATGTTTGTTTAGGAGATGTTTGATTTAGAAATTTAGGGACCCACATAGACTTAGGGTTTTTATAATTTTTGTTTGACTTGTGGGATGAAAAAAAATTTAGATTTGTGGATGGAATGGAATTTTTGGGTGGAAGAGGATTATTGGTATTTTTGAGAAGTGGATGTCTCATTTGATTTGACTTCTTTTTTCTTAGGTACCCAAACTAATTTAGTTTTGACCTTTTCTTGTGAAGGTATGGGCTTGGACAACTTTTTAGATGTACATTTCTTTGACATTTTGCATTGATACCCTAAGGCATGAGAATCCTTAGGATTTTTGGCTTTGTGAAAGGAGGCATCCAAATGTTTTATTTTGAATCCCATGGACATGGTGGAATATTTTTGTTTAGATGATGTGTGAATTTGTTGATCATTTTTAGGAATGTGAGGGAATGTGTAAATGGATGGATTTGGCCTTGGGAGAAGTGGTGGTAAAGTGGATGGAGAGATATTAGGGGTTGGAAGAAGTGGAGGTAAAGTGGATGGTGGAAGGTGTATGGTCACATGCTTTTGATATTTGTAGGATAATGGAGGTGGAATGGCCACATATGTCTTGGGAGTATGATAGGATTTGTGATGGAAGGCTGTGGATTTTGGAGGAATGCAGGAATTACCAACATCTTGAGATTGTTTACCTTGGGGTGTATATCCAAGGCCATATGAGTATGGAGGAACTTTGACATGGATGGGCTCCAAAATTCCTTGTTCATGAAGCCCTAATCCTTTACCATGATAATTCATGTTTTTGAGTATGCAATGGACTATGGGACTATGTGTGCTTTCGACACTAGACTTGAGCTCATGATTGGATGGAGAAGGTGAGGTGGTGGACAAAGGTTCTTGTCCTAAGGAAGAGCATTCATGGATGAAGGTGGATAGACCAAGGGGATATGATGGTGGACTTGAAATGGGGTTGATAGTGGATGATGATGAAGGATCATTAGGATCTTGATTATCATTATGTTCACTAAGATCCAAGTTGTTGGTTTGATCATTTATGTATGCTTGGGAGGCATGTGTCTCATCATGACAAGTGGAAGTTGATATATCATGGATAAGTGGAGTGATAAGATCTTGACCATGTAATGCATAAAGTTGGCTAAGAGGATCATCATGGATTTCTTGATCATAGAAGGGATCTTGATCGTATATGGGAGCTTGATCATAGATAGGATTAAGTGTGCTATGAACAGGTTGAATGGATGAGACTTGATCTTGATTAGAATGAGGTCTTGATGTTTCCCCATGGTTGGGATTATCCCCTTGACATATCTCTTGACTTTGGGTGGAATTAGAAGTGGATGACCCTTCAATAGGTTCGATGGGTAATGGACTACATGAAGGGGTTGTAGGAATGGACATGGTGTTGGAAGGTTACTTGGTAGACTCAAGGATAGGACTTTGATGACATGGTTGACTCCTTGCTAGTAGCCTTTGGATCAAATCCTTTGTAGGTATATGGGTGGATGAATGGGTAATGAGGGAGGAAGTTGAAGGCTTAGGATTGTGATTAGGCGGAGTGGCTAAGTCCTATGGTGGAGGGATAAAAGAGATGGAAGGTGTTGTCTTATGATTAGGACTTTTACTTTGATTAGGTGGAAGGTCAAAGGGATTGAATGGATTGATGGATTTGGGTAACTCCATGGGTTTACTTTTGTAATGTTTAAACATAGGGCATGGAGTTAATGGGGAATTAAATGAAGGGCTTGCATGAGCTAGGTTTGTGTCTCCCTTATCAAAGGTGGCATTAGGACTTAAAAGCCTTTTATCTTATTTCAAGGGGTTACTTAGGATCACATGTTTGTGTTGTTATGTGGATGGATATGAATGTTGGTTTAGATGGAAAGAAGTGTGATTGGTTGATGTAGCATTGACTTGACATATGGATGGACTAGGTTGGTATGAAGTGGAAGGGGATGACACATAGGATTGATTCATAGGACTTGTACCATTACTAGAATTTAAAGGGGGACCTCCTCGAAGTATGATTTTAGGCCTTGAATTGTTCTCATTGTTGGGACTAGAGGGATGGCCTCCTTAGAGTATGAGATTAGTGTTGAAATCCACAAGACAACTGAGAGGGGGGTGAATCAGTTGTCACAAAAATTAAACAATTTATGTATCTTAAAACATCATCCACTTATTTATTGTTATTATGATTAGAACATGAAAGCACAACTATAAGATCATACATAATAGACACCAGATTTTTAGGTAGAAAACCCTGTTAAGGGAAAAACTGTGGTGGATGTTAGTCCACAAGATATATAAGTTATAACAATACCAAAAATTAGAGGCTCACTACCAATAGGGCTCACTGCCTAGAAAAATGTTCACTACCAAGGGGTGGCTCACTGCTAAATGTTTTGAACTAATATGGTAGCATCTACCCATGCCTGAATTTAGTTCCATTGAAGCACAATATTCTTCCTCTACTCTGCTCTACTTTTTACACTTCTTTTCTTAATTTCACATCTTTTCTGAAGGACATGTTTTCCACAACCAAATTACAAGTATATATATCATTCATCAACCTTGGAATGTACATCAAGGTTGGCATTACATTCATCAACCATTGGAACAATCTCCACGGTCAGCATTACAAACATTTACAAAATAGGTTTTGACCTAATACAACATTATGCTAAGGAGATATAGTAAAGATGTATGCAGATCACACCATGTCTTAACTAGGACTCAAACATGATCTTCCATGCCAAGACACGCTTCTACAATCTCCAATGGATCTCTGCAAACACTGGATTTAACCAAGTCAGCTAAGACTGGTTACAAGCTACACTATCTGGGAATAATCTTCAAACATGATCTCAATTCCTTAACACAAACCAATGCAAAGATAGGAACACAATCAGGAGGTATCTACAAGCACATTGTAATCATCAGGATCAACCACACAAACTCCAACCACTTTATCCATGAGATTCTTCATACCGGAGCACATGAACTTCACTGTCTTCTACTGTCATAAAAGAAAGATAACTTGCAGATTGCCAAATCATGAACCATTGTGGTACTTATCAACATCCCAAACTTCCCTTTAGAACCATAGAGCAAAATACTTCAATGTGGAGAAATGCAGAGAAAAATACTTTCTCCCTGTCACCAGTGAATAATAAGAAAAAATAGGTTTTACTCTGGTGAATGTAGCTCATTCATTTTTTCATACCGAAGGCTCAAAATCAGAATGTAGCATCTTCAAACATGCCTCTAAATATATTTCAATCTGCAAACCAAGATATTTAATCAGAAAGAAATGCGGAGCAATCTTCTGTACTATTCTTTTGTCAGCAACACATTATCTTCTCTACAATTTATTGCAACTCATTGTTTCTTCCGAAGGGGCAAATTTTCTCAATATTCTCAACAAATAAAGCTTCTAAACAAATTTAAAAAATAGGATACAATTGAGACCAATGACAACACTGATTAGGCACATACTTGCAACAATCTCCCCCTTTTTCATTAATGGCAACATATGATGTGAAAAACTGTAACTAGATTCTCCCCTATCTCTTGACACATCTGCATTCCTTTTTCTCTGAGTTTTTCACATGATTTCTCTCCCCCTTTGATATCAATGGCAAAGGGCACATACTTACACTCTGTTGCCATGAACTAAACTCTCTTCATTTGACTACCCCCCTGAGAAGTAGCCCTTACAAGCATCAATCCAAATCTGGATATAGAATTCTAAGCACCACCAGACTGATGCACTCTTATGCATCTTAGTTTAGAGAAAGAGGGGTGATAACTCCTAACTTTTCTCTTAGATACTCAAAAGTATCCTTAGGCAGAGGCTTGATGAAAATGCCTACAATCTAATCTTTTGTAGATACATACTCCAACTTGACTTCATTCTCTATCACTTTTTCTCTCAGAAAGTGATATCTTATGGATATATGTTTTTTCCTTGAATGCATTACTGGATTCTTTGATATATTTATGGTACTTGTATTGTCACAAAAGATTGCAATTAGAACTTCATACACAACTTTGATGTCCTTCAATGTCTGCTTCATCCATAATACTTGAGTGCAGCTCCATGTTGTTGCAATGTATTATGCTTCTGTAGTAGACATAGATATTGAGTCTTGTTTCTTGCTTAGCCAGGATACCATCCTTTTCCCCAAGAAAAATGCACCTCCACTTGTACTTTTCCTATCATCCACATCTCCAGCCCAATCTGCATCAGTGTATGCATTGAGAGTGAAATCATTATCTTTTGGATACCACAAACCATAATCCATTGTGCATTTCAAATATCTCAGTATTCTCTCAACTGCCATCACATGTGACTATTTAGGTTCTACTTGAAATCTTTCCACAAGACAAACTGCATGCATTATGTCAGGTCTGGTTTGGGTTAGATAAAGTAATCCTCCAATCATAGATCTATAACTTGTCTAATCTACCATAGGTGAGTCATCATTTTTTTCTCAACTTACAACCAGTTACCATGGGAGTGCTTACCGGTTTAGAGTCCTCCATCCCAAACTTCTTTAATAACTCTTTCACATACTTAGATTGAGAAAGGTAGATAACTTTATCTAATTGATTAATTTGCAGACTTAAAAAGAAATTCATTTCACCAAACATTGACATTTCAAATTCATTTTGCATTTCCCCAGCAAAAACCATGCAATACCTTCATTGCCTCCAAAGATAATATCATCAACAAACACTGCAACAATTAGAATTTGATCATCATTGATCTTGAAATAGAGATTGTTGTCAGTAGTACCATTATTGAACCCTAACTGTATCAGATATTTATCCAATCTTGTATACCAGGACCTAGGGGATTGTTTTAGTCCATACAAAGCTTTGTTCAATTTGCACACCATGTCACTTTGATTTGATGACTGGAATCCTTTCGGTTGTTCAATATAAACTTCTTCTTCCAATTCTCCATTCAAGAATGCATACTTCACATCCATTTGATATACCTTGCAATATTTGTAGGTTGCAAATGCTAAGAACATTCTTATTTCTTCAATCCTTTCCATAGGTACAAATGTTTCCTCAAAATCTATTCCTTCAACTTGAGAGTATCCTTTGCATACCAACCTTGCTTTGTTTCTTACCACTTTACCATTCTCATTCATCTTATTCTTGAAGATCCATTTAGTGCCAATTACATTTTTATCTATTGGTCTGGGAACAAGATCCCAAGTCTAATTCTTCTCTATCTGCATTAGTTCTTCTTTCATAACCTTTACCCAATTTTCATCATTGCAAGCTTCATTTACAGTCTTAGGTTCAATCTTAGAAATCAAACAAAAATTTACTTGTTCTTCTGTAGCTCTTCTTCTAGTCAGAATTCCTTTTATCTTATCTCCTATGATTTGATCTTTAGAATGATTTAGTTTAACATACCTTGGTGTCTTGGTGACAATTTCTAGAGCTTATTCCTCTTCATCTGAATTGTCTTCATGTTGTACCACTTCTTTGCTTGCTGAAGCATCTAGTTCATCTAATTCATATCCACTTGATACCTATTCCTTGCTTTCATCAACTTTGATATTTTCACTTTCAATGTTCTTATTCAACCTATTATTGTAGCACCAGTAGGCCTTGCTCTTGGTGGAGTATCCAAGGAAGATACCTTCATCACATCTTGCATCAAACTTACCTAAATCTTCATCTCTTCTGATATAACACTTACTACCAAAAACTTTGAAGTATTTCATAGTGGGAACTTTACCATGCCACAATTCATAAGGAGTCTTTGAACTGTTACCTTTGACTTGAACTCTATTTAGGATGTATACAATAGTGTGAATTGCCTCTCTCCAATATACTTTTGGTAGGTCAGCCTCCTTCATCATTGTTCTAGTAGCCTCATGAACTATCTTGTTCTTCCTTTCCACTACTCCATTTTGTTGTGGAGTCCTAGGTGTAGATGATTGTATTTTTATCCCTTGTTCCTCACAGAAGAAGTTGAACTCATTTGATGTAAACTCTCCACCTCTATCAGACCTCAAGCAATTGATTTTTAAATCTATCTCATTCTCAACCATTGCCTTGAATGCTTTGAACTTTTCTAGGGCTTCTATTTTTTCTTTTAAGAAGGTAACCCAAGTCATTCTAGAATAGTCATCAATTAATAACATGGAATACCTATCTCCTTGCAGACTTCTTACTATGGTAGGCCCACATATATATGTATTCACTAATTCTAGTAGACCTTCAACAGATTTGTCCTTGCTCTTGAAGCTTGTTCTTGTCTATTTTCCAAATTGACACTCCTTGCACAATGTGTTAGCAGGCTTCACAAGCTTGGGCAAATCTCTTATAGTCTGAGTGGAACTTATCTTCACAATATTGTCAAAATTGATGTGACACATCCTTCTGTGCCATAGCCATCTTTCATCAACCCGAGCCAACAATCCATACTTATCATTTCCTTTCAAATGATAGATATTGCCTTTAATCTTTTTACCAGTTGCAATCACTGTTTTAGAGCTTTCCATGATCTTGCATCCATTGTCCTTGAATCACAAATTGTAACCCTTGTTACACATCTAACCAACATTCAAAAGATTGTGCTTTAATCCTTTCACATATGAAACATCTTCAGTATTATGCTTGGAATCAAAAGAAATGGATCCTCTTCCACATATCTTACCAGCTGTGTCATCTCCAAACCTAACTAGTCCTCCATCATATTTTTCTAGATTTATAAACTTACTTTTGTCAACGGTCATGTGATGAGAGAATCCACTATCAATAACCCATTCATCTTTATCTTCAACAACCTGAACAACCAAGGCACTTTCCACTAGTTTTTCTTCTTTCATATAGCTAGTAGGATTAGTAGACACAGGTTCTTATTTAATATCAATAAACAATCATTCATTACAAGAAGTACTAGCATTATCTAGTTTACCATATGATACTCCTTCATTACCATCAAGATCTTCAACATATTAACATTTCTTTGGAATCCTAGGTCTATCAGGTCTTGGCTTAGAAACTCTTTGTTGGATTCAGGACAGACAACTGAGAGGGGAGGGGTGAATCAGTTGTCCAAAACTTGCTTCTAATTCAAACACTTAAATCCTCTTTGTTATTTAATAGCATGTCAACTAATCACTCATGAAAGCATAAAGCATAAACACCAGAGCAGATACACATCAACACATGAGACACCAAGATTTTGATGTGGAAAACCTAGTCAAGGGAAAAACCACGGGGTGATTAACCCAAGGAATATTCTATGTTAGAAGAATAAGAAAAATAGATGGCACATGCCAATTAGGGCTCACTACCTGAGCTCACTACTCACAAGAGGCACACTGCCTACAAGAGACACACTGTCTACAAAGTAACAAGTATCACAAACTTCAACTAGAGATTAACATCTTTACCATGCCTAGATCAGTTCCATTTAAGCTTGAAGACCTCTGCTTTGCTTTTTGCTCTTTCGCTATACCACACTCATCTTCTCCAAGACACACTTCAAAATGAATTCATAATCCCTTATTTATACAAGGCATCGACTTAGGAATAATCATCTAAGTCGGCAAACACCTATAAGATCATTCGCAAGACGTGTAATACATCTGGTCGGCCTGTCTTAGGAAGAACACCAATATCCATGGTTATTCTTTAAATGCAAACTCAAACTTCAATGTGGACCACCAATAAGAATTATACATGATCCAAAGATCACCAAAACCTTTCCTGAGTCATCAAGAGCATCCGCACTTTATCAGCTTACTGGAATTCTTTTCTTCTTCATCTGAAACTTCAAGAACACAGTCTGTCATCACTGTCATAATGAAAAAGGTGCTTCTAGACCTCCAACCCATGAACAAATCTAGTTGTCACTTCACACGGACTTCTTCAACACTCTCTCCAATCCGCAGAATGAGATAATGCAATTTCGGAGCTCACTGGACCAATCTGTGACACTCTGTCACCACTGAAGATCTGTCGGAACTAGTTCTACTAGAGAAGTCATAACTTCTTCAGATCATTATGCGGACCTCTAAAAACTTGACTGGATCATTTCAAGACTCATATCTGCAAACCCTTTAAACCGCATCCTCTGATATTCATCTTATCTTAAACTTTTACCTTAATGTCATCACTGTTCTTCACTATTCCTGATTGAGACTAATTTCCTCAATATCCTCAGCACACAGATCATCCAATCCTTCTCATTAATGCAATATGAGTATGTTGACATCAATGACAACACTGGTTATCCTCATACTTGTAACAATCTCCCCCTTTGTCATTGATGGCAACATATGATGTGAAAAACCATCAAGACAAGAACTACTTTTTGTCACAGCTCCTCCTATCAGCAACAACTCTTCACATGTCTTCTCTTTCTTTACTACTTCCCTTTGATCAACTTCTCCTTTCTATCACAGCTCCCCCTATCAGCAACAACTCTTCACATGTCTTCTCTTTCTTTACTACTTCCCTTTGATCAACCACTTATTTTTCACATGTCTTCTCTCCCCCTTTGACATAAATGGAAAAGGGCTCATACTTGCAACTTTAACACATCAGAATCATACCAGCTGCTCCCCCTAAGTAGCAGCTCCCCATCACCAATCTAGATCACAAGATATGACTATGATATCCACCGGACTGATGCACATCAGTGCATCCTCGTTCATCACCGGAGGGGCAATGACCCCTAACTTCTCCCTAAGATACTCAAAAGAGTCCTTGGGAAGAGGTTTAGTAAAAATATCTGCAAGCTAATCCTTGGAGGGCACATAATCCAATCTAACTTCACCCTTGTTCACTTGCTTTCTCAGAAAGTGAAATTTGATAGATATATGCTTGGTCTTAGAATGCAACACCAGATTCTTAGAAATATTTATTGCACTTTAATTATCATAGAAAATTGTGATGGGCCCCTCATATTCTACTTGAATATCTCTTAGCATCTGCTTCATCCATAAAAGTTGAGTGCAACTTCTTGCTGCTGCAATGTATTCTACTTTAGTTGTAGACAGGGATATTGCTTCTAGTTTCTTACTTAGCCAAGAAACCAACCTTTTTCCCAAAAAGAATGCTCCTCCACTTGTACTCTTCCTATCATCCACATCTCCTACCCAATCTGCATCTGTATATGTATGAAGAGAAAAATCATGATCTCTAGGATACCATAGGCCATACTCAATTGTTCCTTTTAAGTACCTAAAAATTCTTTTGATTGCCATGATATGAGATTCTCTAGGATCAGCCTGGAATCTCGCCACAAGACCAACAGCCTACATTATATCTGGTCTAGTCTGAGTGAGATACAATAATCCTCCAATCATTGATCTGTACTCGGTCTAATCTGTCTTAGGAGAGTCATCATCTTTGCTCAACTTACATCCGGTTTCCATGGGAATGTTCATTCGCTTTGAATCTTCCATTCCAAATTTCCTCAACAATTCTTTCACATATTTGGTCTGAGAGATAAAGATTCCTTTCTTTGTCTGAGTAATTTGCAGACCCAAGAAGAAATTCATTTCACCAAGCATTGACATTTCAAACTTGCTTTTCATTTGATTTGCAAAGGTTTTACACATACTGTCTTTTCCTCCAAAGATGATATCATCAACAAATACTTCAACAATCAAGATGTTTTCATGATCAATTTTTAAATATAGGTTACTATCAGCAGTACCTTTGTTGAAACCAATCTTCAAAAGATGTTTGTCTAGCCTCTCATACCATGCTCTTGGGGCTTGCTTTAGACCATACAGTGCTTTCTTTAATTTGCAGACCATATCACCATGCTCAGATAACTGAAATCCATCTGGTTGTTCAATGTAGACTTCTTCTTCTAAGTCACCATTCAGGAAAGCAGATTTGACATCCATCTGATACACTTTGAAATCTTTGAAGGCAACAAATGCAAGAAATAGTCTGACTGCTTCAATTCTTGCCACCGGAGCAAAGGTTTCCTCAAAATCAATCCCTTCTATTTGAGAGTAGCCTTTGTAGACTAATCTGGCTTTATTTCTGATTACTTCACCAACTTCATTTAGTTTGTTCCGGAAGACCCATTTGGTTCCAATCACATTCTTGTTTCTAGGTCTAGAAACAAGATCCCAAGTGTGATTTTTCTCAATTTCCATCAACTCTTCCTCCATTGCTTTGGTCCAATTTTCATCATTGCAGGCTTCATTTATTGTCTTAGGTTCAATCTTTGAAATCAGACAACATTCATCTAAATTTTGAGCAAAGTTCCTTCTAGTTTACACACCTTTACCTTTGTCACCTATGATCTGATCTTCAGAGTGGTTTAGTCTTACATACCTTGGAGCTTTGGGAGTTTCTTGCACTATTGTTTCTTGATCAGGTTCATTCAGACCAACCTCTTCTTCTTGATTTACCAAATCAGTCTGAATCTAACTTTTAGAGGAGGATTGAGCTCCTTGAACTAGAGAACCATTCTAATCATCTTCATCATATTCATAAAACCTTGAGGGCTTCTCAATTCCTTCATCAACCTTCACATTTGTACTTTCTATCATCTTTCTCAGTCTCTTATTGTAACACTGATATGCTTTACTTTAAGTGGAGTAACCCAAGAAAATTCCTTCATCACTTCTAGCGTCAAACTTTCCTAGATCTTCATCTCTTTTAATGTAACATTTGCTACCAAATACTCTAAAATATCTCACAGTAGGAGTGATACCAAACCAAAGTTCATAAGGAGTCTTATCGGTATTGCTTCTGATTTGAACTCAATTGAGAGTATAGACTGCAGTGCTGACAGCTTCTCTCCAAAACATCTGGGGAACATTTGCTTCCATCATCATTATCCTGGATGCTTCTTGGATGGTCCGGTTTGATTTTCTACCATAGCCTTGAAGATTTTAAACTTCTCAAAAGCTTCTGATTTCTCTTTTAGAAAGGTAACCCACATCATCTGGGAATGGTCATCAATTAGTAACATGAAATATCTATCACCTTGCATACTCTTGATTCTTGTTGGACCACATAGATCAGTATGAATTAATTCCAATAATCTGGTAGTAGACTGATCCTTGCTTTTGAATGAGACTCTGCTCTGTTTACCCAGCTGACATTCTTTACACAACCTATTTGTAGGTTTTACCAATTTTGGAAGATCTCTTATAGCCTGAGTATTGCTTATCTTGATAATGTTATCAAAATTTACATGACACATCCTTCTATGCCATAACCAACTCTGATCAACTTGAACAAATAGACAACTTTTATTAGAACCAACTAGATGGAAGATATTACCTTTTGTTTGAGTATCGGATGCAATCTCAGTTCTGGAGCTTTCAAAGATCCTGCATCTTCCATTCTTGAACCAAAGATCATAGCCTTTGTCCACCAACTATCCAACACTGAGAAGATTGTACTTCAATCCTTCAACATATAGTACATTACTAGTTTTGCTCTTTCCATCAAAAGAAATAGTTCCCCTACCTTTGATTCTACCAGCAGAATTATCACCAAACTTTACCATTCCTCCTTCATACCTTTCCAAGTCTAGGAACTTGTTTTTGTCACCTATCATATGGTGAGAGTTTCCACTGTTAATAACCCAATCATCATTTTCTTCAACTTGGGCAGCCAAAGCTCTTTCTACAACCTTATGATTGATAGATTCAGAGGATATTGGATCTTCTTCCTTGATGGCAATAAACACCCATTCATTTATGGATTTGTTTCCTATTTCTGATTCATCATCTGTTACTCCTTCATTATCATCTTTTGCATGAACATAATAACAATTCTTTTGGAACCTTTGTCTGTTAGAATTTGACCTTGTAGATCTTTCCAGACATCTTGAAGAAAAATGACCAATCTTATTGCAGTTGAAGCACTTAAAGGGTAATTTTCCTTCATACTTACCGGATCCTCTTGGCAGTCTCTTTGCAATGAGGGCTTCAAGTTGAGCTGTTTCTGCTTCTTCCTCTTCCATGTCTCTTCTTGCTTGGTCATACCATGACAGCTTCCTTGAAGAGTTTTCTCCCAGATCAAATCTTTGTTTACCTTTCACTGAGGCACTGGCTTTGAATGCAGATTTAGTTTTGGGGGGATCATCTCCAAACTCGATCATTTCAAATGCAGCCAGTTTGCCAGCCAATTGGTCTCTTGTGACAGTTGTATGGGCTCTGAATTCATCAATGACAACAACCTTGATTTTGTAGACAACAGGAAGGGATCTGAGAATTTTTCCAACAATCTCATTTTCATCCAAAACTCCACCAGCATTCCTAATTCCACACACCAACTCATTTACTCTTGGCATAAAGGTGGTAATATTTTTATCATCTCTCATCTTGAGTCTTTCAAATTTCCCTTTGAGACTCTGCAACCTTGCACTCTTAACATACTCATCTCCTTCATGCAGAAGTTCCAGTTTAATCTAGATCTCATAGGCAGTTGGTAGGTCAATAACATTTGAGAGCTCTGAGTCAGTTAATGTGTTTAGAAGAGCCTCTTTGGTCCGTAGATTATTTTCAGCATATGTGATTTCATTTAGAGTTGTTGGACCACCCTATGGAGGTACATATGCTTTAGTCACCATGGACCAGTACGCCTTTCCCATACACTGCAAGTGACATTTCATGTGATCTTTCCAAAGAGAGAAGTTGGTTCCATCAAACTTTAGACTATCCTTCTTGTATGACGACATCCTGGATCTCCTCAAGTGGTTAAGCTCCTTTTAGAGGAACTTGGCTCTAATACCAATTGTTGGATTTAGGACAGACAACTGAGAGGGGAGGGGTGAATCAGTTGTCCAAAACTTGCTTCTAATTCAAACACTTAAATCCTCTTTGTTATTTAATAGCATGTTAATTAATCACTCATGAAAGAATAAAGCATAAACACCAGAGGAGATACACATCAACACATGAGACACCAAGATTTTGACGTGGAAAACCTAGTCAAGGGAAAAGCCACGGGGTGATTAACCCAAGGATTATTCTCTGTTAGAAGAATAAGAAAAATAGATGGCACATGCCAATTAGGGCTCACTACCCGAGCTCACTACTCACAAAAGGCACACTGCCTACAAGAGACACACTATCTACAAAGTAACAAGTATCACAAACTTGAACTGGAGATTGACATCTTTACCATGCCTGGATCAGTTCCATTTAAGCCCGAAGACCTTTGCTCTACCTTTTGGTCTTTCGCTATACCACACTCATCTGCTCCAAGACACACTTCAAAATGAATTCACAATCCCTTATTTATACAATGCATTGACTTAGGAACAATCATCTAAGTCGGCAAACACCTATAAGATCATTTGCAAGACATGTAATACATCTGGTCAGCCTGTCTTAGGAAGAACACCAATATCCATGGTTATTCTTCAAATGCAAACTCAAACTTCAATGTGGACTGCCAATAAGAATTGTACATGATCCAAAGATCACCAAAACCTTTCCTGAGTCATCAAGAGCATCCCCACTTTATTAGCTTACTAGAATTAGTTTCTTCTTCATCCGGAACTTCAAGAACACAGTCTGTCATCACTGTCATAATGAAAAAGGTGCTTCCGAACCTCCAACCCATGAACAAATCTAGTTGTCACTTCACACAAACTTCTTCAACACTCTCTCCAATCTAGAAAATGAGATAATGCAATTCCAGAGCTCACTGGACCAATTTGTGACACTCTGTCACCACTGACCATCTGTCAGAACTGGTTCTACTAGAGTAGTCATAACTTCTTCAGATCATTATGCGGACCTCTGAAAACTTGACTGGATCATTTCAAGACTCATATCTGCAAAGCCTTTAAACTACATCCCTGATATTCATCTTATCTTGAACTTTTACCTTAATGTCATCACTATTCTTCACTGTTCCTGATTGAGACTAATTTCCTCAATATCCTCAGCACACAGCTCATCCAATCCTTCTCATTAATGCAATATGAGTATGTTGACATCAATGACAACACTGGTTATCCTTATACTTGCAACACTCTTGTGGGGCATCTAGAAGCATAATGACCAACTTTACCACAATGGAAATATTTAAAAGGTAATTTTCCTTTGAACTTACCAGTACCTCTGGGTAGACTGTTAACACAGTTGGCTTCAATTTCTTCAAGCTCATAATCTAGTTCTACCTTGTACTTATTAGATCTGGGGGTTCTTTTTGAAGTGTTGGCCTTGAAAGTAGTCTTTGTCTTCAGAAGGGAATCACCAAGTTCTCTCATTTCAAAGGATGTCAACTTCCCAAGCAGCTGATCTTTTGTAATCTTTGTCACTGTCATTATTTCCTCAATTGCGGCCACTTTATGACTATATGATTTAGGCAATGATCTAAGAATTTTGTTCACAATTTCAATGTCCTCAATTTTTCGTCCTACACTTCTAATGCTGCTCACAAGTTCGTCAATCTTTTGCATGAAGGATGTTATGTTGTCATCTTCTCTCATCTTCAAACATTCATATTTTTCCTTCAAAATCTGTAACTTGGTGCTCTTCACATATTCATCTCCATATAGATTTTTCAACTTATCCCAAATTTCATAAACAGTTTCCAGTTCCATGATTCTTGTTACTTCAATGTTGAATACGATGCTTACCAAGGCATCTTTGGCTTTTATGTTCAACTCAAATTGCTTGATCTCATCTTCAGTTTGTAGACCATCCTTCTGTATTTCATACTTATCTTTGGTTATTTTCCAAACACAATAACCCAAGCAGAGGAGATGGGTTTTCATGCGGATCTTCTAGATGGAGTAGTTCATTCCATCAAACTATGGACTTTCCTTCTTATATGACATCCTGGATCAGCCTCAAGTGGTCAAGCTTTCTTTTGAGGAACTAGGCTCTGATACCAATTGTTGAAATGCACAAGACAACTGAGAGGGGGGGGTGAATCAGTTGTCACAAAACTTAAACAATTTCTGCATCTTAAAACATCATCCACTTATTTACTATTATTATAATTAGAACATGAAAGCACAACTGTAAGATCATACACAATAGACACGATATTTTTACATGGAAAACCCTATTAAGGGAAAACAACGGTGGATGTTAGTCCACATAATATATAAGTTATAACAATACCAAAAATTAGAGACTCACTGCAAATAGGGCTCACTACCAAGGGGTGGCTCACTACCAAATGTTTTGAACTAATATGATAGCATCTACTCCATGCCATGAATTCAATTCCATTTAAGCACAATATTCTTCCTCTACTATGCTCTGCTTTTACACTTCTTTTCTTAATTTCACGTATTTTATGAAGAACATGTTTTCCACAACCAAATTACAAGTATATATATCTGTTGCAAATATGTGCCTAAGTGGGTTGTCATTGATGTCAACATATCCTTGTTGCCATTGGTGTCAATTGTATCCTATTTTGTTGTCTGCATAGAAGACCAAACTATTTAAGATATTGAGAAAATTAATGATAACCAATACATGCGGATTATGTGTTTATGTAGAGGATTGTTAGAGATTACTCTAGTTAAGATTTGAGAAGTCCGCATGAAGATTTGAAGGAGTTATGGCCATCTGAGTAGAATCGGTTCCTACAATACTCAAGAAAGGTAGAGTGACAGGAAAGAGGTCTGGATTGCTCCAGTAATATAAAATTGTGATCTACAGATCTAAAGGCATGTTTGGGAAGTCAATGTGTCTCATCAACACTAGTGATTCATGGTTTGGAGGTCTGCAAGCTATCCTTCTAGTTTGATAGTCATGGTAGAGAGTATTCTTGAGGTTTTGGAGGAAGATTCAATTGCTTCTGATAATTTGGTTTAGAATGGATGTTATTGGTGAATTCAATGTGCTTGTGGAGGTCTCTAGATCATATGTCTACTATGTTAGAGGTCTGCATTGAGGTTTGAGCTTGTTGATTGAAGATTTCTTCTTGAGGTTGATGGTCTTCTTAGTCTTGGCTGACCGGATGTTCCTAGCCTATTACAGATGCCTTAAAAACATTTTTATGAAGCGTGGAGTGGTTATAGAAGGAGATTCAAGTCTCAGTTGTGTTTGGCCAATAGTGTGATGATCTGCATCAAGTTTAGCCAACCTTGTTGATCATTCCAAGGTTGATGAAGTATATAAATACTTGTTGAAGAGGTATTGAAATCTTCCTTGTGCAAAATAGATAAAATCTGAAGAAAGGATTAGGAGTAGAGTAGAGAAGAAAAGGAGCGAGAGTAGTGTAGAATGTGAAGAAGAGTTTGAGGCAAAGCAAAAGATCTTGAGCATTCATTGAAACTAAATCAAGCATGAAGTAGATGCTATTTCTTAGTTAATTCTTTCTAAATAAATGTTGTAGGCAGTGAACCCCTCTTTTGAGCAGTGAACTCTGGGTAGTTCACCTGAAGGCATGTGCCTTCTATTTTTCTATGCACTTTTAATAGGGTACGCATTTTCTAGGTTAACCCCCACCGTGGTTTTTCCCTTAACCTGGTTTCCACGTCAAAATCTTGGTGTCAAGTGTGTGGATTATGTTTCTGCTCTTATGCTATTGATTAATGCTTTAATGTTTACATCACTAATCTGATAGTAAGATAATAAAGAAGGTTAAAGGCAAAAAAGTTTTTGTGGGACAACTGATTCACCCCCTCTCAGTTGTCTAGTTCCATCAATTGGTATCAGAGCTAGATCCTCTCATAAAAGCCTAATCACTTGAGGAGATACTAGATGTCGACCTACAAGAAGGATAGTCCAAGATTTGATGGAACAAATTATTCTGTTTGGAAAAATTGCATGGAGTATCATTTGCAATTCATGGGTGATGCCTATTGGGCAATAACCAGTGTTGAGTATAAACCACTGGAGAAAGGTCCTTCAACTCCTATTCAAGTCAAAGATGCTGAAAATAATCTTTGAGCTAAAGAAGCCTTGTTGAGTACCCTGACTAATTCAGAAATGACAAATGTCTTTGGTCTAAAAACTACTTATGAAATCTAGAAAAAGTTGGAGCATCTATATGAAGGTGATAAATATGTCAAATGTGCAAAGATGCAAAGTCTGAGAGGAAAATTTAAAACTTTGAGGATGAGTGAAGATGAAAACATCACAATCTACATGCAAAAGATAAATGAACTTGTGTGTGGCATTAGGTGTGCTGGTGGAACTTTGGAAGAATCAAAAATTATGTCAAAAGTACTCAGATCTTTACTAGATTCATACAAACATAAGGTTGTAGCTATAGAAGAGATCAGGACAGTCTCAAAGGTTACAAGAGATCATCTGGTTGGAAAACTTTTAGCTTTCGAATTAAGTGAGTTTGGTGATTTTCTTCCCAAGTCTAAATTTGCATTCAAGGCTAGTGTGTATGGAAAACAAAGATATGATCCAGGTGAAAGCTCTTCTGCAAGATCAAATAGATTTGTTAAGACAAGAAAGGATCTTGAAAATGTTGAAATTGAAACAGTAGACCTTAAAGCTCTTATTGCCAGAAGAATGCCAAGAGGATCCGGTAAGTATGAAGGAAAATTACCACTCAAATGCTTTTCTTGTAATAAGATTGGTCATTTTGCCTCAAGATGTCCAAAAAGGTTTTCAAAACCAAACCCTAATAGGTATAAAGGTCAGAAGAAATGTTACTATGTCCAAGAAAATGGAGAAGAAGGGGTAATAGATGCTGAATCTGATCATGGAGGCTCCTCTAAAAATGATGTGGTGTTTATTGCTATCAAAGAAGAAGATCCGGTGTCTACTAAATCTGCTAGCTATGAAAATGTGGAAAGTGCCTTGGCTACTCAGGTTATTGAAAAGGATGAATGGGTGATTGATAGTGGATGTTCTCATCACATGACTGGTGACAAGAGTAAGTTTGTGAACTTTGAAAACTATGAAGGAGAACTTGTGAAATTTAGAGACAACTTAGCTGGTAGAATCTGTGGTAGAGGATCCATCTCCTTTGATGGCAAGAACAACACCAATGATGTTTTGTATGTGGAAGGAATGAAACATAATCTTCTCAGTGTTGGACAGTTAGTTGACAAGGGTTATGATCTTCAGTTCAAGGATGGAAAATGTAGAATCCTAGAAAGCTCCAGAACTGAAATTGCATATGGTACTCAAACTAGAGGTAACATCTTTCACTTAAGTAGTTCTAGGAAAAGTTGTTTGATTGATTAGACAGATCAAAGTTGGCTATGGCATAGGAGGATGTGTCATGTGAATTTTGACAACATTGTCAAAATAAGTTCCACTCAAGCTGTAAGAGATCTTCCAAAACTTGTGAAACCTAATAACATATGTAGAGAATGTCAATTGGGAAAATAAAACAAAATTTCATTCAAGAGTAAGGAACAAGGTTCAAGTGAGAGATTGGAAATGGTACATATTGATCTCTGTGGTCCTGCTAGAATTAGGAGTGTGCAAGGAGACAAATATTTCATGCTGCTAATTGATGATTACTCCCAGATGATGTGGGTAATTTTTCTGAGAGAAAAATCAGAAGCCCTTGACAAGTTTAAGGTGTTCAAGATGATGGTTAAAAATGAGATTGGTGGGAAACTGAAGTGTTTGAGATCTGACAGAGGTGGAGAATTTACCTCTGGTAAGTTTGATGCTTTCTACGAAAAGCATGGAATAAAAAGATAGTTATTTTCTCCTAGGACTCCTCAGCAAAATGGAGTTGTGGAAAGAAAGAACTAGACGATTTAAGAAGCTACCAAAACTATGATGATGGAAACAAATGTTCCTCAAGTTCATTGGAGAGAAGCCATGAGTACTATTGTTTACACTCTTAACCAGGTGCAGATCAAAGGAAATTCTAGTAAGACTCCTTATGAGATTTGGTTTGATCATCCTCCTACTGTGAGATACTTCAGAGTCTTTGGTAGTAAATGTTATATCAAAAGAGATGAGGACTTAGGTAAGTTTGAGGCAAGAAGTGAAGAAGGAATATTTTTGGGATACTCAACTCAAAGTAAGGCCTACCGTTGTTTCAATAAAAGCTTGAAGAAGATTGTTGAAAGTGCGAATGTTAAAGTTGATGAAAGCAAGGAAGGACATTCTAGGTACTCCAGATATGATTCAGATGATCAAGATGAAAGTCAAAATCAAGGAAGGCAAGCTCAAGTTCAGACCCAAATTTAGTTTGAACTGGTGACTCTAGAGGGTAACATAGATGATGAAGAACAAGTTCAAGAAATAAAAGCTCAAACAATCTCCAAAATTCCTAGGTATGTAAGATTAAATCATCTTGAAGGTCAAATCATAGGAGATAAGAGTAAAGGTGTTTGAACTAGGAGAAAAATGTCTAAAGATTAAGAAGAGATTTGTTTGATTTTAAGGATTGAACCTAAATCAGTAAGTGAAGCTTGCAATGATGAAAACTAGGTCAAAGCAATGGAAGAGAAATTGATGCAAATTGAAAAGAATCACACATAGGATCTAATTCCTAGACCTAAGGACAAAAATGTGATTGGAACCAAATGGGTCTTCTAGAATAAACTAAATGAAGATGGCGAGGTGGTAAGGAATAAGGAAAGATTGGTATGTAAAGGCTACTCTCAAGTAGAAGGAATTGATTTTAAAGAAACTTTTTCTCCGGTGGCAAGGATAGATGCAGTTAGATTATTTCTCTCATTTGCTACTTTCAAAGATTTTAAAGTATATCAAATGGATCTAAAATCAGCATTTCTGAATGGAGACTTGGAGGAAGAAGTCTACATTGAGAAACTAGAAGGATTTTTGTTGTCTGATTAGGGAGATATGGTTTGTAGATTGAGAAAAGCCTTGTATGGACTCAAACAAGCTCCAAGAGCCTGGTATGTCAAATTGGATAAGCATTTACTTAAGATAGGATTTAGTAAAGGTACTTTTGATAGTAATCTCTACTTCAAAATTGATCATGAGGACATTCTAATTGTTGAAGTTTTTGTTGATCTGATATCATTTTTGGTGGAAATGAATGCATGTGTAAAGCATTTGCTGATTAGATGAAAAGTGAGTTTGAGATGTCAATGTTTGGTGAGATGAATTTCTTCCTAGGTCTGCAAATTGTTCAATCAGATAAAGGTATCTTCATTTCTCAATACAAGTACGTAAAAGAATTGCTAAAGAAATTTGGAATGGAAGACTCAAAGCTAGTAGGTACACCTATGGTAACCGGATGCAAGCTAAGCAAAGATGACTCTCCCAAGGATAATCAGAAAAGATATAGATCAATGATTGGAGGATTTCTTTATTTAACCCAGACTAGACCTGACATCATGAATGCAGTTGGACTTGTTGCCATATTCCAAGCTGATCCCAAAGAATCCCATGTTATGGCAGTCAAAAGAATTTTCAAATATCTCAAGGGGACAATTGATTATGGACTGTGGTATCCAAAGGACAATAACTTCACTCTTCATGCATATACAGATTCTAATTGGGAAGGAGATGTGGATGACAAAAAAAGTACTAGTGGTGGTGCATATTTCTTAGGGAGAAGATTGGTCTCTTGGATAAGCAAAAAGAAAGAGGCAATATCTTTGTCTACTGCAGAAGTAGAGTACATAGCATGAAGCAAATGTTGAAGGACATCAGAATTGTGTTTGAGGAGCCAGTCACAATTTTCTGTGATAATTCTAGTGCAATAAGCATCTCAAAGAATCTGGTATTGCATTCAAATACAAAGAATATATCTATCAAGTTTCATTTCTTGAGAGAGAAAGTAAATGAGAATGAAGTCAAGTTGGAGTTTGTGCCTTCCAAAGATTAGATTACATACATCTTCACTAAGCCTCTTCCCAAGGATACTTTTGAGTATCTCAAAGAGAAGTTAGGGGTTATTACCCCTCTTGAGCAGAACTAAGATGCACTAAGGTGCATCAATCTGGTGAAATTCACATTCATATCTTGTGATCTAGATTGATGTTAAGGAGGTACTACTCAAAGGGGGAGTAGTCAATATGCAAATTTTGGGATCAATCTAAAGCAAAAAGGGAGAAAAGATAGAAAATATGTGCCCTTTGCCATTAATGTCAAAGGGGGAGAGAAGTCATGTAAGGGGGAGCAGTAAAGAAAGTAGTTACAGAAGTGAGAAGAGAAAGGGGGAGAAGTTCTTGTCTTGATGGTTAGATTTAGTTTTTCACATCATATGTTGCCATCAATGACAAAGGGGGAGATTGTTGCAAATATGTGCCTAAGTGGGTTGTCATTGATGTCAACATATCCTTGTTGCCATTGGTGTCAACTGTATCCTATTTTGTTGTCTGCATAGTAGACCAAACTGGTGAGGATATTGAGAAAATTAATGATAATCAATGCATGCAGATCATGTGGCTGTGTAGAGGATTGTTAGAGATTACTCCAATTAAGATTTGAGAAGTATGCATGAAGATTTGAAGGAGTTATGGTCATCTGAGTAGAACCGGTTCCTGTAATACTTAGGAAAGATAGAGTGCCAGGAAAGAGGTCCGGATTGCTCTGGTAATATAAAATTTTGATCTGCGGATCTGAAGGCATGTTTGGGAAGTCAATGTGTATCATCAACACCAGTGGTTTGTGGTTTGGAGGTCCGCAAGCTATCCTTCTAGTTTGACAGTCATGGAAGAGAGTGTTCTTGAGGTTTCGAAGGAAGATTCAATTGCTTCTGATCATTTGGTTTAGAATGGATGTTATTGGTGAATTCAATGTGCTTATGGAGGTCTCTGGATTGTATGGCTACTATGTTAGAGGTCTGCATTGAGGTTTGAGCTTGTTGATTGAAGATTTCTTCTTGAGGTTGATGTTCTTCCCAGTCTTCACCGATCGGATGTTCCTAGCCTATTACAGATGCCTTAAAAGCATTTTTATGAAGCGTGGAGTGGTTGTAGAAGGAGATTCAAGCCTCAGTTGTGTTTGGCTGATAGTGTGATGATTTGCGTCAAGTTTAGCCGGCCTTGTTGATCATTCCAAGGTTGATGAAGTATATAAATACTTGTTGAAGAGGTATTTAAATCATCCTTGTGTAAAACAAATAAAATTTGAAGAAAGGATCGGGAGTAGAACAGAGAAGAAATGGAGTGAGAGAAGTGTAGAATGTGAAGAAGAGTTTGAGGCAAAGAAAAAGTTCTTGAGCATTCATTGAAACTGAATTAGGCATGAAGTAGATGTTATTTCTCAGTTAATTCTTTCTAAATAAATTTTGTAGACAACTTGAGCCTCTCTTTTGAGTAGTGAACTCTGGGTAGTGCGCCTGAAGGCATGTGCCTTGTATTTTACTAAGTAATTTTAACATGGTATGCATTTTGTGGGTTAACCCCCACCGTGGTTTTTCGCTTAACCAGGTTTCCACATCAAAATCTTGGTGTCAAGTGTGTCGATTATGTTTATGCTCTTATGCTGTTGATTAATGCTTTAATGTTTACATCACTAATCTGATAGTAAGATAATAAAGAAGGTTAAAGGTAAAATAGTTTTTCTGGGACAGCTGATTCACCCCCCCTCTCAGTTGTATAGTTCCAACAATATCATTCATCAACCTTGGAATGTACATCAAGGTCGACATTACATTCATCAACCATTGGAACAATCTCCAAGGTCAAAATTACAAACATTTACAAAATAGGTCTTGACCTAATACAACATTATGCTAAGGAGATATAGTAAAGATGTATGCAAATCATGCCATGTCTTAGCTAGGACTCAAACATGATCTTCGATGCCACGACATACTTCTACAATCTTCAATGGATCTTTGCAAACACTGGATACACGCTGCACTATCTAGGAACAATCTTCAAACACAATCTCAATTCCTTAATACAAACCAATGTAAAGGTAGGAACATGATCATGAGGCATCCACAAGCACGTTGTAATCATCAGGAGCAACCGCACAAAATCCAACCACTCTATCCATGAGATTCTTCGTACTAAATGCACATGAACTTCACTATCTTCTACTATCATAAAAGAAAGATAACTTACGGACCGCCAAATCATGAACCATTGTATTTGTAGGTACTTATCAACATCCCATACTTCCCTCTAGAACTATAGAGGAAATTGCTTCAATGCGGAGAAATGCAGAGAAAAATACTTTCTCCCTATCACTAGTGAATAATCATAAAAAGCAAGTTTTACTCTAGTGAATGTAGCTTATTCAATTTTTCATATTCAATCAAAAAGAAATGTGGAGCAATCTTCTTTATTGTTCTTTTGTCAGCAACACACTATCTTCTCTACAATTTACTGCAACTCATTGTTTCTATTGGAGGGGCAAATTTTCTCAATATGCTCAACAAAAAAAGTTTCTAAACAAATAACAAAATAGGATATAGTTGACACCAATGACAACAAATATATGTTGACATCAATGACAACACCGATTAGGCACATACTTGCAACACTTAGGTCTTGAATTGTTTATAGGCTTGTTAAGGATGACCACCATGTTGACAAGTGTTTGACTAAGACTAAGATGATGATGTGGGATGACTAGGATATGATGAGGATATGATTAGGGATGATGTGATTAGAAAGGGTGATTAAAATATGATTAGGATGATTAGGATGAAATGATGAAGATATGATTAGGATGATGTCGATTGGATTGGAATGATGTGTTTATGTGTTCACTATAGGGATGACTAGGAGGATCTATTCCCTTTCTCTTCCTTTGCAACCATGTTTCCACCATATAAGACTTGTGAATTTTTGGGATGCTTTTGAGATGACAATGCAAGGTGATCTATGTGAACAAGGTATATTTTGGAGATTTTTTAAACAATAAGTATGTTGAATGCAACTAGTGGATTAATGAGGATGGCAAATGCAACTAAGTTATGTTTTGGGAATTTTTGACAATAGGTTATGAGAAATGCAACTAATGGGAATTTTGGAAAATAAGGATGACAAGTGTAGCAAATGCTATGTTGGTAATGATGAAATGTCACTAATGCTATGTTTTGGGATTTTTGATAATAAAGCTATGACAACGTATAAAGATAATTGGATACACAACCTTAAGAGATTTTGATAAAAGAGGATGCTAATGCACACTAAGGTATACCCAAGTGACTAATTGAAATTGTTTAAAGCCTTGCAAGTTTTAGGAGAATAATGATTGATTGAAGTGAGCCTCCAAACTAGACACATGAGTTGGAAACTCAACCTGAAAATTGAGGAAGTGGACCCAAACTAGACTTGTAAGTTTAAAGTCCAACTTGTAAATTGATTTGATTGATGGGAAAAGGAAAGGTCTTAGGTAATTCAAGTTTGTAACTAAGGTATGATCAAAAGATGACAAATCTCGTATTTTCCAAGTCTCAAAGGTGACTTAATTTTTGAGGTTGATCTTGTTGGTGCCTGCACAAGCAGTCAAGTTCTAGGCATAAATTTTGCAGGCACCTTCCTTAAAAATAAAAAAATCTTTTGCCCATCAGTGTGAGTGTACCTTTGTCTTGGCGACCACGTTATTCACAGTGGTATTTTCTTCCATCGCCAGGACTTAGTGTATTGGCTAGAGTGTTTTTGGTTCCACCGACAGTCTAGGTTTCACCGATGGAGGATGCGAGATGGCCATCGGGAGGACTTTGTGTTTGGTTTGGCTAATGAAGCTGGTTTCAGTGTGATATAGGCTATCAGGCCAGCCATTGGAGGGTCCGCCGATGGGGTAGTGTCAGGCCGATGAGGATTTGGAGCGGTCATCGGCGAGAGTAGTATTGTCGGCCGAGGGGTTTTTTGTGGTGCCGATAGGGTTGGTCTCATTGACAGAAGTGGGCTATCGATAGGAGTTGGGCTGATGGCTTGATGATGGATGGCTCGAGGGTGGTTATCGGCGTAGGTTTAAGGTGTTGCTCTGATAGTGGGATGTCTCACCAACGGAGGTGGGAAGCGAAGGTGTGTGTGTGGTCGTCAGTGTGGCTCAGCGTATCGGCGGGGAAGCTTTTGGGTTGGTCGATGGTGTTGGTCACACTAACAGGGGAGTGTGGAGTGTCTATCACCAATACCTTGGTCTGTTGATGAAGGAATTCTGAGATGGGTCGATGGCGTATGTCTCGCCGAAGACCTGACTTGACTATGAAGGAGGTGTTTGTCAGCCTGACTTGTATTGTTAGTAGGAGGATATTGTATTGGGCCAATGTTGGTTGTCTTGCCGAAGAGGGTGTGTTTTGCTTGGCCATCGGCGAGACTATTGTGATTGGCAGGAGGATTTGGGAGTGTGCCGATGGTTGGGTCTTGGCAATGGGCTTTTGGAGCAGGAGTGTGCGTCGAGCAGGGCAAAAGCGCTCGACACCTATTGAGCTCGCGGCCACTCTTATAAAGTGATGGGATGGTTTCCATGCCGTGCATGTGGGATATATGGTTCTTATGTATTTTGAACTTTTAGTGAAATATGTTTTGGTGGGAAGGCGTCAAACATATTGTTATTGCATTTCTCGGTAGCGCGGGTGGTTGAGCCATCAATGGCGACTATTGCAGAGGTATGGGTGATGGTACAAATGGTAGAATGCCCATTTGAAGTGTGGATGCCTATGTGATGGTGTAGGGCTCGAGGCCTCTTCTGTCTCTTCCCCTAGCATTTAATCTTTGGAGCACCATTCCTTAGAGATGAATGTATCTGGAAAATTTTGAATTGGCCATGTAATTAATTGCTGAATGTACATGGTTCTGTATAAAGGGTCTGACTGTGTTACTTTTTAGGGGTTGGATATTCTTGGGCTTTCAGCTCTGACTCTGAACACAGGGTGTTCACATTTTGAAAGACATTTTGTTGCAGATTTGGTCCTTATTTTGGTGTAGCAGTCATTCTTGTCTTGTAGATGACTTTTTTCCAGTGTCATAACTTTCTATACAGATTAATTTTAAATGAAAAATACCTATGTGTGTATTGTTTCTGATTGTGTATGTCATTTGTTTTCCTTTCAAACAAGGTTGTCAAGGGCTGCTAAGTTTTTCAGTATATGCATACTGTGTATCTGATTTATTGCATTTTCTCAAGGAGTGGTTAAATAGGCTTTTGATCAGATACAAAGGAAAATAGATTGCATCATAGGATCTGTTAAGTATGATCATAAGTAATACTCTTTCTTGGACATGTTGCTGTTAGGCAGTAGCATTCTTTTTAAGTCCTCTGGATATGAATTCATGTTGTCATAAGGAGACATTTACATTCTTAGATATGACTCTGCTGCCCAGGTAAGGCACTGGTTTGGGAATCTATCTATTCAATGGGTCTAGGAAAGTCCCATAACTCCAAACACCAATTCAAACCATTTCACCCTTCCACCTGTTAGTTGTAGGATTAGGAGTAGGAAACCTTTGCATGCTCTCATCCCTAACCAGACATTATGTCCAAGAATGTTGCCAACCTTGTGATTTGTTACACAAATCTTGGTCCTTACATGAGAGTATTCTGCCTGTTGCTGTCAAGTTATATTCATATGTTATTGAGCTAGTCAAGATCATACCTTTATCAAATAGGGACACCCCCCTTGGTGAGGCAGAACCGGAAGTGAAGGGGAGGAGCTCACGCAACCTCCTGTATTTTGTTGGCTGAATATGCCTGTGCATTAGAACTGGCAAACCCTAATGCTGATTTAGAAGAAAAACCAACAAATTGGTGACTCTACTGGGGAGTCTTTCATTTGAATGATGATGCTCTGCTAGTGGAATGAACTCAGAAACATATTTGATGAGCTTTCAGCTTCTGTAAATTTTTATCCTCTCTGGAGAGGTGGCGACTCTGCAAAAGATTCAAGTGCACATGAAAGTTGATGTGTGTGTTGTGACAAAAAATGTGCTATTCAAACTTCAGCATCCATATGAGAAAAGGTACCTTGCTCCTTCCTACTTGTAATTATTGTTTTGCTGCATAAGTTAGATGCAAGGGGGAAAAACCTAAGGTCTTAGGTATATATAAGATGTTTGAAAGTAGGACTTAAATGAATCCAAATATGTATACACCCATACTCAGCCAAGAGGGGGATGATGTATTGAGTAAAAGAATTGAAGAGTTAAAAAATAGGTTGATATCCTTAGAGGCTAGGTAGGCTCAGTTGAATAATGATAACCCTATTGTGTCTACCAGTCAGAAAGCTAAACTTCTTGTCAGCCCTTTTGATCCTTTGTATGACCAATTGGATTTGTCATGGGTTGATTATAAAGTAGAAAATATGCCTGCCAAGATATACTGTCAGATGCCCAGATTTAGTGGTCACAGTGTATGTGATGGGGATGTACATATCCAAAATTTTCATGGGTTTATGGGAAAACATTCATTTAGAGATGAGGATATGTGGATGAGGTTTTTTGTTAGGTCCTTTGATGCAAAAGCAAAAGATTGGTATTTGAGCTTTCCAAAGAAATTCTTTGCCTATTGGGATGAGCTTGCTGACTATTTCAAAAAAGAATTTGCAAGAAAACCTACTGATCTTGTTGCAGAATTAATGAAAATCAGAAAACAAGATGAAGAGCCATGTGTTGTTTTCAGTCATAGATTTGTAGTAGCCCTTTCACAAGTCCCTGAAAGTTTCAGACCTGATATTTCAGCCTGTGTTGGTACATTCTTTGAGGCTTTTGAGGAGGGCTCTAGTGCACTGCTGAGGGAATTCAAGGTGACAAGTATGCAGATGGCATACAAATTTTTAGAAAATGTAGAAGAAATGAGAAATGAGCACCTGCAGAAATCCCTGTCTCCAGGCCTTGGTGTGAGAAATGGTTGTGAAGCTACAAATGACTAGATGATTAAGGCATCATGTGAAGATGAAAAGATGAATACTGAGGATGCTAATGAAAGGATTAATGAGGACTCCCATTACAATGTTGAGGCAACTGGCCATGAAAGCAATAATGAGGTTGTGGACAACAATGAGCAACTTTTGGAATGGACTTGTGGAGATAATTGTGAGTATTGTACTCAAGACAGAGAAGATATAAGTAAACAGAGAAGCAGTTCCATGTGTGAACCATTGCCTTCTTTTCGGACACATGGAGATCATGAAGAGCAGTCAAGGATTGAAACAAGTGCTAGTGCAAAGCATGATTGTTCTTCGTTTGATGACTGCCTTTCTTATGACACGGAGCCTAATACTCCTCCACAAAGGGAGTCCATTGGTGATGAGGATACATGCTTTGCTACCCATGAACAAATGGCATAGTATGATCAAGTTGATGTGCCTGGATCACCCATTTTTGACACATATGGTGATAAGAATCTATTTGAGTATGGTGAAGGTTTGAGCATTGTTCTTGACTTGGATTCTATTTCTCATACTGATGAAAGTGAAACACACATACATCAGGTAAGTGATTGTAAAAATGTGCCTAATTGTAGAGAGGTGCCAAAGCCTAATCTTTTCCAGTTTGGTACTGCTGTTGGTTGTGTGCATGATGTGCATAATTGTGAATTTGAGAGCTTTTCTTTTGATAGGCCAGCTTACAATACAATGGGCCCTGATCTTCCTAGCTGCATGATGGACTTTGAGTGTTTTCAGTCCAGCTAGGAGATCATTTTGCAATGCATAATGCTGATACAAATGATAACATGTGTTATATTTCATTTGAGTATGCATTGCTTGATAAATACTGCATTCACTTGTTGCTGGATGCTGAGGGTTGCTTGCACAAGATTGAGAGGAGCTAGCTAAATGAGATAGTTGTTTATGCAAGTAACAAGGTTTGTTTGTGAGCAATTCATGGTAGCATCTCCAGGTTTAATCCAGTGTATGCAGATGAAAACAAGATATTTAACAAGGGGAGATATAGGTTTTTCTTTTCTTGGTGGCCTTAGGCCATCAAGTGGTTTGGTGATGCAGATTGGTGCAAGTTTGACTCTGTGCCCAATGGATAAAGGACTGGTCTGCATCCTAGAGATCTGAGGTCCTCGCTGCAGTCTTGCACCTGCACATCCCCAGACAGAGCCATTGTTGGTGCCTGCACAAGCAGTCAAGTTACAGGCATAAATTTTGCAGGCACCTTCCTTAAAAATCAAAAAATCTTTTGCCCATCGGTGTGAGTGTACCTTTGTCCTAGCGACCACGTTCTTCACAGTGGTATTTTCTTCCATCACCAGGACTTAGTGTATCGGTTAGAGTGTTTTTAGTTCCACTGACGGTCTAGGTTTCACCGACAGAGGATACGAGATGGCCATCAAGAGGACTTTGTGTTTGGTCTGGCCGACGAAGCTGGTTTCAGTGTGACATAGGCTATCGGGCCAGCCATTGGAGGGTCCGCTGATGGGGTAGTGTCAGGCCGATGAGGATTTGGAGCAGTCATCGGCGAGAGTAGTATTGTTGGCTGAGGGGTTTTTTGTGGTGCTGATAGGGTTGGTCTCACCGACGGAAGTGCGTTATTGGTAGGAGTTGGGCTAACGGCTTGATGATGGATGGCTCGAGGGTGGTTATCGGCGTAGGTTTAAGGTGTTGCTCTGATGGTGGGATGTCTCACTGACAGAGGTGGGAAGTGAAGGTGTGTGTGTGGTCGTCGGTGTGACTCAGCGTATCAGCAGGGAAGCTTTTGGGTTGGCCGATGGTGTTGGTCACACTGATAGGGGAGTGTGGAGTGTCTATCGCCAAGACCTTGGTCTGTTGGCGAAGGAATTCTGAGATGGGCCGATGGCGTATGTTTGGCCGATGAGGTGTCATCGGCGTATGTCTCGCCGAAGACCTGACTTGACTATGAAGGAGGTGTTCGTCAGCGTGACTTGTATTATCGGTAGGAGAATATTGCGCTGGGCTGATGGTGGTTGTCTTGCCAAAGAGGGTGTGTTTTGCTTGGCCATCGGTGAGACTATTGTGATCAGCAGGAGGATTTGGGAGTGTGCTAATGGTTGGGTCTTGGCGATGGGCTTTTGGAGTAGGATTGTGCGTCGAGTGGGGCAAAAGCACTCAACACCTATTGAGCTCGCAGCCACTCTTATAAAGTGATGGAATGGTTTCCATGCCGTGCATGTGGGATATATGGTTCTTATGTATTTTGAACTTTCAGTGAAATATGTTTTGGCGGGAAGGTGTCAAACATACTGTTATTGCATTTCTCGGTAGCGCGAGTGGTTGAGCCATCAATGGCGACTGTTGTAGAGGAATGGGTGATGGTACGAATGGTAGAATGCCCGTTTGAAGTGTGGATACCCATGTGGTGGTGCAGGGCTCGAGGCCCCTTCTGTCTCTTGCCCTCGCATTTAATCTTTGGAGCGCCATTCCTTAGAGATGAATGTATCTGGAAAATTTTGAATTGGCCATGTAATTAATTGCTGAATGTACACGGTTCTGTATAAAGGGTCTGACTGTGTTACTTTTTAGGGGTTGGATATTCTTGGGCTTTCAGCTCTGACTCTGAACACAGGGTGTTCACATTTTGAAAGACATTTTGTTGCAGATTTGGTCCTTATTTTGGTGTAGCAGTCATTCTTGTCTTGTAGATGACTTTTTTCCAGTGTGATAACTTTCTATACAGATTAATTTTAAATGAAAAACACCTATGTGTGTATTGTTTCTGATTGTCTCCTGTATGTCATTTGTTTTCCTTTCAAACAAGATTGTCAAGGGCTGCTAAGTTTTTCAGTATATGCATACTTTGTATTTGATTTATTGTGTCTACTCAAGGAGTGGTTAAATAGGCTTTCGATTAGATACAAAGGAAAATAGATTGCATCATAGGATCTGTTAAGTATGATCATAAGTAATACTCTTTCTTGGACATGTTGTTGTTAGGCAGTAGCATTCTTTTTAAGTCCTCTGGATATGAATTCATGTTGTCATAAGGAGACATTTACATTCTTAGGTATGACTCTGCTGCCCAAGTAAGGCACTGGTTTGGGAATCTATCTGTTCAATGGGTCTAGGAAAGTCCCATAACTCCAAACACCAATTTAAACCATTTCACCCTTCCACCTGTTAGTTGTAGGATTAGGAGTAGGAAACCCTTGCATGCTCTCATCCCTAACCAGACATTATGTCCAAGAATGTTGCTAACCTTGTGATTTGTTACACAAATCTTGGTCCTTACATGAGAGTATTCTACCTGTTGCTGTCAAGTTATATTCATATGTTATTGAGCTAGTCAAGATCATACCTTTATCAAATAGGGACACCCCCCTTGGTGAGGCAGAACTAGAAGTGAAGGGGAGGAGCTCACGCAACCTCCTATATTTTGTTGGTTGAATCTGCCTGTGCATTAGAACTGGCAAACCCTAATGTTGATTCAGAAGAAAAACCAACAGATCTAAAGTGCAAAGGGCTAAATCAATGCAAGGATAACCTAAGTGAATGTAACGAGTTTGAGCAATAAGGATATGATTTGGAATGAACTAGATATAGGATGACACCTAAACCTAAGGGAATAAAATGGGTGGTCTAATAGACTATGCAAGTCTTAGGTATGTTGACACAATTACAATTTGAGTTTGAAAGGGAAGGTAGATTCTCAAAGGTTCCCCTATGATTGTGGTGTATTGTTTCTATGTTTGTTTAGGAAATTTGTTTGAAAAATTAGAAGACACATGAAACATAGAAGATACTTGGCAATCAATTTGGCTATTTTTGGTGCCTCTTGACTTGGTAAGAGTATGTGTATGTTTGAGGGCTATCCAACCCCAAATTTCCACAGGTGTTAATAATAATTCAAAAATAATTCACACACATAAGACAATTCCTATTCGTAATGGCATTGGCCAATGGTGTGATGCTTAGGCCCACAACTTGGTAACTCCTTCGACTCGAGGTAGGGACAACCTAGAGTGGGGTGTGTATTCTTTTATCTTTGTGAGAGAGGATGGCCAGGGGCCTCTTGGCTTGGAAGGATGACCCAATCACACTTTCCCCAGAAAGCTATGTATTTTAGCTTATGCTAAGATGAGGATTTCCATCTAATCCCAAGGGAGTCCATATGGTGAGTATCTTCAAGGTGTGGAACCCTTGCACCGAGAATGACACCAATAAAGGTCAAAAGTGGTGACCTCTAACTAGTTTGTCTTCTAGTCACAACTTGGGGACTTACCACCTTGCGAGCATCCAACAAGCCACTTAAGGCTTTAACCAATCATACTTGTGGTACTAATAAATACCTCATGTAAATGTGGGTAGCTTGCACTTTTGGATTGGCACTATATGGCGAAGGCTAATGGCAATTTAGACTTGGCTTTTGCCTTATCTATTTATATAGTGGCTTGAGGGAAATACCGCTTGGGTCGCCAATGAGTTCTCCTTGCGAATGTGTCTCAAAGGTAGGCCCACTCTAAAGGGTTACAAAAGAGGCTTAAGTAATTGCTTTTGATCTCCAAGTTCATACGATGATGCAAGGAGAGAGCATACACATTTACCTTGGCCACACTAGACAAAGTTCATTAACCTTTAGAAATTAAGTGTGTGGTGTGATAATGAAAATGTTGAGAAGAGCTTTCGATTCACAAGATCACTTAGAGTGTGAGGGAAGAGCATACACTTCCTCAAAACATAAACAAAACCACACTACAAAGAAGACAATGATGCAATTTGTTTGTTCTTTTTACCCTATGAATGTGAAAGATGCAAGTTATTTTTAAGCCAATGAGTTAAGATATGCAGGTTATTGTCCGTTTTAACCTAATGAGTGAAAATATGAAAGTTGTTTGTTTTAAACCAATGAGTGTGAATATTCAATTTGTAGTTATGTTTTAGCCCAATGAGTGTGGTTCTTTTTAAGCCAATGAGTGTGAATAGCAAACATATTATTGTTCTTTTTATGCCCCAAATTTGAAGTGTTCCTAATTTAACCAAACACACACACACACACACACACACACACATATACAAAAAGAACCCTACAACAAATAGATTAATGATTTCAAACAAGATTCTCCTCTAGTGGATGCCACAAAGCTATAAACTTGAAATCATTAGCATAAAATCTTATATCAAAGTGTGTATGATAGAAAACATCAAATGAAATACCCTCTTTGCAAGCAACCAAGACAAAAAGGCCAAGATATTGAATCTGGAAAATATCTGATTAAATTGATTAGTCACAGCAAAACAAATAGTAGCATCAGAAAATTTAGGAGATTCTAAACAATTTGAAATTTTTTTTGCTGAAATCTAATGAAAAATACCAAAGATATTCGCATTTCAAGTTCTAAAGCAATGTTGACTTTGACTGAAATTTTACCTAATAAAATGGCATTGTTACTTGTAAACAACCTTTCCACTAGAAATTTAGCTGAATCCTCTTTCCAACACTGCAAATTTCATGAAATTTTGTTACCGTATGATTGAGTTATGACAGTTTGAAGAAAACTACCCAATTAGGGCATGTAGAATGAAAAGCCAGTTCTAATAGTTATAGGGTAGACCGCTAGTGGTTAGTTACAATCTAGTCACATGTAGTTGTTTTGTTTGTTGGTAGTTAGTGTTACGGTTGGGGCTTTAGATTAGCCCCTGGTCATTCATATGACCAAGGTGAATCCTAAAAAAAATAAAAAAATAAAATGAAACAAGGGGAGCGTAGAAGCTCCTCCCTCCCCCAATGGTCACTAAGGTGACCAAGACCAATGATCAAAAGGGGCTTAAAGCCCCTCAATGTATGACTAGTGTCGATGGTCACAAGGGGTTTAAAGCCTTGGTCGCTAGCAAAAGGGAAGGTGACCACCGTCAGAGGTGGTGAAAGACTGCAATGGAGGTGACAATGGTGTCGCTGAAGTGGCGACTAGGTGTGAAGGGTTTAGGGTTGAGGTTTTAAGGGGGCATCACCATTTAGAGAATGGTGACCATGAAGTGGAGGTGACCAAGACCAATGATCAAAAGGGGCTTAAAGCCCCTCAATGTATGACTAGTGTCGATGGTCACAAGGGGTTTAAAGCCTTGGTCACTAGCAAAAGGGAAGGTGACCACCATCGGAGGCGGTGAAAGACTGCAATGGAGGTGACAATGGTGTCGCTGAAGTGGCGACTAGGTGTGAAGGGTTTAGGGTTGAGGTTTTAGGGGGGCATCACCATTTAGAGAATGGTGCCCATGAAGTGGAGGGTGGTAACAATGACCGTAGTAGTAGACATCAATAGCAAAGTCAAGTGGTGGATGAAGATTTAGAAGTAGCTGGAGTTATAAGGGTTTTTAGAGTGGTGGAGTTGTGAAGCAGGTGGCGAGAGTGATAGGAATTTTGACCTAGCGCCACTTGTGGATAACGCTAGGGTTAGAAACAAGAGACACTAGGGATTGGGGGCATAGGAAATGGTGGATTCAATGTCACCCAAGGGTGGTGACCACTGTGCGGCAGAGGAGAACAGGTGGCTAGGAGGTAGTCAAAAAAATTAAGGTTAGGTATTTTTTATGCTTGACAGTGCTAAAACCTACAACAAATAATATGTTAACCTCAGCAACCCAAATATTAAACCCTACAACACAAAAAAAATGTTAGCCCTGAAAACACACAAAATCAAAAAATGCAACCAGAGACTAGCTAGCACACTGTGTATGGTCTGTCCATATAATACAGACTGTCGTACTAAAATAAAATTCAAAAAACAAAAAATTTCATAGTAAGCAAAACCTAGGGTGTTTTATGTTAATCTTCGTCTGCGAGGCCTCTCAGACCCAATAGTGAGGTCCGTTTGAGGCCAGGAAGCCATATGTGAAACTTGTCTTTCAAAAGTTGACAAAAACACTCGATTCACATCAGGTTCACTAGAATGAGTTAGGGAAAAAGCTATCAAACATGTAGAAAAGTAATGACAAAAAACCCTAGCTCCCAATGGAGTGCAAACTAGGTACAAAATCAATCAAATAAATAGCAAATAACTTAGATTCTAAGCTAACATTTGACCTATCTCCATTGTTCTCCTAAACCTTGCCTTAGTGTTCTTAGATTTTGCAGATTTGTAACAATCTTGAGAAGCTCAAGTGTATGAATAATAAGATGTTGGAGAGTGTACAACAAATTTAGGGTTGTGTTATGTTGAAAATGGCTCTGAAAAGATGTTTTATAGAAGATCATGTTTGAACAAAGGGCCTAGATTTAAAGTTGACTTGGCAGAAAAATGAAGGGTGGAGTTCAACTAGGATTTCCCTCGACTACAAGAAAAGAGTGAATTTAAAATTCAAAAATATGATGAGGTGTGAGGGAATTCAAATTAAATAAATTTGCCCAATTTATTTAATTTATTGAGATAATGCATGTGAAAAGGTGATTTTGTCAATTAGGTGGGGATATTTTACAAAATGGTTATTTGTTTAAATTAATTGAATAAAAAGGGACATTAGAGCATAAGCAATTAAATAATTAATTATTTAATAATAGAAGAAAATTAGGGAAAAATAGATAAATGATCAGAAGGAGGAAAATTGAATTAATTAAATAATTTAAATTATTTAATTAATAGTTGAATTATGGAATTTGAAAGAGAATTGTCTTGAAAGTGGCGTTTGCAATGTGAGTACATTTTCAGGTGCCTACATGATGAAAACAAGGGACCCGGGAGATAAACTTAGGAGGTAAAAGTCCTAGGGGATATTTTATGACATAACAATGATTAGGCAATTACATATCCATATATAATGTTAATTAAAGTTGTTTAGGTGAAAATTGGATTTGTTAAAGTTCTATTGTCTTAGATGCTTAAATCCTCCTTTCCACCTTACATTCAAGGATCTAGGGTTGAGTGACGAGCACTATCATACCCTAGGCCACTTGCAAATGTACAGAAACTTGGATTAGGGAATTAATTATCAATTTTTCCTTCTCCTATGTCCAATTGACCATAAAAACCCTAATTATGCAAATACATCAACAAATTAATGTTTCACAAAAAAAGGTCTTGCAAACAAGAGTAAAATACTGAATTATAGAGTACCTATTTTTAGGGTTTCGAAGAAGAATAGTTGGGGACACTAGAGTGGGCACCCAAGTCCAAGGTACCTACTTTTTCAGGGAATCTAGACCTCCTTCCGACACCGATCAACCCTGTAACTTCTGTTTCCTGAGATTTGTCTGCGGAGGACACTAGAGTGAGCGCCCAAGTCCTAGAATTGCTCCTTTCTCTAACTTTTCTTCAGATCTCAAATCCCTGATGCTTGTCAAGCCTTCCTGCAACTCCACTTTTCCCAGATGTGATATCTGTAACCTACAACCACAAGACTTGGTTTGGGGGTTGTGGTGTTTAGAGGTTTTCCTCAGTCAAACCCTAGAGGACACTTAAGTCTCCAAACACCATTGTCAGATAAAGAGGGCATGCCCTTGTGAGGAAGAGGCCAAAAACCAAAGGAATCAATGATAAAAACACAATGATATGTCACCTTGTAGTGAAGCTCTCATGGAGGAAGATGCTCTTCATGCCATGAGGAGATTGATGCTCAAATCTACAAATATCAACACACAAAACACACAAGTCTACTCTTGCAACACAATAGAAGCCTTGAATCACCTTGAGAACACAATAGCTTTCTAGTAATAATCTAGTTTACAAATGAATGCCTAATCATGCTTATATATGCAACTACAAGCATTCCCACCAAGAAATTAAAAATTCAAACTTTACCGTGTCGGCAAAATAACCAAATAATGGTCATAAACTGACACTTGGAAATTAGGGCTGCCCCAAAATAGGGCAAGACTAGGGTGCAGGCGCCCAAGTCCTCCCCCCTATTTTGGGCAAGGTACAACTCAAGGGGTCCACCTAGGTCCAATTTCCCATGGAACCTAGGTCTAATTCTATCGGGATGCCAAAATATGAACTAAAATGTCCTAAATGCACTCTAGAGACCCAAGAGCTAAACCTTATGAGTGAAAAGCCCCCAAGGGGAAATTTTCTGACATTACAAAAGTAAATAAAACACACAACGTGGGGAGGGACTCATCGCCGCACAACTTTAGACAACACACAAGAACACAAAACACATATAGCATGGGAAGGGACTCATCGCCACACAACTTTAGACCATGCCAAAATACACATGACATGTAAGGAAGACACGTAAAACACATGGAAGACACATGTAATACACAAGCGTCGCATAATATATCTTCGACACACTATACCTCTTATACATGGAAAACATGAGTGATAAGGAGGACCTCATCACTACTCCACTATCTAAAACATTCCAAACACACCTGACAATTGAGCTATGCTACTACAACCACCAAAGAGATGCTTAAGTGTAAATGACTCAAGATCCAACCCTACCTCATGTTGAGGACTTTGTATCAAAGGATGTACACTAACTCAAGAGATACACCATCTAGCCTCACGATGAGGGCTTTGTATAAAAGGATGCACACTAGCTCAAGAGATACACTATCCCACCTCGCAATGAGCACTTTCTTACTTAAAAGGATGTGTACTAGCTCAAGAGATACACTATCCCACCTCGTAATAAGGGATTTCAAACATTCTTTGTCACTGTAAAAGTAATCAAGTAGATACCATTATATATGCCCCCGCCTTAAGGTGGTTGATCCTGCTTTCTGGTATCAAGCACATTAATGTAGAGTAAAAACATGCAAGGGAACAAGAGCTTTTGAAAATCCCATGCCCCAAAGTGACATGTGCCACAATCATTGAATGTTCCAAAAAACACATCAATTTCATTTGCTAAGATAATCAACAACATATAAGCTTTGGTCAGAAAATATTACTCTAAGATAATAACCAAATCAATTAATGAAAGATATGCATAAATCAAGTATTAGATCATATCAAAGACCAAGGCTACACTTGTGGCTTTGGAATTAAGTATAGTTGTTGGTCTATACTATAGGTATCTCAGAACCAAGTGTAGCAACAAGGTTAGATAAAAAATAATCCAAAGTGTGTTGAAGAAGATTGAGAGTATTGCAAAGGTTTATTACAAGAAATTTTCACAACACGAATCATAACACAGAGTGATTCTACTAGCTAAGCATTAGATATAAATATCAACCCCATCTTCATATATGGATTAGGTACATTTTTTACTTCTTTCTATAGAGACACATGGTCATTATCAATATTTGTTTGTTTTCATCATCTGCCAGTTAGTAGAACCACTGAAGAATGTAAACAATAAAATGAGAGAGGAGAGAATAGTGACTTGGGTTTACAACATGAGAAGATGCCCCAAGACATCTTCCATGATTTTATGCCCCCAAGGCACTGTTGCAAGTATGGGCCTAACTGGTGTTTTGATTGATGTCAACATACTCCCATTGTATTAATGATAAGGATTGGATGAGTTGTGTGCCGAGGATATTGAGAAAATTAGTCTCAATCAGGAACAGTGAAGAACAATGATGACAGTAAGGTAAAAGTCCAAGATAGGATGAGGATCACAAGATGCGGTTTAAAGGATTTGTAGATATGTGTCTTGATTTGGTCCAGTAGAGATTTTAGTGGTCCGCATGAAGATCTGAAGAAGTTGTGGCTGCTCAAGTAAAACTGGTTCTGGCAGATGTTCAGTGGTGATAGAGTGATATAGATAGGTCCGGTGAGATTCAGAAATGCATTATCCTATTCTATGGATTTGAGGGAGTGTTGAGGAAGTCTTTGTAAAGTATCAACTCGATTGGTTCGTGGTTTGAAGGTCCACAAGCATCTATTCCTTTGTGACAGTAATAATAGACCATGTTCTTGAGGTTCCAGATGAAAGAGAGAAGGATTTTAGTAAGCAGATGAAGTGTGGATGTTCTTGGTGATTCAGTCAAGCTTGTGGAGGTCTTTGGATTGTGTCGAGTTCATGTTGGTGGTCCGCATTGGAGTTGGAGCTTACAATTGAAGAATAACTTCTGGATGATGGTGTTCTTCTCAAGATTGGCCGACCAGATGAGTTACACATCCTGCAGATGTTCTTGTTGATGTTTGCCGACTTAGATGATCATTCCTAAGTTGATGTATTGTATAAATAAGGGATTGCGAAGTCATTTCAAATGTGTCCTTGTGGAGATGAGTGTGTGGTAGCGAGGAAGAGAGAGAAAGGTAGAGCAAAAGTATTGGACTTAAATGGAATTGATTCAAGCATGGTGAAGATGCTATTTTCCAGTTCAAGTAGGTGATACTTATTTCTTTGTAGATAGTGTGTCTCTTGTAGGCAGTGAGCCTCTTGTGAGTAGTGTGTTCAGGTAGTGAGCCCTAATTGGCATGTGTCATTTTGTTCTTTCTATTCTTCTAATAGAGAATACAATCTTGGGTTAATCACCCCATAGTTTTTCCCTTAACCAGGTTTTCCATGTCAAAATCTTGGTGTCTCATGTGTTAATGTACTTTTGCTTTTGATTTGTTGCATTGTGTTTCCATTATTGATTTACTATTATGTTGCTGAATAATAATGTGGAGTTAAGTGTTTAACTTGGAAGAAAGTTTTGTACAACTGATTTACCCCCTCTCTCAGTTGTCTGCCCTAAATCTAACAATTGGTATCAGAGCTAAGTTCCTCTACAAGAGATTAATCGCTTGAGGAGATCTAGGATGTCATCCTACAAGAAGGATAGTTTGAAGTTTGACGGACCCAATTTTAATCTTTGGAAAAGTCGCATGACTTGTCACTTGAAATGTAGGGGAACACAATACTGGAACATGGCTTCAACAAAGTATACTCCTCCACAGGGTGGTCCGAAATCCCCAACTGAAATCACAAATGCTGAAAACAATTTGTGGACCATAGAAGCTCTTCTAAGTGCATTATCCAATTTAGAGCTTTCAAATGTTGTTGACCTACCAACTGCTTTTGAGATTTGGGAAAAACTAGAACTTTTGCACGAAGGAGACAAGTATGTCAAATGTGCAAGGTTACAAAGTCTGAAAGGAAAATTCAAAAATCTAAAGATGAGAGAAGAATATCACTACTTTTATGCCAAGAGTAAATGAGCTTGTTTGTGGAATTAGAAATGCTAGTGGAGTCTTGGATGAAAATGAGATTGGTGGCAAAATTCTCAGATCCCTTCCTGCTTCTTATAAAATCAAGGTTGCTGCCATTGAATAATTCAGAGCCCATACAACTGTCACAAGAGATCAATTAGCTGGCAAATTGGCTGCATTTGAAATGACCGAGTTTGGAGATGACCCCCCCAAGACTAAATCTGCATTCAAAGCCAGTGCCTTTGTTAAAGGTAAACAAAGGTTTTATCTAGGAGAGAACTCATCAAGGAAACTTTCATGGTATGAAAAAGCAAGAAAAGACCTGGAAGAAGAAGAAGTTGAAATTGCTCAACTTGAAGCCCTTATTGCGAGAAGACTGCCAAGAGGATCTGGTAAGTATGAAGGAAAATTGCCTTTTAAGTGTTTCAACTACAATAAGATTGGTCATTTTGCCTCAAGATGTCTGAAAAGATTTTCAAGGCCAAATCCTAACAGATCAAGGTTCCAAAAGAATTGTTACTATGTTCATGAAGAAGATGATAATGAATGAGTAACAGATGATGAATCAGAGATAAGAAACAAATCCAGAAGTGAATGGGTGTTTATTGCCATCAAGGAAGAAGAACCAATATCCTCTGTATCTGTCAATCATAAAGTTGTAGAAAGAGCCCTGGCTACCCAAGTTGAAGAAAAGGACGACTGGGTCATTGACAGTGGATGCTCTCACCATATGGCAGGTGACAAAAACAAATTCATAGATTTAGAAAGGTATGAAGGAGGAGTGGTAAATTTTGGTCATAATTCTACTGGTAGAATCAGAGGAAGAGGAACTATTTCCTTTGATGTAAGGAACAAAACCAATAAATTGAAGCATAGTCTTCTCAGTGTTGGACAGTTGGTGGACAAAGGCTGTGATCTTTGATTCAAAGATGGAAAATGCAAGATCTTTGAAAGTTCTGGAATAGAGATTGCATCTGGTACTCAAACTAAAGGTAATATCATCCACTTGGTTGGTATTGTTAAAAGTTGCTTATTTGTTCAAGTTGATCAGAGTTGGTTATGACATAGGAGGATGTGTCATGTGAATTTTGATAATATTATCCAGATAAGCAACACTCAAGCTGTAAGAGATCTTCCAAAATTGGTAAAACCTACTAATAGCTTGTGCAAAGAATGTCAGTTGGGTAAGCTGAGCAGAGTCACATTCAAAAGTAAGGAACTATCTTCTACTAGATTATTGGACTTAGTTCATACTGATCTTTGTGGTCCGGCAAGAATTAGGAGTGTACAAGGTGATAGATACTTCATGTTACTAATTGATGACTATTCCCAGATGATGTGGGTAACGTTTCTGAAAGAGAAGTCAAAAGCTCTTGAGAAATTCAAAATATTCAAGGCTATGGTAGAGAATGAAACTAGATTAAAATTGAAATGTCTGAGGTCTGATAGAGGTGGAGAATTCACATCTGGTGAGTTCATAGAGTTCTGTGAGAAACATGGAATAAAGAGACAGTTGTCTACTCCTAGGACTCCACAGTAGAATGGAGTAGTGGAGAGAAAGAACCGAACCATCTAGGTAGCAACTAGGACCATGATGATGGAAGCAAATGTTCCTCAGATCTATTGGAGAGAAGCTGTCAGCACTACAGTCTATACTCTCAATCAAGTTCAAATTAGAAGTAATACCGGTAAGACTCCTTATGAACTTTGGTTTGGCATCACTCCTACTATGAGGTATTTCAGAGTTTTTGGTAGCAAATGTTACATTAAAAGAGATGAAGATCTAGGAAAGTATGATGCTAGAAGTGATGAAGGGATATTCTTGGGTTACTCTACTCAAAGCAAAGCATACCAGTGTTATAACAAGAGACTAAGAAAAATAATAGAAAGTACAAATGTGAAGGTTGATGAAGGAATTGAAAAACCCTCAAGGTTTTATGAATATGATGAAGATGATTAGAATGGTGCTTTTATTCAAGGAGCCCAAGCCTCCTCTGAAACTCAGATTCAAACTAATCTAGTAAATCAGGAAGAAAAGATGAGTTTCAATGAGCCTGATCAAGAATCAGAAGTGCAAGAAATTTCCAAAGTTCCCAGGTATGTAAGACTAAACCACTCTAAAGATCAGATCTTAGGTGATAAAAGCAAAGGAATACAAACAAGAAGGAGAATTGCTCAATATTCAGAAGAGTATTGTCTGATTTCAAAGATTGAACCTAAGACAGTGAATGAAGCTTGCAATGATGAAAACTGGACTAAAGCAATGGAGGAAGAATTGATGCAAATTGAGAAAAATCACGCTTGGGATCTTGTTTCTAGACCTAGAAACAAGAATGTGATTGGAACAAAATGGGTCTTCCGGAACAAACTGAATGAAGTTGGTGAAGTAATCAGAAATAAAGCTAGATTGGTCTACAAGGGTTACTCTCAAATAGGAGTTGATTTTGAAGAAACTTTTGCTCCAGTGGCAAGAATTGAAGTAGTTAGATTATTTCTTGCCTTTACTGCCTTCAAAGATTTTAAGGTATATCAAATGGATGTCAAGTCTACCTTCCTGAATGGTGACTTGGAAGAAGAAGTGTACATAGAGCAACCAGATGGATTTCAATTGTCTGATCATGGTGATATGGTCTATAAGTTGAAGAAGGCACTATATGGACTAAAGCAAACTCCAAGAGCCTGGTATGAAAGATTGGATAAGCATCTTTTGAAGATTGGTTTCAATAAAGGTACTACTGATAGTAATTTATATTTCAAAATTGATCATGAAAACATCTTGATTGCTGAAGTGTTTGTTGATGATATCATTTTTGGAGGAAGAGATAGTATGTGTAAAACTTTTGCAAGTCAAATGAAAAGTGAGTTTGAGATGTCCATGCTTGGTGAAATGAATTTCTTCTTGGGTCTGCAAATCACTCAAACAAAGAAAGGAATCTTTGTTTCTCAGACCAAATATGCGAAAGAATTGTTAAACAAATTTGGGATGGAAGACTCAAATCCAATGAATACTCCCATGGCAACTAGATGTAAATTGATCAAAGATGATGAATCTCCTAAGGTTGATCAGACAAAGTATAGGTCAATGATTGGAGGACTATTGTATCTCACTCAAACTAGACCAGACATTATGTAGGTTATTGGTCTTGTTGCTAGATTCCAGGCTAATCCTAGAGAATCTCATGTCATGGCAATCAAGAGGATTTTTAGATATCTAAAAGGGACAGTTGAGTATGGTCTGTGGTATCCTAGAGATCAGGATTTTTCTCTTCATGCATGTACAGATGCGGATTGGACAGGAGATGTGGATGACCAGAAGAGTACCAGTGGCGGAGCATTCTTTTTGGGGAAGAGATTGATTTCTTGGCTAAGCAAGAAACAAGAGGCAATATCTCTATCTACAACTGAAGCAAAATATATTGCAGTAGCAGGTAGTTGCACTCAAGTTTTGTGGATGAAGCAGATGCTAAGAGATATCAAAGTGGAGTATGAGGAACCTATCACAATCTTCTATGATAATTCAAGTGCAATAAATATATCTAAGAATCTAGTGTTACATTCAAAGACTAAACACATATCCATCAAGTTTCACTTTTTGAGAGAGCAAATGAACAAGAATGAAGTCAGATTGGAGTTTGTGCCTTCTAAGGATTAGATTGCAGACATCTTTACTAAACCTCTACCTAAGGACTCTTTTGAGTATCTCAGAGAGAAGTTAGGGGTTATTGCCCCTCTGGTGATCAACTAAGGTGCACTGATGTGCATCAGTCCGGTGGATATCATAGTCACATCTTGTGGTCCAGATTGATGATGGGGAGCTGCTACTTAGGGGGATTAGCAGATATGATTATGAAGTGGTGGAATTGCAAGTATGTGCCCTTTTCCATTGATGTCAAAGGGGGAGAGAAGACATGTGAAAAACAAGTGGTTGTTGATCAAAGGGGGAGCAGTAAAGGGAGAGAAGACATGTGAATGGTTGTTGCTGATAGGGGGAGTTGTGACAGTAAGGAGAAGTTCTTGTCTTGATGGTTAAAACAATCTTTCACATCATATGTTACCATCAATGACAAAGGGGGAGATTGTTCCAAGTATGGGCCCAACTAGTGTTGTCATTGATATCAACATACTCCCATTGCATTAATGATAAGGATTGGATGAGTTGTGTGCTGACGATATTGAGAAAATTAGTCTCAATCAGGAACAATGATGACAATAAGGTAAAAGTCCAAGATAGGATGAGGATCAGAGGATGCAGTTTAAAGGGCTTGTAGATATGTGTCTTAAGTTAGTCTAGTAGAGATTTTAGTGGTCCGTATGAAGATCTGAAGAAGTTGTGGCCGCTCAAGTAAAACTTGTTCCGACAGATGTTCAGTGGTGACAGAGTGATACAGATAGGTCCGGTGAGATCTAGAAATGCATTATCCTGTTCTACAGATTTGAGGGAGTGTTGGGAAGTCTTTGTGAAGTATCAACTTGATTGGTTTGTAGTTTGAAGGTTTGCAAGAATCTATTCCTTTGTGATAGTAATAATAGACTATGTTCTTGAGGTTCCGAATGAAGGAGAGAAGGATTTCAGTAAGCAGATGAAGTGTGGATGTTCTTGGTGATTCATGCAAGCCTATGGAGGTCTTTGGATCGTGTCCAGTTCATGTTGGTGGTCTGCATTGGAGTTGGAACTCACAATTGAAGAATAACTTCTAGATGATGGTGTTCTTCTTGAGATTGGCCGACCGGATGAGTTACACATCCTACGGATGTTCTTGTTGATGTTTGCCGACTTAGATGATCATTCCTAAGTTGATGTATTGTATAAATAAAGGATTGTGAAGTCATTTCAAATGTGTCCTTGTGGAGATGAGTGTGTGGTAGTGAGGAAGAGAGAAAAAGGCAGAGCAAAAGTATTGGACTTAAATGGAACTGATTCAAGCATGGTGAAGATGCTATTTTTCAGTTCAAGTAGGTGATACTTATTTCTTTGTAGACAGTGTGTCTCTTGTAGGCAATGAGCCTCTTATGAGCAGTGTGCTTAGGTAGTGAGCCCTAATTGGCATGTGCCATTTTATTATTTCTATTCTTCTAATAGAGAATATAATCTTGGGTTAATCACCCTATGGTTTTTCCCTTAACTGGGTTTTCCACGTCAAAATCTTGGTGTCTCACGTGTTAATGTGCTTTTGCTTTTGATTTGTTGCATTGTGTTTCCATGATTGATTTACTATTATGTTGCTAAATAACAATGTGGAGTTAAGTGTTTAACTTGGAAGAAAGTTTTGTACAACTGATTCACCCCCCTCTCAGTTGTCTGCCCTAAATCTAACAAGCACAACACACAATAATAAAATAAAGGAGAAGAAAGTAGAAGAACAATCAAACAAATAGAAGAATGATCACAACAAAGGCAGTCTATGTGTATGCTTGACCTTACAAGAGCATCAAGGGTCATCCAAAAAGACCTAACAACATATAACACAACAGAGGGGAACACAACATAACAACATATATATCTAGGGGGAGGCCACCCTTGAGAGAAACTAGAGTAGGTGCTACATCGAGTGTGGCTAAAAGAGGGAGAAATACTTACCCGATTCAATGGGATATTTCCTAGTGGACAATCCATGTCTATCATCTCAAGATATATCATATTTGTTGATATTGTATTAACATGAAGAATAGGATGATAGTAGGATTTGGTGGGCTTCAAAGATTGAAATCCAATACTAGTCATGTAGTTAATTCCAACAACTTGTAAAGGTACTGTAATTCTTTGTTGATTTACACCACAACCATTACCTACATAGTCACAATTTTTATAAAGGGTTTTAAATCCTTGACCATAGAGGGAGGTCATCTCTTTAGAGGATGGTGTGGCCTCATAGGTCTCATAATCTGTAGGATAAGTAAGACCGTTATCTTCCTTGTTAACTAAAGGATCTTGAGATTCTTTAAGTTTTTCTACAGGTTGTTTAGATGATATCGATGCAACTTTAGAAGTTTCAGAACTATTAAGCTTATACTCCCCCATAAAGGTAGGAGTGAAATCCAATGAACCACAATCATCACCAAAAAGTGCATTCGATGTTGAATCTTGCATGGCATCATCTGCGGCAAGAGGTATTGATGAATCACCTTTTAAGTTATTCAAAGTATTATGATTTATGACTTGTTTTTGAATTTTGATTTGTAAACAACTGTTCAGCTCTAGATTAGATTCAATGGTGTGAAGTTTATTTTGGTAAATAAACTTTAATGATCAATGAAGGGTAGATAGAACTACCCCATAGAATGAATCCATGGTCTATCAAGAATCATATTATCGGAAATTGTACTAGGCATGACATGCAAAAGAGTAGATAATGTCATAGGTCCAAACTTTACAGGTAAATTTATGGTACCCAGGGATTGTCTACCAACATTATCAAAGCCATGAATGTTAAGATTGTTTGGTTTAATTGACTTTTTATCAACATTGATTTTGTGTAACAAATCAACACCACAAACATTAAGAGTCAATCCATTATCAATCATAACTCACTTTATCAACTTTTTGTTTATAGTGACAAATATTTTAAGAGGATCATATTGTTTTTTAACTTCTAGAGAGGGTAACTCATGTTGTTGAAACAAGATATCCATTTTTGTGGCATGCGTACAATCTAACAGAGCTGCTACATCATTAGGATTAACAGTAGGTGGTACAATCACATTTTGTAAAACTTCTTGGAGCATTCTATGGTATGTAGGTGATGTTTGTCTGAGTTCCCAAAGAGAGATCTTAGCAAGAGTAGAATGAATTTGTTCAACAAGATCATAATCGTGGTCACCTTTATGAGTAAGATGGGGTGGTTGTGGAAGCATAGGTTGAGAAGTTGGTAAAGTGATCGAAATGTTTGACTATCGTTTACTTTGCTTATTATTTTGTGTATTGTATGTGTGAGAAACTACATTGTGATAGGGTTGCTATGACATATTTTGATACACTTGATTTCCTTGAGTAATTTGTTTTGCAAAATTGAGAATGTAACTCGGGGGTCTAGGTGGTGTTGAAGCACCTTGAACTGTAATCACCAGTTTGAAGCAAGGAGGCACATTGGATGCCCTATATACAATAAGTTTAGGAGCATTAGTACACTTATCCAATATTGTTGGGAACTAAGGTGTCTCAACCTTGATATTTCTCTACATTTGTAATGTTTGTATTTATTATTTAATTGCCTATGTTATAAATATTTAGAAATTCCATATTGTCATGTTGTGGGATGTGGCATGGTGATGTGTCAATCTTACATGGAATATGACAACTTGTTATTTTGTCCTCACATGAGGAGATAGGCATCCCACTTAGTGGTAGGAATATTCTACCATGTGTCGGCATCCTGCATGTTGTGTAAGGAATGTTTGACCGAAACGGTTATGATGGATTCCTATGACGAATCTATGACATGTAAGAGTCAAAAATAGAAGGTTGTAACACAGGTGATGACATGTGTCATGAAGCATCTTTGAATAAGGCATATTTGGGTGCCCCAAGGTGGAATATGCTATTTATAGCATGTGTATGATAGATTCTCTTATAACTGTAAGTTGTAACTGCTATGATAGATTCTGTGACGGTCATAAGTGTCGTAAGAGCATCTGTCATAGCCCATTTTGGAAATAGGTGACCCCTTTGGGATGGGAGCTATGGACAAGTGTCAAGCACATTCTACAATGTTGACCAAGTGTCCTTGGGCATGGGTTTTAGTCCATGAAGCTATGTTGGACGCCCATTCCAAGAAAGGTCTAATATTGCCTTATATTTCCTATTTAAATAGGTGCTTGGAGATGGAGTTTGTATCACAGGTTTATAGGTACTGTTATGCTGCTGGATTGACTCCAGACACGAGTGTCAAAGACCATTGAAGCTTGCATTACAAGTGTATTGTAAACATTCTTTTAGATTTGTTAATACATTGTGCAGGTTTTTGAGTGTGGGGTTTTTCACTCGATAAGGGTTTTCCCCACCATAAATCTTTGTTTCTCTTCTTCTATCTACTTTTTGGATCTTGTGTTTTGTTGCAATATCTCATGTTAATGGTTTAACATTGCTGTAATAGTTAGGATAAATTTGAATTTGTATAGCCCTCTCCTCAATAGATTAGTGTAGGAAGCAATTTCCATACACCTAGCTTCCTTTCAAATATTCCCCTAGTGGGTGGGATAAGTCTATTAGTGATGATTGAATTAACATTGTTTTTACTTTGATTAAGCTTGACATCCATCCCTAAAGGATTTAATGTGAGAGACCTTTCTTCATCCACCAGTGCCTCATATTTTAAAAGGAGAGCATTGGAATGAAGAGAGGGTAGGGTGATATTGAGGAATGTATCAATAATTTCATCTTCTTGCACAAAAATGTCCTCACAAGTGGGAACAACTTTGGGAGACATATTCAAATCACAAGGTGATAGGTGAAGCTAGGTTACCATTATGACTTGTACTAGAAGTAAAAGGAGATTTATCACCATCATCTTTCTCATGATAATTTATGGAGATGAAATTAGTAAATTCCTTTAATATTGAAAGATATTCATTTGTAAGAGTTATGAAGTTATTTAAATTAGATACATAATCAAGGATTTCAAATGAAGAGCATTTAAAGATATCCTTATCACACATGGATTGTACATGAGTTAAAACATAAGGATGCATATTAACAAATTTGTAAAAACTTTCAAAATCTTTGATATATTCATGCAAAGATACCGAAGAGAAACAATTAGAAAGTTCTATAATGAAGTGTCTTTTATTTATTGAATGCCACCAATATGAGAGACTTTGTACACCACAACACTAGTTTAAGGAAATTAGTTTTTTGAAGCTTTTTGTAAAGAACAAAAACACACTAGTATCACTAAAAATGAATTGAATCTAATGTTAAAAGTGCTGCACAAAAGGTGATATTGGTAATTTTTTGATATATTGCAAAATATGTGAAAAAGATGCTTATTTGCTTATGTTGAAATACACATTGTGTAATTGCAAAATTTGAAATTTGAATGTAAGGAAACACAATGAAGCAAAACTACAAATCAAAATAAGATTTGAATGAGTATTTAAAGGAGCATAAAAATCTAAAATAAGATTTTGACCACCAACCCTAGCTTCTTGCGAAAAATAGGTTATATGAAAAATGCAATTTTTCAACAAAACCCTAACAAATGAGATATGCAAATGCAAGGTGTGAGATCATGAAATGAATAATTGTTGTAATTTGTCATAGATATAATATAAAAATAATATTTTCAAATGATTCTAATGATATGTAATGAAAATAATGCAAAACTATGCCTTTATCCAAGCATAGAATGCTTATTTTTCAATTTTTTCAAATGTATGCAAGATTTTTCAATGAAGGATGATAAGTATGATATGAATTGATGTAAAGACTGATTTAAACACTCAGAAAGATGAAAAGGTTAATTTCTATGGGTTCACAAAATGTTATATGGTAAAAGGTGGAAGGATGAAATGTGTGAGTACACTAGATCAAACCCTCCTTTCACTACAACATTCAAGGACAAAACCAATCTTAAGTCACTACAAGATGGATGAGAACTCACATACAGATTTTGTGCTCTTATTTGTCAAGGAAATATGAGATTCAATTAATCTTTTTATCAAACCCTAGGCTAAGTATGAGTAAAACCCTAGTTATGAGATAATCAACTTGAGACAAATGATCAACAATAGAAATCTAGAAACTAAAAGTACATAGATGATTAGTAAGATGTCAGGAACCTATCTCCTAGAAGTGGAGGTGTTAGAGGACAAATTCAAAAACCCCCCAAGTCCAAAAGTGAGATTCTGTCAAAGGTGTCAAAACTAAGAAGATGTTGCAATTAATGCTTAGAAGCCAGATCCAGAAGTTGGAAACCCTATGGAATAGGGTGCCAACCACCCAAGTCTCTTCAGAGAGATAATCTAAAACTATTTCCAAATCCTGAAACTCTAATTCTTGCACTACCTTCCTATAACTCCACTTTTTCCAAAACCTATACCTATAACCTACACACAAGACAACAAGAGAGGGGTTTGGGGTATGTGGTGTTTAGGGATTTGCCTCGGTCAAATCTTAGGTTAGCATTCAAGAATTCCCAACATCGTTGTTAATGAGAGAGTGTGCCCTTGCAGGGAAGAGACTAAAGATAATCTAAATACTAAAATGGTTCAAATGATTCAAATAGCAATGATATCACCTTAGAGGTGAAGTCCTTAGAAGGATGAAAGCTCTTCAACTCATAAGGAGATGGATGATGATGCCATATCTGCAACAAACACACAAATACCACCACAAATCTACAACAATAACATAATGAATGCCTTGAATGCTCTTTTCTCTGATATCATAAGTTCACGTAATCCATCTAGGTTTAAAATAAAGTCATAAACTCACTTATATATGCTTTTCTACTAACATTTATGAATTTAAATCATAAAATCTAACAATGAGAAACATTTTAGAAGGGGCCAAGCTGACATGCCATTAATTATCCCCAACCAATCAAGGGAGACTTGGGTAGTTGGCACCCAAGTCAAAGTGCCCAAATTAGGTTAGGGTTAAGCTAAAGGAGGTCCCAAGGGTCCAAAATGTCATGGGTTTTGGGAATTTTCCTTTGGGATGATCAATTAGAATGTATAATGAAGAAAATAGGACCTAGGAGATAAACTAGTAGGTAAAAAGGCATGTTTCCACTTTTAACTCCATAACAAGATCCTATTTAGCTCACCCGTTTGGATTAGCTCTAGTGACAGATGGCCTTCTTTTCATTCTAAGACCACTCTACAACTTTTAGTTTCCACCCAGACCCCTTCCTCTATGGGTTGCCAGTGGGTCACCACAGGAGACCCTAGGTGTTGGGAAATAGGTGTTGTACACCTTCCATAATATTGTATTATTTATTTACCACTTGTATAAGTTATATGCAACATTGGGTTAATTATTTTATGTGTGGGACACATAGAGTGATTAGTTTTTTATTTGTATTATTTAATTGTTGGGAAATAATGTAGTACCGACATTAAATAAAGGGGTCAATGGTTTTGTGTATCCATGGTTTTGGATACACATGGTTTTGTCCAATAGCACAAGTTTTATTTGTGTGATCTTGCTCTATAAAAGAAAGCACATGTTCATTAGTTGGGAGTTAACTATTTCATTGTTGGTGGATAGGGGTTTGTGAGAGGTTGTCATTGTATTGAGCTCTCTCATGTAAATGCATATTGTGAAGAATGGTAGGTGATGTGTGGATTCATGCTTGGACACATGGAGAATGCATTGGAGGTGCTTGATGGTTCAGAGGTATTCATGGAGACTCATGGCATGTATTGTAATATCTTTTACTGATTAATACAAATGAGTGTGGATGCTTTTTGAGGCTGGGTTTTTCCCTCTTGAGGGATTTCCTAGGGTATATCTTGTGTTATCTTGTGTTTGATCATTGATCTTTACATTATGGTTATTTGTTGCATCATATTCTCCTATTGGGTTATGTGGAATTAGTTTTATTAGACCTACAAATTCCTAACACGTGGTATCAGATCCATGTTAGTGGTTGTGGGAGGTGTGAGCTCCCTAGATTTGATAATCCTTGTGTGTGTAGATTAGGTGTAAAATGGAAGCCATGGCAATTCATGAAAGGATTTGGGACATTAAAAGGTTTTGTACAGGTTGTATTGCAGATTTCAGGTTTTGGGTATTGCAGATTTGTGGATGAAATTTTAGATCTGGCGATTGAAAAATCATGGCTCATGATGGTTTTTTAGATTGACTTCATGAGCGTATTGAAGAGTAATCACTACATATGACCTCTTGGGAAAAAACAAACCTCGTCGTTGGATTTAGGAGGCCTGAGAGGCAAAGAAAACATATAATTTCGCATGATTTGGACAATGTGAGAAAAATAAAAAAATTTAAGCCCCGAGGTATGTCGTATAGACTTGAGGTACACTCTACCAAAAAAATTAGAAAAATATTGTTCTTGTGTAGTGATTTAATTTTCTATAGTCTGTGAAAAAAAATTAAAAATTAATTAGGCTATAGAATCGAAACGGAAAAAAATCAAGATTTTAAATTTTAAAAAAATGAAAAAAAAATTCATTGGGGGCGAGGATCTGCAATCCCCCGTACCCCCATCTTGTCATGGTAGGGCTAGTCAACATGGCCCGCAGGGCCTACTGGCACAGTCGTCGAGGCCTGTCAGCTCCCAGCTGGCATGGCCAAGCTGGAGGGGCCTTGGCCCCTAGTCCCAGGTGCCAGTTTGGTGAGGCCGGCCAGACTCCCAGCAGCGAGGGTGACCTATCAAGCCCGCAAGGGCATACAAAATTTTAATTGCAGGTGTAGAAAATTTTTAATGGCAACAACATTAAACTTTGTAATGTGAACTTTAAACAAATTAAAACCTCCTTGTAATATTTTGAGTCTAGTGGAAGTGGAAAATGCAAAACAAATTGAAAATATTTTCATGTCTACCCATGCCAGTCAAAGTCAATGCTAGCTTAGTGCCACATCAACAGAGTATGCCTAGTCAGTGCCATGTCATTTGCTAACATAGTGATGACATCAGTGATGGTACATTGTATAGATAGGGTCCCACCAGGGGTCACCATTTAGCCCTCAGAGGGCATTTTCTTCTGGGAGGCATAACTTTCACCCATAGTATCAGTTTTTCAACTTCTTATAGGCATAAGAAGGGTCTCTCCAAGAACTACGTAGTGGTATTGGATTCATAATTAGATTTTTCTACTTGTGTTAGAATTTGGTGCCTGAAGTCAAGCATTGCTTCGGGAAAATTTTATGCTCATAACTTTTGCATACAGAATCAGATTTTTGATTTTGAACAAGTGTTGGAGAGATATTGCAATGTACTATAGTTTTGATTATGTAGATTTTTAGTTTGCTGTGTAGAGAGAGTTTGTTACTTGTTTGATCACTTGTAGGATCTTGAGATTCAGAGTGCATTCAGATGGATTTTTTTGCACAAACTTGTGGGAGTGCATGCTTTTATGAGACCATCAACATGGTATAGCAGGATTTCAGATTTGGTACTTCTAGATACATGTTTATAGGTGTTTTCAAAGTTTAGACTTTGATAGAGATAGGTAATAGGTTGTCTTCTGGTTTGATGACATGGTTGATATGCATGTGAGACTTGGAGTCTCGTTTCAGTGGGAGTTGAGTATAGGTACAACGATGACAATGATTATGGTGTCATGGATATGTAGGTACACTTTTGCATTGGCATGACATGATAATGTATTTGATTGATAGGTATGGGCTATGATGTTTGATTCATGATTACAAGTGGTTTTGTGGACTTGTTTGGAAAATTGAATCTAGCATTGATTTGGTGTTTGAGTCTTGGAGTGTACATGTTGCCTTCTTTGATATGTCAGTTTGCATGTTACATTTGTTTTGGATCTACAAGTTATGTAGTTTTGTAGGCTGATCACCTATTTGGCTACAGTGGGATGACTCAAATGTGGACTCTCTATATACATGAGATTGATTCAGTGTTTATGAAGACTTTATTAGTTGGCCTTGTCTATGGTCATTTGTACATTGGTATGTTGCTTTGGGATGAGAGGATGGATGATTAGACTACCTGGATAGTTGGTTGTTGGGACTTATAGCATATTTAACATGATGTTATGGATAGCTTAGATACATGGTTTTATGTGAGATTTTGATAGTGATGCTTTTATCTTCTTGGTTTGTTGATCATGGTTTTAACTTCTTGAGTTGTTGTTACAATGGGATTGCTTGATTAGTTTGGGGTTGTTGGAGTTTTTTCCCAAACTGGATGCTTCCTAGTTATCCCTACAAGGTAGCCATCATTGATCAAAAGGATTTCTAGGCCAGGGGCCAACAGTACAGGAGATAGACTCTATAAATATCTCCTCTTCTTCTTTAGGCTCTACAGAACCAAGGGGGGTATTCCCTATTCAACATCCATAGAATATGCTTGTGAACTTACTGAGATGTCGACACAAAGCAGATAAATCCTCTCTTATACAGACCAAAACTATAAAATAAGTGCAAAGGGGCTAGCTTTGGGCCTATGCTCAGTTGTGAAACAAAGGATTTTAGTCCTCAAACTACTTCTAATGTACTAAAGGTTTATATTTGAAGTTTGAAATTGTATTTTGTATTTGGATGCAAGACTGGGACATTGGGTTATAACCTCAATACAAGATCAGATTGGTGCCTATCTTAGGGCTCGGACTCAATAGACATACACATGTGAATGATTACCATAAACTTGAATCAATAACTAAGTTTCAAGGGGAAATGTTTTAGTGTCTGCCTTACAGATACTTCCCAAGACTGAGTATTTAGTCATTCACACTAAATAATATCCCTATTGTAGCATACCTTTCCCAATGCTTAACCTAAAACATTTAATTTGTTCCTTGAACAAAGGTAAGAGATTAAACATTCAACATAGAAAATCCATGTTCCTGAATCTTGAATAACCATTAGCTATATAGATTCAAAAGAAAATATGCCCACAACTTAGAGACAAATGACTAAACACATGCATTGATGCATTTCTCATATAAAATAACATGAAACCAGAAAAAATATGCATAAATCATTCAACATATGATTCATAAACTCATAAGACATCTAATAGAGCCACTAGCCAAACTGTATTTTATTACTCCACCAAAATTTTGCCCAAGTCTCCCACCAACACCAAAATGAGTGACACAGTCCTCTTATACATCAAGAATGTGCACTCAGCATTAATTACACTATCATCTCAAATTGCCCTCATATACACCACACCATCAAAATGGTGCCAAGAACAGTAAACGCACCAGGGAGAAGAAGAGGGAAGGAGCAGTTGAACTCAGGAGACGTGCAACCGCCTGAAGATTTTCTCCTTTAAGATGGTAGTTGGCCTGTCAATCCATCGACCCATACCTCTTACACACCTACCATTAATGGCCTACCTACCCACAGCTGGAAGTGCAACAATGGTTCACATGCTTAGGAACTTTTCCCGCCTAGAATGCAGCTGCAGATACAAGGAAATCCTTCCTTCAAAAATTTGAAACAAGGCCGTCGATTTCCTCCTCCCGCTAAGATCTATGGATTCAAATCACACATCCACCATGAAAATCCACATCTGCACCATCGAAAAGTCTTCCACCAATGAGATCACGCTACGTAGGTGCCCTTTTTCTATCACTGACTTTTCCCTCTTCCATTTTACCTTTTTTGCCTTCAAATCTTTGTATATACAAAAGCATGTACATACAACTACATTTGGACACGTGGTAGCATCTGATTAGATAACCATCACTAAGCATTTGCATCTCATCGGTCATCAGAAAGACCTTGGAAGTGTCTGCTGACGGTCACTATCACACCGAAGACCATCCTCGTATATCTCATCGGCCATCGGAAGGACCCTTAGCTTGGCTATCGATGAGGTTTGTTTCACTGATGACTCTTTGTATATCGGCCTCTTGTATATTTTCCTTTACATATCACCTTTTATATCGCACATACAATGTGCAATATACAATCGACTGCAGACTCCATTCTAAAATCCACCAAAACACATTCTCCTTTTGTGCCCAGGTTGTATCTGCGCCCTTGTACATTGCATTGTATATTGCACATACATACAACCCACAGATCATACAATTGTGCAGGCCCCACCAGATTCCTGAAGATCATTGACTTTGACCACAACCTGCCTTGTATGCTTCATTTGTATCTTCCATTGTATATCTGATTTTATATTGGGAACATACAATCCCAATATACAACTACAGACCTCACCCATTTAACAAATGCAGTTAATTTTTTGGCCACGTCCACTTTGCATATTTCACTTATACATTCACTTGTATGTATGAAACAATTGTATGTTGAACATACATACAATGCAAGATACAAAAGAATGCCCTTGACTTTTCAACTTTATCGTTGTATTTACATCTGCCAGGCCTGATTTGAATCTTTTTTGAAGTTCGGCCATTGTATCTTACCCATTGTATATCAAATATACAATGACAATATGCATGCAACCTTTACATACAAGCACAAAATATTCTAGGAATCTGCAATGGAATCTACCTTTTTTACCTCCAGAATTGCACCCGAATATTACATACAAGCCCGATATGTATATAAAGAAGCATACAACTATTTTTTCACTTTTTGAAAGGCTAATTGAACATTTTTTCAGGTCCGACATTGTACATATGCATTTGCACATACAAAGACACATACATACAACGATACATACAACAGATTTCACCACCGCATAAAGGGTTTTTGGACTTAGCACTTTTTCTTTCTTTTCTATTCTAGCATGATGGGAGAAAGCGGTAATGCAATGCAAAGGGGCCGATCAAACTATGAGTGCTAAGACTTAAGTTATAACTTAAACGATTAGGAACCCACTACATGAGGTCAATGACAAAATAGAAGATACAATGCAGGAGGCCGAGGGGAAATAAAACTTAAGGCATTAAGGGTTTGAGGGAACAAAATACAGGCTTATAGACTCAACTCAAAACCCTAACCCTAGGTGGGCACCACAATTGGCTCTGACTGGGGACGTGCAGGCGCAAGGCTGCAGCGAGAACAAGACCACCTCTAGACAAACTAGATAAAACACACAAAAACAAAACCCCGACCACACAAGGTATGTACAGACTATTTACACCTAATTTACAATGTACACACAAGATATTCATTGATGAGAAATAAGCTTTAAGGAATTTACCGTGCACAGGAAATTCCAGTAGTTCACCATTTAGGGCCTGGAGAAAGTAGGAATCTTCTCCATGAGTATTGCTGATTTGATATGGGCCCATCCATAAGGGCTCAAATTTACCATGCTTGCCCTTATCTTGGCTCTTTGCATTCCAAACAAGGACCAAGTCACTTATTTGAAGCTTCCTTTCTATAGCCCTTTTATCAAACAAATATTTCACCTTCCGTTGTTTCTTGATATTTGTCTTATGTGCTTCTCTTCTAATTTCATCCAATGCAACTAGTTGATTTACCCTCTCATTCATTGGGATCATGGCATATGATAAATCTAATTGCATACTTCCTCCAACCAATGCTGCCCATCTTCTTGACAACAACATACCATATTGTGGCTTTATGCCAACTACTGTTATGTTCATTTTGTAAGTCTTTTCTGGATATGCTTCTAGTATAAAATCCACATCCTTCATGATTCCTATAACTGGTACCTCCCTAGAATCCATTGCATAGCATTTTCCACATGCCTTATCTATTTTCAATCCAGCTTGTTTCATGATATCCAAAGGCATAATATTTGTTGATGCTCCTGAGTCAAGCATACAATTATTGATTACTTTTCCATTGATAACAAGGGAAACATAAAATGGTTCAACTTGTGAAGGGTATTTTGTCATTGTCACCCCCAGATAGACTTCAGGAACCTCATCCTCATCAATACACAAGGCCTATTTCTTGCCCTGAGTTTCAACATTCTACTCGGCCTGACAAGCTACTCCTGAAATTAGGGACAATGCTTTATTCCTGAATTCTTCAACTTTCGTCATCTCCATCAATGGAACAAAGACCTTTATCTGGGATAAAACCTAAGTTATGCCAAAGGGAGCATAATTTTGTATAATAGTTGTAGCTTGAGCCGTGGTTTTATTCTTATCCTGAGCTGATCTAGCCTTAATTTTAATGGCCTTCTGACTGTCATCCATGACCTGAGAATTCTTATTTTGATCCTCATTTGGGGAACTTCATTTTCTGGTCTTTGAGAATCATGACTTGGTTTTTGCTTGGAATTTTTCTTATTATTATTCCATCATGTCTTATGTGGTTCAACCCCTTTATAATTATGCATTGGTTGATTCACAAAGGTGTCTTCTAGTTGACGTGGATCACCAACCTGAGCCTTACCTCTAATGTTATAGTTGCTCTTGACCTGAGCCACTACTACAGCTGTGAGAGTTCTAATCTCTTCATTAGAAGGCCTTCTCAAGTTATTCAGAAAGATGCATGAATCCTCAGCATAAGCATAGTTATCTTCATCATCCTCATCACACAAAATCTGCTGGTAGACCTGAGTCACATGATTTGTGCCTTCGTCAACATCATAAGAAGAATACTCCCCATTTGTGAATAACATATTGACACTATCATCCTCCATATAATGTGGCTCATTGCATTCATCACAGGTGACAACATTATTATATAAAGATTGAGAAATCATACATTGTAATTGTGAGTGAGCCATTTGACAAATTATGCACCATGGGGTGTCATCAACAATGTTAACAGCTTTCTTCAAAGGATTAGGAGTCTCCCTAACATTTGGAGCTCTTTGATTAGTGTTTCTATTTGGGAGAATGGGTTTACCATTATGCCAATTAGTGTTATATGGCATATCATGCAATGATAGTCTCTTCTCTTGTCTTTGGTAAACCTACCTTTTGGGACCTATCCCCTTTTCATTTTTAGCAAGTCTATAACTTAGGTCCTTAACAATAGTTGTCAATTTATCCAATTTCTCTTTGGAAGTAGATGCATTACCTTGAGTACTTTGAGACTTATTATTCAGATTTTGTAGAATCTTTACATCATCCCTTCTGTTTGTCTTACCAGATGCTTTCCTATTATTTTCAATGTTGGTTGCAATTCTAAAAGCATCCCTAAGGCTAGTAGGACCCTTATCTCTTAACCCATAAGCTATTTTAGCATCGAAAGCATTTATATATAGTACCATGCACATTGGTTCATTAGGCCTGATGTGAAGTGGTGATTTGTTCATCACTCTAATGAACCTAGTATTAAAATCTACAACATGCTCATTTGACCCCTTAGTAATGCTAGTAAATTCATTTATAAAAAAGATTGGATCAGTCTTATCACCATATTATTCTTTAAAAATCCTTCTGAAGTCATCCCATGATGAGACACTCTGGTCAGATAGAATTTTATACCACTCTCTAGTTTCATCAACTAAGGACTGCATAAATAATTTCATAAAAAAATCTTCACGTTCAACCTCAAAGTTGTCCATAACATTTTGATAGGCCTTCAAATGATCTTCCCCTGACACAACATTGTTTCCTGAAAACTTTGGTAGCTGAGACCTTACATGTTTATCAATGGGGTTAGGGTAACTAGGAATACCATTAAAAACTAGCTACCTGAATCTATCCAACTGCATAGGCTATCTACCAAACTAATTAACATTTGTGTTCTTATTAGCATTTTGATTTTTCACATTGTTCAATGGTACTCTAACATTGTTTATATTTTGTCTCTGATCATTCTGTTAATTTTGGACTTCATTTCTTTGCTAGTTTCTCAGCACATTTGCATTATCAAGGGTGGGAACTGAATCATGTTGAGCAATTTTTAGGGCTTGCACCTTTTGTCTCATATCATCTCTAATCCTCAAAGCATGTAAATATTCTAATTCGGCCCTCAGGTTCTTGATTTCTTCAGCTAATTCTTCATCTTTAGGCATAGAAGAGGATGGTCCCTTTCCATTTTGGTCATCATCATCATCCGTTGGGGACTCAGTTTCTTCAAATCTGTAATGGGATCTAAGAAAGGGCATTCCTGAAAGACCTCTAACCTCATTCTCAATCTATCACCTTGTAGTCTTTCATATACATCTTGAATTTTAGCCTCTGTGTTTGAAAAATAAGGTGCCTGTTGCTCTAAAGATCTAGGAATATCTTCAGTATTATCATTGTTTCTAGGGCTAGGAGAACCTTCTTGATCAACTTGAACGGTCCCTTTTCTTCTATACATCATTTTTCTGGGTAATTCTTCAAGCAAAGGATTATGCAGGGATCTTCTCCCTTGCATACAAATTTCACCTTAACGGTTGGGAGATTTGTTCAGAGTCACCAGCTACACTAGGAATTAGTTTCTTAAAGCAAGGTTGTCACACAAAGCAATTCCCCAATGGAGTCACCAAAACTATTAGAGTTTTTTCCCAAACTAGATGCTTCCCAGTTATCCCTACAAGGTAGCCATCATTGATCAATAGGATTTCTGGGCTAGGGGCCAACAGTATAGGAGATAGACTCTATAAATATCTCCTCTTCTTCTTTAGGCTCTACAGAACCAAGGGGGGTATTCCCTATTCAACATCCATAGAATATGCTTGTGAACTTACTGGGATGTTGACACAAAGCAGATAAATCCTCTCTTATGTAGACCAAAATTGTAAAATAAGTGCAAAGGGGCTAGCTTTGGGCCTATGCTTAGTTGTGAAATAGAGGATTTTAGTCCTAAAACTACTTCTAATGTCCTAAAGGTTTATATTTGAAGTTTGAAATTGTATTTTGTATTTGGATGCAAGACTGGGACCTTGGGTTATAACCTCAATACAAGATCAGACTGGTGCCTATCTCAGGGCTCGGAGTCAATAGACATACACATGTGAATGATTACCATAAACTTGAATCAATAACTAAGTTTCAAGGGGAAATTTTTTAGTGTCTATCTAAAAGATACTTCCCAAGACTGAGTATTTAGTCATTCACACTTAATGATATCCCTCTTGCAACATACCTTTCCCAATGCTTAACCTAAAACATTCAATTTGTTCCTTGAACAAAGGTAAGAGATTAAACATTCCACATAGAAAATCCATGCTCCTAAATCCTGAATAACCCTTAGCTATATAGATTCAAAAGAAAAGATACCCACAACTTGGAGACAAATGACTAAACACATGCATTGATGCATTTCTCATATAAAATAACATGAAACCAGCAAAACTATGCATAAAGCATTCAACATATGATTCATAAACTCATAAGACATCTAACAGAGCCACCAACCAAACTATATTTTATTACTCCACCAAAATTTTGCCCAAGTCTCCCACCAACACCAAAATGAGTGACACAGTCCTCTTATAAATCAAGAATGTGCACTCAACATTAATTACACTTTCATCTCAAATCACCCTCATATACACTGCACCATCAAAATGGCGCTAAGAACATTGAATGCACCAGGGAGAAGAAGAGGGAAGGAGCAATTAAACTTGGGAGACGTGCAGCCACCTGAAGATTTTCTCGTTTAAGATGGTAGTTGGCCTGTCAATCCATCGACCCATACCTCTTACAAACCTACCATTAATGGCCTACCTAACCATGGCTGGAAGTGTAGCAATGGTTCGCATGCTCAAGAACTTTTCCCACCTAGAATGTAGTTGCAGATACAAGGAAATCCTTCCTTCAAAAATTTGAAACAAGGCCATTGATTTCCTCCTCCCGCCGAGATCTACAGCTTCAAATAACACATCCACCATGAAAATCCACATCGGCACCATCGAAAAGTCTTCCACCAGTGAGATCACACCATGTAGGCACCCTTTTTCCATCGCTGACTTTTCCCTCTTCCATTTTACCTTTTTTTCCTTCAAATCTTTGTATATGCAAAAGCATGTACATACAACTGCATTTAGACATGTGGCAACATCTAATTGGATAACCATCGCTGAGCATTTGCATCTCATCGGTCGTCAGAAAGACCTTGGAAGAGTACACCGATGGTCACTGTCACACCAAAGACCATCCTTGTATATCTCATCAGCTATCGGAGGGACCCTTAGCTTGGCTTCCAATGAGGCTTGTTTTGCCGACGACTCTTTGTATATCGGCCTCTTGTATATTTTCCTTTGCATATCACCTTGTATATCGCACATACAATGTGCAATATACAATCGACTGCAGACTCCATTCTAAAATCTGCCAAAACACATTCTCCTTTCGTGCCTAGGTTGTATCTGCGCCCTTTTACATTGCATTGTATATTGCACATACAACCCACGGAACATACAATTGTGTGGGCCCCACCAGGTTCTTGAAGATCGTTGACTTTGACCGCAACCTACCTTGTATGTTTCATTTGTATCTTCCATTGTATATTTGATTGTATATTAGGAACATGCAATCCCAATATACAACTGTGGACCTCACCCATTTCACAAATGCAATTAAATTTTTGGCCACATCCACTTTGCATATTTCACTTGTACATTCACTTGTATGTATGAAACAATTATATGTCGAACATACATACAACGCAAGATACAAAAGAATGCCCTTGACTTTTCAACTTTACCATTGTATGTACATCTGCCAGGCCTGATTTGAATCTTTTTTGAAGTCCGGCCATTGTATCATACACATTGTATATCAAATATACAATGACAATATGCATGCAACCTTTACATACAAGCACAGAATATTCCAGGAATCTGCGATGGCATCTACCTTTTTTACCTCTGGAATTGCACCCAAATATCGCATACAAGCTCGATATGCATATAAAGATGCATACAACTATTTTTTCACTTTTTGAAAGGTCAACTAAACATTTTTTTAGGTCCGGCGTTGTACATATGCACCTGTACATACAAAGACACATACATACAACGATACATACAATAGATTTCACCACCGCATAAAAGGTTTTTGGACTTAGCATTTTTTCTTTCTTTTCTATTCTAGCGTGATGAGAGAAAGCGGTAATGCAATGCAAAGGGGCTGATCAACCTATGAGTACTAAGACTTAAGTTATAACTTAAACGATTGGGAACCTGCTACAGGAAGTCAATGACAAAATAGAAGATACAATGCAAGAGGCTGAGGGGAAATAAAACCTAAGGCATTAAGGGTTTGAGGGAACAAAATACAGGCTTGCCGACTCGACTCAAAACCCTAACCCTAGGTGGGCACCACCAGGGGCCATGGATAATCTTTATTTAGGATATGGTTACTTTGTTGTCATGGATAGATCAGTATCATGATTCAGTGGGAGCTCTAGCAGCATTGTGGATTCATCATTTATGATGGATGATCTTTTGCAATGGATGTTGGTGTCATGGAGGAGCTCTTGGTTGTGTGAGTTGTTTGACATTTTGATTTTTGTTGACATGAGATGGTTATCTTCATGTGATTGGAGATGTTGACATCTTGGTTTACCATGGATGTCTTTTTTGAGTCTTTGGTTGAGGTGTTGATTTATGACTTGTTAGTTTGACATGTTTATCCTTTGATTAGAGATGTTGATATTTTGTCTTGATGGACTCTTGATTCTAGATTAGAGTTTTGACATGATACATGTTCTCTTGAGATATGATGTATACATCAGTGCATGTGATCTCCTTGGAGGAGATGGTTAGATCATGATGTCATGATGGGATTTCTTGATTATGCAAATGTGTAGTAGAAGTATTGATAGTGATCTTGTTGTTCTCTTGGTGTTGAGTACTTTGGTCATTTTCTTGAGAGCTTCATGATAGCGCGGTGTTGCATTTGGAGTTTAGCATGGATTCATCATGGAGGTGCTCATGGATACTTGGAGACTTAGGTCAGGCTAGAGTTCTCTTGAGATTAGAGACATTGTTGAGACAGTTACTCATTAGAGCTTTCAATAAATAGACTAAGGAGCCTACACCTAGATATGGACTTAGAGGAGATTATTCTTGGAGAGAGTCATTATGGCTTGGTATATCCTGGAGGAGCTTTCTCATTCCCCACTCTTGGTCTACTTGGCCATTTTTCATCTATGAGGTATTTCCCATCCTTTTGGTTGCATTTTGCTTTATACTTTGTCTTCTCATAGATATGGATCTTAAGATACGATTATTGGTTCTGGCAAGTTCATTTGAGGGATGTTAGCATGCTTGTCTCCTTGTTCATATGGTTTGATTTATGATGTTCATTATGAGGAGTTTAGGAGATACGATTAGACTTATTCCTAGTTATGGAAGGGTTATGAGTTTGATCTACCATGATTAGAGAGGCTTACATCCATGTTGGTTACATGTTACATATATTCATTTGATCTATGAGATTGAATGGCTGAGTGTTGTTGAGGATTTTCATTTAGGGTTGTAGAGGAGATCATACTTGACATAGCTTAGCACTTTGAGGTGTTGGTAGAAGGATATTATGATTTATAGGTTTTCTCTCTTTGTCTTATGGCTACTTCCTGGAGGATCATGTTGATATGGTTGGAATTTGGGAGAGTTATGGTGACATATTGTGAGAGAGTATGTAGCGATTTATTATGCATGTGTGGATCATTGTGATTTTTCTTGATACTACATTGACTTGTTGATTAGCCGCACCTTGGTTTGAGTGCTAATTGATAGACTTGATATGCCTTTGATCTATTTTGAGATTTGACATTACCCATGCAGTGGGAGTTCCTAGATGTATGTGTTCTTCATTGACAAGTTTTATACATGGAACTTCTGATTGTAGTATATGGGTTGGATATGTTGTTGGCATGAGTTTATTGATGTTGTTGATACCTATGAGGTATGGATGGTTAGATGTATTAGCATATGTTGTGGGTACTATTTCCAACCATGTGGATTTTTACCTTTGACAGTATCCTGGAGCCTTTTTTTATCACTTGGATTTGATGCTTGTGTTCTTTGGATTGATGCATCTTCACCTTGGCATGTTCCTTTTCTTCCATAGGTGGCACATTTGAGGATGAGAGGAGTTCTTTCTTCACTTTGATTTTTTTGTAGGCATCTTGATGGAGCACGAGAGCCCTCTATAGATTCATGTTATTTCATGTTTGCCTATGATGATTTATTTTATTGATTGACCCTTATTCAATGTATACAACACATGTGAGAATTTTGGGAAATAGGTTTTGTACACCTCACATAATATTGTATTATTTATTTACCACTTGTATAAGTTGTACGTAATATCGGGTTAATTATTTTATTTGTGTGGGACACATAGAGTGATTAATTATTTATTTATATTTTTTAATTGTTGGGAAAAACATCGTACCAACATTAAATAAGGGGGTCAATTGTCTTCTGTATCCATGGTTTTGGAACACATGGTTTTGTCCAACACCACAAGTTGTATTTGTGTAAGCTTGGTCTATAAAAGCAAGCACATGGTCATTAGTTGGGGGTTGACTATTTTATTGTTGGTAGATGGAGGTTTGTGAGAGGTTGTCATTATATTGAACTCTCTCCTATAAGTGTATATTGTGAAGCATGGTAGGTGATGTGTGGATTCATGTTTGGACACATGGAAGATGCATTGGAGGTACTTGATGGTTCAAACATATTCATGGAGACTCATGGCATGTATTGTAATATCTTTTGTTGATTAATACATATGAGTGTGGATGCTTTTAGAGGCTGGGTTTTTCCCTCTTGAGGGTTTTCCCAGGGTATATCTTGTGTTTGTCCATTGATCTTTGCATTATGGTTATTTGTTGTATCATATTTTCCGATTGGGTTATGTGGAATTAGTTTTATTAGACCTGCAAATTCCTAACACTGGGTCACCACTAGTGACCTAGCTAGGTAAAACTGGTGACCCTAGCATGTTTTAATTTGTGGATTCACATCTAGTTTGAGCCCCCAAAAGCTCCATTTTTGCTACAATTTGCATGATGATTTGACCTAGACATAGAGTGAACTATTCTTAGCTCATCTACCACCTCTAATCATGCATAATTAGCTCATATGATCTATACTTGTCACACCTATAACTCATACTAACTCTATTTGTTCAGTCTGTGATAAGTTATCATAAGATATCACTTCTCTTTGAGCCTAGTCTTCTCTCTAATCTATTGACTTAACTCTCTAATCAAGGGAGTTAACTCCTCAATCATCCCAACTCTTCATGTGCTCTTCCAAGCTATAAATATGCCCCCTCAAGTCTTAAGAGAAGAAAATCCATTGTTGGACCCAATTCTCAAGATTTTCTTTTCTCTCCAATTAGTATTCTTATGCTCGTGCATGACATATGTGGGTTTTATTTTAGTAGTTTATTGCTCAATCCTTCAAAGGCTTCATACAACATAGTTATGTTAGTGAATTCCCAAGACATGATCTTCAAAGCTTTCAAATGCTCTCCCCAATTTATAGCTTTCTCAAGCTCATTTTCTCTCTTCCCAATTTCTGCCAAGAGGAGGACCCCGTTGCTGTAAGAGGATGAAGAGGATGTCGAATCAAGGATTCCTAAAGGTGGTGCAGAGACTCATGCATATTTCACAATCTATCTTCTTTATTCTTTCTTAGATAATTAGATCACAATTTGCTCTTGGGAATATTAATCTTGTGTTGCAATTTCCTTATAGATTCATTTAAAATTTTATTAGATTAGTTTTAATGAATAATTTAAATTACTATTCTAGATTAAATTTCTTATTTTGCACTTTCAATTCTAGATTAGTCCAAAAATCTCTTCAAAAATACCAAAAACCATAGTGTAATTGCATTAGGTAAATTTCATACTAGTTTGCATCCATCTTTCAATTTCATAGTTAATTGGTTCATTATAAATTTCAATTCTAGAAAAGAACCAAAAAAATCCATTGCATACATACTAGTTGCACACATACATAAAACCCAAAAATACAAAAACATTAGAACTTAGCAAAGTCAAACCATCAATTTTAACACAACGTAGGATTCAACGAAACAAGCATTAACAAACTCCTTGATTTCATCATGAGGTCAACAAAGTCTAGAAAACTCACATAAAACCTTAGATAACACCACTATGACAAAAGTCAACCCTTGGTCAACTCAAGTCTATTCTCTCTATCCAAGCATTCGAATGTGCTCTAGAGGTGAGTGGGTGAGGGAAATCCTTGAGGAGATTGAAGAATTACATCCTAGGCCACAACTAGCACAACAAACACAAGAAGAACAAGATCATGTGCTTAGGTTGATTCAATATAGAGAACAACTAAAACAACATGTTCAAGTTGTAGAAGAAATGTTACAACAAACTAGGCTTATCAATGATTACAATAGACATACATCTAGACATTACAACATTAGAAGCCCAAACAAGAGATTGATAACCAGTGACCCTTCGAGTCATATTATTATCTCTGCCACAATAGTCATTTAACAACACACAACAAACTACAACAGGTCCCAAGACCAACCAAATGCTCTTCGCGATGTTCTATTCCTGAGAATAGAATTTACCTCGGGTCTTGCCCCCACTTGGATAGCTTCTACCATGAGAGAAAGAGTGACTTGGAGATTGCCCAAGGAAAGGAGAGGGTCCATATGCTTATGTCAAGGGTGATTGATCTATGCCCATGTGTTGGGTCATGTTTTAAAGAGTACATATTTTGGTGAACCCAACATGAAGATAAAAATCTTTTGGTTAAGATTTTTGTGCTTCCATTACATGATCCAAATTCATACACCATTTTCACAATTCTCTCACAATCATATTTGCATTCATTGCCATTTTCATTCTTGCTACACTCATCTTCTTATCTATCTTTCACTTCATTCGTTCCATTTATTCTGAGGTGTCCATGGCACCCTCAAACATGACATAACCTAAACTCAACCTACGGAGCCTTCTCTCTAGAGAACCTAAAACACCATCCTTCGACAGGTACATGCCTCCTAACCCAATGGCACCTATCTCAAATTGTTACAACTTTGAGGATTCAGACTATGAAAATGACATAAGAGAAACTAGGCATTCTTTAACATTCAATAACCCTACATGGGAACAAAACTCAACAATTCAACCTAGGGAATGAAGAGTGCAAGTGAGATCAGAGATCCATCAAATAGATCAGCCCTTATAAGAAACCAAAACACCCATCTAGACATGATAAGGTAAGATGCTTAGAGAGACATTTGCAAGAGGCCAAGGACACTCAAGAGGCCTTGTGTGACACTCAAGAGGCCTTGTGTGTCATTCTTAGAGAAGAACAACGAGAGCAAATGGAAAATATTCAAAGTGAAATTCTAAGAAATGATGAAACACAAAGAGGTGCTACACCTATTGACTTTGTCACAAAGCTAGTCCAAAGGATTATGACTCTCAAGGAAAAGTAATCTATTCAAGATAAAAGACTAAAGTCTCATGAAAACAATAGGGTAGAACAAGACTAGAGGGCATCTTAGAACCACCTACCTCAAATTCTATTCCTAGAATGGAAGCAATGAAGTCTTCCCGAATGGGAATCAAGTCATGAAAAATCTTCAGACAGTGTAGAATACTTAACCAAACCTAGCCACTATGCTAGGATATCAAAATCCATCTATGGGGTTAATACTTTAAACCCCACAATCTCAAAGTGCATTCCTAGGAACATATCTTGAGTACTTGAAAGAACCTCTAGACCATACTATAAGAAGCGTAATGCTACCATGACCTCTCCCATACCTACTTAAGTTTAAAGGAGAAGGAGATCTCAATTCGCACATTAAAGCATACACCACTGTTATAAGGGAACTTCTACCTTAGGATGGAGTCATTGTCAAGATTTTCCCAAAGATGTTAGAAGGAATTGCCTTGGATTGGTACTATCACCTTCTTGAGGCCTCCATCCACTCATTTTGAGTTAAGTATCATTGCTTTTATTTATTTAAATTAAGCATTTACTTCAATAACATTATCAATCCTAGCTAATTAATCCTAAGTGTATTTTTTTACTATTGTTTCAATTATTATCTACCCTATATTAGTTGGACAATGTTAAGTTATTTGTTTTCCTTTTTCCAAATCCAAAAGAAATGAATTACATTGATTAAAAAAAATTTGGTCATTCACCAGTACCGCCATGTACTCTAAAGTAGAAAATATATACAAGAATACAAAAAAAAATACTCGAAAAAGATGAAAATTCCCTACTTGGAACTTTTCCCTCTCATTTAGCACCTACTCTTAACCCCTTTGTTTCAATAAACACTACAATAACCTTTTTTATGATTATTTGACACTCAAATTGTTCCTAACCTCGTAACCCACTTCACAATCAACTTTTTAGACCATGAACACCTTATTTCTATTTCAAATCCCCATCATTTGATCTCCTTGAATACTACACTACCCATAGTTGCATCCCCAACATTCATTTAAACCATTTTTTTTCTAATTGTGAAACATGCTTTTTTCACTCCAATTTATATCTTTATCCTTTATGTGTGTCCAAATAGTAAAAATGGTCATGTAATTGTTTATATAAAAGACAAGGAAAATTGCATAAACAAACACAACCCACACATATAGCTAACAATATAGTAGGAGCCATAGTTTTGAGAAACTCTTATAACTTCAATACTATACCTCCCTGACTATACACACACTCACACACTCACATAGATACTAGAAACTAATCACATAGGCATTCTACACATTTTTTAAGCATCCAATCCAAATATTTCAAATCCTTTATGGGGCTTGATTGCAACTAAAATAATCTCAAAATTCTCCCTTTCTCAAGATAATTCCCCAAAGGTCCTTGCAACACATTTGTTAGTGTGGGTTTCTATTTCCTAGTTTGGATATCCATTTTCCTATATTCCTAGGTTTTTCCTACACCTTTTATTAATCTTGCTTAGGTTCATAAAGCATGTTTAATTAAGTGAGTGGGTTCTGAGGTGTCACTATCCTACAATGGATCACCCATTAGCTATCTTGGGAAGATACTTTGCTATCTTTAGACTGATAGATGGTTGCTTCCTATTGGTTGGTGTTGCCACCTCCACCCTCTCCCTTTTCTATATAAGCATGCTACCTAGCTTGTATTTTGTATATTTTACTTTTACATCCTCATAATGCTATTTTCTTCTAGAGCATTTGCACTAGTCTCATGGAGACTAACTTTGTTTTTTTTTATTTTGATCTTGTATCATTTTCTTTCATAGGTTAATATCTATTCGTTTGCACTAGTTTTCTGGGTTATTCATCTTTTTAGATTCTAACATGGTATCAGGGATTTTCTAGTGTCGAATAGATTGTAGTTTCCTTATTTGAGAATTTGGGGGGCTAATAAGCCTTTCTTGTAGGTTTCTTGGAAACCCAATATGCTCTTCTCTTGCATCTTTGAATGATCGGGAGAATAAAAAAAGTTTGACATAAATATTTTAACCTCATGGTTTTGCATATGTGTTTTGTGAGAACTAGCTAATTGCAGCATTTCTAGTTATGCTGACGATATTTTTGTCTTTTCCAATGCGTCTAGGAGGCTTGAGAAAGTCAAGGTTGGCTTTCATTTCATCCGATTTGGAGATCATTTGACACAATTGTGGAATGGGGGTTTTAAGCTCAGTTCTAGAAGACAACATCTATTTGGAGATAAATTTTGACATATTACATGCCCAGTTTCAATGTCAGGAGTCAGAAAGGCAAAAAAAATGTTGGAAGGCCATTGTGGCTCCCCAACACGCAGATCGAAGAGTATTTTTCTCTACAAGATTTTTTTAAAAAAATTCTTGCATAAAAATACTTTCTTCATGGGTTTTTTATTGTAAAATAAATTTTAAAAAATTAAAACTTAAAAATTAGGTACCAGAGGGTATCTGCACAGTGCGTGCACAAGCCTCGTACCTGGTCTACGGGTTATTTTAAGGACAACTCATCTAAGAGACCACAACCTCTTTAAGAGGCATACAAATCTTAAGAGAGGTCGTAGACTCCCTTCTTTGGCCATTCTCGCACTTGTACATGGGGAGTGGGGTGAGGCTTCAGCCCCCACTCTTGCCTTTATTTTTTTAAAATCCTACCTCATTCTTGTTGTTCAGCCCTTAGGCCTACAATTTGTTTCACTATGCCTATTTTAGTGCTCTGTGTGCCTCAGTCTTCATGCCAGGAATTTTGCCCTTTGCATTTTGTTTTTTTGCAAAATTTTGCTATTCTTGAAGATAATTTGGTAGAGGTTTTTTTAACACTTGGAAAAGGCCCATGAAGTTTACTATTTGGATATTCCGCTAAGTTTGGCAGAAATTTTGCCAACTTTGGTAGTAAAATTGTTACCCCCTCATGGATGGAGTTTTATTTTTTGAAGAAAAACTTCTGAAGGCTATAACATGGGCCTTCAACCTCCTTTTTTCAAGTATTTTTTTACTTGGGCTATTTTTTCATGCTCTATGCATTGGGGCAAATGATTCTTGGTTTTGGTGCATGAATTTTCTTGAAATTGTAGATTCTCATAGGTGACACTGCACAGTTCCCATTTTTTGAAACTTCAAAGAATCACAACTTTTGCATACGACCTCGGATTGAGGTATTTTTTAAAAGTGGATGATTTTTTGGGTAGATCAAAGTGGTGTTTTTAGTTTCACGTAGTTTTGTTCCAGTATTGTACTTTCAACATACACCTAATTTGTGAGGATTTTGTAATGCATTGAGATCAAGACCATTGAGTATTTCTTGCTAGTGGTAGTTTTAAACGCACTAATTATAAAGTTCCAAATCATCTTTTCTTGGGGGTTCTTTGATTGAGTGAAAATGAGGGGTTATCTTGTGTGTGTTTCTCTTCTATTCAACAGTTCTTTTCTACATTTTCTTCATCGTGGATCAAACAATAGTACCCATCATAACTCCCTACAACCACTTTGAGTGGAAATCATATATGAAAATCTACTTAAGGAAAGTTAGATTACATATGATAACAATGGGACTTGAAACTGAACCTAATAAAGATGAAGATAAGCCTAAGTGGTTTAACAAATGTGATGAGGCCTATGGAACATTGTGTTTGTTTGTTTCTCCTAATTTGCTCTTTTACATGAGTCTTTGAGTTCACCAAATAAAATCTAGACAAAGATAGAAACACTATTTGGCACACAAGATTCAATGAGGGGTCATATGTTGGAAAATGAACTAATTAGTTTAAGTCCAGGCAACTTCAACACAATTCAAAATTTTTTCACAAAATTGAAATCACTAAGGGTGCAATTAAAATAATGTGGAATTGAAAAGAAAGATGAACAACTAATTCTTAGTATTCTCTCTAATCTAACTTCAAAATATTCTGTATTTGTTTCTACCTTCTATGCTACTAAGAGTGCACTTGGGACTAAGTTCACCATGCCATCTTTAGATGATTTTTCTATCTCTCTCACATAGGAGTAGCATAATCTAGTCCAGATGGGCACTCTCAAATCTTCTAAGTCAAATCCCCTGGCTGCTAACCAAGGCACAAAAGAATAGAAAGGACAAAGTAGTAACAATAAGGATAAGAAACATAAGAATGGCAAGGAGAAGAAGGATCAGAAACTAGTTGCTTCAGAAGCAACTAATGAGACCCAATCTTCTAACGATGACAAGACCAAGAAAGAGAAGACCCAATATGCCTATTGTAAAAGACCTAGTCATGATGAACATAAATGTTTGAAGAAATAAATTGATCACTTGACACACATTCTTGAGAAGAATAATAGTAGTGTTCCTGAATCTATAAAACAAAATTATAACGATGGGTCTAACAAGGCAAAGAATAACAGCAAGGGGAAAGGAAAGGACAAGGCCCTTGTAGTAGTTGCTTCACAACCATCCACTTGGGTTCTTGATTTGAGTTCTTCACACCACATGGCTTCATCTAAGGAAGGACTTGCATCTTTGGATCTATATACTATGCCTTCTATTTTGATGGGTGATGAGACTCCTGTTGATGTGTGTGGGAGAGGGTCTGTTGATGTGGGGGATGAAACATTCCATGATGTTCTTTGTGTTCCCTCATTATCAACTAATCTAATGTCAGTATATATGATCACTCACATAGGTTCAGGCAAGAAGGTTGAGTTCAACCCTGATTCAGTGGAGATTCGTGAGTTGTACAATGGTTCTATAGTTGTAGTGGGGAAAGAAGATCATTAGTCTTAGCTATATTTATTTTCTCACTTTGTTCCTAATCCTCCTTCATCTATTTTGATCACTCATTGAGATGATGTGAGTAGATTATGGTAGGAGCAGTTTGGCCATCTTAACATCCACTACTTGCAGTAGCTCAACCAATAGAGCATGGTCACAGGATTCCCTTCACTTTAGTTTTTAGGTGGTGTTTACCAAGGTTACATTCTTGGTAAGCATCCTAAACAAAAATTTGACAAAGGTAAGACATGGAGAGCTTCACAGATACTAGAGTTAGTTCAAGTGATTTGGCTAGATCATTTCCTCGTCCATCCTTCAGCAAAGCCAAATATGTTCTAATCTTCATTGATGAATTTTATCTCTATACTTGGGTGTATATTATCAAACAAAAGTTTGAGATATTTGATCACTTTCAGGACTTCAAGACTTTTGTACAGAAGCAATCTAGGAAATCCATCAATGTTTTGCACATTAGCAATGGTGGTGAATATGTCAACCATCTTTTTGTGTGATTTTCCACTTCAGAGGGGATTGATTTGTAGCATTTTGTTCAATACACTCCTTAGTAGAATGATGTTGTAGAATGGAAGAATAGGTCCTTTAAGGAAATGGTGAACTGCATGATACACTCTAGATCTCTTACACCACAGTTTTGGGAAGAGGCCATTAAATACGCTTGTTAAATCCAAAACCATGTTCCTCACTGAGCCTTGAAGGGAGTTACTCCTTTTTAAGCTTGGAGTGGTTAGAAACCATCAATTAAGCACTTTCAAATTTTTGGTTCTCTTGCATGGACCCACATTCCTGCAAAGAAACATAAGGCCTTGGATCCGTAGAGAAAACCTTGCATATATGTAGGCTACCTTGATGGTGTGAAGGGTTATTGGTTTCTCCACCCTACTACACATGAGATGTTCATTGAGATGAGTGTTTAGTTTGAGTAGGGCTCTTCAATCTCAACTCCTATCACTTCTCCACCTCCTTCTACTTTGACATTGGAGTCACTTGGGCTACATGACAGATCTTCTAATGAGTCAGATTCACCTAAACAGATTTTTGATGATGAGGAGTCTTCTACCTCCACCTCTGATGTTGAGAGAGATTCAAAGGATTCACCTCCTTCCTCTCCTAGTCATCATTTAGAGGGTGATGATTCTTCTCCACATTCTCTGACTTCTAGTCCACTTTGGGCTAGACAAACCTTGCAGTTTACATGCGATTGGGTTGGGGATCCATCAGACATTAGGTGGAGTCATTCCCAATTCTAGAATGGTCCACATGTCTTCATTGCTATTGCCTCTAATCCATAGTCCTTTTGAGAGGCTTTTGGTATTCCTGAGTGGGATACAACTATGTAGGAGTATAGTTCCTTGATGAGGAACCACACTTGGGATTTAGTCCCTCTTCCTAAGGGAAGAAAACTTGTTCAATATAAGTGAAACTATCAAACAAAGTTTGTAGCAAATGAGTCGGTTGATAAGCATAAGGTTTACTTTGTCACCAAAGGATTCTCCCAAGTTCCTGGGATTGACTACCCTGAGACTTTTGTGCCAGTTGCTAGAATGAACTCCATCTGACTTATTCTTGCTATTTTTGTAGCTAAACATAGGGAAGTGTACCTAATGGATGTGAAGAGTGCTTTTCATCACAGTGACCTTCAGGAAGAGATCTACATGGAGTAGCCATAGGGGTTTGTTTATGATTCTTCACTTGTATTATACCTTTTAAAGTCTCTTTATGGTCTCAAGCAAGCTCCTCGGGTCTGGTATACCAAGATGGACTACTTCTAACAATTGGGTTCACTCGATGCCATTATGATCCCAATGTCTACATTTTGCAGCAGGATGATTCACTTCTATTTTTGGTTTTGTATGTTGATGACTTGCTAATCATAGGGAGTTCTTCATCTGCTATTGGGATAGTCAAAACTATCCTTTATGATAGGCTTTTGATGACTAACTTAGGCTTGTTGCATTACTTTCTCGAGATTGAGATCTTCCAGTCCACTTCTAGGATCACCACCACACAATCCAAGTATGCTCTATATTTTCTTTCATGGTTTCATATGGCTAACTGTAAGCCTACTCCAACTCCCTTCCTTTCTAGAGTCAAACTTGAGGCTCAATGTTCTTCACCTTTTGTTGATGGAAATTTATACTAATAGCTTGTTGGGAGTCTCATTTATATGACTTATATGAGACTTGACATTTCATATGCTATAGGTGTGGTTTCTTGATTCATGTAGGAGCCCCATGAGTTGCACTAGAAAGAAGCCAAGCAAATACTTCACTACGTAGCAACCATTGATCTTGACTTGGTGGGATACACATATTCATATTGGGCAGGCGATTCTCAAGATTGCAAGTCTACTTCAGGTTACAACTTCTCACTTGGTTCAGGTCCTATTTTTTGGTCTAGCAAGAAGCAGTCTGCTATTTCTCTATCTTCTAGTGAGACTAAGTATCAGGGGTTGTGAATGCTACCACTAAGGCCATTTGGATTCAAAATTTTCTCACTGAGTTTGGTATTTAGATCAAACAACCATCAGTCATAGTTTGTGACAACCAAAGTGCCATTCAGATCTCAAGGAATATGATCCATCATCAATGGACCAAACACATTGAGGTCAACATGCACTACATCTAGTAGCTCATACATGGCCATGCCATCGACCTTTGCTACTATCCAACTTCTGAGTAGGTTTCTAATAGCTTCACCAAACACTTCACTAAGAGAAAGTTCCTTCATTTGTGAGCTTTGATGGGGGTGCGGGAGGCTTCATCCTTTCATTAGGAGTCTTGACTCTCTCTACTCTTGTAGGGGGCTTCATCCTTTCATTAGGAGTCCTGACTCTCTCTACTCTTGAGGGGTCTCTTCTCTCTCTATTTGGGGGGGTATTCTTTCTCTTCTGGGGGGCTTCTCCTTGAGGAAGATTTTTATGTACATGGGTACCTCATCAGGTTTGATTTGTTGAGATCCATCTTTTTACCCACCTAAGTTGTGCTTAAGGGGTTGTTAGTGTAGGTTTTTATTTCTAGTTGAGATATTTATTTTCCTATATTCCTAGGGTTTTTCCTACACCTTTTATTAATCTTGCTTAGATTTATAAAGCATGTTTAATTAAGTGAGTGGGTTATGAGGTGTCACCATCCTACAAGGGAGCACCCATTAGCTATTTTGGGAGGATACTTCGCTATGTTTAGACTGATAGACAGTTGCTTCCTATTAATTGGTGCTCCCAATTCCACCCTCTCCCTTTTCTATATAAACATTCTACTATTAAGTGTGGAAAAAGGATGAGTGATGGTAAGTATACAAACTAGATCAAAACCCTCTTCCACAATAACATTCAAGGACAAGATTGAGCTAAATCACAACCAAGAAGAAGGTGGAATTAGCTATAGATCTTGTGCTCCTATTTGCTATGGAAAGATGTGTTTTAACCAAGCCTTTTATGAAACCCTAGGTTAAGTATGAGTAAAACCCTAGTTATGAGATAATTAGCTTGTAGTTTAGAAAAACAAAAACAAAGACAGAACCTATGTCACAGATGCTGGAAAGTTAGAGGATGAATTTGGTACCCGCCCAAGTCTAGAAGTGAGAATTTGCTAGAGGTCAGGACTGAGAAGATGTTGTCATTAATGCTTAGAAGTCAAATCTAGAGCTTGAAAATCTATGATACTAGTGTGGCAACTGCCCAAGTCTTTTCAAAAGAGTATTCTAGAACTCCTACCAGATGCCAAAACCTTGATTCCTACACAACCTTCTTGTAACTTTACTTTCCCTGAAACCTGTCCCTGTAACCTACACACAAGACATGACAAGAGAGGGGTTTGGGGGTTGTCATGTTTAGGGATTTTCCTCAGTCAAAACTTGGGATAGCATTCAAGCTTCCCAACACCTTTGTTAAAGAGAGCATGCCCTTGTAGGGCAGAGGCTAAAGATAATCTAAATGATGAAATGATTCAAATAATGATGATGCCACCTCAGAGGTGAAGTCTTTAGGAGGATGGAGATTCTTCAACTAATAAGGAGATGGATGATGATTCTAAATATGCAACAAACACACACAATACAAATACAAATTTGCAACAATAACATAATGAATGCCTTGAATGTTGTTTGCTCCAATATCATATGTTCACAATATCCATCTAGATTCATAATGAATTCAAAAACATACTTATATATGTTTTCCTGCTAACATTCGTGGAATTAAATCACAAAAGTTGACAAAGAGGAACATTTTTAAAGGTCCTATGCCAACATGACATTAATTGGCCCTAACCAATCAGGGGGGATTTAGGCAGTTGGTGCCCCAGTCTAGGACCCCCTTTTTAGTCTAGGGTGAGATTTAGGAAGGGGCCCAAGGTCCCAAATTTGCATTAGTTCTGGGTAATCTCTTCAGCACAATCAATTATAATGCATAAGGTCATTACGGGGACCTAGGAGCTAAACTAGGAGGTAAAAAGGCATGTGTCCACTTTTTACTCCATAACATTTAGCCCCCACTTTATTGTGTGTATGATCTAATGATCCATACATGCATTAAAGTATGGTCAAAGCACATCAAACACATCAAACACAAGAGCGAAGACACACCCTAAGTTTGAAGGACTATTTCTAGCCCCCAGACTTAGGGAAACATAAGAAAACACTTATCAGTCATATAAGACACAATGAAGATAGTAAGGAAGCATGCAAAACATAGAGAAGATAGTGAAGCACACAATACATGGAGAAGACATGAATACAATCATGCAATACACAAAGTATACATGAAGAGAAGACACAATTAAGCAATTGCATATATATATCATTCTAACTAGGAACATAAAACACACACTGTGGAGGGAGCTCATCGCTATGCACCTTTAGACCATGAAAACACACAAAACACACAGTGTGGAGGGAGATCATTGCTATGCACCTTTAGACCACACAAAAACATGCAAGACACTCAAGGAAGACACATAAAACACATGGAAAACACACATAATACATGAGAACCTAGAGTATGTCATAGACACACTATACGTCTTATACACATCAAACACAAGCAATAGAGAGGAGCTCATCGTACATTCCACTATCGAAGACATGACAAACACACTTGAAAGTTAAGCTATGCTACCACAACCACCAAAGACATGCTTAAGTGTGAATGAATCAAGTTCTAGGCCCACCTCGCGATGAGGACTTTGTTTAAAAGGATGTGCAACTAGCTCAAGAGTTACACCATCTTGCCTTCATCAAAAGGGTTTTCAAAATGCAACCCCACCTGCATCATAGTGATACCTTATAGTGAAAAGGAAGCATGCACTCAAAGTATACAACCACACCCACATCATGGAGATGCCTTACAGTGAAAAGGGGGTATAGGTAACAAGATAAAATACATAACCCCACTTGCATCACGGAGACACCTTCCGATGAAAAGGAAGTGTACCCAAACATGCTTTGTCAATGTAAAAAGTAATGAAGTAGTTACCATGATTTATGCCCCCACCTTAAAATGGTTGATCCCACTTGCCAGTATCAAGCACATTTAAGGTAAAGTGAAAACACACAAGGGAACAAGAGCTTTTGCAAAGCCCATGCCCCATAGTGACATGTGCTAGCAATCACCGAATGCTCCCACAAACACATTGATATCATTTCCTAACATAATTAACAATATATACGCTTTGGTTAGGAAACCTATGCTAAGATAACAACCAAATCAATTCATGAAAGTTATACAAAAATCATATCACATAAGAGACTGAGGCTACACTTGTAGGTTCAGAATTGAGTATAGTCATGAGGTTATACTTTAGGTATCTTAGAACCAAGTGTAGCAACAAGGTGAGATACAAAATAATCCAAAGTGCATAGAAGTAGATTTAGAGTATTGTAATGGTTTGTTACAACAAAGTTCACAATACGAATCATAACACAGAGTGATTCTACAAGTTAAGCATTAGTAATATCTATCAACCCCATCTTCATATATGGACTAGGTTCAATTTTTTTCCTTCTTGTTGTAGGGACACACAATCCTTATTAGTATTTATTTGTTTTCATCATTCCCTGACTAATACATTCACTGAAGAATGGAAGTAGTAAAAATGAGCTGAGAATACGAAAGTGACTTGGGTTTACAACATGGGAAGATGCCCCCAAGACATCCTCCACAACGTTATGCTCCCAAGGCACAATACACAATAATAAGATAAGAATAGAAGAATAGAAGAATATAGAAATAAATAGAAGAATGGTCACAACAAAGGCGGTCTCCTTGTATCCTTGACCTTAGAAGAGTATCAAGGGTCATCCAAAGAGACCTAAACAACATTTAATACAACACAAGGGAACACAACACAACACAACACATATAAATATATCTATTCTAAGAAGAGGCCAAACTTGCAAGCATCTTAGAGAGGTGCTCCATTAAATGTGGTAAGTTGTGTGAAGAACTCATGTACTTGATCGATGCGTATTTCTAGAATGGCCATGCGGTGCATGTCTCTCCAGACCTTGTATGTTTGAAATCTCTTGTTTCTTACAAGGAGGGGAATCATTTCCTTTTCCCATTGATGATTCATGTCTTGTTCTTTTCCTTTCTTTTCCTTTCTTATTCTATGTTGATTTATGAATGAGCCTTTCACGATGTAATTGGATGCTTCTCATTGTTACCACTTTCTCTTGCTTCAAGTGATTACATATACGTTGTTCCAATTTCATATCTTGTGCATCTTGGTTATCTCCTAATCCATAAAGGGATAACAGAGGAGGAACCTCAGCATAAATACCTTTTCCTTATGGGTGAGGTAAATCTCCATTTGTCATCTTATCCACTTCTAGCATAACAACTATGCCATTTTAGTCAAGATAGTCATCTTCAATCTCAATGGTAGTCTGTTCCACCATATTATTGTTGCTATGTTTAGGAAAAGGATCAGTCAAGATTTGAAGATTTTGATTCAGAGGAGGTACCAACTTATTTTCATTTTCATTCACACCAGTAACTTGTATCATATTGGAATCGATGAGGTCTTGAATTTCATGTTTAAGATGCATACATCTTTCTATATCATGTCTTGACGAGTGGTGATAGTGATAATAAGCATTAGCATTAAATGAAGGTCATTGTGGCTTACTACTATCGAAAGGGTGAGCAGGAGGAAACTTCAAAACATTATTATTCATTGCTTGAGTCATTATTGAATGAAGAGAATCTGATAATGGGGTAAATTATCTCTATTCCTATCTAAATTGAAATGGTGTCCAATTAGGCTTTGGAATAGTGGACACTTGTGATTGAAAATTGTTTGAATGTTGTCCATTAATCTCAATGAAATTCCCATTGTTCTTCTTGAATGAATTTTGAGATGATCCAATGATGGATTGTGGCTTACTACTATCAAAAGGGTGAGCAGGAGGAAACTTCAAAACATTATTATTCATTGCTTGAGTCATTATTGAATGAAGAGAATCTGATAATGGGGTAAATTATCTCTATTCCTATCTAAATTGAAATGGTGTCCAATTAGGCTTTGGAATAGTGGACACTTGTGATTGAAAATTGTTTGAATGTTGTCCATTAATCTCAATGAAATTCCCATTGTTCTTCTTGAATGAATTTTGAGATGATCCAATGATGGATTGACCAACAGGAGCTGATGAGGTATGATTCTCATACTGACTAGCTGAAAGTTGGTAATCTCAGAGAGCTATGCATAGATGTTGGAAAGAACTATACTTCATCAACAATATCTTGTCGTGTATGTTTGGTTGTAGATTCATAATGAATACCTTTTGAATATCCTCATTTTTAATCAAATATTGTATTTGTGAAATGAGAGATTGATATTGACTAATGAATTTTGTTAATTTCTCTTTCAGACCTTGTTTACAATGGGCCAAATCAATCAATGAGAAAGAAGGTCCAATGTTAAGTTGAAAATGTTGTAAGAATAGATCAACTAGATACAAGAAGGATTGTATAGAATTAGGAGGTAGAGAGCAAAACCATTCAAAAGTAATATATTTGTGATATCGAGGAAATGTTTTTTCTAACAATGCCTAATCAAGGAAGAAATCACCACAAATTATTGTGAATGTTGCCACATGAGTATTAGGATCACCTTTATCACCATACTTTTCAAAGTGATGAGTCTCAAATTTATCAGGCATTGGAGTTCTTAGAATTGCATAGGATAATAGACTATGAGTATGATATGTTAGTAAAGTAGGTTGAGAAGAAGCATTAGTCAAGTTTGTCACTTTTTGTTGTAAAGAAGACATACTCTACAAAAGTTGTTTTAATAGAGCTTCATTAGGTGAAGACATGGTTTGTGGATTTGAGATAGGTGCATTAAATTATGCAGTCATGAAATTGAGAGGTAGTTGGTAATAAATGGAGGTGATGGGTGGTTGAACATAAGTAGAGGTAATGGGTGGTTGAGAATAACTATGCATTGGTATGGATACATGAGATAAATAGTTTTGATAATTAAATCCAAAAGCATTGTAATTATTTATAGTAGATGTTCCCATGGTAGTGGTAGCATTACTAAAATCATGTGGATTGGTGGTAAGAATTGATGATGTAAAAGTGGATATTTCAGTAGTTAGTATGGGTGCCAAGACTAGTGAAGTTATAAATGCCCGTGTTTACACATTTTCAATGACATTCGTGTGGCTAGTTGTTGGCATAATGTTATGTTCCACTATGTGAAATAATCCATAGAGCATGTCAACACCTTCTTGTCCTTCTTGTAATAATCCTCTTATACCCTCAACAATAGGTACCATTTCTTGAGCTAGATGTGTACGTTCTACATTTTGTTGGAAATCACCTAGTTGTTTGTCAAGTTTCTTAATTTGTTCATCAGGAACATGTGAAACCACATCAATCACATCCTCAACATCATGAAAGGTTTGTTCTTCCATTGTATTAGTGCTTATGATATCTTGCAAAGATGTTGATTCACCCTTTGTAAAGTAGTTGTGCAATGGGTTTTCTGTTGTTTGCATATCATCTCCATTGAAAGCACTAGAACCCATTAGTCTACAACTTCTCCTTACAAAAATGTTTCTATTAGGGTAGTATGTTATGCAACTCATGCAAAGTCCTATAACACTCAATGCACAAACCAATAGAATAATCAAAAGTATTAAGGCAATTATGCTTATTGAAATACAGAATGTATAATTACAAACATTAAAATTTTGAATGCAAGGATGTTAAATAATGCAACACTACAATTTAAAATCAGATTTGAATGAATGTTTGTGATATTAGAAAAATCTGTAACAAGATTTTGACTACAAACCCTAGCTTTGCAAATGACTAAGTTATAGAAAAAATGCAAGTTTTCTACAAAACCCTAGCAAATGAGATCTTCAAATGCAAGATGTGATATCATGAAATGATTAATTGTTGTGATATAGTTCAGATCTGATGTAGGAATCCCAAAGTCAAATCTTTTCAATGATATGTAATGAAAATAATGCAAAACTATGCTTTTATGCGAGCCTCGAATACTTATTTTTTCACTTTTTTCAAATTCATGCAAGATTTTTCAATCAAGAATAATGAATTAATGCAAGATCTAATTTCAAAACTCAGCAAGATGCAAATGCTCGATGCTACAAGTTTGCCAAAATGTTAAGGGTGGAAAAGGATGAGTGATGGAAAGTATACAAACTAGATCAATACCCTCTTCCACAATAACATTCAAGGACAAAATTGAGCTAAATCACAACCAAGAAGGTGGACTCAACTATAGATATTGTGCTCCTATTTTCTATGGAAATATATGTTTTAACCAAGCCTTTTATCAAACCCTAGGTTAAGTATGAGTAAAACCCTAGTTATGAGATAATTATCTTGTAATAGACAAACAACAACATAGTCCTAGAGTTTGAAAGTGCAAAGATGATTAGGGAGATATTAGAACATGTGTTATGGAAGCTTGAAAGTTAGAGGACAAATTTGGTAATCGCACAAGTCTAGAAGTGAGAATCTGTCAGAGGTTAGGATTCGGAAGATGTTGTAATTGATGCTCAGAAGCCAGATCCAGAGCCTAAAAACCTAGAGGACTAGGGTGGCAATGGCCCAAGTCTTTTTGGAGGAATATTATGGAAGTTCTACCAGATCTTGAAACATTGATTCCTACATAGCCTTCTTGCAACTTCACTTTCCCTAACACCTGTACCTGTAACATGCACACAAGATGACAAGAGAGGGGTTTGACAGTTGTGGTGTTTAGGGATTTGCCTCAGTCAAACCCTAGGATAGAATTCAAGCTTCCCAACACCATTGTTAGAGAGAGCATGCCCTTGTAGGGCAGAGGCTAAAGATAATCTAAATGATAAAATGATTCAAATAATGATGATGTCACATCAGAGGTGAAGTCTTTAGGAGGATGGAGATTTTTTAACTCATAAGGAGATGGATGATGATTCCAAATCTGTAACAAACACACACAATACAAACACAAATCTACAACAATAATGCAATGAATGCCTTGAATTCTCTTTGCTCCAATATCATAAGTTTGCAATATCTATCTAGGTTCATAATGAATTTAAAAACACACTTATATATGCTTTCTTGCTAACATTCATGGAATTAAATCACAAAATCTAACAAAAAGGAACATTTTTAAAGGTCCTATGCCAACATGACATTAATTGGCCCCAACCAATTAGGGGGGGACTTGGGCAGTTGGTGCCCAAGCCTAGAACCCCCTTTTAGTCCAGGGTGAGATTTAGGAAGGGGCCCAAGTCCTAAATTTTTACTGGTTCTAGGAAATCTCTTCAAGATGATCAATTATAATGCATAATGTCATTACGGGGACCTAGGAGCTAAACTAGGAGGTAAAAAGGCATGTGTCCACTTTTTACTCCATAACAGCTACCTAGCTTGTATTTTGCATCTTTTGCTTTTGTATCCTCATAATTCTATTTTGCTTCTGGAGCATTTGCATTACTCTCATGGAGACTAACTTTGTGTTGTTATTTTGATATTGTATCGTTTGTTTTCACATCTTAATATCTATTTATTTGCACTAGTTTTCTAGGTTATTCATCTTTTCAGATTCTAACAACCTTCCTATCTAGTTATCAAAGATATATTGTAGGTGGTAAAGAGTGTAAAATTGCATACAACCAACTCATAATTGAAGTCCACCATTGTGGTCATACAACCACCACCACACCAAAAGGGATAGAACCATGTGCAATCACATGCATACTAAAATTCTATGGACATCCCAGTTCAAATTTTGTAGGTCCACTTCCAATACATCCAATTTTAAGCTAATCTAATCTACAATTAAAAGGTTGAGATCAAAACAATCAACAAATCTTTATCAACCATCAAAATTAGTCAAAGATAGGTCATAGAGTGTAGAGTTACAAATAACACTACCATGCAAAATAAGACACTACCACATGTATTTAGATCTTGTTTTGAACATAAGGCAAGTAGAAGATCCAAAGAACAAATAAAATTTAGATTCAACATCATACACAAATTATGGCAAGCAAACAAACACCCTCTAGAAAATGAGTGAACTTTTTAAACCATATTTTCTCATTTCAATTTTATGAACAACCTTTAAAGAGGAACTCTTTCTCCCTTTATAAATTAAAATCTTAAAAATGAAACATATTAAAAAGAGATTAAACTTATTATTTTCCTTTTATTTACCATGGGGAGACTGAACCCCATACATACATACACACAAATTTTATACTAGCATTCCTATATTTAAAAAATATATCTGAAGTACACCAAGAGATAGCCTTCTCAAGGCACCTATTTCCTCCTGTGTAGTAAATTGATTTAAAAAATAGGCACCTCAAGAAGGATATCTCTCAGCGTACTTTAGATATATTTTTTAAATATAGGTATGCTAGTAGCATCCGCAGCAGCAAGCCTAATTATAACTATATTATACAATTATAATATAGATTAAATATTTTTTTATATAATTATATAAATTAGATTAAATATATTATTATAATATATTATATAATAATTTATAATTATTATATAATTAATTATTGTAATTATAATATATGATAATTAAAAATATATTTTATATTATACTATAATTAAGGTTATAATTATGATTAGAAATAGGGTTCGGATCATGGTTTGAATTAGGGTTAGGGTCAAAATTTGGATTTAGGGAACATGGTTAGAATTAGGGTTATGCTAAAAATTAGGGTTATGCTTTGGTCTACTCCATTTCTCTACTCTACTCTACTCTGTTGAGTTTGTTCTACTTTTCTCTGCTCTACTTTGTTTTCTTCACTCTACTTTGCTCTACTATGCTCTAATTTATTTAATTTTCTCTACTTTTCTCTACTCTATTCTACTCTACTCTATTTAGTTTTCTCTACTTTACTCTACTTTACTCTATTCTACTCTACTTTGCTCTATTCTACTCTACTCTACTCTTCTTTGTTCTTCTCTACTCTACTATGCTCTACTGTCCTTTGCTCTTCTCTGCTCTACTCTGCTTTGGAAAACATAACTACTTGCATCTAATACTTTACCTGCTACCAACTATTGAAAAGAGATCAAATAACTTCCTCACTTAAGGTATAAATTATTTAGATAGAGTAACATATAGCCAAATTATGTATTGTTAGGGATATAATTAGGGTTAGGGTTACAGTTACATTTAGAGATAGGGTCTACAAATAGGGTTTAGGTTAGGAGCAGGATTAGAATTAGGATTATGCTTAAAATTAGGGTTATACTTTGGTCTACTTTGTTTTCTCTTCTCTACTTTGCTTTATTTTCTTTGCCCTTCTCTACTCTACTCTATTGAGTTTGTTCTACTTTACTCTGATCTACTTTGTTTTCTCTGCTCTACTTTTCTCTACTATGCTCTGCTTTATTCAAGTTGCTCTACTTTTCTCTTCTCTATTCTACTCTACTCTATTTAGTTTTCTTTACTCTGCTTTACTCTACTCTGTTCTACTTTGCTTTGCTCTATTATGCTCTACCCTACTCTTCTCTATTCTTCTCTACTCTTCTTTGCTCAACTCTCCTCTGTTCTCTTCTGTTCTACTCTACTTTGTTCTATTATACTCTACTCTGTTCTACTCTGGTATGCTCTACTCCATTCTATTCTAATATTGTCATGCCTGCATTTCCCATGCGGTCATGACACATAAACACACGTGTCATGTCCACATTTGCCATGTGGTCATCACACGAACTATGAAAAACTTTTCTACCTATCCCTAGGAACCCCCTCACATGCCTTCGTGTGCTCGGTGGTAATATGCATAAGCATATACATGTCAACGTAACCGTGATGGTGAAGGCTGTCTAGGGGGTATGTGACACGAAGTGTGTCACTTCTAGGGTTAGACTGATTCCAATCTGTACCCTAAGTTACCTAGGTGAAGATGATTCGCCAGCATCGAACCCTAACCTAACTTAGATCGAAAAGTGATTAAGCAATATGGTAAGATGGTGCATGATTGAAGTGGAATGGTGGATTAAAAATAAATTAAAAAATGCATAAAATAAACCCTAGGAATCTAGCAAAATTTTGGCAGCATAACGTGTTTTCGATAAACGCAAAATAAAATTTAAAATAAATCACCCATAAGGAATTAAATAAAATTATAAAGAATAAAATTAATTTCAAACTTAAGAACAAATTTCAAGACGATTTAAAAATAAGATAAAGTATATATTCTGCCAAGGTCAAATAAGTCAAACTGGCATAAAGGAATAAATTTTTGAAAATAAAATAAAATAATAATAATAAATGATGAGACGCCAAATAATTTCCAAGGAGAAAATCGAGCCCATTATTAAATACAATTTTGACAATTATATTTAATAACTAACTCAAAAAAATTAAAAGAGGGAGGAGGAGAGTTTAAATAACTCTTCCCATAAAATAATAATAAAAAAATCAAAAATTCAACAAGATCGAAAGAAAAATCCCGCTAAGGTAAAATAAACTCAAGGGAAAAATTCTCCCTAGTAAACATAAAATAACTTTCCCCAAAAATTTAAATTCAAATCACGAGACCAAAGTTCAAATAGCAAAAGATAACCCGTTCAAGATTAGAATTCATTTAAGAGATTTCAAAAGATAGATTAAAACATTAAAAAGAAAATGGAGGTATAAAATAAAGAATAAAATAAAAAAGACCTTGCAAATAACTCCTCACAATAAAATATCCTCTCAAAGAAAACTCATTTGCTTCCTAAAAATAAAAATAACCCTAATCACATTTTATAATTGTAATCTAAAACAAGTTGCCCTAAATCCTATTTTCTATTATTTTTCCTCTTACTAGTTTTGCCCTAAATTCATTTCTTCTCTCTTTGTTTTCTTTGTTTGCTCTCAATAATGCTGTAGGTTAGGGTTTTGGAATACAAGTGGAAGCCATGAATGGTTCTTCCTTTAACTCACACGGAGGTGAGCACAGTGGGTTTAAAATGTATACATTTATTTATTTATTATATATTTGTCATGACAGGGAGAGGGGTGTGTGGTGTGTGTGTGTATATATATCATTACATATAAAATGTGGAACAAAAATGGTAGATGCTGCAGGGTAAAGGTTTATATGTAGGGTTGAATGACAAAGTAGGCCGAGCGGCAGCCAAAATGGGCGGAGCGGAGGAGAGTGCCGCTATCGGTACTGAGCAGGCCGGAGAGGAGAGGGTCGAAGGGGGGTTCGAGGGCCGTAGTGGCGGTGTTGAGAGGGAGTGCTGTCAGAAGTTTTGGAGTGTCGGTGGTAAAGGGTTTGGGATACGTCGTGGGGCTGATGTAGCCTTAGTCTAGGGTTTGGGAGTGGTGCCTCCACCCACACCCCCATTTTTTTGATAATAGGGGACTGTGGGCACTGCCCACAGTCCCTCCTTTATTATATATTTTTTTGTTCAAACTTAAAAACCTTCAAATAGCAGTCCACCCATTTCATAGTTATAAATTATGTTTACTATTTGCTCTCTATTTTTTCTTTTTATTAAAACAGCAGTTTAAAAAAACTGTATAACTCAGGGTTAGTATATATTTTAATACATATGTATATATATGCATATGTATATGTATATATATATATATATATTTATATATATTAAAATATATCCTAACCCCGAGTTATACATTTATATATATATATTTATTTATATATATATACTCAGTTCTAATTTTGACAGTAGCTAAAAATTTATAACTGTAAAATTACATTTCTCAACTAAGGCTTATTTTTATATGTATATATTATATGCACACACACACACACACACATATATATATATGTATATTTTCATATATATATAAATGTATGTATAATATATATATACCTCAAAATCTATTTCTGTATTTTCTATAGATCACAACCTAAGCACAAACAAAACAGTAAGCTAGATATATATGTGTATATACTTTTTTGTGTGTTACCAAAACAACCAAGTGCTCTAAATCAGAATGCTAACATAAACATAAATAACTCAATAGCTCATTTCTCTCTTTTTAAAGCATGATTATAAAAATAGCATATATACAATCTCTTTTTTTTATGCAACAATAAAATAGAGAACTATTATTCTCTATGAATATAACTACAACTCTTTTCTTTTCTTTTCTGTGTCAACATGAAAAGATATCTGAGTAATAACTCTTTTTTTCTTTTTTTCTTATTTTTTGCAATAACAGAGATATGTTTTCTTGGAAATAATCCTATATGACAACATGAGCACACCATTTAACTTTTCCAACAGCCATTTATGAAATAAATTCTCAAGCAACCAAATAGAAAACTTAGTTTAAACTTTCTCATTCCTTCCTTTACAAACTCAAGGATCTATCTAACTCACTCATACATATCCTTTTTGAAGATTAATGACTGAAATATAAATAACATATCTCATGCATTTCACAAATCTTAACTCACAAAAATAGGAAGTAACCATCATTTATGAAATAATAGAATGTTTACATTTCACTATTATCACAGCCAACTCTATGGAAAATAACTTAGCAGCTTCCTACAACATTACAATACAATAAGGCCACAATGGCCATGGCTCCAACAGCCATTAAAACACTACAAAGTCACACAAAGAGGAGCTCTATTCCACTTCACTCCTTCACTCAAAACCTGCAAGTAAACATAACGAAAGAACAACATTCTAGCCACTACGAAAAGCTCTCGTCCCTACTGTAGACCTGCAAGTGGGTCACCCCTGAGCTTGGGAGGTAGGGATTCACACGAGATAACCATTCCACAACAAAAACCAAACACAACACAAAAACAACCCATAGGTTTAAAAAAAACTCAACTCATGAAAATGAGTTTGATGAGGGTAGGGAATGGACCCCTCTACTTCAAAGGTCACCCAAAAGAGAAAATATCAAGCTCATGGCCTCAATCCAAATAAAATCTCTAAAAAACACCACTCTCCACGATATCACAAAATAACCTCCATGGCACTCTTGCCATTCAATAATCTCCTCAACAAATAAAAGCCCTCAAGGCATAAATACTCAATGTGGGAGTGACCTCAAGGACGTTCATTTCCCCTACCCAAACAAGTTGAGCATTACCTCCATTGGAGGTGCTCTCACCATACTCCCATCCCAACAAAAACAATGCAAACAACAAAACAACCAAAAACTTATAACATAATACATTAAATAAGCAAGGGTGAGAAAAAAAGTTTAAGAGTCTTACCTTCAAAGCCCTATAATAGAAGCATGTTTGGTGAAGAGCTCCAAGCCTTCCCAAACCTTCCAATCTTCAAGAAATTCCTTTAACTTTCCCCAAACTCCTCTAAAATAGAGAGAAACTTAAAATTTCAAGAACCCCTTACTCCTCAACAAGAGGAGGTAATATAGGCCATCAATTTGGCCTTGAGGAATGAGAAGGTGACACTTGTCACCTTCTCCTTCCTCCTCCAATGCCACTTGCAAGGGAGAGGAAGTGTGAGGATGACAAGTGTCATCCTCCCATTCCATCCCAATCCTCACCTTATCCACTTGTGGTCTCACACATGTGTGAGAGGACAAGTGGTGAGGTGGCATTCCCACTCACACCTTCAAGAGGATAAGGGATGCCATATGGCATCCTCTTATTCTCTCAAAGAGTCATCTCCCTCCAAGATGCTCTCACACGTGTGTGAGAGTCTTGGAGGAAGCTCCCACACACTTGGGAGTCTTGGAGACCTCCCAAGTCCTCCTTATGAAAGGGTTCCCAAACTTTGGGAAGGGAGTTGAGTCTTTCCCAAGGCATGAATCATCTCCCACCTTCCTTATTTCAAATTTCGTCACTTTTACTAAACCATAGTTTAGAGTGACCAAAAGTGAGTTAATCCAAGGGTTAGATAGTCCAAGTTGACCCTAGATCCATGGATAACCACCTAGGGTAACTTTTAGGACACTAAGGTTTACAAAGGGGTCATAAATCCACTTTAAATGGCCTCAAAAATAAAATAAATACCAAGTGGTGTAAATCAAATAAAATTATACAACACTTATTATTAATTAAATAGACAAGGGGTACTAAGGCCAAAATAATAAAATTAAATCAAGTACTTAAATCAACATTCAAATTCAAACGTGATCCTTATCCCTCTTGGGAATGGATCAGTTTTATAGGGGATAACATCATGTGAATTCTACCTCTAATTTCCTGTGGCTAGGGAATATAAAACCTGGACATGAAAAATCATAGCCGAAGCAACTAGAATTAAATTCATGCAATCGAATACAACAATAATCATCAATACATAATTCCAAATTAAACTGCATTTTTCAATCTCATGTTAAATAGTCCACATCACATAAATAACTAAAATCTCATCACAAAACATCATCACATATACATCTCATATGTCGAATCACAAAATAGCACCAAATCTAATCAAATCAAATCACATATGTCTAATCAATGTCCTATCATAATCAAGAGATAAAAATTAAGTCTTCATAATGAAACCATAGTCACTAAAAGTCTGATAATGTCATCAACTGAAATGCATAATGATCAAAATAAGGGAGGTAAAATAATTGGCCTCACATCCTCCCCCCTAAGACTAAACTTCCTCCTGGAAGTTGTCAAAAAGGTGAGGATAGAGTGCCCTCAAACTAGCTGCATCCTCCCAAGTCACTGTGACCTCATCATAATGATCCCACTGGACCCTAACCTAGTCCAGCTCTCAACCTCGAAGGCCTAGCATCTGACGAGCCAATATGGGAATTGGCTCCAAAGCCAATTGCCCATCTGCCTCTACCTATAGAGCACTCCAGTCCAGTATGTGAGATAAATCAGATATATATCACCTCAAAATAGAAATATGAAAGACATCGTGGATACGTGACAGGCTAGGTGGCAACACTAGATGATAGGCAACTAGTCCTATCTGCTCCAAAATCTCAAAGGGTCCTACAAACCGTGGTGTGAGCTTAGAGCCCTTTCCATAACGAATTGGACTCTTGTGTGGCCGCACTCTAAGGAATACCCTATCACCCACTGAGAAGCTCTGATCAGTCCTCTTAGCATCAGCATACTTCTTCTATCTATCATGTGCCTCCTACAACCTCTGTCTAATCAGTGTGACCTATTGCTCCATATCCTAAACAAGCTCTGGACTAATGGCAACTCTATCCTCTATCCAATCCCAACTCAATGGTGGCCTGCATGGTCTACCGTATAAAGCCTGGAAGGGAGGCATACCCAACGAGCTGTGATGCCCATTATTGTAGGCAAACTCAACCAGATATAGATACTCCTCCCATCTAGATTGATGGTCCATAACATATATCTGAAGCATGTCCTCAAACACTTGATTCACCCGCTCTGTCTGTCCATCTGTCTCGAGATGATAAACAGAGCTAAAGTTGAGCTGTGTGCCTAACGCCTGCTGCAAGGCTCTCCAGAATGCTAAAGTGAATACATAATCTGTATCTGAGATTATGCGGTGAGGTATTCCATGTAATCTCACAATATCATCTAAGAATACTCTCACCACTACTAGTGGATTGTACATCATGCATATAGGTGAGAAGTGTGCCACCTTGGTCAACTTGTCGACTATCACCATGATGTCATCATGGCGATGCAAAGACATAGGAAGACCAACAATAAAATCCATGGAAATGGTGTCCCATTTCCACTCAGGTATGTCATGTGGGTATAGAAGACCCATTGGATGTTAATGCTTGGCCTTGACCCTCTGGCACTCAAGGCATTGAGTAATAAACTCTGCTATATCACGTCTCATACCCGCCCAATGGTACAACTATCATAGGTCAGCATGCATCTTCTTCACCCCCAGATGTGCCGCATATGGTGCTCTATGAGCCTCTAATAACACTACAGTACATAGGTCACTTGTGCGAGGTACATAGATGCGTTGTTGATGATGAAGTAACCCATCTGCCTCAAGTGAATACCCTGCATACTTGCCCACAAGGGCCCTCTGAGAACTGATCTCCTACTGTACCTCAAGAAAACACTCATCCTCTAGTAGATGCTGAATAATACGACCTCTCAAGTCCACACTCAGAGTCAAGGTCAAGAGCCCATGGCACCTCTGACTCAATGTGTCAGCAACCATGTTCTCCTTCCCTTTGATGTAGTGGACATCAAAGTCATACTTGCAGAGGAACTCCATCCAACGCTGCTGACGGGTGTTTAGATTTGGCTATGTAAAGATATACTGAAGACTGTGATGATCAGAATGGAGCTCAAAGCAACAACCTAACAAGAAATGTCTCCAACGAACTAGAGCATGAACCACTACCGCTAACTCCAAGTCATGCTTGGGGTAGTTCAGCTCATGGGTCTTGAGCTTTCGTGACTTGTACGTGATCTCTTATCCACCCTACATAAGTACGGCTCCCAATCCCTCAAGTGATGCATCCATGCAAACCATAAAATCTACTGTAGGATCAGGAACCGCTAAAATAGGAGCACTAGTAAGACACTCCTTGAGGACCCCGAAGGCCCTCTCACACTGCTCAGTCCATAGAAAGCTCTTTCCTTTCCACTGAAGGGAAGTGATGGGGTGCACTATCTGAGAAAAACCCTCAACAAAGCGATAGTAATAACCAACTAACCCCATAAAAATCTTGACCTCTATCACACTAGTGGGTGCTGGCCAATCCTTGATAGCCCTGATCTTCAATGGATCTACTAAGATTCCATCGCTAGATAGGATATGCCCCAGATACTGAACCTTTGTCCTGAAAAATGCACACTTTGCCAAGTTCCCATAAAGATTTTGCTCTCGCAAACACTGTAGAACCTGATGAAGGTGCTCCTTATGCTCCTCCTCAGTCTGTGAGAAGATCAAAATGTCATCAAGGAAAATGATCATGAACTGATCTAAATAGGTATGGAACACCCCATTCATGAGACTCATAAACACTGCAGGGGCATTTGTCAAGCCGAAGGGAACCACTGTGAACTCATAGTGGCCATATCGAGTCTAGAAGGCAGTCTTATGGATGTCCACCTCTGTGATACGTAGCTGATGATAACCAGACTTTAGGTCAATCTTAGAGAACACCCTGGCTCCCTGCATTTGATCGAAAAGATTGTCAATCTTGGAAAGAGGATAATAGTTCTTCACCATCACCTTATTCACCTTCCTGTAGTCCATGCACAAACGAAGAGACCCATCCTTCTTCTTCACGAAGATGACAGGAGTGTCCCAAGGTGAAACGCTCGGTTGGATGTGCCCCTTCTCGAGCAAGTCCTCCAACTATAACTTGAGCTCAGTGAGCTCATGTGTGGTCATCCTGTAGGGTGTACGAGACACTGGCTCAGCACCCGGCACTAAGTCTATGTTAAATTTGACCTCACGTCGGGGTGGCATCCTCGGTAACTCTGCTAGAAACACATCGGCAAACTCCCTAAGGATCGAATGATCATCCAATGATGCCTCAGGCTCGTCATCTGATCTGTCATTCACTGTGATGGCGAACATCTGACATCCCTTCCACATGCAGTGCTTAAGCTGCTGAGTAGATATCATACGCACTATTGTGGGCTTCTGCATGCCCACTACCTCAACTGATGTACCGTGATCGTCTAAGCAACTGATCACCTTTTAGTGACAATCTAGCTTGGCTCGATGAGCCGCAAGCCAATCCATACCCAACACCACATCATTGGATCCTAATGTCATGACTCTAAGGTCGCATACTATGGTAAAGGGTCCCAAAGCAATCTCACAGTTATGGACTAGGCATCTACTGTCAGTTTGGCCCCTGAGGCCAACTCAACCACCCACCTATCACCCTGCCTAGAGGCCACTAGCCTGCAATGCTCCACTAACGATGGAGATATGAAAGAGTCAGTAGCACCAGAATCAAAGAGAATAGAAATGGGGTTACCCCCAATCATACTTGACGTCTCAATCACTGACACCTAAAAATTAGCCTGTAATTATCAACCACTGTGAACATACAGTGGGATCTACCCACATCACCAATAGTCTGCTCAGATCCTCCTACACGAGGTTGTCCCCCTGCTATAAAACCCTGTGGACACTCTCTACCTAGGTGTCCAACTCCACCACAAACAAAACAAGGGCCCCTAGCCTGTACCTATCTAGTCTGAGTCCTACTCGATTGCTACTATCCTGATCTACCAGTAGACCTTTGTGAGCCCCTATAAGACTGCTGTGACCTCGCGGGTCCCGCAGGTGGTCCCTGCTGCCTCTGATATCTATGCGGGCCCTACTACTGCAAACCTCTATTATGTCACACATGTGACCTCTACTGTGTCCTAGCTCTCTACTGCTGTTGTGGGTGCCTAGGAGGTAAGGGTGCAGAACTGAATCCTCCTCTATGAGGTGGTTGTGATGGTCTATGGAAACTCTACTGATGCTGCTGCTATCCACGATCTTGAAACTAAGGGCATGAACTCTACCCTCATCCCTGAATCTCCTCAGTGATATATGCCTTCTCGACAGCATCACTCAAAGTTTGGGGGTCTGCCATATGAACAGGCCCTGCTATACTGTGGTTCAGTCCCCTGATAAACTTATGCACCAGGAGTTTCTCATCATGGAGATACTCTGCATATCTGGATAAATCTATAAACCTACCCTCATACTATGCCACTATAAGTCCTCTCTGCTAGAGGTCATGGAACTTGTCTATACGATGTTGCCTATAATGGTCTGATAAGTATCATGCATTGAAGTGCTCAATGAAGGTCTCCCATGTGAGCATGTCTAATGAGAGGTGACGCTTGCACTCCTCAGTGCACCACTAGGTAGCTACTACATCTCACAACAAGTGTACTACCACACAGGCCTTCATGTTGCCCTCGTAAGGATGCAACGCGAAGCATCTGTCTAAGCTAATGAGCCAAGCCTCTGCCTCAGCTCCCTCTATGGTCCCGATGAATGTAGGAGGGTTCAACCTCAATATGTCCCTAATGGGGTCTCCTCTATCTTTGTGTCTTCGGATAGGCTCATCTGTGTAGTAGTCATAAGGCTTGTGACCAATGTGCTCTACTCATACTGCCTCATCATACCTAGCATGATGTGAAGGGCTCCTGCTACAGGCCCTGTCGGCCGAACCAACCTCCTCTGTCTCTGGCACCTCAACATAAGGCTCCACACGTGGTGCCCCTCGTGGCTCAACATGGGACTCCACACGTGGCTCGAAACAAGACTCAGCTCGTGGCTCCATGCATGGTTCCTCTCAAAGATCCTCGCAGGGATCGACACGTGGCTCTATGCGTGGCTCAACTACAGTCGGTGGATGCCTATCTAAAACTACCTATAAAGCCGGTAATATCTATGGCCCAATATCTGGTAGGGCCGGTGGTGCCTGCTGTACCTCAGCTGAAGAGTCACTGTGAACCTCGGGGGATGGATTGCGGCGGGACTGTGCTTGCCAAACTCGTCGGGGAGGCATCCTACAAAATGAGGTAACCATAAATTAATCAAGGTTGCAGAAATAATAATGTGCCCAAAACAAGCCCAATGTTTAAACTTGGCTCTAATACCAAATGTCATGCCCGCATTTTCCATACATTCACGACACACAAACACACGTGTCATGTCCACATTTGCCATGTGGTCATCACACGAACTACGAAAAACTTTTCTACCTATCCCTAGGAACCCCCTCGCATGCGTCCACATGCTCGGTGGCAATATGCATAGGCGTATACATGTCAATGTAACCGTGATGGTGAAGGTCGTCTAGGGGGTATACGACACAAAGTGTGTCACTTCTAGGGTTAGACCGATTCCAATCTATACTTTAAGTTACCTAGGTGAAGATGATTCGCTAGCATCGAACCCTAACTTAACTCATATCGAAAAGTGATTAAGCAATATGGTAAGATGGCACATGATTGAAGTGGAATGGTGGATTAAAAATAAATAAAACAACACATAAAATAATCCCTAGGAATCTAGCAAAATTTTGGTAGCATAACACGTTTTCGATAAACGCAAAATAAAATTTAAAATAAATCACCCAGAAGGAATTAAATAAAATTATAAAGAATAAAATTAATTTAAAACTTAAGAACAAATTTCAAGATGATTTAAAAATAAGATAAAGTATCAAAGTAAATATTCTGCCAAGGTCGAATAAATTGAACTGGCATAAAGGAATAAATTTTTGAAAACAAAATAAAATAATAATAATAAATGATGAGATGCCAAATAGTTTCCAAGGAGAAAATCGAGTCTGTTATTAAATACAATTTCGACAATTATATTTAATAACTAACTCAAAAAAATTAAAAGAGGGAGGAGGAGAGTTTAAATAACTCTTCCCATAAAATAATAATAAAAAAATAAAAAATTCAACAAGATCGAAAGAAAAATCCCTCTAAGGTAAAATAAACTCAAGGGAAAAATTCTCCCTAGTAAATATAAACTAATTTTCCCCAAAAATTTAAATTCAAATCACGAGACCAAAATTCAAATAGCAAAAGATAACCCATTCAAGATTAGAATTCATTTAAGAGATTTCAAAAGATAGATTAAAACATAAAAAGAAAATGGAGGTATAAAATAAAGAATAAAATAAAAAAGACCTCACAAATAACTCCTCACAATAAAATATCCTCTCAAAGAAAACTCATTTGCTTCCTAAAAATAAAAATAACCCTAATCACATTTTATAATTGTAATCTAAAAAAAGTTGCCCTAAATCCTATTTTCTATTATTTTTCCTCTTACTAGTTTTTCTCTAAATTCATTTCTTCTCTCTTTGTTTTCTTTGTTTGCTCTCAATAATGCTGCAGGTTAGGGTTTTGGAATACAAGTAGAAGCCATGAATGGTTCTTCCTTTACCTCACACGGAAGTGAGCACAGTGGGTTTAAAATGTATACATTTATTTATTTATTATATATTTGTCATGACAGGGAGAGGGGTGTGTGTGTGTGTGTCTATATATATCATTACATATAAAATGTGTAACAAAAATGGTAGATGCTACAGGGTAAAGGTTTATATGCAGGGTCAAATGATAAAGGAGGCCGAGCGGCAGCCAAAATGGGCAGAGTGGAGGAGAGCACCACTGCCAGTACTGAGCAGGCTAGAGAGGAGAGGGTCGAAGGGGGGTTCGAGGGCCGCGGTGGCGGCGTTGCTAGGGAGCGCTGTCAGAAGTTTTGGAGTGCTGGTGGTAAAGGGTTTGGGATATGCTGTGGGGCTGACACAGCCTTAGTCTGGGGTTGGGAGTGTGTTGGGGTGTGGGGGAGCTGGTGCCTCCACCCACACCCTCTTTTTTTTTATATAGTGCCCACAGTCCCCCCTTTATTATTATTATTTTTTTGTTCAAACTTAAAAACCTTCAAACAGTAGTCTACCCATTTCATAGTTATAAATTCTGTTTACTATTTGCTCTCAGCATTTTTTTATTTATTAAAACAGCAGTTTAAAAAAAAATCTATAACTCAGGGTTAGTATATATTTTAATATATATATATATATATATATATACACATGTATATATATATATATATATATATATACTCAGTTCTAGTTTTGACAGTAGCTAAAAATTTATAACTGTAAAATTACATTTCTCAACTAAGGCTTATTTTTATATGTATATATTATATGCACACACACACACACACACACACACACACACACACACACACACACACATATATATATATATATGTATGTATAATATATATATATACCTCAAAATCTATTTCTGTATTTCCTATAGATCACAACATAAGCGCAAACAAAATAGTAAGCTAGATATATATATGTATATACTTTTTTTTGTGTTACCAAAACAACCAAGTGCTCTAAATCAAAATGCTAACATAAACATAAATAACTCAATAGCTCATTTCTCTCTTTTTAAAGCATGATTATAAAAATAGAATATATACAATCTTTTTTTTTTATGCAACAATAAAATAGAAAACTACAATTCTCTATGAATATTACAACTCTTTTCTTTTCTTTTCAATGTCAAAATGAAAAGATATCTGAGTAATAACTCTTTTTTTTTTCTTTTTTTTGCAATAACAGAGATATGTTTTCTTGGAAATAATCTGATATGACAACATGAGCATACCATTTAACTTTTCCAACAGCCATTTATGAAATAAATTCTCAAGCAACCAAACAGAAAACTTAGTTTAAACTTTCTCATTCCTTCCTTTGCAAACTTAAGGATCTATCTAACTCACTCATACATATCCTTTTTGAAGATTAATGACTGAAATATAAATAACATATCTCATGCATTTCACAAATCTTAACTGACAAAAATAGGAAGTAACCAACATTTATAAAATAATAGAATGTTTACATTTCACTATTATCACAGCCAACTCCATGGTAAATAACTTAGCAGCTTCCTACAACATTACAATACAATAAGGCCACAATGGCCATGGCTCCAACAACCATTAAAACACTACAAAGCCACACAAAGAGGAGCTCTATTCCACTTCATTCCTTCACTCAAAACCTACAAGTAAACACAATGAAAGAAGAACATTCCAGCCACTAAGAAAAGCTCTCCTCCCTACCGTAGACCTGCAAGTGGGTCACCCTTGAGCTAGGGAGGTAGGGATTCACACGGGATAACCATTACACAACTAAAACCAAACACAACACAAAAATAGCCCATAGGTTTAACACAAAACTCAACTCATGAAAATGAGTTTGATGAGGGTAGGGAATGGACCCCTCTACTACAAAGGTCACCCAAAAGAGAAAATATCAAGCTCATGGCCTCAAGCCAAACAAAATCTCCAAAAAATACCACTCTCCACAATATCACAAAATAACCTCCATGGCACTCTTGCCATTCAATAATCTCCTCAACAAATAAAAGCCCTCAAGGCATAAATACTCAATGTGGGAGTGACCTCAAGGAGGTTCCTTTCCCCTACCCAAACAAGTTGAGCATTACCTCCATTGGAGGTGCTCTCACCATACTCCCATCCCAACAAAAACAATGCAAACAACAAAACAACCAAAAACTTATAACACAATACATTAAATAAGAAAGGGTGAGAAAACAAGTTTAAGAGGCTTAGCTTTAAATCCCTATAATGGAAGCATGTTTGGTGAAGAGCTCCAAGCCTTCCCAAACCTTCCAATCTTCAAGAAATTCCTCTAACTTTCCCTAAACTCCTCCAAAATAGAGAGAAACTTAAAATTGGAAGAACCCCCCACTCCTCAACAAGAGGAGGTAATATAGGCCATCAATTTGGCCTTGAGGAATGAGAAGGTGACACTTGTCACCTTCTCCTTCCTCCTCCAATGCCACTTACAAGGGAGAGGAAGTGTGAAGATGACAAGTGTCATCCTCCCATTTCATCTCAATCCTCACCTTATCCACTTGTGCTCTCACACAAGTGTGAGAGGACAAGTGGTGAGGTGGCATTCCCACTCACACCTTCAAGAGGATAAGGGATGCCATATGGCATCCTCTTATTCTCTCAAAGAGTCATCTCCCCCCAAGATGCTCTCACACATGTGTGAGAGTCTTGAAGGAAGCTCCCACACACTTGGGAGTCTTGGAGACCTCCCAAGTCCTCCTTGGGAAAGGGTTCCCAAACTTTGGGAAGGCAGATGAGTCTTTCCCAAGGCATGACTCATCTCCCACCTTCCTTATTTCAAATTTCGTCACTTTTACTAAACCATAGTTTAGAGTGACCAAAAGTGAGTTAATCCAAGGGTTAGATAGTTCAAGTTGACCCTAGACCCATGGGTAACCACCTAGGGTAACTTTTAGGACACTAAGGTTTACAAAGGGGTCATAAATCCACTCTAAATGGCCTCAAAAATAAAATAAATACCAAGTGGTGTAAATCAACTAAAATTATACAACATGTATTAATTAAATAGACAAGGGGTACTAAGGCCAAAATAATAAAATTAAATCAAGTACTTAAATCAACATTCAAATTCAAATGTGATCCTTATCCCTCTTGGGAAAGGATCAGTTTTACAGGGGATAACATCATGTGAATTCTACCTCCAATTTCCCATGGCTAGGGAATTAAAACCTGCACATCTTGATCAAGTGTCAATCATATCATGAAAAAATCATAGCCGAAGCAATTAAAATTAAATTCATGCAATCGAATACAACAATAATCATCAATACATAATTCCAAATTAAACTGCATTTTTCAATCTCATTCAAATATTCCACATCACATAAATAACTAAAATCTCATCACAAAACATCATCACATATACATCTCATATGTCAAATCACAAAATAGCACCAAATCTGATCAAATCGAATCACATATGTCTAATCAATGTCCTATCATAATCAGGAGACAAAAATCAAGTTTGCATAATGAAACCATAGTCACTAAAAGTCTGATAATGTCAACTAAAATGCATAATGATCAAAATAAGGGAGGTAAAATAATCGGCCTCATAAATCTGTTGTGTTCTAATAATTTTAACCTTGACCATAATAATTAAAAGACTGACTATAATTGAAACCCTGACCATAACCTTAATACTAACCTTTACCCTAATTGAATTGTAACCCTAACTCTAAATTGAACCCTAACCCTAACTATAACTCTAATTCTTACCCTAATTCTAATAGTAATCCACCTTAATCCTAACTCTATTTCTAATAGGAACCCTAATCCTAACTCTAACCCTTACCCTAACCCTAATTATAACTCTAATTACCTAACCCTAACCCTAACCCTAACCTTAATTCTAATTGTAACCCTAATTTTCATTCTATTTGTCACCCTTCTTTAAACTATAACCTGAATTGTAATTTAAATTCTAACCCTAATCCTAACCCTTATTATATCTGCAATTCCAACCTTAACATTAATTCTAATCATAACCCTAAATTTCACCCTAACACTAACCCTTATTATAACCCTAACCCTTACTCTAATTCTAACATTAACCTTATTTATAGTCATAACCCTAATTCTAATTGTAACCATAACCTTAATTCTAACCCTAAAGTATAAAATAATTGAATTGCATATTTAAATAAAAAATAAGGATGATCTCTTTACTTAAAAGTTGTTTTTGTTCACTACTCTAAGTATTCTGAGTAGCCTCTTTGAAAATAGTATGAAGTATGCAACTTCAAGCCTTTATGAATCTATGATCATCCTCAAATAATTACTTTGTGTACCTTCTTTTGATCTTTAGAATAATATTACATTTTGAATACATAATACATTTTCAATACCCTAATTCTAACCCTGCTCCTAACCTAAACCCTATTTGTAGACCCTATCCCTAAATGTAATTGTAACCCTAACCCTAATTATATCCCTAACAATACATAATTTGGCTATATGTTTCTCTCTCTAAATTATTTATGCCTTAAGTGAGGAAGTTATTTGATCTCTTTTCAATAGTTGGGAGTAGGTAAAGTATTAGATGCAAGTAGTTATGTTTTCCATTTAAGGTCCATAATATTTCTTTTGGTCTAGATGGTGTCATTTTCTAATGTATATTATAGGCCTTTTTTGGCAATTTGATGAATATTAAGAGCTTAAATTTTTAAGCTATAATGAAACTGCTACCTCTAGTTTTACCTTTTTCAAGACTTGTTTTGTAATTCTCTACTCATATTTTTATATCTTTGAGTTTTTATTAAATCATGATAAGATTAATACCAACTAATACCAAGTAATCTTGTCTCATTAATACCAAGTAATTATCTCTACTTGCCCTTTAAAATAAATATTATAACTATAAGATTAGTTTATATTGAGGAATTTTTTTATGTATTATGATTTATACTTGCCATTTAAAGGACTTTCTCATATTAGCTTTTATGAGTATTTATTAAAAAATCTTAATCTAATCCTTTACACAAAATAATATACATTATTTTTTAAAAATAAAACAATCATGTGTTAAGCCTATATATAATGTTATTTAGAAATGGAAATATATAAAATTATAGTTTTATTTTTAAAAAGTAAGACATAATTTGAAAGATTAACATGAAATTTTAATATCAAGATTCGATAATCTAAAACCAAAAATTCCTTCATAAACAATTTATGGAGACCTCACTTATACAAAAGTTAAGGACAATAACCTTTTACAAAAACTAAAACCTAAATCAAAATAGAGACAAAAAGATCAAGCCTTCATGAACTCAACAACAATCTTTGAACAGTGAGCTACTACACGCTTTGCAAGCTCTTGAGGAAGACAAACCCTCACAGTTGTTTCAATCTCTCGTATGTTGATGATATTATTTTTGTTGTAGCAAGCAATCAGTCACAATTTTTTCAAACATCTCATTGATAAACTTGTCCATAATTACCATAGCTTTGCTCAAAATATTGATATTTGGGTGCAATTGCTTGAGAGTTTTAAACAAGTAGATCTTAAATATCCGCTTGTTCTTTTTATTTATTTTTGTACCTTTATCTTCTTGACCTTTTGTAGGTATCATCTTTTCAACCTTAAAAACCTTGTTTTTTCTAGAGATTTGTTAGTCATGACCTCCTTTCCCTCCACAATGGGCCTCTTCTCTGTCCTTTTTGCCATCAATAAGCACTACAAAAATCATATCATAAAATTAGAAATTAAATCTAAGTTAAGATAAAAATAAAATTATAAACTCTAACCATAATTATAAAATAGAAAGCAAGAAACTTATAAATTTTAAAACCTAAATTAATAAAATCTTATATAAATCTTTAATTTAATGTTATTTAAATCCTTAGTCTAGTTTAGTTATTTTAAAAATTAAAATAGATCTTAAATATAAATGATAAAAGACAAATAAGTATAAATAAAAAAATAAAAAAAACATCTAGGATTATATACTAATTTAATTATTACACTTCATAAATTTAAAAAAACATGATCTAAACAAATAATAAAGCAATCCCTTACTAAAAGAACTTCAAGTAACTAAATAATTGAAATAATCAAACTAAATAATATCCTAATTTTTTTTCAAATTTTTAAATGTGTATGAAAGTAATTAAAACTAAATTTAAATAGCATGTGAGACATAAGTGAAGTGACTTAGAAAAAGGTGAGTACTTTTTAAGAAACTACAATGCATTAAATAAGTAAAAACAAAATAAATATAGTTCACTAATTTTTATTTAATATAATAACTATAAAATTAAACTTATTTAAGTTTTCTTCTAAAATAAACAAAATGCTTTTTTTTTTAAATAATAAATATAGTTAAACAACATTATATATTTTTTAAAGATTTATACTAATTTATATTCTTCTAATTTGGAATGAATGTGACATATAACAAATAGAACACTAAAGTCACATTACATAAAACAAGGGATTCCATAATTAAATAATAAAATTGAATTTTAAAGCGCATCTAACAAATAAACCTATTTAAAATCACATTATAATCATTAAGCCATAAGTTATGGAGTCAGCTACATAAAATATAGGTATATGATTTACATCAACTAGCATACCTATATTTTAAAAAAAGTATCTATATGCCGAGAGATATCCTTCTTGAGGCACCTATGTGAGGTAGATTGATTAAAAAATAGATGCCTCAAGAAGGATATCTCTCGGCGTACTTTAGATTTTTTTTTAAACATAGGTATGCTAGTAGCATCCGCAGTGGTAAGCCCAATTCTAACTATATTATATAATTATAAGAATTATTATAATTATACAATATATTATATAATAATTATAATTGTATATTATATTATATAAAAAAAATATAATATATCTATATTATATTAATTATATAATATACTATATAATTATAATTATATATCTAACCTATATTATAATATTAGGATTATGGTTTTAATGTAATTAGGGTTATGGTTATGTTCATAGAAATATATGCTAAGTGTAATGTTAGCACAACTTGTCATAATTGTAACCATAATGATAATAATTGTATCACTAACCTTAATTCTATGCTTAACCCTAACCCTAATTTAACTCTAGTGTCTTTGCCTTATATATTTGCCCTAATTATAACCAAACCCATAACCCTAATTCTATACCTAAACCTAACCCACATGTTAATTCTATCCCTAAACCTAATTGTTAACCCAAACCTTTAGTTATATATATGCCCTGATTGTAATCCTAAACCTCATTCTATCGAGAACCTTAATTTTATCCTTAACCCTAACCCTAATTTAACTCTGACACTAATTCTAACAATAACAATAACCCTAACCTGATTAGTAACCCTGATTTTAATTCTTACTCTATTTATAATTATAATCCTAACATGAATCTTGACCCTAATTCTAACCCTAATCATAAGCCTATATGCAACCCTAGTTCTAACCCTATCTTAAATTCTAACCATAACTGTATCCCTAATTCTAAAACCTAACCCTAGCCCTAATGTTAATACTAATTGTAACCCTAACCATGAAATTGATTCCAACCATAATTTTAATTCTAACACTGATTTGAACCCTAACCCTAACCCTAACCTTAGTTATAACCCTAACACTAATTATCACCCTAACCCTTCTTTTGACCCTAATTCTTATTCTAATTCTCAAGCTATTTTTAATTGTAACCCTAAAAATAGCTCTAATTTTAACCCTAACCCTAACTCTAACCCTAACCTTGACCATAATTGAAACCCAAAGTACCCTAACCTTAATACTAACCTTAACTTTGATTGTAACATTAATCCTAACTCTAATTCTAACATTAACCCTAATTCTAACCCTAACCCTAATTATAACATTAACCCTAATTATAGTCATAACCCTAATTCTTACTCTAACCTTAAGCCTAAATTTAGCCCTAACCATTACTCTAATTCTATTCCTATCCATAAGTCTATCAGTAACCTAGATTCTATCCCTAACCTTAATTATAAGTCTAATTCTTACCCTAATTCTAATAGTAACCCTAATTCTAACTCTAACCCCTACCCTAACCCTAATTCTATTCCTATCCCTAAGTCTATCATTAACCCAAATTCTATCCCTAACCCTAATTCCAACCCTAGCTCTACCCTAACACTAATCCTAATTCTAACCCTCACCATAAACTTCACTCTAACCATAAATTTAATTCTAACACTGATTTGAACGCTAACCCTAACCTTATTTCTAACCCTAACCCTAATTCTCACCCTAACCCTAACCCTAACCCTTCTTTTGACCCTAATTTTCATTGTAATTGTCACCCTATGTTTAACTATAACCCTAAACATAGCTCTAATTTTAACCCTAACCCTAACCATAAGTTAAACCCTAACCCTAATTCTAACCTTCACCCTAATTCTAATTCAAACCCTAACCCTAACCTTAGTTCTAACCCTAACCTTGATTCTCACTCTAACCCTGACCCTTATTATAACTTTAACCCTACTTTTGACCCTAATTCTCATTTTAATTCTCTCCCTATTTTTGGCTGTAATCCTAATTCTAATTGTAATTCTAACCCTTATCCTAACCCTAATTCTAACTACAATTCCAACCCTAACTCTAATTTTGACCCTAACCCTAACCCTAATTCTAGCATTAACTCTAATTATATTCATAACCCTAACCCTAATGCTAATTTAACCCTAACCCTAGCCATAATTGTAACTGTATCCCTAATTCTAACTCTAACCCTAACCCTAACCATAACCCTAATTTTAACCCTAACCCTAACCCTTATTCTAACCCTAAACATACCTCTAATTTTAACCCTAACCCTAACCCTAACTCTAACCCTACCCCTGACCATAATTCAACCCCTAACCCTAGCCTTAATACTAACCTTAACCCTAATTGCAACCCTAACCATGTCTCTAATTCTAACATTAATAACCCTAATTATAGTCATAACCCTAACCCTAATTTAACCCTAACCATAACCATAATTCTAACCCTAACCCTAATTCTAACTCTAAGCCTAAGCCTAACCCTAACCCTAATTCCAACACCAACCCTAACCCTATTTCTAACTTTTATTTTAGCCTTAACCCTAATTTTCAGGCTAACCTTAACCTTAATTAAAAATAGTGCATTCCATACTCTACTTTGCTCTATTTTAATAAAAAAGGAAATACTAATTAATTTATTATATCAACCAAAATAGAACTTAGATACTCATTTCATTTGCACTCAATGGTGACTTACCCCTAATATTATTTGCATTAAATAAAATAATAATTACCCTTTTAAAATTATTTGCATGAATTAATTTAAATATAACACACTCCTAAATTAATTTAAATAAACCAATAATCTCATTTGATTCCACTTATATTTATTCTACAACTAAATTAATTACATAATTTGTTTTTTTTTTATAAAAAAGGGTAAAAACTTTATTAATCAAGGAGAGCAGTACAAAACATAAAAGCAACAAGAGGCCCAAATAGGCCTAAAGACAACAAATAAGAAATCAAGAAATGGTCATGCAGCATCTCACATCCTCCGTGACCAAATCCACCAAATCCTGAGCAAGATCCCCAGGTAAACTGTTCCAATCATCCACCAGCCAGGTCCCATTCTTCTTAGAAGCCCATTTGGCCAACCCATCAGCCACCTTATTCCATTCCCAAAGGATATGAGAGAAGGTGATAGAATTAAATAAAACTCCAAGACTGGTGATTTGCTTAGCCACCACCACAAGCTACCAACTAACATCATCAAACTGCCTTCTATTTATCAAGTCTATCACCACCTGAGAATCTGACTCATAGATAATCTTATTCTAGCCAAGGGCATATGCCTTCTTCAAAGCCAAAAGAATAGCCAAGGCCTCCATAAGATTATTAGAGTGCAACCCCCTATATTCTGAGAAGAAAAACACAACCACCCCAGAACTGTCTCTGCCCACCCCACCAATGCTAGCGTGCCCATGGTTACCCCTTGCAGATCCATCAGTATTGATTTTCAAGACTGTAATGGGAGGGGGAAACCAATGCCCTTCCCTAGAAACCATCCTTCTAGAACACCTGCTCTGCCCAATCTTGGGCCTTCCGGGACCCCCAACAAGAATCCCCAGATTACGAATCACTCTAGTATCACCAGGATCCACTGGGGCTGATGGATCACATTTAGCATACAAGGTCTCCTGCAAAGCCCCAAGAATGCAAGACCAAACTTGACCCACCAGCAACTTCTTATCCAGAAAGACCATGCAGTTACGCTCGAGCTAGATGTGCCATATAATCAAACTAGGGCCAATTGGCCATGCTATGTGTAGAAATGAAGTCCTCACCGGAATGGGCCCAAAGTCCTGCCAAAACTCCTCCAGGGAAGAAGGGTGCCTGCACTGTAAACTCCAGGCCCCCCACCAAAAATTCCAAATAGTCTTAGCAAAAAGGCACTGGAAGAAAAGATGTGAAACAGTCTCAACATCTTTTAGACATAAGAAGCATAAGGAAGGACCTTGGAAGCCACGCTGATAGAGGTTATCCCAAGTCAAACACCTACCATAAACCACCAGCCAAGAAAAGAAATTGCATTTTGGCCAAGAGAATTTATTCAAAATATTTTTCCACCAAGGAACCTTAGCACTACCCCAGGCCTATCTATCCAAACCACGATAGCCTGAAGCAATAGTGAACTTCTCTTTTGGATCTGGACCCCAAGCTAGCACATCCCACTCTAGGAGAGAACAATAGACTCTATCAGCCCAAAATCTATCTACCTGCAACAAAGCCCCCTTGTTCCTCCGAGATCAACTTATCCAGACATGGCTTCAAACATTCAGCAATTAGCTTTGTAATGATTTTATACACCGCATTGCACAAAGCAATCAATCGAAAAAGATCCAGAGAATCAGCACCCTTGTGTTTTGGGATAAGAGCAAGAAATGTGGCATTCATGGCTCACAACATTTTCTTATTCCTAAAAGACTCATGCACCACCTCTAATAGATCAAAGTTGATGACTTCCCAAAAATCCTGAAAGAACTCAGCCGAGAACCTATCAGGACTAGGAGCCTTCCCTTTTTTCAACTGAAACACCACATCCTCCAACTCCTTCAAAGAAATAGGTTTAAGAAGAGAAGTATTGATATCCATAGTCACCAGAGAGGGAATACAAGCCAGGATAGAAGCTTCCTCCTCACTAGCAGGTGGGGAATCTTTAGAAAAGAGAGCAGAGAAAAAATGAACCACCTCACTAGAGCTCCGCAAAGAGGAAGAAAGAACAAAACCCTCAGGAGAGTGGAGAGAAGAGATAAAGTTACCTTGTCTTCGAGCCTTCACCAATTTATGAAAGAAGGAAGTATTCATATCCCCTTCCTGAAGCCAATCAACACGGACCTTTTGTTTCCAAAAAATTCCTCACGAAGCTCCCATTCCTTGAGGTCTTTAACTACACTAACCTCAAGCCTGCTTAAATACACATCAAAACCCTGGTCCTGAATCTGCCTGGTAATAGAATCCAAGCACTCCTAGGCAAGCCTTTTCTGCTAAAACAGGTTGCCAAACTGATACTTATTCCAATATTTCAATTTATACTTCACATATTGAAGCCTCTTCACAAATGAATACATAGCTATACCAAAAGTAGATTGTCCTTTAGTCCACCATCTAGAAACCAAGTCAAGAAGACTCTCCTCCCTGAGCCACATAAGCTGAAATCTAAAAGTTTGTTTCTTAGGGCCACCAGCCAAATGGGCAAAGAATTTAATCAGCTAATGGTCTGATCCTCGCCAATCTAAAATTTCAGAGCTTGACAGCCACTTGTCACCCACCCAAAAATAGGAAACAAGGAACCTATCTAACCATTCAGAAATGGCATCATCCCCAAGCCTCCTATCATTCCAAGTAAACATGTCATTCAAAGGTTTGATATCCACAAGCTAGAGCCGAGCCAAATTATCCCTTAGAAGATCAAAAGAGGGGTCCAAATGAGGCACACCCCCCTTTTCTCCTCGAGGGAGGCAATTGTATTGAAGTCACTTGCCATAATCTAGGGGAGGAAAGGATCCAACGATCTCAGAAGATTGATATGAGACCATAGTAGAGTCTTACCAGGGACATATGTTAGAGCATAAATGTTAGAAAGAAGAATTCTTTCCCCATCTCCAAACTAATTGCAATCAGAGAAATGGAAAATCTACTAGAGATCCACCAAACAGGAGAAATTCACCAAGGATCCCAGAGGCAAGCAAGACCCTTTGAGCTGCCTTGCACACCCACACACTAAAAAAACCCTCTATTCTAAATCTTAGAAACACACTGCATCATACCATCCACAAATAACTTCATCTCCTAGAGGAAAACCACATCCAAAGAATGAGCACTAACCAAGTCCCGAATAGCCTTTTGTCTAGGGATGTTATTCATATCCCTTACATTCTATGATAACACAATCATTGCGAAGGGTGAGAGAAGTGAGTATCCAATGTCTTCGCTGACCCAGATTCCACCAATGTCTCTCCAGCCATCTTAACTTTCTCCTAATCCTTCTTCCTCCCCACCTTCTGGGGCTTATCAAGAGCACACTTTTTTAGGGATTTTTACTGTAGACCCATAATAGGAGAAGAAGAGAGGGCTTTTTTCTTACCAAAGTCTTCCAAACTTGGTCCACAGGCTGAACTCACCCTTTCATTTGAAGAGGCCATGGGGGTTTCCACCAAACCACAAGAGTCCCCAAACCCAGCATTGGGGGGAGAAACAACTGAATCCATCACCACCCTGGAAGCCACCACAAGAACTAGGACCGAGATAGTGACAAGCAAAGACTTAGAATTATGATCAACTAAAGAAGAAGCTTCAACATGCATGTCAAAAGAAACCCCCTCCTCATGGATTAATTCATCCAAAGCCTCAAACTTGTTAAAAGTCTCCTCCTCTTGATGATCCCAAATAGTCCTCTTCTGACCCTAATTCTTGTTTCATGCCTTAACTGGCACAAAGCCATCTTTATCTGGTACCACCCCTTGCATGGGTGCTTTACCCTTTTCCACCCTTGGATTAGACGGAGCGTTCACATTATCTGAACCAACAACACCCAAGGCACAAGGGCACCTCCTTTGAAAATGGCCATACTCATGGCATAGCTGACACCTGAAAGGTAAAGTCTCATAATGTAACTGTTGACTCTAGGAGCTAGACCCAATAGTCAAATCAATAGAATCTAGTAGAGGCTGGCTCAGATCAATCTCCACATAGACTTGGGCATAGGAAAAAATTTGCTTCTCTAGAGTTTGCTACGATGGGCCAATAGGCTTCCCCAGCAGCAATGCAATTGATTGCAGAATATCCTGTCTCCAACATTCCAAGGGCAACCGAGGAAAATAAACCCACATTGACTCCTTTGAGGGTAGATCCTCCACCAAATTAAAGCCTGCATGCCAAGGCTTCATTAAAAGGCCAACTTGATTATAAAAGTAGGGCCCTTCCTCAAAAACCTTGTTAAGATCAGAGATACACGAAAAGACCACCAAAAAGAAGTTATTCGCAGCTAGCAAGATTTCAAAATCACCTTCCAGATTCCATGACTTGCAAATCTAGGGTTCCAGGAAAGGCATCGAAACCCTCAATCCCATAAATTAGCAGATTAAAACATGTTTGCTATAAACCTCCAGGTCCTCAGCTACCGCCTCTGTTTGAATCACCAGCTTCAAACGAACTTGAGCTCTTTCCAAGCATCCATTTATCTTGTGCAATTTCAAAGCACTAATTCTGAAAACCCCAACATCAGGTGGGGATGGATGAGGAAACTCGTCACCAACCCCTGCCATAGCAGCATCCCTCGATGTCTCACTCAAAGGCATAGACCCTACCATTAGAAAATCCCCTCAAGTCCTCGCACCCCACACCTGCACCGAACAATGCACAAACTCAAGAAACCCCCCCTAAAAGCTAAAAAACCCCCACCCCTTGCTAAAAACAACCCCACAGAGTCTGATCTGCAAAGAAAAAATGCATGCAACAGGAACAAACACATGTAGACCGTGACCTGCTACAGGTTGCGGGACTGCACAGAGCTCCCGCACACATGCTCCATCCTCAACTCTAACTCAATTACATAATTTAATTTTAATTTAAATAATTTAATTACAATTAAACAACTTTCTCGCTTAAATGTAATTTTGAAAAGAAAAAACTTATTAAAAAGAAATAATAAAAATAGCACTAATTCTAATAAATTTAAATTTAAAGGCAACATTCCTAAAAAAACACCACTAAATAAATAAATTGGTAACCTAAATTCATGGAATAAGTATATGAAGCTAAATTTAAGGAAAAGAAATAGAATTAGTTAAGAAGCATAGAAAACATATCTCCTACTCAATTCCTTTCTTCCTATGTTTCATTTTATCTCTGCATACACAATGGAGGAGAAGCTTTTGCGACAATCTTGAAATGCCCTCTTCTCACCTCCTTACCCTATTCTGGGAGCTATATTTTTTGTCACTTCTTGTTTATGTGTTTGTTAATGTACATTATTTTTTTTTTTGAAACCCTAACTTTGAATTATCTTGTTGTTGTGTTAAGATCATAGATTTCAAGCTTTTAAGTGTTGCATGATGGAAAAATGGTCTACAAAGATAAATTCATAGGTTTTTTATATATATACAGCTATGTTCATGCCACACCAGAGGAAGAAGAAAATATTTAAATATGTATCTCTTCAAATAACAATAATATGAAATCTCTCTTGTTTCTTTTGTAAGGAATGGATCAATACAAAATTTAACATTAATATTTATTTCGTGTTTAAAAACAAAATGGTTTACTATAGATTTTATTTTATTTTAAACTGTGCCTCAAAAGAAACAATCTTTTTTGTTTTAAAATATTATCACATGCAATTTCCAATATCTTAAATACAATTAATATTTGTATATAAAATTAAACAACAAATAAGAAAAATAATAAAAAATTCTTAAATTTAAAATAAAAAATTGAATAAGTTAGCATCAATTTTAAGTCTTAGTAATTTCAAATTTCCTAATTTTCATTTAACACATGATTACATTCCTTAAAAAAATCAATTTTAAACAACAATTACTATAATTAAGTCAAGTTGGCTACATTATAGGAATCCATATTGATGTTTCCCTTCTTTTTTTTATTTTTCTTCTTTTCTTCTTTTTTAAAGGGATTATAATTAGTTTTGATATGCTTTCTTTTATTTTTAACCATTGCTTTTTATTGTTCCCTTGTTCTCTTTGATTTTTATTTTTTTCATTTTTTTTAAATTATCAATTTTTATTTCCTATTTTTTATATTTAATAAATTTTTATTTCATTTTGTCTAGGATTATGATGTGGTTTTGGCATGCTTTGTTTTATTTTTAGCCCTTGCTTTTCTCTTGAACTTCTCTTTAAAATTGTATAATTATTTTTATTAAATTAAATTCAAACTAAAACAACTACTATTATTACAAAGCTATTTTTAATTCCAGGGTGGACCAATTCTATTAAGTATTTTTTTATTTATTCTCCCATGCCACTACCCCCATGCATTGATTTTATTTGTTTATTTGCTATTTTTTTTATTTCTTTGGATTTTTGTTTTCTATTTTTCTATCCATTTGACTTCCAAGCATGTGATAAAGATTTCACTCCATAACTACCCAAGTTTTTCTATTTCCACGAATTTATTTATTTACACATTTATGAATTTTATTTACATGAGAATCTGAATCTTAATTGTTTACAAGAATCTGAATCTTTCAACCCTTGCTATGAGTGTAGAAAGCCTCTCGGTGTAATAAAACTAGTATACCTATATTTTTAAAAATATATCTAAAGTATGCCAAGATATATCCTTCTCAAGGTGCCTATTTCCACCTATGTGTACTGAATTGATTAAAAAATAGGCACCTCAAGAAAGATATCTCTCAGTGTACTTTAGATATATTTTTTAAAATATAGGTATACTAGTAGCATCCACAGTGACAAGCATAATTCTAACTATATTATATATCTTATTAAGAATTATTATTATTATATAATATAATATTATAACATAGGTTAGATATATAATTATAATATATGTCTCAACATATTTTATACTAAACTAAGCCTAACCATAAAGGTCTTAACCTTAATTTTATCATATTATATAATTGTATAGGTTAGATATATTATTATAATATATCATAATAATTATATATAATTTTTTAAGGTTCAAATGAATGTTAGATTTAAATTTATGGTTTTGTTTAGGGATTGGTTTAGGATTAGGCTTATAAATATGGTCAGATATAGGGTTAGGCTTATAAATCAATGCTAGGTGTAATAATTTGATTATGGTTAGATTGAGGCTTATGATTACAATTAGGGTTTGGGTTAGGTTTAGAACCAAGGTTAGATTAGAATTAGGGTTTTATTTACAAATAAAGTTAAGGTCAAGGTTATAAGCCTAATTCTAATCATAATTATAACCCTAACAATAATCCTAATTCTAACCCTAACCCTAATTGTACCCCTAACCCTATTTCTACCCCTAGATCTACTTAACCCTAATTCTAAGCCAAACCTAAATTCTATCTCTAAATATAATTGTATTGATAATCTTAATTTTAGCCTTAATTGATAAATCTAACACTATCCCTAAATGTAACTGTAACCCTAACGTTAATTGTATCCCTAATACTAACCATAATTCTAAGTATAATTATTACCTTGATTCTAACCAAAACATAAATCTAAGCCAACCCTAAACCTAACCCTAACATTCAAGCCAATACTAACCCTGATTCTAACCTAAACCCTAAGCCTAACCCTAATTCTAACACTAATTCTAACTGTAACCCTAACCATAACCCTAATTGCAACACTAAATCTAACCATAATTCTAACCCTAATAATAACCCTAATTGTATTTCTAACGCTAAACCTAATTCTAACCATAAACATAATTCTAACCATATTTTAATTGTAACCCTAACCCTAAACCTAACCCTAATTTTAAACAGACTATAACCAGGTAATTCTAATAATAGTTTGAACTCTAAATCTAACCTAAACCATAACCCTAACCCTAATTGTAGTGCTAACTTGTAATTTGAACCCAAATTGTAATGATAACCCTAACCTTAATCTTTACAATAATGCTAACGTTAGCTCTAATTCTAACCCTAACTCTAATTCTAATGAAAACCCTAACCCTAATCCTAACCCTAACCCTAATTCTAACCATAACCCTAATTCCCTCCCTAATTGTAATCCTAACCCCAACCCTAATTGTAACCATAGTTGTAACCCTAATTCTAAATCTAACCATAATTCTTATTGTAGGTAATTCTATTACATAACCCTAACCCTAACCCCAAGTTTGATTCAAACCTTAACCCTAATTATAACCCAAATTCTAATCCTAAACCTAACCTTATTTGTAACCCTAACTCTATTTCTAACTGTAATTCTAAGTCTAATACTTACCCTAACTCTTTCCTTAATTATAATTCTAACCCTAATACTAACCTTAACCCTAACCTTAGTTCTAATTGTAACTATAACCCTACTTGCAACCATAACCATAATTGTAACCCTAACCATAATTGTAACATTAATTCTAGTCCTAATCCTAACTATAATTGTAATCCCAACCCTATCCCTAATTGTAACCCTAACCCTAATGCTAATTCTAACTTTAACCCTAATTATAACTCTATTTGTAATTGTAAACCTAGCCATAAACATAATTGCAACCATAACCCTAAGTTTAATTGTAATTCTATCTCTACCTCTAATTCTAATTGAAACCCTAATTCTAATTGAACCCTAACCCTAAGACAAATTGTATACGTAATCACAATTCTAATTTCAACTCTAATTCTAACCCTAACAATAACCCTAACCCTAATTGTAGGCCTAAATTCTAATTTCAACCCAAATTGTAACTATAACCCTAACCCTAATGTTAATCCTAACATAAATTCTTAGAACCTTAACCCTAATTCTACCCCAATCCTAATTCTATTCTTAATTCAAACCTTAATCCCAACACTAATCCTAACTCGTACTCCAATTCTAATCCTAATTCTAACCCTAAACCTAATTCTAACAATAAACATAATTTTAACCCTATTTTAATTGTAACCCTAACTCTAACCTTACTTCTAAAAATATAAGCCTAAACCTAACCCTAATTCTAACACTAATACTAATTGTAACCCTAACCCTAATTCTAATTCTAATCATAATCATAATCAAATGATTAGACTTAGCTTAACCCTAACTATAATCGTAACCCTAATGTTAATCCTGACAGTAATTCTTAAAACCCTAACCCTAATTCTATTCTTAATTCTAACCCTAATCCCAACCCTAACCCTAACCCTAACTCCAATTCTAATCTTAATTCTAACCCTAAACATAATTCTAACAATAAACATAATTTTAACCTTATTTTAATTGTAACCCTAACTCTAACCCTAACCCTAACCCTAACCCTGATTCTATAAACCCTAAGCCTAACCCTAATTCTAACACTAATACTAACTATAACTCTAACCCTAATGTTTAGGCCACTAATTAAAATTATGATTAGAATTAGGGTTATAACCTTGACCTTAACTATATTCGTAAACAAAACCCTATTCTAATCTAACCTTGGTTCTAACCCTAACCAAACCCTAATTGTAATCATAACCCTCAATCTAACCCTAATTCTAATTCTAACAATAATCAAATGATTACACTTAGCATTGATTTATATGTTAGCGTAATACATCATTTATTACATTGTTTTGGTTGGTTCAGTTTCATCAACCATTTAGTTTGGTATAACTGTCAAGTCAGTATACTTGTCAAGTCCCTAACTCAACTTCCTCCAAGCTTATATACATTATTTTGTATCTGGGTATTATCAGATGAATAAAGTAGTTTACTTTTTCCTCATTTGGTATCAGAGTGATTCTTTGATCCTGAGAAATGTGAGAACAGTTGAGGCGCTCATTTCTAGGGACACTAAATTTGTTGGTGAATGTGTGAGTGAAGGGTGTAGTGCAGGGTGCGATTTATCAGAAATGGACGGTGGAAAATGCCCAACAACTGGGTTTAAGGTGTTGGGTTCATAATAGAAGAGACGGAACAGTTTTCCCAACACCAAATGCAGAGAATGATTGATCTAGAGAGTGATGTGAGGATATTTTGAAGGCATTAGAATATCTAAAAAATGTTCCAGCCCTGTCACTTAGCATAGATTCGTAGTTGGAAGAAGATTTGTAGGAGGCTGTGAGAATATCAAACTGATAGTGAAGCATGGGAGTTTGGTGTCCCAGTGTTTGTAATAAGTAATATGCTTTACTTGACACAAACGATATTGCAGTTCCACCAGAGCAAATCAACCAGTGGCCTACCAGTTTGGCGCACCCTCTTATACATGCAATTTTTGTAATATGGTTTGCAGAATTAGGATCATGAGTGTCTAAAGTGATCTCAATACAGCCAAGATGGAAAAGATGCGTGGGGTTTCAGGTATGATACTTATATAATGAAACATAGTCATTGTCATTTATTATCTTCATTTATTCATCAAATGGGCGTTGGCGGTTATATACAAATGGCAACATAATATTTTAAGTGAATAGAAATACTAACTGTGTAGAGAGAACATTGATCTTCCCCATTTAGTAGTAATAAATTTATTTACGTATATGTCAAATGTGGAAGTTATGGTGGAAGCCTGCTATGTTTGTTGGAAGTAAGTGACATTTTAGATTAAGCCATTTGACAAGTAACACAAAATAAGGAGTAGATCAAAATGGTTTAGGTAATGTATAGTTCTTACTGCATATAAGGAGAAAGTATTTTATTAGTGTGGGAGTTGGAACATATATCTCAATTCATCATTCTGATTTAATTTCATACTAAAGGTGTTGCAATGGATAGTGACAGAGGCAGTGATAGTCAAGGATTATGCAGATTTGAGTTTAGGGTTTAATAATTGGAGAAATAAGGGATTTTGTAAGAAGTTTGGTTGCTTTGTAAGATGTCTATGGTTTGAAATTTGTTTTGGATCATAGTAATTACATAGAAGGTATAAGGCTGATTAGTGTATGGGTCTATCATTGGATCAATTTAACATTATCATCATGAATGCACATGTGCCAAAGATAGCTTATGCTTTTAGGGCCATCTTTTCTATTTTTGATAAGGTCTCCAAAGACTCATCCATGACATCAGTTGGTTAATGTGTAACAGGGTCATATTGGAGGCAAGCGACATCAGAGAATGGAGGATTTTCCATCATCTCAAGTTAGCTTCTCGCTTTGAGATGATGCTTTGCATGAGGAGCATTTTTGGTTTTGGTTGTTTTGTTTTTCTTTGTTGATGCTAACGGAGCTAACAAATTTGAAGAATGTATGTTTTGTGAAGATTTTGTTTTGGAGACAGGTTTGGGATTTGGTGTTGAGCTCAATATGGATTGTTGTCCAGCAAGCTTCAAAGAGTATATGATCAAGAATTATACCCTTTTGCAGTCACTAGACAATGACAGAGATTTGTCATATCTCTTAGGGTTCATTGTTGAATAATTCTTGACTCTGTGATTTGAGAGCTTGGGACTAAAGAGCTCAAGAACACAGCTCGAAGCTATGCCTTTCCAAGGGTAGATGAGACAGCATGATGGAGCCCCTCTTGGTTCAAGATTTGTTCTTTGGGAGAAGATCTTCTACAAAATATGTATTCATACTATGTAATTAGCTTTGTTGAGTATTTTAGCATTCAGGGGGGTTCCCTTGGTACTATTGTAGGAACAATGTAATAAGGGAGGAATGTTAGCGTAATACATTGTTTATTACATTGTTTTGGTTGGTTCAGTTTCATCAACCATTTAGTTCGGTATAACTGTCAAGTCGGTATACTTGTCAAGTCCCTAACTATCAACTTCCTCCAAGCTTATATACATTGTTTTGTATCTGCGTATTATTAGATGAATAAAATAGTTTACTTTTTCCTCATTATAAGCCCAACCCTATATTCTAATCCTAATTTTAACCCTAAACCTAATTCTAACAATAAACATAATTTTAACCATGTTTAAATTATAAACCTAACTCTAACCCTACTTCTAAAAATATATGCATAACCCTAACCCTAATTCTAACACTAATACTAACTATAACCCTAACCCTAATGTTTAGGCCAATACTAACCCTAATTCTATACCTAAATCTATCCCTAACCCCAGCCCTAATTCTAACCATAGTTCTATATATAGATATAAATGTAAATGACCTTTGTTGTTTTAATTCAATTAAAATTAATTTTATTTCAATTAAAACTAAAGGATAAGATCTTCCCTTAACCTCGCCATTCATTTATTTATAATACATACATAGATGCAATTCTGACACCAAATGGGTATGTTTTATAGAGATCATAGTTCATCATATCCTCATCTAGTTATTGTAATTGAATTGCTAAATGAAGATAATATAATATATATTATAAAGTTTTTCAAATATTTTATGGTATATTATCAAGTATTTGATATATTCATCAAATAAATTATATTATAATTATTAATTTTAAAAATATAATAATATTATATTATATTATATTATAACACTATCTATATTATAATGTTACCATAAATTTTGTAATCTCATATCTTGTCTTTTGACATTCTAATTTTTTTAAAAGCATAAAGAAAAAATAGTTTAAAAAATCAAACCAAGACATTTAAGAGCTTTTTTTTTTCTTAAAACTTTGTAATTGTTTAACTATATTCTTTAGCTATATGCATATTTATATTTTAAAACATATATTCTTTAACCATTTCATTTAACTATGCATATTCTTTAAAAAAAATATGCATATGTTAGTTTTTCTTATACTATCAAATATTTGTTATATTTGTGAAATATGATATGTTGTTATTCAAATAATCCATTTTGTAATTTATATAGATAAAAGAGAGAAGCTTTTTAGTTTTAAAAGAGAAAGAAAAGAAAGAAAAATAAAATTAGTAACTTTAAAGAAAACTGAAAATGGAAAAAGATAAAGAAAAAATATTTAGGAATAGGAAATGATTCATTAAAATATAATATATATTATCTATTCCTAAATATATTATAATTATTATTTTTGAAACTATAATATATAATATATCATATTATTATGCCGAGAGGCATCCTACAGTGGTAGGAAAGAGCTGATTCCCATAAACAATTTCTTGTAAATAAAAATCATAAAATTCAAAAACATTTAAAAAAATCTCAAATTAAACTAAATTTTTTTTTGACACTAATTAATAAAAGGAGGCTCAAGTAACTAACGCTCACTCTCTCCCTGCCACATGTGTAATGCCCCTCGCTTTTTTCCTGTGACAGATGTTATTTTCGTGTTTCCTATGACAGTTCTGTTTTAGATGATAGTCTTGTAGTGCATGGTTACAGTTTCGAGATGTTTGGACTTTTACGTTATGGTTTATGATCTCCTTGAGCTTGATGGACTCCTTGATATTATGCTAGCTGATTATGGATCTATGTTAGGATGATGCTTGTTTACTTGTACTTTGTGCTTTCACAGTCGATGGACATGATTATGGATTGATGTTACTTTTAGTTTAATATGTTGTTCGATCATGATTATGATGTATGACTGGTATTAGTTATTTAATGATGTGTTACTTGAATGGAATAGTGTTGCATTGCTCGTGTCCGAGTACCCTGCCACGCTGTGACTTCCGTTCATTATGCTTGTGATTACATGGTTATATATGTATATATGCACAACCTTGTTTATTGCAGGATGCAGGTACCGGGCATCAACTCCACCTGAATTACTAGGTTTGAGTGTGCCCTAGCCAATGGAATTATAGATTGGAGTTGACATGAGGTTCCCCTAATTAGTCAACATCCTCAAGGAGGATGAGCTTTCATTGTTGTACCCTGTCGTCACCGTCAGTGGACCGTTGTCATCATTTGTCATTATGTCCTGTGGCTCCACTTTGGTTAGGTATCACCTTGTAAATTAGGGTATATCCAACTTGAGTGTCAATCCATGCATGATTAATATTTCATTTAAATAAAGTTAAATTAAAGCTTAAATTAAATAAATATTGCTAGGGGATTATGTGTATGGTTTATTAATTATAAATAATTAAATTATTGATAATTGGTAAATAAATAAATTAAACTAGATAAATGATTCAATGAAATGTTAAACTACAAATTGTAGCGGATTAAAATTAAACAAAAAACAAATGCATATGTGAAAATGAATAAACATCTATAACGTTGATAAAATAAATCTAAACTAAAGTAATTGTGTGGTAAATTAGGATTACGGATATTTTAATGGTAAAACAGAATTGTTAAGGGTAAAATGATCATGTCTTGGAGGGAGAGATCTGACCAAACCTATTAAATTTATATCGGATCATGATGAGTTTATTTAGTTCCTTATTGAACAAATATTTATTATATAAAAAGAAATTAAATTTAGTCAAGAATTAATAAAATTGCTTCTCTATGGATAAAAAAAATTATTATTATTATCCGATGACCTATGGGTTTGTTATTGCCATCACTATGATTATTTAGGTACATTATTAAATATAATCTCGCTAACATTTTTTTTGGTTTAAAAATTAGGGTTGTCATATTTGGGGATATGCAAATTTACATCAGGTGCCGTCATTGGTAAAATTGAGGAATTGGGAGTCTCGGAGATAGTTAATTTTGCACCCCATGAGAGAGTGGGTTGTGGGGGAAAGGAAGGAATGTCTCTGCATTTACCCAAGGAGTCCATTCCAGGTTTTGAGATAGTGGGATGTTAGAATGCCCCCGGCACTTTTATCCGGGGAGCTGAGTCCTAGTTGAGGAAGTTTTTTCTGGAAGAGAAGGAAGGAGGGTCTTGCAGAGGAGAAGAGATTTTGGGGAAAAGCTTAACAATTTTAGGTATGCACTATATGATATATGCATATTTCTTATGAAATATTAACAGAATTAGGTTAATTACGTTTTCTCCATTGAAGGGATTTACTCAGGGTTGGTGTTAGATTTTTGTTAATGGTAGACTTGTTATCCTCGTGATCGCCAGCCTATATTCAGTCTAAAATTTGTCACAAATTTCCTTTCTACTTCAAACTCATTTTAGCGGTTCCCCAGTCTCCACCTCCGTGCAATTCTACACAATTCCACCCTATTGACCATTTTGCACTTAAATCACAAAAATCTTTTCTCTATTCTCCGTGATTTCAATCCACTGAGCCTCAGCCCACAATCACTCACCTACGCTTTTAGTGTGTTCCTTAATATCATGGTCATATCCTCTTGTCAGAGGGTCTCGCCTGGTGGTCCTCTCAGTGAACGTTTTCCATCAGAGGGCTCCCACAGCATTAAAACTGGTGCGTGCCCCCACAGTCAAAACTATACCCGCATCTAAGAAGTTAGGTAGAGCTTACATTGCAGCTAAAACTGTGTTGCTGTCCAACGCTCCACTTATTAGGTTATAACTCACCACACAACGCATAACAGATACATTACAATTTATTTGGTTTAAATCTTCACCACCCTACGTGGTGCAAACAGAATGTTGCATTGACCCACTTGCTCCCCAAAATACCAAAATGAAACTCGATGGCTGTTTGGGCACTACATCAGTTGATTAAACTAAAGACAAGTTAAAATATCTTCATATGCAAAGGTTATTTTGATTGTCATTGCATCGATTAAATAATAAATTTATCTTAGGCATGGGCATAAATGATGCCTGACTTTTGGTTATCATATTGTTTCCTATTTTGTACATCTATGTAACACATTTCTAAGTCGTGGGCCTGTCCAAATGGAAGAGCTCTACATCTCTATGGAAATCGTTATATGGTGGAGATACCTAGTTGCGAACTGACTTTGTAAAATATACACAGAAGCATGCATTTGTGTAAAAATTAGAAAGATACGCCACTTAAGCAAGGATTCGAGCGTATCTTTACCTATCATCTACATACTTTGAGCCATCCACAGTCCTAGATAACACACACAGCTAGCATCAAATTTTAAGATTTTCTGCCAACACTCAACTATATATCCTGAACACAACGAAGTCTTGGGCTGAGATCACCTCAGATGAAACATTATCATCTGAACGTAGCTGAAGTGGAAGAAGAAACTCAATCACTTGTATTTGACTCTCCAAGTCTAGAATGGGTGTCGGTTGAGACTCTTCAAGCACTGGATCATCACCACAGAGAACATGTTGAAGAAAAATATCGATCCTTAGCAGCAAACTCTACATATTCTCCTCAAATTGGACCTTGGGAGAGATGGGCTTTTGTAGCCTTGTCATGACATTTTGCTTCAAAGAATCCATCGAACCAAGGAAGGAAACAATTAGGTTCTTCATTTTCTATTACACAATAGTTGTATTCTAGCTCAAGCACTAAAGTGGGAGCATGACCCTCTAATTATTGCATTTCCTCAATAAAATTTGCATTATGTATGTAACTGGGACAAACAGCAATAATTGTTATTGATCTTGTCATAATCAAATGCTGCGACTGTTGTAAATAGGCAACCCAATCTGCCACGTCTTCACTTCTCCACCTTGTGCACGCGTCTATCAGAGCATTTCCACTATGATATCTAACAGATGCTGAGCGTCTGGTTATACACTTGCAATCTGCATTTTTGCTTGAAAGTTTCTTGAGCCGTCACCAATCCATTGTTGTGCGTAGCTTGCACCTCCCCACACAATACGCTATTGATTAGAGGACGCCAACGGCACTTTAGGGTTAGGTTGTTTGCCACGGTATTTCCCACGCATAGGATTCACTCAGAGAGTTCTTACCTTTAGGGTTGTCTTTCATAAGTAAATTGTCATGTCATGAGTAGTTTCTTCGATTATCTTTCCCCAGATTTAAATCAATGTTCTTTTCTCCACACAAACTTAATGCTTATATTCATTCTTACTTGAGTTTAATCACTATTTGATTAGTAGTTTAAATTAAATGTAAGTTGAATAGTATATTTATTCGCATGATATAATTAGATTAATTTCAGAGATTACGGGATTAAATTATGAGATTTTTTGATCTGTCAATATGGTTGATATAATCATAGTGCAACGATACAATTTATTTAATGTTAGAATGAGGTGGTTAATTATCTACAGTAAAATTGTAAATAAGATGTAACATTAATTATTTAACGATCTGTGGAATTTTAATATAATTATTGCTGTCACTATTTTTATTAATATTACTATTATTATTATTATTATTATTATTATTATTATTATTATTGTTATAATATCATTATTATTATTATTATTATTATTATTATTATTATTATTATTATTATTATTGTTTGTATCACGTGATTTGTTCAAATCAAGCCATCGAAATTGATATAATCTATTATCGGGATTATTAAATGATAAATTTAAATGTATATCAGATTTGGGATAAGTGAATATTCAATATGTTGATTCATTGAATGGATAAATGTACCTAACGTAGTATTTAGATCTATCACCTTATGTTTATTAATGACTTGATGAACTAGATTTCGTTCGTTGTAAACATACTTTGATATTCTCATGAATGTTGTGATAGATAGACAATGGTATGTGATCTATAGGTAGTTGAAATCGTTAATTACGTAGAAGTGATTTACATTGTTCCTCTCTTGGTTATAAATTAAATCTGAATACTCAAACTTATCCGTATGAAATGAATTTTAAACTTTCCTTATAATCCTTTAATCAATTTGAGATTATAATACGGATAATAGAAGTTTATCTTGGTCACATCAATGGTAATTGTATCATGTAGATTAATTAAATGATTATTTTTAATACATATTTAAACATAATTCATTTAATGTAAGTCATAGGTTTATTCCTTGTAAGAATACGATCAAACTACAAGCTTTATCTTGATGATTGTTATACCCATGTAACAACTTAGTCAAGTACAAATTGCTATAGTGGAAGTAGTTGTAAGAAGGCATAATTGGATCATAAGTATAATTGATTCTTGTAATATGTTGATTCAAACTGTGGGTCATAAATCTGTTCTTATAGCCTTTGATTGTGTATCTTCCCGTGTGGCTAGACTTCCAGAGGCTTAGCTTGGGATGTCTTGAATTCATGAGTTGTGTTGTTAGATGTCTTGAGATCATGATGTTATAAGAAGCCTTGTCGTCTCTAGTTATTTATGGACTAAATGGCAAATGAATGACAAATGCACTTCTTGTGGTTGTATTGTTATCCAACTGATTGTACTAGTCTTGTATCCAGTGTTGTGGTAAGATGTGGAATAGGGTGACATGGAAATCTTACAGTTGTAATGAATATGTGTTATCATAGGCAATGGTCTAGGAGTCCTGCCCTTATAATTATGTTATGGAGGGTTAATGCTTGTATTGTTATATATGGATAGTTGTTATGCAAGATGGTCAAATGCCTTGCATGTTTCCATACCCTCGTTGTTGTGATGTCTTGCTATGCTTGTTGTGTAGGGTTTCCTAGTTGTAGTTAAGGGAGTGGCTTCCAATGTGGGGGCCAATGCCAAGGGGCTAGCCAGGGTAACCCACTGGGAGTTGGTAATTCAGTGATAACATAATAAAATACCTAGGGGTTGGGTAGTTTTCACATTAACAAGATAATAAGATGTTTGGATTCCTCACTCATGCTTGTAGTGCTTGTTCAGACTAAGGATGAGGGGAGAAGGCCGGGATTGGCAGATCTACTTCCTTGTCATCACGAAAGGAAGGTTGATTCCACATGCGTCATCCTATGGGGCCGGTGTCTAGAGAGAGACTGCCAGGGTAACCATAGATGGGGGCCGGTGTCTAGAGAGAGACTACCTGGGTAACCTATGTCAGGACCATGCGATGACACTCTCCTTACTACAGTCTAGCACTCCCTAGTTGTACTCTCCCTATTTGCTAAGTGTTGCCTCTGGAAGTACTGTTGAGTTGGTTGTGATGGTGACTTGTGATAGTCATGTGTTGTCTTATAGCCTACTGTCTACCTGACCGTATGTTGTAGTGGGGACCTCATGTTAACTCCTAGCTCGAGGGGTGGACCTCAGGGTTCCACATGGTTAGGTGGAAGAGCTTTATCCATTGGTTTTTTTTTCCCTTGCCGTTACTTGTAAGCGAGAGGGGACACTCCTTGTGTATCAGACATCAGATCTTGTACCTATTTTGAAGACACTTATTGTGCTCATGTTCTAGCTGGTGTATCAATGGATTTAGATTGTATGTATTCAAATGTCATCAGAATAGTAATGATGTAAATTACACAATGATGTACTCATTTGTATAGACTTGGAATATGTGCATGTAATCTTGATTAAAGTTGAGTATCTAATTGATGTCACGAAATGGAGATGTATATGTATAATCAATATTGTAATAGAGTTAGAAAGATTTATCGATGTTAGTTAGTTATGCATGTGTATTATGTTGGTTATTTGTCAAGTAGTGCAACCATGGCACCTTGGGAGACAAGATGATAGTTAATGATGTGTATTGAACTGTTAAACCTCACTTGATATCTTATTCAAAAAAAAAAAAATCTGCTTTGCTTTCTTAGATGTGTTGTCTTCCAAGGTGTTCATGGCGGGGCATTACATCTGGTATCAGAGCGCGGTTTAAACACTGGGTACCTTGGTTATATTTGAGCCCATTATGTAACCTGGTGCTTAAACTCTGTAGTATGATTTAACTCATGTTGCGACCCTTTTCTTAATATAATATTTTCCCTTTTCTGTGTAGGGAAGATGCCTAGACGTAGGGGCCGAGGTCGGGGCAGAGGAAAGGGTCGTGGGAGAGGTGGTGGCAGTATTCCTCCTCCCAGTTCTCCTCATGGGAGTGGTCATGAAGGCGAGGGTCAGAACATGGAAGGTTAGGGTCAGCCTGATGGAGCCCAGTTGAGACAGATTCTTGAGGAAGCCCTTGCCCATTTAGGTCCCAGACAGGTGGGTGAGTAGCCCAGAGGTGGTCAGGAGGTAGACTAGTCAAGTCCTAGAGAGAGAGAAAGGTCTCCCAGGCATAGGGAATTGACAGCCGAGCAGGAGGCCATGCAAGCCAACCATATGAGGGACTTACTAAGAGCACGTCCTCCCATCTTTGATGGAACTGGTAGAGGACTTGAGGTAGAGACTTGGTTGTTGGACCTAGGTAGATGTTTCGCCATGCATCCGTATGGCAGCAATACGAAAGCCAAATGTGCTATTCTACACCTCCGAGGGTTTGCTTCGACTTGGTGGAGGTTAGAGGAGCAGAAGCTGCATTTGGACATTGGCACGGTGTCTTGGGAGTTGTTTGAAGATAGATTCAGAGCTCGCTTCCTTTCTGACCATTGGAAGCAACGTCGAGCAAACGAGTTTCATGAGCTAAGGCAGTTGGCCATGACAGTTGAGTAGTATGAGCATAGATTTTATGAGCTCAAATAGTACGCAGGTATCGGGGATGACGAGCCCATGTTGGTGCAGCATATTATCAGGGGCTTGAATGCCCAGATTAGTGGAGGGGTTCATGTATTCAAACCTAAGACCATGGAGGTTGCCGTGGAGAAAGCCCGGCTAGTGGAGGAGAACTTGGCTATGGCCCTAGGTGGGCATACAGGTGTGCGCTTTGGCAGTACACCTTCGTCAGGACATGGTTCTTGAGGTGGTCACACCCAGACATCAGGTTCTCATGCACACTCAAAGAGTGGTCAGCAGCAATAGTATTTGCAGTCCAAACTGAGGAACTCTCAGCATTAGTAGGGAAATAGGTTTCAAAATAAGAAAGACCAGTCTTGGTAGCACAACTGATCAGTCAGCCCAGAGTGCACAGTCTATAGTAAGTAGGGGCAGTTTCCAACAATCTAGTTCTTTCTAGGGTAACAGTGGATTTGGTAGAGGCACCGGGTGCTTCTCTTGCGGCCAACAGGGCCATATTGCCAGACAGTGCCTGCAGAAGGGTGCATTAGGATTTGGACATCGACCGGCAGCATCTGAGCCAATGATTGGTGATGCAGGCAGGTCGCATCGAGTCTTTGCAGCGGTAGATGACCGGCAGGCAGAATATCAGGGCACCATGGTGGAGGCTTCTGGTCACATGCGAGGTATTGATTTTTCTATTCTATTTGACTCTGGTGCATCTGATTCATTTATATCTCCTTCCCTTGTGGAGCGTTGTAGCTTAGTGGCAACAAAGCAAGATGATAGGTGGCAGGTTGAGTTAGCCTCCGGGGCTAAGGTAGCAATTGAGTCTCTAGTTTCAGAGTGTAAATTGAAGATTGGCTCTCTATCTACTTCTATGGACCTTCGCATTCTACCTCTGGGTTCATATGACATAGTTTTGGGGATGGATTGGCTGGAGGCCCACCGGGCAGTGATAGATTGTCGGCATAAAACGGTTAGATGCGTGGATGACTCTGGGGTTGAGGTTGAGGTTGTAGGAGTTCAGAGACCTGTTTCCCTACATATGATCTCTGCTATGCAACTCAAGAGATGTATGCGTCGGGGATGTCAGCTCTTTGCGGTGACTATTAGTGATTTAGAGATGGAGGGGAGGGGTGCTGGCAAGAAGTTGAGTCCACTTTTTGGCCAAAAAGTGGAAGTGTTTTTCCTGATTTTTAGAATTTATCACATTTGACCTCAAAATTTCAAGCACTTAGAGATGGAATCTTGAAAAAAGTCACTAGTCACAAAATGTAGTACTTAGAGTCTAGTTTCCAAATATGTAATTTACTTGAATACCCAGATAATAAAAATTGATTTTCAATAGGTGTTTCTAAAAACTACTATTTAAAAATCACTTTTTTTTACTATACCATGCACATGTACGTCATCCATATTTTGACCTAAATAATCATATTTTTGTAAATCCTTTTGTGAAAATATTTGTAACTCACTTAAGCATGTTTTCCATATTTTTTTGTAATTTTCTATTGAATAGATTTTTTTTTGTTAATTTTTTATTGGCCATATTTGGTGTTTTGAAAAATTGTCATGTACGTCACGCATAAGATGACCTAAACTTATCATTTTTTAAATTTTCTTTTTTTCAAATTGAAAAGAATTGTCTAAAGTATATTTTTATACAACTTTTTTTCAAAAAAATATTTTAATAAAATTTAATTAAAATACTAAAAAACCCTGATAATTCAAGTTTATGGACTTGTTTCATTAGAAATTAATAGAAAAATAATCCAATTGTAAAAAATATATATATTTCGAATCTACACTATCTCATCTATAATAGGTTTTAATTTTGTCAAAAACTTCTTTTAAAAAAGTCACCAGCCATATTGCCAAAGTCCATTTCTTCAAAAAAATTGAAGCTTTTTGTTTAAAAAATAAATAATAAATAAAAAACATATCCAAAACTAAAAAAAATTATATATTTTAAAACTAGACATTATCATCTTAAATGGGTTTTAATTTCATCCAAAAATTCTAAAAAAATGTTTGTCAACCATATTGCCAAAATCCATCATTTCTGAAAATATTTTGTGCTGAGGCTTCCACTAAAACTGGACCCAACTTCTTGCACTTACCCAGAGTCAAGAGGTAACTCTTGAAGATCACCCACTCTTGAAGGAGTATGCGGATGTTTTTCTTTTTGATGTTCCGAGGATGCCACCTAAGCGTGACATTGATTTCAGGATTGATCTAGTTCCCGGGGCAGAGCCTATCTCACGAGCTCCATACAAGATGACCACTCAGGAGCTGAAGGAGCTTCGACTGCAGTTAGAGGAGCTTTTAGCCAAGGGGTTCATTTGACCTAGTGTTTCCCCTTAGGGAGCACCTATGATCTTTGTGAAAAAGAAGGATGGATCTCTACAACTTTGTATCGACTATAGGCAGCTCAATAAGGTAACAGTGAGAAATAGGTATCCCTTGCTGCGGATCGATGATTTGTTTGACCAGATTAAGGGAGCGAAGGTATTCTCTAAGATTGACCTTAAGTCAAGATATCACTAGTTGAGGATCTTTGAGGCAGATATTCACAAAACAGCATTTCGCACCTGTTATGGACATTATGAGTTCACAGTGGTACCATTCAGGTTGACCAATGCACCTTCGGTTTTCATGACCTTAATGAATGGTGTGTTTCGCACTTATCTTGACCAATTTGTCCTCATATTTCTTGATGATATATTGATCTATTCAAGGACTATGGAGGAACATGAGCAGCATTTGCGTCAGGTGTTACAGTGTCTGAGAGAAAATCAGCTTTATGCTAATTTGTCAAAATGTGAGTTCTTCCAAATAGAGGTTAAGTATTTGGGTCATGTTATCTCTGGAGAGGGTATTGCGGTAGATCCCTCGAAGATCCAAGCTATTATGGACTGGCCTGCACCCACCAATGTATCTGAGGTCCGTAGTTTTATGGGGTTGGTAGGTTACTATCGTCGCTTCGTCATGGGGTTTTTGAGAATTGCTCATCCCATTACTTCTCTTCAGAGGAAAGGGAAAAAGTTTGTTTGGTCAAAGAAGTGTCAGGAAGCCTTTCAAACCCTTAAGGAGCAGCTGACCAGTGCACCTATACTTGTAGTTCTTGATCCTGATAGGGACTTTGTTGTTTGTACCGATGCTTCCTTAAAAGGTTTGGGGGCAGTTCGAATGCAGGATGGTCGCGTGATTGCCTATGAGTCTCGCAAGCTTAAGGATCATGAGTTGAACTATCCCACTCATGACCTGGAGTTGGCAGCAATTGTGCATGCCTTGGTGAGATGGAGGCATTTTCTATTAGGGCATCAATTTGAGCTGCACAGTGATCATTGTAGTTTGCAATATATTTTCACGCAGCTAAACTTGAATGCCAGGCAAAGACGTTGGATGGAGTTCTTGTGCGAGTATGACTTTGAGGTTAGATATATTCAGGGCAAGGAGAATGTGGTAGCAGATGCTCTCAGTTGTCGAAGGCATGAGATCTTAGCAGTCTCGCTTATAGTTGATTTGAGAGGATAGATTCTTGCTGCTCTTCCTTCTGACAGTTGGTGCCAGGAGGTGAGGACCGAGATTGAATTAGGTAGACCTTTAGAAGGTAGATTCTCTGGTTACTCTTTTGAGTCAGATGGTCTTTTGCGACATTTGGGTCACATCTATGTTCCTAATTCTGAGGGTCTTCGCACCCTAGTTCTATCGGAAGCACATCGGGCGCCCTATTCCACTCATCCAGGTGTCAAGAAGATGCATGCAGATCTGCGTCAACTGTACTTTTGGAGTGGCATGAAGCGGGATATTACGGATTTTGTGTCAAGATGTCTTGAGTGTCAGAGGGTGAAGGCAGAGCACCAGCACCCTGCAAGTCTTTTGCAGCCTCATTTGATTCCAAAGTGGAAGTGGGATATCATTTTGATAGACTTCATTGTGGGTTTGCCGATGTCTTCTCGACGACATGATGCTATTATGGTCACAGTGGATAGGCTAACGAAGGTAGCTCACTTTTCTCCTGTCCATGCTTCTTACAATGCCTCTACGGTGGCTAGAGTGTTTATGGAGGACATCGTCAGACTTTATGGGATTTCTCGTAGGATCATCTCTAACAGGGATCTAGTATTCACTTCCACCCTGTGGACTTCCTTACAGCGTGCCTTGGGGACACAGCTAAACTTTAGTTCAGCTTATCATCCTGAGACTGATGGTCAGACTGAGAGGGTTAATCAGGTTCTCGAGGATATGTTGAGGATGTATGTTATGGATTAGTAGAGCTGTTGGGAGGACTACCTCTATCTAGTGGAGTTTGCCTATAATAATGGTTATCATAGTTCTATTGGCATGTCTCCCTTCTAGGCCTTATATGGTCATCCTTGTAGGACCCCCTTGAGTTGGGATCGTTTGGAGGATAGAGTTCTTCTGGGTCTGGATATGCTTAGAGATATGGAGCAACAGGTTGAGAGGATTAGAGAGAATTTGGTGGCAGCTCAGGATAGGCAGAAAAAGTATGCAAATGCTCATAGGATAGATCGTCAGTTTTCCATTGGAGATCAAGTGTTCTTGACGTGTGCGACCGTGAAAGAGTCCGATCCACTATGGGAAGGGTTCTAAGCTAGCACCGCGCTTTGTTGGACCTTTGAGGTGTTGGAGAGGATCGGTCCAGTTGCTTATCACCTTGCTTTGCTGCCTAGCCTTTCACACATCCATGATGTGTTTCATGTTTCGGTACTTAGACCTTACTATCCAGATATTGCTCATATTCTTGATTGGACTGCTCTACAGGTAGAGGACGGGTAGCTGGCTTTGGAGCCCGTAGGGATTCTTCAACACAGGAGACTCGCTCTCAGGGGCAGAGACGTGGAGCAGGTCAGGATCCAATGGGGTCCTAATGATGAGACCTCCACTACCTGGGAGGATACTACCAGAATGAGGGAGTTATATCCTCACTTATTTGCAGGCTTCTAGGAGTAAGCCTAGTTCTAGTCGGGGAGGATGTAATGCCCCTCACTTTTTGCCTGTGACAGATGTTATTTTCGTGTTTCCTATGACAGTTCTGGTTTAGATGATAGTCTTGTAGCACATGGTTACAGTTTCGAGATGTTTGGACTTTTACGTTATGGTTTATGATCTCCTTGAGCTTCATGGACTCCTTGATATTATGCTAGCTGATTATGGATCTATGTTAGGATGATGCTTGTTTATGTGTACTTTGTGCTTTCACAGTTGATGGACATGATTATGGATTGATGTTACTTTTAGTTTAATATATTGTTCGATCATGATTATGATGTATGACTGGTATTAGTTATTTAATGATGTGTTACTTGAACGGAACAGTGTTGCATTACTCGTGTCCAAGTACCCTGCCACGCTGCGACTTCTGTTCATTATGCTTGTGATTACATGGTTATATATGTATATATGCACAACCTTGTTGTTCATTGCAGGATGTAGGTACCGGGCATCAACTCCACCTGAACCAGGTCTGAGCGTGCCCTAGCCAATGGAATTATGGATTGGAGTTGACATGAGGTTCCCCTAATTAGTCAACATCCTCAAGGAGGATGAGCTTTCAATGTTGTACCCTGTCGTCACCATCAGTGGACCGTTGTCGTCATTTGTCGTTATGTCCTGTGGCTCCACTTTGGTCAGGTATCACCTTGTAAATTAGGGTGTATCCAACTTGAGTGTCAATCCATGCATGCTTAATATTTCATTTAAATAAAGTTAAATTAAAGCTTAGATTAAATAAACATTGCTAGGGGATTATGTGTGTGGTTTATTAATTATAAATAATTTAATTATTGATAATTGGTAAATAAATAAATTAAACTAGATAGATGATTCAATGAAATGCTAAATTACAAATTGTAGTGGATTAAAATTAAATAGAAAACAAATGCATATGTGAAAATGAATAAACATCTATGACGTTGATAAAATAAATCTAAACTAAAGTAATTGTGTGGTAAATTAGGATTACGGATATTTTAATGGTAAAATGGAATTGTTAAGGGTAAAATGATCATGTCTTGGAGGGAGAGATCTGACCAAACCTATTAAATTTATATCAGATCATGATGAGTATATTTAGTTCCTTATTGAATAGATAATTATTATATAAAAAGAAATTAAATTTAGTCAAGAATTAATAAAATTGCTTCTCTACAGATAAAAAAATAATTATTATTATCCGATGACCTATGGGTTTGTTATTGCCATCACTATGATTATTTAGGTACATTATTAAATATAATCTCGCTAACATTTTTTTGGTTTAAAAATTAGGGTTGTCATATTTGGGGATATGCAAATTTACATCAGGTGCCGTCATTGGTAAAATTAAGGAATTGGGAGTCTCGGAGATAGTTAATTTTGCACCCCACAAGAGAGTGGGTTGTGGGGGAAAGGAAGGAATGTCTCTGCATTTACCTGATGAGTCCATTCTGGGTTTTGAGATAGTGGGATGTCAGAATGCCCCCGACACTTTTATCCTGGGAGCTGAGTCCTGGTTGAGGAAGTTTTTTCTGGAAGAGAAGGAAGGAGGGGCTTGCAGAGGAGAAGAGATTTTGGGGAAAAGCTTAACAATTTCAGGTATGCACTATATGATATATGCCTATTTCTTATGAAATATTAATAGAATTAGGTTAATTATGTTTTCTCCATTGAAGGGATTTACTCAGGGTTGGTGTTAGATTTTTGTTAATGGCAGACTTGTTATCCTCGTGACCGCCAGCCTATATTCAGTCTAAAATTTGTCACAAATTTCCTTTCTGCTTCAGACTCATTTTAGCGATTCCCCAGTCTCCACATCCGTGCAATTCTACACAATTCCACCCTATTGACCATTTTGTACTTAAATCACAAAAATCTTTTCTTTATTCTTCATGATTTCAATCCACTGAGCCTCGGCCCACAATCACTCACCTACGCTTTTAGTGTGTCCTTAATATCATGGTCATATCCTCTTGTCAGAGGGTCTCGCCTGGTGATCCTCTCAGTGAACGTTTTCCATCAGAGGGCTCCCACGGCATTAAAACTGGTGCGTGCCCCCAGTCAAAACTATACCCGCATCTAAGAAGTCAGGTAGGGCTTACATTGCAGCTAAAACTGTGTTGTTGTCCAGTGCTCCACTTATTAGGTTATAACTCACCACACAACGCATAATGGATACATTACAATTTATTTGGTTTAAATCTTCACCACCCTACGTGGTGCAAACAGAATGTTGCATCGACCCACTTGCTCCCCAAAATACCAAAATGAAACTCGATGGCTGTTTGGACACTACATCAGTTGATTAAACTAAAGACAATTTAAAATATCTTCATATGCAAAGGTTATTTTGATTGTCATTGCATCGATTAAATAATAAATTTATCTTAGGCTTGGGCATAAATGATGCCTGACTTTTGGTTATCATATTGTTTCCTATTTTGTACATCTATGTAACACATTTCTAAGTCGCGGGCCTGTCCAAATGGAAGAGCTCTACATCTCTATGGAAATCGCTATATGGTGGAGATACCTAGTTGTGAACTAACTTTGTAAAATATACACAGAAGCATGCATTTGTGTAAAAATTAGAAAGATACGCCGCTTAAGCAAGGATTCGAGCATATCTTTACCTATCATCTACATACTTTGAGCCATCCACAGTCCTAGATAACCCACACAGCCAGCATCAAATTTTAAGATTTTCTACCAACACTCAACTATATATCCTGAACACAATGAAGTCTTGGGCTGAGATCACCTCAGATGAAACATTATCATCTGAACGCAGCTGAAGTGGAAGAAGAAACTCAATCGTTTGTATTTGACTCTCCCAATCTAGAATGGGTGTCGGTTGAGACTCTTCAAGCACTGGATCATCACCACAGAGAACATGTTGAAGAAAAATATCGATCCTTAGCAGCAAACTCTACATATTCTCCTCAGATTAGACCTTGGGAGAGATGGGCTTTTGTAGCCTTGTCATGACATTTTGCTTCAAAGAATCCATCGAACCAAGGAAGGAAACAGTTAGGTTCTTCATTTTCTATTACATAATAGTTGTATTCTAGCTCAAGCGCCAAAGTGGGAGCATGACCCTCTAATTATTGCATTTCCTCAATAAAATTCGCATTATGTATGTAACTGGGACAAACAACAATAATCGTTATTGATCTTGTCATAATCAAATCCTGCGACTGTTGTAAATAGGCAACCCAATCTGCCACATCTTCACTTCTCCACCTTACACACGCGTCTATCAGAGCATTTCCACTATGATATCTAATAGATGCTGAGCGTCTGGTTATACACTTGCAATCTGCATTTTTGCTCGAAAGTTTCTTGAGCCATCACCAATCCATTACTGTGCATAGCTTGCACCTCCCCACACAATATGCTATTGATTAGAGGATGCCAACAGCACTTTAGGGTTAGGTTATTTGTCACGGTATTTCCCACGCATAGGATTCACTTAGAGAGTTTTTACCTTTAGGGTTGTCTTTCATAAGTAAATTGCCATGTCTTGAGTAGTTTCTTCTATTATCTTTCCCCAAATTTAAATCAATGTTCTTTTCTCTACACAAACTTAATGCTTATATTCATTCTTACTTGAGTTTAATCACTATTTGATTAGTAGTTTAAATTAAATGTAGGTTGAATAGTATATTTATTCACATGATATAATTAGATTAATTTCGGAGATTACGGGATTAAATTATGAGATTTTTTGATCTGTCAATATGGTTGATATAATCATAATGCAACGATACAATTTATTTAATGTTAGAATGAGGTGGTTAATTATCTACAGTAAAATTGTAAATAAGATGTAACGTTATTTATTTAACGATCTGTGGAATTTTAATATAATTATTGTTGTCACTGTTATTATTAATTTTACTATTATTAGTATTATTATTGTTATAATATCATTATTATTATTATTATTATTATTATTATTATTGTATCACGTGATTTATTCAAATCAAGCCATCGAAATTGATATAATCTATTATCAGGATTATTAAATGATAAATTTAAATGTATATCAGATTTGGGATAAGTGAATATTCAATATGTTGATTCGTTGAATGGATAAATGTACCTAACGTAGTATTTAGATCTATCGCCTTATCTTTATTAATGACTTGATGAACTAGATTTTGTTCGTTGTAAACATACTTTGATATTCTCATGAATGTTGTGATAGATAGACAATGGTATGTGATCTATATGTAGTTGTAATCGTTAGTTACGTAGAAGTGATTTACATTGTTCCTCTCTTGGTTATAAATTAAATCTGAATACTCAAACTTATCCGTATGAAATGAATTTTAAACTTTCCTTATAATCCTTTAATCAATTTGAGATTATAATATGGACAATAGAAGTTTATCTTGGTTACATCAATGGTAATTGTATCATGTAGATTAATTAAATGATTATTTTTAATGCATATTTAAACATAATTCACTTTAATGTAAGTCATAGGTTTATTCCTTGTAAGAATACGATCAAACTACAAGCTTTATCTTGATGATTGTTATACCCGTGTAACAACTTAGTCAAGTACAAATTGCTATAGTGGAAGTAGTTGTAAGAAGGCATAATTGGATCATAAGTATAATTGATTCTTGTAATATGTTGATTCAAACTGTGGGTCATAAATCCGTTCTTATAGCCTTTGATTGTGTATCTTCCTGTGTGGCTAGAGTTCCAGAGGCTTAGCTTGGGATGTCTTGAATTCATGAGTTGTGTTGTTAGATGTCTTGAGATCATGATGTTATAAGAAGCCTTGTCGTCTCTAGTTATGTATGGACTAAATGGCAAATGAATGACAAATGCACTTCTTGTGGTTGTATTGTTATCCAACTGATTGTACTAGTCCCGTATCCAGTGTTGTGGTAAGATGTGGAACAAGGTGACATGGAAATCTTAGAGTTGTAATGAATATGTGTTATCATGGGCAATGGTCTAGGAGTCCTGCCCTTATAATTATGTTATGGAGGGTTAATGCTTGTATTGTTATATATGGATAGTTGTTATGCAAGATGGTCAAATGCCTTGCATGTTTCCGTACCCTCGTTGTTGTGATGTCTTGCTATGCTTGTTGTGTAGGGTTTCCTAGTTGTAGTTAAGGGAGTGGCTTCCAATGTGGGGGCCAGTGCCAAGGGGCTAGCCAGGGTAACCCACTGGGAGTTGGTAATTCAGTGATAACATAATAAAATACCTAGGGGTTGGGTAGTTTTCACATTAACAAGATAATAAGATGTTTGGATTCCTCACTCATGCCTGTAGTGCTAGTTCAGACTAAGGATGAGGAGAGAACGCTAGGATTGGCTGATCTACTTCTTTGTCATCACGAAAGGAAGGTTGATTCCGCATGCATCATCCTATGGGGTCGGTGTCTAGAGAGAGACTGCCAAGGTAACCATAGATGGGGGCCGGTGTCTAGAGAGAGATTGCCTGGGTGGTAACCCATGTTAGGACCATGCGATGACACTCTCCTTACTACCATCTAGCACTCCCTAGTTGTACTCTCCCCATTTGCTAAGTGTTGCTTCTAGAAGTACTGTTGGGTTGTTTGTGATGGTGACTTGTGATAGTCATGTGTTGTCTTATAGCCTACTATTCTACCTAACCGTATGTTGTAGTGGGGACCTCATGTTAACTCCTAGCTCGGGGGGTGGACCTTAGCGTTCCACATGGTCGGGTGGAAGAGCTTTATCCATTGGTTTTTTTTTCCTTGCCGTTACTTATAAGCGAGAGGGGACACTCCTTGTGTATCAGACATCAGATCTTGTACCTATTTTGAAGACACTTATTGTGCTCATGTTCTAGCCAATGTATCAATGGATTCAGATTATATGTATTCAAATGTCATCAGAATAGTAATGATGTAAATTACACAATGATGTACTCATTTGTATAGACTTGGAATATGTGCATGTAATCTTGATTAAAGTTGAGTATCTAATTGATGTCACGAAATGGAGATGTATATGTATAATCAATATTGTAATAGAGTTAGAAAGATTTGTCAATGTTAGTTAGTTATGCATGTGTATTATGTTGGTTATTTTTCAAGTAGTGCAACCATGGCACCTTGGGAGACAAGATGATAGTTAATGATGTGTATTGAACTATTAAACCTTGATATCTTATTAAAAAAAAAAAATTTGCTTTGCTTGCTTAGATGTGTTGTCTTCCAAGGTGTTCGTGGTGGGGCATTAGAACATGCCCATGACCTCATAATGTTAGGACCCATTGTCATATCTCACTAACAATAGCAAAAGCCAATAAGACAATGCCCAATATGCACTTATAAAACATCTAAGTATTCCAATTAAAATATCTGGTTTAAAAATGAAAAAATCCTTCCCTTGATGCTTTAGTGTATATGCAACCTTATATACATGCATTTTTTTTGGTAGAAAATTTGTCAATAGATTTGTTTTTTTTGCATTCGTATTTATCCAAACACATATCTGCTACACATATATTAAGGTAAGCATTCATATATGATTATATCTCTTGGTTTGAATCAAGAAAAATTGTGTAGAAAAAATAAATTGAAATGAAATGAAAAAGTAGTGTAAAGAAATAATTTTATATGGCTTTTTTTTTTCTTTAGGGAAGTTTTATTAATTTTCTAAATTAATATTTAGTGGACCCCTAATTTGTAGTTAACCTGATTTTAAAAAATGACATGTTTCTATTATATTTATTTTAATATAGATTTGTAGTGATGAATAAAATCTTTTTAAAGTACTCAATTTATGTTAAGAATTTGAAATGTCAAGTCATGAATTAAAACAAATAACATTTATTATAAAATTTTAATTCTTTCTGAAGTAAAAAAAATGTAATAAATTATAATAATATATTTGGAAAGATATGTTTCTTTATTTGCAATACTTGCATGTTATGAGATGTCAACACAAAGTATCCCATGGCCTACAACATGCAACACCCAAATCCAACAATTTATAATAAATAAAAGTAAACTAGGATGAAATTGCCAAGGAAATAATTAAACTAAAAGAAAAAAAAGTTTAAAGTAGCAAACCCATGAGAAAGGAGTGCTGGAAAATAGATTTCAATAATATATATCTGGAAAGATATGTTGTGCAGTAGATTCTGTAGATAGGTTATTTGATGGCGATGGTGTCTTTTGTCCATATTCCAAGGGAGTCAGATTGTTTGGCTAAGTGGGCCTTTGAGCATTTAGATGGCTGGAAGATTGATGAGTGGGAGCAAGTTCCTCATGAGCTCCAACATGACTTGGAGAGGATTCTTGCCAAGGATGGGAATGGTATTGGTGAAGGATGATGTTGTTTCATGCTTTGTATGGCTATTTCTTATGGATTCCCAGGGCCTTGGTCCTTTGATGTTTTGTAATGCTCTTTTTTGAATTTCAATAAAGTTTTTTCCCCTATATATATATATATATATATATATATATATATATATATATATATATATATATATATATATATATATATATATATATATATATATATATATATATATATATATATATATATATATGGAAAGATATGTTTCTTCATTTGCAATACTTGCATGTTCTGAGATGTCAACACAAACTATCCAATGGCCTGCAACATGCAACACCCAAATCCAACAATTTATAATAGATAAAAATAAACTTGGTTGAAATTTCCAAGGAAATAATTAAACTAAAAAAAAAAAGGTTTAAAGTAGCAAACCCATGAGAAAGGAGTGGTGAAAAATGGCTTTCAATTCTTCCTCTCAGATCTACCACAAAATGAGAAAAGCAAGAAATGAGAAGAGGAATAAGAAAGAAGAAAATTTATTAGATCTTAGAGAAATCTAAAATATCAAAACTCCATTAATCTGTAAAAGAATAATGAAATGAATTTTTTTTTAGATCTTAGAGAAATTTAAAATACCAAAAATTCATTAATCTACAAAAGAATAATGAATTCAGTAGATAGAAAAGAATAATGAATATAGTAGATGGAATAGAGAAAAAAATGCTTAGAAATATATCTTAATTATAGTTAGATCTTTTCTAATTTAGTGTAAGTAGTTTCCTAAAAAGCAATAAGTACAATAAGTAAGATCTAATTTTACAAATAAACTCGCATAATTTTTTTTACCAATTAAAAAAACTAAGAAAAAACATGGCTAAAAATAAAAGAAGGCATGTCAAAACCAACTCATAATCCTAAATTCCTAATCACATTGAAAATTAAAAATGTCAAAAGCAAATAAAAATTGTTAAATATAAGAAAAAGAAATAAAAATTGATAATTTTTGAAAATAAAAAAGATGAAAAATATATAATATGACAATAAAGAATAAACAATGGTTACAATTTAAAAAACATATCAAAAATCATATTCAATTTGAAAATTAAAAGTTTAAAAAAAAAAAAGAAAAGAAAAAAGATTAATATGCCTTACACATATTTAAAAAGTTAGAGAAAGGAAACATCAATTTTTTTAAGTAAGATAAAAAGTCTATATATCTCTTAAGTTAGTGTAACTACATAAGAACAAAGAAATAAAATATTATAATTTAAAAAGAAAATGAAAAATAATAATATATTTTTAAAAAATATTATAAAAAATAATTTGTATTTTTAGTTAAGACAAAAAAGGAAAGCATAGTCATAATATATTTTAATTTGAAAATTAAAAATCATAGAGCATTTTTAAAAAAATAAAAAAATGAAAAAAGAATATCCTTAAAAATATTTAAAAAGCAATAAAAATGCAAAAATAATCAATATTTTTTTAATAACAAATGAAAAATTACATCTTTAACTATATAAATATTCAAGGATTGAATAGATGAATGAATCCTATGATCTTGTATAGCATGCAGTTATTTCTTTTCTTACCATATAATCATTTTAGTCATTTAAAACACAAATATTTAAAAAATATAATATTTAATATTAATGGAAAAGTATTGTGAATCTTGATCATCTAAGTATCCCTAAATGAGAAAATGAAACAATTTAATACAATATATAGCTTTTCCACAACATTCAACTTAACTAATTTTACAAAACTCTCCATAAGAGAAACATGAGACAACACTATATTGTTATATCCATACCAAAGAAAGACAAAATCTATAACTATCCATTATAAGACAAAGGTTAAGCATAGGGTTAAAATAATGTTGTTTAGATGTTGCAACTATGCTTAACATAATCAACTTAGGGTTAGGGATATAATTAGGGTTATGATTACACTTAGAATTAGAGTTAAGGGTTAAAATTAGGGTTATGGTAATGGTTTAGGTTAGTATTAGTATTATATTTAGGGTAACAATTAGGGGTAGAATTACAGTTAGAAATATGGTTATGATTAGGGTTACAATTATAGTTAGGGTTAGAATTATGATTAGAATTAGGGTTAGAATTAGAGTTAGGGTTAGCATTAGTGTTAGGATTAAGGTTAGGGTTATGGTTACAAATACAATTAGGGTTTGAAACATGCTTTTTAATTTTTTTTATTTTATTGATGCTTTTAATAAATGTATTGATAGTAATATTTCACTATGTTTTAGAAATGAATAATTATTTAGGCTGATTCATTATTTTTTCCATGTTTCTAAGATGTCAACACAAAGTATCCAATGGCCTACAACATGCAACACCCAAATCCAACAATTTATAATAGATAAAAATAAACTTGGTTGAAATTGCCAAGGAAATAATTAAACTAAAAGAGAAAAAGGGTTTAAAGTAGTAAACCCATGAGAAAGGAGTGGTGGAAAATAGATTTCAATTCTTCCTCTCAGATCTACCAGAAAATGAGAAAAGAAAGAAATGAAAAGAGTAATAAGAAAGAAGAAAATTTATTAGATCTTAGAGAAATGTAAAATATCAAAACTCCATTACTCTGCAAAAGAATAATGAAATGAAAAATTTATTAGATCTTAGAGAAATTTAAAATACCAAAACTCCATTAATTTGCAAAAGAATAATGAATTCAGTAGATGGAATAGAGAAAAAAATGCTTAGAAATATATCTTAATTATAGTTAGATTTTTTCTAATTTAGTGTAAGTAGTTTCCTAAAAAGTAATAAGCACAATAAGTAAGATCTAATTTTACAAATAAACTCACATAAATATTTTCACCAATTAAAAAAGTTGAGAAAAAACATGGCTAAAAATAAAAGAAAGCATGTCAAAACCAACTCATAATCCTAAATTCCTAATCAGGGCCTAAATTTGACGGTCCAGAAATTTTTTTCTATGGTTTCATCTTTCTTATTGCCTTTCACATGACAATTAATTTTTTTTATGCAAGTCAAATTTTCTAAGAGAACTTTGTACCCAATATGTAATGCCCCTGCAATGAACACCTTAGAGAACAACACATCTATGCTATGCAATGCAAAATATTTTTTTTTGTATAAGATAACAAAGTAATGTTTAACAAATCAATACACATCATTAAACTAGCAACTTGTCTTCTAAGGTTCCCTGGTTGCATTACTTGACAAATTAATCAACATAATTTAACATACATTATTAACTAACATCAGCAGATCATTCTAAATCTATTGCACTAATGATTATACATATACATCTCCATTTCATGACATCAGTTAGATAACCAACTTGATCAAGATTACATGTACATATTCAAAAGTCTATACATATGAGTACATCATTATGTAGTTTACATTATCACTATCCTAATTACATCTAAATACATACATTATGAATCAACTGATACACAGGCTAGTACATGAGCATAATAATTGTCTTCATAAACAAGTACAAGATCTGATGTCTAATACACAAGATATATCCTCCTCGTTCACGAACAACGGCAAGGAAAACCAATGGATAAAGCTCGTCCACCCGACCATGTGGAACCCTGAGGTCCACCCCCCGAGCTAGGAGATAACACAAGGTCCCAAAACATTAAATAGTCAGGTAGACAATTGCCTAACAGGAATGAGGACTAAACATGACACCATTACAACACATGACAACATCACAAGCAACTCAATATCACTTCCAGAGGCAACACACGACAAATGGGGAGAGTACAACTAGGGAATGCTAGGCTGTAGTAGGGAGAGTGTCATCGCATGGTCCTAACATGGGTTACCCAGGCAGTCTCTCTCTAGATGCCGGCCCCCATCTATGGTTACCCTGGTAGTCTCTCTCTAGACACCGGCCCCATAGGGTGACACATGCGAAATCAACCTTCCTTTCGTGAGGACAAGGAAGTTAATTTTTGCCAACCAGGCCTTCTCATCTCATCCTTAGTCTGATCTAGCACTACAGGCATGAGTGAGGAATCTAGTTATCTTGTTAGTGTGAAAACTACCCAACCCCTAGATTTATTATTAGGTTATCACTTGATTACCAACTCCAATGGGTTACCCTAGCTAACCACTTTTGGCACTGGCCCCACATTGGAAGCCACTCCCCTACCTACAACTAGAAGACCCTACTCAACAAGCATAGCAAACATCATCATGACAACAAGGATACATGAACCATGCAAGGCATTAACCGTCTTGCATAACAACTATCCTTATATCAACATGTATATATAACAATGCAAGGTTTTGACCCTCCAAAACATAATCATAAGGGCAGAACTCCTAAACCATTGCCCATAACAACACATATTCATTACATCTCTATGATTTCCATGTCTCCTCATTCCACAACTCACCACAAAACTTGATACAAGACAAATACAACTAAATGGACAACAATGCATCCACAGAGAAGTACATTGATCATTCACCTTGTCTTTTAATCCATACATAACTAGAGACGACATGCTTCTTAAAACACCATGATCTCAAGACATCTATCAGCACAATACATGGAATCAAGACATCCCATTCTAAGCCTTTGGATGACTAGCCACACAGGTAGATACAAAATCAAAAGACTTATATGAACTAGTTCATGACCCACAAATTGAATTTACTAAACATATTACGAGCAATCAACTACACTTATAATTAAATTATGCCTTCTTTACAACTAATCCACTATAGCAGATTACAATTGACTAAGTTATTACAATAGTATATTAACATTAAAATATAGCTTATCATTTGATTGTATTCTTATTAAGGAATAAATCTATAATTACGATAAAAGTTAACGACATGTAAATATTTATTAAAATAATTATTTAATTGATTTACAAAGATACAAATATATTTATATATCATTAACATAACTAAAGTAAACCACTATTTGCCATTTTTATAAATCAAATTAATTAAATAATTACAATGTAATTTAAATTCAATTCTTGCAGATAAACTTGAGGGTTCCTATTTATTTTATAAACATATAAAAACCCTAATTCTCGTAATAACATATTTAACTTAAAAGTAAAAAAAAAAAACAACTTTAATTACTTCTACGTAAACATCAATTACAAATACTTATAGATCAAATACTAATTACAACATTTATAAATCCAAACCTATTTATTAAATTTCTACTAACAAATCATTATAGTAAAATCAATGCCAAATTACAGAATAATCATGTCAAATAGTTTGATAAACTTTTGTATTAATCTACAACCACTTTTTTTTTATTTCATAATTCAATAATTCCATCATATATATATCCACTACTCATCTAAACAAATTGTATATCTTAACTATGCATGGATTCATAATTAAATTTTACAATTAATAATTGATACATATACAAATATTCATATGACATAAATATATTTATGTACATGTTCATGCACTTGTGTGTAGATTATTCCTATTCTCCAAGTAAGATTTGGTCAATAATGGATCATTTATTTACCACTATTGTTGAAGATAAGATCTAAAATTGTTATTGATTGTTTGACCATTGAAATAGATGACATTTAAATAAATTTCTTTCATATCTTCCTCATGAAAGCAACCCAAATATTTATAACTAATAATTTACTATTTATCAACTTCCAACAACCTTCACAACGATAATAATACTTTTCCCATATGAAAATTAACTATCTAACATATAATTTTTTTTTTAAACAACCCTTAATAGTTTTCTACACGCTTACATTTCTATCTAGTATTTAACAATTCCTAACATAACACATTACAAATGTTTTCCAAAATAAAGAATCTAAATGTATAGGTTTTAGTCTACTCCCACTAGACCACATTTGCTGTAATACACCATGATAAGATATCCTATTTCTATACTCCAATAACTATCCGCAAAACAAAACAACTATAACCATTTACATCTTTGCTACAAACATTTTCTCCTAAATTACCATTCATAACATCTATTGAAATTGCTACAAGTTATTATAAGCATTCTACAAGCGTAAGTCATTCCCTATCAAAGAGAGATTTTAAATAAACATTATCACTCTAATAGCCATCCATAATCTTAACTTACTAACTAACATTATCCATCTAGCAACAAAATACGTAGACCTTCTAACACATTTATATTCTTGAAGAAAAAACTATAATCATAACATTCTAAAAAAAGAAACCTATAACAATTACCATCCAATCACTATAAACCTATATATATATATGCTAACATATTACCACTTTCCAAACCCCAAGCATAACAAGGGATTTCTAACTATCTTACTGCCACTTGGAAAAATGAATAAGCATATCAATAGATGCATTAGAATTACTTTATACCAAGCAATTACAAAATATAATGTTTTGCTAAGAAACAAATGACCACTTGAATATCGAACACGACTAAGACAAAACTTGAAATATGTTAGTTAGCTTCAAACCCTCTTAACTTCCACTATGGTTGTCGACTAACAGCGACTACTTACCATGTCCGCAGTGCCGACTAACACAGTGATAGCAACGACTGTAGTCTAAAATCCAGCGACAGCAGAAGCTATAACCAGTGACTAAAAAAAATAACAAGATAAATACTCGACCCAAACCAAAAGGAACAAGCTGTAATTACATAGCTTGTTGGCACCAGACAGGGTAAGAAGCATAACTATCTGAATAACACTCAAGGTTTACCAATCACTTAGTCGACTAAGGCCATAGATTTCCTAAACTCATGATTTCCAAACATAAACTATGCTCAAAACAGAATCTAACAGTGGCAGTGAAAATAGCAAGGGATCTGCTAACAACTATAAGGCCAACTCAAACCACAGATATACCCGAGCCAAAACAACAGTTAAGTGGAAGTCTAGATGGAAGTTTCCTGCAGCACCAAAATGCTAAAACTCATAGAACCCACACAAACCTCAAGAGACAGAAGAACGACAGAATTTTGAACCTTGGCATCACGTAGAAATGGAGACTGAGTTGAAATCATTGTAGAGGATTCCCATCACAGAGAGCAAATGGTTAGGGGGATCGATGGACAAGGGAGAGCATGAAATATTGACAGAACACAGGTCGCCAATCCTGTATATTTATTTCTGGCGATCCTCACTCTCTAATTGGTGTAACTTGCAAAAGAGGAAGATTCCAATTTGAATTGGTCAGTAACAATTAAAAGTTTAAGAGCTTCAAGAGCCAGGGGAGAGAGTTACGGGAAGAAAACGACCCACGATAAACTGGCAAGGGCACACATCCAGAAATCTCCAATACCATGAATGAGGTAGAAACTACAAGGAAGATGCATTTGGTTAAGAATTACATTGGCTGGGTGCTTAGATTGACTCACCACAAGAGGGCTTTGTTGTAAGCCACCATTGTGGTGGTTAAAGCAGGTGAAGTTGTACTGCGATAAAGAAGACTGTCAAGAACAAAAGGGTTTAAAATTTGGCATTTGATTGAAAGGAATGGGTCATTTCTCTTTTTGGTTGAGGTCCCCAAAATGTTTGCAATGGTTTGGGTTCCACTATCTGAGGGAGGTTTAGACATAAACAAACCAGAAGGAATTCGAAAGTGAATCTTGAAGCAATCGACAGAGGTTAAACATAACAACTACAAGGTGTGATTCCCAAGGTGAGGATGTGACCAAAGGTATTCACATTCAAACACACCGGACCCAAGGCAACTCAAGATACAAAGAGATATAACTCCAGCTACAAGAAAAGTTGATTAAAACCCACAAACACAGGTTGCTTGAGATAACAGAAGATTAAAAAAAAATAATGTTCAATCAGAAGAATCCTTCTTGGAGGGATCTACAGGGTTTGGATAGGGCATACAAGGAAAATTAAGTTCCAAGTTACATGCAATTTTCACAAACAGGACAAACTAGTTCACACATAGAACGTGCTGCCATAAAATTTAACTTACAAGCTATCACAATTGCAATTTTCACAGAGAGATACAATCTCATACCTGAAGATCAGTCCCTCCTCCAAAATTTCTTCGACTCCTGCAACCCAAAATTCTCTGTTCTTCTCCATAATATCTCTATTTTCTTTCTTCCAATTTTCTCTGTCTTCCCCCCAAAACAAGGATTCAACTCCCCAAATAAATGCAGAAGACATGCCTCTCTTCCGAACAATCCACTCTCTCGTGAGATTAAAAAATTTACCATATCAAGAAATTCACAAATTCTCCAATTTTGAAATTGACAGCGCACAACATTAATTTTGTAGATCCCCAAAATATTCTCTACCAAATATCCACTAACTACCCGTAACCCAATTATGACCAAAAAATATTCCTGGAAGCAGATAATTTAATTCTAGACTGTTATAAAATTAGCTAAGGTATCAATCTAAGTTCTAAGACAAACAAATATTATGCAATAATCATATTAGGAGCATTATTAATTAATAATAAATAACTAAAGTATTTTCCAACCACACACATAAGCCTAATAATAGAACTCGACTACACACCTCAACATGAGATTACCAAACATGAATGGCACAGACCGAGAGACACAACACGACTCGAGATCACAACAGAAGACAACGACCAACCTAGTGGAACAGACCTCATGTTATCTCCCATTACTAATATCCATTGGTAAAAGAACCTGCTCAAACCTGCTATATCAGGTGGAGTCAAGGTTTGGTACCTGCAACCTGCATCCAAACAACTGATTAAATACAATCAAGTACGTATATGTCAACACACAGAGAGTCAGAGAATCACGGCATAGCAGGGTACTCGAAATGAGTAATGCTACACCGTCCCTACTCTTGGATAAGATTATGATTATAACATTTGAAAACAGATATCTACGAATCTAATTAAAACATGTAAATAATAATCCATTACTAAACTTATTCAACACATCATAACTGAAGTACTCATAATGTCATCATAACTCATAACAGATGTCTAAGTGTATCCATCGAACATAGTCCATCAAATCAAAGAGATCATAAACCCAAAACATGTAAATCCGATGTCTCGAAGCTGAAATGTGCAATAAAAGACTCAACCATAACAGAACTGTCATAAGGAGTATGAAAATAACATCTATCACAAGCCAAAAAGCGAGGGCATTACACAATATTCTTGTTATTAACACAAAACTCCATGGATATGGTTTTATACCAATGAAACTAGATTTGAAGCTATCATATCCTATCCTATCACATCATTTCTTGTCCTTAAACAATTCAGTTCACTATATCACATTGTTTAAAAAACAAAAGAAGGGGCTTTGTTATTAGTATCCTTGTGAACAACCATAACATATTTTTGCATAAGTCTCATAAACCAGGCTTCTGTATAAAGACTTGGATCCCCCCTATGAAATGGATCAACATCATCTGAAGACAATTTGGAGGATGAGTGTTAGATTTTATTATAGAACTTATATTTATTTCATTATTATATTTACAATAGCTCATTAAAATACAAAGAGATGGGTCGGGCATCAATGTTAAAACTTAAAAGCCCTGAATATATTCAATTTTATTTTCTTGACAAAACATATAAAAAGAGTTCTCATAAAAATCACATTGAATTTTATGAAGAATGAGTAGCTATGAAGTCAGAGTTTTTGGAAGTATTTATCAAAAAAAATACACAAGTGAATGAAAAAACCTCTACATTGTATAATGTAGATCCCAATTTGTCAACACTACTCCATTCAAACAGTTATTACCATAGCAAGCAAGCACCAAACAAATTTAGCCTACCAAAAATTATATTAAAAAAAATACAAGAAAGAAACACAAAAAGATTAAAAATAGTCAATTTAAAGAGACTTACCAATACCACAACTGATGCAGTCACTTATAACAATTAAAGATCCAGTCCAAATCTCCAATCGTTTTGTTCAAGGAGGTTTAGAAAAAAAATTCAGAGAAAATTTATAATATAAAATATTATTTGCAGAGTTGTAGGCTAATAATATAAAAAACTCAAAGAATATTTAGAATATCTTTGAAAAATCTAAAAAAAATTAAAATAAAAAAAACATGTATTTGTAATTTTGTATTGTTTTTAACACACACAAATATATATATATATATATATATATATATATATATATATATATATATATATATATATATATATATATATATATATATATATATATATATATATATATATATATATATATATATATATATGAAGTTTCTATTAAAAAATTTAAAAATTAAAGTAAAAAACAAGTATTTAGAATTTTGTATTGTTTTTAACACACATATATATAAGAAGTTTCTATTTAAAAAAATAAAAAATAAAAGAAAAAAACACATATTTATATATATAAAGTTTCTATTAAAAAAAATAAAAATAAAAGGAATATATATATATATGTATATATGTATGTATGTATGTATGTATATGTATGTATGTATATGTATCTGTATATACAGATACATATACATACATACATACATACATACATACATACATACATACATACATACATACATATATATATATATATATATACAGTCAAATTTTAATATTAATTGTTTTTTTTTCAGTTTCTAAATTTTTTTGCATGTATTAACATACGCTCAAATTTTAAGCCCTGTTCCTAATCACATTGAAAATTAAAAATGACAAAAGGAAATAAAAATTGTTAAATATAAGAAAAAGAAATAAAAATTGATAATTTTTGAAAATAAAAAAGATGAAAAATATATAATAGGACAATAAAGAATAAACAATGGTTACAATTAAAAAAAGCATATCATAAATCCTATTCAATTTGAAAATTAAAAGTTAAAAAAAAGAAAGGAAAAAAATTAATATCCCTTACACATATTTAAAAAGTTAGAGAAGGGAAACATCAATTTTTTTTATTTTTAGTAAGATAAAAAATCTATATATCTCTTAAGTTGGTGTAACTAGATAAAAACAAAGAAATGAAATATTATAATTTAAAAAGAAAATGAAAAATAATAATATATTTTAAAAAAATATTATAAAAAATAATTTGTATTTTTAGTTAAGACAAAAAAGGAAAACAACAGTTAAAAAAAGGAAAGCATAGTCATAACATATTTTAATTTGAAAATTAAAAATCAAATAGCATTTTAAAAAAAATAAAAAAATGAAAAAAGAATATCCTTAAAAATATTTAAAAAGCAATAAAAATGCAAAAATAATCAATATATTTTAATAACAAATGAAAAATTACATCTTTAACTATATAAATATTCAAGGATTGAATAGATGAATGAATCCTATGATCTTCTATAGCATGCGGTTATTTCTTTTGTTACTAGAAAATCATTTTAATCATTTAAAACACAAATATTTAAAAAATATAATATTTAATATTAATGGAAAAGTATTGTGAATCTTGATCATCTAAGTACCCCTAAATGAGAAAATGAAACAATTTAATACAATATATAGCTTTTCCACAACATTCAACTTAACTAATTTTACAAAACTCTCCATAAAAGAAACATGAGACAATGCTATATTGTTATATCCATACCAAAGAAAAACAAAATCTAAAACTCTCCATTATAAGACAAAGGTTAAGCATAGGGTTAAAATAATGTTGTTTAGATGTTACAACTATGCTTACCATAATCAACTTAGGGTTAGGGATATAATTAGGGTTATGATTACATTTAGAATTAGAGTTAAGGGTTAAAATTAGGGTTATGGTAATGGTTTAGGTTAGTATTAGTATTATAGTTAGGGCAACAATTAGGGTTAGAATTATAGTTAGGGTTAGAATTATAGTTAGAAATATGGTTATGATTAGGGTTACAATTATAGTTAGTGTTAGAATTAGGGTTAGAATTAGGGTTAGAATTAGAGTTAGGGTTAGCATTAGTGTTAGGATTAAGGTTAGGGTTATGGTTACAAATACAATTAGGGTTAGGGTTAGTATTAGAGTTAGGGCAAGACCTAGGGTTAGAATTATGATTAGAATTAGGGTTAGGGTTAGCATTAGGGTTAACATTATTGTTAGGATTAAGGTTAGGGTTAGGGTTATAGTTACAATTTGGGTCTAAAATATAAGTTATCTGGCTAGATAATTAGGGTTAGGGTTCAGGTACAAGTTAGAATTAGGGTAAAAAATATGGTTAGGGTTAGCATTACTATTCGAGTGAGGGTTAGGGTTAAGGTTAGAATTAGGGTTAATGTTAGAGTTATGGTTAGAATTATGGTTAGAAATATGGTTAGGGTTACAATTATGATTGGAATTAGCGTTACAGATGAAATTTGAGTTTTGTTTAGAATTAAAGTTAGGGATATAATTAAGGTTAGGGTTAGGGTTGAAATAAAAGTTAGAATTAGGGTTAGGGTTAGGGTTAATATTAAAGTTAGAATTAGGGTTATAAAAATAGTTAGAGTTATGATTACAAATACAATTAGGGTTTGAATTAGGGTTAGGGTTAGTATTAGAATTAGGGAAAGACATATGGTTAGAATTATGATTAGAATTAGGGTAGGCTTATGGTTAGAATTAGGGTTAACATTATTGTTAGGATTAAAGTTAGGGTTAGCGTTATAGTTACAATTTGGGTTCAAAATATAATTTAGGGCTACAATTAGGGTTAGGGTTCAAGTTCAAGTTAGAATTATGGTTAAAAATATGGTTAGGGGGGTTAGCATTACTATTGAGGTGATGGTTAGGGTTAGGGTTAGAATTAGGATTCATATTAGAGATAGGGTTAGAATTATGGTTAGGGTTAGAGATAGAATTATGGTTGGGGTTACAATTATGATTGAAATTAGCGTTAGAGATGAAATTTGGGTTTTGTTTAGAGTTAAAGTTAGGGATATAATTAAGGTTACGGTTAGGGTTAAAATTCAAGTTAGAATTAAGGTTAGAAATATAGGTAGGGTTATGATTACAAATACAATTAGGGTTTGAATTAGGGTTAGAGTTAGTATTAGAGTTAGGGCAAGACCTAGGGTTAGAACAATGATTAGAATTAGGGTAGGTTTATGGTTAGAATTAGGATTAGGGATAGAATAAGGGTTAGTATTAGGGTTACAATTAGGGTGAACAGTATTGGTAGGATTAAGGTTAGGGTTAAGGTTATAGTTACAATTTGGGTTTAAAATATAAGTTACCTAGCTACAATTAGGGTTAGGGTTTAGGTTCAAGTTAGAATTAGGGTAAAAAATATGGTTAGGGTTAGCATTACTATTAGGGTGAGGGTTAGGGTTAAGGTTAGAATTAGGGTTAATATTAGAGTTAGGGTTAGAATTATGGTTAGGGTTAGAGATAGATCTATGGTTAGGGTTACAATTATGATTGGAAATAGCGTTATGGATGAAATTTGAGTTTTGTTTAGAATTAAAGTTAGGGATATAATTAAGGTTAGGGTTAGGGTTATAATTAGGGTTAGTGTTATGTTTAGAATTATAATAATATATTATATTTTTATATTATATAATTATATTAATTCTTAAGATATATAATATAGTTAGAATTAGGCTTGTGACTCTGGATGCTACTACTATACCTATATTTAAAAAAATATGTCTAAAGTATGCCAAGAGATATCCTTCTTGAGGCACCTATTTTTTAATCAATTTACTACACATAGGTGGAAATAGGCACCTCGAGAAGGATATCTCTAGGTGTACTTTAGATATTATTTTTTAAATATAAGTATACTAGTGATATCTTATAATGTGATATAAGACAATAAACAAACTCAATTAATAATAATAAAATAATAATAATTCATTACTCTTATCTTTAGTACAATAAAGTAAATAAAATTAAATTCCCATCTATATTTAAAATTTAATAAAAAATTTAAACATCGAAAAAATAATGAATAAGCCTAAATAATTATTCATTTCTAAAACATAGTGAAATATTACTATCAATACATTTATTAAAAGCATCAATAAAATAAAAAAATAATTAAAAAGCATGTTTCTAATTACATTTATTAAAAGCATCAATAAAATAAAAAATAATTAAAAAACATGTTTATAATTTTTAAAGGATTCTTTTCATAAAAGCAAAATTTTCTTTATGGCACTTCTTCATTTCATTTTTTTGTTTGCTCCAAAAGTTTTAGAGTTGAGCAAGAAGGGGCTTTTATGAGATGAGGTAAATTTATTCATACTCATGGATTTACTGTTCTTGATTTTTTTTTCTTTGTTTTTTTAATTTGGGTAATCCTATTGGCACTTTTTCTAGGATGTGAATTGTTGGAGGGATGAAGGGTTTTGAAAGCTTAAATGAAGAGATCTTGCTAGAATTTAATTTATTGATTCAGAAAATCCCAAGAATCCAACATGCATGTGGGGTTTTCCACTTCAAATGCTTATGGGATCTCATGCAACAAAAAAGATTTTATTTAAAAATGTGTTAAAGAGTTTTCATTCATGTGGATTCAAGGATGGATTCATTTGTATTGAAAAATAATTTTATTTATTAATCCTCTATTTTAATTTTTTGATATATATATATATATATATATATATATATATATATATATATATATATATATATATATATATATATATATATATATATATATATATTTTAATGGATGCCATAAATTGAAAGAGTGCTCTCCATTAATTTGTAACTGACAACATTAATTTTAAATGTTAGGTATTATAACTTTATTTTTTTAATTTTTTAGAGTGGAATCTTATTTATTTTATTTTTTAAATGGGAATCTTATGAAACTTCACAGAATCTAAGGAATCTTTGAGCTCTTCAACTCCCATCCTATAGGAATGCCTCTGGGCGTAATAAAATAAAGTTTAAGGCATATTCTTAAAATAGCACATAAAAGATAAGATTCCATGTTGATCTTTTCATTTGCTTTTTTAATTTCATTTGTTATTCTTTATTTTTTTCTTACATGTTGAATGGAAGCTGAACTCCATGGAGAAACCATGAGACTACAAAATCTCTCCTCTCATGCATGCAAATATATATTGGTGAGCCTTTTTTGTTTGTTTTATTTATTATTTTAAACCCTTCTACACATATTTGAAATCTAATTGTAATCTTCTTTCTATTTGTCAAATCTACAGGGTCAGAATATGGTTTCTCTTTGGATTTGGATACCTATAGCAACTTATTGAATTTTTCAAGCTAAACCCATTTGCATGCAGGATACAAAATGAAATGATAAATCATAATGAAAATATTAATTTTTTTTCTTGTTTTAAATTTATTAAAATATTTCTCTCCTATTTCTATGATACCTTTTTTTAATTTCTTATATATATATATATATATATATATATATATATATATATATATATATATATATATATATATATATATATATATATATATATATATATATATATATATATATATATATATATAATGAAGTTACCAATAAACTAAAATAAATAAACATATGGGCATAATTTGTTTTCAAGGGTATATAGTTCACTAATTTTTATTTAATATAATAAATCTAAAATTAAACTTATTTAAGTTTTTTTCTAAAATAAATAAAATATTTTTTTAATATAATAAATAAAGCTAAACAACATTATATATTTTTTTAAAATTTATACTAATTTATATTCTTCTAATTTGCACTTACTTTTGTTTTCATGTTTTTATTAAATAAAACTTGCCTTGTTAATTTATATTCTTCTAATTTGGAATAAATGTAACATATAACAAATAGATCACTAAAGTCACATTACATAAAACAAGGGATTCCATAATTAAATAATAAAATTGAATTTTAAAGTACATCTAACAAATAAACCTATTTAAAATGACATCACAATCATTAAGCCATAAGTTATTCCCTCTTAAATGAGTTATTCCCTCTTAAGCAATAACCATATTCTTAAATAGCACATAAAAGATAAGATTCCCTCTTGATCTTTTCATTTGTTATTCTTTATTTTTCTCTTACAAGTTGAATGGGAAGCTAAACTCCATGGAGAAAGCATGAGACTAGAGAAGCTCTCCTCTCATGCGTTCAAATATATATTGGTGAGCTTTTTTTGTTTGTTTTATTTATTATTATTTTTTGTTTGTTTTATTTAGTATTTTAAACCCTTCTACACATATTGAAATATAATTTGTAACCTTCTTTCTATTTGCTATTTTTTCTATGCAAATCTATAGGGTTAGAAAATGGTTTCTCTTTGGATTTGGATACCTACAGCAATCTATTGAATTTTTCAAGCTAAACTCATTTGCATGCTTCTTGTTTTAAATGTATTAAAAGATTTCTCTCCTATTTCTATGATACATTTTTATACGACGGTGCCAAGCTATTTGGTTTTCTTCTTCACATCCTTTGTATAGTTTGATCTAATCTTCTCCTACAGTGGTTGATGTGGATGGTGATGGCTATTTGGACATTCTTGTGGGCACTTCATTTGGCTTCTTTTATTTTTTAAATCGCTATGGAAAGAAGACAGAAAACTTTAATTATAATATGTAAATGAAAATTTAAGCTTGAAAATACTAAAAACCAATTCAAACAAAACAATTTTGCAGACATACCTGAGTAAAAATGTGGAAAGCTTCTGCTTGCTCACTCTTTTTCTTTCATTTCTTTTCTTTTTTTTTTTTTTCTGTTGGCACTTCCCTTCAGCTCACCTCAATTCTAGCAATTTGATATGCTCACATTCATAACTGCCCAATTTTTTAATTTTTCTATTCATTTGGCTTCCATGAATTTATTTATTTTTTGTTTAACGTGATAAAGATTTCACTCCATAACTGCCCAAGTTTTTCTATTTTTCTCTCCATTTGACTTCCACAAATTTATTTATTTACACATTTTATGAATTTTGTTTACTTAAAAATTTTCACTGAATCTGAATTTTTCTATCCATTTGGCTTCCACTGTAGAAGGCCTCTTGGCTTTATATATATATATATCTGTTGGCAAGAGATATAAATTAGCTATAAATTACACCAAATAAACAAATTACATTGATAAAATGTGTGGCCATTCGCCAATATCACCATGTACTCTGAAAATAGAAAGTGTACACAAGAAGACTAAGATCACACATATGGTTGTTATATACAGGTCTCTCGGTCATGCTATGAATACAGCTTATTGAAACAAATCTCTTTCAAAAGAACAAACAAAAAAAATAGCCTAACAGATAAGCATTACTTTTGAGTATCTATCAAGGTGCACTACACTATGTTTGATAGAAACATAACTTGGGGAGATAGTTGTTAACAAGAATCGTTGTTTTAGGATGGTGATGTCTGAGCGTGAACTACAAGACGCCGTCCCAGTAATCGTTGTCCTCGTCTAGGCGTAATTCTTGCCATGCCCAAGCTGACTGTTGCTGATAATTTGTGCTTAATTCTGTCATCATGCAGTTGATGTTGTTGGAGTTATTCTCACTGGTATTATTAGCAATACTGTTATCGGGGAAATCCAGAAGCAGGCCTGCAAAGCCCCGTAGGTCTGCAGAGCTAGAGGAGTCCTCATGGGTGGGTTTCTTGCTTTCTGTTTGGCTTCTGATCATATTATTAGAGGAAGAATCATGAGATCTGGCAATCCCAATCCAATCAGCTGAATTGTGAATAAATCTATCTGGGTGATGAATGTTAAGCTGATCAGAGTTGAAACCAGAGAAAAAGGATGAAACTGGGTTTATGGTTAACTGGGCACTTGTATCAGTCAATGAAAAGGCATTCCCTAGATTATGATCTAATCCATGGGGGTTCTCACTATTGTTATTGTTATTAATAATGGTCTCCTCTCTGAAGGCCTTGCCTGCTTCTGAGTTCCAAAGCTTCAAGAAAATATCAGTGGGTGCCTTGGAATTGGCCTCTGCATTAACATTTCCCATCAACTTATTGTAAGAAGAGGAAGATGAAGATGGCAGGGCTGAATCTCTGGACAGCCTTGCTTCAGCTTCAAGCCTTGCACTTTCCCACTGAGACATGTGCCTCATCAGGGTTGACGACTGAAATCCCGGTAATCCATTTGCAGTGGGTGTCTCAGATTTGGGTGCATGGGTGGAAGGATCCAGTCCCATTCGCAACAGCTTTTTCTTCAGGCCAGTGTTCCAGTAATTCTTGATCTCATTGTCAGTTCTCCCTGGCAGCTGTGAAGTTATTGTAGACCACCTGCAGAGATTCAAATATATTAAAATTAGTAACACCGCCTTGTCATTCCGACAGGTAAAACTAACAACACGCACACGTAGACAGCCGACTGTTTATCAATTTTTTTTACCACTGAATTTGTGACTCCTGTCACAGATTGTTTCATTTGACTTGCCTCCACATTGTGTAGCAGATTCATTTGTCAAAAGATTGATTCATTACAACCAACCAGCTATTTTACAACATGCAGACTGTTTCATTTGTCAAAAGATCGACTCATTACAACCAACCAGCTATTTTACAACATGCAGACTGGTTAAACTTTATCCCTTTAAAAGAGGTAGTTAAACCAATAGGCAAAACCAACAAAACAACACTTCTAAACGTAGTAACCCCATAGGCAAAACTAGAACACATATAAATTTAGTATGACACAAAATAGCGGAAACTGGCGAGCAACTTGTTTCAGTTAATACCCCTAGCCAAAAGTAGCAACCACACCTTTTAGTGCAGTAATTACGCAAGACAAGCAACAGTATCTGTTGACTCTACTACAATTGTGAGGGCAATAGGCAACAGTATCTCTACTACATCCGTGGTTTATTAGTGTTTTAACTACCTGTTGCCTAGAATTGCATGCAGCTGAATGATACTTCTTTCTTCTTCTGGTGAAAATGGACCTCGCTTAATGTCAGGTCGCAGGTAATTATACCAACGCAGGCGGCAACTCTTCCCACACCGAAGAAGCCCTGTGCACATACACATTGCATATATTCACAACATATTTAGTTGAGGAAACCCCTAACCCTTATATGCACAAAGATGTAGAAAAACATAAATCTACGTATATGTTACGAGTATATGGAGAGACCGTATTTATGTTGTGAGCACTAAAAATTAGGACAAAACTGACCTCACTTATTGAAGTAAACAAAATCTGTATATATATATACTTCATCATCCAATGAGTATTTATCAAATGCAAATGATTTTTTATGTGGATAATTACATATTTTACTCGAAATGAAATCAACGCAATATTACATATTATATACAGACCAGCCTGTTCGGGAAGAGCCCGCCAGTTTCTGTGGCCATTTTTATGAATATACTCAATAAGAGCTTTATCTTCGTCGGCTGTCCAGGGCCCCCTTTTCAGGCCTTTTTTCTCACAACAAGGGGCTCTACCCATTATTGTTTTGTTTCTTTCTTGCAGCAGCAGAATAACTTAGTCTGAAGAAGGCAGGGATTTCAGGCAATCAAAAATCACCTTAAAAGTTGGCATGAATAACTTAGTCTGAACAAGGCAGGGATTTCAGGCAATCAAAAACCACCTTAAAAGTTGGCATTCTTAGAAAGATACGAATGCAACAAATAAGACTGACATATATTAACCAGCAAGGCTTGACGTGGCATTTTCCTCTCCAAACAGGGTGGAGTGGTCCAACTATATTAACTATAGCCCAATTCAAAGCCATTGCTGGGGCATCAATGCTGCCGACTACTAGGCAAAGAGCTTCTGTACGTGTTCCATTCCATAAGTGTGAAGAATGAACAGAGACATTCAGACCTTTTAAATGTGGAGCAATAGTATCATTACAGACAACCAAAGCATGTATTTATCTTTACCTAAAAGTATATATTTCCGTATAACTACAGATGCAATGTAATTAATGTACCTAGGACTATAGATCTCACATCACTGTCTAGAGCCATGCATAATTCTTGTGCTTTTTTCTTTATGGCCCATTTATACAGATTTAACATTTACCATATGGCCTTGCATCATCCACTTAAGGTTATTGTACACCCTCCTAATCTCTATGAAAACCAATTAATGTGTTTGTTTAAATTCTTATTTCTTTGAGATAGCGAACATTTCGTCTTATTTCTTTAATGGCTTCCAGATGATCCTCTGGTCATGACAAGCCAGGGAAGAGAGTTTGCGAATTAACAACACTTCTTCGATGCAAGAGATAGTGAGATTATTGGTACCGTTGTAATTAACCAGCACATATTTCCTTGTCAATGTCTACGTGGCCAAGTAGGACCCACCAAATCATAATGCCATTGCTAGGAACGACAACTAAATATTATCCACTCATCACTATAATGTTCTATCTCAAATTATTCTTCCACCCAACACTTCCCAACACCTACCGAGCAATCAATATGACCAAAGTTAGCAAATTCAAGCTCCCAAGGAACACATCAAGGGGAGAGGAGCCGGAACGTGCGCGGGGGCCTTAACGTGCAATAGGACTGGCGCACGTTGGGGCCCACACTCACGTGCTGTGGCGCCAGTCCTCCACAAGTTAGGAAAGTACACTTGCATAAAAAGCATGATGAGATCAAACACAAATCAGATATTAAATGCACATTTAATCGTATATATTTGTCAACAAAACAAGCTAAGGCTAGCAGCCAGACAAATGTAAGTGTTTTGAAATTGTATTTGACATATCACCGTAAAGAGCCAACTTGGAAATAAAACAGTTGTATCATAAAAGTTTGCACCCTTCCCCATAAACATTCAAACCCAACTGTCTCACCAATCCAGGCGTCACTTACAGATTAATCACAACTACACAACAAAATAGAGGTGTCACGTCAACACAATTCAAAACCATGTGTCCCATCTTTGACCAAAATGCTAACCCACTACAACCATGTTTCCCACTGTAGCATAACCTATACAACATGCAAATGCATCCACTTGTCTCATCAAACATGAGACCTACAACACGTATTAGCAAGAGTCTATCCCATCTTGTCATGTAATCTACACGTATTGGCTCCTTCCTCTAAAAACCCACATGCATCCAAAAATACTTGCTGTAAGGCAACCATTATTTTTTTAAAAAATGGAAACAAAAGCAAACAATATACCAAACCAATCAACTCAAGGATTAATGGCTGAAATCAATCAAATTTGCAATTCATATCACCCAGAATTCAAATTCAAAATAGGACAGGGATTTAATTCGCCACACCAAACAAGCATCAATTAGATTCAGATAATTCCCAATTAAAATAGTCGTGAAAACCTTCAAGTATTCACTTATTCTGTAGTGAGCAACATAAGAAAAGGAGGAGTGATAAGCACATATTGACCAACATAATAGCAAGAGGGGGCAACAGCACAGATTCCATATTGTTCTAGGTATTCTTCTTACTGTTTTCCATTCGTAAGCTTTATATTATTCTTCATTATAGCCATTAAAGTCATAGGTTAGTGGTTGTGTTTTGATGTCATAAAATGTAAGTGTGGTTCCCAGATTGTTGTGCGTGAGTATGTTTACGCTGTACATGCCTTTAAGATATGATATTTTTTAATAAGCAATTTACTGTTTTCCATTCGTAAGCTTTGTATTGATCTTCATTACAGTCATAGGTTGGCATTTGTGTTTCCCTAGGGTTTATATTGCAAATATTACAGCCATAGGTTAGCATTTGTGTTTCCCTAGTGTTTATATTGCAAATATTATAGCCATAGTTTAGCATTTGTGTTTCCCTATGGTTTATATTGCAAATATTATAGTCATAGTTTAGCATTTATATTTCCTTAGGGTTTATATTGCAAATATTATAGTCATAGTTTAGCATTTGTGTTTCATAGGTTCTGCATTATCATTCCCTCTAGTTATCTTGTTCTGATAGATTCTGCATTATCATTCACTTCGGTTATCTTATTCTCATTAGTTCTACATTATCATTCACTCTGGTTATCTTATTCTCATAGGTTCTGTATTATCATTCACTCTGGTTATCTTATTCTCATAGGTTCTGCATTATCATTCACTCTGGTTATCTTATTCCCATAGGTTCTACATTATCATTCACTTTGGTTATCTTATTCTCATAGGTTTTGCATTATCATTCAATTAAGTTTTCTTTGATACCAGTCATAAATTTGGGGGTTTCACTTTTTATTAGGTTTTGTTTCATCTTTTTTATAGGTTATGCTTCATCAATTCAGCCATTCAAAATATTACATCATTTAAAGTTTCACAATAATTTATGCCTATGAATGAGTTCTTTATGCACCAAAGATGTGAGATTTGTTAAACTCTTACTGCTTTTCATTTGTAAGCTTTATATTGTGTTTCTCTACGGTTTATATTGCAACCATTACAATCATAGTTAAATAGTTGTGTTCCCTTATAGTTTATATTGCAATCGCTACAGTCACAGGTTAGTAGTTGTGTTTCCCTATGTTAAAGATATGAGATCTATTAAGCTCAACCTTACTGTTTTACATTTGTAATCTTTTAATTATTCTTCATCACTACAGTCATTGTTAAACAGTTGTGTTTCCATATGGGTTATATTGCAATCATTATAGTCATAATTAAAATGTGAGTGTGGTTCCCAATTTGTTCTGCATGAGTATGTTTATGTTGTACATGCCTAAGAGATATGAGATATTGTTAAACTCTAACTCCCTTGCATACAATGTAATTCTATGCTTGTCACTCCTCTTTTCCTTATGTCACTCACTCCAGAATAGATGTAATTCTGTAAACTATTAATAGTATTTCTGAATGTTAATGCAACAAACTAAAAAGAAAACACATACATAAACTAATTAATCTTCTATTAAAGCATCATTATCTTCATACATAAAGATAACTGTAATTCAATATGAAAATGCTTTCCTATTTTTGTCAAAAGAAGTAAATATATGATGTTTTCCCTTCTTGGTTTTGATTCTACTTATTCTGTGTAGATGGCTAAGGGTAATGCAGTGGTGACCCGTACTAGAACCAAAAAAAGAAAAGAACCATGACACGGTTTCCCTCCCACAAACGAGGTTGTAAATTTACCCCAAAAGTAGATCTGGTTGCACTAGTAGAGGAGAATTCTACTCCTTGAATACCACAAAATGAGGTTCATACACCTCAAATACCGCATAAGATAACAATGAAACAACAACTGTGGTCTTCGAAGGACATGAAAGGGGTACTCTATGATGTTGAGAAAAATGACATGTCAATAAGGGGAGCTTCCAAACAGTGGAAAATCCCAACAACCACACTCTCCAAATGGCTAAGTAGACTAACAACATCCAAGAAAGGTTCACTAACAGTCCTCACTGAGAGGAAGAACATCTAGTTGTGGAATGGTGCAAGGAAATGGTTGAGGTTGGCCATGGTCTTGAGATAGTCAATCTTAAGGTAGAGGTTGCCCAAATTTGTCAAAATAGGCCAAACCCTTTTAGCAATGGGTTCCCGGGGAATTCCTAGTGGACAGGTTTCAAGAACCAACATCATGAACTTGCATTGCGAACTGCTGAAGGCCTAGACAAAGATAGGGCACTCAACCTCAAACCTATTGTTGTAGCATCTTTCTACAATACATTGTCTGCAACGTATGAAGCACTACCATATGGTCCTCATCACATTTGAAATTGCAATAGCCTCTAGAATCTTTCCAACCTCCCTATAAGCAAGGTCTCCTTCTTTGACCTTCACTCTATGGTCTTTTGTGAGCCTTGTGACATGTGGCCTCAGGTCACACCTTTCTCTCCACCATGTCAAGATGAGAGGAACATCTTCCATATTTCTCTCCCTCATCCCAACCAACCAAATATGAGCCATACACCTCACAAGACTTCTTCTCCACTGTTGAGATTGTTACACTTAGAATTGGCCTCTCCTTGGCCTATAAAAGGAACCCTCATTCCCTCATTTCAACAATCCAAGATTTTGTAAACTTACTCTGCAAAAATTCTACCAGCGTGCCTTTGGCAAAACTCACTCATTTGCATTTGCATAATCCCATTATCATCCAATCATTCAACCATGGCATCATATCTCCATTGTCCATCATCCTATAGTTGCATTGTAGTGTAATCTTCATTGCATTATCCATCATCTAGCCATTCTCCTATTGTCATCTTCAACAACAAGGAAGTACACACTTCTGAGAGCTCCATTATCATATAAGATCAAGAAGAGATAGGTAACAATGGAAGCAACGAGGTAAAACTATCTACAAATGTATAATCTTTTTTTATTTGTATTTGCATCATTTCCATTGCGTTATTGGATATTTAGCAGTTTATTGCTTGTGTTCATATTTCCTCTAATATTTTTGGCACCCACTGTGGGGCCTTGCCCCATTTTTTAACCTCCATTTGAGTTTTTTTTGTGAAGCTACTATCGTGATCTAGGTCATTTCAACGCATTCAGATTCCAGTCCTGCATATTCACAGCTTACTGCTATGCATTCACCTTTCTGCGCATTCACGTTGTATTTCTATGCAAACACCAAGTTTCACTGCACATCCACGTTTTCTGTGCATTCAACAAATAGCCCTGCACATACATGCTATATTCCTATGCATACACACTTTTGCGCTTTTACTAAGCAGTGTTGTGCATCTATGTTCTATTTCTGTGCATTTACTTTATGTTAGAAAAGTTGTATTGATTTTTGCAAAGATTTCCATACTAACTCTTCTTGCAAGTGTAGGAGCTTTGTTTAGTCATTTAGCTGCATCATAAGTTCATCTAGATTTAATTAGGGGAAAGTAAGTTAATATCTTCATCCAAATTTTCACCTAGTTCTAATTAGGAGGAAAGTAAATTGTTTTGTTGCATTATAACTTGCACATAGTCCCAACCTAGGTGGATACAACTGAACAAACTTTTCATTTTTCTATCTCGCACTACAAACTCTCACTTAGCTTAAATAGGGGAAAAGTAAATTGTTTCATTCTTCAACAACAATCTTCACATAGATTTGTTTAGGGGGATAAAATTAACCATCTTTTCAAAGTTTTTGCTATCTTGTCAAATGGATTGTGCTTGGTAGAGTAAACACACTTAGATTCTTTTTTATTTTAACTCTAGGAGAATAAAGAACTAGTGTACTCTATGTTTGAAAATGATGATAGGACTATGCTCTCCCTTTTACTGGGTGACCAAAATGCCAAACTCATCATTTTATTTGTGTCACCTTTAGAAGAGGTCTGCCCTTGGAATTCTGTCCTTCCAAGCGAGACAACCTCGAGTGATAATAGGCTAAAGCCAAGCCACTTCCAAGTCTCTTTAAATAAATTATGTTTGTGAGGAAAGTTGCAATTCAATGAGGTTACCTGTAAGTGGCTGGAGTAAAATCCAAGTTGGAATTCAATGAGTATTGCCCTTGCCATCCTTAGGATTGTACTTGTTTGTTTTTACATTTATCAAAACTTATATCAAATAATCATGACAACCTCTTGTTTTCTATGTTTTCTGGAAATAACTTGAGCAAAAAAAAAATACTGCAAAACTTTAGAGCAACTTAGGAAAACATGCAAAAACCAAGAAATTTGACAAACTAAAAGCAAAAGACAAAATCTATGTAGTCCTGCGCATTTACAAAGTCTTGTTCTGCATTCACTATTTCTGTACATTTAACTAGTATTGTTGCGCATATACCCAATCTTATTGCGCACATACCTTTTTGCACATTTGCAACACAGAACTGCGCATTTACAAAATAACCCTGTGCATACAGAGCTACATATACGTAACACAGAGCTGTGCATTTGCTGAATATTCCTGCGCATCTGACGATGTGCATTCACAATAGGGTGCTATTCCGTACATTTTGAGATAAAACTAAAACCATTTCTGGATACCCATTTTGCTCTAGATTACACTTGGGAAATAAAATCAACCTTGCAGACTCACCTTCATATCATTTTGACAACATCACCTTTTTGCATACCATAGTCTTTCTATCTAAACACATCAAAATCAAAACCAAGATTTGTACCAAGGCATAATTGACACTCTACCAAATTCAAACAATAGTTAGTTAGTTTCATATCAAGATTCCAATAATACTTCACATTGAAACTATACTTGTGTATCTTGTTAAGAGAATAGTCTATATCAATAGTGGTGATCATCTATCCCTATTTTGACTACCTTTTAGCTCAAGAACACATTGTTTGGGCAACATAGAATCAATCTAAAACCTTTGCAAAATCTAGTCTGCACATATCCAATCAAGTTCACCTTGTATCACATCATACCAAAACACCAAACCAATTTCATCAAGTTTCACAATCCAACTTCACCCACATCTCAATATTGCATGGTTCAAACTAGGTCTTAAGCAAAACAAAAGCAAAAGATGGCTTCCGAACATAATAGTAGGCATAATTCTGATGATGAGGAAATTAGTCAAGAAGAAATCCTTAAACAACTTCAAGATCCAAAATTTCAAAAGGTAATGGGTAGGGTTGTTTCCACAGATCCTCATAAGTATTTTCTCATGTTAGTTCAACAAGGAGCAAAATTGCCCACAGATTTTGACATCTCAAATCTAAGAGAAACCAACTCCTCAAGTGAGGTAGAGTCTTCGAAAGATGGCTCCAAAAATGACAATGATGGATCCAAATTTGACAAAATACTTCTAAATCAGAAAAGGATAAGGATACACCCAATCCTTTATACACATTAATGGCACAAATTTAAGCCTTACAAAAACAATTGGTAGATATCCAAAGTGGAACAAGCACAAAACATTACTCCCTTGAAGATATCTCACCTTATCCCTTTGATAAATCTTTGCTCATGATACCATTTCCCTCAAGGTTTGAGGTTCCAAATTTGACAAATATAGAGGAAAAGATGATCCAAGAGATCATATAAGGGAATTTAGTGCCACATGCCTTGAAGTCGCACACAATGAAACATATTTGATGTGACTATTCCCAAGAAGCTTAGAAGGACAAGCTATGAAGTGGTTCTCACACCTACCTCCTGACATCCACACTTTTGATGAAATAGTAGACAAATTTGTCACACATTTTTCATACAATATCGAACATGAAATCTCCACGTTGGATCTTTGTAATAACAAGCAAAATGGGGAAGAATCCTTTGCCTCTTTCCTACAAAGATGGAGACAACTTGCAAGCAAGTGTTCCTACCACATACCAGAGAAACAAATGATAGAAATGTTTGTTCACAACCTAACCACGGAACTAAGTTATCATATCCAGATACAATGTCCAACTACTTTTAGTAAGGTCACTGAAATGAGGCTACTCATTGAGAAAGCCTTGATAACAAAGGGGACAATTAAGCTATACAAAGACACCCCTAGTTCAAGTAACAATGTGGACAAGTCACAATTTTGGACTAAGGACAAACCCATTGTAAATGATGGTGTAGTAGATGCTAAAAATGTGGTGCAAAAACAACCAATCTTCAATCTATCAAAACCACAAAACAATACACCATCCAACAAGCCTCCAAGCAATGAGCAAAGACCTACCAACTTTCCTCCTAGGAGAAAGTTCACACCACTAGGAGAGTCTCTCAAATCTACCCTTAAGAAGTTAATAGGAGGCAACCTCATAATGCTTTCGCCAGTGCGTGATTATGAACCAAAATTCAAATCCGCTTGGTGGAGTGATTCTAACTTTTACAAGTATCACAAAAACAAAGGACATAAAACTAATGATTGTCAAGCACTAAAACATGCCACTCAAGACTTGTTGGATAAAAATAGACATCAATTGAAGGGCATACCTCTAATGAAAAACATATAGCATTCAAAAATCCTCTTCCTCACTATGAAAAAGGAGGACCATCCAACCAAAACAACAACGGTGCAGACAAAGAAAACTATAATAATGTTTCTTATGAGTACACCATTAATCATATCCCACAAAGTGATTCACACATCAATGTAATCACTATCAATGATAAGCCTGACTGTAATGTGACCACTCATCATGGAAACATTAATCTACAAGGATCTTCACCCAAGTCATTGTCCACATTGAACCAATATAGTATCCTAGACCAACTCCACAAAAAACCTACCCAAATATCCATTTTGGAGTTATTGCATCTATCCCCATCTCATAAAGCCATCTTAGAGAAGGCCGTCTTGGAAACAACTATTCCTACAAACCTTACTCAAGAGCAATTCCAAGCTATGGTGGGTCATCTAACCATGCCACATTTCTTATCTTTCACAAAGAAAGATGATATGTCCATCAACCAACCACACAATGCATCCCTTCACATTGAGGCCCAAATCCACAAACACCGAATAAAAAGGGTCCTAATAGATGGAGGTGCTGGTTTGAATATATGCATGTTAAAGTTAATCCTTGCATTGGGGTTTTCAGCAAATGTCATTGATCCTAAAAAGAAAATAACTATTAATGCATATGATGAAGAAGAGAGAACTTCCAAAGGAACTATGGTCTTGCCAATACGAGTTGGACCAGTAGAGAAAGATGTTGCGTGCCAAGTTCTAGACATGGAGTTAGCATATAACATTCTTCTAGGTAGACCTTGGATCCATGCTATGAAGGTTGTTCCATCAACATACCATCAATGTATCAAGTTCCTGCACAATGGTCAAAAAATTACCATACAAGGTGAACCTGATCCATTCCAGTAATGCAACAACATCCAATCAGAACTATAAGTTGTAATCCCTACCAATCGAGCAACTTCCTCTTCTTCAAACCATGTGGATCCAAGCTCTCTAGCTTCTACCTCCAAAACATCAGCGCTTAAATTCAAAGTCAAAGACAAGGGTGTTGGAGAATATGTCATTGAGCAAAATTTCTATTTAAGCCATTACTGAACAAGACCATGTCAATGGAAGTTTCTAAGGGACCTTTCATTAAATGGGGAAACCTATTGGATGAGAGTGATGAAAAGGATGTCTTACAATGGCTTTACAAAGATGAAGATAGTGAAACCAAACCAAATGACCATCAACCTAAGCTACCCACAGAACAATATGGTCAAGGGTTTTCTATTTTACAAAGGATGGGATATGAAGGACATGGTCCCATAGGGTTAAGGAAATATGGTCTCATAGAACCAATCCAACCTTCTACTTCCATAGCTCAAGACACTATTGGGTTGGGATACGAGGGAAAAGAGAAGATCAAAGGTAAGGAGAAACTCCATGCAAAAGACAAACAAGCAACTACCACTAACCTAGTGGAACAAATTCACCACTTATAAGAAGCTAGTGAAATAGATTCCAATGAGTATGAATGGGATGACCACTCAGAAATGTCTTGTGAAGATAAAGGGGTTGATGTGGTTCAACAATATAGTTCTACTCATACGACGCATGAGGGACAAAGCTCTAGGGCTAGATCACTAGATTTTGATATGGAATATGATGAAAGTGAACTTTATGAAGAGCATACGATGTCACACTTGTCAAATCAACTTGAGGAGAGTACCATAATAGACCTTGTCAATACCTCTACCTATTGAAATGACCCCTCCATTCTAACCATCACCACCCTTGAATCAGATCAACCAAATGATCTGTTACCCCTAGTACATCCTGAATTGATAGACTGGGATCTGCAGGACACCACCCCTGAACTAAATACATTCCAAAATGATGATGCTACCATCGATTATCTAGAGCTTAGGGACCATTTACCCATAGGGGACCACAAGGTTGGATTCACCATCAAACTTAATGACATGGCATACTTTGGAGAGAGTGCCAATCCTTTCAATCAAAAAAATATAAAAATAAAAAGTAGATCTAAAGGTGAAAACTGCTCTGTGATAGTGTTAGATCAAGAAAAAGGAAAAATAAAAGACATATCTGACAGTGAAAACCTCTCTGAGGCGCCAACAGATTTAGGGATTGACACTCTCCCCTATCATGCACATCAAGAGAGATCTTTAGTATTGATTGAACCAGCTCAACCAGAAAACATCAACACAAAAGAGAATCCAAGAATAATCCATATGGCATAGTCATTATCTACACAACAAAAGCTAGAATTCACTGAATTCTTCAAGCGGAAATAGATTAACTTTGCTTGGTCATATGCAGATATGCCAGGACTGGATCCAAACCTTATAATGTATCATCTTCCACTAGCTCCCGGAGCTAAGCCAGTTAAACAGAAACTAAGAAAAATGCACCCACATATAGCATTAATGGTCAAAGAGGAACTAAAGAAACTACTAGATGTGGGGTTCATCAGAGCCATTGATTATCTTGAATAGGTTTCTAACATTGTACCTATTTCCAAACCCGATGGAAGGATAAGAATTTGTAATGACTTCAGAGATCTAAACAAGACTTGTCCAAAAGATGACTTTCCTCTACCAAACATAGATATGATTATCGATCTAACTACAAGACACACCATGTTGTCATTAACGGATGGTTTCTCCAGCTATAACCAAATAAAAATAGCACCGGAGGATCAACACAAAATAGCATTCACATGTCCATGGGGTACCTATTGTTGGTGCGTCATGCCATTTGGACTAAAGAATGTAGGGGGAACATTGTAGCACATTTCACAGTTGAGTATATTGTCTTTTCATTGATGCCAAAAATGGTATTTATGGTATCAGTGACATGGTCTTTTTCAGTGATATGGTCTTCATGGTATGGTATCAGTGACATAGTCTTCTTCAGTGATATGGTCTTCATGGTATGGTATCAGTGACATAGTCTTCTTCAGTGATATGCTCTTCATGGTAATGATTTCAGTGATGTGGTCTTCAGTGAATAGTTTTGGTTCAGTTAAATGGTGTGGATATGTGACATTTTCTATCTCATGTTATTTAATTATCAATTGAATAAATGGTATGTGTGACATATATGATATCTGATCTATAGTCATCTATAGTTAGCAGATGTGGTCAGGTTAAGAACTTGGAGAAAAGTTAGATCATATGGTATAAAGATCAAATTACATGATATAAAACTTTACAAAATCTAAACCTAGAATGAAAAACCAAAATTAAACTGTCATAGCACTTTAAATTTAATTGGCAGTTGACCGGTCGAGGAGGTCATCGGGCTTTAAGTAACAACTTGAGGGTATGAGCCTCGTTGTTTTACCGGCCCCGTGCGTTAGGTGTTTGGTGAGCGCCGGTGTAAGCTTCTAATATGGGCGCAAAAAAGCCGATCAACAGCTATATTTTGAATAATGATTGGCGGGGGTGTCCTCATCGAAGGGTGTAAATTTAAACGGAGCCTCATATAACAGTTTCTAAATTTGACGGGTTCAGTGTTAAGGAAAGGCAAGAAAATCATGTTTTTTTTGTTTCTATTCTAGGAAGACAGCGAAGCCCAAGAGATGTAAAGTATTGAAAGATGAAGTTAGAAAGTTAGTTAAGTTTTTGTTAGATCTGGAAGGTTTCCCACGATAGAGAAGATAAAAAGAATGTAGTCTTCATTTTGGTGTTTTTAGTTTTTATTTTTTGAGAATGTGAGATGAATGAAAATTGATGGTGGAAGTTGAACAATTTTTTGATATTATTGTTTGATTGAAATTCTTTTTGCATATAGAGATTTTGTATGGCAGATATATAAAGTTGCAGATGAGAGATGACATTTGTGTTATTGGAAGAAGTTTTTGGAGAATGGAATTGTTGTTTTGAAATATATTTTTGTAGGAATGGAGAATCATTTTTTTCAGGGATTTATGTTGAGATTTTGAAAGAATGTTGATTCAAAAAATGAATGGAGTTCTTCAATGATCATGATGGATTAATGTTTGTTCAGAGAAAGTGAAGGTGATTAAAGACTATAATTTCTCAGAGAGGATAAATTGTTCAGTTTTGCACAGAGAGAAAGCTCAAGAAATGGTGAATTAGTTTGAGATTGTTTTGCAGAGGTATGAAATATTTTGAAGATCAAAATTGAATGACTGTAGGTGTTGAAGACAGTTAAAGGTTGATTGCAAAGAATTTATTTTGTTTGTCTTAAAAGGGAGAAATAAGGTTTTGTTTTTATTGAAACAGGGAAATCCCCTGAGTTATAATTTTTCATTGAATGTGATGTTGTAATGTCAATGAGACATGCAGAGAAGTACAATATGCCAGTGAGGCAGAATTGTAATGTCAATGAGACAATTGTAATCAGAAATTTGAGTTAAGCCAGTGAGGCAGTTGAGTGGTTTTTATACCCCAGGAGGGTTTTCCACTCGGGAAATTTCTTGTGTCAAGTTTTGTTTTGATACTCTACATATTTTCTTTGTTCTATCTGAAGAATTCTACATTTATGAATTTAAATTAAGAAAAGGAGTAAAAAGTGTTAAAATTGTTAACAACACTGATTCACCCCCCCTCTCAGTGTTGAGTGTATTCCTACAAACATATCAGTAGGCAATGACTATGATCTTTCATGACATGATGCACACCATCATGGAAGATTATGTAGATGACATCCTAGCCAAGTCACTCACCAGAGAAGGGCATCTACAAGTCTTGGACAAAATCTTCATGAGACTAGAGCAATTTAATGTGCGGTTAAATCCAAAAAAGTGTGTTTTTGGAGTCACATTCGGTAAACTCCTTGGATATATCGTATCAACTAATGGAATAGAGGTGGACCCAACCAAGGTAAAAACAATCATGGAATTGCTACCACCTAAGAATCTAAGTCAGTTGCGGTCTCTACAAGGAAAGTTGCAGTCCATCAGAAGGTTTATCTCTCAACTGGCAAATAAGTGCCATCCATTCACACATCTCTTACACAAAAATATTCCATTCAAATGGGATGACATGTGTGAGCAAGCATTTCAGCATCTAAAGGACTATCTAATGAACCCACCAGTTTTGATCCCACCGATTCAGGGCAAGCCATTGCTACTCTACATTTCAGCTACACTTACAGCTCTTAGAGCTCTACTAGCCCAACAAAACCACGAAGGAAAGGAACAAGCAATCTACTACATCAACAAGGCACTAGTAGGTTACAAACTGCAGTACACAGCAATTGAAAGAGCATGCCTTCCAGTTGTCTTTGATTCACAAAAGTGGAGACACTACATGCTCTCACACTCTATCAAGCTAGTGGCAAAGATTGATCCATTAAAATACCTACTCAACAAAGCTACCCTAACAGGAAGAATATCTAAATGGGTCATGATACTTAGTGAAATTGACATCGCGTATGTAGATAGAAGAGCAATAAAGGGGCAAGTCATTGCAGATCAACTGGCAAATGCACCTTTGATAGATAACAACCCATTAAGCTTTGAATTTCCAGATGAGTCTATTTTCAACATCACTACCATAACCTGTAAACTCTACTTTGATGGGTCATATACTCAACATAGATCTGGAGCAAGAATCTTGTTGGTAACACCACATGGAGATACAATCCCTAAGTCATAAAAACTTCTATTTCCATGTACCAACAATGTGGCCGAGTATGAAGCTTTAGTCATTAGCATTAAGATGACAGTAGATTGGAAGGTTAGGGAACTTCATGTGTACAGGGACTCACAACTCATCATTAATCAAGTAAATGACAATTATCTAACTAAGGACAAGAAGTTGATACCATACAAGCATATGGTGGATGACTTCAAGGAATATTTTGTTGTGATATCCTTCGATAAGATACCAATATTGGAAAACAAAGTAGAAGATGCAATGGCTACTATTGCATCTCTCCTAGACATACCTAAAAATCACTCTCGCTATGAGTTCTTGGTGGAGCCAATCTCCCATCCAGCTTATGAAATCCTAGAGACCAACACCATTTACCACATTGTAGGTTATGATTCTCCCTTATATGGCAAAGTTTACACCTATCTAAAAGAGAATATCATACCACCCGACCTATCAAACAACTAGAAACGAACATTCATACACCAAGAATATTGATATACCATCATTACAGACACCCTGTATCGATGAGGTTTAGATGGCACTCTCCTTAGGCATTTGGATAGTGAGGAATATCAGACCGCTCTGAGTGAAGTACATGAAGGAATATGTGGGACACACTCTAGTGGTCCTACCTTGGTGAAGAATCTCATGTGTCTTGGATACTATTGGTCGAGCATAGAATCTGACTCCTATCATTTTGTCAAATGGTGGAAGAAATGTCAGATTCATGGTAACTCGATACATGCACCCGCTCAAGAGTTGAAACCCTTAACGACACCTTGGCCCTTCTATCAATGGGGACTTGATCTAGTAGGCAAGATTCACCCTTCATCCTCCAATGGCCACAAATTCATTATCACAGTCACTAAGTATATTACGAAGTGGATTGAGGTCGTTCCATTAACTAACATCATAGGGAAATAGATATCCTCTTTCATCCTTAACTACATCATATGAAGATATGGTATTCCATTATCCATTGTCACAGATAATGGATAACCTTTCAAGAATCATGATCTAAAAGAACTCTATGATAAATTCCACATTTAGCATTGCTTCTCAACTCCATACTACCTGCAAGGTAACGACCAAGCTGAGGCATCAAACAAAACTATCCTAAAGATAATCAAAAAGACTGTCAATGATGCTATCCATGACTAACATATGCAATTGAACCCCACTCTATGGGCTTATAGAACTAGTATACGCACTCCCACAGGTGGGACACCATATGCCCTCATCTATGGCTCTAAAGCCATATTGCCAATAGAAGTTGTGTTACCTTCCCTCAGGGTGTTGTTAAAGGGTCTCATAAATGATGAGGAATATAGAGTATCCAAGCTATAGGAGTTAGAGCTTCTAGAAGAACGAATACAACATGCCTTTAACCATCTTAAGGCATACCAACAGAGAATATCAAGGAGTTATAACCCCAAGGTCAAACCATGAGTCTTCTAGGTAGCTAACTTGGTTCTAAGAGAGAATCTAAGAAATCAGCAAGATAGAGAGAAAAAGGGCAAATTTGAACCCTATTGGTTGGATCCCAATGTCATAGTTGCTGCCTATGGATCAAGTGCTTATTAGCTATCAACATTAGAAGGTGAACTATTTGATGACCCCATCAATAGTATACACCTTCATAGGTTCTACGACTAAATAACCCCAATGCAAGGGATAAAAAAAGTAGTGAAAACCTGGCAAATAGTCACTATTTGTGATCATGCAAATAAAAGCAATTGGTGAAAACCTAGAAATAGGTGCTATTTGCGATAAACTGCTTCCTCCATCTGTTAGAAAAACCCAACCTGTCTCCATCTTTCCTTACCATATCGATTAAACAACTACATCCATTCACAACCCCCTAATGGTAACCTATCATAGCTTGGTGTTCTGACACCCTTATCACCTCATTCAATAAGGTCATCCAATCTTGTCATCCATCATGTTGTCTATCCCAAGTACATTGTCAATATTGCCACATTCCAAACTATGTCACCTCTGAGTTATCATGTAGGCAAGGCCTTCATTGATGTGCCCCTGAGGCTCCTTCCCCATTCATACAAATCCCAAATCCTACCATAAACCTATTCTTCATCCATATATTCGTCCATCACTGGTGTCAGCCTTCAAGGTTAAACTACATTGCCTCTGTATCATCATGTAGGCAAGGCCATCATCAATGAGCCCCTGAGGCTTCCCAACCCCTAGGGCTTAGGTCCACATCACACCCCAAACTGCATTGCCTCTGCACCGTCACATAGGTAAGGCCATTTATCAATGAGCCCCCAAATCACTATGTCATTCCCTTAGGGCCTGTCACTTCATGTTTGTCATCAATTAATTTGTAATAAATTGATCCTTTACTTGACTGGGGCAAATCCTCGACCTAGTTAGTGAATTGGATTTTGGAATTCTACAACTCAGAGGATAACAAACCAGATTGTGGTTTTATCACTAGACAGCAAGCAACGCAGCAAAAATAGGCTTTAAAACATTGTCTTGGCAAGAAGACATTTAAACTGCACCTGACAAATCCCAGCCTACTTAAAACATCAAATGTGACTCTATCAAGTTATTGCAAGAAAACATATATCTATGGCAAGAAGGTTTTTAATGATTGTTTAAATTCTTATTATCATATTTTTGTTATTATGTCTCCTATGCTACTCAAGGATGTCAAAAACTAGAGATGCTATGATGGAACATGATTATTTCTTTGTCTATTGTTTGTGGGTTTATCTTTAGTAATGTGAAGCCTTGTCTAAAGACATGATCAATAAAATGATCATCGAGGACATCAGAAGTCTAAACATGAAACAGGTATAATCCTTGTCTGTTGATACACAAGCAATACTCAGTCATCTTGGTTCAATTATACTTAGATGCTTGTATTAACTTGCTAAATCACAATCCATGTAAGTAATACTCAGGTCATCATGGTTTAATTATACCTAGATGCTTGTATTTTCTTACAACATTTTAAAAGCTCAATGATGAAATAAAGTACTTCAAAAAAAATTGTATATGAAGATGACAAAATCCACATCCATATATATCAAAGTGCATTCCATTTCATTTCATTATAGGCATTTCATCATTACCAAAATTCCAAGTGTTTTTACAATCTAACCTGCCCATTTCATTCATTATCCAAACCATTCTTCTACATTATCTTTCATTATCCAAAGCCCAATTCTTCTAAGTGTTCTTTTATGATTGAGTATACTTGGGATAAAAAAACAATTCATAATACATTTGCATGTCATAAATAGGTGTGTCATCATATAGTATCATTACATTAAATGCATTAATGATATAAGCATTTAGATCATGTAGGTGTTACATATAATGTTGTCATTTAGATGCATGAGTCACCATAACATGTCATAAGTCAAAATCCTCACAAAAACATAGGTATCATAGTTTTTTTTGCATATTAGATCATCATCCACAAATAAAACAATTAAAACATCATATGTTACATCATAATCATCATAGTTTATGCATTAGTTCACCATGATTTATCCATATATAGGATCGTAAACATTCATATAAGTCGCCATGTCTATCGTGTAGCTCCTAAAAACATCAGGTCACATAGATATCAAGTGTATTATAGGGTCAAATAAACATGTTAGAAGCATTGCATATTGTAGAGTTAAGTACTCTACATTTTGTTTTCAGTTGCAGCGCATCCGCGGGATATAGCGGTTTTTAGTTTTGCCTCTGCAAATGTTCCTGTGAAAGTTCTGAGTTTCTACGAGGGTTTCCTTTCCACAAGATTTTCATTTTGCTAAAGTCCCAGAGTAGTGCGGAACGTACCAAGTGTTGAGCCTCAAGTCAAGCTGCACTTTTGTTTCTATGCTATAACTTTAACACAGATCATGCCACGTGGCGGAATATTTCAATATTGTTTAAAGTTACTAGTTGCGGAAAGCGCCAGGTGTCAGTTTCTGTTTGAACTTTTAAAGTTTCTAAATGAGTAGCAGAATGCACCATGTGTCCTTTGCACTACTATAGAGCTTGACATGAGTCAAACTCTGCGTTATGGTTCCTATATGTTTCAATGTTAGAGAAAGATGGAGGCGGGTCCCAGTATAGAGCTTAAGTTGAGCGGAAAGCGCCAAGTGTCCGCATCCGCGTGAGTTTCAAAGAGTTCCTAATGTTTCAAAATGAGCATGGAAGGCGCCACGTACCAAGTTCATAGTTGTGGCGGAAGGTGCCATCTGTCCCTATTTTCCCTTTTGAAAGCTATATGATGCGGAGGGTTGCAGGTCCCATTTTCAATAAGTTTTAAAGCCTCAATGTTGTGGATTGTGACAGATGTCATAGGCGGAGCCCTCCTAAATATAAAGACACAATTAAGTAAAATGTTGTGGAGCGAGATATGTATTGTTTCTAAGTGCTACGGATGCTGCCATGTGCCCATTTCTTGTTTCTCCTGAGAAGTAAAGAAGTTTCAAGTAATATGAGTGCAGACGCTGCCATGTGTCTCAGAGTCTATGGTTTAAAGAAAGCGGAAAGCGCCAAGTGTCTGTTCTTTATTAGGAGGAGACGCGCCACATATGATTTTTCATAGCCAATGGACTGGCAGTTACTATAGCTATTTACGGATCTAAAGGATTTTTAACTGTCAAAGACCCTCAGTTATCTCCAATTCAGTTAGGCCATTGGGATTCGATTGAGCAGATGATCTAGGGTTGACCCTGTGCTATAAATATGTAGCATTGGTGATTGAAAAAAGGGATCCAATTCATAGACAATTTTTTGTTAGAGATATTTTCTATCAGAGATTCAATAGAGTTTGAGACTTTTGCCATGCCAGTAATATCATTTTGCCTTTAGTTTGTTATTCTTGATTCAGAAAGTAAATGTAACTGTGCATGTATCTGTGCCTCTTATATTGCTAGAAAATTAATGAGAAAGACAGAGTTCTATGCCTTGGTAAATATTTTCTGTGTCATTGTAAATTGTCTATTTGTGACACTTTGAGTTTGTTCATTATATCTGTTTATGTTAATCATGCAACATTTGCTCTTTAACATAACTGAATCTTGAGGATAGCTTCATTGTGCTTAAATTGAGAGAGTTACTTATCATTCAAGCACATCACCATAGATAGATGTGTTTTAATTGTATCTTTATTGCTATTAATTCCTACCCCCTTTTCCCAGAACCCATTTACAAAAAGAGGAGAGCCAGCTTCTTTAAAATCTGGAGGTTGTTTCAGGTAGCAAGTTCCACATTCCTAAAACTTCCCATGTTGGTGTTGGAACCTGCGCAATTTTATACATCAACACATATAACCATAAACATAATAAGTCATCATATAGAAATGTCCATCCATAAATGCACACATATAGGTAGTCCATTGAAATCATGTATAGATCATCATCATCAAAAAAATATAATAAGTGTCCAAGTATAAAATGATATAATAAAAACAAAGTCTCAGAGCTATCCATAATGATGTATGCATAACAAAGTTAGAATGATATGTGCTAAGTGGGACTATGTCTAGAAGCTGCTCGCTACAAAGGTGGCTAAGAACCAGAAGGCCCTGTACTAGGTGGCCCTCAGGGAGGTCTCTAAACACTAGCTGACTCTATCTACTTGGACCTGCTATGGGCTCTCGGATGGAAGCTCATAACCCTCTACTCTGAAGGCACTACCTACTCATATAGGGACCTCCAATAAAAGATCTCCTGTCTAGCCCTAACCATATCTGCAACAATATGAGAATGTGGCCCCTTGGGTGCAGTTTGTTGTACCTGCTACAGTAAAGTCTCTACTCTGGTATATCTCTAAACTGCAATATCATGCTCTAGTATCACAGTCCAAAGATCACCCTACAACTATGTCACATGTATTTGAAGCTGATCCATCTGGTCTCATAATGATTCCAACTCCCCATCATCCTGTCTACCCTGTACCTACCCAACCTATGGCTATGAAGGTGGTTGCTGTAGTAGCCCCTTTGCCCTCCATCTCTCCTATCATCCTCATCATCTCCATCATCTCCTCTTCCTCTGCCACCCTGACCACCTCTCCCACCTCGCCATGCTCTCCTCCTCCTCTTCAATCATGGAGTGTCATCCTCATCGTCCTCATCCTCTAATCAGGGAGCTCACTCTCCTAGTCCAAAATATCTCAAAAATGGATGTACAATGAAGTAGCCCTCAAAGTCAACTATCATACCTGTGTCAACAATATCTCTGTGAAGATCCCATGCCTGATAGGGTAACTACAAAAAGTTTGTCCTCACTATCTCGTATGATGCAACTGGACCCCAATGGGGATGCTCCTTATGCATCTAAGAAAATATAGTTGTCCCTTGTGGCATACCCTGTAATTGGCCAAACTGTCGAAGCATGCGTGAAACCATGTGCCGCTCTAAAATATAGGGGGTCCTCCCTATGAGCCATCTAGTCTGAAAGAAATATGGCAACTCAACTGCATCCTCTAGCCATACCTTGCAATCCAAGTAAGGACGCCACTCCACTATATCCACATTATCCAAAGCATGCCTCCAATACTCTAACTTTCCTAGCTTGGGCTGGGAAAGAGTCTGTTGTGCCATGTATGAGTAAGGATGATCATAACCTCTAGTACCAAGTCCAATAGGTCATGTCACCGCTATGTGCATTCAAGCCCAAATCTATAGTAGTGTAACTCCATAAGATAAGTTGGTAGATCCGTCATATACAAATTGGTACAAGTCATGATATAAGTGCGCAAGAATGCAAGGTCCCCAAGCAAACCAGGTACCCTCAAAAACCATCCTCTTGAGTGTCTAGTCCCATCCAACTAGAAACCCCCACGATCTCCTGTCAAGACATACCACACCTCCAACTAGTCCTGCTATAATAGCTGGCAAGGCTCGTAATAATCCACCATGTTGGCCCAGCTGATCTCTGTGTTGTCCAGCTTTGGATCATCAAACATGCATCTACACTCAGTCAACCCAGCCCCAAAGTATGACTCATACTCGATCAATTCCCCCTGTATCAGAATCTTGAGAATCTGATGCACATCCTTAAGAGTAACAGTCATCTCCCCATTAGGAAGATGAAATGTGCTAGTCTCACTATGAAATAACTCGCCCAGAGCAGTCAAGGTTAGCTTGTACCTTAGGCATAAAGTAGACATACCATAACCCACATGATCCTAGAACTAGGTGATCTATCTCAATCAAATAGGGTCTCAGATGCTACGTGATAGGGAATCTCTCCCATGACATAAGCACATCATTAAGCTCCTCCTGCAAGCATTAACACAAGCACGTTAATTAGAAAATCTCAACTACAAATCTATCCTATCTATCAAGCCAATTTCTTAGCTAAACTATCATGATCCTATCCTATCATCTATTCTGAAATTTTATCAATCTCATAGATGCCTTATCAGTTGGCTAACATTGAACTCAATGCCAACTTAATCTATCTAGCTAAGTTATTGATCAATTTTATTTAGATGCGTGGTTTTTCTCATCCGAAGTGCAGTTTCATGCAAATGCATAGAAAAAGGAGTTAAAAGTGCAACTTTATGTCAAAAGCATGGTTTCCTAGTAAATGCACTGAATCCCTAATTATTTGTGCATATTCCTATATATGCGCAAATTCCCTGGTTATATGCACAACTTTATCATGGATGCGCAGCGTTATATCATATGTGTATGACTGATTTTTAAAAGTGCAAAATCTTATCATATGCGCAGGATTGACTTTTGAATGCAAAAAATTCACATTTGCACATATTCGTTTATCATTTGTGTAGAATCACATTGCATGTGTAGATTTACCTATCAAATGTGCTGAAACATTTATGCCGCGCATTCAAAACCTATGACTTTGACCCTAATAAATTCACCTAGGTAAAAGTTAAAAGTCTACCTACCACTTGTTTGTACTCTACTGGACAATTGAACTGGCAGATCCTCTCAAATCAGTACAACTCAAATGGAATTCATTGCATCTTTGTTGGCTGATCTATTCACACTAAGCTCTGATCTCCTATAAGCTCTCCATAAAAGACAAGTGTGCAAATGACTAGGATTGTGACCCCACACTCCTACTTATAGTACATGGAACCCTAATTGGAGGTATTTAACCTTGTGCATGTTGGGGCATGTTTGTTATCTAATTTTCACCCGTCATTACCCAATTTCTTCTCTCATTTATCCTATCAACCTATCTCATCATGAGATCATCCATCATCCTGTCATCACATTCTTCTAGTCCAATCTCCCGAGGGGGCATCTTATCGTCATAAACCTGTACCAGGGGAAAACTAGGGCATGTATCATAACCAAAAAAATTTATTCTTTGAAACAACATGATAAAACACATTGTCTCAAAGAGGGGCAAAATGTATACACCTAAAAATGGCAAAGTCGAATTAAATAAATATTTATTATTTATTTTAATTCTTATTCCTTTATTAATTAAATGAATATCCCAATTTTTATAAATGATTCACATTCCTACAATAATTAAATAAAATCAATTTATTTAATTAAAATCCCTAAATCTTCTAATGTCATTCCTAATTAAATAATTCTAAATTGTTTCATCAATCATCATGTCCCAAACTCAAAAGTCCATAAATCCATGTCACCTAAATCCATGTCATCTAATCCACCTCACTATGTTGCACATGTAATTAAATATTTTAATATTTAATTATTCTATTTTCCCTCACCCACATGGCCTATTATCCCTCCAACCATCCCTATTCACATGGATGTGGTCTCTCCATGTCATCATGGTTAAAGGGACACTTTGTGAAACTTGTTCCATAGTCCCTAGAATCTTTCCAACCTCCCTATAAGCAAGGCATCCTTCTTTGGCCTTCACTCTATGGTCTTTTGCAAGCCTTGTGACATGTGACCTCATGTCACACCTTTCTCTCCACCATGTCAAGATGAGAGGAACATCTTCCATATTTCTCTCCCTCTTCCCAACCAACCAAATCTGATCCGTACACCTCACAAGACTTCTTCTCCACCATTGAGATCGTGACACTTAGAATTGGCCTCTCCTTGGCCTATAAAAGGAACCCTCATTCCCTCATTTCAATAATCCAAGCTTTTGTAAACTTACTCTGTAGAAATTCTACCAACCTGCCTTTGGCAAAACTCATTTGCATTTGCATAATCCCACTATCATCCAATCATTCAACCATGGCATCATATCTCCATTGTCCATCATACTATAGTTGCATTGTAGTGTAATCTTCATTGTATTATCCATCATCTAGCCATTCTCCTATTGTCATCTTCAACAACAAGGAAGTACACACTTCTGAGAGCTCCATTATCATATAAGATCAAGAAGAGATAGGCACCAATGGAAGCAACAATGTTAAACTATCTATGAAGGTATACTATTTGTTTATTTGTATTTACATCATTTCCATTGAGTTATTGGATATTTAGTAGTTTAATACTTGTGTTCATATTTCCTCTAACAAAAAGGATTGGGATATGGCCACTCAATCTAGATGCACTCATCGACGACATTCATCCCAACAAGACATTTGAGGTCAGTGAGGATACTTTTGAAATGAAAAATATTCTTAGCCTTTCAGGATTTGCTGTGTCAAGAGATGATGTAGCACAATTGCACTTGGAGAAATAATCACAACAGTCACCTGATAGTCATCTTGTTGATTTAGTTGCACAAGTGGTGGATGATCAACAAACTCCTCCCATCATGGATAGCCCCATTGACCTATTCAGTGATAGATTAGATCTTCCATCACAACATATCTAACCATCCTACTTGGTGGAGGGAGCAATGAATGCGGGCATTGATTTGCATGTCCTTGAACAACATGGTACTTATATTTTCCCATCACCACCACCTATAATTGACCTATCTAAATTTGTGCATTACTCTGCTCCTTCTTGCACTTCAGATTTAGGAGGAAATCAAGATTTCACCAAGGAATCACAGGAAGTGGAGGAGAACATTGGTGCAGGAGCACCTACCTGACAGCTGGCCTCCATGAGGCAGTTAGTTTGTTTTAGGTCTTGTTGATGTTTCCAAGAAGGTCTTGTAAGACCAATGCATGTAATAAGGTCATGTTGACTAGACTTTACTATTTTTAGCTAGGTTGTTAGGACAGCTATTATGCTATATGTCTGGTTGGAAGCTCCCAGCCGCTTGGAGTTAGGTCGGTAGTACTCGCAGGAGATCCTATTTATGCATTAGGATCGGTTGGTTTTAGGTAGTATTGCAGATCATCGATCAGACATTGCAGAGAGTGAGACAGAGAGAGAGACTAAGCATTGTACTTGCATCTTTTGAAATCAATAAGGAGATCTTGTTTGTGTTCATTTTCTATTTGATCTCCATTGTGAAATGAGTTGCTGATCTGGCGGTTTCATGGATTCGCTGATCCATTCCACCGGTTGATTCGTCGAATCGGTGGAATGGCCATGTATAATAGCTTAGGGTTTAGACTGCATTTTGTGTTTGTTTGCATGCAGGTGTGCAGGATCATGGTCGAGATGTGTTGAGAACCCTAGCATGGGTATGTGCTAGGTCGTGCTGATAGTTTGAGTCTGGAAGATCGCCCTAGAAGTAGATCGGGTCACCTCAGGAGGTTCGGCGGATCGAAATTCGCTAAGGTTGGAAATTCGTCACAACGGCATCATCAGGATATTTTTGTGTATATCCTGTAGTTGCTTCAGGTGTCATCCAAGTAGATGGAGGTGAGCATGATATAGTTGTTTGCATAAGGTGAATGCGCATTGGGGTGATCATCACAAGGTGTTGCCGAGGAAGAGTATATCAGCATAAGTTAGTCGATCAGGTTGATAAAATCATCGCGGGCCGATAATGTTAAGTTTGGCCGATAGCAGGATATTGAAGGAACTGCATATGACGTCATCATCATCAGGATAATCGTCATCAGGACATTCCGAAATATCACCCGATAAAGGTTTATCCTGCTGACCATAAGTGTTTTGGTATCGGCATAAGGCATTGAGAAGTTAAGTGGATCGGGAGGAGGATATTCGGCAGAATATTCGTCATCAGTATAAAGTTGAGTATCATCATCAGGATGTTTCAATATGACCGGATAAGTCATATCCTGATGCTGCTTGTTTAAGTAGGTCGGAGATCAAGGTGACGTAAGCATCGAAGGAAAGGTGCTTGAAGTTGTCGTCATCAGGATATATGGGAGGAACCGGATATTTTATATCCTGCTGATGAAGATGATGTCGAACATCATGAGGCTGCAGATAGAGGTTGGCGGTAAGATGAACAGTGATCGTCAGGAGGATGATTGTGCTTGCTGAATATGATGATGCTGCTGACAGGCGAAAGGTTGAAGGTTTGTCTGCAGGAGGATATCGATCGGCAAGAGAAAATATGATGATGATGATGGGTTGTAGACATACATGCTGTATGTCAAGGTTTTAGTGTGGATGCCTCTGCATCAAACATTGTCTAATAATTTGATCAGATAGAACAAACAGAAACAATTCCACACAATAGCAAATTCCTCAAGCTACCTGTGCACACTATCTATAAAAAAATCTAAAGGTGGTGCAATTCAATTGAGCAAACAATCTCAACTGTTGACAAAAGATGACTACATGAATATGTTAATATAGCAAGAGGAAAGGAAGAAAGAGGTTGAGGAGATAAAATCTCAAAAGAGATAAGAGAATGAGGAGAAAAAGGTAGCAAAGAAATTGGAAAAGGAGTTGAAGGAGCAAGCCAAAATAGAGAGGGAGATACAACATAAAGAAACAAAATAGCAAAAAATACAATAGAAGAAGGATAGAGATGCCAAAAAGGAGCAAGAGAGGCTTCAGAAGGAACAAGACTGAAAGGAAAAAGAGATTGAGGAGACACATATGGCTTTACAAAGAGAAAGGCGTTTAAGGACCCCTGCTAATCCCTTGTCTCAAAGTAATGGAGTATTCCATGATATTCTCAACATCAATATCCCTCACTTCTCCACAGCAATGAATTATTCAATCGTCTCCCAAACTGAGTTCAGGTGCACTCATTATCCAAATTAGACTGCCACTTGGGATGTATAGATGTTTTCACCACTACCCCCAACACATGTCACTTGCACCCTGTTTTCCAATCCAACTCCCAATCATGTAAGCAACAATCCTCATTGACTAGAAGGAGACAAGAACATGGCCAGTGGCACCCGAAGTAGCCAACAATGATTTCCCTATCACAACAACTAGATGTAGCCTTATTTTGATTTCATTTGAAATTGATGTTTTGGATAGTTTATAAGTTTTGATATCAAAAAATGAACCCTTATTGTTGGCAGTTTGAAATTTATGATAACTATAGATGCAACGTTATTGTTTTGATTTGCAAAGTTTTTTTATCAGATTGCAATGTGTGTTGTATTTATGCTTCTTGTTTCCACCTATGTTCAATTGACAGTTTCTCATTTTTAGTTTTTATTTTTGATTGAATTTGACACATGGGACGACGTGATTAGTCAATCCTAAAAAAATTACCATTTTTTGCCATGCGACTGAAACGTGCTCGATTAGAATGCCAATTGGTGCATGGCACGATGTTCAAAGTGGAATGCTTTTCCACCTTACCAAAAATCACTCTAACACCCTTTCACTCCACTACCTCATATTAATCTCTTGCCACTCCTTGCAATTATTCTATATAATAATGTTTAATGCACATCCCCTCCTACTACTTCCATGACATCCTACATAAACTCTGAGCCAACCTATATTCAATGTTCCCAGTGCCTCGCACACCTTGCCAAATTTAGAGCTTTTCAATCTACCATCTTCTCAAATTTTCTTCACATTGATGCTAGAATGTGTTGATATTAGGGAAGACAACTGAGAGGGGGGGTGAATCAGTTGTCACAAAAACTTTTATCCTTTGCTGCAATTTCAACTTCTTTACCACTTATTAATAGATGAATGATATAACCATGAAAGCATGAATCAACAACACATGAGGAGAAACAAAATCAACACACATAACATCAAGATTTTAATGTGGAAACCTGGTTAAGGGAAAAACCATGATGGGGGTTAACCAACAAGATTTATTCTCTATTAAAAGAATAGAAAAATGGGAAGGAACTTGCCTTCAGATGCACTGTGCAGAACTCATTACTCAAAAGAGGCTCACTTCCTATAGAAATATTTATAAGTTTATCACAGAAAGATTGAATTGGAAAAAAACATCTTCTTCATGCCAATGTCAGTTCCACTAAAGTGCACAATACTTCTGCTATGCCCCCAACCACTTCTTTGCTATCTCCTCATCTTTTTCTACTCTTCATCTTCTGCTCTTCCTCTTCTCTGCTCTACCTTTCTTCCTTTCTTATGATCTTATCATTTTCGCACAAGGATGATTTTTCCACAACTTAGCTACAAGTATTTATATGCTTCATCAACATTGGAATGAACATCAAGGTCGGCTTGACTTAATGTGAATCACTATACTATTGGCCAAACATATCTAGGACTCAAATCTTCCTCAAAAAACATGCCACACTCCATATAACTCTTCTTAGATCATCTGCAACATCCACAAAGCATCCAGTTGGCCAAGACTAGAAAGAACAACAATAGCTAAGGACAAATCTTCAACCACGAGCTCAATTCTCAATGTGAATCACCAAAACAATAGGTACACAATCCAGAGATCTCCACAAGCACAATGAAATCAACAAGAACAACCGCATCATCTCAAATCACTAGAATCACTTGCATCTTCATACCAGAACATAAGAACACCAATTGCCATGATTGTCACACCAGAAAGATTGCTTGTGAACCTCCAAACAATGAACCTGTTGAGTTGAGGATACACACCGACATCCCAAACACACCTCTAGATCCACAAATCATAATATTTCCATGCAAATCAATCCTAACCAATTTTCTATCACTCTGTCACCTCTGAACAACTGCTAAACTTGGTTCTACTCAGATGACCATAACTTCACAAATTCTTCATGCGGATCAATCAAATCTTAACTGGAACAACCTTAGACAATCCTTTACAACACCCTTTGGTCCACAGACTCTGATCTTCATCTCACTGGGAATGTGGAGCAATCTACTTCACTGAACTGCATTGTCTTCACTGTCTCTTACAGAGAGATATGTAACTCACTTGTTTCTTCTGGAGAGGCTAATTTTCTCAATATCCTCAATATACAAGTCTTCTAGAATGGGATATAGTTAACACCGATGATGGCAAGGATATGTTGACATCAATGACAACACCGATTAGACACATATTTGCAACAATCTCCCCCTTTGTCATTAATGGCAACATATGATGTGAAAAACTATTTTCAACCCTCAAGACAAGAACTTGTCCCCCTTTCTCTTATCACACCTGCAACCATTTTCTTAACTACTCCCCCTTTCACCATCAACTGCTTACTTCCAATTTTTCACATGACTTATCTCCCCCTTTGACATCAATGGCAAAAGGCACATATTTGCAACCATCTCTTCCTCTTTTTGTTTCTTAATCTAGAATCAGCATACTGACTACTCACCCTTGAGTAGCAACTCCTTAACACCAATCTAGATCACAAGGTATGATTGTGAATTCCACTGGATTGATGCACATCAATGCACCTTCGTTCTAAACAGGAGGGGTAATAACCCCTAGCATCACTCTGAGATACTCAAAAGTATCCTTAGGTAGAGGCTTAGTGAAGATATCTGCAATCTGATCCTTTGAAGAAACAAACTCCAATCTAACTTCATTCTCATTTACCTTCTCTCTCAAAAAGTGAAACTTGATGGATATGTGCTTTGTCTTTGAATGCAACACCAGATTCTTTGAAATGTTTATTGCACTTGAATTATCACAGAAGATTGTAATAGGTTCTTCAAACACAACTCTGATATCCTTCAACATTTGCTTCATCCACAAAACATGAGTACAATTACTTACTACTGCTATGTACTCTGCCTCTACAGTAGATAGAGATATTGCCTCCCACTTTTTTCTCAACCAAGAAACCAATCCCTTTCCCAAAAAAAATGCCCCTCCACTAGTACTCTTCCTATCATCCACATCTCCTGCCCAATTAGCATCTGTATATGCATGAAGAGTGAAATCATCACCCTTAGGATACCATAAACCATAGTCAGATGTTCCCTTCATATATCTAAAAATTCTTTTGATTGCTACAACATGAGATTCTCTAGGATCATATTGAAATCTAGCAACAAGGCCAACTGCATTCATAATATCAGGTCTGGTATGAGTCAGATAAAGTAGTCCTCCAATCATTGATCTATACCTTTTCTAATCTACCTTAGGAGAATCATCATCTTTACTCAACTTGCATCTAGTTACCATAGGAGTACTTACTAGTTTTGAATCCTCCATTCCAAACTTTTTCAACAACTCTTTCACATACTTAGACTGAGATATGAAGATGCCTTTTTCTGACTGAATGATTTGTAGACCTAAGAAGAAATTCATTTCATCAAGCATGGACATCTCAAATTCACTTTGCATTTGATCAGCAAATTTTTTACACATACTCTCATTTCCACCAAAGATGATGTCATCAACAAATACCTCAACAATCAAGATGTGTTCGTGATCAATTTTGAAATAAACATTATTATCAGCAGTGCCTTTGTTAAAGCCTAACTTTAGTAGATACTTATCTAATCTTGCATACCAGGCTCTTGGGGCTTGTTTAAGTCCATACAATGTTTTCTTTAATCTATAGACCTTATTCTACCAGAATGGGGGCAACTCTTTCCTTAACTTAGGTCTAGGATTGGTTCCTTGTTCGTGGTTCGCAGCACATACTTTGATCTTTTCTCATTTCCACAGGTAACACCCTTTAACGGACACAGAGTTTCTACGATAAGGCGGTTATCTTCTCAACACTTGTTCTACATCATCACCTCCCCTAGAACTACATATCATCTCTTCTCAATCTTAAGGTACCTTGATCCCATGGAAATGGGTATGTAGGCAGTCTGGAATACGAAGCACGTTTCCAGTACTCAGGTACATAAGATCACCTCTTCTCCACACTTGTTCTACATCATCACCTCCCCCAGAACTACATATCATCTCTTCTCAATCTTAAGGTACCTTGATCCCATGGAAATGGGTATGTAGACAGTCTGGAATACGAAGCACGTTTCCAGTACTCAGGTACATAAGATCACCTCTTCTCCACACTTGTTCTACATCATCACCTCCCCCAGAACTACATATCATCTCTTCTCAATCTTAAGGTACCTTGATCCCATGGATATGGGTATGTAGGCAGTCTGGAACACGAAGGAAGTTTCCAGTACTCAGGTACATAAGATCTCCCCCTTCCATCTTGACCCATTTCATCACTCTATCCAAAACTACATATTTATCGCGTTCACCTTCCATCGTAAGTGTGCCTTGATCCCGTGGATACAGGGTATGTAGGCAGTCTGGAATACGAAGGATGTTTCCAGTACTCAGGCACACACGATCCATCATTCTCCACCCATTTCAATCCATTTGCATTCCATCCTTCTAGTCTTCCGTTTGTCAAAATCCATTCACCTCGACTTGACTAACTCAAGCTGCAAGCTAGCGCATCCTTTCAAAGCAGAAGTCCTTAACAAACCTGAAGCAAAGAGGCCTACTTCCAGAGTCATCTACTGTCCTACATACCGATTGCCAACATCATCTAAGTACTGCTTAACCAAGCCCTAGATCAACAAGCTTGTCTTCTTCGAAGTGTTCCATTGTCGAGACCAACACACGCGTCTCCTGCAACATGTGGCATTTCCTGCAAGTGAGACATTGTCTTTTTAGGTAGATAGCCCCCTTTAACGGACACAGATTTCCTACGATAAGGTTGTTATCTTTCCTATCCAATCTATCCTGAGCAACCTCTTTGGCAAGAGAATATGTTGGCTGTATGTTTACTTTGTAAGTCAGTCAATTTGTGTTATGGTTTATCTTTTGTTCCTTTTCCAATACTTATTCAAAACTACCCTGGTTTATATGTAATCTTGGTATGTTGCGATGCAGTACGGATTGGGGGCATAGTCATTGCTTTCTGTGTGCCGTGTTTGAGGAATGATCTTTAGTATCTTTCTTAGCATCATATCTATCTTGTGTGTGTTACGACCTAGCATCTTACATATTAATATTTCTTCTTGCATTTACATGTATTGAAGTTTATTTTATGTTCAAGACTATGTCTTATTCACATGTCCCAACAAGGTTATATGCTGTCTAAGGGATCTAAGTTCAAACCGCTTGCTTGCAGAGTCAACGTCCACGCACTCGGATATTACTGCACCTTGGTCTTTTATACCTTGGTGGCAAACTATCCATGTGCTATATCAAAATAAGGATTGCTCTTTATATACAAATGTGAAGCCATTGCAACAAGCTCATTCATCCATTCCCACACCCTTTTTATCATTTTCATTACAGTAATCGATCAACAGTCGTTGTCCTCCATCTCCTCCTGTTCACCTCTCTGGTGCATATCTGCAAAACCCACATGTCAGATATCACTAGTCATCACATCTATATCATCATACATCTCTATTATCATGCATCTATAAGCATCAAATAAGCAACATATGTCGTCACATGAATCCATAATCCTACATACATATCATCACATCCATGACATCAGATAATGCATACACAAAAGCATGAACAGCAGTGAATCGAACAGATCATCATATATATATCATGTAATGGTCATCATAATACAAAGTGTCTGTGTCTACATCAATAATACAAAATGTGTATACATCCAAACATACATCAATATAGTACATCAAGGCTATCAAGAGCCCTCAAAATATACATCAGAATGCACGCAGGCATCTGTCCAAAATAATACAATATGATACAATATACATGAGTATGCCCTAGTGAGTAGAGCTACCCTCCTGCTGTGGCCCGTGGCCTCCCCCTGTGCTCGGTGGAGGTCCCCCTGATGGTCCTCCTCCTCCCCCTGGCGGCAAAAGTGGCCCTCTGACCGAGGACGCTGACTGCCCTGTCCTCCGAGATCCGGATGCCCCAGATTTGCTCCTGTCTCTGTAGCTCGGTGCCTGCTGAGCTGCTGGCACCGCACCCACATACAGGCCCCTGTAGTACTCTGCCTCCCAGCCAGCTGATACCAGCTCACCCTGCACTCGGACGAGCTCACTATATAGTGTCCTCTGGTCTGTGCCCAGTGCACGGCGTGCCTCCTCTCTCTCCCACCTCACTCTAAAGAGTGTAGCCTCTGCTGTCAGCCGTAGCTGTACCTCTGCATCTCTCTCCCTCCTGGCCTGTGCTACTGCCTCAGTGTCAGCTGCTAGTGTGGCCGTCAGCTGCACCGGTACCTGTGTCTGTGCATGTACCTGGGCCTGTAGCTGTCTGTAGGCCTACACCTGTGCCTGTAACTGTGCCTGTACCTGTGCCAGGGCTGTCTGTGCGGCTGTGGCTGCCTGTGTCTGTGCCTGGGCTATGGCCTCTGCCTGTCTCGCCTCTACCCGCGCTGTATCCCTGTCTCTCCTCAGTCTAACCATCCGGAGCTCTAGTCGAGTCCTCCGGGCTATCTCCTCCTGCAGCAGTCACTCGGCCCTCTGTAGATCAGTCTCTACGACTGGGCCCAACGCCTCTGCCATCTCAACATCCTCCTGCTGGCCGCCTGCCTGCTGTCCGCCTGCCTGCTGTCCACCTGCCTACTGTCCGGCTGCCCTGGCCTGCCGCCTCATCCTGGCCTCTCCGCCAAGTACTAACACCTCTCCCACTGCCCCTACTACACCTGGTGTAGTCAATCTCATCGGCCTGTGAGTCTGCTAGTACTGGTCATAGTTTGGCAGTGTCCCTGGGTCTGCTAGCCCAGAGTCCCAATCCCATCTCACGGGGATAAGTCCCCGCACCTCTGTTCTCCTCCATTGATTCTTCTGAATTATCTGGACCGTTGATCAATTTTCCTTGAAATCTATATAAACCCCCCTCATCTCCTTCATTACCTCTCTCTCTTCGATTGTATTCTCAGGCATACTTAACAGAGCTTTGAGTATACACAACGCGTCGATTGAGCAACCTTACGATCATTTGACATTGATCTCTTGAGCACTACACTTGCTTGTTGCAGCTATGGCTTTGCAATTTCATTGAGCAATTCTACATTCAATCCAAAGGAAACAACACAAATTTTGGTAAAAGTCTTTATTGCATTGATTATTTGTCATGGCTTTTATTTAAAGTTCATTTTCTTTATGTTATTGGATTTTTGGTTTTTATTAGTTTAGAATAGAACTGGAATCCTTTTGGTTGCTCAATGTAGACTTCCTATTCCAACTCTCCATTCAGGAATGTTGACTTGACATCCATCTGGTAGACTTTGAAATCTTTGTAAGTAGCAAAGGAAAGAAATAATATGACTGCTTCAATTCTTACCACTAGAGAAAATGTTTCTTCAAAATCAATTCCCTCTACTTGAGAGTAACCTTTGCACACCAATCTTCTTTTGTTTCTCACAACTTCACCATATTCATTTAATTTATTCCAAAAGACCCATTTAGTTCCAATTACATTTTTGTTTTTAGTTCTAGGAACAAGATCCCAAGTATGATTCTTTTCAATTTGTATTAATTCTTCTTCCATTTCTTTTACCCAACTTTCATCATTACAAGCTTCATTCACTGATTTTGGTTCAATCTTTGAAATTAGACAATACTGCTCTTGTTCTTCAATAATTCTTCTTCTAGTTTGAACACCTTTATTTTTGTCTCCTATGATCTAATTTTTAGAATGATTCAATCTTACATACCTGGGAATTTTTGGATTTTCTTCAGCTTTTGATTCTTGAACTTGTTCCTCAACATCTGCATTAACTTCTTGAGTCACTGGATTCTCCAGAGTAAACTGAACTTGTTTTCCTTCATTTTGACTTTCATTTGATCATCTGATTCATATCCACAAAACCTTGAATGTCTCTCCTTGCTTTTATCAACCTTAAAATTAGCACTTTCAACAATCATTTTCAATCTCTTTTTAAAGCACAGGTATGCCTTGTTTTGATTAGAATAACCCACAAATATTCCTTCATCACATCTTATATCAAACTTGCCTAGATCTTCATCTCTTTTGATTTAACATTTACTACCAAAAACTCTAAAATATTTTACAGAAGGAGCATTACCAAACCACAGTTCATAAGGTGTGTTACTAGTATTACCTTTGATCTGCACCCTATTAAGAGTGTAGATAGTAGTACTCACAACCTCTCTCCAATAGACATGTGGAACATTTCCTTCCATCATCATGGTTCTAGCAGCCTCTTGAATAGTCTGGTTCTTCCTTTCCACAACTCCATTCTGCCAAGGAGTCCTAGGAGTAGACAATTATCTTCTTATTCCATATTTTTCACAAAATGCATTAAACTCACTGGAGGTAAACTCTCCACCTCTATCAGATCTTAGACACTTTATCTTCACATGAATCTCATTCTCCACCCTAGCTTTAAACACTTTGAAATTGTCAAGAGCCTCTTATTTCTCTCTCAAGAAAGTAACCCACATCATCTAGGAGTGATCATCAATCAGCAACATAAAGTATCTATCTCCTTGCAAACTCCTAACCCTGGCAAGACCACACAAATAAGTGTGCACACAAGTTCCAACAATCCACTTGAAGATTGTTTTTTACTCTTGAATGTGGTTCTACTCTGTTTGCCCAACTTACATTCCTTACACATGATATTAGCAGGTTTTACAAGCTTTGGAAGATCTTTCACAGCTTGAGTAGTACTTATCTTGACAATGTTGTCAAAGTTTACATGACACATTCTCCTATGTCATAGCCAACTCTGATCAATCTGAGCAATTAAACAAATTTTACCAGTACCACTTAAATGAAAGATGTTACCTCTAGTCTATGTACTAGATGCAATCTCAGTTCTGGAGCTTTCCAAAATTTTGCATTTTCCATCCTTGAATTAGAGATCATATCCCTTGTCAACCAACTGTCCAACACTAAGGAGATTATGCTTCAACCCTTCCATATACAAAACATCATTAGTGTTATTCTTACCATCAAGAGAGATGGATCCTCTACCACAGATTCTACCAGTTGAATTGTCTCCAAACTTTACTATTCCACCTTCATACCTTTCCATACTTACAAACTTACTCTTATCACCTGTCATATGATGAGAGCATCAACTGTCAATTACCCATTCATCATTTCCTTCAACTTGAGCAGCCAAGGCTTTTTCCATATTCACACAACTAGCAGATTTAATAGGCACTGGATATTCTTCTTTGATGGTAATGAACACCCATTCATTTCTTGAGGTACTTCCCTTATCAGATTCATCATCAGTGACTCCTTCAGCAACTTCTTAGACATAGTAGAATTTTTTATGAACCCTAGGTCTATTAGGGTTTGACTTTGAAACCCTCTCTGGACATCTTGAGGGAAAATAACCAATCTTATTGCAAGAAAAACATTTGAAAGGAAACTTTCCTTCATACTTACCAGATCCTCTTGGTAGCCTTGTGGAAAAGAGAGATTCAAGTTCTTCAAGCTCTGGTTCATCTACTTCAAGATCCTTCCTTGCCTTCTCAAATCTGGTTAGTCTTCTTGAAGAGCTTTCACCTAGATCAAATCTTTGCTTTCCAAAAACATTGGCCTTAAATGTAGATTCGGATTTACGAAGAGAATCACCAAACTCACTCATTTCAAATGTTGAAAGCTTGCCAACTAACTGATCCCTTGTAACATTTATCACAGTCCTAATCTCCTCAATAGCAACAACTCTATGTTTGTATGAAATAAGTAAGGATCTAAGCACTTTGCTAACAATCTTTGATTCTTCCAATTTTCCACCAGCACACCTGATACAACACACAAGTTCATTCACCTTTTGCATGTAGGAAGTGATGTTTTCATCTTCACTCATCCTTAAATTTTCATACCTACCCTTCAGGCTCTACAACTTAGCACATTTGACATATTCATCACTTTCATATAGAGTTTCCAACTTCTTCCAGATTTCATGAGCAATTTTCAACTCTAGGACATTTGTCATTTCTGTATCAGTTAGCGCACTTAGCAAAACTTCTTTAGCTCAAATGATGTTTTCAACATCTTTGAGTTCATCTGGAGTTGAAGGACCTTTCTCCCGAGGCTTATATTCATCCTTAGTTATTAACCAATAAGCATCACCCATGCATTGCAAGTGGCACTCCATGCAACTCTTCCAAAGAGAGTAATTTGTTCCATCAAATCTCAGACTATCCTTCTTGTAAGTCGACATCCTAGATCTCCTCAAGCGGTCAAGCTTCTTTTAGAGGAACCAGATCTGATACCAATTGTTGATATTAGGGCAGACAACTGAGGGGGGGTGAATCAGTTGTCACAAAAACTTTTATCCTTTGCTGCAATTTAAACTTCTTTACCACTTATTAATAAATGAATGATATAACCATGAAAGCATGAATCAACAACACGTGAGCAGAAACAAAATAAACACACATAACATCAAGATTTTTATGTGGAAACCTGGTTAAGGGAAAAACCATGGTGGGGGTTAACCCACAAGATTTATTCTCTATTAAAAGAATAGGAAAATGGGAAGGTACTTGCCTTCGGGTGCACTGCCCAAAGCTCACTGATCAAAAAAGGTTCACTGCCTACAAAAATATTTATAAGTTTATCATAGAAAGATTGAACTGGAAAATAACATCTTCATCATGCCAAGGTCAGTTCCATTGAAGTGCACAATACTTTTTCTCTGCCCCCAAACACTTCTTCGCTATCTCCTCATCCTTTTCTACTCTTCCTCTTCTACTCTTCCTCTTCTCTACTCTACCTTTCTTCCTTTCTTAGGATCTTATCATTTTTCGTACAAGGATGATTTTTCCACAACTTAGCTACATGTACTTATATGCTTCATCAACCTTGGAATGAACATCAAGGTCGGCTTGACTTAATACGAATCACTATACTGTTGACCAAACAAATCTGGGACTCATATCTTCCTCAAACAGCACACCACACTCCATAGAACTCTTCTTAGATCATCTGCAACATCCACAAAACATATGGTCGGCCAAGACTAGAAAGAACAGCAACACCCAAGGACAAATCTTCAACCACAAGCTCAATCCTCAATGTGGATCACCAACATAATAGGCACACGATCCAGAGATCTCCACAAGAATAATTAAATCAACAAGAACAACCACATCACCTCAAATCACCAGAATAACTTGCATCTTCATACCAAAACATAAGAACACCAAATACCATGATTGCCACACTAGAAAGATTGCTTGCGGAGATCCAAACCATGAACCTCTTTAATTGAGGATACACATCGACATCCCAAACACAACTCTAGATCCTTATATCATAATGTTTCAATGCAGATCAATCTGGACCAATTTTCTATCACTCAGTCACCTCTGAACAACTGCTAAACCCAGTTCTACTCAGATGGCCATAACTTCACAAATTCTTCATGCAGATCCCTCAAATCTTAACTGGAGCAACTTCAGATAATCCTTTACAACACCGTTTGGTCCACAGACTCTAATCTTCATCTCACTAGGAATGTGGAGCAATCTACTTCACTGAACTGCATTGTCTTCACTGTCTGTTACAAAGAGATATGTAACTCACTTGTTTCTTTCAGAGAGGCTAATTTTATCAATATCTTCAACATACAAGTCTTCTAGAATGGGATACAGTTGACACCAATGACAACAAGGATATGTTGACATCAATGACAAAATTGATTAGACACATATTTGCAACAGAATGTTCTTGCTTAAGGTCTATGCAACTTCAATCCCGCCACCACTACATTTTACACTTAGAGTCCAGTGTCCCTTCTAGCTTCTTTCTATTGTTACATATACATATATGTATATGTTTATGCATATGTATAGACATATACATATGTATACATATATGTATATGTATACACATATAAATATACATATACATATATGTACATATATATATTTTGTTATTCTTCAATCCAGTCATGCAACTATTGTAACTTTTTTAGGTGCCACTGATTAATTTGGGGGTGTTCTCTTTTTCATAAGTTCTTCATCTATTCAGTCATGTAAATATGTATACACATATATATGTGTTTAGGGTAAAATTTGATTTTGTTAATCTTTTGTTCTTTAGATGTTTGAATCCTCTTTTCACCCTAACATTGAAGGATCTAGGGTCGATTGGCGAGCACTATCATACCCTAGGTCACTTGGAAATGAGGGGAAGCTTGGATTAGGGAATTTAATTATTAATTTTCCTTCTTTTGTGTCTAATTAACCATTAAAACCCTAATTATGTAAATACGGTAGCAAATTGATGAAAGATAGAAAAAGCTCTTACAGACGAGAGTAAAATAACAAATCACAGAGTACCTATTTTTGGGCTTCCGAGGTGGAACAGTCGGGGACACTGGTGCAGGTGCCCAAGTCCAAGGTACCTACTTTTTGGGGGAATCTGGACCTCCTTCTGATACTGATCAGCCCTGTAACTTATATTTCCTAAGATCTATTTGTGGAGGACAATTTTGTGGGCACCCTAGTCCTAGAAGTGCTTCTATGTCCAACTTCTCTTTAGATCCTAAATCCTTGATGTCTGCCACTCCTTCCTACAACTCCACTTTTCCCAAATGTGAAACCTATAACCTGTAATCACAAGTCTTGGTTTGGGGGTTGTGTTGTTTAAAGGTTTGCCTCAATCAAACCTCGGAGGATACTTAAGTCTCTGAACACCGTTGTCAGACAAAGAGGACATGCCCTTTTGAGGTAGAGGCCAAAACCAAAGGAATCAATGATAAAAACATAATGATAAGTCACCTTGTAGTGAAGCTCTCATGGAGGAAGATGCTCTTCATGCCATGAGGAAATTGAAGCTCAAATCTGCAAATATCAACACACAAAACACACAAGTCTACTCTTGCAACATAATAGAAAGCCTTGAATCACCTTGAGAACACAATAGCTTGCTAGTAATCATCCAATTGAAACTCATTTACAAAAAAACGCCTACACATGTTTATATATGCACCTACAAGTAGTCCCGCCAAGATTTTAAAAATCAAACTTTACCATGTCGGCAAAATAACCTCCTAACGGTCATAAACTGACACCCAGAAATTGGGGCTGCCCCAAAATAGGGCAGGACTAGGGCATGGGTGCCCAAGTCCTCCCCCTATTTAGGTAGGGTACAGCTCAAGGGGTCCACCTAGGTCCAATTTTCCATGGAACCTAGGTCTCATTCCATCGGGATGCTAAAATATGAACTAAAATGTCCTAAATACACTCTAAAGATCCAGGAGCTATACCTTATGAGGGAAAAGTCCCCAAGGGGACATTTTTTGATGTTACATTTAGCCCCCACTTTAATGTATGTATAAATGCAAGGCCAATACATGCATTAAAGTAAGGTCACAAACATACCAAGCATGGAGACAACACGCCAATCACATAGAAGGTAGTAACAGGCATGCAAAACACGTAGAAGATAGTTACAGTCATGCAGAACCTGGAGTAGACAGTCAATACATAGAAGACACATTAATGCATGGAAGACAAAAATTATATCTTTTCTTTTCTTTTTCTCATATATATGAAATGCAAATGCAAGTACTGGAAAGTAAACAAACCTCCCATAATACACGAAGCACTACTCAGGGGCGTTGGTCTCCTTATATATGGGGCAACACACACGCAATACATATAAAAACTCCCAAAATGCATGAAGCACTACTCACAGATGATGGTCTCTGCATATGGGGCAAAAAACATGCCATACAAATTAAACATGCCAAAACATACACACTTTAAGACACAGAGAAAACATGGTAGACAAGAGATGGTGTGTTCCCTATTTCTAGGCTCATCACCATCTTGGGCACATTATAGACATACATCGATGATTGGGCTTCACCACAACAATTACCGAAGACATGCTTAAGGGTTGAGTTAGTCACAGAACTGCTCCCTGCCTCTCCAGAGGACTTTTGAAAATGACAGGATGATGCAATCTACTCCAAGAAATACACCATCCCCACCTCCATAGAGGGCTTAAGAAAAAGGATATGCATGATATCCCGCCTCTGTAGAGGGCTTACATGATTGATTGATTTATTGCAAACAAACTCAAGATGCATGATGCACTACTTTAGGGCACAGGTCTCTACATCTGAGGTCAAACACATTGCTAACATCTATAACAAACAACTTACCTTATATGCCCCCACCTTAAGGTGGTTGATATCAGTTATCGATATCAAGCACATTAAGGTAGGAAGAAAACACACAAGAGAACACCAACTTTCGCAAAGCCCATGTCCCCCAGAGGTGACATGTGCTTTATGATTGCCAAATGTTCCCACAAACACATCCTGTAAGAAACATGTTAATGTCTACAAAATCATGATAAACAACAACATCAATGCATATGATTAACCACACAAAGAGCCAAGGTTATACAACAAATTCATAGTTCAAGGATAACCAGGGGCTATATCACGAAGCTCTCTGAATCGAGTACCGCCAAGGCTAGATTCAAAGGCAAACAAAGGTGCACAGAGCAACAGTATTGTTAAGGTTTGTAAATGTGATAGAAAGATCATTAATATTCACTACACGGAAAGTATGAGTGCTTCCACTAGCCAAGCATCAGATAAAATATACAACCCCATCATCATATTAGGAACTAAGTCATTTTTTTATTGTTCTCGAAAGGGACACTAGGTCTGCATCAATATAAATGTTTGTCATCATCCACTCGCTAGATGGAAACACTAGAGGAAGGGAAACAGTAAATAAGAGAGGAGAAAACAAGTCTCTTAGGGACATTCATGTAGGAGGGTGCCCCCAAGTCACCAACCACGATGCTATGTCCGTAAAACACAACACACAACAATGAAATCAGAGAGAAAGGCAATATAGAAGAATGATGATACAAATAGAAGAAGGTCACAATAGAGGCGGTCTCCTGGTATCTCGAACCTTACGGGAGAATCTAAGGTCATCCCAGGAGGCCTAAACAACACATAACACATCATGGGGGAAGTACATTATGATAGAAATAAAATTTTATAGATACTTACCTGTAGGGCCCCTTTCGAGCTAGTCGTCGTGAATCTTGATCTTTATCTTAATGATTAAGGTGTTACCACTTCTTCTCTCTTCCATATGTTTAGGAGTGTGTGAGGGTAAATGTGTAGGAAAGGTTTCTCTTAATGATGGTTGAGAGGGGATGTTGCCATTGTCTATGTCAACTATAGGAGCATTTGAAATGTTATTTAAATGAGCTTGTGGAGGTATCCAAAAGATATCCATTTCAGTCCCTATATAGGGTGTTGGAATGGCTTGTGTCAAAGGGATAGCTTGTTCTTCCACATCATGTAGGATTTCATTGCTTTCCAAAGTATGTGATAGTTCATGATTTGTTTTCTTGTTTAGAATGTGATTGAGAAGTTATTGAACATCAGGTGGTAAATTATCATTAGATTCAAGCAAATAGTCACAAAGAGAATTTGCATCATCCAAAGCTTCCTCCTGATTAGGGAGAGCGGGAAAGGATGGAAAAGTAGTGTGGAGAAATGTATCAATGATGTATTTTTCTTGTGCCAATATATCCTCACCAAGTGGGGTTATGTTGGGACAAGTGTCTTTGTTTGATAAATCACCCATTGCTATTTCAATCTCATAGGTCTCATAAAGGATTTACATTATATCATTATGAAACAAAGGGAGAGTGGGAGTAAAGTTGTCACTACTTTCCCCATGATTGTTTTCAGCTATAAAACTTTTGATATTCTCCATGATTGAAGGAAAAACATCCACAATATCATGAAAGTTATCAAAGTAGGCTATTGATCGAAGAATATCACATGTAGCACTATTGGTTATGTCAATGCTATAGATGTATGCAATTTGATGCAAGACTTGGGGATATTTGTCAGTGAACTTGAAAAAATTATCATAGTTGACAATGTACTCATATAAGTCTTCTAAAGATGTATCCTTAGGAGAATCCATAAATGCAAAATATATGCAAAAATGCTTGATTTTTCTATAATTTTTCAATGCCAATGAATGTCACAAAGGATGTTGTAAGGATTATGATCGAGGACAGAAATTTATATGTCTAATATCAGTCCAAAACAGCAATCTAATCACTCTCAACACACGCTTGATGCAAATCCAAGATAATGCCAAGTCAAAATATAGTGAAAATATGTCAAAATGAGCACTTTTTTCACCAAAATTTAATGCAAAAGAGAATATCAAAGGGTGTTGTGAGAAAAATGATGATGAAAAGAAAATAATCTCAGTAATAAAATCCACTTGAGTCAAAAATACCCAACACAACATTCTTTTAGCGCCACTTAAGGTCAAACCCTAGTGAAAATATAGCAAAAATAAGTTATTTTTCACGATTTTTCAATTCCAAGACCTAGTAAAGGAGGTGTTGTAAGGAATTTTAGGAGTAAAATAAATTAATATCAATAATATCAGTCACCTCAATCCATAAAATTGATCACAACATGCTTGGAATGCAAACTAGGTCAAACCCTAGGGCAAAAATGGTCAAAATGTGTAGTTTTTCGCCAAATTTTCACTACAAGAGCCTGTAAAAAGGGTGTTGTGAAAAATTTTATGAGAGGAAGAAAATTATTAACCTGATAACAAGAAATTAATGCAAAAATATCCTACACAACACACCTATAATGCAAGTTTAGAGAGTCGATAAGGCCGATTTTAGTGAAAATTGTTGTTTTTGAAGCCCTAGGTTTGAAATCGTGAAACAAAATACTATGCAAATGATTTGAAGTATGATTTATGATTAAATTGACTTACTATCAGATCTGAAAATGATTTTTAAGCCTTAACATCCAAAATGCCCATGCAAATTTAATGAAAATGCACCAAAATTGCTAGTTTTATTGAAATTTTCTATTTTAAAAATGCAAATATTTTAAATCTAAATGTAAATTCAGACTAAAATGCAAGACTAAAGCCAAATTAAAGTTTGAATGAGCCTCTAAAATCAGTATAAAAATATGATAAAAGATTTTTCCTACAAACCCTAGATTTTGGAATTACTAAGTTATATAAATTTGTCAAAATTTCCACAAAACCCTAGCAATTAAATGATGAAAATGCGAGGAAAATTTCTGATTTCTTGGATTTTTATGTATTTTATATCTGATCTGATGCAAAAATTATGAATTATGAAAATTTAGAAAGAACTAATCCAATTTAGTAAGCCAAACAATGCAATTTTCTTATATTTTTTCAATTTTTCAATTTTTTTGAATTTTTCTCAATGCAATAAAATAAATGACCAAATGAATGAATGGAATCAATCAAAATCTAAATAAAAACACTTAGAAAGTTTCACTTTAAGTCTAAAAACATGAGTTCACCAAAATGTTTAGGGTGAAATTGGATTTTGTTAATCTTTTGTTCTTTAGATGTTTGAATCCTCCTTTCACCCTAACATTGATGGATCTAGGGTCAAGTGGCAAGCACTATCATACCCTAGGTCACTTGAAAATGAGGGGAAGCTTGGATTAGGGAATTTCATTATTAATTTTCCTTCTCTTGTGTTTAATTAACCATTAAAACCCTAATTATGCAAATACGACAGCAAATTGACGAAAGACAGAAAAAGATCTTATAGACAAGAGTAAAATAACAAATCACAAAGTACCTATTTTTGGGGTTTTGAGGTAGGACAGTCGGGGACACTGGTGTAGGTGCCCAAGTCTAAGGTACCTACTTTTTTAGGGAATCTGGACTTCCTTCCAACACTGATCATCCTTGTAACTTCTATTTCTTGAGATCTATCTGCAGAGGACACTTTTGTTGGTGCCCTAGTCCTGGAAGTGCTCCTGTGTCTGACTTCTCTTTAGATCCCAAATCCTTGATGTCTGTCACTCCAACCTGCAACTCCACTTTTCCCATATGCGACACCTGTAACCTGCAATCACAAGACTTGGTTTGGGGGTTGTGGTGTTTAGAGGTTTGCCTCGGTCAAACCCTGGAGGACACTTAAGTCTCTGAACACCGTTGTCAGATAAAGAGAGTGTGTGCTTATGAGGCAGAGGCCAAAACCAAAGGAATCAATGATAAAAACATAATGGTAAGTCACCTTGTAGTGAAGCTCTCATGGAGGAAGATGCTCTTCATGCCATGAGGAGATTGAAACTCAAATCTACAAATATCAACACACAAAACACACAAGTCTACTCTTGCAACATAATAGAAAGCCTTGAATCACCTTGAGAACACAATAGCTTTCTAGTAATCATCTAATTGAAATCTCATTTACAAATGAATGCCAACACATGCTTATATATGCACCTACAAGCATTCCCACCAAGATTTTAAAAATCAAACATTACCGTGTCGGCAAAATAACCTCCTAATGGTCATAAACCGACACCTGGAAATTGAGGCTACCCCAAAATAGGGCAGGACTAGGGTACGAGCAACCAAGTCTACCCCCTCTATTTTAGGAAGGGTACATCTCAAGGGGTCCACCTAAGTCCAATTTGCCATGGAACCTAGGTCTCATTCCATCAGGATGCTAAAATATGAACTAAAATATCCTAAATGCACTCTAAAGACTTGGGAGCTAAACCTTATGAGGGAAAAGCACCCAAGGGGACATTTTTTGACGTTACAATATGAATATGTATATATATATGTTTATATAATATAATATTGTTGGTTGTTTCGGTGCCATAAAAAAATTTGGGGTTGTTTTTATTCTCATTATTGTTGGTTGTTCTCTTTTTCATAGGTTTTGCTTCATCTATTCAGTCATCTATTTTGGTTTGTCAAATGTAAGCAAAATAATGCAAGTAACCAATGTATGCATACATGCATGTATAAGTATATATACCTCTTTATACTTATCTATTGTACTATTGTGATTCAATTTAGTCATGCAACTATTGTAGATTTTTAAGGATCGACTAATTGCGTCATCCCACGTGTCAAAACAAATTAGATATTAAAAAAATTATTTTTTATTGTACACCATCCATGCCTTTGTAGAGGGCTTAAAATGGGTGCTGCCACAATAATGGGTTACACTTTCTGGGACATCCTAATTTTTGCTGAAATCACATATTTTTAGAAAATATCATGATTTAAGCCTTGAAACATTCCATTTAAAAGATTTTAATTGAAAAGGGTTTGATCAAACCCCCTTAGATTAAAACCCCCTTGGATAGAACCTCACTCATTTTAAACCATACATATAATGGAGTCTCCTCTACACCTACCAAAATAGTGATAAAAAACCACTTTTGATTTACCTTTTGGGGGATCAAATGAATTCATTTAAAATTTATGTTTTGTAAGTATGTAGTCCTTATTATAAGCTTCCCAAAAAGTATAATTTAATTTAAATATTATATTTATTTTTTATTTCTTGTGAATGTAGGTTTTTCACTGAACATCAAGTTCTCTGTTCTACACACATGGAAAATTAGTAAATTAGTGAAAAAAAATCTGAAAAATATCTATGCCCTAGGTATTGATGTTCCTATTTCAACCCAAAAAAAAAGAATTTCGATACATATAGAAAAAATTATGTTTTAGGGAATACGCCTATTTCTAAATTATAATTGGTTTGACTTCAAAACTTAAATAAAAAAAATCAACAAAACATTATAAAACCAAATGCATGCCCTATATATTGGTGTTACCAATCTAAATTGAAAAGAATCAGAATTTTATCCTTTGCATAAAAAAAAGTTATGTGCTACAAAATACACATCACTTTAGAAAAATGTTGTTTACTATTAAAAACTAGTTATCAGAGGAGACACAACAAATTTTACAATTTAACTCCAATTTTTTTTTTAAAAATATATTTAGAATCTAAAAACAAAATCTCACAAATCACTAGTTTGCATCTTCTTCAAATTCCTAACAATTTAGTGGCTATAGGTGTTAGAAAGTGAAGATTTAGTTCAAAATGTTGATTTCAATGTCAAGTTTGGTCAAAAAGTGTAACCCATTATTGTGGGATGACCCAAATATAAAGGATATGCATGATATCCTACCTCTGTAGAGGGCTTACAAACATGCTTCATTAGTATCAAAATCATCAGACAACTTACCTTTATATGCCACCACCTTAAGGTGGTTGATATCATGTACCAATATCAAGAACATTAAGGTAGAGAGAAAACACACAAGGGAATAAGAGCTTTCGGAAAGCCCATGCCCCCAAGAAGTGACATGCACATTCGATCGCCAAATGTTCCCACAAACACACAATTTCCTGCAAGAAAAGAGGTTAGAAATCTTTCCATAAGATAATAACCACATCACATGATTGAAAAGAAATCCATGAAAACAATCACATCAAAAGCCAAGGTTACACTATGGATTCAAAAACTAAGTATAACCATGGGGTATACTACAGAGATCTCAAAACCGAGTATAAGCAAGACGAGATCCAAGATAAACAAAGTGCACGGAGCAGCAATATTATTATGGTTTGTTAGCAAATAAAGACATCATCAAAATATCACATAGAGTGATTCTACTAGCCAAGTATTGGATAATATATATCAACCCCATCATCATGTATGGACTAGGTCCATTTTTGCTTACTTGCTAAAGGGACATTTATTCCTAATCAGCCTTATTTGTTTTTCATCATCCACAAGCTAGATAGAACCACTAGAAGAAGGTAAACAATAAATCAAGAGAGGAGAACAAGTGCCTTAGGGACAATCATGTAGGAGGGTGCCCCCAAGTCACTAACCGTAATGTTATGTCCTTAAGACACAACACACAATAATGAAAATAGAGGAGAAGATCAATAGAATAATGATGATACAAATAGAAGAATGGTCACAACAAAGGTGGTGTCCTGATATCCTTGACCTAGGAGGCCTAAACAACACATAACACATCATAGAGGTAAAGGGTTAGAAATACTTACCTGCAAGGACAACCAAACTAGAATTTGGAACTTGCGAGCATCTTAGAGAGATTCTCCATCAAGTTTTGTGTGAAGCTTGAGTGGTTCTTATTAGAGTGTTCTTTGTTTTCAGAAAGTCCATGTGGTGCCTGTTTCTCAAATCCTTGTGTATGTGAAATCTTTTGTTGCTAATGAGGAGGAGAATCACTATTATTTCCATCTAATGATAATCTTCTTACTCTTTTTTGATCCTTAGCTCTCTTTCTTTGTTGAGTTCATCTATTATAGTGAAAAGGACTATCTTGTACTATTTTAATCTTTTCTTTTGTCATGATCTCTTGCTCGGTTGTTCTAGTTGTTCTTTTGATGCATTTTGATTAACTCCCAATCCTTGGAAGGATAATGGAGGAGGAACCTCAGCATATATACCATTTCTTCATGGATGAGGTGGTACTTCAATATTTTCCCTATCCACCTCTATCATGGCAATTATATCATCATAGTTTAAATAGTTATCTTCTATTTCTACTAGATTTTGTTCCATCATATTGTTATCGGTATGCTTAGGTAAAGGATTAGGAAAGATTTGTAAGTTCTAATTCAGAGGAACAACTGACTTATTTCCATTATCATTCACACCAAATACCTGTATAATATTGGAGTCAATGAGGTCTTGTATTTCATGCTTAAGACACATGCATCGTTTGGTATCATGTCCTTATTGTCGATGATAGTGACAAAAAGAATTAGCATCAAAATAAGGTCCTTGCATTCTACTAGGATCCAATGGTTTAATTGGAGGAAGCTTCAAGAGGTTATTACTCACATCTTAGTTCATGATAGAATGATATGATTTAGATATCAGAGTGAATTGTCTTTGTTGTTGTCTATTCTAAAATGTTGTCCTCTTTGGATTAGTGATAGAAGATACTTGTGAGAAGTTGTTTGAATTTTGTCCATTAACCTTGATGAAACTCTTATTATTCCTCTTGAAGTTGTTTTGTGAAGCTCCACCCATGGATTGACCAAATTGAGACGATGAGTTTTGGTTTTCATACTGACTAGATGAAAGTTGATAATCGTGAAGGGCAGTGCATAAATGTTGAAAAGAGTTATACTTCATCAAGAGAATCTTATCACGGATGTTAGGTTGTAGATTTGTAGTAAAAACCTTCTAAACAACCTCATCCTTCATCTGATATTGAATTTGCACATAAAGAGATTGATATCGACTAATAAAGTCAGTTAACTTCTCTTTTAGTTCTTGCTTGCAATGAACTAAATCAATCAAAGAGACTTGAGGTCTAATTTTTGCTTGAAAATGTTGTAAAAATTGATCAACTAGCTATGAAAAAGAGTGTATTGAATTATGAGGTAGAGAGAAAAACCATTCTAAAGTAGTATCTTTGAGAGACTGAGAGAAAAGTTTTGCTAATAAGTCCTCTTCAAAGTAAAAATCACTACACATAGTCATGAATGCTGCCACATGAGTTTTAGGATCACCTTTGCCATTATACTTTTCAAAGTGGGGAGTTTCAAACTTATCAAGCATAGGAGTTCTTAAAATTGCATAGGATAAAGTATTATGGGAATGATAAGTTGGCATATTAGGTTGTGAAGAATTTGTCAAGGTTGTCACTTTTTGTTGTAAAGAAGTCACGCCTTGCAAGAGTTGTTTTAGGAGGGCATCATTAGGTGATGTAGTTTGTTGTGAGGAATTGGAACTGAGGTGTGGAGGTGATTGAGCATGATTAGTGATAATCAGAGGTTGTGAATAGGTGAGTGGTGGTTGAACATAGTGATAAGTGGAAGATGGTTGTGAATAAGTGGACTGAAGGGGTGGCTGAGAGTGATATGAAGTCACCCTAGGGGCTAGGTTTTAATATCTAAAACCCACAACTTTGTAATTTTGTGAATTAGTGCTATTAGATACTCCAATACCAATGGTATCATTTCTACAATAATTTGCATTAGTATTTAAAATTGTTGATATGAATGTAGACATTCCAGTATTCGGTATAGGTGTCAATGCTTGCGTGTGAGACGGTGAAAACATATTATGAGTAATGTTCACACATTCATTCACTAGCATAACATTATTATGTACTATATGTGATAAACCTTGAATGAAATCAATTCCATCTTGTCATTCTTTTATCAATTCTCTTATGTTGTGAATCACAGGTATAGCTTCTTTCGTTATCCTTTCATTTTCCACAAATGCTTGAAAATCAACTAATTCTTTATTAAGTTTGTTTATTTCCTCATTAGGTACATGTGTCACCACCTTAATAGTGTCTTCAACATCATGAAATATTTTATCTTCCATAGTGGTTGTAGGAGATATGATATATTGCAAAATTTGTGTCTCTCCTTTTGTAAAGAAGGTCTTCAATGGATTTTCAGAGGTAGGAATATTGTTTTCTTCAGGAGCACTAGATCCCATGAGTCTTATACTTCTTCTTAAAGGGATATTTCTATTAATTAAATGAGTTATAATACTCATACAAAATCATGCAACACTCAATGCACAAACTAAGAGGAACAAACCCAAGGAGCAAGATATGTGTAGGATCCAAAATGCTTGATTTTTCTCTTTTTGTTTTTACAAATTTTTAATGCAAATCACTAACAAAAGAGGTGTTGTGAAGAATTATAAGAGGGGTAGAAAATAATAAGCCTAATATCAACCCAATAATGCAACAATATCCTTCACAACATGCCTTTGATGCAATTCTATATGCAAAATAAGCCAAAATCTAGTGAAAATGTGAGATTTTTAAAACCTAGACATGAAATTTTGCAAGAAAGACACTATGATGAAACACTATAGTTATAAATTAGATATAAATGAGTGTTTAAAATGGTATTAAAATCTGAAACAATATTTTAACTACAAACCCTACCTAATGCAAAAACTAGGTTATATGAAAAATGCACAATTTCGAGCAATTTTTAACAATTTAAGCATGAAAATGCAGTGCAAATGAATGATTAATGACAAATTTCTGTATTTTAAATCAGATATAATGAAAATAACATAAATTTAATGAAATTAAATGCAAATTAATTCAAATTATTTGAAAATGCAAACCTAAAATGCTAATTTTTTTAAAATTTTCAATTTTTTTGTAATTTTTCAAATATAATAAGTTGAATGAATGCAAATCAATCACAAAACACTCAGCAAGGTACAAAAATTAAAAAACATGGGTTCACCAAAATGTTTTGGGGTGAAAAGAGGAGTTTGGTTTGATATTTGATGTTTTAGTGTTGATTGGTTTAGATCCTCCTTTCACAACAAATATTCAAGGACATATCAACTGAGTTTAACCTCAATTTGTGCAAGAGGATTCACCTATAGGTTGGGCTATCACTGCTAACTAATGCCTTAATGTAATATTCAAATATGTAAGAAACCCTAATTATGTAAAACAATGATCAAAATGATGGATTCAAACAAATGCTTATAGACTAAGATAGAAGATAGAGATTAATAACTAACCATTTTTTGAAGTTCAGGATTTGCAATATTCAAGGAAAATGACCCGAGGACCCAAGTCCAAGGTATTGTTTTCTTCACAGAATGTAGAATTCCTTTCGGCACTAATGATCACCGTTCCATCTGTTTCCATCTTGAGATATGTGGAGGACACTGTGACTAGTCCATGTGTCCAAGGCATGCTAATTATTGGGATATCAGGGCTTCTTTAGATGTAGAATATCATTGTCACAAAGCTTCCAGTGTCTAAAACTCTAGAGGACATTTCCCTAGGTGCCCATGTCCTGAAATGTTCAATTCTATCTTCTTTCTTTTGGATTCTGAATCCTTGTCATCTACAACCTTCCTCTGCAACTCCACTCTGTAAAACTTGGTACCTACAACTTGCAATCGCAAAGGAGTGTGGTTGGTGGTTGTGGTGTTTAGAGGCTTGCCCCAGTTAAGCCCTAGAGAGACATTTAAGTCTTTCGAACACCATTGTCAGATAAGAGTGCATATCACTATGGGATAGAGGCAAAATCCAAATGATAAATGATTGAAAACACAAATAAATGTCACCTCAGAGGTGTAGATCTCATGGAAGGAAGAATTTCTTTCATTCCATGAGGATATGGAGTCAAATATGCAACAAACAAACATAATAAAAATGTAATACGGTTGTGCAACACAATGAAAGCCTTGAATCACTTTAGCATAAGATCACAAGTTTGCAATGTCCATCTAGTTTACAAATGTAGTCCTAAACATGCTTATATATGCAACAACACACATTATCGCTAAGAATTTCATATTTAAAACTTAAAGTGTTGGCATAGGACCTAACAATGGTCATATAACTGACACTTAGATCTAGAGCCTGACCCAAAATAGGGTAGGACTAGGGCATGAGCACCCAAGCCCTCCCTCCCTATTTTAGGCAAGGCTTAACATTATAGCACCCCTAGGTCTTATTTTCCATAACACTTAGGGGTTTTCTCATTGAAATTCAAAAGTAATGTACAATATGCTCTAAATGCATTCTAAGGACCCGAGAGCTAAACTTTAAGAAGGAAAAGCCCCCAAGGGGACATTTTCTGACATAACATGTATATATATGTATATGTATATGTATATACATATACATATATACATATTCATATACATAGACTTATACATATGTATATATATGTATATGTATATGTATATACATATACATACACATATACATATACTTCCATTTTGTTGTTGTTCTTCAATTCAGTCATGCAACTATTGTAACTTTTTAGGTGTCATTGATTAATTTGGGGGTGTTCTCTTTTTCATAGGTTTTGCTTCATCTATTCAATCACGTAAATATGTAAACACATATATATACATATACATGTATATATGAATATGTATATATATATATATGTTTATACAATATGATATTGTTGGTTTTTTTGGTGCCATAGATAAATTTGGGGTTGTTTTTATTTTCATTACAGAAACAAATAATATTGTTGGTTGTTTCAGTGTAAGCAAAAGAATGCATGTAAGCAATTGTATATAGAGTCATGCCAAAAATGATTGAACTGCTGTTGGAACTACAATTACATGCCTATATGGTGCAATACTTATGCTTATGTTTGGGATGATAGACACATGTGAAATGGATGAAATGATTTTGGTAATTGTTGCATTCAGTAATGATTTAGGGAGACTTGATTTTATGAACGTTCTTCTAATGGAAACCTATGTTGCACTTGTCCACAATTCCATTTGATTTGTGAAGTGCTACATAGCCAACCATGAAAGGCCTTTGCAAAACCAAGTCCCCTAAATACATGTAACAAAGTAGAATTGATGATTATTGTTGTATAGTAATACATGTACAATTGAAGATTATTGTTCTATGGTAATACTTCACAATGTGACATGGATGAATGGATTTTGGTAATTGTTATATTCAGTAATGGTAATACATGTAACAAAGTCCAACTGTTGATTATTGTTCTATGGTAATACATGTCGATATATGCAATAAATTATTAGCAGTGTAATGCCAATGCCTAGACAATGTGAAAGTGATTCATATAGTTGCAAACTCAAAGGGATGAAAAAATAGTAAGTCGGAGTTAAACAAATCTCCTATCTAATTTGTGTAGCATGTCATGGAGATAATAGCAAGGGATGTACATTAAACATGATTGTACATAAGAATTGCAAGGGGCGCTAAGAGATTAATGCGAGCCAGTGGAGTGAAAGGGTAGCCAACTTATTCTCTATAATGGTGTCATAGATAATTTTGGGGTGGTTGTATTGTAGACCTTAATCTTGGAACCATAAAAACAATTTTAACTTCCATCCATACAAATATTTAAAACAATTTGCATTGTCAAAGCTTGTGCAATGATGAACACACAAATAGAAGTATTATCTGTCTAGGATATACATGATGTACATGGACCAAAACATCCATGGTAGATCACGTATATCTTGAACAGATAGACATCTTTCAATGTCTATTGCTATTTGATGAACAAACAATACTTGCAGGACTAAATTCATGAAGCAGAACCTATGCAAAAGAGAACACCACAAAATTAATCAATTGAACCTAAAAAAGTTACAATAGTCACAGGACTGAATTGATGAAGCAAAACCTATGCAAAAGAGAACACCCCCAAATTAATCAATGGCACCTATGAAAGCTACAATAGTTGCATGAGTGAATTGATGTAGCAGAACTTATAAAAAAGATAACACCCCCAACTTAATCAATGACACCTAAAAACAATACAATAGTTAGAGGACTGAATTGATGAAGCATAACCTATACAAAAAAGAATACCCCCAAATTAATCAATGGCACTTGAGAAAGTTGCAATAGTTGCATGAGTGAATTGATGTAGCAGAACCTATAAAAAGGAGAACACCCCCAAATCAATCAATGGCACCTAAAAAAGATACAATAGTTACAGGATTGAATTGATGAAGCATAACCTATGCAAAATAGGACACCCCAAAATTAATCAATCGTACCTAAGAAAGCTACAATAGTTGCATGAGTGAATTGATGTCGCAGAACCTATAAAAAAGTTAACACCCCCAAATTAATCAATGACACCTAAAAACAATACAATAGTTAGAGGGCTGAATTGATGAAGTATAACCTATGCAAAAGAGAACACCCCCAAATTAATCAATGGCACCTAAGAAATCTACAATAGTTACATGAGTGAATTGATGTAGCAAAACCTGTAAAAAAGAGAACACCCCCAAATTAATCAATGGCACCTAAAAGATACAATAGTTATAGGATTGAATTGATGAAGCATAACCTATGCAAAAGAGAACACCCCCAAATTAATCAATGACACCTAAAATAATACAATAGTTACAATACTGAATTGATGAAGCATAACCTATGCAAAAGAGAACACCCCCAAATTAATCAATGACACCTAAGAAAGCTACAATAGTTGCATAACTGAATTGATGTAGCAAAACCTATAAAAAAGATAACACCCCCAAATTAATCAATGGTACCTAAAAACAATACAATAGTTACAAGACTGAATTGATGAAGCATAACCTATGCAAAAGAAAATACCCTTGAATTAATCAATGGCACCTTAGAAAGATACAATAGTTGCATGAGTGAATTGATGTAGCAAAACCTATAAAAAAGATAACACTCCCAAAATTAATCAATGACACCTAAAAACAATACAATACTTACAAGACTGAATTGATGAAGCATAACCTATGCAAAAGAGAACACCCCTAAATTAATCAATGGCACCTAAGAAAGCTACAATAGTTACATGAGTGAATTGATGTAGAAGAACCTGTAAAAATGATAACAGCCCCAAATTAATCAATGACACCTAAAAACAATACAATAGTTAGATGAATGAATTGATGAAGCATAACCTATGTAAAATAGAACACCCCTGAATTAATCAATGGCACCTAAGAAAGCTACAATAGTTGCATGAGTGAATTGATGTAGTAGAACATATAAAAAAGGTAACACCCCCAAATTAGTCAATGACACCTAAAAGTAATACAATAGTTAGAGAACTAAATTGATGAAGCATAACCTATGCAAAAGAGAACAACCCTGAATTAATCAATGGCACCTAAGAAAGCTACAATAGTTGCATGAGTGAATTGATGTAGAAAAACCTATAAAAAAGATAACACCCCCAAACACATTATGGTATCAATGTGAAGAAAATTTGAGAAGATGGTAGATGGAAAGGCTCTAAAGTTGGCAAGGTGTGTGAGGCATTGGGAGCATTGAATGCGGGTTGGCTCAAAGTTTACGCAGGAAGGGACACTGGACTCTAAGTGTAACATGTAGTGGTGGCAGGATTGAAGTTGCAAAGACCTTAAGCCAACACATTCTGGCATCAGTGTGATGAAAATTAATCAATGGTACCTAAGAAAGCTATAGTAGTTATATTCTGGGTGATATGAATTGTTGATTTGATTAATTTTGGCTATTAATTCTTGAGTTGATTGGTTTGGTGTATTGTTTGCATTTGTTTCCATAATTGTTTTATGAATAATTGCGGCCTTACAACAAGTATTTTTGGATGTAGTTGGGTTTTTAGAATAAGGAGCCAGTACGTGTGCATATTACATGGCAAGATGGGATAGACTCCTACTTATATGTGTTGTAGGTCTCATATTTGATGAGACAGGAAGATGCATTTGTGAGTTGTTTAGGTTATGCTATGGTGGGAAACATGGTTGTAATGGGTTAGCATTTTGGTCAAAGATGGGACACATGGGTTAGAATTGTGTTGACATGACACCTCTATTTTCTGTGTAGTTGTGATTAATCTATAAGTGACACCTGGATTGGCACAACAGTTGGGTTTGAATGTTTATGGGGAAGAGGGTAAACTTTTATGATATGGCTATTTTATTTCCAAGTTGGATCTTTATGATGATATGTCAGCTACAATTTCAAAACACTTACACTTGTTTGGCTACCAAGCTGTACTTGTTTTGTTCACAAATATATATGACTAAATGTGCATTTAATATCTGATTTGTGTTTGATCTCATCATGCTTTTTTATGCAAGAGTTTTTTCCTAACTTGTGGAGGATCGACATACCACTGTGGCAAATTAATCAATGGCACCTAAGAAAGATACAATAGTTTAAGGACTGAATTGATGAAGCAAAACCTATGCAAAGGAGAACACCCCCAAATTAGTCAATGGAACCAATCCCAAATTTATCTAAGGCACCTAAAAAATCTATCTATGTTGCATTACTAAATTGAAGCAAAAGCTACAATAATTACATGACTAAATTGATGCATCATTACCTTTGCAAAAGAGAACACCCCCAAATCTACAATAGTTGCATGACTAATTTGATTAACCAGAAGCTATGAAAAAGATAAGACCCCCAAATTAATCAATGTGACATAAAAAAAGATACAATACTTGCATTACTAATCAATGAAGCAACACATATGAAAAACCTAACACCCTAAGATTTATCCAAGGCACCAAAAAAGGTTACACCCCCAAATTTATCAATGGCACCTAAAAAAGCTAGTACAGTTACATGACTGAATAGATGAAGCAGAACCAATGAAAAAGAGAACCACATCTCATATCTTAAAAGGCATGTACAACATAAACATACTCAGGCACAACAAACTGGGAACCACACTTACATTTTATAGAAGGGAAACATAATTGTTTAACTATGACTGTAATGATTGCAATATAAACCATAGGGAAACACAACTACCACCTTGTGACTGTAATGGCTGTAATGAAGAACAATTTAAAGCTTACGAATGGAAAATAGTAAGAGTTTAACAAATCTCACATCTTTTGTGCATGAACAATATAAATAATTGTGAAGTTAAATGATAACTTCTTTTTTGCATGACTGAATTGATGAAGCACAACCCATGAAAAAGATAACACCCCAAAATTTATCTATGGCATCAAAAAAACCTACATGTTTTAAGTCACTGAATAAATGAAGCAAAATCTAATTAAAAGACAAATCCACAAAATTAAATTTTAGTTTATGAAGCAGAGAACAACCCTAATATTTGTTGTAGCATCAAAGAAAACCTAACTATATGATAATGTAGAACATATGAGAATATGATAACTAGAGTGAATGATGATACAGAACTAATGAGAATAAGATAACTAAAATCAATGATAATGCAGAAACTATGAGAAAAAGATAACCAGAGTGAATTATAATGCAGAACCTATGAAACACAGATTCTAAACTATGACTGTAATATTTGCAATGTAAACCCTAGGGAAACACAAATGCTAAACTATGACTGTAATATTTGCAATATAAGCCCTAGGAAAACACAAATGCTAAACTATGACCATAATATTTGCAATATAAACCCTAGGGAAACACAAATGCTAACCTATGACTATAATATTTGCAATATAGACCCTAGGGAAACAGAGTTATGACAAATAAATAATGAAAAAGATTTATGACAAATGAACAGTGATAACCTATGAAATAACCTATGAAAAAGATAAAACAAAAACCTAATAAAAAGAGAAACCCCCAAATTTATGATTGGCATCGAAGAAAAACTAACTAAATGATAATGCAAAACCCATGAGAATAATATAACCAGAGTGAATGATAATTTAGAACCTATGAGAATAAGATAACCAGACTGAATGATAATGTAGAACCTATGAAACAAAAATGCTAAACTATGATTGTAATATTTGTAATAAAAACCCTAGGGAAACACAAATGCTAAACTATGACTGTAATATTTGCAACATAAACCCTATAGAAACACAAATGCTAAGCTATGACTATAATATTTGCAATATAAACCCTAGGGAAATATAAATGCTAACCTATGACTATAATATTTGTGATATAAACCCTAGGGAAATAGATTTATATATGGAACCAAAACAATTTGTTACTACAATGAAAAATTAAAAACCCTAGATTTATCTATAGCACCAAAACAACCAACAATATTATTTGTTTCTGTAATGACAAACTACACAACCTCAGATTTATCTATGGCACCAAAACAACCAATAATATTATTTGTTACTATAATTAAATTAAAAACAACCTTATTTTTAAAGAGAGTGATGTTTGAACAAAAGATTAATTTACATAGAATTAGTGTGTTTATGAACACAGTTTTGATAGTGTTCAAAAACACGAAGCTTCATACCAACAACAAATTCTGCAACAAATAAAAGTCAAAAAAAGAAATTCAAACACATAGTAAAGAAGCAATTTAAACTAAATAACGGCAAGGCCTTAGTGAGATTTCTCACTTGGATCAAATGGATTGTTCTGGATGTTCATGAGCATATAAACACATTCACGTGGGTTCGCCTACATGGAAAGCCTTTAGCAGTTTATTTGGACTCAAATTAATTAAATAATGGAAACACAAGCTAAATCTCCTTCACCTGCATGGTACAAATGAATGTGGGACATTGCATGACAGAGCTCGATCTGGGTTTGACATTCGAAAACTGGTGCATGGTTGAGCAATGTCTAGAGTTCAATCATAGCATGTTGTGGTGGTGGGATGGAAGTTGTAGAGACCTCAAGTGAGCATCTTCTAGTTTCAAAGTGAAGAAAATCTGAGAAGATGGTAGATTGAAAGGCTCTAAAGTTGGCAAGTTGTGCAAGGCATTGGGAGCATTGAATGAAGGTTGGATCAAAGTTTACGTGGGATGTCATGGATGTAGTAAGAGGGGACATGCAGTAAAGACAATTGTACAGAAGAATTGGAAGGGGCGGTGAGAGATTAATGTGAGGCAGTGGAGTGATAGGGTGGCGGAGTGATTTTTGGTAATGTGGTAGGGCTTTCCACTTTAGATGTTGTGCTATGCACCAACTAGCACTCCGATGGAGCATGTTTCGGTCGCATGGCAAAAAGTGGATTTTTTTAAGGATCAAATAATTGTGTCATCCCATGTGTCAAATTCAATAATTTTTATTTTTTTATTTTTTATTGTTTATTATGAATTTTTTTATGTTTTTCATTTGTAAATTGTTTTACTGGTCCACGTGACATTCCACATGAACCATCAAAAATTGGGTGCGCACGTTCTAGCTCCTCTCCCCTACCTATGTAATATCTCTCATTGATGACTTTATTTTCACATATTATTCTTTTATATGTTATGAGATAGATATTGTTATCTATGTAATATCTTTCATTGATGATCTTTTCATATATTGTTCTTTTGTTATGTTATGAGATAGATATTGTCTCTTAGTGAGTGTTTAAGTATTTGAGATTATTGAATGCCATGTTGGAAAATTGTATAAGCCTATGGTGTGTATATGGTTGAGTGAATGTGTGCATGTATGATTTAGTTGCTCTAGATTGGATTACTATTACCTAATTAAATGTTACTAAGGTATGTGGATTTTGTGATATTTTTAATAATTGGGATAAGGTGAAACTAGGTTTGGTTCATGATGTATGTAAATGTCTAACATTAATTATGAAGCAATAAACATGTATCAATAATTACCAAAGATAATTAAAATTGAATAGAACAAATATTAATTAGAATTATTTTATTTTCAATAAAATAGAATTAGTCAGATAGATTTCACTTGAAAAGTGCAAAGATTTCTTTATACATTGTGAACAAACTTTATTTATGGATAAGTGGATTAATTAAATAAAGAATACATATTTGTTTAATATTAGAGTAAAAGTAAAATCCAATTTAAAATTAGATTGAGGATAATTATTGATTAGAAACAGATATTAAATAAATATTATATTTATGATATTTAGAGCTTATTTAAGAATTGATAAATTATTAGATATTCTTGAACGATTAGTTAAAGTAATTTAATTTTCTATAACTAGGGTTTATTAGAGAAGAAAGCACATGAGCTTTGGATTTGAATTATTAGAAAGGCATAGAGAACCTTAAAGAATGGAAGACACTGATTTTCAACAAATAGATTTGAGGATGAAAGGAAAATTGCAGCAATGTAAATTATTTCTACATAACCCTCATGAGATAAAAATATGCAAAACAAGTATTTAAAATCCACCATGCAAAAGAATAACAAACATACCACAAGATAACACTAGATGTACCATTGGGAAAAGCCTCTCAAGGGAAAAAATTAGCCTCTAATAGACCCACAAAACTTAATGTATTATCTTCATGAACAATATTATAATACACTTGCAGAGTCTCCATGAAAGTCTTCTCTAGCATCAAGTACCCTAATTACATTCCTCCATGTGAACAACAAAATGAGAAGCATGTAGCCACACATCCAAATCCATGCTTCCTCCAATCACATATGCAACCTACAAGACATGATCATTCCAACCTTATCCAACAAGACAAAGGTTACACTAGCCAACCTCAACAACTACTCATGTGTTTGATTTTATAGAACAAGCTTGTGCAAAACCATTAAGTGGTATTACATAAACCATGTGTGTCAAAACCATGACCTCAAAGTTAAATATTTCTCTAATGTCGCATACAACATATAAGTGTCCCTAATAATTTCTAACTCATTTGGTATTGGAACATCTCTAAGATGCACCACAATTAAATATTTATTTTATATTATATTAGCATTATTATGCAAGATGTACAACATAGCTTTTCCCAACATTCTCCCACTTGTCATATACCTTGCATAAGGAGTAAAAAGTAAACTCAATCATCAAGGGATCAATCCTTATAGCCAACATTTACCATCAAAACATCCTCATAAGTAGCTACGAAGAACTCATAAATGGTTGGAATAGTAACCATAGATAGTTGCTAACACATCCAACTAACCACACCTCAAAGAATAAGGTATAATTATCATAAAAAGTAGACCTAATGCCATAAACATATCAAACCCAATCCATGATCACAAGTCCATGTATGTGATGCCCTGTTGTGCAACCCTAGAGTGCTAGACTGAAAAACAACAACAATACAAAAATATTTTTTTTTCTCTTGATAGGACTCCTTTGGCACAGTGACTCAAGAGGGCCGATTTAAAAGTCTAAAATAAAGGTGAAAAAACTATGGCCAAGGAATAACAGTTCACTCCACGCATGCATCAACACAAAGAGAATTACTTTGGCTTAGCAAGAGTTCAGATGGATAGGGAAAACACAGAGTAACAAAAAGGTTTGCCGACAGAGCTAGAAATGAGGAAAGGTTCGTAAAGCAACAAGTTTACAAGGACAAGGGTGAATAACAGATCAATTCCATGCCAGACTAACCATAAATAAGAAATCTAATTCTTTAGAGAAAACAAATACAAAGAAAATATAGAAATTCACAAGACATACCTGTAAAATTCACACTCCAGAATCAAATCCTCTTTCAGAACTTCCCCTTCCTTTTCCTAAATAATCCTCAAAAAACCTCCTTTCAAAAAAAAACTTCCCTAGAACAAAAATAACTTCAGACATAAAAACTTACCAAAACCTAAACCTGACCCAAATTAGACAACCACCATTAATTACAATAACCCCCAAATCTATTACCCAATCCCCTTCATTAAGAGAAATTGAAATTTTACTTAACATAGAATTTCCATATCTCCAAACATATATGACAACTAGCCAACCATAAATGATATTCCAAAAAAAACATTAAATTAATATTCAATACTATTCTTCAAAATAATGATATACTAATTAACCATATTAACTTATGACATAGATACTAATAAAATCATTAACATAATCCATTTAATCTATATTAGCATTTACTTAAATAATATTCCAATTTAAACACCATACCATAACATTCGACAACTATTAATATTCATAATATAATACTACCTCATTACGCATTACCCAAATACACATGAGCTAACTACCTAGAACTCAACAATAAACATTCAGACCACAAGATGAGTAACCAACTAAAGGTTGAACTGACGTAGGGAATAAACCTATTGTTGCCTCTGTCAACATCATCCATGGTGTAGGGCACGCTCAGACCTACTAATTCAGGTGGATTCAAGGCCCGGTACCTGCAACCTGCATGAAAACTAGTGGGTTGTATATGATCAACTGTATATGTATATATATATCAAACACACATCGAGATAGAGAATCACGACATAGTAGGGTGCTCAATCTAAGCAGTAGTACACCCTCTCCACTCTGAAACAAGACTATAACCATTTCTATTTAAAAATTAGATGCAAAAACATGATATTATCAAACCATCACTAAACATGTCCATCTCATCATTACTAGAAAAACAACAATGTCATCATAAACTCATACCACATGTCAAAACTAAATCAATCAAGCATAATATATCATAATTAGAATAAGCATAAACCATAGTCTCAAAAACTCAAATGTCTCAGAACTATCTAGAAGCAAAGGAAAAGCTAACAATTGTCTCAGATCAAGCAGAGAGTAATGAAAAACTAACAACTATCACAATCCAAAAATGTGGGGGCATTACATCCTCCCCCCTAGAGTCAGGCTTACTCCTGGAAGCCTGCAAACAAATAAGGGTATAACTCTCTCATCCTAGAAGCATCCTCCTAGGTAGCAGAAGTCTCATCATTAGGATCCCACTAGACCCTAACCTGCTCCACGTCTCTACCCTTGAGAGCAAGTCTCTTGTGCTGTAGAAGGCCTACGAGCTCTAAAGCCAGCTACTCGTCCTCTACCTGTAGAGCAATCCAATCAAGAATATGAGCAATATCTGGATGATAAGGTCTAAGTACAAAAACATGAAACACATCATGGATGCGTGAAAGGCTAGGTGGCAAAGCAAGATGATAAGCAACAGGACCGATCCTCTTCAACACCTCAAAAGGTCCAACAAAGTGTGGTGCTATCTTAGAGCCCTTTCCATAATGGATTGGACTCTTTCGCGGTCACACACGCAAGAACACCCGATCACCAATTGAAAATTGTCGATCGATCCTATGAGCATCTGCATACTTCTTCTATCTATTCTGAGCTACCACCAAATGCTCTCTAATCCTCTTGACCTGCTGTTCCATATCTCTAAGTATATCTAGGCCAAGAATAACTCTATCCTCGAGACGATCCCAACTCAACAGGGTCCTACAAGGATGACCATACAAAGCCTGAAATGGAGACATACCGATAGAGCTGTGATAACCATTATTATAAGCAAACTCAACCAGGTACAGATAGTCCTCCCAATGGCTCTGCTGATCCATCACATACATCCTAAGCATATCCTCAAGAACCTGATTAACCCTCTTGGTCTGACCATCAGTCTCAAGATGGTAGGCTGAACTAAAGTTCAACTGTGTCCCCAAGGCATGTTGCAGAGAAGTCCAAAGAGTAGATGTGAACACTAGATCCCTATCGAAGATGATCCTACGAGGAATCCCATGAAGTCTGACGATGTCCTCCATGAACACTCTAGCCACTATAGAAGCATTGTAAGAAGAACGGACATGAGAGAAGTGAGCTACCTTCGTCAACCTATCCACAGTGACCATAATAGCATCGTGTCGATGAGAGGATACCAGAAAACCAACAATGAAGTCAATCAAAATGATGTCCCACATCCACTCTGGAATCAAATGAGGTTGCAAAAGACCTGCAGGGTGCTGATGCTCTGCCTTCACCCTTTGACACTCAAGACACCTCGACACAAAATTTAAAATATCCCGCTTCATGCCACTCCAAAAGTACAACTGATGCAGATCTGCATGCATCTTCTTGACACCTAGATGAGCAGAATAAGGTGCTCGATGTGCCTCTAACAACACTAGGGTACGAAGGCCCTTAGAACTAGGAACATAGATATGACCTAAATGTCGCAAAAGACCATTTGACTCAAGAGAGTAACCAGAGAATCTACCCTCTAAAGGTCTACCAGACTCAATCTTAGATCTCACCTCCTGGCACCAACTGTTGGTAGGATGTGTTACGAGGATCTGACCTCTCAAATCAACTATGAGAGAGACTGCTAAGATCTCATGTCACCAATGACTAAGAGCATCTACTACCACATTCTCTTTGCCCTAAATATACTTGACCTCATAGTCATACTTGCACAGCAATTCCATCCAACGCCTCTGCCTTGCATTCAAGTTTGGTTGCGTGAAAATATGTTGCAAGCTACGATGATCACTATGCAGCTCAAACTGATGCCCTAAGAGAAAATGCCTCCACCTCACCAAGGCCTGCACAACTACGACTAACTCCAGATCATGAGTGGGATAGTTCAATTCGTGATCCTTGAGTTTACGAGACTCATAGGAAATCACGTGACCATCCTGCATCAGTACTGCTCGTAAACCCTTCAAAGAAGCCTCTGTACAAACAACAAAGTCCCTGGTAGGATCAAGAGCTGCTAAAATAGGTGCACTGGTCAACTGCTCCTTAAGGGTTTGAAAAGTTGCCTGACACTGCTCTGACCAAACAAACTTCTTCCCTTTCCTCTGAAGAGAAGTAATAGGATGAGCAATCCTCAAAAACCCCATAACAAAATGGTGATAGTAGCCTGTCAAAACCATAAAACTGTAGACCTTAGAAACATTAGTAGGTGTAGGCCAATCCATAATAGCTTGGATCTTTGAGGGATCCACTGTAATACCTTCTCCAGAGATGACATGACCCAAATACTTCACCTCTATCTGAAAGAACTCACATTTTGACAAATTAGCATAAAGCTGATTTTCTCTCAGACACTGCAACACCTGACACAATTGCTCCTCATGCTCCTCCATAGTCCTCGAATAGATCAATATATCATCAAGAAACACAAGGACAAACTTGTCGAGATAAGTGCAAAAAACACCATTCGTCAGGCTCATGAAAACTAAAGGTGCATTTGTCAACCCGAATGGTACTACTGTGAACTGATAATGTACATAATGGTTATGAAATGTCATTTTGTGAATATCTTCCTCAAATATATGCAACTGGTGATATCCTGACTTAAGGTCAATTTTAGAGAACACCTTGGCTTCCTTAATCTAATCAAACAAATAATCAATATGAGGCAAGGGGTGTCTATTCCTCACTGTCACCTTGTTGAGCTATCGATAATCGATACACAGCCGTAGAGATCCATCCTTCTTTTTCACAAAGATCACAGGTGGTCCCCAAGGAGAGACATTAGGTCAAATGAATCCCTTGGATAACAACTCTTCCAACTGTAGTCAGAGCTCCTTAAGCTCCTAAGTGGTCATCCTGTATGGAGCTCGTGAGATGGGCTCTGCGCTGAGTACAAGATCAATCCTGAAGTTGATGTCATGCTTAGGTGGCATCCCCAGAATCTTAGAAGGAAAAACATTAGCATACTCTCTCAATAGAGGATGATCGTCAAGACATGCTTCTTGACTCTCCTCCATCTCCAAGTCACTAACAGAAACTACAAAAAGCTGACATCCCTGATGCATGCATCTCTTAAGCTACATAGCAGAAATCATTCGTAGGGAAATAGGTCTCTAAACTCCTACAACCTTCAGCTCTGCACTGAAATCATCCACACATCTAACAAACTTATGCTGACAATCGATCACCACTCGATGGGCCTCTAACAAAACCATCCCCAAAACTATATCATATGAACCAAGGGGTAGAATGCAAAGGTCTATAGAAGTAGATAGATAGCCAATCCTCAAATCACACCCTTAAACTAGAGACTCAACTGCTATCTTAGCCTTGGAAGCTAACTCAACCTGCTACCTATCATCCTTCTTTGTTGCCACTAAGCCACAACGCTCCACAGGGGAAGGAGATATGAATGAATTAGATGCATTAGAATAAAAAAAATAGAAAAATCAATACCTTGCATGAAACCAGAAGTCTCCACCATGGTGACCTAATGCTCTGCCTGACGGTTATCCACTGCTACAAAGACTTTGTGTGCTCTGCCTACATCACCAACTATTGGCTCTAAAGATGATGGTTGATGTCCAAACCCTAATGCACCCTTCTACGGGCACTGTTTGGTAATATGGCCCTGTTGGCCACAAGAGAAACACCTGGTGTCCCTACCAAAACCACCATCACCCCAGAAAGCACTAGACTACTAGAAACTACCTCTACTCACTGCAGACTGCATACTCTGAGCTGCCAAGACCGGTCTTTCTTAGCTTGAAATCTATTACCTTGTTGCGGCTGATAATTCTTCTGTTTGGCCTGAGAGTGCTACTATCGACCACCCTTTGAGTGTGCATGAGATCTTGAAGCCTGATTATGTCCACCATGCAAACCAAAACCTGAAGAAGGTGCACTGCCAATATGCACACCTATATGCCCACTGAGTGCCATAGCTGAATTCTCTTCCACTAATTGGGCTTTCTCCATTACTACCTCCATAGACTTAGGTTTGAATACTTGAACCCCTCTGTTGATCTAGGCATTCAGGCCCATGATAAAATGCTACACCAACATAGACTTGTCATCTCCGATACCCGCATACTGCTTGAGCTCATAAAATTTGCGCTCATACTATTCAACTGACATGGCCATCTGCCTCAGCTCATGGAACTCATCTGCGTGACGCTACATCCAATGGTTAGATAGAAAATGGGCTCTGAATCTCTCTAAGAACAACTCCCAAGACACAATGCTAATGTCCAAATGCAGCTTCTACTCCTCTAACCACCAACAAGTTAAAGCAAACCCTCGGAGATGCAAAGTAGCACATCTGGCTTTGGTGTTGCTGCCATAAGGATGCATGGAGAAACACCTGCCTAAGTCCAATAAGCAAGTCTCTACCTCAAGACCTCTACCAGCTCCATCAAAGATGGGAGGGCATGCTCTCAGAAGATCTCTCATATGGCTAGCTAGTGTGGCCTCCTGCTCAGTTGTCAACTCTCTATGCTTGGGTGATCTCTCTCTCTCTCGAGGCTCCGGCTGGTCTACCTCCTGACCCCCTCTAGGATGTTCAACCTCCTATCTACGACCTAATCGGACAAGAGCCTCCTCAAGTAATTGTCATAACAGGGCTCCCTCAGGCTGGCCCTGACCCTCCATATTCTAACCTCCACCTTCATGGGCACTCTCATGAGGAGAACTAGGAGGAGGTGTACCACCACCACCTCTCCCATGACCCCTACCTCTGCCATGACCTTGGCTCCTACCTCTAGGCATCTACCTACAACACCAAAAGATGATTTATTACACACAAAAGGGTAACAACAGTTAATCTATAGAGTTTAAGCACTAGGTCACATAATGGGCTCAATTATAACTAGAGTACCCAGTGTTTAAACTTGGCTCTGATACCAAATGTGATGCCTCGTTATGCAACCCTAGAGTGCTAGACTAAAAAGCAACAATAATACAGAAATATTTTTTTTGCTCTTGATAGGACTCCTTTGGCACAGTGACTCAAGAGGGCCAATTTAAAATCTGAAATCAAGGTGAAACAACTACGGCCAAGGAATAATAGTTCACTCCATGCATGCCCCAACACAAAGAGAATTACTTTGGCTTAGCAAGAGTTTAGATGGATAGGGAAAACACAGAGTAACAAAAAGGTCTGCCGACAGAGCTAGAAATGAGGAAAGGTTTGTAAAGCAACAAGTTTACAAGGACAAGGGTGAATAACAGATCAATTTCATGCCAGAATAACCATCAACAAGAAATCTAATTCTTCAGAGAAAATAAAGACAAAGAAAATACAGAAATTAACAAGACATACCCGTAAAATTCATGCTCCAAAATTGAATCCTCTTTCAAAACTTCCCCTTCCTTTTCCCAAACAATCCTCAAAAAACCTCCTTTCAAAAAAAAACTTCCCCAGAACAAAAATAACTTCAGACATAAAAACCCACCAAAACCTCAACTATGACCCAAATTAGACAACCACCATTAATTACAATAACCCCCAAATCTATTACCCAATCCCCTTCATTAAGAGAAATTGAAATTTTACTTAACATAGAATTTCCATATCTCCAAACATATACGACAACTAGCCAACCATAAATGATATTCCAAAAAAAACATTAAATTAATATTCAATACTATTCTTCAAAATAATGATATATTAATTAACCATATTAACTTATGACATAGATACTAATAAAATCATTAACATAATCCATTTAATCTATATTAGCATTTACTTAAATAATATTCCAATTTAAACACAATACCATAACATTCGACAACTATTAATATTCATAATATAATATTTCCTCATTACGCATTACCTAGATACACATGAGCTAACTACCCAGAACTCGACAGTAAACATTTAGACCATAAGACAACTAACCAACTAAAGGTTGAACTGACCTAGGGAATAAACCTCATGTTGTCTCCATCAACATTATCCATGGTGTAGGGCCTGCTTAGACCTGCTAAGTCAGGTGGAGTCAAGGCCCGATACCTGCAACCTGCGTGAAAACTAGTGGGTTGTATATGATCAACTGTATATGTATATATATCATACACACACCAAGTCAGAGAATAACGATGTAGTAAGGTGCTCAATCTGAGCTGTACTACACCATCTCCACTCTGAAACAAGACTATAACTATTTCTATTTAAAAATCAGATGCAAAAACATGATATTTATCAAACCATCACTAAACATGTCCATCTCATCATTACTAGAAAAACAACAATGTCATCATAAACTCATACCACATGTCAGAACTAAATCAATCGAGCATAATCTATAATAATCAGAATAAGCATAAACCATAGTCTCAAAAACTCAAATGTCTCAAAACTGTCTAGAAGCAAACGAAAAGCTAACAACTGTCTCAGATCAAGCAGAGAGTAATGCAAAACTAATAGCTATCACAAGTCAAAAATGAGGGGGCATTACAATGTATATACACTATCCCACACCAAGAGGTCCTCCAAGATAACAACAAATAGACATCTAACAAAAAACATGAAGACCTTCAACACTGCAATATAATAACATCCAACAAAGGACACATATACATCTTGGAACTCCCACTACATGGTTAATGTCAAATCTAAAAATGAGTGCAAAGAATCTAAAAGTCTACCAATATCACTCTCACATAGAATGGTGTGTCTAATGTTACAACATAAATTTCTCACCACTAGTCTCTATAACTCTACCAAGTTCTCCACATTATAGAAGAAAAAGATTAAACATATTTTATAGCATTACTAAAAAATAATGAAGTACAATAACCATAAATGACCATAAGCTTAGTGACCCAATAGCTTCATTGAAACCTCAACTCTAATGTCATGTGAACATCATTCTCTAGAAAGAAGCAACAGATGATAGAAAAAAAACTTGTAAACCATAACCATGTAGCATGTCCTTCTACTAGCACCTATAAGTTCTCTAGTTGTGACAAGTAAAATCTCCATCCCAAAAACCTTAAATAGAAAAGCCTCCTCAACATCCAACTATTCAACCCCAAGGTCAAACATAACATATATTAATAAATAAACAAAATAGGATGTAAGCCTCTGAAACCAAAGAATGATCAAACCAAAAAACATCCATTCCCAAAAACTAGGGGATAAACCTAAAACCATCCTCTACACTCCTTAAAATTGTCTTCATAATAAGCTCATATGCATAAGGATACAAGAGGAAAATAAAGGATGCTATTCAATCCTCAAATAAGCCCTATAAAACTAACATACATAGCTCAAGGCTCATTCCATGAGAAGACAAAGCAAAAAAAAATGCATTTGAAAACAAGGTTGGGAATACTTATAAGATTATTCATCATTGAGAGGACCAAGAGTGGGTAATTAGATTTCTCCTTTGAGGATAAACCAATCCATAATGACTCTCTTCATGAACAATCTCCTCAATATGTTCATTTTTAAACTCACCTCCAACTTTAGGAGTGAGCTCCTCAATCTTCCTACTAAAACCTCATCAAAGAGTAACCATATCATCGCATGATCTTTAAGAAAAAAGAGATCTCCAGCCTCACCCAAGTCTATCCAATATCCATGAGCACCCAACCGATCATTCCATGCCAACTAAACTCCAATTGCAACACCACAATGCCTATAAGATCCAAGACAAAATGGTCATTGCAATTGATACTATAAGATTGTCACAAATCATTGTCAATATCCAAATGAGTAATCAAGAACTCATCATGACATTGTGATCTATATATCCTCAAAAGAAGATCATATGTCTCTAATAAACATATTTGTTCCCAAGAGCACCTACATCATGCCAAAACTCCAATGTGTACTCAAGAGTCCACCATGGCACAATAACATCCATCCTCTAAACTAATGATCATCTATCAACTAAAAAATCATAACTGACACCTCAACCAAAGACTCTAAGAGGTGTCCAAGGTAACAAGATGTCAACATATACAACCACATGAAGATAAGTGTCTCATGTGAATAAAACTAAAGATGTCAAAGAACTCTCAATACATACTAGAAACAAAATCCAAGAAATTCTCCATGATACCAAAAACCACTACAAAAGACCATCCATCACCAAGTGACGATCGATATCACTACCAAAGCTCCCATTGAATAATGATACTAAGTTACACATGGCATTTCAATAACCATCTCCTAATTTAAGATCACCTATGGCCCTTACACAATCAAAACACTCAACTACAACACCAATAGCTTTAGAGGATAAATTAGAACCATGCTCTCCAAACCTAAAAGATAAACCATCACCTACAATCTAGGAATCAATCCATCACCACCAACAATGTATCTACATAAACAACCATGTCATTTCAAAGATCTAGGGATATAAGAACCTCCAAGACACCATGATCACCATGTAGTGTACTTACATCTTGAAATCACACTAAATTTCACATGCCTATACAATAGTCAACAACAATAGGTCCCACAATATAATTGTCTCGATAACACCATCTCTCTACTTCATAATAACATGTGCATACCAATGCACCAAGTGACCAAGCAAGGCCAACCAATAGAATATGTATCAACACTAAAAGATCTATGGGTATAGATGGCCCACATCTAAGTTATTGATGCAACTAGTAAGTACCAATAGCCTATAAAACTGCACAACTTGTAGATCTCATAATGAAATATACAAGTTCAACAATACATCAATAACATTGTCAAACATAGGCAACTAGAGATAAAAATGTAGGTTATCCATGACTCAAACACAACTAAGGAATATAAAAATAACTCTATAAAAATATAAGTAAACAAATCACATATCAACACTCCTAAACCTAATCCATTATGAAGTATTTAGAAAATGCTCTTCATCATCTCCAATAAGTCCAAAATTGAAAACTATGGGCAGATGATATGACTATATAATTAGTGAGAGTGAAATAAGCTTCTACCTAGTATTTTCTATCACAAATAGAAAAAGAATAACTAATGACATTTAAATGTATTACTTATAAAAGAGATTTTCATTGACTATAAGAAGTTGAAAATCTACCAAGTTACTAGGTGAAACTTATGCCTCCCAAAAATGTTTTTCTCTATTATGTGCTTTCATAAATAGTATTAGTGGTAGCATGGTGGAAACTGGTTAGTGCAATTGGTGGTTGTCCAGTGGTGGTGGTGCATGAGTAGTTTTGGTTGGCTACACCATTAAAGATGGTGGAAGCTTAGTGGGGAAAAGTTGGGTATCTATTGAGTGATTAGAATTGGTAGAGGTGGCTGGTGGGTGGCCAAGTGGTGGTGGATGGGTGGAGTTTGACCCACTAGATATTTAGCCCCTCGTACTTGGTTGTAACTAGGAGATAGGCACCCCATGAAACTAGGTGCTTAAACCTAGATGGCAGTCCCCCACATGACTAGAGGCTATCCCCCTTGAAACAATCTTTGCACCCTCCTAGTGACATCAACTAATGTGACCTTCCTCTACTAGAAAACATTTTTATATTTTGTTAATTCTACCAACTATACCCTAGTGGTGTAGGCTTTCTGTAAGATTATTTTTATAGAATATGTTAACTATAATAATGAATAGAATTGATGATACAATTGTTTATACCATAAAGTTGTATGGATCTATACAGGCTACACAAAATTTGTCAATACCCAAATTTTTCCATACCTCAAAAAATAACTTGAGTTTTTTCTCAAAAATAGGTTGAGTTATATACATGGATACATAGTTTTTTTGGCCTTTTGGATCCAATAGTGAGGTTTTTTTTATGTCTATGATGTAATTTACATACTTTACCTCTAAACCCCTCACAAAAATGAGCCTAATCAAAAATCCATTTTCCAAATTAACTCAAAACTATAGTTTTACAACAACCCAGATCTACAACACATGAAAACCTTTAAAATTAATTTTATTATTTTTGGCAAGACCATGGATTCAATTTGCACAAGAATCTACTCATACCAAGGATTAAGAACCAAGAATATGTTTCCTCTTACAACTTGAAAACTAAGCTCAGATACCAAATAAAAAATGTAGCAATATAAATCATTTCACATAACCCTCATGAGAGAAAAATATGCAAAAAAAAGTATTTAGAATCTGTAACATGTCATCTCACATGAACCAAAATAATAACCATAATTAACCATCTTAACTAAGAGTAAGAATACATCATGATTAACATAATCACAATTAAACAAAAATGAATTGGTATCATCATGATAATTAAGAATGTTATTCATTTCCATAACATAACAAAACTTAGAATTACAATATCCAAGGATAATTGATTAGTGAATAACCTTCACTATACATGTACAAAGCTATGCTCAAGGCATCAAATATAGAAATATACATAATATCTAACTATCAAGTCATTTAAATAAAAGCACTATATCTGGAACTTTGACATCTATCTTCATAAGCCTTGGCTTGTCTTCTACTTGGGAAGGAGAGCATCACTCGAGTACTTTTCCTCCAACCACAGACTGACGGTCCCCCACACAACTTACCACTTGGAAGTGGCCCTACCCTTCATGGAGGGTGTAGATGTAAGGAACTTTTAGGTTTTCCATCTGAGTATCTGGTGTTGTGTCCTTCATAATGTCCCTCGATCATACAACTATAGATCCACTCTAACTATGTACGACACTACTGGAGATATTATGCCATCTCGATCACTGTGGAATGATAATGCATGGACAGATGGATGCATTACTTTTGCCAAAGATTTACATACTATTTATGGGAAAATTGGATTTGTTAATGTTCTAATGTTTAGATGTTTAAATCCACCTCTCCACTATACATTCAAGGATCTAGGGTCAAGTGACGAGCACTATCATACCCTAGGTCACTTGCAGATGTAAGCAAACTTGGATTAGGGAATTTAGTTATTAATTTTCCTTCTCTTATGCCTAATTAGCCACTAAAAATCTAATTATATAAATACGACAAAAAATTGATGAATAATGGAAAAAGCTCTTGCAGACAGGAGTAAAATACCAAATTATAGAATACCTATTTTTGGGGTTTTGAACCAAAACAGTCAGGGACACTGGAGAGGGCACCCAAGTCCAAGGTGCTAGTTTCTTCATGGAATCTAGACCTCATTCTAACACTAATCAGTCCTGTAACTTCTATTTCCCAAAACTTGGATGTAGAGGACACTAGAGCGAGCGCCCAGGTCCTAGAAGTGCTCATGTGTCCTTTTCTTCAGATCTTGAATCCTTGATGCCTGCCAATCCTTCCTGTAACTCCATTTTTCCCAAATGTGACACCTATAACTTGCAATCACAAGACTTGGTTTGGGGGTTGTGGTGCTTAGAGGCTTGCCTTCGTCAAGCTCCGGAGGACACTTAAGTCTTCGAACACTGTTGTCAGATAAAGAGTGCGTCCCCTTGTGAGGCATAGGCAAAAACTAAAGGAATCAATGATGAAAACACAATATAATGTCACCTTGTAGTGAATCTCTCATGGGAGGAAGATGCTCTTCATTCCATGAGGAAATTGATGCTCAAATTTGCAAATATCAACACACAAAACACACAAGTATGCTCTTGCAACACAATGAAAGCCTTGAATCATCTTGAGAACACATTAGCTTGCTAGTAATCATCTAGTTTACAAATGAATGCCTAAACATGCTTTTATATGCAACTACAAGCACTCCCGCCAAGAATTTAAAAATCAAAATTTACCGTGTCAGCAAAAGGACCAAATAACGGCCACAAATCAACACCCAGAAATTAGGGCTTCCCCAAAATAAGGTAGGACTAGGGTGCGGGTACCCAAGTCCTCCCCCCTATTTTGGGCAGGGTACAACTCAAGGGGTCCACCTAGGTCCAATTTTCCACGAAACCTAGGTCTCATTCCATCTGGATGCCAAAATATGAACTAAGATATCCTAAATGCATGTAAAAGACTTGGGAGCTAAACCTTATGAGGGAAAAGCCCCAAGAGGACATTTTTCGATGTTACATTTAGCCCCCACTTTAATGTATGTATAAATGCAAGGCTAATACATTCATTAAAGTAAGGTCACAAACACAACAAACACACCAAGCACAGAGAAGACACGCCAATCACATAGAAGATAGTAACAGGCATGCAAAACATGGAGAAGATAGTTACAGTCATGTAGAACATGGAGAATACAATCAATGCATAGAAGACACATTAATGCATGAAAGACATAAATGATATCTTTTCTTTTTTTTCTCATATATAAATGAAATGCAAATGCAAGTACTGGAAAGTAAACAAACCTCCCATAATACATGATGCACCACCTTAGGGCACAAGTCTCTATATATATGGGGTAACACACACACAAGACACACAAAACCTCCCAAAATGCATACTACATATGGGGCAATAGACACACCAAACAAAACAAGCATGCCAAAACACACACACTTGAAGACACAGAGAAAACATGGGAGACAAGCGATGCTGTATTCCTTATTTCTAGGCTCATCACCATCTCATGCACATTACAAGCACACACCGACAATTGGGTTTTGCCACAACAATCACCAAAGACACACTTAAGGGTTGAGTTAGTCATAGAACTGCTCTCCACCTCTGTAGAGGACTTTTGAAAATGCAACCCCACTCGCGTCATAGAGAAGCCTTACAATGAAAAGGAAGCACAACATACCACCCCACCTGCAACACGGAGACATCTTATAGTGAAAAGGAGGTATGAGCTCAAAAGTATACAACCCCACCTACATCACAGAGATGCCTTACAGTGAAAAGGAGGTATACGCAATAGATTTCAAGATAGATTGGTTGATTGCAAACAAACTCAGGATGCACAAAGTACTCATTGCACTAGTCAGCACCTGAGGACAACCACATTGCTAACATCTATAACAGACACCTTACCTTATATATGCCCCCACCTTAAGGTGGTTGATATCAGTTATCGATATCAAGCATGTTAAGGTAGGAAGAAAACACACAAGGGAACACCAAATTTCACAAAGCCCATGCCCCCCAGAGGTGACGTGTACTTTACGGTCACCAAATATTCCCACAAACACATCCCTGCAAGAAACATGTTACTGTCTACAAGATCATGATAAACAACAACATCAATGCATATGATTAACCACACTAAGAGCCAAGGTGATACAATGAATTTAGAGTTTGAGGATAACCATGGGGCTATATCATGAAGCTCTCTGAATCGAGTACCACCAAGGCTAGATTCAAAGACAAACAAAGGTGGATAGAGCAGCAATATTGTTAAGGTTTGTAAATGCGACAGAAACATCATCAAATTCACTACATGGAAAGCATGAGTGCTTCCACTAGCCAAGCATCAAATAAGATATACAACCCCATCATCATATTAGGAACTAAGTCCATTTTTTGATTTCTCTTGAAAGGGACAGTAGGTCCACATCAGTATAAATGTTTTTCATCATCCGCCTGCTAGGTGGAAACATTAGAGGAAGGGAAATAATAAATCAGAGAGGAGAAACAAGTGTCTTAGGGATAGTCACGTAGGAGGGTGCCCCTAGGTCACCAACCACGATACTATGTCCGTAAGACACAACACACAACAATGAAATCAAAGAGAGGCAATTTAGAAGAATGATGATACAAATAGATGAAGGTCACAATAGAGGCAGTTTCCTGGTATCCCAAACCTTACGGGAGAATCTGATGTCATCCTAAGAGGCCTAAACAACACATAACACATCATGGGGGAAGCACATCATGAGAGAGATAAAAGGTTAGAGATACTTACCTGTTAGGGTACCACCGTTAAGAACTTGCATATCTAGGATATCTATAATGCTATTTTGATCATGTTGAATTAACATTAAGTGTAGGATGACAAGAGGCTTTCTTTTCTTTAAAAGGATTATATCCAATGCCACTTGAGTAATGTGTTGAAGTGGATTCTATAGGTACTCAGATCCCTTGTTGATTTACAACACATCCCTTACCTTCATATTCACAATAGTTATAAAGGATTTTAAATCCTTGACCATAAAGGGATGTCCTTCCTTAGAAGAAGATGAAGCCTCATACGTGTCATAATTTGTAGTGTAAGTGAGAGTATTATCTTTGTTTTCTGCCCAGGAAGCTTTGTTTTTCTTAGGTGCTTCATAAGATTTCTTAGGTGAGATCGATGCAACTTTTGATGTGTCGAGGCTATTAATTTAATATTCCCCTATACTGCTAGGATTATAATCTAATGAACCTCAATCATCACCAACAAATGCATTCGATGGTTGAGAGTCTTGCACAACATTAGTCATTGATGGATCACCTCACAATTTGTTTAAGCTTATATGGTTGTGAACAGGTTTTTGCTTTTCAATATGTAAACAATTATTTGGTTTAGGATCAATATGAATAGTGTGCAGTTTATCTTTGAATATAAATTTGATTGAACAATGCAAAGTGGAAGGAATTTCCCCCAATGCATGAATCCAAGGTCTACCTATATAGGGTAGGCACAAGCACAGGTCCTACTTGTATAGGTAGAGTTATAGTGCCCACAGATTGTCATCCAACATTATCAAAGCCACAAATGCTAATGTCATTTGGTGTGATTTGTGATGTATCGACCTTGATTTTTGGTAGTAGGTCAATGCTACAAACATTAAGAGACGATCCAGTGTTGATCATAACCTGTTTTACCAATGTTTTGTTTATTGTGACAAAGATTATAAGTGGATCATATTGGTTTTGGAATTCAATTAACTGTAATTCATGTGGTTGAAAGATAATATCTATTTTTGTCACATGCATACTATCCAATACGGCTGCTACATCATTAGGCTTAGCAGTCGGTGGGACAATCACCTTCTGTAAAGCTTCTTGGAGCATTCCATGGTATGTAGGTGATGTTTGTATCAAATCCCAAAGAGAGATCTTAGCCTGAGTAGTGCAAATTTGTTCAACAAGATCATACTCTTGACCATGTTTATGAGTAAGATGAGGTGGTGGAGGGAGCATAGGTTAAGAACATGGAAGAGAGATAGGCACATGCGGTGCTTGGTTACTTTGCTTTTTATTATGAGTGTTGTATGTGTGAGCAATCACATTGTGGTGTGGTTATTGTAACACATTTTGAACACCTTGAACTGTAATCATTGGCTTTGAGAAATAAGGTGCATTAGGTGCCCCCTGCACAACCATCTTAGGAATAGTGCTACCAAGCCTAGTAATAAGTATCTAATTACCATTGTTTCCCTCTTCATTGCACCCAACATCCATCCCTAAAGTATTTAATGTGAGAGACCTTTTCTCATCCATTAATGCTACATCTTGGATAGGGAGAGCAATGGGATGAGAGGAAGGTACATCATCATCATCATACTCTATGGTAGAAAAAGGATTTTCACTCTCATCTCTCTCATGAGTGTTCCTAGAGTTGAATTTGGTTAAATATTCTAATATCAAAGGATGTTCACCCACGAGGATTAAAAATTGGTCAAAATAAAAATATTTGATAAATATATGTAAATATACCATTGAGAAATGAAATGAAGGTGCCATTCCAATGTAAGATCAGATTTTGAAAATCTTTTCCAACTTTATGCAAAATTCAAATGCAAGACTAAATGCAAAAAGTGACCTAAATGCTTGGTTTTTTGATACTTTTTCCAATGCAAATGAATGAAGCAAAGGGAGCTGTAAGGATTTTGATTGAGGGAAGCAAGTTATATGTCTGGTATCAGTCCAAAAAAACAAAATTATCCTTCTCAACACACTCTTGATGCAAATCAAAGATAAGGCCAAGTCAAAATATAGTGAAAATATGTCAACATAGGTACTTTTTTTTACCAAATTTCAATGCAAAAGAGCATAAAAAAGGGTGTTATGAGGAAAATGATGATGGAAAGAAAATAATATCAGTAATAACAGCCACTTAGTGCCAAAATATCCAATACAACATGCTTTTAGTACCACTTAAGGTAAAACCCTATTCAAAATATAGCAAAAATAGGTTATTTTTCACGGTTTTTCAACTCCAAGACCTAGGAAGGGGGATGTTGTAATGAATTTCAGGAGGTAAAATAAATAATATCAATAATATCAGTCACCTCAATCCATAAAATTGATCACAACGCACTTGGAGTGCAAACTAGGTCAAACCCTAGGGCAAAAATAGCCAAAATGTGTAGTTTTTCATCGAATTTTCACTACACGAGCCCGTTAAAAGGGTGTTGTGAAAATTTTTATGAGGGAATTAAGATTATTACCCTAATAAAAGAAAATTAATTCAAAAATACTCTTCACAATACACCTACGATGCAAGTTTGGAGAGTCGATAAGGCCAAATTTAGTAAAAATCGTTATTTTTGAAGCCCTAGGTTTGAGATCTTGGGACAAAATGCTATGAGAATGTTTTGAAGTCTGATTTATGATGTAAATTAAATACTCTTAGATATGAAAATGATTTTCAAGCTTGAACATGCAAATTTACTGAAAATGCATCAAAATTGCTAGTTTTTGTTGAAATTTTCTATTTTAAAAATGCAAATATTTTAAATCTAAATGAAAATTCACACTAAAATACAAGACTACAGCCAAATTTTAATTTTAATGAGCCTCTAAAATCAGTAGGAAAATATGAAAAAAAATATTTTGCCTACTAACCCTAGATTTTGGAATTACTAGGTTATATCAAAATTGTCAAAATTTACACAAAAACCTAGCAAATTAATAATGAAAATGCAATGCAAATTTTTGGATTTTTGAATTTTTATGTATTTTATATCATATCGGATGCAAAAATCATGAATTAGGAAAATTTAGAAGGAATTGATGCAATTTAGTAAGCCAAACAATGCAATTTTTTTGTATTTTCCAAGTTTTTCAATTTTTTTGAATTTTTCTCAATGCAATAAAATGAATGACTATATGAATGAATGAAATCAATATAAATATGAAGACACACACTCATAAAGTTTTAATTTAAGTCCAAAAACATGGGTTCACCAAAATTTTTAGGGGAAAATTGGATTTGTTAATGTTCTAATGTTTAGATGTTTAAATCTGCCTCTCCACTATACATTCAAGGATCTAGGGTCGAGTGATGAGCACTATCATACCTTAGGTCACATAAAGATGTAGGGAAACTTGGATTAGGGAATTTAGTTATTAATTTTCCTTATTTTATGCCCAATTAACCACTAAAACCCTAATTATGCAAATACGACAACAAATTGACGAATAACAAGAAAAGCTCTTACAGACAGGAGTAAAATACCAAATTATAGAATACCTATTTTTGGGGTTCTGAAGAAGAATAGTTGGGGACACTGGAGTGGGTGCCCAAGTCCAAGGTGCCAGTTTCTTCATGGAATCCAGACATCCTTCCGACACTAATCAACCCTATAACTTCTATTTCTTGAAACTCAGATGTGGAGGACACTAGAGTGAGCACCCAAGTCTTGGATGTGCTCTTGTGTCCTTTTCTTCAGATCCTGAATCCTTGATGCCTACCAATCCTTCCTATAACTCCACTTTTCTCAAATGCAACACCTGTAACCTACAATCACAAGACTTAGTTTGGGGGTTGTGGTGTTTAGAGGCTTGCTTTAGTCAAGCCCCGAAGGACACTTAAGTCTTTAAACACCGTTGTCAGATAAAGAGTGCATACCCTTGTGAGGTAGAGGCAAAAACTAAAGGAATCAATGATGAAAACACAATATAATGTCACCTTGTAGTGAATCTCTTATGGGAGGAAGATGCTCTTCATTCCATGAGGAAATTGATGCTCAAATATGCAAATATCAGCACACAAAACACACAAGTCTATTCTTGCAACACAATGAAAGCCTTGAATCACCTTGAGAACACAATAGCTTGCTAGTAATCATCTAGTTTACAAATGAATGCCTAAACATGCTTTTATATGCAACTACAAGCACTCCCACCAAAATTTTAACAGTCAAAATTTACCATGTCAGCAAAAGGACCAAATAACGGTCACAAATCGACACCCAAAAATTAGGGCTTCCCTAAAATAGGGCAGGACTAGGATGCAGGTGCCCAAGTTCTCCCCCCTATTTTGGGTAGGGTACAACTCAAGGGTTCCACCTAAATCCAATTTGCCATGGAACCTAGGTCTCATTCCATTGGGATGCCAAAATATGAACTAAGATGTCCTAAATGCATGCAAAAGACCCTGGAGCTAAACCTTATGAGGGAAAAGCCCCCAAGGGGACATTTTCCAATGTTACACATACATAAACATTTCTCAATGAATGTAGTCATATATCCACCACCTCGACTTGACTTAGAAGCTGTCTCATCCTACAGTATTCATAGTTTGACCTCTCTAGGTCTAAAAAATGTAAGTTTAATTCATTCTTAGTCCAACTCTAGGACACTCAACTCCTATCTTGGGAGTACATTCATTAGTGTTATATTACTTTTACAATGAGGAAAACTGTGACTCCACATCACCCTATTCGTATCTTTCCTTAATATCATTAGGACAACTAAGTTTTCAAACTTATGACCTTTCTCGATCCAAAATTAATGTTTACCTTGTCACTAGGTCTACATTCAAATTCATTTCAGCCAAGACTTATTTCATAATAGTCTAATAGGTTAGTTCTATTAAAATACCACAACTCAATGATTCCACATGAATTCATGATACCCTATACTTGGTTCATGAAGTATGGCCATTCAAAAAGGGATTACTTTCATATCCTTTAATCATAAGATTTTCATACTCTACTTTATTTTCATACTCATAAGAAATAAGTATCAATGGGGTTTGCTTCCTCAACCATCATGGATTTTCATGCCTCAAGTAACATTATTAGTAACCCTTTACCATTCTTCCCTTAGCATGAGGAGTCATAAAGCTTTAACATACTACTCAATATTTCATAGGTATCACAATACCTTTCATAATAGCTGGGTATCGTTTTCCACAGTACCCATTTATTCATATGGGTTGTACTATAAATATCATAATATCTTTATAAATAATTGAGCACTATTTCTATAGCACCCTAGCTTGACATATTAAGTGCCTAAGGCACATTTTAAGCTCAAAGAAAAATATTATCATTAAAGATAATACGACCCAAGCACTACTCTTAGCCTATACTCATAACAGTATTTATTAACATTTAGACAAATATAATTAATTGATACTACAAAGGCTTTGAGAGCAATGGCTTGAATGATAGCCAAGACAATATTAAGAGTATAATATGTGGTCTATAGACCATGCCATTTTTGGCATACATGATTCATGCAAGCACGGTTGTCGTTATTATTCGGTCTTATGGTCTTGGTCAAATGATGTGTTAATACATTATTTTCAAAAGATAACATAGAGGTATTATATATGGCCTCAACGACCTCATATCAATTCCACAAGGAGTTAGCAACTATAGCCTTATTGGCCTCACATATAAATGCATTACTATGTATTAAATAATAGTTGAAACCATTATTATCAGAGGTATCACCTTGTGATTACATTCATATCACAATCACGAATCATACTTGTACTTTAAATGTACAATTGAGATGGCTTTAAGATAGTTCTTGTGTACCTTTCGGTGGCTCTCCACGGGCTACCCGCATCAGTCACATGCTATCTCTGTAGTGAAACTCCTTACTTTCACTTTCTCGAACTTCTTGTTTTTCCCTACTTATTTTGACACTCTCCCAAAAACAAAATACATGTATCCAAAAAATGATACCTTCTTCAGTGTTTTGCATGTGTTAACTATGCATGCCACTTAGTTCACCACCCTCTAATTGAGGATAGTGGCAGGAATAGTTTCGGCACCTCAGGGGTTTCTTGCAGCCCACCCTTTCCATTATCACATGGGAGATGTCGTTGAAGCTTATATTATCTCTACTCGGCCTCCACTCATTCCACTTATCATGGATGGTGGTTGACCGACTACCCTAAGGATAAACATTATATATTATTGTTAATATGGGTACTCAACCTCTATGGAGGTTGAAATAATTATAACACACACTTTATATTCCCTACATCTAAATAATGTTTAAGGGTTATTAAATAATTCAAGGTGTCGTCAACCATCAACATAATTGATAAGGTCACATAGTAACAAAATGCAATCTTGGGGTCGAGTTGTTACCCCCCCTCGTCACCTTAATAATTATAATTATTATATAAATAAGCAATAATAATCACATAATCTAATAAAGAATTAGATAAGGAAACAAGGAAATACTCGACAACCCATTGAGATTACTTATCAACCAAACTAGCATTCCAAGGACATCGTCTGGTCAAATCAACATGGATAACATCAAAATAACTCAAATTATTGAGTCAGCACCATCTAAACTGAAATGACTTAACAAAGGAAAGATGATAACTCACCCTGCCATGCATGGGTTCACAAAAACTAATTCTAAAAATTAGATGGAAAATTATGACCTTTTCCACACATCTATCTCCTCCTCCTCTCAAATGATACTCTCCTTCTATTCTTGAAGGAAGATTCTTTTCCTGATCAAACTCACAACCATATAACCATGATTAGTGTATCATCATTTGATTCGTAAATCATAATAATTAAATAATTGTATCAACGTATAATCTCATGTCTAACTAACATTAGTCAATATTCATATAATCAATGATTCTATCTGATATTTTCCACAAACATCAAATCATTAAACTATGATTAATCATCCTAATTACCACACAAAAGAATGTTTATACTAAATCATAAGTTAGGGATGTAACATATCTCCCCCCATAAGAATCATCATCCCTAATGATTAAATGTCTTTAGAATCAACCAACATAATAAGAAAAGTGTTATGTGAGCCTAATAAAAAGTTTTTCAAAAGAGATGGGGAAATCTCACATAAATATCCTCATAGTTTTCCTAGGTGGCATTTTTCTCTGCATAGTAGTCCCACTAGACCTTGCATTGAGTTATCTCTTTTTTATGTAAGCGTAGCTTACGCATTTCAAGTTCCTTGATGGGATCTATCACTATCACCCCTAGGTCCTTCACATGTATAGCATTCCAATCAAGATTAGGGATATAATTATCTCCTGCATTAAACTTTTTCAAATAGGAAACATGAAAAAAATTATGCATCGTGGCAAGGGTTGATGATAGAGTAGTTTTGTATGCAATTGGGTTGACATCTTTGAGAACTTCAAAGGGACCCATGTATCTAGGTGCCAGTTTGGATGTCTTTCCAAACTTAATGGAGCTCTTTTGAGGTTTTACCCTTAGAAGGACTTTTTCTCCCATTGAGAAATGCCTTTTGATGCATTTAGCATCTGTATAAATTTTCTACCTATCATTGGCTTCTGCTAGCCTTTTCTTAATCGGATGGACTTGCTCTTCCATTTCTAATAGAATTTTGGTCCAAGGCTAACCCTATCTTCTATCTTATCCCATCTTATAGGGGTCTGACACCTTCTTCCATATAATGATTCAAATGGAGCCATCTTAATAGTAGAATGATAGGAATTATTATAGGCAAATTCCACCAGAGGAAGATAAACTTCCAATTTGTATTGCTAGACCATGCAATACATCCTCAATAAATCTTCCAGCACTTGGTTTACCCTTTCAATTTGACCATCCATTTCAGGATGATAAGTAGAGCTTATATTCAACTAGGTTCCAAGTGAAGAAAATAGGGTTTGTCAAAACCTTGATGTCATTCGAGCATCCCTATCCGAAATAATCTTCATGGCAATACCATACAATTTGAAAATTTCTTGAACAAATTTGTGGGATATGACAAGTGCCCCATCCGTCAAGTTCCCAGTATAAAATGGGCAGCTTTGGTGAGTATATCCACCACAACCAAAATAACATTGTGCATATTCCTTGACATAGGAAGTCCTTACACAAAGTCCATGCTTATGATTTCCCATCTCCATTCTAGAATCTAATGAGGGTATAAAGTCATGTTGGGTGATGGTGTTCTGCCTTCACCCTCTGGCATTCTATACACATAGCTACAAAACTTGTAGCATCCCTCTTCATTCTTTTCTAGAAATATAAGGGTTTCACATCGGCAGGTAACTTTGTTACTCCAGGGTGTCCCAAATAAGGTGCAGAATGAACCTCCTTCCACACTATATTCCTTAACTCCATAGAGTTAGGTACATACATCCTTACTTTATACCTTAATAACCCATCTGGTTCAAGGTAAAGTCCATCATATTTTGGATTTTGGGGGCTTTTCAAAAGGGCCTGTTTTACATGCTCACAAAACTCATCTCCCTTAGTCTTTTGTAAAACCTAATTCTTAAAATTAGAATGCATGGAGATCATTAAGGAGATATGTCTGCTCCTACTCAAGGCATATGCCACCCAATTTTCCTTTCCTTGAATATATTTAATCTTGAAATCTTAATCCGAGATGGACTCCAACCATCTTCTTTGGTGAGCATTTAGATGTGGTTGAGTGAATATATATTTGAGCCCTTGATGGTTTGTTTTTAGTTCAAAGGGTTTCCCAAGCAAGTAGTGCCTCCACATTTGTAGTACATGAATGATTGCTGCCAACTCCAAATCATTAGGGGCATAGTTTTGTTCAAATGTTTTCAATTTTTGGGATTCATATGCAATGACTTCTCCATCTTGGACTAGTACACCACCTAAGCCTTCCCCTGAGGCATCGGTAATGACTATAAATTGACCTTTTGGGTTAGGTACTTTCAAGATTGGTGTTGTAGTCAATTTTTCCTTCAGTTGGTCAAATGCCTCCTTGCACTTATCTGACCAATCAAACCTCTTGCCTTTCCTTTGCAAAGAAACTATAGGATAAGAAATTTTTGAAAAGTTCTTCACAAATTTCTTGTAGTATCCTGTAAGGTCCATGAAACTTCAAACCTCATGTACATTCCTTCTTACCAGCCATTCTAAAATGGCTTTAATTTTAGTTGGGTCCACAGCTATTCCCTTAGCTGAAATTACGTGGCCCAAATACTGCACTTCCTTTTGAAAGAAGGTACAATTAAAGAGTTTGCCATAAAGTTTATGCTCTCTCAACCTTTGGAGAACAATCCTTAAATGATGATGGTGTTCTTCCTCATTCTTAGAGTAGATTAGGATGTCATCAAGAAAAACTAGGACAAACTTGTCCAAATAGTCCTTGAACACACTATTCATTAAATTCATAAACGCGGAAGGTGTGTTTGTTAACTCAAAAGGCGGGACAGTGAACTCATAATGCCCATACCTTGTTCTGAACGTTGTTTTGTGGATATCATCATCCTTTAACCTCAATTGATGGTACCCAGAGTGAAGTTTGATCTTGGAAAACATAGTTTCTCCCCTCATTTGATCGAAAAGATCATCAATGTGGGGCAATGGGTATTTATTCTTAATTTTTGCCTTATTTAACATATAGTAATCTATGCATAACTGTAAAGTACCATCTTTCTTTCTAAAAAATATTACTAGTTCTCCCCAGGGTGACACATTGGGTCTAATCAACCCTTTATCCAACAATTCCTATAGTTGAGCCTTTAGCTCCATTAACTCAATAGTGGTCGTTTTGTATGGAGCTTTAGATATAGGTTCAAATCTTGGAATTATATCTATAGAGAAATCAAAATCTCTTTTAGGAGGTAATCCCGATAGCTCATCTAGAAATACGTCGTCAAAATCTCTAAGAAAAGAGTACCTGTCCATATCTGATCTCCCCTGATCTATGGACTTCTTCTTCCCAACTCCATTGAGTTTCTAAGAGTCATAAAACATTAAATCATCTTGAAAATTGGTTTCCACAAAACCATTTAGTTTTTCCATTTTGACAGCAAAAAGTCGGCATCCTTTTCTTTGAGCTCTTTTCATTTGTAGGGAAGAAATTTGTCTTAGTTTGACTTCCCTAGGGTTCCCTTGCAGAAAAACTTTGTTTCCTAAGTCATCTAGACATTCTATTATTTTGACATAACAGTCCACTTTGGCTCGATGTGTACATAACCAATTTATCCCAAGAATAACATCATGTGAGCCTAGTGGGGCTACATAGAGGTTCACTTTGGTGGAGAAACTTGGAAGTTCAACCTTAGCCTCAAACAAGCATTGATCTACCTAAGCCTTGGTCTAATTTGCATATTCAACTGACTAAGTATTTCCAATGTATCTAGCCTTTCAATAATTTTTTTTTTAAATTTTTTGGAGAAACAAAACATTCGGTAGTACCAGTATCTATCAAAGCCAAAATTAGAAGACCAGATAAAATACCTATAGTTTCAATGGAGTAATTTGGTATTTGGCCTACCTATTGTCTAAGGTTGCATGCATATGTTGTTGAAATGCTGCCTGTTGAGAGGGCAGAGGGTTTCCTCATGGTTGTGCTCCCTGTGTCTTGTTAGGACACTAGCTAGTATAATGATCTCCACCACATGTATATCACCCTCCCATGGGTCCTCGCCTCTCATGAGGTTTCCCAGAATTGTCTCCATTTTTCTTGGAGTGGTTATTACCCTTCTTCTCCCCCCTAGATTCAAGTTGCTTATTCTTGGCCCCTTTATCATTTTTCTTGGTAAAATCTAGCTTTTTACCTTTTTTCTTAGAAGAATGGACCATGCACATCAACCTCACCCCCAATCTAAGTGTTCAATCCCATAAGAAAACTTGCGGATTCAAAATCTCTCATCATGTTGATATTGTAGCACATACTTGAGTAGGTGAGAGAACTTTTCCTAGTACTCATTCATAGTTAGATCTCCTTGTCTCAGATTCTAGAAATCTATAAGCTTTTGATCATAGAACAACTAAGGCAACCATCTTTGCCTAAAAAGTTCCACGAACCTATCCCAGGTTATACTTGTAGACCTCAAGCCTAACTCCATCTTTTTCTTCATCCACCATGTGGATGCTTACACACCAACTGATATGTTCCCCATACTACTTTGGTGATCTTAGTATAATTTATTATTTTGAAATACTTTTCCATTTCTATAAGCCATGCCTCTATGGCATCTCTACTTATAGACCCATCAAATTTGGGTGGCATGACCTTTTACATGTCCCAGGATAATTCCAAAGCCAAATGGCTTCTTCTATCCTCTTCTTATCTGGCCTCTGAGTTATTCTCTCCATGCTCACTTTGGGTGGTGTCATTATGACGTGCCTCATCATCACCCCTATAATAGGCTTCTCTCTTGGGTCCATGTCGATCCCTAACCTCCTACTTGAGAGTCTCAACTCTCTCTCTCATATCTTGAAGCATAGCAAGGATCTGGTTGAGTTTAGATTCAAAGTGGCCTGAAGGTTTCCATTCATCTTGGCTAGCTCCCATCCTAGTTCTTATTTGAACCTTGCTACAATCTACTTCTCCTGAAGTTTGTAGATTAATCATTTGATTAATTTGTCATACCAATGAATTCATTCATAATATAAATCTATTCTCATTCATGTAATCTTTAACATGAAAAGAATGATTTGCCAAAATTTTTCAAATGCATTATAGTTTTCACTGGATTACATATAATCCATCTAATATTACAAAACTTTGTTTACATCTTTCTACTATAAGTCATTATCAGATTGGGATACCTTCCCAAGTTCATTTCTCATCCTTGAGATTTATCAATTTAGTTTTAAGAGGTGGATGTACTTGCAGGTACCCATCCATAACCTCCTTATTAACATTAGGATCCTTAGGATTACTTTCCATGACTGGTTCCTTACGTGTAGAGGGTTGTGTTGATTCATTTTCAGAGTTAGAAGCAGTAATCCTAACTACTTTCTTCAACTCTTGCTTGATGCATTTAACAACATCAGTGAAGGTTTCATCATCATCCAACCATGTGCCTACCAAGCAACCAATTTATTCAAGGCATTTTATTCTTGAGGCTCGCTCCCGCAAGGCCTTAAGGTAACAAAGGTAATTTCCTATTACCTTCTTTCAGGGTGTCATTCTTATTCTTACCATTATGGAATAAGAACGTCCAAACATTAGTGACCATTAATTTTGGATAAAGATAATCATTATGTAGTGAGCTCATAGGTCCATGTATTGAACCTGATAACTCTGATACCATATGTAACATGTCATCTCACATGATCCAAAATAATAACCATAATTAACCATCTTAACTAAGAGCAAGAATACATCATGATTAACATAATCACAATTAAACAAATATGAATTGGTATCTGTTCACCCATTTTAGTTTACCTGAGTCAAATTGTTCACCTTCAAATTTGTTGAAATTCCCTAAACATATGTGAGCAAGAAAATCTTCATTTTTCTAGTGTTTGGGGCCTAGGGATTTACAACATTCAAAAATTATGTCCTTAAGGAATTTGAATTCAAACCCTAGGGTCTTTTGGTGCTAAGGTAGCTTCATTTCATAATTTTAGGTTGGCCATCTAGCCCATGCTTTGTGACTCATGTCAAATATCTATAACCAAATATTTTATCCTAAGTTTGGGTCTAATGTTTTATTTTATTGCTCCCCATGTTCTTTTCCTAGCACTGGCCCCCTTTTAAACAGTCTTTTGGCGCATGTGCAAAATTGTCCCACTTAAGTCCTCCATTGCAAGACTCCTTCACATTACATTTGTTCATTTGGCACTTCACTCAGAAATGCGATATGCGATGGAGTCTTCTTTAACAGGTGTCCACCTCTTTTCACATTGCATGCATCCTTTGATTCATGATTTTCTCTTGAAAGAAGTTGGAAGAAAGTGTGATATGCACTAGTGTTTGGATCTCCACTACATGGCTACATCACTTTTCATCATGGGAATCCTTTGTATCACGTTTATATTCTCGATGCTCATAGTAAAATGGAAATATGCGATGGAAGTTTTTGGGACAAGTGTTGTTCTCATAGTTCATTGTGTGGACTCCTTGCATCATGGTTTGGTCTTGCAGGAAGAGATAGGGAAGGGTGATATGCACCATGGTCTAGATTATTGCCAAAGGTCACCATCTTCAGTCATCACAGCCTTTTAGTGTATCACAGATTGAATAATAAAAGTTGCTAAATAAATGTGAAGTGTGATGGGCATGATGGTGAAAGTATCAACATGGAATATCCCTTGCTAGGTGTCAACATAGAAGTCCATCATGAAGGTCCTTTGTATTGCATTTTTAGACCTAGGAAGTAAGGAAAGGTGATGATGTGCAATGGTGGTGAGGGCAGGTTTCTTTGGTTGTAGTGTGCCAAGTGGTAGCATCTAATGTCATCACAAGGCTCCTTCACATCATGATTTGATCTTTTGGACCATGGTGCTACCTGTGATATGCGATAGACTTCCAAAAACAAGGTTCCTAGTAGCTTTTCTCTCCCTTCCAGGTGGCACCTCCATGGCTCATCGCGTCCATCCTTTGTATCATGATTGTGTTCCCTTGGGCCTTAGTGCTATTTGTGATACATGATGGTTATTGATTTTTTTTAGGCCCTCCATCTGACGATTGAGATTCAAATGCAGGTATATGATGATTCTGAAGGTGAGAGGAGTTACTAATTGGGTAGGTGTACTCCACATTCAATTCTATAGTCAGAGATGAATGGGAATAGATGGAATAGTTCAGTTATTCAATGTTAGAGTACAATCACAGCTACAATTAAGATTTTTAGGTGCATGGAAGGGCTCTTTTGTATTCCCTCGTGAATGCATCTGTTAGTCATGCGTGCAAGCATTTAGTTGTAGAGGTCGTAGGTCTGCTAGAGATATGGGCTCTATCCTTATTGCAAGAGATTTTTGATCAGTGAATTGAATGGGGTATGAGCTATCCTGGGTCCCTATGACTAGTTTCAACATTTGATATAGGAAAAGGATTGATATAAATTCAGTAAAATTTATAATCTTCAGAGAAGGGAGTTGAGTTTTCTTGGTTGTTATGCTACTGAATTTCTTGTAGTTAGAACTTGTAATGCAATTGTAAGAATCACTAGAATTTGATACATTGTGCTTGCAGCTAGGCCTTTGATGTCTCCTAGTTTGATTCAATAATGAATGTAACTGATTAATTTCTGTCTATCTTCTACTATAATTTGTTCTGCTCTATAATGGTTATTTGACCTTCATGATCAATATACTCCTAATATTTTTCCTCTCTTGTATTCTGTCTCTATGTTTTATCTGAAATTATGATCTATCTTGTGAGTAAAATGGCTCCTTTATAGGTTAGGGTTTTCTATTCTAGAACTCTATCAGGATTGCAAGTCTGTGTGAGTTCTTTAGAGTTGAGATCATTGTTGTGTTGATTCAAATCAGCTACAACATATTAAATCTAGTGCATCACCTCTTCCCTTTTTGTTCCTTCTATCCCTTTTCCCTTGCATGCATTAGCACTAGGTTTAGTTAATTTCTATAAGCTTTAGGCTTAGAATGAGGAACCAACCTTCTCTAGAGGTCTGATCTCATATTGCAAGGTACCACACCTTGAGATCATTCTCATTGTGTCATTAGAATGCATGGACTCTCTCCAAGCTGGGTTCAATTCTATGTGATAACAGTTTTTGGCATGCCCAATGGGACCATCTTGATGAGCTTTATCATATGTTGAAGGATCTGGTGTGTTCTTTAGTTCATCTTGCCATTTAGGATAGTCTTCACAAACACCATGGTGACTCTACTAAACAAATATACTGGTGCAACCAGTCCAAGCACATAAAGAACTCTAAGGATTAGAACTTTGGTGGTTTTCTTGTTCTTTTCAATCTTTTAGAAACATCTTCAATCACCTAGTGACTCACTTTCTTAGTATGTATCTAGTTTCTCTCTAGTTACGGACCTGATTTTCTCTAATTCTGATATTTTTTATGATTCTCCAGCATTTAGATGGTATAAAATGTCAAATTTTTATGGGAGTTATGGCTACTCCCCCCACCCAACCAAAATCCAAATTATATGCCCCCATGCCAACAATATCAGACCTAAAATACCTCTGGTTTCACACCATATTGCCTTGCTTCATCAGAATATCAGCATACTCATGATGCTTACCTCCCTCCCACCCCTGCTCAGTCTTCTTATCAACCTAATAATGCAAGTTATCAACCCCAAGAAGACTACCTTAAGCTGCTAGTGATTAGGGAACATTTGGATACCATAAAAAGAGATATGGGGTATAATATTTCACAAGAGCCCTTTGATTTTAATATCAAAAGCATGGATGATGCGATGGAGATACTCTGAGGGTTCCAACAGGAGTGGGATTAAATTCAATGAGTCAAGGAGTATGATAGACAACAAGAGGAGCTTTCTTATCAAGCTCATCTTCAATAGCTGCAGATGGAGGTAGAGGAAAGGGCTTGCTAGGAGAAAATTAAAATGCAATTTGCAACCTTATCTTAGGAGCAGTTAAGGCAAATGCTCACCAATGTGGAGAAGCCAAAGGCTCTGACAGTCTCCTCCATTCCTTTTCAAGCCACCTCTCCTTTCTACACCTATTCAGTCTCTAGTAGAAATAACACCCAAATTCAAGATCCCAAGCTTTGGGCAAGATAACCCCTCTAGGCCTCCAAAGCCACCTTCTAGTTTGAAAATCCCAAGTTTCAAAGGCACCCAACCTTCACAGAGGCATGTTCCTACACCAAATTATCCTATTACCCCTCAAGGGAAGCCCTCTTAAGAGCCCTTTTCAATCCATGTTTCATGTTAGCCCTCTTGCCCTAGCCTCAAAGTGGAAGCCATACTAGTTTTTTGGTGGGATGCTTGGTTTTATGAGCCACAAAAGGAAGTATTTGAAGCTGCTATCAAGTAGCTAGCTATTAGTGAACCCCCATGCATTATTAAAACTCAAAACTTGGACCTGCTACTAGGAGAAGTTAGGCCAGATCTGATGGAGCAATAGTATGTTGAGCATGAGATTAGTGTTGATTCAAATGTTGGGTTGAGTCCTCTTGACTTTGGCTCATTTGAAGAGTTTTCCCATGATGTGAACAAGATGAATGAAACCCAAATATAGAGGAAGAATGGTTAAGAGCTCCAATTGTAGAGGTAACTCAAGCAAAGTATAGTGGAGTAGCAATCAAAGGATGTGGACGTGTGTCAGAAATTGTTCCAATTGTGGACCAAAGGTAGAAGGGACCACTCTTTTCCATGAACCGCCATGTTACATTTGAAATGAGCAAGGCATGTAAATGCCTACAGTGACTGCAATTATAGAGTAGCATAGGGGTAGTGTGGCTGATGGATTGTTACAAGTTGAGGACAATCATGATGGTGAGGTTCCAGCTCATGAAGAGGGGCATAAAAGAAAACCTATATGAGAAAGGGTAAAGGCTAATGATGTTGATATGTTTGAGCAGCTCCCACATTTTATTGAGAATGATAGTGATATAGAGATTGAGCATTGGCAAGAACAAATTAAAGATTTATTCTTTATTATCCAATAGGGATATCAACTCCTTGATGGAGGATATTTCTAAATTGAGCATGTGTAGGGCTCATTTCTTGAGCCTAATTTAGAAAATCTTGAGCATCTTGCTCATAGGGTGGAGGCAGCCATATTTCCAGTTGAATCACAAGAACTAGAGCATTTAGACCAGAAAGAAGAGAAGAAATTAGAGTAGAGGCATGAGATCAACTCTGTTGATTTGTATGTCATTTCAAGGGGGTGCTCTATTAGGCATCTATCCCAGTTGGAGATGCATCGAGAAGAGTCACCACTTGCCATGCTTACCTCTAAGCATGAAGTTGAACATCAAAATGAGTGGGATCGACCCATTTATTCACTTCTTGGCAACATCAACAACAATTAGTTAAGGTGGATAAGTGAGTTTGTCCCCATTCTTGGGGGAGTGTTCCATCAATTTGTCATATATCAATTCCTTCGCTATCTCTTGCTAACTACCCATGAGGGTGTAAAACATTGTAAATTGTCGAGAAGGGGTGACTATTTTGAAGAACCAGTTAATAGATTTATTTAAGGTTAGTTTTGGTTGGTTAGTTTAGGTGTAGGTTAGTTTTGTTTTAGTTTGAGGTTTCCTTTCAATAAGTGCCTTTGCACTCTGTTGTATTCTCATTAGGAGGATACATGCCTGGTTTGTTTTGTTTTGTCCTCGTGGCATGCTTAGTTTATTGACTCTCCTATTCTTGTTATAGTCCTGTTTTAACCTTGTCACCAAATGGATGTCTAAGGCCACTAGTCTTCTGTTTAGTAGGAAAACATCCTCACGAATCACCAAAATGTTGACCCATTTTACTCTGCCTAAGTCAAACTATTCACCTTTAGATTTGTTGAAATTCCCTAAACATATGTGAGAATAAAATGTTTAGTTTTCTAGTGTTTAGGGCCTAGGGTTTTACAACATTTGAAAATTATGTCCTTAAAGAATTTGAATTCAAGCCTTAGGATCTTTTGGTGCCAAGGTCACTTCATTTCATAATTTTAGGTTGGCCTCCCAGCCTGCACTTTGTGACTCATGTAAAATATCTACACCCAAATATTCTCCTTTTATCCTAAGTCTGGGTCTAATGTTTTATTTTATCAGGCCCCCTTCCCCATGTTCTTTTCCTAGTGCTGGCACCCTTTTAAACAACCTTTTACTGCATGTGCAAAATTGTCTCACTTAAGTCCTCCATCGCAAGACTCATTCACATCACATTTGTTCATTTAGTGCTTCACTCAAAAATGTGATATGCAATGGAGTCTTCTTTAAGAGGTGTCTACCTCTCTTCATATCGCATGTGTCCTTTGCATCATGATTTTCTCTTGAAAGAAGTTGGAAGAAAGCATGATATGCGCTGGTGCTCAGATCTCCACCACACGGCTACATCATTTTTCATTAGAAGAGTCCTTCATATCATGTTTTTATTCCTAGTTCTCATAGTAAAATGGAGATATGCAATGGAAGGTTTCAAGATAGGTGTCATTCTCATAGTTCATCACGCGACCTCCTTACATCATGCTTTGGTCTTGCAGGAAAGGATAGGGAAGGGCATTATGTGCCATGGTCTAGATTATTGCCAAGTGTCACCATCTTCAGCCATCATAATCTTTCAGTCTATCACAAATTGCATAATAAATATTTCTAAAGAAATGCAAAGTGCGATGGGCATGATGTTGAAGGTATCAACATGGAATATCTCCTGCTAGGTGTCAGCATAGTGGTCCATCATGAAGGTCCTTTGCATTGTATTTTTAGACCCAGGAAGTAAGGTAAGGTGGCGATGTGTGATGGTAGTGAGGGTAAGTTTCTTTGGTAGTAGTGTGCCAGGTGGCAGCATCTAATGTCATCACGAGGCTCCTTCACATTGTGATTTGATCATTTTGGCCATAGTGCTACCCGCGATATGCGATAGATTTCCAAACACAAGGTTCTTAGTGGTTTTTCTCTCCCTGCCAAGTGGTACCTCCACGGTTCGTTGTGACCCTCCTTCATATCGTGATTGTGTTCCCCTATACCTCAATGCTATTTGTGATACATGATGGTTGTTGATTTTGTTCAGGCCTTCCATCCGATGGTCAAGATTCAAATGCAGATATATGATGATTCTAAAGGTAGGAGGAGTTCCTAATTGGGTAGGTGTACTCCACATTCAATTATATAGTAAGGGCTGAATAGAAATAGATGGAATAGTGTAGTTCTTCAATGTTGGAGTACAATCACAACTACAATTCAGATTTTTAGGTGCATGGCAGGACTCTTTTGCATTCCCTCTTGAATGCATCTACTAGTCATGCGTGCAAGCATCCAGTTGTAGAGGTTGCAAGTCTACTAGAGGTATGGGCTCTATCCCTATCATAGGAGGTTTCTAATCAGTGAATTGAATGGGGTATGGGCTATCTTGGGTCCCTATGACCAGTTACAATGTTTATTGTAGGAAAACAATTGATATAAATTTGATAAAATTTGTAATCTTCAGAGAAGGGAGTTGAGTTTTTTGGGCTGTTATGCAACTAAATTTCTTGTACTCAGACCTTGTAATGCAATTATAGGAATCACTTGAATTTGATACTTTGTACCTGCAACTAGGCCTTTGATGTCTTCTAGTTTGATTCAACAATGAATGTAATTGATTACTTTGTGTCTATCTTCTACTACAATTTGTTCTACTTTGTAATGGTTATTTGACCTTCATGATCAATATACTCCTAATACTTTGCCTCTCTTATATTCTATTGTTGTGTTTTATCTGAAATTATAATCTATCTTGTGAGTAAAATGGCTCCTTTATAGGTTAGGGTTTTCTATTCTAGAACCTATGTTAGGATTGCAAGTCTGTGTGAGCTCTTTAGAGTTAAGATCATTGTTGTGTTGATTTAGATCAACTACCACATATTAAATCTAGTGAATTACCTCTTCCCTTTCTGTTCCTTCCATCCCTTTTCCCTTGCATGCATTAGCACTAGGTTTAGTTAATTTCTCTTAGCTTTAGGCTTAGAATGACGAACCAACCTTCTCTAGAGGTCTGATCTCATATTGAAAGGTCCCACACATTGAGATCATTCCAATTGTGTCATTAGAATGCTTGGATTCTCTCCAAGCTGGGTGCAATTCTATGTGATAACACTATACATGTACAAAGGTATGCTCAAGGAATCAAATATAGAAATATACATAATATCTGACTATCAAGTCATTTAAAGAAAAAACATTGTATGTAGAACTTTGACATCTATCTTCATAAGCCTCAACTTGTCTTCTACTTGGGAAGGTGAGCATCACCCAAGTGCTTTTCCTCCAACCATAGACTGGTGGTCCCCCGCATAAATTCCCACCTGGAAGCGGCCCTACCCTTCACGAAGGGTATATATGTAAGGAACCATTAGGTTTTCCATCTAAGTATTTGGTGTTATGTCCTTCATAATGTTTCTCGGTCATTTAATTATAGATCCACTCTAACTATGTATGAAACTACTAGAGACATTATGCCCTCTAGATCACTGTGGACTAATAATGCATGCATAGATGGATGCATTACTTTTGCCAAAGATATATATACATAAATGTTTCACAATGAAATTAGTCATATGTCAACCACCTTGAATCAACTTAGAAGCTGTCTCATCCTATAATATTCATAATTTGACCTCTCTAGGTGTAAAAAAGGTAAGTTCAATTCATTTTTAGTCCAAATCTAGGACAATCGACTCCTATCTTGAGAGTTCATTCATTAGCATTACATTGTTTTTGCAATGGGGAAAGCTGTGACTCCACCTCACCCTATTCCCTTCTTTCCTTAATATCATTAAGACAACTAAGTTTCCAAACATATGGCCTTTCTCGGTCCAAATTTCATGTTTACCTTGTCACTAGGTCTACACTCAAATTCATATCAACCAAGACTTATTTCATAATAGTCTAATAGATTGGTTCTATTAAAAGACTGCGTCTCAATGATTTGAAATGAATTCATGACACCCTATACTTGGTTCATGAAGTATGGCCATTCAAAAATGGATTACTTTCATATCCTTTAATCAGAAGAGTTTCATACTCTACTTTATTTTCATACTCATAAGAAATAAGTATCGATGGGGTTTTCTTCCCCGACCATCATGGATTGTCATGCATTTAAAACTACCTCGGGTAACATTATTAGTAACCCTTTACCATTCTTCCCTCAACACGAGGAGTCATAAAGCTTTAACATACTGCTTAATATTTCATAGGTATCACAATACCTTTCATAACAGTCGAGCACTATTTTCCACAGTACCCATTTATTCATATGGGTTGTACTATAAATATAATAATATCTTTATAAACAATAGAGCATTGTTTCTACAGCACCCTGGCCTAACATATTAAGTGCCTAAGGCACAGTTGAGGCTCAAAGAAAAAGATTATCATTAAAGATAATTTGGCCCGAGCACTACTCTTGGCCTATACTCATAACAATCTTTATTAACATAAATAGACAGTCATAATTAATTGATACTACAAAGGATTTGAGTACAATGGCTCGAATGATAGCTAAGACAATATTAAGAGTATAATATGTGGTCTACAGACCATGCCATTTTTAGCATAAATGATTCTTGCAAGCACAATTGTGTTTATTGTTCAGCCTTATGGCCTTGTCTGAATGATGTGTTAATACATTGTTTTTGAAAGATAACATAGATGTATTACATATGGCCTCAACGACCTCATATCAATTCCTTAGGGAGTTAGCAACTATGGCCTTATCAGCCTCACATAGAAATGCATTACTCTGTATTAAAATAACAGTCGACACCATTATTATTAGAAGTATCACCTATCTTTACATTCATATCACAATCAAGAATCATACCTATAGTTTAAATGTATAGTTGAGATGGCTTTAAGACAGTTCTTGTGCACCTTTCGGTGGCTCTCCATGAGCTACCCACACTAGTCACACACTATTTTTGTAGTGAAACTCCTTCTTACTATCTCTTGCTTGAACTTCCTATTTGTCCCTCCTTTTTTTGACACTCTCTCAAAAACAAAAGACATGTATCCAAAAAATGATACCTTCTTCAGTGTTTTGAATGTGTTAACTATGCATGCCACAAAGTTTACCACCCTCTAACTAAGGATAATGGCAGAAATGGTTCCCCAACATCAGGGGTTTCTTGCAGCCCACCCTCTCCATTATCACATGGGTGACACTATTGAATCTTATATTAGCTCTATTCGACCTCCACTCATTCCACTTATCGTGGATGGTGGTTGACCGACTACCCCAAGGATAAAAATTACATATTATTATTAATATGGGTGCTCAACCTCTATGGAGGTTGAAATAATTATAACACACACTTTATATTCCCTACATTTAAATGACGTTTAGGGGTTATTAAATAATTCAAGGTCTCATCAACCATTAACATCATTGATAAGGTGACATAGTAACAAAATGCAATCTTGGGGTCAATTTGTTACTCCCACTCATTGCCTTAATAATTATAATTATTATATAAATAAGCAACGATAATCACATAATCTAATAAATAATTAGATAAGGAAACAATGAAATACTCGACAACCTGCCAAGATTACTTATCAACCAAACTAATGTTCCAAGGATATCATCTAGTCAAATTAATGTGGATAACATTGAAATAACTCAAATTGTTGAGTCGGCACCATCTGAACTGAAATCACTTAACAAAGGAAAGATGATAGCTCACCTCGCCTTGTATGGGTTCACAAAAACTAATTCTGACACTCATATGGAAAATTCTAAACTTTTCCACACATCTATTCCCTCCTCTCGAATGATACTCTCCTTTTGTTCTTGAAGGAAGATTCCTTTCCTGGTCAAACTCATAACCATATAACAATGATTAGTGTGTCATCATTTGATTCACAAATCTTAATAACTAAATAATCATATTTGTTGGTGTCTTTTCTTGCAACCCTCAATCCTAAGGAAAACTAACATCAGACTAAGGACAAGAAATGCCAACAAACAAGGCTAAACATAGCTTTATACTCTAAGCATTACCAAGCTCAAGAGGGTATTCCCAGAGACCTCAAAATAATTTAGGAAATAGATACACATTAAGGGAGATCTCTAAATTTAGTAAATTAGGTTCAAATGGTGTTAATATTTGATAATCTTAGTTATAATCCTTGTGAATGTACTCATTGATAGCTTCTTACAACACCATTGACCTAGGAGATACAATATGCATAAGTCCTCTGAAGATTTGCATCAATTACAAGTTTCTCATGAGGTTTAACAAGGTTCAAAATACTGGACTTCATGCATAGGAAAGATCTCAACTTATAAATAAATTATGGAAAAGAATAACATGATTTTTGATTTTGTAATGGGGTAGGGTTATACTTGACTACCCTAGACCGATGCCTAATCCCATGGAAATAGAGTCACACTCAGATCAAAATCTATAATGAAAAGGAAAGCATACATTCAAATGAATTCAATTAGCTAGGTTTCTACCTTACAAAAACACTAAACCCTCAATTGCCCTCCTACACTCAACACTACATCCATTCTTAGCTATCCACAATGCACTCAGACATCCCAAATATTTGTCCATATAAGCATGTTCACTTAGATATTTAAGTAAATATTTAAGAAAAACACTAATATTGTATCTCCTTAAAATACAAACTAACATAGATCATCTGAAGAGTGTAGCAAATGTACACCCAGAAACTAATCCCCTAAAATACTCAAACATTGATGGAGACAGAGAATAGTATTGACAGCAAAAGCGTGGACCCATATAGATTTATTGAAAAGACTTTGAAATCCAATACCAAAATTCATACACAAGTAGACCTATTACATCATAAAACAAATACCTAACTATTGCAGTAAAATAGAACCCCTAGATTGATCTTTATCTTGAAGACCTAGTCTGAGAAGACAACCTAGAACCCACTTGTCGAATGATACAGAAGTTACAATTTAAGTAAGAAAGAGAGAAGAAGATGAAAACCCTAAAATCATTTGAGGCATGATACCTGGTACATTTGAGCCCCTTGGTTCTACAACTGATTGGCCTTTAGAAGATGCTCCTCCTTTATTTTCTCTCCTCTTTTCTGCAAGTAAAGTTGATTTGGCCCAGATCTATTTTGCCTTCCCATGAAAACCTTCTACTTGCTTGTAAAAACATGTTTACCAGTTCTATTTTCACTTTGTAAGTGAAAAATATCACCCCTGGGTAAAAAACTACTTACTAGTAGATAAAACTTTCATTTAACTTGTGTTTTGACTGATCAGACTCCTTAGAAAATCACAATTTCTTTTTCTTTTTAATTTGACATTTTGTCAAATATTTGTCCTGTAGCCACCATCTCTACTCATTTTTTATCATGGGCTGAATACTTTGCACTATTTCCTGGGTGTATGTGTCTTCTTCAATTCTCTAGTATAACAAATTCCCTACAAACCATTTGAAACCTCCACATAATATATGACCATTGCAATAGAAGAAGAAAGAAATGTAGGCCATGAGTATTCTATTTGGGCCATTTCTGTTGGTTTAGGACTGGACAACTGAGAGGGAGGTGAATCAACTGTCACACTTTTACAATCTTTTCTCTCTCAATCTTCCTTTTCCACTTATAATAAATTTAATGATATAAAAATTTTAACATCAATCAATAACATATGAACATAAAACATAGATAACACATTCGACACCAAGATTTTGACGTGGAAACCCGGTTAAGAGAAAAACCACGGTGGGGGTTAACCCACAAATATTAATACCCTATTAAAAGTATTTTACAAATGGAAATGAACATTCATTCGGGCTCACTGCCTATGGAAACATTACAAGAGAATGATAGAGATTTGAACTGATTAATAGCATCTACTTATGCAAGAATTTCAATTCCAATTAAGTACAAAAACATTTCATCTTTGCTCTGCTCTTCTTATTGTTCTTCCTTCATTCACACTTTGGATTTATTCTCTTCTCACGTACGCCTTATTTGCATACATAACACACACTAAATTATCCAATTTCATCAGCTATATATATATATATCCGCAATATGATCTACAATCATTTTATTAGTCAGCTTCAACAACACTTAAAACTTTTATGAATTCTCTGCTCTGTCGGCTAGATCTATGCATAACTTAAGGTGCAGACCAAAAATTGCTCTTGAAAATAATTACTCATGTTGGCCACTATCACTAATCATTATCATTTGTCCAACAAATAACTTCCATACATCCAAAATCAAGACGTTCTACAAGGTTGGCCTATTCTTCTTCTGTCTACTCTGACAAACTAGAACCTGGTACTCAAAGGCTAATATCTTTCGAATCCTTCATCACCAAAGGACAAAAATCTAGAGTTAGACTATCTTGACATGCATATGACTCCCCTAGATCTGTAGCTAATCATGACTTCCCACTAGAGAGATCCGGACCAAAATACTGGACCTTGTTGCTGCTCTATTCCTAACTACCCAAACTTAGACAAATTCTGAATCTAACTTCTAGTATGAACAAATTGTATTATGAGGATGATTGGGTTGATCTTAGTTGCCATCAATGACAACATATATCATGCCTAGCAATGTCTCTTGCGAACAATCTCCCCCTTTGGCATTGATGGCAACACTTAGTGAAAAATGACTAAGTGTCTTGTGCAACTCCCCATTTGTTTGTAGATTAGTGTACTTCACTTTTTCCATTGCTCCCCCTTTGCAGAATACCTTATTTTTCACTACCCTTCACTCCCCCTTTGACATCAATGGCAAAGGGTGGGGTCTGTAAGTCAAAATTCTCCAAAATTTGTGTATGCATTGCTACATATGTACATGTAATCATTAAGTTTTATTTACATGAACTTGAGAATGTCTACAAAGCTAGTTTTTATTTGCACAAGTTTAGAGGCCCAAGTACTCTTCATTCCATCCAAAATGGAGATATTCCCACTTAGAAAGAATGAATATGCTTTTGTCTTTGATAGATTGCTAGATCACTAGTCTAAGTTGCATTCTGAGCTTCAGATAGGGCATTAAACACTGTCTCTAACTTAGGAGCAATTAATCCCTGAAGCTCACACATTCTCTTCATAATGTTACCCTTTTCTTTAACAAGCCTCTTTATTTCATCTGTTAGCCTAATTACTTGACATTATTGACTTATAGGGGAAATTGTTAGAGGATCAAAATTTTGAGAGAGATCTGACAATTTCTATTCTTGCTCCTTTATCTTTTTCTCAATATCCTCATTAACTTTGAGCCATGATAGATAGAATTTGTACATATTGCTTCCATCATTCAGAGCATTCTAAATACTTTTTATGCTGATACTTAGTATTCTTCTATCATTTCTTATCAGATTCTTTATTTCACAAAATTTCTTATCCAGAAGTTCTTTCTAAACTTTTGCCTCCATAGACTTCTCAAAGGACTCAAAATGAGTATTCATAGAACTTACAAGATTTTTCAGATGTTCAAAGGGGGAATCAGATAGACTCTTCTAGTAGGTAGGCATTAACTTTTCCAAAATCCTAGATGCAAGCCCAAGTAGTTCATTGTCCTCCATGTGGAATTTTAACATCTTTTCTCTGGCCTTTACTTGGGTGAATGAAACTATTTTCATTAGTTGAATTGGAGAGAGAGCATTAGGATTGGCTAGACCTTGGAGTAGTTCAGTTCATCAAGCTCACTCAACTCTTTTTCAAGAAGACTTTTCACTACATTTGCAATGTCTCTTGCAACATTTTCTAAACCATCATTTTGTTCATCAGATTTCTCAGTATTTGCTTTATGTGTTTCAACATTTGCACCATCTTCTTCTACTTTATCTTTCTTTGTGTTCTCTACAAAAGGACTCTTTTCTATTTGATCATCACTTTCTACCTGATCTGGAGGGCTCTATGAAGTAGTAATATTATCTTCTTTCTCTGTCGTATCAGGTGGATTAGGTGTATCTCTTGTACCAACTACTTTATCCAACATTTCTGTATTCACCTGATTTGCTTGTTCTACTTCTGGAATAGAGGCTTCACCCAACTCAAATTGTTGCTTACTAATGTTCTCTTCTTCACCATCCAGGACTTCTTTTGTTATTATGGGAAAATTGTGCTTTCTTAATGCTTTCAAAAGAATCTCTTGAGTTTCTTCAATGATTTCACTTGTTTGTCCAAGCATGAGCTTGTTCATTCTCCTTTTTCTTTTAAAGTCATCTTTGACTTCCTTGAATATCATATCTATTTGATTAGGAGAAATTTGAGGAAACAAATTTATTAGCTCATGTTTTCTAATCTCCATGTCCTTGCACTTGGCATTTTCTTTTCTCAACTCCAAGATATTTGCCAAACTTTGTGGTAACTCAGAAGTTATCTCAATCAGTGCCTTGTTGTAAATGTTGAGATATCTGACTGTTGCTTCCTCCAACACCCTTTTATCCATATCATTGTATTCATCATAGAATTCAATCATGGGTTTTAGATTACCATCCATAGTGACTGATTTTATCACATCTTCTAGGGAGAGTGTGGGCTTCTCAACATATTCCTCATAATCTTCTGTCTTTTGCTTTTTTCTAATCCTTTTGCTTTCGTAAGACTTTTCTTTGGTTAACTCTATAGCTTTTGTTCTAGTGAACTTTAGTTCCTTGTCAGAATCTGTATCTACTTCTTCTTCTCTTATGATTTCATAGGTCTAGGATGCTTTTGTTTTCTTCCTTTTCTCCTATTTTCTGGATGATTTTGCTTTTGGTTTTGCAGTTTTGGAAGGAGTAGAGGAAGTAGTAGAGCTTCTATTAGTTCTTGAAGTGGAAGTGAATTCTACCAAATCACCTGTTGGTTTCTTATCTTGTTTCTTTTTCTCATCCTTCTCTATTCTTTCTTTGAATTTCTTCATAGCTTCCTTAGTTAGGCCAAGATTTTTAGCTAATTGTTCAACTTCTTTTCTTACTCTCCTATTGGTTTCAAGTTCTGTGAATTCAGTATGCAATTTTAAACTCAGTTCCTCATAAGTTCCAAATCTTTCAATAGTTGTGTCTTTGGGCTTGCTTAGCAGATGTTGAGCATACATATCTAATATCCTTTCATCTACTTCATACCCCATGGGCATGATCCAAATAGTTCTGGGTTCCACTGCTTGTATTAAACACTGATCAATATCAACCATGAAGTATATTTCATTTTTATACTTGTCAACAATTAAATTAGGAATTCTTTCCCTTGAGTGCATCATACTCTGAAAATTCTTGAAGTAATCCCATATTGTAGTTTTCTGAGCTTTAAAATCACCAATACTGTGAAGATGATTTTTGATCCGAATGGCAACTGGCTCATCCTTAGTCCAGTGCACACCTTTTACCCTAGGTACCTCATTCATAAAGTAAAAGAATAGACATAGAATCAATGTACCATACTTGACAGTGTTTTTTTAATCTTTCTTGATCTTGTTCAAATTTTCAATCAGTTGATTTTGTAGTAGGTCACACAAGTCATAATCAACATTTTCCTTTAGCATCTTATATGCAACATATATGGTTGTTCTAGAAAAAAAAAAATTCTCTACTTGAGTGGTAAATCTTGTACCTAATCACCATGGAGGCAAATTTGACATTCGATTCTATAATATCGTTAATGGTCATTGCCCTTCTGTCAAACTTAGCTCTGGTAGCATCAGTTACTGTCTAGTTTTTCATGGATTTTAGCATGGACAGTCCTTCGGTTGAGTTTAAACTAGTTACATTTCTGATAACATCCTTGGTAATCTTGAGTGGTTTTAACAACCAAATGAATTCATCATGCATCCGACTCAGGACGTATCAGACCCATTCATCCTCATCAAATATTGGAAACCCCATAATCTGAATAAAGTGTTTATCATGTAGGGCCTTATAATCAGGTTTAAGTTCGTGATTTTCATCCATGAATTGTTTCTCAAACAAGTCTACATACCTTGAATATCCAAACTCATCTATATTTGCATGAATATAAACCCTAATGTCATCTACATGCAACACACCATACGGAACACTTGAAAAAGCACCTAACCGGTCGACTTCAATTGATTTGTGATGATGCTTCTTAAATTTTGGTTGAGGCCTTTCAGTAATGTCAACAACATGAGGAGTAGCCATCTCAATAGATTTTAGATTCAAATCTTTACAGAGGGGTACCTTTTTCTTTTCTGGGGTTGGGGTTGATCAATTGTCCATTGAATCCACTCTTTGCCTCAATCTCTAGATTTGTAACTCAAATGCTCTTCTTCTTGTTTTCTTTGAAAGAAAAGTGATTCAAATGAGTGACCAAGTGACCTCTTAAAGCTTCACATCACCTAATTTGCCTTTGTAATAAATGTGATGCCCTAATTGTATCTAGTTACATTATTTTCGACAGATCTTCATGAATCCTTCTGCAAGATTTCATATCAACATCTTTTCTTCTAGAAATCCTTCCAAAGGTTCTAGACCAATTTAGAATATTCTCTTTTATTGTACCTGACTCAGGCACCCACTTACTAACCAGGGAAATTTGATGTTTAATGCAGATCCCCATAAGCTAGAGCTTCTGACTTAATTCTCTGAGGAATTGTTAGCACCAGATTCTAGTGTGGACCCATCACTATTGTTTATTGTATCTTTCTTTATCCAAATCTTGTTCATTTCACTCTATATCTCATTCACATCAATTTTCCTTTTGCCTCTGTCTTGTTTCTACTCATCCAATTTTCTGTTAACTGGACCTCTTCTTCCATTGTTCCTATTTCTACAGAATCTTGCAACATGACCAGATTTATTGCAGTTAAAGCATACTTGATTTCCTTTTGACCTACACTGATTAGCCATGTGTCCAAATCCATTGTGTTAAGGTAAAATTAGATTCAAATGAATAATCAATATAATCAATATCAAAATAGCCAAAACTCAATGAAATATAGAGTGCACTATCTCAATCAATCTTACATGTATGAATAAGGCCTTCAGAGAGTGCACTTCCTTGCTATAATTCCAAGATTGTCAATGGAGAATGGCTATGATAATGCTTTGTAATGAAGATGAGCTTCACATCAATGGTGGTAGTGTGTAGTAGCGAATGTGATCCCAAGCAATGAAGGAATTGGTGCCAAAGACTTGATGTAATTCCTGCAAAGTAACAATACTTAAAGCTTGGATGATTGAAATGGAAGAATAGGGTTCAATTTATAGATTTGGGAGAGAGAAGATCAATGGTATAGGAAGAATGAGAAGATCAACAGTATAGAAACCTTGAGGAATGTGTGCAAATAAGAAGGAGACAAGTGTCACCCAAAAGCAATTTTATTTGAATTAACTACTTTATTTTCTAAAGATAAGACATGCTTTTCATAAATTAGAAAGTTTTTTTCTAATTTAAGAGATATTGATAAAAACAAGGTTGATTGAATAGATAACTCAACTTGAGATTTGCTTTTGCATGATTTGAGAGGAATTAAATAATAAATTATTTTATTTTGTGTGCATGAAGAGGAAGACTTATTTTTAGAAGATTTGGAGGATATTTGAAGAATTAGAAGTCAAATTAAATAAATAAATTTATTTAATTATTTGTGCATGATTTGGAAGAATAAATAAAATATTTGATTATATTTTATTTTTGGAGATTGAGAGGATTTAAATAAATTTGATTTGATTTATTCAAATTTGGAAGAATGAATTTGATTTAACTAAATAATTAAAAATTATTTAATTTTTTGGAAGAATTTAATTAAATAAAGGATTTTACTTCATTTTAACTTTAGAAGAGATAATTAAATATTTCAATATTTAATTAGTTTAGAGGAATGTGAATCAAATAAATAAATTTGTTTATTTATTTATTGATAGAAGAATTAGAAGGGAATAAATATTAAGAATATTTATTTGGATTGAATCATGTCATTTTTAGGCATATACATTTTGCCCCTCTTTGATGAAATGCAGTTTATGGTGTTACTTCAAAGAATAAATTTTTTTGATAATGATACATGCCCCAGTTTGCCCCTGGTATAGTCTATGACAACAAGATACCCCCTCGGGAGATTAGATGGGAAGAAGGTAGAAGGCATGAGACGGACAATTTCACGAAGACGAAGGGAAAATTTGGTTAGGTTTGAAGAAAACAGGATGCATTGTAGTGAAATGGTAACAAATTAGGAAGAAAATAGGTGGGGGAAGTACTCATAGTCCCCACATAGCCAGTTTAGGGTTTGCATGCTATATAGAGGAGTTGGGTCCACAAGACAATTCATTTGCACACTTGTCTTTGTTTGTTTTGCTTCTGAGAGTTTAGGAGAGCATAGAGCATAGAGCAGTCAGCACAAGGATGGATATTTCAAATGAGGAGCATCATTTTGAGTGAGTCTGATGATTCAACCAGCTAGTAGAGGCATGACCCCTAGTATGTATCACAAAAAATTTCCCTTAGAGTCAATTTTTAGTGCAATAAATGCTAGGAGAAATTAGGCTAGACAAATGTGCCAGATCGTAGTTTGTGCATATGTCATGTGAAACTGCGCATTTGTCAAACTACAGTGCATTTAGGATATAGAATGACACACACTAAAGTTGTGCATGCATGAGTTAAGTCAGCGCATGCATAATTTTGCAGTGCATTTACAGTATGAATCGACACATGCAACTGGGCGGCGTATTTACGATATAGAACGGTGCATGCATGAAATCTTGTGGCGCATTTGCCAGTAGTGGTGCATTTGATAAGAAATGGCACATGTACCATCTGTTATGCTGCATATGATATAGATAGGCAGTTTACTTAACAAAATTGACTCAATTGGCATCTTATTTCACGCGTCAATCGATAAGCTATCTCTAAGATTGCAAGAATCTAGTCAAGAGATGTAGTGTGTTGTTTTGATCAATTTTGCTATGTTAAGTTAGTTGATATGTTTCTATAGATATGTTGAGCATGGTACATGCAGCTTTAAGTTGACGCCTTGCATTGCGTGCTTACAGGAGGATATACAAGATACGTTGATGTCTAGGGAATAGTTTCTCATGCCGCAGTGACATATGTTGACCAAGATGGATTGAGAGGTGCTCAGTGCAATGGGATTGGACTATGTTTACTTTATGCCTGAGGTTCGAGAGAACCGCAGGTTACTAACTACAGTAGTAGAGAGGTTCCATAGCGAGGATGGGACCTTCCACTTCCCGACTGGTGAGATGATGGTTACATTGGAGGACGTATACAGGATACTCCACTTGCCTATTCAGGGAGAGCTCGTGGAGTATGATCCACAATGGGACGCAGGACTTTCCAAGTGCAAGCGGGTATTTGATGACCCCAAGCTGGTAGGATAGGTCATCTCCTGGCAGGACATTCATGATTACTATGACTATTTCCCAGGGATAGTAGCAGGATTGATTGGAGGCATTGTATGCCTCGATAGGAGATCACATGGGTTCTTGATTGGATGGGGATGGATCATGGAGCGGATGGTCACATAGGGCACCTATTATTCTTGGGGTGTCTGCGTTTTAGTGCACCTATACCATGACATGCATTAGGTGGTATACCACAAGGGTACAAGTTTATCAACAGATGTGTCATTGTTGCAGTTTTGGCTATGGCAGCACATAGCGATCACTAGACCGATTTGTATTTTTCACAGACAGAGAGGAGAGCTGTACAGCTATGGCTATGCAGGAGTGATTTCCCTAAATAGGCTAGGGAAGCTCAAGTATTGGAGGCATAAATTAGATGGAGTAGATGTGATCGTCTGGTGACCATATCTAGACTATGAGCCCTGCGAGGATGAGGTGGATGAGCTACCATACTGCTATCAAACTCAGTGGATGATAGGCCAGACGTGGTTCATTTTGGAGAGGCAGATTGTCAGCTGGGTTTAGAGACAGTTTGGGAGGAGACAGGGCATGCCACAAGGGCAAGCTCTATTTGCACGGACTCACACAGATAGATTTAGATGGGGGCCAGTGGCGTCCTATGAGGAGGCAGTGGCAAAGTTTTGGCAGACTCCCTATGTTGCCTAGGATATGAGGAGAGAGATTGCAGATGCTGGGATGACTCAAGACTATGAGGAGTGGTTCGCTTCCCACCCATTTTTGAGATACTCAGGACCTAGAGAGTTGGTGCCTTGTATATATGAGGTAGATTAAGATGACGAGGGCCAAGTTGGCAGGAGGAGGAGGAGGAGAGGAGGACAGGGAGGTGGTGGAGATGGTGGAGGAGGAGGAGGTGGTGGGGATGATGGAGGGGGAGGTGGTGGAGATGGAGCCACACCTAGGTAGAGGAGGAGAGCTAGGGAGGGACCTTCCCACGCTCAGTAGGTAGTGCCATCGCAGGTTGCACAGTAGGTACAAATGCCACCACCACAACAGGTACTCCAGCCACAGGGGTAGGGACAAGCACAAGCACCTCAAGGTCTAACATAATTGAATGTTCAAGAGAGAGCTATAGCTATGCTGAGAGGATAGGTTCGGCAGCTTCAAACATAGCTTAGGATGGCTGAGGCCCAGTAGAAGACAGATGCAGAGGTTATCTCGAGGCTTACGAGAGAACAAGATATGGTAGAGGTGTAGATACGAGTTATCTGAGTGGAGAGGGATACAACAGTGTCAGCCCTTGGGACAGATGCTACTAGCAGCTTTTTGGTTGGGCAAGTGCACCAGGCATAGGCATAGCTAGCACAGGTAATGACACAGCTAACCCAGGCATAGACACAGTTCACATAGGTGCAGGGGCAGTTAGCATAGGTGCAGGGTGAGCTTTCCAGAGCACAGGCTTAGACATAGTACTATTAGGGTTTATACCATGGTGTTCTGACAGTTAGTCAGAGGGCTCTATGTTATAGGAGCTAGTCTATGGATTCTTAGAGAGTAGGTGGATCGAGGTCAGGAGCCTCCGTGATGGGCCTAGAATAGTCTGGGGCTAGTGGAGGAGGGGACTCAGGAGACACTACTGGGAGCAATGGTTCATAGTAACAGGGTTAGCAGACACTTTGTAGATTTTGGCTCCTACGTACACTTTTTGATGGCTCAGATAGCCGGATATATATATGTACCACTTTTGTATTTTGAGACATGTATCATTATCCTTGAGATGTATTCATTATATATGACATTGACTCAAAGATGGACCACTTAATTTTGTACATTTGGACACATTTTATGATATTTATATGATGATGTAGCTATATGATGCTCTCTATAAGCAGTTGGTTCATTCTATGTTATGGATGCATTTCTATTTGTATGATGTTGGTGTAGGAGCACCAAGACATCAAGGTTTTGTTTGATCTTCAAGTAGTTGTTTTGTTAAATAAGGTCTTTGAGACCATATTAAATGTTGTATAAGGGTTGAAAGCCATGTTTGTAATTGGACTATGTCCAAATGTCTAAGAGAATCTATTCTCTTGTTGTAAGTCCTAGGGAGGACAGTCATGTAGTAATAGGCAGTTGCATTAGTCATATAGGACAGTCATTAAAGTCATTTAAGTTTTCATGTTTGTATGCCTATAGAGGCATGTCTAAGGTTAGGAGGTATGTTAAGAACCTTTTCAAAGGTTAATCTCATGTTCAAAACCATTATGAAACCATAAAAATAGAAAATGTAGTCCAAGAATGGACAATTACTAAATCTATCTTTAATGCTATAGTTTAAAATCAAGAAAAAGCTCGATGGTTGGGCTGTTGCATTGACCCCCAACCACTCCAAATGATGTAGGAGGTTTATTTGAAGCCTGCCAAGGTTGATTGGAAGGAGACATTCAATAGATTTGAAAGAAATAACAAAAACAACTGTTTTCTTGCCTTTTTCTAAGTTTTTCTACTTTTTCCAGCCGTACCTGATTTTGTACAGAATTGTCATAGGCCAAGAATGTATTGGATAGATAGAAGGTTGAGATAGATTTGGTTTGAGCATTGTTTGGAGACTTAACAAAAAACTTGATGGAAGATATCGTAGATTTCCCAAAAACTATCTTTCAGAATTGTTGTTTACTTTCTGAAATTCGTTGTTTCCTGCATTGTTCCGTACCTGTACGGCCTGGGGGTGAATGGTGTTTGTAATGCATAGTTAGGTGGGTGAGTTTCCTATCATTTACAATTGGTTTGGACTTTTGACACCCCTCTATATCTCTGTATTTCTCCTTTATTTGGAAGTGGGTTTGAAAACCTAATTTAGGGCTTTTCTGAGTAGCCTGATGAGTTTCTCCTCATTCCACTGATCTTCTCTATTTCTAATCAGTGGAATGGGTTGTAGGATAGCTAATGCTAGGGCTTGTGAGGAATGTGGAGGAAGGAGAATGGTGTAGAGTGAATATGTCTTGTTAATGACTCTGCAGAACTATGTGTTAAAAGATTAGAGAAGGACATCAGCTTGAGGGTGGTGATTAGTGATTGAGGAAGTGGAATGTTGGTGAATGAAGGTGTGGACAATGGTGGGAAGAGTCCTAGGTCTAATCATGGATTCATGACAGGGAGTATGAAGAGAGCTCTCTCTAACATAATGGTCTATTCTGCCTTATGTTGTCTCTGACAGTCCTCTTGGAGACAGTCACTGCCAAGAAATAGGTAAGTTTAAGGAGCTATTGCTTTGCCAATGAAGGCATTAGGTATGAATGCATGTTATAGATTTGGTATGGGAATGAGTTTGTGAGGGAGATCATCCCAAGGAGGTTATTGTGGCTGTTATCCTAATGGAACAACAAAGTTATAAAAGTCAATAAGGTTGTTTTCCTGCAGACACTACATAGTGGGTTGTATGGAAATGTTAGATGGAATTAAGCATTTGGTGATAGGTGTGTTGGAGTCCTCTCACCTTGTGTCTTGAAAAATGTGTAGAGTGAGTTAGAACCCTACCTCATGAAGGTTTTGATCTCTATCTAAGGAAAATAGTGAGTCTTGAGGGACCTTTGCATGTGAAGTTTTGAACCATGCTTCTACTGTCCTAGATGCTCTACATCATTTGGGGTATCAGAGCCACTAGTAGGTCCTTGAGGGAGTAGAGGATCTTGTGAAAGAGTAAGGGTTTGTGAGAGTTTGTAAGGATGCCTCCTAAGAATCAGATGGCTAGGGCGAACAATGAGTTGAGGGAAGCCTTAGAGGCTATAGAAAAAGAGTTGAGGGATAGAAGAGATCAGGATGCTGCAAGGGAAAGAGAGTTGAGGCAAGTGAGAAGGGAGAATGCATCAATCTTGGCTAGATTGGAAGCATTGGAGAAGAATCCTAAAAGGGATGAACAAAATGATTCAGAAGGAGATGAGGATGCAGATGATAATCCTCCTGAGGGTGAGTTGGATACTGAAGAAAAGAAATTTGTGAGATTGCTAAAGGCAATCCAAGGAAGTGGAACAAAGGAAAACATAGAGTTACCTATCTATCAGGGGAAGATGGATAGTGAAGAGGTATTAGGGTGGATAGATGCCCTTGAAAATATTTTTGAGTATGAGGAGATGAGTGATGAGAAGAAGATCAAATTTGCAAAAACAAAACTAAGAGGAACAACACTTACATGGTGAAGTAGTGTGCAAACAGAAAGAGTGGCTAGAGGTACATCAAGAATCACTTCTTGGGGTAGGATGAAGGATATGATGAAGGATCAATTTCTTCCATCTGATTACTCCATTCAAACAAAGAGGATGAGACAGAATCTGAAATAGAAGGAAATGTATGTTATGTCATATACTGAGCAATTTCATAAGCTTAGTATTAGAGGAGGATTAGAAGATGAAGAAGAGAAAGTGGCAAGATACCTTAATGGGCTTAGGTACAACTTGCAAGATGAAATTGGTTTGACAGTACCTAAATCACTTGGGGAATGTTTTTAGTTGGCCATCAGGGCTGAAGAGAGGGTAAAGAGGAAGCAAGAAAGACAAGGAGGTAGTGGACGATGATACAGAGGTAGGCGCAGACCTACTAATGAAGTTCAAAATAGCAATGAGAAGGGTAAGGAGATTTCTGTAGATCAGAGAGGTGGATATAGAGGTGGAGGTAGATTTGGATTAGGAAGAGGAGTATTTACAGGTAGATGTTACCATTGCAATGAGGTGGGACACACATCTTTCAAATGTCCTAAGATGGATGATGTTGACAAGAACAAGGATAGAAGGGTTCACTTGGCACAAGAGGAGGAGAAGCCAGAAGAACCAGAAATGTCGTTAGCCTCTCTAGTGATGGTTGGAGAAATGCTCATGGTGGAAAAAGGCAAGATGCAACAACCACCACAGGTATCTATTTTTAAAACTAATTGTTTAAGCCATGGAAAGATATGCAGGTTGATTGTAGATTCAGATTCTCATGATAATCTAGTTTCTTGGGAAATGGTGCATAAGTTGGGATTGAAAACTTTTGATCATCCTAGTCCTTACAATGTCACTTGGGTGAGTCAAGAGCAGCAAGTATGTAATATCCCTTGACAATTCGGACCTCAATTTGCTGATTAGAGGCTCAAGGAATATCATCAAACACTTTGCACACAACCTCTTAATTTGTTGTCTCTGTATTTTTTCAGTTTGCTTGCTTGCTTGGAATGGTTTCAATTGAAGTTAAATTGCTTGCAAATTAAAGCTACAATGTCTAGGCAATGGTCTAAGGTGAAAATGCAATTATTTTTGACCTTTCTAAAACAAATACTTGAACTCTATATGAAGAATGTGCACCTACAGCAAAATAGCATTTTTACAAACACTTGGCATGCATACTATTATGCTAATCATGAAGGATATTAATATGCACATTACATCAAATAGATGGCCTACAACCTATCACTCCTTTATTGAGATATATTGTCTAATACAATGCTGATATGAATGGCCAAGACTCTTGGCTTTACAACTCCTAAAATCTGAGAACAAATGACAACTATGAAACAATGCTGATATGAATATGCTAACTCATGAAAGAACCTAGAAATGTAAGCTGCTGTCAATTGATGATGAAGATGAAGAAATGGCAGCCTCAAAATAGCCCATAAACATCCCTCTCAAGCCCAAATCATGCCTCTTCAAGTGTAGCACCTAGCCTTCTCATCAACCAACGAAAGGAGTCCCTTCCAAACCCAAATTGAAACCCTCTCTCAGCTGCCTTGTACTGTAGCGTTATTGTTCACGGCACTGTAGCAATCATTGTAGCGTTACTGTAGCAAACACTGTAGCGATCACTGTAGCGCAACACTGTAGTGATCACTGTAGCATACTATTCATGTCACTATAGCGGCACTATTCATAGCATTGTAGCAGCCAATAAAAAAAACTTCTGATATGCAAATTAATACCTCCAAACCCTTGGTTAATACTGTAGATTTAAGCACAAATGAAAGGACTGAAGTATCCCTTCCAATTTGCAACCCTTCAGAAGATATTTCACCACCTCAGTTATGCTAATCTATGGGATTTTCTGTTCCCAAAGACCAAATATGTAGAAACCCTTGGCTCCACAAAACTCATCAAATGCAAATGTCAATAATTGGATGCCTGGAAGCTTACCTTGCCCCTTTATACTTTTTCAATCCCACTTCAAGAAGCTTCTAGAAAAATAATATTATTTTATTTTAGTGACTTTATGTAATAATATTTATTTAAGTCACTTTATAATATTTATTTATTTAATAACCTTACAAATAATTAATTTAATTATTATCTCCCTTATTTTCCCATCCAACTGAATCCAAGAAACCAACCATCGACCAGGTGACTGCCTCAAGAAGACCCCCTAACCACGTACATTAGCCTACGAGGGTCAGGAATAGGCTAAACCATCCGCAAACAACATCAACTAAAAAGGGGACATTACAGTCCGCCCTCCTTGAAATTGCTTGTCCCCAAGCAATCTTGGCTACAAAGACAATTCTCCCCACCTGGATCCCAAGGGAGGATCTGTGTAATGTCCCTGCTATCACCAAAGAGCTCCTGTAACACCAGCACTAGTACAACTAACTGAACTTGCTGAATCAAATCAACCCCAACGCTAGATGTTGTAAGAGCATAAGCATTAAGTGGAAGCAACTCTGAATATCGACAATGTTTGCTTCCCATAACTGTGCAAGCTAAGCTATCATACACACTATCTAGCATATACGCAACTGAGCTATGCATCTGAAATAGATCATGTACATAAAGATCAAAAGTGCAACTGCAAGTAATCACCCTCATATACATGTTGCAAAACTCAATAGTGAACCCTGATTGGAACCCTGATGCACACAAAGGATTCATCAACATACTAGAGAGTATCCCACAACTAATGCCCGGATCCCAAATGAATCTGTAAGGAACTGCATTAGAATCTCGTTGAAAACAACTGCAGCCATAGAACCTGCCAAACCTCATCAAATTGTGCAATTCTGTAGCTGAAATAAACATATCACTTCTGATGTTAATCCTTGGGTCCCAGTGCCAAATTGGAAGTCCATCACAAAGCGCACCTGTTGACTTCAACTGTACCATTCTACATAAACCACTGACATAGCACCAAGAGTGGTGGAACACCTCATCAGGACCAAAATAGAGTGACGAATCAAACACGTCACCACCAGGATCCCAAAATAGAATCAACAATCCACTACCAATGACAACTAGTGGCACCTGCTGCACCATACTATCTGCAACTGAATCACTAATCTACCAAGAGGCTGCTCCCTGATACTGAGACCTGTGGGTTATGGACCCAAACAACTGCCAGAAAAGATGAGTATCTCCTAACTCATCTGCAAATGTTGGTGTCCCCACAATACTCCAACTGCCAAAGCCGGAAGAAGAGTGCTCCTGACACCAGCTCATAAAGCCAGTTGTACTAATCAATGCAAATGTGGAGGGTTGATCCCTCTCAGCATCAACGGAAGTGGATATCTATGCCTCTTCCCTCACAAGTGCACCATACAACTGCCTAGCAAGCATGAAAGCACAACCTCTATCCTCTGCCCAATTCCTATAGACGTGCTGACTGACCAAGCCTTCATACCTACTGCCCCCATAATCATCCTATAACCATGTATCTGTGTGAAATCTCTATGACATAGAAGTAGCAAATCTTGTCGGATACATAATAGCATGATGGATAACTGACTATTGTCCCTGCAAGTAATTCCTCATACACAATTGAGTCGAGTACTTGTAGGCTCTAGTTCCATCTTCTGTAGATGGCAACTCTTCATCCCACAATGGATGGTATAAGCCCCCCATCAATCCACATCGATGCATCAACCAATCATCTACATGTGAACTAAAAGAAAGGTGATGAACTCTCCTCACTAAGTAGTCATGGTAAAAATTACCAACCTCCGTCAATAGTTGACCATCATAGTCCTGCTTTGTATCCCTTGACATGGAACTAACCTTAGGGGAATCAAGTGTATTTTCAGATTCATCCCTCATTTGAATAAAGAGTCTTCTAATGTTAATGAGATTGATCTTTTCTTTCACTTTTTGAAGATGATGTCTTGCATTGGCAGCCACTAATCTAGCCTCTTTGGCTTTTTGCAACCATTCTTCATTAATTTTTTTGGACTTCTTTACCTCTTCGATGCCAAAATATACAAAATTAGTCCTCTTATCCTTGATATCTTCATGTCTACCATGTCTACCAAATAGTGTAGGGCTGCCATCAATGGGTGATATTATATCATTGGCTTTCTCATGATCACAAGCTCCTATCTCACAAGAATGATGGGACATAATGCTGCTATCCTCAAACAAATCAGTGATGACATCATGCCATTGTAAAATGTCTTCTTCATCATGTGTATTCAAAACACTAGTGGCTGCTCCACTAAGCAAAGGATCAACTTTCACATCCACCTTAATATCTTGGACCTTCAATGGACTTTCATATGTACGAATAACATTCATGGAAGCACCATCTAATTCTTTACCACGATAGGATGAAGCAATGCTAGACTCACCTAATGAAGCATCACAAGAAACCATATCTTCATGTAGCTTCTCTAATGTAACTGGTTTGTCTTCACCCATCACTTTCTCTTCTTTTCCCTCATTTCCTTGTCCCTCAATCATATGCACAACACAAGATTCTTGCCCATCCAAAGAGGCTGCAATAGAAGACTGATTTTCTGATTTCTTTGGTGAAGCATGAGCCAAACTCAACTCCACGTTCAACTCCTCAATCTGATTTTCTGCCATAAAGAGAGCCATTTGAGAGTCTTCCAAAGATTTTCCAGTCTTCACTAGCTCCATGGTGAGTTGATCAACCTCTTCCTCTTTCCTCTTCAATGCATCTGAATATATGACACCCAATTCAAGTAGGTGATCTCTAATGGAAAGAAGAGTTAAATAGTTATTTTTCATAATCTCCATGGCTATCTTAAACGCTTGCAAATCAGAGATTGATGAAGCCTCTTCAACACCTCTATGTCTCCCATCAAGTTGGACCTTCCATAGATGAATTTCCACCATCTTGTGGGAATGATCAAAATGGGACAGCGATGTAACAATCTTATCTTCACCAACCTTTAGTTGGTTCTCCAAATCAGACTTAGGGACCAAGGAAAATTCATTAGTTGAAGTTGTGGGCTGCCAATGGAGAGCTTGACTCTCATCAAAATATTCTTCTGAAGTGTCCTCATGCTAGTTTGGAACTAAAGCAGCAGTAGTTCCCAACCCAAACTCCTCATCATCCCTCTAAAAAATAGACTCAATGGATGATGAATCGCTAACCTCATGCAGAGAGGTAAGATCACTCTTAGGACTATCGAAAGAGTCCCCAATCATAACCTCCATGTCACCAACTAGGAGACTCGTGCAACCCTGTCCTATAGGATCCACTGTTTCTTCCTCTCTACCTTCTATAACATCAACTGGGTGAAGATCAACTGAAATAGACCCGAGCTCAATACTATTGGTCCACACATCACCTGTTACTTTTCGCACTGGATTTTCTTGAGTGCATTTAACATCAGCCCCAAAGGAATCATTAAAAGAATCCATACCATTGCTATCCTCTTGAAGAGAAGATGAAACCTACAACCCAAAAGAAGGCATCTCCTGCTCATCACCTTTGTCCATTCTATTCTCCATAGGATCAGCAGTATGCTAGTCACTAACTATTGAAAATTCATTGTAGAGGTTTCTAGATACTTCACCTATAGAGACCTTTTGTTCCTCCTTTTTGTTTTGTGAAGTAGACCCCTTAAAAATGGATGCCATAAATCGAGCTACTTTGTCTATGTTTGTAGGGTGTGAAAACAATTCATTCATCCTCTTCTGGTTTTCATCCAACTTATTCAAACTTTGTTTAAACTTCTCCATATTCCTATCCCACTGCTTCTGAGTACTTGAAGTAACCATGATTAACTAGCTGATTCAATGTCCAATCTACCCAATAGGATGGCAGGACAAAAGCTCTGATACCACTGTAATATCCCTTGACAATTCGGACCTCAATTTGCTGATTAGAGGCTCAAGGAATATCGTCAAACACTTTGCACACAACCTCTTAATTTGTTGTCTCTGTATTTTTTTAGTTTCCTTGCTTGCTTGGAATGGTTTCAATTGAAGTTAAATTGCTTGCAAATTAAAGCTACAATGTCTAGGCAATGGTCTAAGGTGAAAATGCAATTATTTTTGACCTTTCTAAAACAAATACTTGAACTCTATATGAAGAATGTGCACCTACAATGAAATAGTATTTTTACAAACACTTGGCATGCATACTATTATGCTAATCATGAAGGATATTAATATGCACATTACATCAAATAGATGGCCTACAACTTATCACTCCTTTATTGAGATATATTGTCTAATACAATGTTGATATGAATGGCCAAGACTCTTGGCTTTACAACTCCTAAAATCTGAGAACAAATGACAACTATGAAACAATGTTGATATGAATATGCTAACTCATGAAAGAACCTGGAAATGTAAGCTGATGTGAATCAATGATGAAGATGAAAAAATGGCAGCCTCAAAACAGCCCATAAACATCCCTCTCAAGCCCAAATCGTGCCTCTTCAAGTGTAGCACCCAGCCTTCTCATCAACCAACGAAAGGAGTCCCTTCCAAACCCAAATTGAAACCCTCTCCCAGCTGCCCTGTACTGTAGCGTTATTGTTCACGGCACTATAGCAATCACTGTAGCGTACTGTAGCAAACACTGTAGGGCGACACTATAGCGTTACTGTAGCAAACACTGTAGTGGTTACTATAGCAATTACTGTAGCGTACTATTCATGTCACTGTAGCGGCACTATTCACAGCATTGTAGTAGCCAATAAAAAAAATTTCTGATATGCAAATTAATACCTCCAAACCCTTGGTTAATACTATAGATTTAAGCACAAATGAAAGGACTGAAGTATCCCTTCCAATTTGCAACCCTTCGGAGGATATTTCACCACCTCAGTTATGCTAATCTATGGGAGTTTCCATTCCCAAAGACCAAATATGCAGAAACCCTTGGCTCCACAAAACTCATCAAATTCAAATGTCAATAATCGGATGCCTGGAAGCTTGCCTTGCCCCTTCCTTTATACTTTTTCAATCCCACTTCAAGAAGCTTCTAGAAAAATAATATTATTTTATTTTAGTGACTTTATGTAATAATATTTATTTAAGTCACTTTATTAAATTAATTAAATATAAGGTCACTTTATAATATTTATTTATTTAATAACCTTACAAATAATTAATTTAATTATTATCTTCCTTATTTTTCCCGTCCAACTGAATCCAAGAAACCAACCATCGACCAGGTGACTGCTTCAAGAAGACCCCCTAACCATGTACATTAGCCTACGAGAGTCAAGAATAGGCTAAACCATCCGCAAACAACAACAGCTAAAAAGGGGATATTACAAAGTAAGGGTTACTAGGAAGGCATATGTTGATTTTCAATTGGTTCATATCAGGACTATGTTTTGTGTGATGTCATTCTAACGACATGTGGGCATATAATCTTGGGTAGACCATGGCAGCATTTGAGAAGGACAATTCATGATGGTTATACTAATAATTATTTGGTGCATAAAGATGGTAAGAAGTTCAAACTGATGCCTTTACCTTGTGAAGAGAAGAAGGAACATGTCACTATTTGTTTTGGAGAGAAACAACAGTTGAATGTGCAGGTTAAGGATGATGGGAAGTAGCAGGAATAGTTGCAACAAAAGAAGGTGGATGACAGTCCTAAAGAGCAGTAGGTTTGGGGCTTGAGTTATGTCAAGATTGGGGACATTGGTTTCCCTATAAAAAGGCAGAAGAAGGAAGGCAAACAGTAGATAGTCCAGGGAGGAATGAATCAGAACTTCTAGTTGAGAAGAACAGAAGTATTGCAGCAGCAGGGTCCTAGACAAGGACAGGCTTTATGGTTCTAACATTGTTTACAGGAGCCATGCAGGTTGGAGAAGGAGGAAGATTACTCTTGGAGAGTTCATGTTTCCTAGTCAGAGGAACATCCCAACAAGATGGTAGAATGGTTGGAGCAGATCTCATAACTCTTGGGACAAGAGTTTTCATTATGACGGGGAGTATGGTGCAGGAGCACCAAGACATCAGGGTTTTGTTTGATTTTCATGTAGATGTTTTGTTTAATAAGGTCCTTGAGACCATATTAAATGTTGTATAAGGCTTGAAAGCCATTTTGTAATTGGACTATGTCGAAATGTCTAAAAGAATCTATTCTCTTGTTGTAAGTCCTAGGGAGGACAGTCATGTAGTAATAGGCAGTTGCATTAGTCATATAGGACAGTCATTAAAGTCATTTAAGTTTTCATGTTTGTATGCCTATAGAGGCATGTCTAAGGTTAGGAGGTATGTTAAGAACCTTGTCAAAGGTTAACCTCATGTTCAAAAGCATTATGAAACCATAAAAACAAAAAATGTAGTCCAAGAATGGACAGTTACTAAATCTATCTTTAATGTTGCAGTTAAAAATCAAGAAAAAGCTCGATGGTTAGGCAGTTGCATCAACCCCCAACCACTCCAAATGATGTAGGAGGTTTATTTGAAGCCTACCAAGGTTGATTGGAAGGAGACATTCAATAGATTTGAAAGAAATAACAAAAACAATTGTTTTCCTACCTTTTTCTTAGTTTTTTTGCTTTTTCTAGGCGTACCTAATTTTGTACGAAATTGTCATAGACCAAGAATGTATTGGATAGATAGAAGGTTAAGATAGCTTTGGTTTGAGCATTGTTTGGAGACTTAACACAAAACTTGATGGAAGATATCATTGATTTCCCAAAAACTATCTTTTAGAATTGTTGTTTACTTTCTGAAATTCATTATTTCCTGCATTGTTCTGTACCTGTACGGCCTGGGAGTGAATAGTGTTTGTAATGCATAGTTAGGTGGGTGAGTTGCCTGTCATTTACAATTGGTTTGGGCTTTTGACACCCCTCTATATCTCTGTATTTCTCCTTTATTTGGAAGTGGGTTTGAAAACCTAATTTAGGGCTTTTCTAAGTAGCCCGATGAGTTTCTCCTCATTCCACTGATCTTCTCTATTCCTGATCAGTGGAATGGGTTGTAGGATAGCTAATGCTAGGGCTTGTGAGGAATGTGGAGGTAGGAGAATGGTGTAGAGTGAATATGTCTCGTTAATGACTCTGCAGAACTATGTGTTAAAAGATTAGAGAAGGACATTAGCTTGAGGGTGGTGATCAGTGACTGAGGAAGTGGAATGTTAGTGAATGAAGGTGTGGAGAATGGTGGGAAGAGTCCTAGGTCTAATCATGGATTCATTACAGGGAGTATGAAGAGATCTCTCTCTAAGATAACAGTCTATTCTACCTTATGTTGTCTCTGATAGTCCTCTTGGAGACAGTCACTGCCAAGAAATAGGTAAGTTTGAGGAGCCATTGCTTTGCCAATGAAGGCATTAGGTATGAATGCATGTTATAGATTTGGTATGGGAATGAGTTTGTGAGGGAGATCATCCCAAGGAGGTTATTGTGGCTATTATCCTAATGGAATAGCAAAGTTATAACAGTCAATAAGGTTGTTGTCCTGCAGACCCTGCATAGTGGGTTGTATAGAAATGTTAGATGGAATTAAGCATTTGGTGATAGGTGTGTTGGAGTCCTCTCACCTTGTGTCTTGAAAAATGTGTAGAGTGAGTGAGAACCCTACCTCATGAGAGGTTTTGATCTCTATCTAAGGAAAATAGTGAGTCTTGAGGGACCTTTGCATGTGAAGTTTTGAACCATGCTTCTGCTGTCCTAGATGCTCTGCATCAGATGTGATGCACATGTTTATCTAATGCAAACTTTTATATGATGCTATGTGATGTTTATCTAATGCAGACTTTTAGATGTTTATTTGATATGCCACTAATGTGTAAATGCAAATGGTATCTATATGATTATGCAGTTTATGTGATGAATTTATCTATGTTTTTTATTTTTTTTGCTAACACTATGTGATGGTTGCAAAATGTATATGGATGACCTAATGTAATTACTATGTATGCATCTGGTTTATTCATGTAAATGACTATCTCATTTGATATGATATGCAACTATATGTTATGTTTTTTTTATGTTCAAATGTACTCTATCGACACAGAGATGACATAATGATGGATAGAAGATTGATTGAAAGAATGACTCAATGGAAAGATTCACAAGCTTCACTTTGTATTGTTACTCTGCATTGTTTGGATCTTTTATTGCATGGGATATGGATGTATGGATATATAATGGATATATGATGGATGCTTTGCTTTTGACAGCTTGATGGTGCAAGTATTTTGAAGTGCCCATTTCATCATTGGGCAATTTTTTTTGGTACTTTTTCTGAATGTTGTAAGTTAATACAAGCATCTAGGTATATTTGAACCAAGATGACCTGAGTATTGCTTACATGGATTTTGATTTAGCAAGTTAATACAAGCATCTAGGTATAATTGAACCGAGATGACTTGAGTATTTCTTGTGTATCAACAAACAAGGATTGCCCCCGTTCATGTTAGACCTTTGAAGTCCTCAATGATCTTTTGCTGATCATGTCATTAGACAAGGCTTCATATTACTAAATTTTAATCCACAAATAGCAAAACAAAGAAAATAATCATGCCCCCATCATAGTATCTCTAGCTTTTGGCATCCTCGAGTAGCATAGAAAGGCATGATAGAATAAACCAAGACTCTATATTTTAACCATGATTCCATCCACAAAACATGTTTGCATTTAGATGTGTTTGTTTCTTGCCATAATTAGGGTAAAATCATTTAGAATGCCTTAGCTCTTTGTTTGCTTTGCTTTGGATAGGTTAATATCTTGCATCAAGATTTCTGCTTGAAAAGAGCGGGTTTTGTTTGCACTTGCTTGCCTGATGAGAAGACTCCATAATCCTTATTGGTGAGACAGACCCTAAGGGACTAACCTATTGCCTCAGGGGCTCATTACTAAATGGCTTTGCCTACGTGATGACACAGAGGCAATGTAGTTTAGAGTAAACCCTAACAGACCTAAGACCTAGGTAGTAGAAAGTGGTGTGGACTCAAATAGATAGAAGGACTAGACATGTGATGGATAGGACAGTGGAGCCTCGGGGGCGCATTTGAATAATGGCCTTGCCTACGTGACAATGCAGAGGCAACGTAGTTCATGGACTTGGACCATGTAGACACTAATGAGAGACACTATGCTAGGCTGACACTATGGATAAGATATGGGATAAAACCTTGGTTGACAAGGCAACAAAGAGATAGAGTATCAAGTCATGATAGGTTATCGTTAGGTTTTTATTATGGAATAGATATGGATCGAATGGGACATGAGTGAAGGAAGAATGGACACAAGGTGATTGGTTTCCCAAAGATGGAGAAGGTGTTTTATTGCAAGTAACGCCTATTTACCAGGTTTTCACCACTTGCTTTTATTTGCACGAAAGCCAGAAAGTATGCATCATGCCTGTTTGCTAGGTTTTCATCATGATACCTATCCAAGGCACCTATTTGCCAGGTTTTCACCAAAGGATGATTTTTTTGTGTTTTTCTTATTTTTTTGAATTTTTTTTTGTATTTTTTATGATTTTATGATTTTTTTGTATTTTTGCGCCCCCCTTACATTGGGGTTCTCTTAGGTATAGAACTAGAGAAGATGCATGCTGTTGATTGGGTCATTGAATAGCTCACCCTCTGATGTTGCTAACTGATATGCCCCTAATCCATAAGTAGCTACAATTACATAAGGCCCAAGCTAGTTGGGTTTGAACTTGCCTTTCTTTTCCCTATCCTATTGATTATGGGGGTTCTCTCTAAGTTCTAGATCTCCAACCTTGAATACTCTTGGATGGACTCTATGGTTGTATCTTCGTGACATCATTTGTTGATATGCTTTGAGATGATCAAAGGATTTCTGTCTATTTTCCTCTAGCAACTCTAGTTCTTGCAATTTGGAAACTTCATTCTCTTCATTTGTTATGAGACCTTTTAACGACACCCTGAGAGATGGTAACTCAACGTCAATGGGGAGGATAGCTTTTGAGCCATAGACAAGGGCGTAAGGGGTAGCACCTATGGGAGTGCATATACTAGTTCTATAGGCCCATAGAGCAGGAATTAGTTAGATGTGCCAATCACAGCTAGCCTCGTTGACTGTCTTCTTGAGGAGTTTCAAGATGGTCTTATTGGATGCTTCTACTTGGCCATTAGCTTGGGGGTAATAGGTTGTGGAGAAATGGTGTTGGATTTTGAATCGATCATAGAGTTCTTGGACATCCTAGTTTTTGAAAGGTCTTCCATTATCTGTGATAATGGATGAGGGAATTTTGTATCTGTAGATGAGGTAATTACGGATAAATGAGGAGATTTGTTTACCTATGATAGTGGTACAGCTTCAATCCACTTGGTAAAGTACTTAGTGGTGGTTATGATGAATTTGTGGCCATTGGATGAGGGTGGATGGATCTTTCCTACAAGGTCAAGTCCCCATTGATAAAAGGGCCAATGTTTTGTTAAAGGTCTCAGCTCTTGAGCTGGTACATGTATCAAGTTCCCATGTATTTGGCACTACTTGCACTTCTTCACAAACTTATATGAATCTATTTCCATGTTCAGCCAATAATAACCCAAACGTATGAGTTTCTTAGCTAAGGAAGGACTGCTAGAGTGTGTTTTGTAGATCCCTTCATGTATGTCTTGTAAGGTGGTTTAGGATTCTTCTCTTTCTAAACAATGGAGTAAAGTACCATCTAGACCACGTCAGTATAGGGTGTCGGCAATAATGGTATAACGAGAGGTTTGGTGTATAAAGGTTCATCGTTGGTTTGAAGATAAGTCAGGTGGGAGGGTGTTGTCCTTGAGGTAAGTGTAAACCTTACCATACCAAGGTGAATAAAATCCACCTAATAGGCATATGGAAGGGGTTTCAGGAAGATCATAAGTTGGTTACTAAATTGATTCCACTAAGAACTTGTACTGTGACTCATTCTTTGGGATTTCAAGAAGAGAGGTGATGGTTGCCATGGCATCTGCTGCTTTGTTTTCTATGCAAGGTATCTGCTCAAAAGTGATGATCACAAAGTATTCCTTAAATTCCTTGACCATCCTCTTGTATGGGACAAGCTTCTCATCCTTGGTTTGGTAATCATCATTGACCTGATTGATTACTAGTTGAGAATCACCATAGACATGTAGCTCTTTGATTTTCCACTCTGTTGCCATTTTGAGGCCAATGACCAAGGCTTCATATTCTACTATGTTGTTGGTACATGGGAATAACAGATAGTAAGACTTCAGTATGGTGTCACCATGAGGAGTCACAAACAACATTCTTGCCCCCGATCCATGGTTTGTGTAGGACCCATCAAAGTAAATTTTCTAGGAATGTGTTGATATATTGAATAATGATTCATCTGGAAACTTGAATTGCATTGGTGTGGTGTCCTGTAGTGGTGCATCCACTAAATGATCAATAATGACTTGCCCCTTGATAGCCTTTCTGTCTACATACTCAATGTTATATTCACTTATGAGAATTACCCATTTGGCTAAGTGACCTATTAGAGCTGCTTTGCTTAGTAGGTACTTCAATGGATCTATTTTTGCAATAAGTTTGACTGGATACGCAAGCATATAATGTTAGAGTTTTTGGGAAGAAAAAACTACTGCAAGACATGATATTTCTATCTGAGAGTATTGCAACTCATATCTTACTAATGTGTGACTAATGTAGTAGACAACTCTTTCTTTATTTTCATAATCTTGTTGTACTAGAAGGGCCCCAAGAGCTGTTGGTGTAGCAGATATGTATAATAACAATGGCTTCCCTTGGATAGGGGGCATGAGAACATGTGGATTCATAAGATACTCTTTCAGTTTGTCGAATGCCTCTTCACATTTCTCATCCCATCTGAATGGAATGTTCTTATGTAGGAGATGATTGAAGTGTTGACACTTGTTTGCTAGTTGTGATATGAACCTACGGATTGCTTGTAGCTTGCCCTGTAGAGATCTTAGTTGAGTAAGATTCTTGGGTGGTGGCATGTCCGTAATAGCCTTGACTTTGGCGGGGTCCACCTCTATTCCATTTGCCGATACAATAAAACCTAAGAGCTTGCCTGAGGTGACTCCAAACACACATTTCTTTGGGTTCAACCTGACTTTGAATTGTTCCAGTCTCTGAAAAACTTTCTCTAACACATCCAAGTGTGATTCTCTTGTGAGTGACTTTGCTAGGATATCATCTACATAATCTTCCATTGTGACATGCCTCATATCATGGAATATAGTGGTCATAGCACATTGATATGTGGCTCTTGCATTCTTTAGCCCAAATGGCATGACATTCTAGCAGAAAGTGCCCCATGGACAAGTAAAAGCTATCTTATGCTGGTCTTTTGTTGCTATCTTGATCTAATTGTATCTCTAGAAGCCAACCATGAGGGATAACATGGTATGCCCTGCTGTTAAGTCGACTATGATATCTATATTTGGCAACGGAAAGTCATCCTTGCGGCAAGCTTTATTTAGATCTCTAAAATCATTGCATAGTCTGACTCAGCCATCAATTTTGGACACTGGTACTATGTTGGAGACCCATTCCAGATAGTCTATAGCTCTGATGAACCCTACATCTAGTAGTTTCTTGAGTTCTTCTTTTACAAGAAGTGCAATGTGTGGATGCATCTTTCTAAGATTCTCTTTCACTGGTTTCACTCCTAGATCTAATGGAAGGTGATGTAAAATCAAATCTGGATCTAACCCTGGCATATCTGCATATGACCAAGAAAAATTGACTTGCTTTCTCTTGAAGGATGGTACAAACTTAGTCTTCTCTAGTGGGGTTATAGATTTAGCAACGTGAATGATCTTAGGTTGTTCCTCTATTCCAATGTTAACAGGTTCTATGGGTTCCACAACAATCTGAGACTTCTCCTGGTGTATGTCATTAGGGAGAGTGTCAAGCCTTCCATCATCAGGTGCTACAATTGGGTTTTCACCATTAGATGCATCCTTTCTTTTTACTATTTTGGGATCTGACACTGCTTCGGAGCAGTTTTCACCGTCAGATCTAGTTTTTATTTTGATATTTTTCACCCTCTTTGAAATAAGCCATGGTATTAAGTTCAATGGTGAACCTGACTTTATGATCTCCTTTAGGTAGGTGGTCCCTAAGTTCCATGTAGTCAATATAGGCATCATTGTTTTGGAACATATCTAGTTGCGGGGTTCCTCGTAGATCCTAGTCAATAAGCTCAGGATGTACAAGGGAGAGGGAGTCAGAGGATAGAACTGATTTGTTGATAGTTTGAATGGATATGCTAGGAGTATTGGTAGGGGGAGTATTTGGGATGGTACTTTCCTCCAAATTGTTTATCGTGATAGAACTCGAACCTTCCTCAAAAGTTGTATTCTTAGTTATAGGCAAATCACACTCTAACGGCCTATGCAATAGCATTTGTCCCTCACGGTAGAGGCTATAAGTTTGAATGGTATCAACCTCTTTGTCATCATAGGAGTGCTCTGTCAGCTCATCCCACTCATATTCATTGGAATCTGTGTCACTATCCTCTTGATGGGTATGGATCACTTCCACAAGACAAGCATATGCTTTAGCTTTTCCCTTATCCTTATATCCTAGACCTTTTGTAGTTCTAGCGAATGAGGATGAAGAAGGTTGAATGGGTTCCATAATTCCTTCTTTTCTTAGGCCAATGGGGCCTTGTCCTTCGTAACCCATTCCATGTAGGATAGATTCACCTCACCCATAGATTTTTGTTGGGAGCTTAGGTGGTTCCTGTTGTATGTTCTCTTCTTTTGTATAGAGCCATTGTAAGATATCTCTTTCCTCTGTTTCATCTGATAAGTTCCCCCATTTTACAAAGGGAGTTGTGGGAGGTGTAGGAGGAGTAGATGGCTTTAGAAAATACTTGGGTCACCCAAAGGATTTAGGAGATAAAGGCATCTTGGCTAGATTGAGGCTGTGCTCAAGGGAGTATTCCCCTACTTCTGTTTCTTTGATGGTAATTTTCTTCCCTTTGGGCTTTGATGAGGAAGCTTCAGAGGTAGAATCATGCTATGGGGTAGGGGACGTAGATGCTCTATTGTTTGGTATGATGCAATCAGGTTTTGAAAGGATAGAGTTGCAATGCTGAAAGGGGTCAGGGTCACCTTGGATAGTGACTTGCTTACCGTTATGAGGGAATTTTATGCATTGGTGATAGGTAGAAGGCACAACTTTCATGGCATGAATCCATGGTCTACCTAGGAGAATATTATAGGTGAGCTCCCTATCTAGGACTTGGCACACAACATCTTTTATCACTAGTCCCACTTGTATGGGTAATACCACTGTTCCTTTGGTAGTTCTCTCCTCTTCATCATAGGCTTTGATAGTAATCTTCTTCCTTGGATCAACTGCATTTTCAGAGAACCCCAATGTAAGGACTAGCTTCAATGTGCAAATATTTAAACTGGCTACCCCATCAATGAGAACCCTCTTGATACGGTCCTTGTGGATGAAGGCGACAATATGTAAAGGGGTGTTATGAGGTTGAGACACTAAGAGGTCATCTTGTTCGGTAAATGATATGGTACTTGAGGAGGTCAGGTTACCTACCATGGCCTGAAACTTCCCTTGGGCCAAGTTAGTGGGTACGGTGGTTTCTACTAAGGCTTTATCAAGAATCTCCTTGTGAGAAGGAGATAGATGCAACAACTCTAAGATAGAAATGTGGTCTGGAGTCTTCCGTAGTTGGTCTATGACACTATACTGATGGAAGTTAGACTAAGAAGGTGATGTCCTTGGAGGAATGGTATTCAATGTGACCTTACCACTACAGGAAATGATACTGCAATCAGTTCGGTTAGGCTCTGATTGTTGGTTGGGCATGACCACATTGATTTTTGGTATGTGCTCTATTATGCAATTGATGGTATAGTCGAATGGCACACTTGCGTAGTTGGCATTACTATTCCCACTATTTTGATTTTACCCATTGTGGTTGTTGTTGTTGTTGCCGTTGTTGCTATTGTTGTTGTACGGCCTGTCATGATTGAGAAGTGGATCATTGTAAGCCACATGTGTCTCATTAGAAGTATGTTGTTGAGTTCCTCCTTGATTTTGATCAAGCACATCTTGAATAACATGTTTGAGACAGATACAATTGTTGGTTTTATGTCCTCTTCCTCTATGATACTCACAATAGTCAGTGTCTTTCTAATAGTGAGGCTTTATTTGAGGTTCGTAATCATTTGTTGGCAGTAGAGAGATTTCATTGTTGGCCAATAGCTTCCTTAATACGGACTCTTGGGACTCACCCAGCGGTGTGAACTTTCACCTTGGATTTGAGTTGAACCATGGCCTTGGCTCTCAAGAGAATGTTTTGTTGGGCATATGATTGCCTACCTCTCCTTTGAGAGTGAATATTGGTTGTTATTTGGGAGCTGCCACCTTAGCATCAACTACTCTATCGTTGATGACATTTTTTTTTAGTGCAAAGCTTTGATTTGTCAGTCGTGTAGTTGGAGGTAGGTGTGTCCTTGTATAACTTGATTTTCCCCTTGGTGATCATAGCTTTCTCAATGACCAATCCCATTTCAATGACCTTTGAAAATGAAGTAGGGCATTGAATTTGTATTCGGTAGCTAAGATCTGAGTTGAGGTTATGGACAAACATCTCCATTAATTGCTTCTCAGGTACATCATATGAGCATTTACTTGCTAGTTGTCTCCACCTTTGTAGGAAGGAGGTGAATGATTCGCCACTCTTTTGCTTGGTGTTGCATAGGTCGAGCATGGAGACTTCATGTTCAATATTGTACGAGAAGTGTGTGATGAATTTGTTGACTAACTCATCAAAGGTTTTGATGCCCAGTGGAAGCTGTGAGAACCACTCCATGGCTTGACTACCAAGGGATCTAGGGAATAGTCTCATTAGGAAAGCCTCATTGTGAGCTACTTCCATGCATGCGGCGTTGAATTCCCTAATGTGATCTCTAGGGTCCCCTTTCCCTTTGTACTTGTCAAACTTAGGGACTTAGAATCGAAAGGGAAATGGTACCATGTTTAAACTTTTATCAAAGGGGTACGGTGCAATATCTTCCAAGGAGTAGGTTTTAGTGTTTGTACCCATCTTGAGATCTATCATTTGTTGCGTTAGACCCTCGATTTGTTTCCTCATTTCTTCCATAGGTGTGTTTGGGTCTATGGCTTTCTTTCCTTTGTCTTCACCATTGTGGTGTTCATGATTATCCTCTACGGTTTCTTGGATTTTGCTTAAATCAAAATTAGCAGGGAGTTTAATCCCAAGATTTGCAAGATGATAAAAATACTTGTGAGAGTCCTCATGGAGCACTTTCTCTAGAAAGTGTTGGAATTTATGATCTTGGATGTGTCCTTGGTATTCTTCATGTGAGATTTCCTCATCACTATCATGAGGGGTGACAATATGGTCAGATGGTCCGGCCATTTCAAGTTGCTTTTGGTATTGAGATCTAGTAAGAACCATGCAAGGCGACATGGGATGCGATGGGCTGAAACTAGAGATTTTGGCAAGGTACCAGTGGGGATTGTTGAGAATAGGATACTTATGACAAGATTTAGACAAGGGACTCTTTCGATCAATGATTCCAAGGAAGACGGCTGATACAAGACAGTAGCCACTAGTAAGGGTACTCAATACCTGTCTTACTATGTAGGGACTAGTTGTGCACCAAGACCACTAGTGAAGTTTTGTGACCTACTAGGGTTATTTGAATCCAAAATGATATGAAAAAGGGGGCCTATGCTGATCTGATATGGGATACTTTGACTTTGGACTAGAAAGACCTGATAGAAGGTAAATGGGATGACCAATGAAATAGAGACTTTGATGCGAAATGGATAAAAAAGTGATCACAAGGTAAGACCTGATCTCAAAATTTGGAACTATGCTAAAATGGGTATCCAGAAATGATAAATTTTTTCTCTCAAAGACTGTGGAAGTGCTCACTATCATGCATGCACCAGAACAGATGCGTCGTAAAAAATGGTAAATGCACAACAAGTAGGGACAAAAGAACCACACTGGTAAATTGCAGATGTGTCATAACAGGTTGTAAAAGCACTAGAAGTTAGTGCAGATGCGTCGTAGGTCAGTACAAATGTGCAGCAAAAGAGGACGAATGTGCCACTCTAGTTTTCTTAGTATTTTTTCAAGTTTTTTTGGCAAGTTTTTGATGTTTTTGGTACCTTTGGTTGCAAGAAGGTCTTTTTGATCTAATCTTCTAAAATTATGGCAAAAAGACATAGCAAACACAAAGAATGTTTTTATGGTTTTTTTTTTTTGGTGATTTTTTGACTCTTTTTGGACTAAAAGAAAGCAAGTACAAACCTAGGTTTCAAAGGACAGTATAAAACTGAATTCTCACTATCTCTAGTGAAGCATCTTCGGGAGGTGCTAATCACCCTTATCTGAACCAGATTATAGGGGTTTTTGGCCTACTAAAACAAAGGATGAGTAATAAAGGCAACTGTTTGAGTGGTTATACATGTGGCAACACTGCTCTCCGTTATGGAGTCTCCTAGCCTACAAGGGTTGCGCCTTGGAGGGTTTTGGGGGAGGTTGGCTGTCGGTATAACACAAATGCACTTGTTGTTTGAAGCTTTCACTCCAAACATAATTTATTTATAGTGGCTTGGAGGGGCTTGGCGTCTAGCCTGTTACCACTTAGGGTCGTTCCTACTTGGATGAACGGTATCCAAGAGCATGCCCCTCTAAAGGAAAAACACATGAAAAAATGATATGTCTGGCATTTTGGTCACCCAAGATAGGGGAAAGTATAGGCCTGGTATCATTCCCAAAACACAGAATACAGTGGTTCTTTTCCCTTAGTTAAAATGAGAAAAACTAGATGAGCTATCTACTTGGTCAAGCACAGAAATTTGTTAACTTTGAAGTGATAACAAGATAGCAATGGTCTAGTTTTACCAAGATAGCAATGATGTGTTCAATTTTATCTAGATAGCATGAATTTGTTAACTTTGAAGTGATAATCGAGATAGCAATGGTTCAACTTTACCTAGATAGCAATGATGTGTTTAATTTTACTCAGATAGCACAAATTTGTTAACTTTGAAGCGATAATTGAGATAGCAATGGTTCAGTTTACCCAAATAGCAATGATGTGTTCAATTTTATCTAGATAGAAATGAGTTGTTAACTTTGAAAGATAGCAATATAACAATGATTCAATGATATGTAAGATAGCAATGATTCAATTACCACCTTCCTAGTTAAAACTATGTGAGATTTGCATGAGCATCCATTTACTTTCCTGTTAGAAATTGAAGTGTGAGTTAACAAGTGCAACTATATAATTCTAAACCAGTACCTAGCATACAAAACAGATTAATAGAGTTCCTAAAAAAAGATGTCAACATTAGCAAAAACTTCAAGGAAACCCTAAAAATCACTGCCTAGATCAGATGCACCGCTTCAGAGACTGAATGCGCAGAAATAGAGCTTAGAAGTGCCGCAGTACATAGGTATTAAGATAGAGGTCAAAAGCGCAGGAAAATAGTCTATATGCGCTGAACTGATAGATGCGTTGTATCGAAGGGTAAATGCATCGTAACAGAGTCTGTATGTGCCAAAAGAATGTATGCACCAGAACAGATAGCAGATGTGTGTTAGGATGTGTTAGATGCGTTGTTTCCTCCTGTGTATGACTTTCTAAAACCCAAAAACTTAGTTTTTGGGTTAAATTTGGGGCTAGGCCCCACGGTGGGCACCAAAAATATTGAGGAAAAATTGGATTCAAATGAATAATCAATATAATCAATATCAAAATACCCAAAACTCAACGAAATATAGAAACAAAGAGATCAATCAAACAAAGAACTTCAAAAACCTTTGCAAACCTCAAAGCTTCATAGCTTCCGTTGGTTGCCTATCTCAATCGATCTTGCATGTATGAATAAGACCCTTTAAGAGTGCACTTCCTTACTATAATTCCAAGACTATCAATGGAGAATGACTATGATAATGCTTTGTAATGAAGATGAGCTTCACAACAATGGTAGTAGTGTGTAGTAATGAGTGTGATCACAAGCAATGAAGGAATTGGTGCCAAAGGCGCGCTATAATTCCTGCAGAGTAATGATACTTAAAGCTTGGATGATTGAAATGGAAGAATAGGGTTCAATTTATAGACTTGGGAGAGAGAAGATCAACGGTATAGAAACCTTGAGGAATGTGTGCGAATAAGAAGAAGACAAGTGTCACCCAAAAGTTGTTTTATTTGAGTTAACTACTTTCATTTCTAAATATAAGACATGCTTTTCATAAATTAGAAAGTTTTTTTCTAATTTAAGAGATATTGATAAAAACAAGGTTGATTGAATAGATAACTCAACTTGAGATTGTTTTTGCATGATTTGAGAGGAATTAAATAATAAATTATTTAATTTTGTGTGCATGAAGAGGATGACTTATTTTTAGAAGATTTGGAAGATATTTGAAGAATTGGAAGTCAAATTAAATAAATAAATTTATTTAATTGTTTGTGCATGATTTGGAAGAATAAATAAAATATTTGATTATATTTTATTTTTGGAGATTGAGAGGATTTAAATAAATATGATTTGATTTATTCAAATTTGGAAGAATGAATTTGACTTAATTAAATAATTAAGAATTATTTAATTGTTTGGAAGAATTTAATTAAATAAAGGATTTTATTTAATTTTGATTTTAGAAGAGATAATTAAATATTTTGATATTTAATTAATTTAGAGGAATGTGAATCAAATAAATAAATTTGTTTATTTATTTATTGATAGAAGAATTAGAAGGGAATAAATATTAGGAATATTTATTTGGACTGAATCATGTCATTTTTAGGCGTATACACATTGCAAGCAAAGCAGTAGCCATTAAAAGAATTGCCATTTGAGTTATTCATTATCATACTTCTACATTCATTGGATTTGTGAGCATACCTCTTGCATTTGAAGCATTGACCAGAGAAGGATGGACCATTTTGATTTTCTCTACTTCTGTACTAAATAGCTCTATGACCAAATTTATTGCAATTGAAACAATTTCCATTGAATGATGGATATCTTTGAGCATTAGGCTGTCTTACCAGAGGTTTTCTAGATATGTTCATTTTATTCCTTGGTTGAAAATTTCATTGTCTAGATCTAGATCTTTCACCTTTCTCATATCTAAGATTACACTTGTCATTATCCTTTTTTGTTCTTCAATTAGTGTTTCAAGTTTAGCTGAGCTTATTTTGAACTTCTCCTTATACTCATTTGCAATTCTAGGTCATGTTTGAGAGTGATAATTTATCTCTCAAGTTCTCTCTCATTGTTTTTTCTTTCTTATAGATTAGACTCTAGGAACTAGCTATTCCATCCATTTTGCAACATTCTTCAATTCTCTCTTTCAGATTTTGCTTCATTTCTTCTTCAGTTTTCATCCTATCTTCAATTTCCTTGGTCAATCTCATCACCCTAGTTTTCATTTCATGTTTTAGGAAAACCTCTTTAGCTAACTTTTCACATTCTTTTGTCTTTTCTTTCAAGGCCTGGTCTTCTAGTTGAAGAGGTTGCTCCTTTCCTTTTGTATTGGATTTGCTCAACTTTTCTTTTAAGATCTCAATGAAGTCTTCAACCTTTTTGAGATTATCTTGTAGTTCTTGGACTTCTGCTTTAGACTGTTCAAGATCATCTAGGGCGAGATTAAGTTTTCCTTGAAGATTATATTCATCCATTTTTACTGCCTTCCCAGATCTTCTGTAAGCTGTTAAACTTTTCCAAAGGAACATCACTCTGATACCAATTGTTGGTTTAGGACTGGACAACTGAGAGGGGGGGTGAATCAGTTGTCACACTTTTAAAATCTTTTCTCTCTCAATCTTCCTTTTCCACTTATAATTAATTTAATGATATAAACATTTCAGCATCAATCAATAACATATGAATAGAAAACATAGATAACACATTCAACACCAAGATTTTGACGTGAAAACTCAGTTAAGAGAAAAACCATGGTGGGGGTTAACCCACAAAGATTAATACCCTATTAAAAGTATTTTTACAAATGGGAATCAACATGCATTCGGGCTCACTGCCTAGAGCTCACTACTCAAATGGAGGCTCAATGCCTATAGAAACATTACAAGAAAATGACAGAGATTTGAACTGATTAATAGCATCTACTTACACAAGAATTTCAATTCTGGTTAAGTATAAAAACTGATCTTACATATTTCATCTTTGCTCTCTCTTCTTAATGTTCTTCCTTCATTCGCACTTTAGATTTCTACTCCTCACATACACCTTATTCATATACACCACACACACTGAATCATCCAATTTCATTGGCTATATATATCCACAATATGATCTACAATCATTTTATCAGTCGGCTTCAACAACACTTAGAATTTTTATGAATGCTCCGCTTCGTTGGCTAGATCTATGCATAAATTAATGTGTGGACCAAAAATTGCTCTTAAAGTTCATTACTCATGTCGACCATTGTCACTGATCATTATCATTTGTCTAATAAACAACTTCCATACATCCAGAATCAAGACATTCTACAAGGTTGGCCTATTCTTCTTCTGTCTGCTCTGACAAACTAGAACCCGGTACTTAGAGGCCAATATCTTTTGAAGCCTTCATCACTAGAAGACAAAAATCTAGAATTAAACTATCTTGACAATGTATATGACTCCCCTAGATCTGCAGCTAATCATGACTTCCCACCGGAGAGATCTGGACCAAAATACTAGACCCTATTGCTACTCTGTTCCTAACTGGCCAGACTTAGACAAATTCTAAATTTGACTTCTGGTATGAACAAATTGTGTTATGCGGATGATTGGAATGATCTTAGTTGCCATCAATGACAACATAGATCATGCGTAGCAGTGTCTCTTGCCAACAATTTCTTTGCTTACTGGCACTCTACAGAAGCTTAAAATGTTGCAAAAAAAGCTCCCAAGGTATAAGGAATACATTGGGAAAGCTTCTGGATGAAGAAATAATTGTATTGAACCTGCAAACACTCTAAAAACTCTTCCCCAAATGCAAAAAACATGATACTATGAGTATTCTATTTGGGCCATTTCTTTGCTTACTCGCACTCTACTGAAGGTTAAATTGTTGCAAAAAAAGATCCCAAGGAATATGGAATACATTGGGGAAGCTTCTGGATGAAGAAGAAATTGTATTGAACCTACAAACACTCTAAAAATTCTGCCCCAAATGCAAAAAATGTGATACAGAAAACCATTCAGCACTGCTTACGACCCTTCCACCATTTCGCACTCCCTTTAAGCTTATTTTTTATTCCATCTACCGAATGGCAGAAATGGGATTAAAGCATATTAAAGATTTATCCTTTAAACTTTTAGCTTGGCCAAACATTTAAAATATTAAAATGCCTTTTATAAAACTCTTTCCGCACTTCCTCACTTCTATTTTGTGATTATTTTATTAAAATGAAATATAATAAAACTTTTTCCCTCAGGTTTTGACCAATGACAGATGACTTTAAAATATTTAAGTGTTTCTTGAAGCTTTCTGGACTTCAGAAAAACTCTTTGAATGCTTACTTTTACATCTATGGAATGATAGAAAATGATTTAAGGGATTAATAAAGCTTAAATTTTTTAATTTAACCTTTCACCTTGGCAAAAACATTAAAATGTTTTCACTTTACTCTTCCGCAATTTCGCACTTCTTATGTGTGCTTCCTTTTTCACCTCCACGGAATGGAGGAAAATATAAAACTTAATAAAGACATTTAAAACATTTGAAATATTTTCTACCTCATACTTTTAACACTGCCAAACATTTAAAACATAATAAAAAGTTTTTAAAAAAATTGTATATCAAAACATTAGAAGATAGGGGAAATTTTAATTTTGCCCGTCGGCCAAATGACAGAAATTTATTGCACGCAAATGAGAACTATTGGAGCTAAGATTTTATGTGAGAAGCCTTAAGAAAGTATTTAAAGCATGGGTTTTAAATTAGATTTCACCTGGCAATCAAAAATTAGGTACCTCCTCTGTAAACGGGCCCGCTAGAGGTGTTCACCGCATCTGAAACATATTAAAATGATGCATCATATGGACTTTGTTTTTTATGAATATGAAATTGGAGATGTTATGAAAACAAGAAATGGGTTACCTTCAAAATTGTGAAATTTGCAACTTTCTAGAACACCAATTTTAGCTGGGTAGCAGCCAGAAAATAATTAAATAGCAATCAAAACTAATTATGGAAGCGCGAAACTGAACAGGTACACTACCATATATAACAAGAAAAATTGTACCACACAAATTTGCAAATTTTTAATCAGCAAAGATGGGCTTCGGGGTAGATTTAGTAGTATGTCGACCTAGCCTCTATCGACACATTGAAAGGAGATATGCACTTCAAATTTGCATGGCTCTATAACTACTCCTTTATTCAATTTTTTTAAACCTCATTTGATCACCCCACGCCACCAAATGAAAATACTAACTAATTTTTTCCTTTGTCAAACACCAACCTATTCAAGGAACTGATTTCCCTCAACCCACATTTACCTTTGCCACACCACTGCAACAAGTATAGCCCTCTTCTTACAAGCATAAATATGTGATTACCACTAAACAAGTGAATACTTGCTCCACATTTGACCCTGTTGTTGCATGGAAACCACATAACATAGGCCACCACATTTTCATGTAGAAAATTTTTCATTTTTGTAGTAGGTGGTGGAAAAACTTGAAACCTCAAGTCAACACTATATGAAAACATGGAACATTCATAGTTATTGATCTCCTCAAATGAATCGAGGCAAAAAGAAAATGACTTCAATTCACATGGAAAAGAAAACTATCCCCCTTCATTATGTTGACTTGGAGAGGGAAACCCGTCCTCTAACATGTCAAACTTAAAACCTTGAAGTTCAGGCATATAAGAAACATGAACAGGCAAAAAATCACCAACCTGCATAACTTGTTGTTTCTCATCATCACTGAAAGATTTATGCTTGGGGTCATTTATGCTGATGCAAACCTCATCAACACTGCCATCCATATCATGAGACATTTTATGTGAAGAGCCATACTCCTTAGATTGTCTCTCTATTTCAATCTCTTGGCAATCTATTGAAACATATGTGCCATAAAAATTAGACCTATGACACATATTTGTCATCCTTAATTCAATAGAGTTGCCCTCCCATGACTCATTTGAATTGCATTATTCATGAGGAAGACTAGAATTTGCACACCCACAAAAAGGTTCTCATATGCATTCATGTGATTGACACAATCACATTCTTCAAGTGCAAGCTCATCTTAAAAATTTTCATCAATTGTACCAACATTGGTCTTTACATTATCACTTTCATATACAACTACATCTATGCTATCCTCATGCAAACATTCAGTGATAACTTGAAGACCAGAAAAAGGGATAGAAGAAGGTAAAATATCAAACAAGAAAGCAATTCCTTGTTCACCACTTACATCACCAAAATATGCATGCTCTACATAATCAACTACCTAAACCAATTCATCCAATGAATCTCTTGTACATATATCTTCTTCTTTGTCCATACTACTACAACAATTAACAAGGTTATATTCCTCACAATCAAACTAAAAATCATCATTTATTTCTTCGTTGAAGCTTCTCACAGATGATTTCTCCAACTAAAAATCATTGCACACTCTATCATTTGCATCTGATATGCTACTAATCTCAAGAGTATTACCTAGATCATCAAACTCCTTTGTCTCATCACCATGAAGACTTGCATCAATGCCACACTCAACACTTGTAGAATAAACATTACTAAGTATACCATAGCACTGTTGATTACATATCTCTTCTTTAAAATGTATGTTTAATTCATATCGATCATCATGCTCGTATCTAAGAAAACATGGAGTTCCATTGTTCTTCACAACATAACATTCATTGCTCGAGGAGAGGATGTTCAACTCACCCTGGTTTTCAGCATCTATCCTTTCCATACAAGATTCTAAAAATCTTATATCATCAGCACAATTTGAACTAGGATGATATTCAAAGGATTGTTAACACAATCACAAATTTTCATAACATCACCATGAATTTGTGAGCCTTCAAAAATGTTGTTATCATCATTATTGAAACAATCCTTACTTAAGGAAATCAATTCTACCTCCTTAAGTGGAATAATAGTCACTAGAGATGAAAACAAAAGTGTAGTCATCTTGATCATTTAGATAAGAATGCTTTTTAGTTGTGTGTGTACTTACATCTGCAACACTATAGTTGTCATCATGAAGAAATGAAACTTCAAAATCAACATAATTAATAAGATGACCTAAAAATTGATCTTTAATTTCCAATGCATTTTTAGATTATATTAATAAATTTGACTTAATGGATTCATCATAGTATATCCTTTCCTCATTAATGAGTGAGATCATATCTTTAGCATTATTTGCATCAATGCAACCTTCACTTGATATAGAGAGCTGGTTCTCTACTTCTGTATTTTTAAAGTCAATAGAAGGCATGAATTCACATGTTTCATTCATTTCATCATGTCTTACATCCTGACTATTAGGGCTACAATCTTCATCTACATATATCTTCTCCATGGGTTGATCAGAAAAAGCATCTTCCCCTCTGTCAAATACAACATCATTCTCTGCTATATTATGTTCACTCTTTTGGTCACAAAGGGAAAGAGCACCATCACTCATTATAGAGATATAATTATTTCCTAATTCAATTTTGATGTCTTCATAAACTGAAATCCATGGGTATATACACTTAACACTTGGAGGCTTTAAATCAAGTGATATAGTACTCAAACCTAGCTCAACATTCTCATAGAATAAATCAATGCAAAATCATTCATCAGGTCTTTCTAATTTTGGCACTGTAAATAAATATTTTATAAATATGCTATGAAAATCATATGAGGTTTCACCCTTATACCTCTTGATATCACACAATGCATTGATAGGTGATATGGATTCAACCTTGTTTTCAGATTGGTCTTCAAACTCTTCTTGGATATGTAGATGTCTATTGTCAAACAAGTACACATTGTATGTTGATATTGCTTCAAACTAATTAACGAAAAGTATTGTAAGCTCATGCCATGAACATATGGAATGCATTGGTAAAGTAGAAAACCAATATTCAAAATCATTTTCTAAAGTTCTCATAAAAAGATTCATGATAACATCCTTATGATCTATTTCATAGTCCTCCATCAAATCAATGAAACTTTGTAAATGCCGTGATGCTAACTCTTCGAGATCTCCTCTAAACCTAGGAAAGTATTCATTCTTTTTTCTTGGGATTGAGTGTCGATAATCTTGGATTTTACTGAAATCCAGAGGGTTATATCTTTCATTAAAGAACATCTTTCTTTGATGACATGACTATGTTTTAGGCATGACACTAAATCTTATAGAGGGAGAGCTAGAACATTCATACATATTTGCAAATGAGTTAATCCCTTCTACAACTATCTACTTCTTGATACTTCTTTCAAAATATCCTTCTTTCTCATTTCCCTTTTCTACTAGTACCTTAGAGTACTGGATAAGGGACACTATTTACTAGAACCTTTGTTGCAAAACTTCATACAAAAATGTTGCAAAAAATACATAAGAACTACTACAACCAACTCTTTGATGATGTGGAATATTATGTAGAGTATCCACCTCTTTGAAAGAGGAAAATATCTTCAAGAAGTAGAAAGATTCTTCCAGGATCTAGGTATTTCTAAGTTCTCTCCACTAGCAAAGCACCAGACTTCAAGAATACACCAAAAACATGGCAACAATCTCCTTATTCACGTATGTAGGTCCTTGTATCATCTGACCAAAAACTTCAGATCAGAAAAATTATTGACTCTTTTCAAATGGATAATACTAGAGCTCCCTAGTAGAGTCACCAATCTGTTGGTGACTCAAAAGGGCAAACCTTCACTAGAGACTTCAAGGTAGTATTTGACAACATTTTCACTTCAAAACCCCAATAGAGTTGCCAATCTATTGGTGCTTTTTCTTGCAACCCTCAATCCTAAGGAGAACTAACATCAGACTGAGGACAACAAAGGCCAACAAACAATGCTAAACATTGCCTTCTACTCTTTGAGCATTGCCAAGATCGGGAGGGTGTTCCCAGAGACCTCAAAATAATTTAGGAAATAGATATACAACAAGGGAGATCTCTAAATTTAGGCAATTAGGTTCAAATGGTGTTAACATATGATAAGCTTAGTTATACTCCTTGTGAATGTACTCATTGACAACTTCTTACAACATAATTGACCAAGGAGATACAATATGCATAAGTCCTTTGAAGATTTGCATCAATTACAAGTTTCTAATGAGGTTTAACAAGGTTCAAAATATTGGACTTCATGCATAAGGATAAAATAGATCTTAACTTATAAATAAATAATGGAAAATACTAACATGATTTTTGATTTTGTAATGGGGTAAGGTTATACTTGACTACCCTAGACCGGTGACTAATCCCATGGAAACAGAGTCACACTTGGATCAAAATCCATAATGAAAAGGAAAGCATACATTCAAATGAATTCAATTAGCTAGGTTTATGCCTTATAGAAACATTGAACCCTCAATTTCCCTCCTACATTCAACACTACATCCATTCTTAGCTATCACAATGCATTGAAACATCCCAAACATTTATCCATGAAAGCATGTTCACTTAGATATTTAAGTAAATATTTAAGCAAAACACTACTATTGTATCTCCTTGAAATACAGACTAATATAGATCAAATGGAGAGTGAAGCAAATGTACATCTAGAAACCCCTTAGATTCCCTAAAATACTCAAACATTGATGGTGACAAAGAATAGTATTAACAACAAAAGAATGGACCTATATTGATTTATTGATAAGACTTCCAAATATAGTACATAAATTTATACACAAGTAGACCTATACATCATAAAATAGATACCTAACTATTGTAGTAAAATAGAACCCCTAGATTGATCCTTATCTTCTAGACCTAGTCTGAGAAGACAACCTGGAACCCATGCGTCAAATGATATAGAAGTTACAATTTAAGTAAGAAAGAGAGAAGAAGATGAAAACCCTAAAATCAGCTGAGGCATGACACCTAGTACATTTGAGCCCCTTGATTCTGCAATGGATTGGCCTTTCGACGATGCTCCTCCTTCATTTTTCCTCCTCTTTTTTTGCAACTGAAGTTGATTTGGCCCAAATTTGTTTTTCATTCCTATGAAAACCTTTTACCTACTTTTAAAAACATGTTTACTAGTTGTATTTACACTTTGCAAGTGAAAAATATCACCCCTGGGTAAAAACCCACTTACTGGTAGTTAAAACCTTCATTTAACTTGCGTTTTGACTTAGCAGACTCCTCAGAAAATCACAATTTCTTCTACTTTTTAATTTGACATTTTGTCAAATATTTGTCCTATAGCCACCATCTCTACTCATTTTTTATCACAAGATGAATACTTTGCACCGTTTCCTGGGTGTATGTTTGTCTTCTACAATCCTCTGGCATAACAAACTCCCTGCAAACCATTTGAAACCTCCACATAATGTATGACCATTGCAACAGAAGAAGAAAGAAATGCAGGCCATGAGTATTTTATTTGGGCCATTTATTTGCTTAATGGCACTCTACAAAAGCTTAAAAATGTTGCAAAAAAAGCTCCCAAGGCATAAGGAATACATTGGGAAATCTTCTGGATGAAGAAACAATTGTATTGAACCTGCAAACACTCTAAAAATTCTGCCCCAAATGCAAAAAATGTGATATCGTGAGTATTCTATTTGGGTCATTTCTTTGCTTACTGGCACTCTACAAAAGCTTAAAATGTTGCAAAAAAATCTCCCAAGGCATAAGGAATACATTAGGAAAGCTTCTAGATGAAGAAACAATTGTATTGAACCTACACACACTCTAAAACTTCTACCCCAAATTTAAAAAACGTGATATAGACAACCATTCAGCACTACCTGCAACCCTTCCACCATTCCATACTCCCTTTAAGATTATTTTTTATTCCATCCACTGAATGGCAGAAATGGGATTAAAACATATTAAATCTTTTTAAAAAATCTTTATCCTTTAAACTTTTATCTTGGCCAAACATTTAAAATATTAAAGTACCTTTTATAAAACTCTTTCCACACTTCTGCACTTCCATTTGTGATTATTTTATTCCATCCGCGGAATTATAGAAATGAAATATAATAATTTTTTTCCCTTAGGTTTTGACCATTGGCAAATGACTTTAAAATATTTAAATGTTTCTTGAAGCTTTCCATACTTCCGCAAAACTCTTTGAACGCTTACTTTTACATCCGCGGAATCATGGAAAATGATTTAAGGGCATAATAAAGATTTAAACCTTCTCATATCCCATTGTCCTGGCTACTGGAGATAATGCCCCTATGAAAAATATTTCACCTGCACACTTGCCAAATTTTAGGGGTCTTACTTTTGAGGATCCAGATTAGTTTTTGTTTGAATTCAAAGTGGTATGCCAGACTTATGATTATGGATCAGATAATCAAAAACTCAAACTATTTCCCTCAACCCTAAAGGATTCTGCAATGAGGTGGTTCATGGGTTTACCCCAAAACTCCATCCATTCCAAGGATCAGATGGAAACAGAGTTTTTAGGAAAATACCAAGATTACAGTAGAGTCAGTGATAAAAATGAGGAATTGTTCAAAATTAAACAAAGAGAGGAAGAAACCTTAGAGGACTATGTGGATAGGTTTAACTTTTCTTTGAGAAGGTATGGCAACCCTGTAAATCATTCTTTGGCTAGGACCCTATTTGTAAAAGGATTAGACAAAGAATCAAAATAGGCATTGGATCTAATGGGAAAAGGGAATATCAATAAAATGGATATGCCTACTATAGAAGAACTCTCCAGGAACTATTCTAGAACCCAAGATGGAGTGAGAACACCCAAATTCTTCAAAGGGAAGAATGAAATAGGAAAGTTAATGGAGGAGATTGCAAATCTAAAAATAGATATTCTAGTTCAACTGAATACCACACTAGATGGGATTCAAGCAAAAACTAGAACAACTGATCAAGGTAGAACAACTGAACCACTCTCCATCTATTGTCCTAGGTGTAGAAATAAACATTTGTTGAGAGAATGCCCTTTAGGTAAATTAGAGATCTATCAGTTCTGTGACAGAGAACATCCTACTAGTCAATGTAGTCAACTTCCAGCCTTAAAAAGGATAAGTAAAAAGAATGCTATTATAGAGGAGGAGTTGAACTATGTAGGCCAAAAATAAGCTAGAAATTTCCCTTATAATCAGTATCCAAACAAGCCTTCTTACAAGGGTCCTTCTAATTAGGGAAATAATCAATGGAATCCAACTTGGCATGGGCCTCAAAATAATCCTCTTTGGGGACCACAAGATTGGCCAAACCAGCAATGGAAGAACCAACATTGAAAAAATCAACCCTGGGGAATCAACAATGGCCACAATAGTTTGGATCACAAAATATGCAGCCTCATTGGGGTCCTCAATAGGGATATAATCAATAATACCAAGGATAACCTAGACATTTACAACCTCAACAACAAGCATTGCTAACTAGACCCCCCAACATACAGGGTCAGTCACAAAATGAACTAGTTAGCCAACCACCCTTACCAACTCAACCTATACCAAACCCACGGAATAAATAGGAAGCAACTGTTTACATGATAGAACAAGAAAACATGGCTGGTATTAATGCTATATATTCCAATAATCTCCAACTGCATTCTGGGAAAGCACTTCTAAGACCATCTCCTCCAACTATAGTTGAAGTAACCAATGATGAGGAACCTAAAAATCCATCCACTTAGCTTCCAGAGGAGATTACTATCGAAACAGTGCTAAAAGAATCATCCTTGGATAACTTTGGAGTTCCTCCTAAAAGAATGACTCTGGAGAACATCCCTGGAAACATTTCTAATAAAAGCTCCAGAGATGCTCCAAAGATGGAAAAACTAGCACCATACCCAAAGCAGCTTAAACAACATGCCCCTCAAAAAAAGGTCTTACAAAAACAAGTCCAATCTACCCTGGAATTAGAACTTTTACAAGAAATTAGACAACTAAACATTGAAATTCCACTCCTCCAAGAAATTAGAGATGTACCTGAACTTAACTAATTCATCAAACAACATTGTGTTAAGACCCTAGGAAGAAAGAACTTTCCATCAACCATCGAGGTGGAAGGAAAAGTAGTAGATCTACTGATGGGAGAAATGCTCCTCCTAAAATATGGAGACCCTAGAAATCCTGTCATGACTATTTACATCTCGGGGGTAGAAATTTCAAATGTTTTGGTTGATTTGGGAGTAGCAATAAATTTAATGATAGTTCATACAATGGACAAATTAGCCCTAATAGGTATCCAATCCACATCTACAATCCTTCAACTTGCCAACCAGTTAGAAGCTATTCCAAAGGGGGTGATTACTAATGTTCTAGTTGTGATAGAATCATGGGAATTCCCAGTAGACTTCCTGATATTAGAGCCAAGAAACCAGAGAAATGCTTATCCATTGATATTAGGAAGACCATGGCTGGCTATAGCAGCAACATCTATTGATTGTCAAACTAGGGATATGGTCATTTCAAATGGGATAAACTTGAAGAAAATATCGTTGTATCCACCATCTAAACCATCAATACATTATACAAGAAGAGTATGGGTAGATGAGCCAGATAACATGGAAAATAGTGCCTCAGTAGCTATGGTTACAATCAAAGAACATTTGGGTGAGCTAGAAGAAGAAATCCACTATGATACAATAGAAGATATCACCCACATTCTTATTAATGAGGATATAATGGAGCTAGCCCAAGATTCAAGGAGAGAAATTATAACTTCTACTCATTGTACCCTAACAAATATCATTCCTTATGGAGAGACCTTTTACAAAGACTTAGCCACATTCCACATGATTTTGATATTATAAGGTGGCAAACCAGGGGCTGATCCCTTACAAAGTAGAACCCAAAAAGGCCAAAAAAGGCTCAGAAAACAAAAAGAGCCAGAACCACCACAGACAGCTTACATACAGCTGATATACAGCAAAAAGATACTAATAGTAAAAAGTCAGCTAATAGAAAGCATAGAAAGAATAGGAAGGGATGTCCTCCTCTCCCTTAGAAAGAAACTCCAGTATTTTGTCAAATTCTTTAACCCTGTCATTATCAGCACCATGAATGAGGACCTCATGTTCCTACAACAAAGATAGATTGGCCATAGAAGTCTTGCATAACATGCTAGTAAGGAAATTTCCAAGAGAAAAGACCCTTTTTTCCAATAATTCCACCCTCTCCTTCAGCTGAGACAGATCATCAACATCATTTACTTCCTCAATATTGTCTTCCTCCCTACCATCTTGAGCATTATTACCATCCTCCTGAAACAGATCAGGATCAATAGGAACAACAATGGGAACAGAGTGGGCATCTTTTCCAGTGTTATCAATAGTATTAGTCACCTCCACCTAAGTAATAATATCTCCCACATCCACACAATCACCAATGGGGATAGAATTATGAACCCCTATATTATTTTTAGTATCAAAGCCCTCCACAAGAATGTCATGCCCATTAATTTCTTCTTCACCACTAGAATCTTCAATAGTAATCTCCTAAGCATCACTCTTGGGATTATCTTCCTCCTCATGGGCAGAGGCTTCATAATTGCTTTCAAAATAGTCAATCAGCTTTATCTTGGGAGCCTGTTTGCTAGCAATACAACTAGACCACCTAATAACAACAAATTTACCCTCCAGTTTAACTTTTTTGAAATTTTGTAAGGGTCCCTCCCTACCCTCGTTCTGCTCATACTAGGTCCCAAAATCCCCAATATCTTCTTTCGAAGGGTTAGACTCCATGTCAACATTTGAGAGACATCTGTTAGATTTCAATTTGAATCTAGAAGGAGGGTTTTGAACATTCTTGGTTATAGACTTGGAAGTCCTAGAACAATGATCACCTTTGGGAAGCTGTTTAGGAGTAGCAAGACCAGTTTTTATAGAGGTAGCAGGGGTATCCTGACCAGAGGGTTGAAGAGAAAAAAGAGATAGAACTAAGTGAATGAGCCCTTGATGTAAGGGAATAGGCTTCTCATCAGGGTTCTTTAGCAAAGTCTTCTTAACATGTTGCACAAAGTGCTCAAGAGAAGAAAGCAAGTAGAAAAGGAAACTAATAGTGGCATTCCTTCTAAAATGATTTAACAAAGGGAGATGATAGTGATAAAACCTAGTAAAATGGACCTCAAGGGTGAAATACTTCATCACCATATAGCACATGTCAGCCCACAATTCAGGAAGATGGGCTCTCTCAAAACCACCCTAGTAAGGTACCAAATCCTCACCTTCACTAAGAAACAATTTCTAATTATGAGGATCTGAAACCCTAGACTTTTTCTGCATCTTCATACCATTTGGAGAAAGACCCATAGCCATAGCAATTTCATTCTCTGAAACAACGAAACTAACATTCCCAATTTGTACCTTGTGATTATACCAAGACTAAGTAAATTGAATAGACAAGTTTTCATCATGTCCATTCAAACATTCAAGGAATGGGGTGACTCCTCCTTCTTTATAGTAATGCTAGACCAAGGCATTCTCCTTAAATTCTATGCAGTTGTTGGGTTCAGTTCTAATCCTGTCGCCACCCATGATGAAAAACTAGTGAAACTGAAGAAGCCTGGAGAAGGAATAGGCTGAGTTGTTTTCCAAAACTCTTCTATCAATACTGTGAGAAAATTGAGAGACTTTGATCACAGTGCAATGAGTATAAAAGGCAATAAAGAGGACACGATTAGAATTAGGGCAATCATTAAGACGATAACCTGAGGTCCTAACATAATCTTTTCAAATTAATTGGCTATCTTCCACATGCATACAAAGTTGTCTAAGATCACTCTCATCATTAATAGAGTGTCTAATTAGCATGCCCTGAATTAAAGAACTGGCCACGTAGATAAGCCAAGTGAAATGATGTGTAATCATCATATAGTAACTTGTTCTTTTTGAATGATATCCCCAATCTAATGTGGGATATTATGGAGTTGGTGCCAAGAATGCCAGTTTTGAAATTGCTAACCAAAATTTGTTAAGCCGTCAACAACAGTGTTGCCCTCTCTATAAATATGAGAGAAGGAAAAGACAGGAGTAGCATGTGAAAGAGTTTGAATATCAAGTACTATATCATTAAGTTTCCATCCACACTCCGAAGCTTTAGAAACAACCTCAATAATAATTTTGTATATCACCCTGAATATGAAGCTGGTAGATACCAAGAGATATAGCCAACTTGAGACCCCATAAAAGAGTAGAGGCTTCAGCAAAGTTATTAGTTTGGTTACCAATTCCTCTATCATAAGTAGCAATTAGAGCTCCTCTGTCATTCCGTATAACTCCTCCACAACTAGCCTTGCCATTAGACTTCGCAGCTCCATCAAAATTCAATTTGAACCAACCTGGGTCAGGGGGAGTCCAAATAGTGTTTAATCTTTTAATGTGTTTAGAATAATCAAAATATGGAATTTGATTCACAATCCCCCAGTTGGAAGCCACAAGGACTTCATGCTAAGTAAGAGATTTATCAATAATTTTGATGCTGGAATTAGAAACATTCTCCAGGAGAGCTTTAGAAAAAGAATAGAAAACATGTGAAGAATTTCTAACTGTTTCTCTAAAGATTCTATTATTTCTTTCTTTCCAAAGGAACCAAGCAACAAAAGGAAGAGTTTGAATCCATAATTCCACTAACCAAGGATGGGATAGAGGAGGGATCCAATTAAGAATGAGATCTTTTATTTCCTTATTACAGACCCATTGTAAGCCAAAATTCAAAAAGACTTTACTCCATATCTCAGTTATAAATTCACAATGCAGGATAAGATGAGAGACAGATTCTTCTTCTTTCAAGTACATAACACATCTATTAACCAGTTGCATACCCCTTCGTTTAAGATTGTCCTGAGTCAAAATCTTATTATGAACAACAGTCCACAAGAAAAAGTTAACCTTTGGAAGGAGTTTACAATTCTAGACCTTCCTCTAGACATCATCCTTAAATTCCTCCTCGATCAACAAATAGTAAGCAAATTTGACTGAAAAAAAACCCTTTTTTGTCAGCAAACCAAACAAGTTGATCATTTCTAGAGAAAAGAGGAATCCTAGTATTAAGAAGAATTTGCTATATTTTATTAGCCCTGTGAAGGAGATTCAGATTATTGGTACAACACTCCAGTAGATTTTTCCAACTTCTAACACCATGATCTTGATGAATGTAATGACTAACTTTGTTGCCAAAAAATTGTTTAGGAAGAACACTAAGAGCTTCATTGCCCATCTGTTTAGAGAGAGAACCCTCATCCAACCAAGGATCTTCCCAAAAAATTATAAGAGATCCATCACCAAGTTTCCATTTGATACCATTGTTGACAACACTTCTGTATTTTATAATTTTATTCCAAATAACAGATCCTTGAGGAAGGCCCTCCTAATTAAGGAAAGCATATTTGTTAGTGTCCCTTAAGTATTTACCCTTTATAATAAGTCCCCCATCAGTATCCCTATTTAAGAATTTCCAAATAATCTTGGACAGTAGAGCCTTATTCATATTTTGAATGGTTCTAATGTTAAGCCCACCATGAGACTTAGGAAGGCAGACTTTATCCCATTTAACCAAGGAAATTCTCTTTTTTTCTTCAGTTCCAGTCCACAAGAAATTTCTCTAAATTTTCTCTAGTTTATTAGCCAAATATTTGGGTATTTTTAATAAGGATAAAAAGTAGGTAGGTATACCTTGAAGAGAGGCCCTTAGAAGCTGCAATTTTCCCGCACTACTTAAAAGTTTTCCTTTCCATCCCAACAATTTATTTTGAGTTCTTTCAAGGATATTATGCCAAAAACCCAGAGAAACTTCCTTAGTAGTCAAAGGGAGACCAAGATAGACTAAAGGAAGGTCAGTAGCCCCAAGGATATTAATGATTTTTCTTTGGAGATCCCCTGGGGTATTGAAAAAGAAAACATTGCTTTTTTAAAATTAATATGATGATCAAAAGCCATAGCATAATCATTCAGTAAAGATTTCCATCTAGAGGCTTCTAAAATAGAGGAGATACCAAAAAGAATGGTATCATCAACAAACTACTGGATAGGCATAGGAGACAAAGAAGAAGTAGGTTTAATCCCAGTTAAATCTTTAGAGTTGATCTTGTTGTGAACAGATTTACCAAGAGCTTCAGCTATCATGATAAAAAGATAGGGGGACAAGGGATCTCCCTGTCTTATTCCCCTAGAAGGAGAAAAGAAACCCCTTAGAACTCCATTAACAAGGAATGAGTATTTACCATTAGTAATAGCTTCCTTAATGAGAAGAGAAACATTATCATTGAACCCAAGCTTCTGAATAATTTTAAATAAAAATTGCCATGAAACCCTATCATATGCTTTAGAAATATCAAGTTTGAAAACCATACCTAGGATACGACTCTTATCCATCGAGTGAATAGTTTCATGAGTAATAATCACATCATCTAAGATATGTCTTCCTAGAACAAAACCCTTTTGTGAGGGAGATATAATTTTATCAAGAAGAGGTTGGATTCTGACCATTAGAAGCTTGGTACAAATTTTGTAAATAGTATTACAAAGACTAATAGCCCTGAAGTCAGCAAGTATCTCTGGGTTGGGCTTCTTAGGAACAAGGGGAATAAAGGTATTGTTGAGTTGTTTCAAAAGTTTACCAATTTTGAAAAAATCTTTGATAGCAGCAACGACATCATATCCTATAATGTCCCAAAATTCTTGGAAGAAAAAGGGGGGGAAAACCATCCAGCCCCAGAGCTTTGGAAGGGCCCATAGAAAAGACCACTATATGAACTTCTTCCTCAGAAATAGGCTTTAAAATATCGGTATTATCTTCCTTAGAAATTAAAGAAGGGATATTGTTTAGAAGCTAATTCACAACCTATGAGTTATCAACACTCAGTCCTTGTTCAGACAGTAAATTGTGAAAGACACTGACAACATGATCTCCAATATCCTCCTCATTAGTAATCATACTACCGTCCTCCAATCTTATTCTAGAAATAGAGTTAGATTTTCTAAGCTTTAAAGAAGAAACATGAAAAAAGCAGTATTACAGTCACCTTCTTTAAGCCATTGAACTCTAGATTTTTTCTTCCAGAATAGCTCTTCTCTATTCATTAAATTCTTCCAATCTCTAATTAAGTCATTTTCTAATTGGAAAGAAATATCATAAGTATCTCCTTGAGCAATCTTATATTGAATATCTTCCAGCTTATTGGATAAGATCTTTTTCTGAGAAAAAATGTTTCCAAAACTGTGTTTGTTCCAACCATAAACTTCTCTCTTGACATGCATCAACTTTTTAAAGAGTTTGAACACAGGAGTGCCTACAACCTAAATTTTCCACCATCTAGAAAGAAGATTCCTGAAATCATGATGTTTAATCCACATAGCCTCAAATCTCAAAGGAAAAGGACCTTTTCTCTTCTGATTAGCCCATTCCAGAATGAGAGGATTATGATCAGAAATAGTCCTGGGCAAAGCAACCAATTTAAGGGAGGTAATGTTTGGCCAATTATTGGATATAAGAAATCGATCAAGCTTCACTTGAATCATTTGGTCCCCTTTCCTCCTATTTGTCCAAGTAAAATTTTGGTTCATCAAATCAATATCAATAAACCCAAAAGTATTAATCAAATCAGTAAAGTCCAACATACTATCAGAGTAGTCCAATATTCCCCCAGACTTTTTAGGAGGATAAAGAGGGGTATTAAAATCTCTTGCTAGCATCCAATACGAATCAGGATAAGAAGAGAGTTGATTAGCCAAATCCTACCAAAGTTTTTTCCTTAAGACCCTAGTGTTAGGGGCATAAACATTAACCAAACTCCATCAAAAGGAAGGCAAAGAGAATTCAATCACCAAGCAATTTTTGTTAAAGAAGGAAAGTTTACCATGAAATTTGGAAGCATTCCACATAGTCACAATTCCCCCAGAGGCACCAATAGTAGGGCTTATGTAGAAGGAAGCATTAGGCTAAATCTTATGAACAATTAGTTTGAAACCTTCTTTAGACATTTTAACTTCCTAAAGTAAAAGAATATCCACTTTGTGATCAAAAATATATTTTTGGACCTCAAATTATTTTGAGGGATTATTAAGACCCCTCATATTCCACGAAAGAATTTTTATTTAAATAACTTTCTGGAATGATTCTCCAGTGTCTTCTACTTTCCACTAGAAATCTCTCTAGCTACTTCTCTTTGTCTAGTTTCTCTCAATGAAGGTCTACCCTTCAAAGGATCTAAACCAACATCAACAGTCTTTTTTGGTTTCTGACTCTTTTTCTTTTGAGATGTCCACTCTTCATGGTCACTCAATGAAGTAGTAGCTACACCTGGAGAAGATATAGACTAATTAGAATGCTTCTTTGGAGAAGGAGGAAATAACCCTCCTTTGAGAAAACCTGAAGTGAGTTTCCCTGGAGAAGGGTGAGACTTTTTTTGGGATGAAGATTGTAAAGTCACAAACTTTACCTCATCATCCTGAGTCTCCACCACTCTATCAAATCCCATATGGGTCTCCTTAGTTTTGTCAAATCCCATCTATGACTCTACCTCTTTTTCAAATCTCATATGGGTTTCCTTAACTTTGCCATTTCCCATGTGGGTCTCCTCAATTTTGTCAAAACCCATCTGGGTCTCCTCAACTCTGCCATATCCCATCTTGGTCCCCTCAACTCTGTCATATCCCAACTAGGTCTCCTCAACTTGATCGTGTCCTATTTGTTCCTTCTCAACTCCATAAAAACCCATCTGGGTCTCCTTAACTTTATCGGTTTCAATCTAGGGCTCTTTAAGATTACCAACCTCTAACTAAATATTCTTAACTTGGTTCAAAATCTCACCTTCTTCTAGGGTTGGTTGTGGAATCTCTTGAGAGTGGAAGTTCTAATCCTTCTTCAGATCAGAATCCTGTGAAGTATTAAGATCAAAATCTTCTTTTGAGTGCTCAACATTAACCAAGGTCGCCTCCTTATTCTCCACAACAAATTCCTTATTAATATTTTCCTCAGCTTTCTTGAACTTACAATGCGAGAAGAGATACCCCTTCCTCTTACATTTCTAACAGTAAATTGTGGAATTCTCATATGAAATGGGCTACCTCCAGATGCCAAATTTTGAGCTAATGTCAATGAACATGGGCAGAGTCTTATTGATTTCCACATTAACACAGAATCTTGCATAAACAAAGCAAGATTTGGTGTGTGTAGAGTTATCAAGAGTAACAATATTACCAAAAGTATTAGCAATAGAACTAAAAATAGATTCATCTTAGTATTCTAAGGGAAAGTCAGTCAGACGTACCCAAACTGGGGCAGTTTTATTAAGATCAGTATTAGAATCAAACCCTGGTTTCCAATAGCCCAAAGAAAGTGAATGTGTACCATAAAGCCATGGTCCTCTAGATAAGATAGCCAGCATGTCTTCTTTGCTAGTAAATTTAAAAAGGAATAGCCCTCATGCCATACCCACAACAATCACACTGCCTTTAACATGCCAATAATTGGAGACCCATTTGCAGACCATCTCAATGCTGGGATGAAGAGAGAAAAACTTGCCAACTAGGGCAAGATCTATAGAAGCAGAAATCGTATCCACCAAATTGTCAGGAACCACAAGGGAAGACCCTTTAGCTATCTCTTTATGGTGACAAACCATTGCCTATCCATTCTTAAGAGATTCCACCTGTCCCATCAGAACTATTTTCTAGTTTGCAAGCCTAGTAGTGTCTGATATGGATAGGGGAATAGAGGTACCACTGAATGCAGCACCTTCCATCCCCAACCAACACACGGAAAGTAGAAGAGCAAAACCCTAGAAAATCCAAAACCCCTAACAGAGTGTATATATATAGTTTTCTTATATTCTCTTTTCAAAGTTTTCCACATGTTGCTTCCACATTCTTGCCCCCTTAATACCATGACTCCAGTATATGGATTTAATATATCTATGGATCGGATCACAAAATAGGCTATGATTTTACCTGGGAAAACACTAAATATCAACACTTAGCTAGCAGAAAAATAGGAGGAAGCACTTATCAAACTCCTAATTTCTCATTCAACAACTTTTTCTTGGGAATACCAAGATATAAAGGGCATCCCTCCTAAGATCTGTACTCATCATATATACATTGAAGATGTCAAACCTATCAGACAAGTCCAGAGAAGATTGAATCCTACTTTAAAAGATATTGTCAAGATTGAAATAGAAAAATTGTTGCAAGCAGGGTTCATATATCTAATCTTAGACAGTCAATGGGTCTCACGCTTAGTCATAGTGCCTAAAAAGAATGGGAAATGGAGACTATGTATTGACTATAGAGAGATAAACAAAGCCACAAAGAAGGACTACTTTCCCTTACCATTCATTGACCAAGTGTTAGACAACCTTGCAGGGAGGAAGTATTTCTCTTTCCTAGATGGGTTTAGTGGATATAACCAAATCCAAGTAGCACCTAAAGATCAAGATAAAACCACTTTCACTTGTTCTTGGGGAACTTTTTCCTACAAAGTTCTTCGATTTGGACTATGTAATGCTCTAGCTACATTTCAGAGGCTTGTTTTAGCCATTTTTGGTGAACTAGCTAATGAGTGCATGGATGACTTTATTGTATATGGGGACAATATTGAAGAAGCTCTCATAAACTTGGAAAAGGTATTACAATGCTGTGAAAAAAATTGACTATCCCTAAGCCATGAGAAGTGCTTTATGATGGTAGAGGAAGGAATTGTATTAGGACACCATATTTTAGCAAATGGGATCAAAGTGGATCAAAACAAAATAGAGGTAATCCAATAGTTACCTTCACCGAAAAATCAGACAGATGTTAGAATTGTTCTGGGTCATGTAGGCTACTATAGGAGATTTATAGAAAACTTCAGCAGAATAGTTGCTCCTCTATTTACCCTACTTAACAAAGACACAAAATTCTTATGGACAGAGGATTGTCAATCAGCATTTGAAACCCTTAAAGAGAAACTTATTGTCACACCTATTTTAAGATGACCCAATTGGACTCTACTATTTCACATACGAACCGGTGCTTCAAATGAGTCCATTGGAGAAGTCTTAGGATAGAAAGAGGAAGGAGAAATTATGCATGCCATCTATTAAATAAAAAAAAACCTTACCTCTGCAGAAAGAAACTATACCACAATTGAGAAAGAATTCTTGGCAGTCATTTATGCTATAAACAAATTTAGGCATTATATCACTGGGCATAAAATATTTGTACATACTGATCATGTAGCCATCAAATACTTGATGAATAAGCCAGTAGTGGGTGCAAGGATAATCAGGTTGTTATTGCTATTCTAGGAATTTGACATTACCATAGTTGATAATCCAGGCAAATTTAATTTAGTTGTTGACTTTCTGTCAAGATTGCATATAGGTGGAGAGAACCAACCACTAGATGATAGATTTCTAGATGAACATTTTTTTTCTATCTCCTCTACTGCACCTTGGTTTGTAGACATAGCTAATCTTTTAGCTACAGGCTTGTTTCCATCCCATTTTACCTCAATAAAAAGAAACACCTAATTAAGGAAAGCTTATCTTACAAATGGTTAAATGGTTTACTATTCAAATGTGGTCCTGACTTTATTTTGTACAGGTGTTTAAAAGCTAATGAATTTTTTTATGTCCTAAGGGCATGTCATGATGAACCATCTGGTGGGCATTATTCTTCACATAAAACCATCCACAAAATTTTGGGAGCTGGTTACTATTGGCCCTCTATTCATAAGGATACCAAGAAGTATGTGCAGCAATGTGATTAGTGCCAAAGGATGGGACAGCCAACTTTCACCTAGGAAATGTCACTCCATCCTCAAGTAATGTTGGAACCATTTGAGCAATGGGATCTAGACTTTGTGGGACCAATACATTCTTGTATATACAGACTATGTCACTAAATGGACTGAAGTGCAGGCATTGCAATTTACAAGAGAAGAGAAAGTTGTTGATTTCCTTTATAATACAATTTTCTTGAGGTTTGGAGCCCCAAGATCCATAGTTTCAAATAGAGGACCTTAGTTTACTTCACAGGTAATCAGAGTTTTCACAGACTTATATCAAGTTAAACATAGAAAATCTTCACCTTACCATCCTCAAGCTAATGGGTAGGTAGAGGTGACTAATAGAAAACTGGATAATATTCTAACAAGGATAGTGGCCATGAACAGAAAGGACTAGGCTAACAGATTACCTGAAGCAGTTTGGGCTTACAATACCACTTGGAAGTCCACAACAAAATTCTCACCATATGATTAGTTTATGGGAAGAAGCCCATTTTGTCTATATAATTTGAGCTCCAGACACTTAAAATTACATTAAATATTGGTCTACCATTGTCTATAGCCCAACATAACATAATTCTTTAGCTCAATGAGCTAGATGAAATATGGATAGAAGCCATTCAGCAAATAGAATTGGTTCAGTATCAAAGAAAGCAATGGCATGACCAACACATCAAGAGGACATTTCAGCAAGGTGATTGGGTTCTTCTATATGATTCTAAGTTCAAAGAGTTCAAAGGGAAGCTACAAACTCATTAGATGGGTCCTTATCAGATAAAGGAAGTTTTTGAGAATGGAACAATTTTGTTGAAACCCATTGATGGAAGCACATACACATTCTTAGTGAATGGCCACATAATTAGACTCTATAAAAGGCCATCCACTAAGGAAGAATTCATCAAGGATTTGTACTTGGTTATAGGGGACACATCCTCTATCATAGATTTGGACTAAAAAAAAGAGAAGCTTGAAAACCAACAAATGGCAGCCTTCTTAAAAAAATATTAAAAAAAAGAAAAAGAGAGAGAGAAAGATGGAAAAGCAACAAATGACTCTCTTTCATGACCAAGGGGATTGAAAATTAGTAAATGGTAGTTCCCTTCTTCATTCCAGACAAGAATAATCAAGCTATGAAGGTAATCAGGTGCCAAAAGTTTCCCAAATACACCTCCAGTACTCGCAAATAAGGAGCACCTCCAATGCTTCATGAACTTGGAGCACCTCCAGCACTCACAAACTAAGAGCACCTCTGGCACTCCCCAAATAAAGAGCCATTCTTGAATATAATAAATTGGGAGGGGACCCACCTCTCCAGGTAATAAAGTAGAGATGTCATTTGATGAGGTCATCATGACTCATCCTCTACTTTATGACAAGGACAAACATGATGTCAACATGCATATCATCAGCAATTGAGAAAAAGTCATTACTCTCACATGCACAGGTACTCACAAATGATTGCATTGACATCACCTAAAAACATGACATTCTCAACCACTCAATGGGAATGATTGCAAGGTATGTGACAATAGGGATGCTAACACCATTTCAAACCCACACAGGTGTTGCTCACGTGCCTAGTCACATCAAGTCACATCACAACCATGGTCCTGCAGCCAAGTACATTGGGCCGTCATCATTAAGATTAGTTTAGGTACTTCTCTTAAATTAAGCATTAGTTAGTAACTATCTTGTTATTTCTATTTTTGGGTGCTCTTATTATGAGATGTTCCCTTGCCATTATTTCCCTCTTCACCTCATGCATGCCGCCATACTTGCCACACTGTCGACCTATCTATGGAGTGTCCCATCACTCTGCTGCAATTATTACTGTAAAATCACACTAACCAATTTCAAGCTCCTTTCCCATAATTCAAGCAATGAAACAAATCAACATAACAACCCTCACTTGAGATTGCAAAATTCTCTAAAAATGCAAGTATGTTAACACAGTCCTCCGGAACCTACGGTGTTAAAAAAGGAAAGACAGACTATAGAGAGAAGCAGACAGAATTCTAGCTACAAAGGGTGCAATAGGACTGAGAAATGGGGATTAAAAATAAATTAGAGCTAGAAAGTATAACAAGTCTTTTGTAGGATGATTCTATAGTAGACACTCTTAGGAATGCAGGGTGTTTGGAGTTCTTGGAAAATTTTGAAGGTTTTCAAGAGGATATTGTTGATGACTTCCTACGAAACCTGAGAGATAATCAAACAACTGTTAGAGGGGTTCAAGTCAATCTCTCTGCTACCACCATTAGACATATCTCCAGATTGTCAGAACAAGGTGAGAGGTTTTACCATCTGAAAACCCTATATGCTGATTTAATTAGAAATTTCTCTATAGAAGGTGAACCTACAATACAGTTGCATTTAAGCAAGAATGAGGTTAAAGGAATTCTTAGGTCTTCACTTCTAAACCCATGGCAATCTATAGCATTATGGTTGATGAAGTATTTTACATGTGATGGCCAATTTTCCTTAGTTCTAGGACCAATAATGAAAATGTTGATTTTTCTGAGACATGGAAATGCTTGCCCAGAAGTTAGCATAAACATTCCAAACTTTCTATACTCTACCATTAGATCAACTGCAAAAAAGTACCAACAGGAAAAAGGTCTTATGAAACACCATGGCCTCATTTTTCTGGTAGTAAAGCATCACTTTCTATCCCAAGCTGATGGGGAAGTATTATGACAGACATTTTTAGATAACAAACCCCAGGACAGAGAACCAGAGAGGGCACAAGAAGTGGGTGAGGCTTCCTTTACATAGAAAGAAGAGGAGGAAAAACCTTTAACTTCCTCTCCAGCTATTGAGAAAGGTAAAATTCTAAAGCCCTCACTGGAGGTAACTTCATCTGCTACCCTTGTTTCTGATAGAAAGAGAAAAGGGAAGGAAGTTAGAGAACCTACTCTTGAACAAACTCCATATATGACTCGCTCAGCAAGGAGGAAGATGACCTTGGCTGAGGAGTCTATCAACAGGACCAACAGGGGAAAGGTCAAGACAAAAAACAAAAATAACTCCAAAGAATACTAACTCTACCATACATTACTAGGCTGAAGAAGCATCTCATGACTCAGATGAAATCTCTCTAGTGAGAAAGAACAAATAGAGAGAAGTTTCCCCTGAACCATCTATTCATCTAGGTTCTCATAGTCCAACTTCACAACATTCTCCTGCTCTAAAGATAGAATAAAAAGAAACTTTTACTATTTCCTATGATTTTGAAGATGATATACCTGCTCTAGAAACACTTGCTCCACATGTGCTATGAAGAATTAAAGGGAAAAGGCATCTTACTTAAGCTAAACAAGATACTACTCTCCTAGCTAAAGTTCTTTTGGGTTTCAGAACATCTGAAGAAAAAGTTGGGCCTTCATCAGTACTAGCAGTTGATGAAAAGGCTCAAGAAGAAACTTAGGACAGGGAGGCTATAGGGGAAGGTGAAGTAGAGCAAATCCATGTAGTTGGCAGTGAAGAGCCAATAGCTATGGAAAACCCTGATGTAGACCAAACAAAAGAAGAAACATGAACTTATTCTCACCCCTCTGATCAAGAGGATATTGAAATTCCAAAAGAACAATAGATGTTAGAAGAGATTGATAATCTGAAAAGATTATTATGGGGGAAGAACTAGATTATTACTGACCTCAAGAAGGTCATGAAAGAAAAAGAAATGGAGCAAACACAGGTGATTGAAGGGCTACAAGTAGAGCTCCAAATAAACAGCAAATAATTCGGGAGAGAGATGCAGAATTGAAAGACCAAGAAACAAAGGCAGCCCAAAGCATCAAGGAAAAGGAGGTAAAGGTAGTACAAAATATTTCTGATCTTACCAAGGCTAGAGACAATAGTCTCACAATAATTACGACACTGGTTGAGAAAGTACAGAGTCAAGACAAACAATTAACCTGGGCCAACAATAAAATAGATGATCAAGAAGAGTATATTCATGAGTTAATTGGCCCAGGGGCAACCATCGAATAGGGAGTGCAAATAGATCCATATGTGGGATCAATTCCAATAGATATTCCCAAATCCCTATTCCATTGGGAAAGGAGATGTAGAGAATATGAGGCTTCTAAGCCTATGCTGCAGTTAGCTTCCATTTCTGAAGAGAATATGAGGCTTCAGGTAGCTTCCATTTCATCTGAAATCCTATCTTGCAGGCCCCCAAGTGGAAGTTATGCTCTATTCTTACAAGAGAGATTTCTACAGAGAAAACTATCTTTAGTTCTATCTGATCTTGCAAAGAACATAGAAACAGGAGAGGGGTTCATGGAAGCATATATGAGAAGTTCTGATGAAGACAAAAATTTTCTATGTGAATTATATTTGCATGGTTTCTGTGTAGATGATATGACCTTCATCATCAACTATTTTGTAGGGGAATATCAACTTAAGGCATTTATGTCACTGATGAGGAATCATCAGTTTTGGAATGAGAGAATGGAGGCTTATCTCAAGAAGGATACAGAAACAAATATTTTCATTAGAAAATAATGTCCAAATCCTCATGCTTTTAAGGTCCAATTTAGGGCATATGTCTACCACCTAGAAAGTAAGACCAAGATTTTTCCATTGTATCTGAAACATCTGCAGGAATGTTCCATTGATTTTGGTCTTTTCATGAACAATTTAGCTAATCAAGTATTTTCAGTGGCAAGGAAAAGGTGGAATATCCTAACTTCAGAGCAGAAAATGAGAGAAGTGGTGACTCATGCTAACTTGAGACTATTTATGAAGAAGGCCAGGGTAGTGTCTAAAATGATGGATAAATACCAGATGGAGTCGATAGGTGGTTGTTTCAAACCTCCTCTCATCATTGAACCACTACCTATTTGGGTTGAGCAAATGGAAGATGACAAGTTTCAAGAATGGATGAAGAGGTTGTTTTGTTCAAAGGAAATGGTAATACAGACCACACCACTTAGACTACCTATGCACAAGACTACAATGTCTCTGATAGGATATTCCACCAGAATAAGACCATATTGTGAGAAGGAGGAGGACTTGCTAATCCTTAAGTACAGGGGGATGATGAGTGCTAGGTAGAACCCATGAAATACACCTTTTTACCCCTCTTTTTCTCCCTTCTTATTCCATTGTCTTGATGACTGCACCTAAATAGGCTAACAAGATTGTTCTAATGATGATTAATAATTGACGAATTACTTCGAATCATGATTTCTGATTAAAGGACTAATGTACATTGAATTGATGGAAATATGCAAAAATCTTCTCTTTTTGAATCAACAGGTGCAGGTGTTTGAGTAGACAATTTTGTGCATCTCTGGAGGTGGTCCTAATGATCTCTAGAGCCGACATTAGAATTCCATGACTGATCTCCAATGTTTTCCAATTTGATTGGAGAGATTTTGGGATAAGGAGGTAAATCATCTCTGGAGCTAGATTGAAGTCATGAGCATCTCCGAAGCTGAACAAAAAGGTCAAAATCATATATCTAGAGCTACAGACAAAAACATACATCTTTGGTGCCTCTTTAGAATAGTACAAATTTCTAGCACAACCATCAGTCAAAGACTTCCAATAGTGATCAGGATGCTCCTAATGTTACTCAAATCATCACCTGAGTAATTGGGGAGCAAACCATAGTTAACTGCTGGAAGTTTTATCTCTCTTTGATTTTGCATGAGTTATTGATAAACTTATATAAATACCTATATTTTAGTGCCTCGTTGCCCAAGTGTATTTAAAACTAAGACTCAGATTTAGTGTGGACTTTTGTTCCACTAAATCTATTTTAATTGCATGGATATTTATTCTATAGTTAGATAGTCAATAGAATAAATAGATTGATGTTATCTCATAGATGAATTAGTATTTAGGGTAAGTGATATCTCATGACTGATTTAGATATAAACTTACAGAAGTAGTAATAGAGAGGGAGAATAATTTCTGATTTCTGTAATCTTATTTGGACATAAACATTTTTTGAATACAAGCTGATGGAATTGGACTAGAATTGAATTGTGATATTATCTTCTTGTGCTAATTCTTTACTTTAGTCTTCAGACCTAAGGGTGTGGAACAAGGGCCAAAACTTACCACCAAGGTAGAAGGCTAGTAGTATTGTTTTTGTTATTTCATATTTTGTTGTTGTTTTCATAGATAAATGCATGTTTAAGTTGAAAGGAATAATATAGATTTACTTTAAGCAATTCATTATTCAGTTTTATTTTCAATATTCTTGGAATTCATTTCATAGCAAATAAATCAATAGTATTAGTTTCTTTAATTAGTAAAGATCATTAGATTTAGTTAGATAAAACTGGCAACTATAGGATTCCAAATTGCAGATAGCCAAGGACACAACCCTGGATTTGACACTTGAAACATGATTAAATGATAAGGTACAACGACCCTTGTCAATAGGACTATGGATTGTCAATCCAAGAAAAGTACAATAATTATGGGAAGAAAAATAATAGTGAATCATCAAAATACAAAGAGGTGTGCTACAAGTGTAACGATTTTGGACACAAAGCAAAATTTTGCAAAGATGGTTTCAAGAAATCATCCCGTCAAGATCAGGAGGTGATAGAAGAAAAGAAAGTCAAATAGGTATGGAGAAAGAAACCAGAGAAGACTCATGACATAAGGATGGAAAACATAATGCTTCTACCTGGGGCAGAAGATTTCATTGTTGACTAAAAGGAAATGGCATGGGTCAGGGGGAGAAATTCAGTGTATATAAGTTTAATTCCCTAATCTGTTGAGACCTATCTTAACAAGAAGCAAGTCATACAGAATGACTTCCAAGGAACCCTCTAGGGAGGATACAGGCAAGGCAATGGAGTTTCATTTCCCCAAAACTCTAGAGAAAAATCTTGTATTATGGTAGATTGAGGAATAATTTAGCGTTTCAATGATAACATCATCTACCAATAGGAAGCACATTTATGACAAAAAAGGTTGATCTATTTATGCGATTGTCATATGATTCGGTCTCATTCTACATTTGAAGTGTTTAAAGCTATTTGCTAAGGAGAAAAGGTACTCTTGGAGCATTTGAGTAGAAAAGTATAAAAGAAAAACCCTAGCAACAAATTTTAGAGGTATTCTTCATACTACTTAACCATAATTCTTGTTTTCATGGTTATTTATGATGCTTGCCTCTTATACCCCTCTATTGATCAATATTGTTGATGAACCTTGACCAAAATTTAAGAAACATCCTTATAAGCCAATGGAAGTTGATAGTAATGGAGTATTATCTAATGTTCCTACATTTTTGGTATACACGAAAGATGTTAGGATATATATTCATGCAAAATTGGAAGAGATAGACCATGACAAGTTTGAAACCTTAAGACAAACTATTGGATGATGATGATATTCATTATAAACCTGAGTATGCCAACATTAAAGAAAAATGGTTGGATGTTTGGAAAGATTTTCTAGATTTTCTGTAATGAGCATGACTGGGTTAGGTATATCCTCTGTAGAATTCATGATGAATTCAAGCCTTGACAAACCCCGTCAACTAATGAAAGAAGCTATTAGGGCTGTAATAGGGCTATGTTCCACCAGACCCATACCATAGTTAAAATTAATCAAGAATGAAAAGGTCGCTGAATTGATAGTTGCAAAATTTAACAAGAGGGCCTTAACAATTAATGATATTATTAACCCCAATGTGAGATATGAAACAATAGGCATTGAATACAAAGTGTATTACTCCAACAGAGAGGGATTTGCAACAACCACAACCATACACACTACCTATCAGATGGCTAAGGAGGGTAAGGACTGTGATTTGTGTGAAGTTATGAAAGATCAACTACTATAAAACCTGAGAAGAACAAATGAGACAATATACAACTTTAAGTATGGTTCCCTTATCATTTTCCTAGCATTTTATTTCATGAATGAGTTACTAGGATATAAAGGAAAAATATGGCAACAAGATAGGCCTATAGCAACACAAATCAAAGAGTACGTGAGAAGCTTTGATTCACAAAATTGTAATACTATTTTCTAGGATTTTTTTAAAAAATCAAACTGAAATGCACAAAAGGGATAGAATCTCTTCTGCTTTAGTCAGGAAATACAAAGATGATATAAATTTTTTGTGGATAAGGATTTTCATTGCATAGTTGATCCAAGGACTTCATGAATTCCCAAACTTCCATATGAAGTACTTCATGAGGAAGTTAAGACTTATGCAAGGATCTTACTAGCTAAGCCTAAACACCTCAAAGGTGAGAGATTTGGAACATATGAAGAGATTTAGGACAAATTATGAAAGAAAAGGGCTTAAGAAGAGGTAGAGAAGAACAAAGAAAAGTTATTCAAAAGAGTTGGAATCCCACCTAGAGGTTTCACTACTCAAGATACTAGGGAACATGTTGTGTCACCTACCACTATGAATTCAACACCAAGAAGGTCAAGTAGATCTGCTTCTCAATCTACTACCAGTGATCCACAACCTATCTCCTCTACAAAGACAACTTCTACTAGATAAACAAATGTTTCTGAGGGTCAAACACAAATGAAATCCAAAGGAAAACAACTAGAGAATAAGAAAGAAACCTTTGTAGATGATGATATTGATAAAGAAGAATAAGTAATTTCAAGGAAGAAAGAGAAGGGAGAACAACCAAGGGTCAAGGTGAAGGCCAAAAGAAAGAAGAAACAAGGTACTAAAGTAGGTGAAGAAGAAGAGGAAGAAAAGGATCTAGCTCCCCCACTCAAGAAGAAAAATAAAAGTTCCATCTAGGTACCAACATCTCCTCCTAGAGAACCTATGTCTCTAGATGCAGTCTACAATGCCATTATTTGTTTCAATTTGTTTGATGAAACTGTAAAACTTTATCTAGGAGCTTCTCCTGAAGATCAAGCTTCTATTGAAAAGGTAGTTGCTATGTACATGATGAAATATAACAAATCTCTTGATGAAATCTTGCCCAAAATACCAGAAATTTTACTGCTACATCAAAAATTGTCCTCCTATAGGGAATGGTACAATTTCTCATAGTTTAGCTCCTCTCCTTTGGTGTCCTCTTAACCTATGCATTTCTAGCCTTCCTAAACCCTAATTAACCTATGTCTAATTGAAGAAATGTCATACTTTGGAATAACTAAAGACTAAACCTAAAAAAGAAATTTGGATTTGGGATTCTCTAAACCCCCTTAATGCAGACCTGATCAGAAAATTAGGGCTTGGGCTTGGGCTCTCGTGCCCTAGCGCTAGCCCTATTTCCTGTGGTTTTGAATTTTGGTGGGCTGTTGGCTCTCACCATGCATCTCGGGATTCTGTTTTCAAATTTTTATTTTTCACGCAATGTCGACATCTTATTTCAAAATTTGAAATTCCTAAGTTTAGATATTTAAAGACATTTGAAATCATTTTATTACACACAATCTTTATGCAAATTTTATCCCAAAACTCTACCAAAATTGTGATTGAAGAACACTTTGTTGAAGCTCTTGGATTTATTTGAAGTTGCTATCATGGAGACATTCTATGGAGATTAGGAATCAAGATCTTGAGACTATCTTTCTCTTCCTAGGGTTTGTACAACCTTTTGTAGCATCGGGAGAAAGGTTGAAGCCTCCAACATCGAGCTTGGAAATCCTCCATGGATATGGTTGTATCCCCTTCTTGTTCTACAAGTCTTCATTGTTCTCATCTCCTTTAGGTGATGTTATTGTTGTTTCATTGAGTGAAGTAAGGTGTTGCTCTTTCCTTGATGCTTGAGTCATCTAGGGTTTTATATTTTTTGCACACATATTTGTTAGATGAGCACACACATCTGTAAATCTTTATCATTGGCTATTGTTGACGTACAAATACTGAAAATAAAGCTTGACTAAGTCAAGCTCCTATATAGCCACAACCATCTTTCTCCTCCTTTATATGTATAGGTTAAATTCATCAAGATCCAGTGGAAAGGAGCGACATGAAGACAAATATTGTGGATATAGTTGTGATAGAGTTTTGAATTTTTGTACTACGATATTTATGGAGCTTTGGGGTAGGCGCCCAATCCCACCTAGGCATATTCTTCAGGATCTAAGAACCTTCAAGGATTGTTAGATATCTATTGCAGAGGATTTTTACTGAGGGAAAGTTGCAAGGCTTCAAGGCGGGTGCCCAAGCCCAGCTAATCCTTATTTTCTAGGTGCATACTCTCTATACCTTATCCTCTACATTTTTGTGATATGTTTGTCTGTATCTATCTCTGAAATCAGTCTATTATAGTTGCATTGTATAATTAGTGTTTCATAATTAGTAAATAAAGTGAACTTGTGAAAGCCTAATCAAACACTTATCCAAACCTAGCTAGTATAAAGGAAAGCATAGGAAACATGTAGCTTGATCCCTCAAGCTTGATTCTTATATTCCTAATGTTTAGCATGTGAAAGAGTAGGACTTGACTTAGTATCATTATTCCACTTTTTCCTACTAAACACTTATAGAAATCTCTAAGAAGGGATAGAGATGAAGCTATTTCCCTAGAGGAGAAATTCAGACAAGATTCTTTGGATAAAGCTGGTGCTTCCTTGTTTGAGAAGGAAAAAGAAATATTGATTCAAAGGCAAGCCCAAGAGCTCAAAAAAAAAGAATAGAGTAGACACTCTTATGCAAAATAGAGAGGAATACATTGAAAAGGTTACAAAAGAAACTAAAGAAATTACTCAAAAAACAACTGGTGAGGTAAGAGAAATAGAGAAAGTGGAATAGCCACATGATTTAGCACCACAATCACCTCATCATGTTGTTTTGTCTTCTCTAAAGAACACAAAATAGGTTGAAAAGGAGATGGATGATGAAAATGTGCAAGGAGATGGAAACATCTCTACTAGAGAAAATGCTAAGTTTGCTCCATAGAACAATGTTAAAGAAGGTAAAGAAGAAGGAAGACAAAGTGAGGAAACTTCTAAGAAAAATGAACAAAGTAAAAATACTATGGACAATACTCCTCCTCCTTTGGAAAACATTGAGGACTGTGCCAAGGGAATGCGGTAAAATGGATTCTCAGATATTTGAGAGGTACATCCACTAAACACTATGTTTTGGGGGCTCTAATACTGATTTAGCAGGCTATGTGGACTTAGATTTGGCAAGGGATATTGATACCAGGAAGAGTACTATAGGTCATGTCTTTACTGTAGGTGGGACAATGGTGAGTTAGATCTCCAAATTGTAAAAGGTGGTTGCTTTATCCATCATGAAGGCAGAGTATGTAGCTGTAACAGAGGCAAGCAAGGAGATGATATGGCTACAATCTTTCATGGAAGAATTGGGCAAACAATAGGCTAACAATTATTTGTTTACAGATAGTTAGAGTTCCATACATCTTGCAAATAATTCTGCCTTGCATTCAAAGACCAAACACATATAGCTAAGGTATCACTTCATCAAGTCAGTGTTGGATGATGGACAATTATGGATGGAAAAGATACATACAGATGAAAATCTAGTGGATATGTTTACGAAGGTAGTGATAAGGAAGAAGTTGAGCTCCTATTTAGTTTTGGTTAGTCTTCAAGACTGAAAATAATAAAATTAGAATAGCAGAGTCCATGGTACTTATTTCCAGTGGGAGTTGCATGTGCAACGGTGTCGTCTAGGATCAGTCTCCAAGTGGGAGATTGTTTGGTGTGGAGCCTAATCAGTATCCAAGTGGGAGATTTTTGGTGTGTGGCGAGTGATCATGCAAGTACTAAACACTCATAACATACCCTCTTTTTTGCCCGTTCAGAGTCGATTGTTAATTTTTTGTTAACCGATTAAAGAAAAATGACATTGTAAAACCCTAATTCTAGAAGCTTCTAAAAATCTTGTTATAAGAGGCTGGGATGTATGTTGCAGGTGGGATTTTGATATTGTATTATAACATTTTCAATGGTATTGAGTTGCAAGGATTGCTGGTTGTAATCAATTTGATTTGTTGGATAATAATATTTGACTCTTTGTTGGTGGATGTAGCCCAAGTTTGGGTGAACCATGTTAAAAATTGTCTCTCGCTGTTATTATTTCTATGTATTTTTCATTCCTCTGTTTAATCTTTATTTGCATTTAATTGATATCTTCTACATATAATTCCTAGCATTCTCAACATATCCTACCTCAAGCACCTTGTCTTCCTCTACATATTGGTAAAGAATACAATCTTGTCGAGTAGCTCCATGCTACTCCAGCTAAGATCTCTCTATGGGATTTAATACAAACATCACCTACATACCATGGAATTCTCCAAGAGGCTCTACAAAAGGTAGTTGTTCCACCTTATATTAGACTGAATGATGTAAAATCTTTGTTTAGTTGTGTGCAGGCGACAAGATCTGATATATCATTTCAACAACATGAATTACCTCCCATAGAAGTTCAAAACCAATATGAGCCTCTATGATATTTGTTTTCATTGGTAGAATGAGAGTAAGACACACATTGATTGCCAGTGGATCATGTCTCAAAGTTTGTGGAATAGACTTGCTATATAAACTCAATATTGATACATCTCTCATCAAACCAGATAAACTCAACTTTCATGGCTTTGATAATGTAGATAAGCAATCACTAGGTACCATCACCTTAGATATTAAGGCTAGACCTATGAGATTTCCTGCCATTATCCATGTCATGCCTAATTCTCTTTCATACAATCTCATTCTTGGTAGATCATGGATTCATTCCATGGTGGCAGTTCCATCTACCCTTCATCATTCAATAGAGTTCATCTTTGAGAACAAATTACATACAATTAAAGTTGGTATGATTCTGGAAAGTTGCTTACAAATGGAAGTGAGATATCAAATTCCTCTAAGTAATTTGATCCCTTCAACAAAAACAAAACCACTATTCTTTTGTTGCTAACGAAAGTAATGGCGAAGATAGTGTATGTCCTTTGAATACATTTTTTAGTGATGATTGGGGTCTATTATATTTTACACCCTCCTTTGCAGATGAATATAAAGTCTCACCCTCACACCCAAAAATATCAAAGGTAAATGAAATTTCTTCAACACAATTTTCTACTCCTACAAAGTTTAAACTCAATATTAATGACAATGGAACCTTTAAAATTGATAAAGATCTACCTTCTCCTACAGAAATGGCAACCATTTGTGATAAGGTATCATCTAATTCTAATACATATCTTGACTAGGTCTCTTTAAATTCAACTCCCATGGGATGGTTGAAACAAAGATTGAACCTCCTCACAATGATCAAATGTATGATCCTTCTACTTCTTCTTTCAATAGAGATAGTCATATGATCTCTCCTCTTCCTTCAGACTTGGAGATGTGTTATGGGTGTAGATTCAAAATTATTTGTAAACAAGGATATAATGGAAATGGGTTATGATGAAAAGAACAAGGAACTAAGGAACCTATGGAACCAACACCACACTTGTCTAAAGTAGGTTTAGGTTTTCAGCCTTCTCCTACATTCTCTCCACCATGTTCACAACAAAAAGGGTTTCTTCCTACTCCACCTATATCTTCTCTTCTATCTCAACAAGAGTGTATGTTGCCAAGTGTACTCAAATACCACTTAATCACTCTTCCTATTCCAAAACACAAAATGATCCAACAAAATAATCATTCATCACCTCATTATTGTGTATATGATTGAGCACTTGGCCATTCCACTAAAGAATTCTGAGTTTTGGGTGACAAAATTCTACAACTTTAAACAAGGTATGGCTCTAGCACTCTTCACCATGCTTGATGTAGTCCCTAGAGCACTTTGTCCTCCATCCATTTCATAACCAAGCTAGGAGAGGATAAATTGTTATAGGTCACCTCGCAAGAGTGGTCCCTTCTTCTCATTTATGTTATGCTTGCACATATTGTTATCCCTATATTTTGATATTGTGGTTCTCCCTTGACACCCTTGTTAGCACAAAGGTACAAGGCATAGAAAGAACACATTGTGTCATTCCTCTATATGTATCTTCATTCTTCTGTATGTCGTAATTTATAATTTTTTTATTTTTTCTTGGATGATTTAGTATCCTTTCATGATTCAATTTAAGTGTACTCTACTTTCATGTGATCTTTCACCAGCATATTCGTAGTTTTGATGTTTTATGTATGTGGAATCTTGTTGCAATGCTTGGCATCATACCATGAATACACAATCCATTATGCATCATGCCTATAAGCATTGCCTTGGATTCCTCTTCTTGGGGTAAACCCCTTATTGAGAAGTAGCTTTTGAAAACACATATCATTTGGGCATGTGCTTTTAGAAAGATCTCATGCCTGTTTTGTATTTCTTCCTCACTCCACCTTAAAGACAATTGCTCCCTGATGGAGTTAGCAATCACTTTAAGGTGGGGGCATGTTACACACATGTTAGCTTAGGTTGTCACTAATGTGGTTGGCATTGATGTCAACACTTAGTTTGGGCTATCATTGATGCTTATGTTGATGATATACTATGATGGTGTGCTAACAGTGATGTTGTTGATGTTCATGGTTGGATGCCATGCCTTGTTTAATGTCAATTAAGGTTGTATTGAGTATGTTTGTTGTTAGTAGAGATGGTATCATGATGATATATTAAGATGTGAATTAGAGGCATTAAAATGAGGATTACAAGTAATGTTGATGTTGAGAAGATGTTGTTGATGGCTTGTAGCATGTTGTATGCTCTCTCCTTTTGTTCCTAAAGTAGTATGTGTTGCTACAAGGAGGATCTGGTCTCCGGATGTTGGTGAAGATTTTTGTTACAGGAAGTTGCCTTGAAGACTGTTTCAAAAAATGCTCTACATTCCTCTACCTTTGAAGATATGGTCATGTAAATCAAAATTTAAGTTTAGTGTGTTGAGAAGGTGTTACATTCAAAGTTTCATATCATTTGTCCCTTCGTAGAGAAAGTTGTAAGTGACAGAGTGCAGGACTGTACTATCTGGTAGCTAGTTTCAGTGTCTATTAGCTTGTGCTTGTTGTATGAAGTGGTGAATTGGTTGGTGGAGAATGATCCAAAGGATCTTGTGATGTTTCTTGTTGCTTCACAAGGTGTCTTCTAGTTTGTCCAAAATAGGTTGTGGTCCAAAATGAAGGTGTTTTTGGGTTATGCTTTTGACTGGCAAACTGATGAACGATGAAGGTGTGCACCATAAATTTTTTTCTATGTAGAGTTCAAGTAGTGTTTGGAGATGTTGTAGGGGTCATATTGACTCATCTAGGAGAAGCACAAGTAGTGTTTAATCTTCCATGAGTTCTGCCAAGTTGTAATGACTGATATGCTACAAGCATGATATTTTCTTACTTAAGGCCAGCCTATTTTAATTGTGCGAAGCATGTAGATGTTATTCTTTGAAGGTTGATGATGTGAGGGATGTTTAGGACTAGGTTAAGTGTGTGTTGGAATCCACAAGGCATGTTCCTCTTCTTGGTGTTGCATGGAGTTCATTTTAGGGCTTGCTCTCTACATGTTTCATGTTGTTTGATCTTTCGCCAACTTGTAATCATAATATTCTTGTTGTCTCTGGCTGACATGTAATGTAATCAATGTAATATCATGTATATATTGTAAGCCTAGTTAATATAGGTGAGGTGTGATTACGAGTGTGAATGTGAGAAGTAGAATGTGGATGTGTAATGCATGATGATGTGTGACTAAAAGAGAAAAAGAATTGATAGATCTTCTCCAGATTCATCTTGAAGATATTTTTGAGACAAAAGGGAAGTGAAGAGTGTGACTAACTAGTTATTGGAGGCAGTGAGCCAAAGGTAAAACTTCTTGAAGGCTGAAAGTAGTGAGTCAGTAAGCTATAGAGAAGACATTTGAAGAAGTTGTAGAAGTTGTCAAATAAGAAGAGCAATCATCAAAAGAGGAGTGAAAAGGTAGAATTACAATCATCAAAAGGAGTGGACTTCATTGTCAGATTTAGACAGTAAAGGGATTATCATGTTGTAATCTTTTTTGAGTTTGTTCTCGGTTCAGGGAGTATTTGCTTCCTCGAGTTGAAGCCCTAAAACAAAGTCTGTAGGGATTTGCAGCTTCCTTGGAAGTGACCCTAAAACCTTTCTACAGAGAGTAGTAGCTTCCTTGGTTTGTAGCCCTAAAACAAATTTGTAATTGTGATTCTTTTGTGAGGATGGATTAGGATAGTAGCTCCTAGAAACTTTTCTCACTATGGTTTTTCCCATCTTGGGTTCTCCATGTATATCTATTCTTATATTGTGCATGTGTGTTCATTGCTTGATCTTCCATTCTTACTAATATGTTTAAGGATTACTTATCTTGTTAGAAGACTAAATTTGCATTGTGCCGAAAGTTTAAGTTTTGAAGATACTAATTCACCCCCCCTCTCAGTATTAAAGTGTGTTCAACAATTGGTATCAGAGCCAAGTTCCTTGGAAGGATCATAACCACTTGAGGAAGGTCTAGGATAGCTCATGATGGATCTTACAAGGCACCTAAGTTTTACTGAACAAGTTACACCTTTTGGAAGCTAAGTATGGAAGGCTATATTGTTGAACACATCCAGAGACTAAGAGGGGGGTTGAATCAATCTATAAAAAAATTAACTACTTCATTTTAAACTAATATCAAAATCCTTGAAGAAATGAAAGTAAAGTATGCATCATATCAAATAACACAATGACACCAGGATTTTTACATGGAAAACCCAAAATAGGAAAAACCACGGTGAGTGTTAGCTCACAATATATAATGTTCATTGTTATAAAGATTTACAACTTTTGTTTTAGGGCTACAACCCAAGAAAGATAATACTCCCTAAATATAGTTTTTAGGATCACTCCCAAGGAAGCTACAACTCCCTACAGACTCACTAGCTGATGTAGGAATTATAGAGATAACAAATGCATGAACTGCTATATGGAAAACATTTGACTTATGCTGATATTGTAGTCCTCTATTCTTGCTCAACTTATGTCATCAAACTAACTTCACACACTTCATACTTTTACAAACTAATTTTTCACAAACTATACTTTATCTCCCATAAATATCCTATGTAATACTTTAGAACATTGATTAGGTCAGCATCATAAACACCTTTAGATGAAACATATAATTCTTCAAGGGTCGACTTCAACACATACAATATATCAAGAAAATAAATTGTGGACCTCAACATCTCATGATATAATTTAAAGAATATCACTACACACCTTTCAATTTTAGGGCAATTGATCAGGATCCATTGCACATGACAGAAACCAGACTGTCGACTCAAACTACACAAGCACCGTACCTGTTTATCTTTCACATCGCCAGGGAGAAGACAAAAACATCATGCAAACCAAGATTTAAATAATGTAACTTATTAACATCATCCATATACCTTTCTACTAAAGTATAAGATCATTCTATACATCCACAAAATAAGAAACATGTTGAACTATTGAAAATAGAGCATTTTGGACTAACTGTGATATTCCACATCTCATGATATTGTATTGTGGTACACTAAAATGTCTAAAACACATGGGTAGACCTATACAGAATTCAAAACATATCTCCAAAGACACACAGATATATTTATCACTCCAATAGAATGCAGAGAAAAATACATTCTCTTTTATGATTGTTTAAGCACTAAGGCTTTGTTTTCCAAACTACTAAACCAAAGTTATTCTTCCACAAGTACAAATGATGTGAAAATTGGAACATATATACACAATAGCATTATCTTCCTATCCACAATTTTGCAAGGTCATATATTCAATAGCAGTAAAATGCAAAGTGGAGTTCTGATCTAGAGTGACCAAAAAACCTCTTATAAAAATACACTAACTATGTATGTTGAAGTATACCGGATCATGTCCCAACAACTTGAGAGTGTAAAGGAGAGCATATGCAATAGTCTTTTTTAGCAAAATCTATACAATACTTGTTCAACAACATCTATATCATACTTGTGTCTAAGGAAATACTTCTTCTTGTGCATGACATCCATACAATAAACATAGTTGATATCAATGACAACCAAATGCATTCTCCAACCATTGTTGACATCAATGAAAATCAAATGCCAACAATCTCCCCATTTGTCATTGATGGAAACACATGCCAAAAATTCTTCCCCTTTGACATCAAGGGAAAAGGAAGCACTATAAATACAAACCAAAATTTCTCCCCCTGTCTTAAAATTGATCTTATCATTTATAGTTCCATGCTACCCTTGAGAGGTATCTTATATTATCCCAGTATTGGATCTATGTACACATCTTCTATTCTTCCGCATATGTACAATACATCAAGATATAATAAAAATAATCCTTACTTTGTGGCAGAAAGAATGTTCTTATATATAGCTTTTAGTTGCAATAGCACAGTTCCAATGTTTCTTGGTAGAGGTAATTATTTGCACTTGCCTAATGATTTGCAAATATAACTCTTCTACTTCTACTAAAGATGGTGCAACTGCCATATAGAAAACCTTGTCAGCTTCTATCAGTATTCTTGTCATTGCAACCATTCTCAAGCTAACAATCTCTCTTAGCTAACTTATTTGGTCCTTGATTTGTTCTTTTTGATTCTAAAATTGTTTGATAAGTGCATGAGATTTTTCAATTTCAACCATTAGTTCTCCCTTTTTATCTTTGAAAGATTCATATGTTGCATAAATATTAGATATCTACAACTCAAGGCCATCAATCGGGTCTTTTAGACCCTTTGTTATCATAGGCCATGTTAGGGAGAATTGGTATAATACTTTTGCTTCTTCCAGAGCATTTTGAATGCTCTTCATACTATTTACCAACATATTGTGTGCATTGGAACATTTGTCTAATAAATCTATCAATCTCTTATTATTTATTTTTTCCAATACCCTTTTCTCAACTTCTTTCTCAAAAAGTGTAGAGCGATTGTTGAAAGACTCCAATAGTTTCTTCATCTATTAAACAAGAGTCAGGGAAGCATCCCTCTTGGCATTTGGTATTACTTTTTCAAAGGCTCTCATTGCTTCTTCTAGAAGCTCATTTACTTCCACTTGAGATTGCAAGATTTCTTCTTGAGCAATAACTTGAAATATATTTCCTAGTTGAAGCTTTTGTAGAGGAGAAATACTAGAAAAAATTATTTTGTCCATCCAGAATGGGTAGCTAAAATAATTATGGAGAAGCGATAGGTTTAACATGCCTTTATTACACCAAGAATTATTTAATGGAATCAATTGGGGAGTTTGCTGGGTCATGAGCAGATCTCCATGCATCTGTACTCACTTGTTCTTCTCCTGAACCAATGATATTATGTGATTTTGGGTTCTCTAAAGGGGAACTATTAGCATCTTTATCCAATCCAGGATTACTCATATACCTTCTTGTGACTCCTACAGCATGTGCAATATCCAGTCTCGTGCATACCATGGTATACATTAAACTTCCTATAGCTGAAGCATATGGTACCTTGGACATTTTTTCTTCCTCCTCTTGTGTCTTAGGACACATCTCCTTGGTCAATTTCAAATTACTAGGCAAAGGTGTACTGACAGCTTTTGCATTCTGCATATGGAATCTCTGTAACACCTTTTCAACATAATTAGCCTGAGATAGAGTCAATTTTATGTTCTTCCTATCTCTACAAATTTTCATACCAAGGATTTATTTTTTTGCCCCCAAATCCTTCATAGCAAATGATTGTGCTAACTGTTGTTTTAACTCTCTGATGTGATCCATGTTAGACCCTTCTACAAGCATGTCATCAACATACAAACATAAAATAATGTAGTTGTCATTATCCAACCTTCTAAAATAAACATAATGGTCAAAATTACACCGGTTGTAGTCTTGCTCAACCATAAAACTATTAAATTTCAAATACCATTGCCGAGGTGCTTGTTTCAAGCCATATAAACTTTCTTCAATCTGCACACCAATTTCTCCTTACCTTTGACCTCAAATCCCTGTGGTTGTTCCATATATATCTCCTCCTCCAAATCACCATGGAGAAAGGTAGTTTTCACATCTAGTTGTTCCAAATACAAATCTTCAACAGTCACAATACTTAAAATAGTACAAATAGAAGTCATCTTAACAACTAGAGAAAAAATCTTATCAAAATCAATACCCTTTTTCTATGCAAATCCTTTTATAACTAACCTGGCTTTAAATTTTTTCTTACCTCCATCTTCCTATTTCAGCCTATAAACCCATTTTTTTGGTAAAGCCTTTTTACTACAGGTAACTTACATAATTCCCAAGTCTGATTTTTCAGCAAGGAGTCCATTTCTTCTTTCATTGCAAACTCCCACCAAACATTTGTATCCACCTACATAGCTTTAGCATACCCTTCCGATTCACCAACAACTACTAACAAAATAGAATACAAAGAGGGAGAAAACCTTTTAGGAGGTCTACTAGCCTTGTTGAACATCTAACATTCACTGGAGTTTGTGGTATTTCTTGTTGTTGTTGCGGAGCATGAGGAACCACTGGAACATCACTACTTGGAGTATCATCTAGCACCACATAATCCTTTTCTTTCTTCTCTTGTTGCTACAACTGATCTTTGTACAACACCTTCTCATTGAATACAACATCCCTACTTCTCACAATTTTCAAATTTTCAACATCCCAAAGCCTATAACCAAATTCATCAATGCCATATCCAACGAAGATACATTTTTTTAATTTTGCATCCATCTTGGTTCTATTTTCAGAATCTACATGTGCAAATGCTTCACATCCAAAGGTTTTGAGAAAAGAATAACTCACCTTCTTACATGTCTATGCTTCCTCTAGAATAGCACAGCCCAAAGAAATTGAAGGACCTCTATTAATTAAATATATAGCGGTATTGACAACATCTCCCCACATGTTTAAGGGCAGTCCAACATGTAATCTCATGCTCCTTTCATGCTCCATTATTGTCCTATTCATGCGCTCAGCCACTCCATTCTCCTGTGGAGTCCCTGGAATCGTTTTCTACCTACAAATTCCATTAAAGGAACAATAATCCTCAAATTCTTTGCTACAATACTCACCACCATTATCAAATTTGATACATTTTAATCTTTTACCCATCTCATTCTCAACCAAGCTTCTCCATTTCTTAAATGTTTCAAATACATCAGATTTTTGCCTAAGGAAATAAATCCAAACCTTCCTAGTTGCATCATCTATGAATGTAACATAATACCAAGAGCCACCAAGAGAAGATACCTGAGCTGGTCCCCATACATCTATATGCACAAGCTCTAACTTTTCATCTTTCTTTTGCTTCCCATCCTTGAGAAAACTAACTATCTTTTGTTTGCCATACACACAACTTTGACATAAATCCATATTAATACATTTTGGACCTGGTTAAACTTTCTTAGAATGAATTACCTTCATACCTTTTTCACTCATATGTCCAAGTCTATTATGCCATAGTGTTGTCTCAGAACCTGCAGCAATTGTTTTAGTCTCTTCCTGCAAACCTACAACAACTGTTCCTAAACATGTTTGATTTTTCTCTGCAACAACTAAAGTAGAAGGAACAGTATGACCTATACAAAGATATAAGGTGCCTACTTTCACACCTTTTGCTACTATTAAGGTACCTCTTGAAACCTTCTAATTTTTATCATTAAAAGTAACTGTGCAACTTTCATCACCTAGCTACCCTGTTGAAATTAAATTCCTACTTAGCCTTGGAATGTGCCTTACCTCTTATAGTAGCCAATGATTCCTATTCTGCAACTTAATCTTAATTTCTCCCTTTCCAACAATCTGATAGAGTTTGTTATCTCCCAAATAAACTAGCCCAAAATCCCCTTGGACATAATCAACAAAATAACTTCTATGGGGCATAGCATGAAATGAGGCCTCTGAATCTAAAACTCATGAATCATCAGCATTATCTAGGGAAAGAATCAAAGCATCATCTTCAGATTTATTACTTACCACATCTGCCTCCTTATTTCCTTCTTGTTTGTCTCCTTCTTTATTCTTCCTAGACCAGCAATCCTTCTATCCTCTAGATTGGGACCTCTTGTCCTTTGATTTTCCTCGTTACTTCCCATGACCTTCAGAACTTTTTCCTCTCTCCTTTGATCTTCCCCTGCTTTCTGCATTCAAAACACTACCTAATGTGGAATCTCTTGAGCTTTTTTGTTGCATTCTCTCGCTAAGGATAACACCAACAACATCATCAAATTTCAAAGTATTTAAACCAGAGACAGAGTTATAACCATTACCAAGCTATTCCATCTTTCTGGTAAAGAACATAAAACCAAGAGAGCCCTTACCTCTTCATCAAAATTCACTTTTACATAAGTTAACTGACTGGTAATCGTATTAAACTCATTTAAATGATCTGTTGCAGATCCACCTTCAATCATTTTCAGACTAAACAAATGCTTTATGAGAAATACCTTATTTGAGGCTGAGGGTTTTTCATACAATTTAGCCAAAGCTTTCATTAGTTCACTTGTTGTCTTTGCTTCTATTATATTGAATGTCACAGATGGTGCCAGGCACAACTAAATGGTTCCTAGTACATTTCTGTCTAGAAGTTCCCAGTCCTCATCAGTCATTGCTACCAGTTTCTTGGCTATTCCTTCCAACGGCCTTGATTAATCCTTCTAATAGAGATAATCCTTCATATGCATCTTCCATAACTGATAGTTCTGCCCATTGAAATTATCTACCTTCAATTTACCCTTGTCTGCCATTGCTCCCACTTAACCATGAGAATCCCACTCAACCATGAGACCTTCCTGCAGATGATAATCGAACACAACCCACTCCGATACCACTTGTTAGGAATTACATGTAGAAGATATCAATTAAATGCAAATAAAGATTAAAAAGAGGAATGAAAAATATGTAGAAATAATAATAGCGAGAGACAATTTTTAACGTGGTTCACCCAAATTCAAGCTGCATCAACCAACAGAGAGTCCAATATTATTATCTAGCAAATCAAACTAATTACAACCAGAAATCCTTGCAACTCAATACCATTTCAAATGCTACAATACAATATCAAAATCCCACCCACAACATACATCCCAGCCACTTATAACAAGCTTTTTGGAAGCTTCTAGAATTAAGGTTTTACAATGTCATTTTCTTTTGTCGGTTAACAAAAAATTAACAACCGACTCCGAATGGGCAAAAAAGAGGGAAAACAATTAACAACCAACTCTAAACCCTAGAGACGATTTTAAATGATCTGTTGCAGATCCACCTTCAATCATTTTCAGACTAAACAAATGCTTTATGAGAAATACCTTATTTGAGGCTGAGGGTTTTTCATACAATTTAGCCAAAGCTTTCATTAGTTCACTTGTTGTCTTTGCTTCTATTATATTGAATGTCACAGATGGTGCCAGGCACAACTAAATGGTTCCTAGTACATTTCTGTCTAGAAGTTCCCAGTCCTCATCAGTCATTGCTACCAGTTTCTTAGCTATTCTTTCCAACGGCCTTGATTAATCCTTCTAATAGAGATAATCCTTCATATGCATCTTCCATAACTGATAGTTCTGCCCATTGAAATTATCTACCTTCAATTTACCCTTGTCTGCCATTGCTCCCACTTAACCATGAGAATCCCACTCAACCATGAGACCTTCCTGCAGATGATAATCGAACACAACCCACTCCGATACCACTTGTTAGGAATTACATGTAGAAGATATCAATTAAATGCAAATAAAGATTAAAAAGAGGAATGAAAAATATGTAGAAATAATAATAGCGAGAGACAATTTTTAACGTGGTTCACCCAAATTCGAGCTGCATCAACCAACAGAGAGTCCAATATTATTATCTAGCAAATCAAACTAATTACAACCAGAAATCCTTGCAACTCAATACCATTTCAAATGCTACAATACAATATCAAAATCCCACCCACAACATACATCCCAGCCACTTATAACAAGCTTTTTGGAAGCTTCTAGAATTAAGGTTTTACAATGTCATTTTCTTTTGTCGGTTAACAAAAAATTAACAACCGACTCCGAATGGGCAAAAAAGAGGGAAAACAATTAACAACCAACTCTAAACCCTAGAGATGATATGTTACAAGTGTACAGTACTTGCATGATCAGTCACCACATACCAACAGAGAAGGTGGAAGAGAAATGGGCACACTCAGTGTTAGAAATTAAGCTGTAAACCACACAATAAAAATCTGATTCAAACCTTATTATCCTCCAAACAATGTAGAATCAATGGAGATTGCAACAGAAATCAAAACCCATTACACAGAAATAACATGCACTAAGAACTGAACACATAACATAGTATGTAAAGTGGAGAAAACCCTTTCAGGTAAAAAAAATCCACTAAGAAAAGAGGCTCCAAGTTGTATTATCTTCAAATATGAGATTACAATACATGCACTTCCTCTCTCCTTCAGTCTTTAATCCAACGCCACTTATTACTCTCTAATCTAATAAAAAATGTAGTACAAATATCCTTATAAAAGGGGGTTGCCTTCTAGGGCAAGATAACTGAAAAAATATTGATCGTCAGATCTGTGACCTAATGTCGAACGATCCGGATTCACAATGATAAAATATAAATAAAATGTGGTTTCAAGGGCACTACACCTGAGCCCCTGCCAGGGTGCACGGCCCCTGGACCTCCTACTAAGGGAATGTTCCCCCTAGACCCCTCATAGGGGGAAACCTCCCTGCGACCCCCTGTCATGGACAAATGAGTGTTGAGGACCAGATATAAATATGTAACTAAAACAAGACCACTGCTGGTGAAACCTTTCATCCCTTATGGGTGATTTACAAACAATATTAGGAGTAATTAATTACATAGGATTTACAAGGTTGATGGCACCTTAATCCTAACATTCTCCCACTTGACATCATACATTGTAAATACCCATAGGAAACCCATAAAATAATCAGGCACTAGAAGCAAGGCCCATGGCCTCTCTGCACCAAACAAATTTCTCTATGCTCACAGCTTGGTCAAAGCATCTATAACATTCTCCTAAGTGTTTACCTTCTTTAGCTCAATCTGTCCATTTGTAACCATTTCTCAAATAAGGTGATACTGTACATCAACATGCTTAGTCTGACCATGATACAAAGGCTTCTTGGCCAAACAAATAGCACTCTGGCTATCACAACCAATCTGAATGATCCTACAATCAAATCTAATACCTATACACGATCTCCTCAACCAAACTACCTCCTTAGAGACATGAGTACAACAACCATGTACTCTACTTCTATGGTGGATAAAGAAACTTTTGTCTACCTCTTACTCATCCAACTCATTGTTCCTCCAAACAGAGTAAACATATAACCACTAGTGGACCTTTGACTTTCCAAGTCACCTGCCCAATCTACATCATAAAACCCTGTATGTCCAATCATTTATCAACACTTCCAATACCGGAATAAACCAAACAATAATCAGGAGTACTTGCAAGATACTTAAGCACCCTCTTCGCATAATTCCAATGCTATCTACCAATGTTAGACATAAATCTACTCAAAACTCCCATTGCTTGGGCAATATCTAGCCTAGTGCAAACCATTGCATACATCAAACTCCCTACAACACTAGCACATGGCACATTAGACATATCCTCAAAATCATCCTCATTCTTTTGACACATATCTAATGAAATCTTAGTACTAATGGGTGGGTAAGTGCAAGAAGATGGGGGGCCAAAAAGGGGTCTTAAGTGGCCACTTTTTTTCTGAAATCAGGAAATACTGGCCTTGGATGAGAAATTGAGCATAGTTACACTCAAAATTTGGAGATGCAACCAAAACAATGTTCGTAGTGCTCCGAGTCTACTTTCTAAACTACTATTTTTTTTTGAAAATGGCATAGATTAAGGGATTCAAAAGAGGGAGCCACAGAAATTGGTGTTGTTTCTGTCAAAAAAACATAACATAGCATGTTTTGTGGCTCCCTCAAAAGGTCAACTTTTTTTGGGTATTTTTAAAATCGCTTCAGTGAGAAATTAGCTAATAGCATGTAGTTTATGCTCGATTTTTCTAATAATTTTTTGATGAATATTTGATTTTTAACTAATTTTTAAAGTGGGCACATCCTAAAAAATAGAATTTTGGCCGTGCTACCCCTATAAATTTGAAAACTAATTGAAAATCATTTTTTTATTTTTTTAATATTTGTAGAATGAAGTCTAGTTTCTAAATATGTAATTTTTTTGAAATTTGAATGAATAGTTATTTTACAATCAAAAAAAGACCAAACAGTGGTTTTTGCCTAAGAACGAACACACAAACAAAAGAAATTAAAGATGAAAGGCTTAACATTGTTAAAATGTGAAAAAAATCATATCGTCAAATAGCTAAGAGAAAGCCTAACATTACCCATGTGTTCGATTTGTTCAACCTTGAAACACGTGCAAATCTGAGGGTTAGCACGAACGAAATTATGTGAAATTTTGAAGAATATAGAAAAACACGTCTGTGACTGTTCATAAGGCACTCCAAGCCTTTGGGTTGGAAATCCAAAGCAAATCCCAGGCCCAAGGCTTGGGATTCCCAAAGCGAGAAATAACGCGAGCGCGTTATAACGTGCTCGCATTATAACATGCTCGCATTATGTTTTGCCTTGCATTTTTCTTTCCTGCAAGTCTGTCTTTTGTCATGTTTGACATAACGCGAGCGCGTATAACGCGCTCGCGTTATGTCCCACTCAAATTTTTTTATGTTCAAGGCTATTAATCATCAGGGTTAAGGGATAAGGGATTAGCATTTAAGGTATAGTATCGAGCCCGTTGAGGGTCTAGGAATAGGGATAGGGTTTAAGGTTTAGGGATGAGGGATGACAGATTACGGTTTAGGGTTTAGGGATAGGGTTGAGGGTCGAGGGATCAAAGTTAAGGGTTAAGGGATTAGGGTTTGACATTGAGGGTTGAGGGTTGAGGTTCAAGGGTCAAGGGTTTAGGGATAGGGTTTAGGGTCAAGGGATTAGGGTTAAAGTAGAGTGTGGAGGGTGTAAGGATTAGGGATAGGGTTGGAGGGTTTAGGGATAAGGGATTAGGGTTTAAGGTATAGTATCGAGTTTGTTGAGGGTTTAGGAATAGGGATAGCATTTAGGGATTAGGGATGAGGGATTATAGTTGAGGGATGATGGATTAGGGTTGAGGGTTGAGGGATTAGGGTTTAGGGATAAGGTTTAGGGTTGAGGGTTGAGGGATTAGGGTTTAAGGTATAGTGTTGAGGGTTGAGGGTTGAGGGTTTAGGATTAGGGTTTAGGGTTGACAGATTAGCATTTAATGTCAAGGTTAGGGTTAGAGTGTCAAGGGTAGAGGGATTAGGGATAGGGTTTAGGGTTAAAGGTTTAAGGATTGAGGCTTGAGGCTTTAGGGATGAGGGTTTAAGGCTTAAGATATAGTGTCAAGTGTTGAGGGTGTAGGGATAGGGTTTAAGTTTTAAGGGTTAAGGGTTGAGGGATAGGGATTAGGGTTTAAGGTATAGTGTTGAGGGTCGAGGGATCAGAGTTAAGGGTTGAGGGATTAGGGTTTGACATTGAGGGTTGAGGGTTGAGGTTCGAGGGTCAAGGGTTTAGGGATAGGGTTGAGGGTCGAGGAATTAGGGTTAAAGTAGAGTGTGGAGGGTATAAGGATTAGGGATAGGGTTTGAGGGTTTAGGGATAAGGGATTAGGGTTTAAGGTATAGTATCGATTCTATTGAGGGTGTAGGAATAGGGATAGCATTTAGGGTTTAGGGATGAGGGATTAGAGTTGAGGGATGACGGATTAGGGTTGAGGGTTGAGGGATTAGGGTTGAGGGCTGAGGGCTGAGGGATTAGGGTTTAAGGTATAGTGTTGAGGGTTTAGGGATAGGGTTTAGGGTTGAGGGATTAGGATTTGACGTTGAGGGTTGAGGGTTTAGGGTTAGGGTTGAGAGATGAGGGATCAGAGTTAAGGGTTGAGAGAATAGTGTTTGATGTTGAGGGTTGAGGGTTGAGGTTCGAGGGTCAAGGGTTTAGGGATAGGGTTGAGGGTCAAGGAATTAGGGTTAAAGTTGAGTGTGGAGGGTATAAGGATTAGGGATAGGGTTGGAGGGTTTAGGGATAAGGGATTAGAGTTTAAGGTATAGTATCGAGTCTGTTGAGGGTTTAGGAATAGGGATAGCATTTAGGGTTTAGGGATGAGGGATTAGAGTTGAGGGATGATAGATTAGGGTTGAGGGTTCAGGGATTAGGGTTTAGGGATAAGGTTTAGGGTTGAGGTTTGACGGATTAGGGTTTAAGGTATAGTGTTGAGGGTTGATGGTTTAGGGATAGGGTTTAGGTTTGAGGGATTAGGGTTTAGGGTTGATGAATTAGGATTTAATGTTGAGAGTTGAGGGTTGAGGGTTGAGGTTGAGGGATAGGGTTAATGGTCAAGGGATTAGGGTTAAATAAGAGTGTCGAGGGTAGAGGGATTAGGGTTTAAGGTATAGTATCGAGCCTGTTGAGGGTCTAGGAATAGGGATAGCGTTTAGGGTTTAGGAATGAGGGATTAGAGTTGAGGGATGGCGGATGACAGATTAGGGTTGAGGGTTGAGGGATTAGGGTTTAGGGACAAGGTTTAGGGTTAGGGTTGAGGGATTAGGGTTTAAGGTATAGTGTTGAGGGTTTAGGGATAGGGTTTAGGGTTGAGGGATTAGAGTGAAGGGTTGAGGGATTAGAATTTGACGTTGAGGGTTTAGGGTTTAAGATTAGGGTTGAAGGTTGAGGGATCAGAGTTAAGGGTTGAGGGATTAGGGTTTGATGTTGAGGGTTGAGGGTTGAGGTTCGAGGGTCAAGGGTTTAGGGATAGGGTTGAGGGTCGAGGAATTAGGGTTAAAGTAGAGTGTGGAGGGTATAAGGATTAGGGATAGGGTTGGAGGGTTTAGGGATAAGGGATTAGAGTTTAAGGTATAGTATTGAGTCTATTGAGGGTTTAGGAATAGGGATAGCATTTAGGGTTTAGGGATGAGGGATTAGAGTTGAGGGATGAGGGATTAGGGTTGAGGGTTGAGGGATTAGGGTTTAGGGATAAGGTTTAGGGTTGAGGGTTGAGGGATTAGGGTTTAAGGTATAGTGTTGAGGGTTGATGGTTTAGGGATAGGGTTTAGGTTTGAGGGATTAGGGTTTAGGGTTGATGAATTAGGGTTTAATGTTGAGAGCTGAGGGTTGAGGGTTGAGGGTTGATGTTGAGGGATAGGGTTAATGGTCAAGGGATTAGGGTTAAATAAGAGTGTCGAGGGTAGAGGGATTAGGGTTTAAGGTATAGTATCGAGCCTGTTGAGGGTCTAGGAATAGGGATAGCATTTAGGATTTAGGAATGAGGGATTAGAGTTGAGGGATGACGGATGACAGATTAGGGTTGAGGGTTGAGGCATTAGGGTTTAGGGACAAGGTTTAGGGTTAGGGTTGAGGGATTAGGGTTTAAGGTATAGTGTTGAGGGTTTAGGGATAGGGTTTAGGGTTGAGGGATTAGAGTGAAGGGTTAAGGGATTAGAATTTGACATTGAGGGTTTAGGGTTTAGGGTTAGGTTGAAGGTTGAGGGATCAGAGTTAAGGGTTGAGGGATTAGGGTTTGATGTTGAGGGTTGAGGGTTGAGGTTTGAGGGTCAAGGGTTTAGGGATAGGGTTGAGGGTCAAGGAATTAGGGTTAAAGTAGAGTGTGGAGGGTATAAGGATTAGGGATAGTGTTAGAGGGTTTAGGGATAAGGGATTAGAGTTTAAGGTATAGTATAGAGTCTATTGAGGGTTTAGGAATAGGGATAGCATTTAGGGTTTAGGGATGAGGGATTAGAGTTGAGGGATGATGGATTAGGGTTGAGGGTTGAGGGATTAGGGTTTAGGGATAAGGTTTAGGGTTAAGGGTTGAGGGATTAGGGTTTAAGGTATAGTGTTGAGGGTTGATGGTTTAGGGATAGGGTTTAGGTTTGAGGGATTAGGGTTTAGGGTTGATGAATTAGGGGTTAATGTTGAGAGTTGAGGGTTGAGGGTTGAGGGTTGAGATTGAGGGATAGGGTTAATGGTCAAGGGATTAGGGTTAAATAAGAGTGTCGAGGGTAGAGGGATTAGGGTTTAAGGTATAGTATCGAGCCTGTTGAGGGTCTAGGAATAGGGATAGCGTTTAGGATTTAGGAATGAGGGATTAGAGTTGAGGGATGACGGATGACAGATTAGGGTTGAGGGTTGAGGTATTAGGGTTTAGGGACAAGGTTTAGGGTTAGGGTTGAGGGATTAGGGTTTAAGGTATAGTGTTGAGGGTTTAGGGATAGGGTTTAGGGTTGAGGGATTAGAGTGAAGGGTTGAGGGATTAGAATTTGACGTTGAGGGTTTAGGGTTTAGGGTTAGGGTTGAAGGTTGAGGGATCAGAGTTAAGGGTTGAGGGATTAGGGTTTGATGTTGAGGGTTGAGGGTTGAGGTTCGAGCGTCATGGGTTTAGGGATAGGGTTGAGGGTCAACCAATTAGGGTTAAAGTTGAGTGTGGAGGGTATAAGGATTAGGGATAGGGTTGGAGGGTTTAGGGATAAGGGATTAGAGTTTAAGGTATAGTATCAAGTCTGTTGAGGGTTTAGGAATAGGGATAGCATTTAAGGTTTAGGGATGAGGGATTAGAGTTGAGGGATGATGGATTAGGGTTGAGGGTTGAGGGATTAGGGTTTAGGGATAAGGTTTAGGGTTGAGGGTTGAGGGATTAGGGTTTAAGGTATAGTGTTGAGGGTTGATGATTTAGGGATAGGGTTTAGGTTTGAGGGATTAGGGTTTAGGGTTGATGAATTAGGGTTTAATGTTGAGAGTTAAGGGTTGACGGTTGAGGGTTGAAGTTAAGGGATAGGGTTAATGGTCAAGGGATTAGGGTTAAATAAGAGTGTCAAGGGTAGAGGGATTAGGGTTTAAGGTATAGTATCGAGCCTATTGAGGGTCTAGGAATAGGGATAGTGTTTAGGATTTTGGAATGAGGGATTAGAGTTGAGGGATGACGGATGACAGATTAGGGTTGAGGGTTGAGGCATTAGGGTTTAGGGACAAGGTTTAGGGTTAGGGTTGAGGGATTAGGGTTTAAGGTATAGTGTTGAGGGTTTAGGGATAGGGTTTAGGGTTGAGGGATTAGAGTGAAGGATTAAGGGATTAGAATTTGATGTTGAGGGTTTAGGGTTTAGGGTTAGGGTTGAAGGTCGAGGGATCAGAGTTAAGGGTTGAGGGATTAGGGTTTGATGTTGAGGGTTAAGGGTTGAGGTTCGAGGGTCAAGGGTTTAGGGATAGGGTTGAGGGTCTAGGAATTAGGGTTAAAGTTGAGTGTGGAGGGTATAAGGATTAGGGATAGGGTTGGAGGGTTTAGGGATAAGGGATTAGAGTTTAAGGTATAGTATCGAGTTTGTTGAGGGTTTAGGAATAGGGATAGCATTTATGGTTTAGGGATGAGGGATTAGAGTTGAGGGATGATGGATTAGGGTTGAGGGTTGAGGGTTGAGGGATTAGGGTTTAGGGATAAGGTTTAGGGTTGATGGTTGAGGGATTAGGGTTTAAGGTATAGTGTTGAGGGTTGATGGTTTAGGGATAGGGTTTAGGTTTGACGGATTAGGGTTTAGGGTTGATGAATTAGGGTTTAATGTTGAGAGTTGAGGGTTGAGGTTGAGGGATAGGGTTAATGGTCAAGGGATTAGGGTTAAATAAGAGTGTCGAGGGTAGAGGGATTAGGGTTTAAGGTATAGTATCAAGCCTGTTGAGGGTCTAGGAATAGGGATAGCGTTTAGGGTTTAGGAATGAGGGATTAGAGTTGAGGGATAACAGATGACAGATTAGGGTTGAGGGATTAGGGTTTAGGGACAAGGTTTAGGGTTAGGGTTGAGGGATTAGGGTTTAAGGTATAGTGTTGAGGGTTTAGGGATAGGGTTTAGGGTTGAGGGATTAGAATTTGACGTTGAGGGTTTAGGGTTTAGGATTAGGGTTGAAGGTCGAGGGATCAGAGTTAAGGGTTGAGGGATTAGGATTTAAGGTACTGTATTGATCATGTTGAGGTTGTAGGAATAGGGATAGCATTTAGGGTTTAGGGATGAGGGATTAGAGTTGAGGGATGACGGATTAGGGTTGAGGGTTGAGGGATTAGGGTTTAGGGATAAGGTTTAGGGTTGAGGGCTGAGGGATTAGGGTTTAAGGTATAGTGTTGAGGGTTTAGGGATAGGGTTTAGGGTTAAGGGATTAGAGTGAAGGGTTGAGGGATTAAGATTTGATGTTGAGTGTTGAGGGTTTAGGGTTAGGGTTGAGAGATGAGGGATCAGAGTTAAGGGTTGAGGGATTAGGGTTTGACATCAAGGGTTGAGGGTTGAGGTTCAAGGGTCAAGGGTTTAGGGATAGGGTTGAGGTTAAAGGGATTAGGGTTTAAGGTATAGTGTTGAGGGTTGATGGATCAGAGTTAAGGGTTGAGGGATTAGGGTTGAGGGTTGTAAGGATTAGGGATAGGGTTGGAGGGTTTAGGGATAAGGGATTAGAGTTTAAGGTATAGTATCGAGTCTGTTGAGGGTGTAGGATTAGGGATAGCATTTAGGGTTTAGGGATGAGGGATTAGAGTTGAGGGATGATGGATTAGGGTTGAGGGATTAGGATTTGACGTTGAGGGATGACAGATTAGGGTTGAGGGATTAGGATTTGATGTTGAGGGTTGAGGGTTTAGGGATAGGGTTGAGGGTTGAGGGATTAGGATTTGACGTTCAGGGTTGAGGGTTTAGGGATAGGGTTGAGGGATTAGGATTTGACATTGAGGGTTGAGGATCGAGGGATCAGAGTTGAGGGTTTAGGGATTAGGGTTTGACGTTGAGGGTTGAGGGCATTTTCTATCACAAACTTGATTATGAGGGCTTGCCCTTCATTTTTATGCCTATCATATGGCGGAGCATCTGGAAAGCCCTTGCAAGAAAAAGATGTGATCAATGCAAAGGATGTGATGAATCTATAGCAGGATAAAATGCGAGCGCATTATAACATGCTCACGTTTTGTATTTCTTTTGAAATGGTAAAAAGGTGGTTACCACCATGATCCAGGCCCACATGCTCTGTTTTCTTACTAATTCTATGTGTGCTTCAACAAAAAAGAAGTGCTTTCATGCTATTGGGAAGTTCACATGCACATTTGACACATTGTACCACCTTTGCATGATCTTTCCACCACCTTTTCTGCTTTGCCAACTTGAGAAGGAGGAAATAACATAGTTTTTACACCAAGTTTGATATATATCTATTCAAGTTTCAATTTTTGTAGTGTTGCAATGTTAATTGTGATTCAATTTTAAGAATTTAACATTGAAAAGGAAGCAAGTGGTGAAAAACTCAAATTGTTGAGGAGTTTGATGCAAGAAGATAAAAACACTACATAATTGGGTACTCTCTCCATTCAAATCTTCATTTTTTAGGTATGTCAAGTCTTTACATGCATGTTCTTTACATTTTCCTTATTTCAGATTGAATTACTTTATCATGCTTTATCATACATGTTTAAAATAGACACATTCCCAATCAAGAAAGCAACCTACAATCTCACATGATGCCATGTATATTTTCTACACTTGGGCTCTTTAATAATTATGTGTAATAAACAAACCTTAGTTCATACCATGATGTCAAACTATACAAGAATAAATCCTTACAACATAAAAAAAATACAATCCCACTATTATCATGTATTCATTTCTTAGGAACTAATATTGGTCTCTTTATCATGCTACAGACAAATTCTCCATCATGCCAAGGAAACGATCAAGAATTAAACCAACACGGGAAGAGATAGAAGCTAAGAATGCAAAGAAAGCAATGGCTATGAGGGAACTTCATGAGAAGAGGAAATTGGACATGATAAATGAAGACATACCAATTGAAAAGGAACCACAACCATCACAAAGAGATATGGTATTGGCGGCACAAAGAGAACGAATGCAAAAACTTCGTGGTACGAGAGATTTGAATACCATAGTTGGAGACACATCCTTTGCCATAAGTCAACATGTAGGGACACCATCTACCACATCTCAAGTTGAGAGTACATCATCACTCACATGTGATGAAGGAGGTATGCCATCATTCCCACCTCAACCTCAAGGTATGTCATCTATTCCATCTTCGATCGAAGGTATGCCATCTAACCCATCTCATTTAAATATTGATGATATTCCTAATGTTGAGATGAATTTACCTAACTTGACACCACCTAGAATTTTGCATAGAAAGCCAAAGTATTTGATTGATATTGATGAGGATATTTTACAGCCAATGGAAGGTAAGATTCCAAAACACACTTGTAGAAGATATGCTAATAAGATTTGGAGATTGTTCTTTGAAAAGTTAAATGAGACTGCAAGATGTCAACTATTCGTTGAAATGATGCGAAGTATAAAGGATAGGTCTATCATGAAGATTCTTGGGTTGAGAACATCAGAGGCTTCAAGTGAAAAATCTATTGTCAAGAATCTAATGAGTGCATATGAGAGTGTGGGTAACACCTCACGCACAAAAGATAGTAATGCAACATGGCGTGTGATTACATCGACTATAGTAAGTAGTCAAATGAGGAAAGCTCGTCTCATTAGAAAGACAAGTCAAGAATTGAGAATTAATAGGAAAACTTTATCAAGAGCCGTTGGAAGATGCCAAAGAATTGAGGACACTAATGCCAATGAATTATGGGTGTTCTCGAGGAGACTACCACGAAAAGATAAACTAATTGTTGAAGCATTGAGATCACTAATTGAAGACTTTTGGAAGAATTACACAAGGGTATCTCTGAATCAAAGGGATGTGCTAAGAAGGAGAATCGGTAGTCAGAACCACGAGCCACATCCAAAGCATTTTTTGGATGAGACTCAAACACAGTTTTATGGTAAATTTCTAGAGAAGTATCCTCAAATTAAAATTTGTCAAAGATATTTTGAAATGCTAAAACCTTTCTATGTTAAGATAAATCACACATGCACTACTTGTTGTTGTAGATTACATATTGAATTTTCTAACCATTTTGATGCTTATAGGTCTATATGTTTAGATATGCATACTAACAATGATTTGCAGGGTTGTGCCATATGTGCCCCACCAACATCTTCAAGAGACTTCATATCAAGAATTTTATGTGAAAGAGAGGAAGGTCAAATATTCTACAAGAAATTATGCTTGGATGGCACATGTCATCGTTGCGGTGGCTTGCAACATTTGCCAATATGTGAACATATGGAAATAACACATGCGGTTGGAAATGAACTAGTAGAGTTTGGCAAGTATAAAACAGTGGCATACAATACAAAAGATGGTAAAGAAGCAAAGAGGTGTGAATTAGTTATTGAAAAGATTCCAGTGTATCAGTTTATGCCTATATTTCGTAACAGCATAGTGTATGAGTATGCAAGACATGCCCATAGAGCTCAATGGTTGGACTTGCAATTCAAGTTATGCAAGGACACATTTCTAGTTGGTAGCATTGTTTCAGTCATTGACTTTGCAAAGAACTACAGTCTACACCCACAACGTGAGGTGCAATCACAATATTACAACTCCACACAGGTTTCTATATTTGTGCACATCTCATTCATTCATGCGAATGATAGTACAGAGGATGATAGAAAGATCATAAGGGAGTATAATTTCTATATTAGTGATGATCACATGCATTCTACAGAGTTCATACAAGGTTGCTTTCAGGTGTTCTACAATGATTTGGCTAGAAGGGGCATATCATTCAGTCAGCATATCATATGGTCGGATAATTGTGCGTCACAATTCAAGAACTCGCAAAATTTCTATTGGTTGAGTAGGAGGCATAATTTTATAGGTATTCAACATATGTGGAACTTTTGTGAGGCCGGGCATGGAAAGGGAGAGCATGATGGTGCAGGAGCATGTATCAAAATAGCCATAGCACGAGAAGAGTTAAAGTATAAAGACAATGCAAAGTTGACAAATGCAAAATCAATTGTCGAGTGGTGTAATGCTTCCATGGGTCTAGGTAATGAAGGTAAGTCTTTAGTTCGTAGATTTTTTTGGTTGATAGATGATACTAACATTGCACCATATGAGGATTGTTGTACACTGACAGGATCAAATGAGATGCACTCTTTCAGAAGCTCAATTGCAGGTTCATGGAGTATCCATACATGAAAGATGTCATGCTTTTGTTCTTCCTATACAATTCAAGTCTGGGATGAGTGTGAGTCAAAGGAGTGGGTTGACGAATGGCAGTTAAGTTATCTTAGCCCACTTGACACGTATCGACCCCCGACGGCACTGGAACTAACATAGATGGAATCGTCAGTTGACTTTGACCACATATCAGATTTAGTTCAACTAGGTAATATAGGGCACGTATATGCATCTAATTTCATCTAGTTCAACCAGGTAATGTCATCTTACTTTGTAGTGTTTTTCTAATGTTGACTAATTTCATCTAATTTGCTACACATATCAATGTAGGGCACGTATATGCAGTTATTGCAGATGAAGATAATGAAGAGGGAACAGATTATAACTTATGTCGTGTTGAGGCCAAAAAGAAATTGGAGGCCCCTGTTACAGATGGAGAAAACATCGAATACCCTACAGGATCAGTGGTTATTACTGGAACATGGCTTAGAAGGTACCCACATAAGAGTGTTAATATTTGGCTATTTTAGGACTTTGACATGCATCGGAAGATTCTTCATTACTCGAACCTTGCCGTGGCATCCAATGTTCATTTGATAAAGTATCAGGGTAGACCTTTGAACAAAATATTGTGGAAGGTGCGTGAGTCTGACCATGAAGCAATACTTGACACAATAAAGAGTAGAGTAGACCCGGATGGTTCATTGGATTGATTTGTAAGTATTCACAATTTTGTAAAGTTATGTTACATTGAGTTGTAAGTATGCACATTAATTTGTAAGGTTTGTCTTTTTTTATTTCCTCCTGCATTTTTACACATATGTACACATTTTTACATCATCATGTTATGCATTTTTGGTGTCCTGCTCCTGATGCGACCAAACTCATAACTCACCCTACTAGACACCATTTGATGATCTCTCCAACACTCTGGATCCAGGGCGTCCAATCATGATGATGACCTATATACCATTCTCCCAAGGCACTCATAATGAATGAAAAGAAGACCAAGGGCGCCCAAGCTTAATAGACTTATGTCTTTCAATTTTGATGATCCAAACTCTTGCAATATGACATCCACTTTCATGCCTTTAGATCTTCCTTCACATATAGGGCGCCAAATCAAGTTGAAAAATCTACATAAGGGCACCAAACTAGATGAAAGGAGACATGAAATGTGCCTTAGGACTCCATGCTAAGGTTTGAGCCATTAAAGTCTCTTGATATTAGGCGCTCATGATGATGAAACTTAGAGCTTTTTCCTTTCCTATGTGCTCATTTAAGATGTTTGAATGATAAGGAGCACCTTGACCTCTATAATGTACATTGGGCACCAAATCAAGGTGATTTTAAGTCACTTTGAGTCATTTGGGGTCAGTTTGAGTCTTTGAGTCATGTTGCAAAAAAGTGTCAATGTTGTTAAGTTACACAAAGCAACTTTTGCATTTTTGGTGTCCTACTCATGATGTGACCAAACTGACTGTTCCAACGCGTCTGGATGGGTACATTTATGCTAGGCATGGTCCTGTTTTTCACCCAAACATGTCAAAACAGTCTGAGCTACATTGTACCAACGATATCCCTGAAGAGTCCAAAGTGCAAAAAGGCTGCAATCTTTGACGAGATGTTACTTGAAAACCATGTCACTTAGAAACATTCTATCTAAGGCAACGCTATCACGTAGAGTGCCTCTACAATAACCTCTCTCGGTTTTTTATAGCTCTGAGGTATTTGCCCATGGTGAAAGGTTTTCTGCTGCCCCAAAAATCGTCAGAAGGAGGCAGTGTAAAGTTGCAAAGGGGTCTAACTTTCATCCTGCTCCTGATGTGACCAAACTGACTATTCCAACGCGTCTAAATGGGTACATTTACGCTAGGCATGGTCCTATTTTTCACCCAAACATGTCGAAACAGTCGGAGCTACATTGTACCGACAATATCCTTGAAGAGTCCAAAGTGCAAAAAAGCTACAATCTTTGACAGATGTTACTCAAAAATTGTGTCACTTAGAAACATTCTATCTGAGGTAATGCTATCACATAGAGTGCCTCTACAATAACCTCTCTCAATTTTTTATAGCTCTGAGGCATTTGCCCGTGGTGAAAGGTTTTCTGCTGCCCCAAAAATCATCAGAAGGAGGCAGTGTAAAGTTGCAAAGGGGTGTAACTTTCATCTTGCTCCTGATGTGACCAAACTGACTATTCCAACACGTCCGAATGTGTACATTTACGCTAGGCATGGTCCTATTTTCACCCAAACATGTCGAAACAGTTGGAGCTACATTGTACCGACGATATCCCTAAAGAGTCCAAAGTGCAAAAAGGCAGCAATCTTTGATGAGATGTTACTCAAAAATTGTGTCACTTAGAAACATTCTGTCTAAGGCAACGTGATCATGTAGAGTGCTTCTACAATAACCTCTCAAAGTTTTTTATAGCTCTGAGGCATTTGCCCATGGTGAAAGGTTTTCTGCTGCCCTAAAAATCATCAGAAGGAGGCAGTGTAAAGTTGCAAAGGGGTGTAACTTTCGTCCAGCTCCTGATGCGACCAAACTGACTATTCCAATGCATCTAAATGGGTACATTTACGCTAGGCATGGTCCTATTTTTCACCCAAACATGTCAAAACAGTTGGAGCTACATTGTACCAACGATATCCCTGAAGAGTCCAAAGTGCAAAAAGGCAGCAATCTTTGACAAGATGTTACTTGAAAACCATGTCACTTAGAAACATTCTGTCTAATGCAACATGATCATGTAGAGTGCCTCTACAATAACCTCTCTTAGTTTTTTATAGCTCTAAGGCATTTACCCGTGGTGAAAGGTTTTCTGCTGCCCCAAAAATCTTCAGAAGGAGGTAGTGTAAAGTTGTAAAGGGGTGTAACTTTTGTCCTGCTCTTGATGCGACCAAACTAACTATTCCAACGCATCCGAAAGGGTACATTTATGCTAGGCATGGTCCTATTTTTCACCAAACATGTCAAAACAGTCGGAGCTACATTGTACCGACAATATCCCTGAAGAGTCCAAAGTGCAAAAAGGCAGCAATCTTTGACGAGATGTTACTCGAAAACCATGTCACTTAGAAACATTCTATCTAAGGCAACGAGATCATGTAGAGTGCCTCTACAATAACCTCTCTCAGTTTTTTATAGCTCTGAGGCATTTGCCCATGGTGAAAGGTTTTCTGCTACCCCAAAAATCGTCAGAAGGAGGCAGTGTAAAGTTGCAAAGGGGTGTAACTTTTGTCCTACTCCTAATGTGACCAAACTGACTGTTCCAATGCGTCTGAATGGGTACATTTACGCTAGGCATGGTCCTATTTTTCACCCAAATATGTCGAAACAGTCGGAGCTACATTGTATCGACGATATCCCTGAAGAGTCCAAAGTGCAAAAAGGTAGCAATCTTTGACAAGATGTTACTCGAAAACCATGTCACTTAGAAACATTCCGTCTAAGGCAACGTGATCACGTAGAGTGCCTCTACAATAACCTCTCTCAATTTTTTATAGCTCTAAGGCATTTGTCCGTGGTGAAAGGTTTTCTGCTGCCCCAAAAATCGTTAGAAGGAGGCAGTGTATTAAGTCAGGATGAAAGCCTATTCACTCTAGGCACCTGTTTTTGACCAAATCACACATGTGCCTTGAACAAGTGATGCTACAAGTGGTGAATAAAATGGGTGCTTGAAGAATTGAGCCCTCCAAGACATCTTGCAATTGCCTAAAAGTCCAAAATTTACATAAGTGAGTTAAGGCGCCATTTTCCATCTCCAGAGCCTCCTTTGAGCGCCGTAACATGGAGTGAATGTTTTAGTCTATGAAAGATTATGCCTAAAGAATATAACAACCCCTTCAGTCACTAGGATGAACTAAGTTAACAAATGAAACTTCATTGAGGGAGGCGCACTTGTGCATCTAGACAACTCCAGTTTAGCACCTGAGAAAAAACATGTTTAGAGACACCCCTTGAATGAACCCTCTAGAACCAATAAGAATCTTCTCTAGGTCCATAATTAACTCACGCCCATATCCAAGTGAAAGTCTCCTTGGTCTTCCTGCTAAAATGTCTAAAGGGTAACCATCTCAACAAGTGTCTCTAATCCCAAGAGAAATCTAGCCTCACCCAAGTCTCGAAGTATGTATGAGAACCTACAACCAATCAATCCATGTTAAGCTCCAAATGCAACACCACATTATCATGAAGCTCCCAAGCACATGACCAATGTACTCAATACCAAGAGAACCAACAAGACCACTATCAAAAATCCAACTACAAAATTAGGTATCCAAACATGACATCATGATCTAGCATCTCCTCCTAGAAGATCACATGCACCAATACAGACATCCTAGTCTCAAGAGAACTTGTATCATGCTAATACTCTAATCTAGAATCAAGAGTCCACCAAGACACACTACCAAACACCTCTAAACCAAGGATCAACATCTACAACCACATGAAGATAACCATTACACCCAACCACTATATAAGATCATCCATCACTAGGTGATGAATACACATCACTATCAAAGCAACATCCATCCTCTCATCCCGATGCAACATACCAATGCGCAAATGAGCATAGACAAGGAAAAATAACAAATTCATCTCGTGGATATAGGCAATATGCATTCAAGTCATCCCAGTACCTTGTCTGAGGCTCATGCAAAACCCAAAATGATTAGCCTAGTACCATGTGTCATGTCCCCGTTCCCAGCTTGATCATCAAGTGTATAATGGATTAGCCTATTCTTAATTCTCGGAGGCTAATTCCAAATGATGAGGGAATGAATTGGTTTCAGACTAACTCTATCTGTTTGTTTTGTAGGAACAAGGTCAGAACCCTAAAATTTGACTAAGTATGGAAGCTTGGGAGCCTAGGCACCCATTTCACTCCAGTTTTCCTTACTAAGTGCCTAGCACAAGGATCATCCAAATTAAGCACCTAAGAACCTCAAGGCACCTATACATGTCTCTAGGGATCCTCCAATTGAGTGCCTAGCATAGATGGATGAAGATTGAAAGTTTTCAAGTTAAAGATGTCCTTTGGGTGAACTCACAGCACTAGGCGCATGTGTTGGTTGGAACTCCTTGGATCTGGTGCCTAGGATTGAAAGCCTTTGATGAGGAGAGAAGTCTCAAGGCCTAGTCTGGCACCCTCACTTGCCTACCCCACCCGCAGAATGCGCCTAACCTTCATAAGGCATTAACACTCTATTTTGAGCGCCTAGTAGGGGTAATGGATAGATTGAAGGCTTGGGAGCTAAGGAAAGTCACTTAGATGAATAATCAAGATTGAAATGAGAAACTCCTAGACAAGGCGCAAAATTCCTCAATTCTAGCATCCAGAAATCAAATCTAAGTAAGGCGCTCTTTCCATTTGCCAAAGGCTCTATTAGCGCCCTTGGTTGATGATCTCTCTAGACACCTGAAATGGCACCCAGTGGATCTTTCAACTTGTATCAGGAAGAAGGGAAGCATTCTCAGTGTTGTTCAGATAATCTAAGTTGTAAAGTTAACAAGGAATAGAGCCAGAGGACAAGGCACACTTATTGGTCTCCATCACCTAAGAAATGTGCCTAATGCAGTTGGTGTCAACTTCCCTCTTTCTAGCCTCCAAATGGCGCCTAGAGTCAAAAAAGGATTTCACTGAATAATGTTAATGTTTTGAGCATCAAACTCTACTTGGCGCATACCTATGCTCTTGCAACCTCAAATTGGCACCTAGGGTTCAGTCATCCTCCTAAGGCATGGTTCTGCTCCTCCATAACCTTGTTTTGGCACCTAAACTTGGAAGTACCTTGAAGACTTGGATTAAGACAGAATTCACCTCCAGAATGTTAGGCGCTTGATAGAAGATAAAGGTGCTAGGGTAAAAGAGCTTCAAAAGTTTGATGTCAAGTGTGAATTGAGATAATAGGCGCTGATACCAGTTGACATTACTCCAAACATACGCCTAAGAGAGATGCAAGTCCCCAAGACCAATTTTGGAACAAGGCACTCCATCAAAGGGTAAGATGATAATCCTTGGAAGTCAAGTGTTTCAAAGATTCTTTGAGAAATTGACAAGTTGTAACCTAGGCGCCAAAACCCCTAAGAATCCTCCTATCTGGCGCCTAGTTAGAAGAACACTAATATTGCACCTAAGTGAATTTGAGTGTCAATATAGAGTCATCAAACCCCACCAGACGTTCATCCATGTATCTACCACCTCAAGGAAGCGCCCAGCTTAGGATGGTGCCTAGTCTGGTCTCTACTACCTTCAGTTGGCACCTAATCCTAAGAGTCTTGCAACTATGACGTTCATCCATGCAATAAGCAAGGTGATGCTCCCTCGTGATATTGTGAGGTGTTGACATTCAGTTGACATCATTGAGTTTGATTGAGTTGATCAAGTGTAGACGCCATTGTAAACATCAAGGCTTCAAGGCCTTTCTTTTGTATCTCCATTGAATAAGTTGTAACTCCATGCTATTGAAAGCATTATCCATGTAATAAGACATTGCAAGTTGATTGAGTCAAATAACTAGACAAGTACCCAACTCTAAGTTGATTCATTCAAGTAGTTATCTTTGATGTATATCTTTGTGTTGTTGAAGTAGTTGATGAATTGATAGAAAGTAAAATTGTTTAAGTAAGGAAAAATTTTCGTAGAACTAGTTGGGTATCTTACACCATGCCTATCCATCAAACATCACAATGCAATCAAAATCCTAACAACATGCCCATGATCCAAGATCAAGTGCAATCATGCAAAGATATTATCAATCACAAGCCTATTAAGAATGAACTAGAGTCTTCTAGTACCATACTTTTCCATCAAACACCATCATGTAATCCATGGCCTATCAAGCCTATCAAAGAAAATGCAAACATCCTATGTAATACAATCGGACTTTAAATATTTGAAGTAGCCATCTACAAATATCCATTCAAAAGTGGATTTATAATGCAAGTATGGACGCCATCAATAAAAAAGATTTGTATTAACCAAATATCCATATAGGCATACATCAATATCTGTCGATATAAGTATAACATATATACAAAATAGCCATATAGGCTTACAAGAATGCCATATAGGGATACAATGTCAACTATGTACAATACAAAATATATGTCCACAAATGCCATATAGGCATACAACAGAAGAACACAATAAAAAGTCATTCCCCTCTAGCTGGTGAAGAGAATAAATCACGAGCAGCCTTTGATCTTCTAGGGGATGGAGACATGCATGTGGGTGGTCTACTACGAACCCGAGGGCTACTCCTCCTATTTAGTTCTTCCTGCACCTTTACCTGTTACAAAAAAAAGTATAGACATTAATATATAGAAATTACATGTTATAAAAAAATGAAACATTTAACAAAATAATCACTTACCGCTAACATATAATCTGTCTCCTCGCTTGCCTCAGTAGTAGGAATAGGCCCTGGTGATGTCATGTCCTATAGAAACCATCCAAATAGAAATTAAACTTCAAATCAATAATCTTTTGATTTTTCAAAAATAGACAACTATAACAATGAATGTAAATTGAAATTTACTAATCTGCCTCATACCCCTGTCAATGCCATAGAGCTATGAATCGTAAAGGCCACACCCTGCTCCATTGCCCTATGAACATGGGGAGGTGTATCCGCAGCCTGCATCATCTGGAAATAAAACAACATTATTCAATTACGAAAACTATAATAGTGATGCAAATCATGGCTCCTAACATACACACAATAAAACACACAAATCACATACAAAAATTTAGTAAGTACAATTCATTCATTAAACTATTTATTTTATTACCTCCGTAAAGCTTTGAAGTCCACCACTGCTGGCAGGTGTTGCCATGAAATCTACAGTGTTAACCTATTCAACATCCAAAATCAGAAATTAGAATACCATTCATATAACGATGCTATTCACATGTAATATTTATAATTGTTTACTAGTTACATACCTCGACAGTAGATGATCTAGTGAAAAATGTAGGTGGAGAACCACTGAAAACTGCATCGATGCTATGACCCTGAAATTTCAATAAAATCATCAATTTAAATTAGTTAATCTTGTATTTCAAAAATGAAATTTAATAAATTAAATTCAATAAACTTGCTAATATTTACCTGAGTATCAAGGCCGAAAGTCTCACTCAGGAGGGTATCTGTCATCACCATCTGCTCAGCTGCAGATGTAGCCTATGCACCTGCGTCCTGACTGTCCATGGGGTCATAACCATAGGCTAACCCACAAGCCTGGTAAGTATACGGTGGGACCCTACTCCTCGCACTATCTCCCAACCCACTCTGTGTTGCAGGATCGGCATGCTCTATGATGCTCTGGGTCAAGGCACTAATCGACCTTAGTGTATCGACCTCAACACTCTCCTTCACAATGGAAGGGATAGAAACATGCTCGTGGGCTGGTCTATTGATTACTCGTCTCACTACCTGCTGTGGGTCAAGACGTGCCCCTAGTCTATCCTGTGCTGAGCCCCCACCTCTACCCTGGAAGTCCCGCATATCAAAATAGTTTGGCACTTTATTGAGGACAAACTCGCAGTAGAGTTTCCTCAAAAAGTATTGCGGGACCTCATTATTATTTCATGGAGGATGGTCAAAAACCATCCACCACCTCTACCTGAAATTGTCCCTTATCACTTGGTTGTTGTACCAATGGATAGGGAACCTCTTGCATGTAATGGGTGGAGGTTGATTTGTTTGTGGGTTTGTGAAAATTGAACACAAGTCTAATTTTGTAATTTGTAATTTTTTGACATCTTGGTATGACAATTTATCTGCATAGTAATCTCTAAACTCTCTCTTTTTATTGGTCCAACTAGTTATTTGCTTGCTAATTGAATTTACATTTGATAACATAGACTCAAGAGATTCAGCAAGCGTGGACCTATGCAAGGTTGAAGTGGAAGGATCTTTCAACCTTGCAATTATATCTTGAATTTGTTTTTTGTTGTTTTCAATTTCTCCCATTATATTATCTTGTGTTCCAGGGGCATGTCGAGGAATGAATGGAGGACGTTGTTGTTCTGCAGGTATTTCCTCCTCAGGATTTTGTGGATTTTGAGGAGGAGGAGGAGGAGGTGCATTAACATTTCCTACAATTAACGAAATATACATCAAAAATCAACAAAAACCTACCTATTTAGGAAGAAATTCAAACAAAAAAATAAAGATAACTCACCCCTTTGGCGTGCTCGACGTCGCGGCGGCATTTTGGCGATGAATCGACAAGCTTTTTATGTTGATTGGTGTTTTGTAGAACGTGAGCGCATTTTTGAGGGTTTTGAAGCCGCGGGCAGAGGAGAAAATTAGAATGAAATGAAATGAAATTGCTTTTTTTTTAATTTATAATAGGTTATAATGCGAGTGCGTTATGGATCGGTAATGATGAGCCTGAGGCTTGTCATTACCAAGCCATAACGCGAGCGCATTATAACGCGCTCGCGTTATGACTTAAATTTTTTTGAAAATTTTTTGGCCACTTTTTGGCCCCCCATCTTCTTGCACTTACCTGGGTAAAGGAACTCTAACAGGTTATAGTCCTACATATTGAATCTCTATAAAATGGTATTTACATAATTTGTGACAACCAAAGCTTTATATTACCTCTGTCCCTCTTGATCTTCATACCTAGAATATACCTGGCAACTCCAAGATCATTCATATCAAATGCACCTAAAAGTTGGACTTTAAGCTCACTGATCATACCCTTAGTATGCTGAAAAATCACATGTCATCAACATACAATGCAATGATCAGTATAGAATCATCAATATAGTGAATGCATAGACAATGATCCCCTCACCCCTAAAAAAACCCAGTTTGAATGCAAATGAATCAAACTTTTGATACCACATTCTAGGGGACTGTTTCAGACCATAAAGAGACCTCTTCAATCAACAAACCCAATGTTGTTTCTCTTTTACTTCAAAACCTTTAGGTTGTTGCATGTAAATTTCTTCCTCAAGATATCCATGCAAGAATGTAGTATTAACATCCATTTGCTCAATCTCCCAATCATAAGTTGTAGAAATGGATAAAAGAAATCTAATAGAAGTCAATTTAGCAACAGGAGAAAAAATTTCACCAAAATCAATTCCATCTCTCTGGGAGTAGCCCTTGGCTACCAGTCTAGCCTTGTACTTCTCTAATGAACTATCTGCTCCAAACTTCTTCTTGAAGACCCACTTACAACCTATGGCCTTTCTTCCTTTGGGGAAACAAACAAGATCCAAGGTGTTACAAGAGTCTAAAGCCATCATCTCCTCCTACATGGCTAACTGCCAAGACTCACTATCATCTACAAGAATACCTTCCCTATAGGATGTAGGCTCATCGTTAGTACTCAATAAAGAAAATATACAACAGAAATCTGGTGGCCTATGTTGATAACTGAGAGGGGGGGGGTGAATCAGTTATCCTAATTATTTCCCTTATTAAACTTTCCTTTTAATTGAAGCAGCATAAAATCAAACACAAAACATAAACCATGAAATAAGAAACACATGACACAGTATTTTTGACGTGGAAACCCTGTTAAGGGAGAAAACCACGGGGTGATTAACCCAAGAATTATTCTTTGTTAGAAGAATAGGAAATTACAAAAATGGCACTTGCCAATTAGGGCTCACTGCCCGAGCACACTGCTCACAAGAGGCTCACTGCCTACAAGAAGACACACTGCCTTACAAAGTGATTAGAATCACAGTCTTGAACTGATTGGAAGCATCTGCATATGCTGGAGTTCAGTTCCGGTTAGGTTCAGTATACTGATCTGCTGCACTTCATCTTTCCTCTGTTCTTTAGTCTGCTGTCCTTTCACATACCGGATCTTTCTTGTTACTTCTGCTCTACTCTGGACTTGTTCGCATATCCTCACATACATTCGCACACTTTACAACTAAATCCATCCTCTATATATATCCGCACAAGTAATTTCATCATCTTTCTAGTCGGCATCCGGAACAGTCTAGTTTCTTACAAACTTAGTTCTGTCGGCTGAATCCTTGCTCACCAAGCAATGCGGATCAAGCATATACTTGTAGATATCATCAATTATGTCGGCCAAACATGATTCATGCCTCCGCAACCTTTATCATCATCTGTAACACATCCGGAAAGTAGTTTGATACTCAGTCAGTCAGTTCTTCCTCTGTTTTCACTGTCTCTCAGGAATCCGGTACTCAACTATTCATATCTTTTTCCTTGTCCATCTCCGGAGGCTAAATCCTTGGAATATACTACTCAAGATAGTCCTCTTGACTTCCCCAGATCCACACTGTGCCAAGACACTTCCTCTGAGAGATCCGGACCAATCTGTCGGACCTTGCCACATGCTCTGTTCTTGTTCACCGGACCACAACAATCTTCAATCTGACTTCCGGTAGAGATATATCATGACTTGCGGATATGTGGAATGACCTTTGTTGCCATCAATGACAACAACCATGAATCCATATAGTGTCTCTTGCCAACAATCTCCCCCTTTGGCATTGATGGCAACACTTAGTGAAAAATGACTAAGTGTTTACACTATGCTCCCCCTTTGCTGATGCTCTGTCTTTATATACAATTTCTGGAACTCCCCCTGAGTTGGATTCCTCATTTTTCACTGCTCCTCACTCCCCCTTTGACATCAATGGCAAAGGGTAGGGTCCGCACACCAAAATTTTCAAAAATTTTCTATATATAGCCGCATATTTACATACTCACATATACTGCAGAATGTCTGCAAAGGATGTCTGCAGTTGAACCATTTCAGTAGCCCAACTAAGCTTCATTCTGTCCAGGATTGAAATGTGACCACTCAACAAAAATGCAAAAGCTTCTGCCCGCCTGAGATCTGTCGGATCTTTTGTATGGGCGGTGGTCTGGGCATCACTGATGGCCTCATGCATCGTTTCCAACTTAGGGACTATAATCCTTCTAAGTTCTCCCATCCGGTTGGTAATGTTCTTCCTCTCCTTCTCAAGATTCTTTATTTCATTCAAGACTGCAATAGTCTGACATTCTTGATTTATTATAGAGGAAGAGAGAGGATCAAAACTTTGAGATAAGCTTTGAAGCTTGTCCTGTTCTTCTTTTATTTTCTTGTCAATTGCTGTTGTTGCCTTTGACCAAGATATACAAAATTTGTAGATGTCACCGCCATCCTTAAGAGCATTTTCTAAGCTCTTTATTCCAATGCTTACAATCTTCCTATCCTTAGAGATTAATTCTAATATTTCAGAAAATCTCTTATCCAAAAATTCCTTCCGGACCTTGTCTTCAGCTGATTTTTCTAGAGAATTAAAATGTGTATCAATACTGCTGACTAAGGTTTTTAGATTACCGGAAGTGGAGGCAGTCGGATCTATTTGGATTGATGGCATGATCTTTACAAGTACTCCGGAAGCAGCCTCTATCAACTCACAGTCTTCCATATGAGACTTCAGGAGCTTTTCATTTGCCTTGGCATTTGCAAATGAAGCTATCTTCATTGTTTGTACCGGAGAGAGAGAGTCAAAATCAAATGGACCTTTTAGAAGCTCCGGTTCATCAATCTCTAGAGTTTCTTTGCTCAAAAATTGTTGAACAGTTTGTGCAGTGTCTCTTGCCGGAGACAGATGTTTCTTTTCTTCTGCAGTCTTAGAACTGTCAACCTCTTTGTCTGTCACCACTGCTTCCTTCTCCTGCAATTGCTCTTCTTCTTTGGATCCGGAGACTGTAGGGGAAACCGGAGGAGAGATGCTTGCTTGTTCATGGGTCACTTCTTCTGGAGCAGAGGGTCCCAAGTCCTCACTTGTCTGTTCAGGGCTCACTTCTTCCGGAACAGAAGATTCCAAGTCAGCAGCTGTTTCTGCACCTAAGTCCTCTACAACAGGAAGATTGAACCTTTTGAAGGCCTTCCGGAGGATCTCTTCTGTCTCTTGTGCCACTTTGTCAGTCTCACCAAGCATGAGCTGATTCATCCTGGCTTTACTTCTGAACTCATCTTTGCAGTCCTTGAAGATCATGTTCATTGTCTTGGGATCAATTTGAGGATATAGCTGAATAGCTATCTGCTCCCGGATCTCAAGATCTTTAGCATGAGCATTATTTTTCCTCACTTCCATTTCCTTTTCTAGGCTTTTAGGAATAAGAGATATTATTTCAATGAAAGCCTTATTATATATGTTGAGATATTTCACTGTGGCCTCCTGCAGAGTCTTTTGGTCTGCCTCACTGAAGTCATCATAGGATTCAGTCATTGGTTGAAGGTTTCCATCCACCGTGACCGACTTGATTATGCTCTCTAGTGACAGAGTGGGCTTTTCAACAGTTACCTCTGCCATTTCATCCTTGTCTTGGCCTGTGGAGGGCTTACCGGATCCTTTCTTCTTCTGTTTCTTTACTTCTCTTACTTCCTTATCTGATTCTGTTTCCTCTTCATCCTTTTGGCTTTCATAAGCCCTTGATGCTTTTGTCTTGGATCTTTTACCGGATGCCTGGACTTCCGGTTTTGAGCTTTTGGTTGTGGAAGGTGCAGATCTCTTTGATGATCTGGTCCGGGTGGGGGTTTCAACCGGAGCACTTTCTGTGCTTTTCTCTTCTTCCTCAGCCTTTCTCCTCTTTTCCCGGCTGGCATCAAGTGCCTCTTTTGAGATGCCTAGGCCTTGAGCAATGTGCTCTACTTCTTTTCTCACTTTTCTCTTAATCTCAGGTTCCCTGAGTTCTACATGTAATTTCACGCTCAGCTCCTCAAAGGTTCCAAACCTTTCTGCCTTAGGATCTTTGGGCTGACTTAGCATGTGTTGAACATGCAGCTCTACTATCTGTTCATCAACTTCATACCCCATGGGCATGATCCAGACAGTCCTTGGCTCCACTGCCTCCATTAGGCACTGATCAGTGTCAACCATAAAACATACTGAGTCCTTGTATTTCTCAATGAGAGACTGGGGAATTCTCTCTCTTGCTTGCATCATGCTCTGAAAGTTTTTGAAGTATCCCCATAGAGCTGTATTTCTCGCTTTTGCATCCCCAAGTCCATGCAAATAGTCTCTTATCTGGACTGCAACAGGTTTGTCATTCTGCCATATCCATCCACTTGTTCCGGGTAGCTCATTCATGAAGTAAAAGAATAGACATACAATGAGAGTACCATACTTAAAGGAGTTCTTCTTGTCTTTCTTGATTTTCTGTACATTTTCCATCAATTGGCTTAGTAGTAATTCACAAAGATCATAATCTGCATTCTTTCTTAGCATTTCATATGCTGTGTATATTGCAGTTCCGGATACAGAATTCTCCCTGCTGGAGTGATAGATCTTGTATCCTATTATCATTGATGCATATTTGATATCCGGATCCGAAATATCTTCAATGGTCATTGCCCTCTTATCATATTTTGATCCGGTGGCCTCAGTTACAACGTTGTTCTTGACAGATTTGAGGATAGGTACCCCCCCGGAAGAGTATAGACCAGTTACTGCTCTAATTGCTTCTTTTGTGATCTTACAGGGTTTATCTAGCCAAAGGAAGTTGTCATGCATCCTGCTCAGTACATACCGGACCCATTCATCTTCTTCAAAGCTAGGGAAATGAATGAATTGCTCAAATTGTTTCTTCTGGATACCCTTATACTCTGGTTTGAGCTCAAAAGCATTGTCTATCAGTTGCTTGTGATAGAGGTCTCTTAATTTGAATTCCCCAAATTCCTCAATGTTTGCGTGTATGTAAACCCTAATATCTTCAGTATGTAAGACTCCGTGGGGAACACTAGAGAAGGCTCCTAGTGGATCTACCTCCAATGATTTGTAGGGATGTTTCTTGAATGAGGGGCGAGGTCTATCAGAGATCTTAACTATGTTTGGAGTAGCCATTCTTCAAGGATTTGCAGTGAGGCAATGAAAAACGAAGAATACCTTAAGCGCCTTCGGTTTGCACGGAGTGGTTGGATTGATTTCTTTATGCAATAGCTTCGGCAGGAGATCCTTGGTGTGCTTAATGAACCTTGTTGCAGAGCTCCACTATTCGCTTCTTCTCAAGTGTAGAATGAGCAGATAACTTTTGAGAAATCCCTTATATTGCTCCGCAAACCCTAATATCTGTCTGCAATAAATGCTTCACCTGCATTATTCCGGTTTACCATGTCTGGACAGCTTGGAGTATCCCGGATTAGTCCTGATCACTGAATATCATCCGGATCTTTAAATCATGAATAAATCTAGGTAACATATTACAAGAACATCCCAAATACTCTGTCCAATCCGCAAGACAAGATCGTGCACTTCCGGATCTCTCCGGACCTTTTGTAATCCTTTATCATACCGGAGCACCTCCCTGAACAGGTCTAACTTAATCGAACACAGCTTCTTCATAACTCCATGCGGACCTCTGAAAACTTGACTGAAGCATCTCAGGAGTTATATCTACAAACCCTTTAATCCGCATCTTGTGCCACATCCGGCACAACTTGTTTGGCTGGGGGAACAGAATCTTCTTTGAGTCTCCCCCTGAGCCTGAGCTCACCTTTTAATTTCCGGAAGAAATATCAGCACCAGAATCTGGTGCGGATCCAACCTCTACATTCTCTGAGTTTTTCTTTACCCAAATCTTGCTCATCTGATTCCTAACTTCATCCGTATTCATCTTTTGTTTACCCTTGTCTTGATTCTGATTATACACCGGACCTCTTTTGTCCTGATTCTTGTTTCTGCAGACTTTAGCATTATGACCGGACCTATTGCAGATTTGGCAAATAACATTTCTTTGCATATTTAACTGATATCCCCTTGATCTGCATTGATTAGCCATATGACCTACTCTATTGCATGTAAAGCATCTACCTTTGAATGATTTGTTTACTTGCATAATTCTGCATTCATGGGATTTGTGTCCATACCTTTTGCAGTTGAAGCACTGTCCGGAGAAGGATGAATTAATCTGATTCATTCTCATTCTGCACTGATTAGCTTTGTGACCAAAATGGTTGCAGCTGTGGCAGTATCCATTGAAGGATGGATATTTTTGAGCATTTGGCTGTCTTACCGGAGGTCTTCTAGGCCTGCTCCTTGGATTTTCTGATCCAAGATTCTTCTGATCGGATCCGGAGCTTTCTCCTTTCTCATATCCCAAGCCATACTTGTCATCTGTCCTCTTTTGACTTCCAAGAAGAACTTCAAGTTGAGCAGAACTTATCTTGAATTTCTCTTTATATTCATTTGCTGTTTGAAGGTCTCTTTTGAGAGAGGCAATTTGATCCTCAAGTTTTCCTTCATTATCTTTGGAATCTTCAAGATCAGATTCAAGGTGTCTGATAATCCTGTCCATCTGGTGGCATTCTTCTGATTTTTCTTTAAGAGATTGTCTTAGATTGTCTTCAGCCTTTCTTTTTTCTTCAATCTCTTGAGTAAACTTTATAGTTCCTGATTCCATTTCATGTCTTAACATAATGACTTCTTTTGATAACTTTTCACATAACTTGGTTTGCTCAGTCAATTCCTCACTTGTATTGCTTTCTTCACTTTGTCTTGCCAACTGTTGAAGCAGCTCCTTTCTCTTTTTCATAGAGAGACTTAATTTGTCTTTTAATTCTCTCATGAATTCATCAGCCTGTTTGAGTCTTTCCTTTAATTCACTGACTTCAGAATTTGACTGTTCAAGATCCTCAAGGGCAGTCTTGAGTTGCTCCCTTAAACCATATGCATCCATTTGAAATCCCAGATCTTCCTCAAGCTGTTAGGCTCTATTGGGAGGAACTTGGCTCTGATACCAATTGTTGATAACTGAGAGGGGGGGGGTGAATCAGTTATCCTAATTATTTCCCTTATTAAACTTTCCTTTTAATTGAAGCAGCATAAAATCAAACACAAAACATAAACCATGAAATAAGAAACACATGACACAGTATTTTTGACGTGGAAACCCTGTTAAGGGAGAAAACCACGGGGTGATTAACCCAAGAATTATTCTTTGTTAGAAGAATAGGAAATTACAAAAATGGCACTTGCCAATTAGGGCTCACTACCCGAGCACACTGCTCACAAGAGGCTCACTGCCTACAAGAAGACACACTGCCTTACAAAGTGATTAGAATCACAGTCTTGAACTGATTGGAAGCATCTGCATATGCTGGAGTTCAGTTCCGGTTAGGTTCAGTATACTGATCTGCTGCACTTCATCTTTCCTCTGTTCTTTAGTCTACTGTCCTTTCACATACCGGATCTTTCTTGTTACTTCTGCTCTACTCTGGACTTGTTCGCATATCCTCACATACATTCGCACACTTTACAACTAAATCCATCCTCTATATATATCCGCACAAGTAATTTCATCATCTTTCTAGTCGGCATCCGGAACAGTCTAGTTTCTTACAAACTTAGTTCTGTCGGCTGAATCCTTGCTCACCAAGCAATGCGGATCAAGCATATACTTGTAGATATCATCAATTATGTCGGCCAAACATGATTCATGCCTCCGCAACCTTTATCATCATCTGTAACACATCCGGAAAGTAGTTTGATACTCAGTCAGTCAGTTCTTCCTCTGTTTTCACTGTCTCTCAGGAATCCGGTACTCAACTATTCATATCTTTTTCCTTGTCCATCTCCGGAGGCTAAATCCTTGGAATATACTACTCAAGATAGTCCTCTTGACTTCCCCAGATCCGCACTGTGCCAAGACACTTCCTCTGAGAGATCCGGACCAATCTGTCGGACCTTGCCACATGCTCTGTTCTTGTTCACCGGACCACAACAATCTTCAATCTGACTTCCGGTAGAGATATATCATGACTTGCGGATATGTGGAATGACCTTTGTTGCCATCAATGACAACAACCATGAATCCATATAGTGTCTCTTGCCAACAGCCTATACCAGTCAACTGGATTCTGTTGTCATGTGGATCTCCTCAAGCATGGAGTAAGAGTCTTAACTTGTTCTTCTGCATGATCATCTACACCAACTTTTTTTGTAACAACAGATTCATCTTCATTAGAACTACTTGAATCTTCTTCTTCTTCTTCTTCACCCCCAATCCATCATTGTGTTCTTCTTGAGGTGCATCTTGTTGCTCTAAATCAAAGTGCACTCTCTTTACCTTTTCTTCTTTTTCTTTTGGTTGCTCAGGTTCAAAAATAGCTCTAAGTTCCCTGAAAATAACATTTCTAGAATAGATAATCTTACGGGTCATTGGATTCCAAAGCTTATAACCTTTGACATTATCACCATATCTAATGAATGTACACTTTTCATCTTTTGGATCTAACTTAGATCAATTTTCGTTAGGCATATGAACAAAAGCCTCATAGCCAAAAACCCTTAAATGTGAAATAGAAGGTTTCTTACCTATCCACACTTCATAAGGTATTGAATCAAGAGCCTTACAAGGAGATTTGTTAATCAAGTAGAAAGCAGTACACACATCCTCTGCCCAAAATCATTTATCCAACTATACATCACTCAACATACTTCTGGCTCTTTCCATGATTATTCAGTTCATCCATTTTGCAATACCATTCTATTGTGGTGTATATGGAGTTGTCTTTTATCTGATAATACATGCATGCTTGCAAAAATCATCAAATTCTTTAGAGAAATATTCCCCTCCATTATCAGATCTTAATATTTTTATCTTCAATCCCGATTGGTTTTCAACTAAGACTTTAAAATCCTTAAACTTAATGAAAACTTCAAATTAGTGTTTCATACAATAAATCCATGTAATTCTGCATACATCATCAATGAAGGTGATAAAATAATGAGATTTTTTGATAGAATCATTATCCACAGGTCCAAACATGCCTATATGAATAATTTCTACCTTCTCTTTTGCTCTATTGCTTCCTAAAGGAAATGATTTTTGTTTTGTTTGTCAAACATACAATGCCCACATAAATCAAAGTGCTCATTAGAATAAGAGAAACCATCCAACAAATTTTTATTCTTGATAGTTTTCAAAACATTATTACTAGTGTGGCCCAATCTATGGTGCCACAACATACATGTATTTTTAGTACTAGCCTCAGATACATAAGAGGCATTACAAATTATAGTGGCTTCAATATTAAACAAGTTTCCCAATCTCTTCCCCTTTGCTACCACCAAGTTCCCTCTCACCAATCTACAGCCATGCTTGTCAAATGTTACATGCATTCCCAAATCATTCAACTTCAAAATTCAAATCAGATTTATAGCTAACCTAGGAACATGCAAAACACCAGGGAGGGTTTTAATCCTCCCATCACTGAAACACAATAATACCTTGCCTTTCCCCACTATAGGATATGTAGAGTTGTCCCCAAGGTATATATCACCTCCATCAGACTCTTTGTATGTGGAAAACCATTCCTTATGTAGGGTCATATGAAATGAGCATCTTAAGTCAACCAACTAATGATCATTAGAAACAACATTACATCTAGAAAGTAAAACAACTTCATCTACATTCAAGGACTTATCTGAAGCACTCTCCCACTATTTGTTTTGGTTTCTGCACTCCTTCTTCACATGTCCCCTTTTACCGTAGTTCCAACATTTAACTTTTTTCTTCTTCCCAGGAGTCTTAGATCGGCCCTTAGACTTATCCTTGGCCCCTTTCTAATATCCTTTTGGTCCTCTTTCCATAGACCTTCCACTGACACTAAGAGCATCCCCTGAACTATCTAAACTTTTCTTCCTCAATTCATGTGACAGTGGAATTGAAACAAGAGCATCCAACTTCGGATCTATGAGGTTAGCAGTGATAGCCAAAATAACATTCTCCCATGACTCAGGCAAAGAATAGACAAGCAATATGCATTTATCTTCCTCATTCACCTCCACATCTACATGTGCTAGTTGACTCAATAACAAATTAAATGAATTTAAATGCTCTGCAACCAATTCACCCTCTTTCATTTTCATGGAAAATAAATTACTCTTTAAATAAAGTTTATTTACCATACTCTTGGCTTGGTAGATCTCACCCAGACGCTTCCACAAGCTATGTGCAGACTTCTCACTCACAACATTCAGCAAAACAGAATCTACAAGGCACAGCCGGATTGTACCTCGTGCCTTTTTATCTAGTCTTTCCCACTCATCAAGAGCAACAACATTGGGTTTCTTCTCTTTTGTAACAGCTAGCCACTAATTTCTTTCTTCTACTAAATCCTCCATTTTTAACTTCCACAATTCATATCCCATGCCATTGAATTTTTTTATGTCCAACCAGGATGTAAAAGCAACAATGAATGAATCCATGATATCTACACAATATTTGCAAACAAACAACAACCAAATCTCCTACTACAGAGCTAAAAAACCTTCACACTACCACCCAAGAATCAAAACTGGCCAGGCTCTGATACAAAATGTTAGAAATGAAGGTGTAAACGACACAACAAAAATCCGATTCAAACTTTATCATCCTCTAAACAATGTAGAAATAGCATGCACTAAGAACTAAACACATAACATAGTATGTAACATGGAGAAAACCCTTTCGAGTAAAAAACTACACAAAGAAAAGAGGTTTCAAGTTGTATTATCTTCAAATATGAGATTACAATACATGCACTTCCTCTCAGTCTTTAATCTAGTGCTACCTATTACTCTCCAATCTAATAAAAATTTAGTACAAATATCCTTATAAAAGGGGGTTACCTTTTAGGGCAAGATAACTGACAAAATATTGACCATCAAATTTGTGACCTAAAGACGAACGGACCAGATTCACAATAATAAAATATAAATAAAATGTTGTTTCAGGGGTGCTACCCCTAAACCCCCATCGATGCACTTGGCCCCCAAACCCCCCGCTAGGGGGATGATCCCCCTGGACCCCTCATAGGGGGGAAACCCCCTGTGACCCTCCATCACAGACGAATGAGCATCGAGGATCAAATATAAACATGTAGCTGAAACAAGACCATAGCTGGTGAAACCTTTCATCCCTTATGGGTGATTTACAAACAATATTAGGAGTAATTAATTACATAGGATTTACATGTTTGATGGCACCTTAATCCTAACACTTTGTGCATACTTACTTTGCTTGTTATTATGGGTGTTGTATGTGTGAGAAATCACATCATAATGAGACTGTTGTGACACACTTTGAACACCTTGATTCCCTTGAGTAATTTGTTTTGCAATATTGAGAAAGTAACCAGGGGGTTGAGGTGGTGTTGGAACACCTTGAACCATGATCACAGGTTTAGAGAAAGGAGGCAGATTAGGTGCCTAATGTACAATAATTTTATGAACATTTATACACTTATCCATTATCCCCTTAGTGGGTGGAATAAGTCTATTAATGATTATTGAATTGACATTATTTCCCTTTTGAGTAAGCTCAAAATCCATCCCTGAAGGATTTAATCTGAGAGACTACTCTTCATCCACTAATGCTTCATCTTTTGAAGGGAGAGCATTGGAATGAAGTCAGGGTATAGTGTTGTTAAGAAAATTGTTGATGACGGTACCTTTAGTGATGTCCAAGGGATTTGAACATGCAACCAAAGAAGAAATATCAGGGGTCTTCACATCCTTAGTGATATCCAAGGTACATGAATATTTAATCAAAGGAGGAAGATCAAGGGTCTTCACATCATTAGTGATATCCACAGTACTTGAACATTCAACCAAAGGTGAAAGATCCATATGATGAGCCATAGAAACCTCATATACTATGGTAGAAATAGAAGTAGTATGATCAACATCATCTAATGTCACATCTCTAGAAGAGATATCATCCAAATGAAGAGAAGGTAAAGTAATTGTTGTCATATTTTGCCCAGCCCAAAATATTCTAGAATCCCTCCTTCTATCAAAAAAATATGATAACAAAAAGCCCAAATAGAAGGAGGTAAACTTTAATTCCATTAGTTTTCAGTGTAAAACCTTGCAAAAAATCCCCAAAATTCCCTGTGGAGAATCCTTGTAGAAAACCCAAAAAAATCTAGGTTCTTGCTTTAATTTTTAGGCCCCTTTTGGCCTTTGTTAGCAAAAGTCTAGGTTTGAAAACCGACTAGTTCATCGACTTACCAATTCACTGATAAAGGGATGAAAAAATCAAGTTTTCACTAAGGCAAGAAAGAAGGTTTCTTCTTTATTGGCAATTTTCACAATTCACGAACTTTCCCAAAGTTTGATACTTCAGCAATTCATCGATTTGGTGATTTGTCGATAAAGTAGGTAGGGAGAGCATGCTTCTTCAAAGTTGGCTAAGGCACAAAGGTTTGAAATTTCAAAAGATCACCGACAGATGATTTTTTCCATAGGGCAAAAGATGCAAAGGAGGGTCGAGGTTCGCAAAATGCTAGTTTTGCCAACAAGATAAAATGATAAAAAAAGGGGGCACTAGGGGCTTGGTTCATGGAGGTACATTTGGCAGATAAGGCTTAAAGGAAAGAGGCCAAATTTTAAGAAAAGAAAATTTTTTCGATAGAGGAAAAAAAGCAAGCAAGGCTCAAAACAGAGGAATTTCACCGACAATGAGGAAACGACTAAGGCAACCAATCAGTTTGGCAAGTCATAATTTTGCCAATACAAAGGGAAGGGTTTGCTGAAGGAAGAGTCTGCCACATGGGGATTTGTCTAATGAGAAAAAAGTGATCAAAGAAAAATAGTTTGGCAAAATTGGATTTTGCTGATAAAAGGCAAAAATAGTGCCAAGAGGGAAAATGATGAATAGAGCCATAATAGTCTGCGAAGGTGAGAATAGGGATGAAAATGGAACCTGATGGTTCTAAAAAAGTTGCCGATCAAGTTGAATGTAGAGACTCCTAAGGATAAAGAGATACAACACTTTAAAGTGTTGTAAAAGCTTGCCTCTCCCTAAATCATGCCATTTTCTTGGGGAGGGGTACCCAACATTAAAATTCTATAGGCCAAGTCAAATGCAGGTAGTTGAAATAGTGAAACTCTTCAATGTTGAGGTATAACTAAAGTTTCATGGTAGATTTGTGAGGTCAAAAATTGGACTTCCAACATTCCCTCTTTAATGTTGGTACCCATGCATGTGAGTGATCTCTGTTGCAGAGTTGCAGGCCTGTCAGGGGGCATGGGCTCCATTCCAGTTTGTAGGGTCTTTGAACCAAAATTTAATGAAACATGGGCTTGTCCTAGGTCAACTGACCAGCACCAGTACCCCTGTAGTAGAACAAGAATGAAATATTATATATACATCAAAATACAATACATTTCAGGAGTTTTTCTTCTAAGCTATTATATAGGTTAGAGATTTCTTGTTACCAGACCTTTGTAATGCAATTGCACGAACCAATGGGATTTGATGTATTATGCTCAACTCAGAGCCTTTGATGTCTCCAATTTTCTAGTTCATCTATGAATGTAAATGATTAATCTGTGTCCATTTCTTATGCATAATTCTCCCTCTTTTGTAATAGTTATTTGGCCCCTAATCAATACAACCTGATATTTTTGCCTCTCTCATCATTCTTACACTGCATCTACTTTCTCATTAGTGTGGGCTGTGTGTTGTGTACAAAATGGTCCCTTTCATATCTCCATTTTTCTATCCTAGCCTTTGTTAGAATTAATATGAGTATATGTGAGTTATTTTTAGTTTTGAGGTTATCACTGTGTCGAGTCGATTGCAGCTAAACATTCCTAATCTAGTGCATCACCTTCTTTTATTTTAGCAATCCTTTTTACCATTTTCCCTAGTAAGAAGTAGCACTAGATTTAGTTAATTCTCTAAGCCTTAAGCTTAGAAAGAGGAACCAGCCTTCTCTGGAGGTCTGATCTCATCTACAAGGTCCCACACCTTAAGATTAGTCCCATTGTGTCATTGAAGTGTTTGAACTAGCTTCAAACAGGGTGTAATTTCACATGACAATAGTTTTTAGCACACCCAGTGGGACCCTCCACTTTGTGTAGGAGTTGATCTAAGGATTCAGTGCTATTCTCAGTTTTATTTACTACTATGGAAGAAAACAAGTACTTGGCAACTCTGTTGATCTAGTATCCATAATATTTAACATTTCATGCCTAGAGTGCAGACAAGATCATTTTCTAGAGGTAATTTCCAATTCATAGAACTTTCTTTTACTAAATCTAGAAGAAGTAGGCTATCTAGATCCCCTATGAGGGAAAGTAGGAGCACAAAATCATCTCCATCAAGAGCCCAGTCCACCCCCCTCTAGCTAGATTCCAAGTTAGGTTTTAGTATTCTAGAAGAACCTTGCACATACCTAGAATCAATTTAAACATCCAAAATATGGCAAGAAATCTTCCATTCATTACTTTTAATGGGGGTAGCCCGTTGGATCTGGCTCAATTCGATGATATACCCACCTCAGTGTTAAAGGCTATTCCATTTTTTAATAGAGAATGCTCCACCATCCCAGCTGAGCATATCCAAGATATGGCCAGTGTCTATTCTATCCACAATGTCACTGCACTTGACATTAAGACTCTTGGCCTCTTCTTTCAAGGGAAAATTCTTGTAGTGGTATAGGGGTCTCCAAGCCAATTCCATCCACAACTAGAATGATCTGGGCACTAAACCATGCTAGCATTTCGAGGACAAGAGTGACCACCTGTCACTAATGGAACAACTAGCTACAATCAAGAGAGCCCCTCATGAATATATGGTGGACTTTAATTATAGGTTCCAAAAGACATCAGACAAAATCCCATTGCTAGTAAAACCCTCCCCAAATATAGCATTCATTTACTATTTGAAATCATTGAATCCTGACATAGCTGTCATGATTGAATCCAGGGGAGGAACTGTATTACCCGATGCATATGACACAATAATTAGAGAAGAAAATTGCTTGATTTAGGCTAGAAAAATTGCTCCAAGGCCTCAAATGCCTTTATTTTTAGAGGCCCCTATTATTTAGCCTATGGTGGCTCCAATTCCCACCGCCACCTCTATTGCTCCCTTAATTACACCCACAGTTGAGAAAGAAGATGAGAAAGATGCTCTGATCAGAAAATTGAGCAATGAGTTGGTATTGGTAAGAAGACAACCTACACAACCAAATAGGCCATATCATCCCCCTAATTAGACATATCAGCCATTCAATTAGAATTACTAGCAAAACAGGCCACCATATCAGGGTAATGTACAAAGACCAAATCAATCTAGCTACATTAGACCATTGAATAATGTGCATCCAAATGCTACTAGTACATCAAGGCCTCTTGTGCCCATACAGAACAATTTGGCTCAGGATAATGGTTGGTGTTATCCATGTAATCAGCCACACAATCAAAATTTGTGCCAAAGTGAACAATTTAGTTAGTCCTTGACAACAAAAAATTAATCAGTTTTAGCAAAGTAGAAAATTAGTCCCGATTAAGAAATGGTGAGTGAGCATGAACAAATGAAAAATAGTGCTACCTTGATGAACTAGACATAGGATTATTTTTGTGGTATTAATCAGAGTATAGGCCCAATTGCATTCAACATAAGGGCCAAAAGAAGAGCTATTAAAGATGCCACTATACCAACAATTGGCCAACAAATGCCCTCTTTCCATGTGTCTTAGATAGCTGCGAATGAAAGAGTGGCAACCAAGATTGATTTGGGGAGGATAACAGGAGCAATGTCCAACATTCCATCTAAACAAACAAACCATTCAATTGGGCAGACAAGTTCAGTGTAGCTACAACAGACTTATGCCAATGTGTAGACAAGGGTCGGCCCTTCTATTCCCAAAGCATCACTGAAGGGTAATCAAATCCCCTTTAGCATTGTTGACCAAATGAAAAGGGCCAATATAAGTGTCACAATGTGGGACACTCTACTTATTCTAGCACAAAGAGATCTATTAAAGGAAGCTATGATGAGCTTCAACCAACCTTCTATAGAGGAAACAAAAGAAAAGGCCACAATCCCTACAAACCTATGCCATCTAGAAAAGGAGGAAGCAAGCAAAAGAAAAACTAGTAAGCCCCCTCCATTCTATGTTTCTTTAATTATTGGTGACAAATTACTACACAATCATATGATAGATTCTAGGGGAGGTACCTCTGTCATCCCCAAAAACATAGCTGACAAGTTGGGTACAATGTATGAGCCTATGAACAAAGGGGTAGTGCAATTAAATGGTACCACTTTTAAAACAATAAGTGTTATAAAATATTTAAAACTCACTTTGCATGCATGCCTCGGATGCTCTGTTTCCCAAGATATTTTTTTCGTTGATCTCCTAGCCTACTTCAACATATGCCTATCTAGAGATTTCACAGCCAAAATAGGTGAGTACCTATCCTATTATTGATCCCACATGTTGTTTAGAACTAGGTATGGCACCAAAGTAACCATCAAAGCTAAGCTGATTGCCAATGACCAAATAGAGCCCTACACTCCTAATCTTGCCAATGTGAACTATACAATCCATGAGTTAGGGGAGGACAATAACAACAGTAGGCATGAGGCTGCCACTCCAGTGGAGGAGATCCTCAACATATTACTTGATGAGAGGGCAAATTGTTTTTAGTTTGATACCCCTACTCATATAGAGGAAATAGGGCTAGGTACTTATTGTATCCATGATGATGATGTCATCATCCTCAATATTAAAAGACAATAGTAGATCCAAATCGGATGTGGAAAATGTTCTTTGATGGCTATAGAAGCAAAAATGGGGCAGGTGCTAGGGTGGTGCTAATTTCAACCCAAAAGGAAAATTGTTTCTCTTTCAGATTGCAATTTAGTTGTACTAATAATGTATCTGAAAATGAAGCCTTGATTTAGGGCATACAGCTGGCTCAAAAAAGAGGAATAAGATTTTTTCAAGAGTTTAGTGGCAGTGAGGTGATTGTTCACTAAATTAGATCACTCAGTGCTTCAAGGAATGATTTTTTGAAGTCATACAAACACAGGGTCTAGGATCTAATCAAAGATTTTGATGCATTCAATATTTAGGTAGTTCACAGGTGAAAAAAGAAGGATGTTGATAGACCAGCCATGGTTGGTACACAATTTGATATTCCCCAGAATGTCAAACAAAATTCAGATCAGCATGTAAAAGTTGTTGTTAGGCCCGATGTGCCTGATAACATCATAAGCTGCCAAGTATTTGAAAATAACCAGCAAATTGTGAATTTTTTGTAAGATGAGGTAGAGTATGCTACCAAGAACCAATCAATATTGGAAGAGCAGTATGGCAACCAAGTGATCTAGCTAAAGACCAACAAGTTGCCCAGGGGACTAGTCACCTTAGAAAATATATTTGGTGCAGATGATCAGCCAAAGAAGGAAAAGTTGAATATGACTATCAAAAAAGAGGATTATGAAGAGGTAGAAATTGTATAGGGTAGATTTCTCAAGCATGGCAAGGTATATAAACAAGTTGAAAGTAGGGTTTTATTGAGCTTTGCAATGAATTTGATGATTTAATTGCTTAGGAGTATTGGGATTTGAAGTGCTTTGATCCTAGTTTAATCCAACATACCATTGAATTGGACCCTAATAGAAAACATGTTTGCCAAAAGCAAAATCCCGTCAATCCCAAAATAGAGCTTGTTGGAACTGTAAACTTTTGCAAAATTTTAAGTGCCCATGATGAAAAATTTGACTAGAACACTCAGAAATGCCCCTGAAAAATCTGCCCCAGTCACCTACTTTAGAGGGTCATAATTCGGAGCCTATTTTCTTTCATGTAAAACCACTTGGTGAGTGCACTCATTTGACATATGTGATCATGTATGTTTGATTTCATCTTCCTATGATGAGTTTTGATAGGGTTTTGAAGCGACAAGTTGGAGGGTCCTGGGAATGTTTTGTTGTCTGCATATTCTCAGGCCTGTGAAGTAGCCTCCTGTTCAGATCGATATTTCATAGCTGGATGATCATCATGGAAAATGGATTGGTGTTCTACATTCCCCTCATATTCATATGCTCCCTGGTCCAATTTTAGAGCCTCAAGATCGAATTTGATATTTTTTCAAGGCCAAAAGCAAATGCAATTTGTCATATTTTGACAATTACATTTCCAGAATGTTTCAAAGAGGTCAACTTTGACCCTCAATATTTTGTGAAGGAGGTGAATTGGTAAAAAAATATTTTTTTCACACATGCTCAATGGACCTAAATGGTCTAGTATTTCTAGTGGTAGCCTCACAGGAGGAGATTTGATATTTTTTCAAGGAGGTGACTTGGTGTGCTCAAGTTGGTTTTTGACAGATGTAGTTGTGGAAAAGGCTGAGTGAGCTACTTTGGAATTGAATATATTGTACCTCTGGATGAGTTTTACCAAGTTTTTTGCTGCACTTAATTCTTGATCTGAATGTCTGCATGCCTGAGCATTTTCAAGGCTCCATGAGATGGTTTGACCAGTTTTTCTAGGGCGATTCTATGGGCCACTTGACTTGTTTTGGGTCACTATGCAAGTTGCCAGAAAGTCGATTCTGATGATTACCCACTTCATTTTTTCACCTCAGAAGCATATTGATGTGGTGTCAGAGCAATTCATGATAAAAAGTTGTTTCAAAATGAAAATTTTTTTAGTCGGACCCACAAGGGGACCTGACATGTATCACACAATTGTTGTTGATGCGAGTTGGCAATTTAAATTGCAAAGTAGATTGAAACATTAGGGTTTGGCATTGGTGTCAAATGTGCAGTGGTTGTTGGGGATATTGACATGATGGCACAGGTGATAGCATTGACCAAAAGACATCATGTTCTGACAGATTATTGAATATGGATTTTGAGAAAGAAATTAAAGAAAACCTTATGATAAATTGGAGGCAACCTCACTCCCGTTGTGTAGGACAATAGAAAAACATTGGGGTTTTCAAAGTATCATTTGCGTAGCTAAATGTGAATGGGTGTAGTAGTGGAATGCCCTCTCAAGGTCACTCTGGAGACGTCCATTGACCCTCTCTCAGTTGAGTCTACAATAAGCACACCCCTAAGAACTATAGGAATTTTGTGGTGCTTTCAAGGAGAGGTTACTACAACAATGTCAAATTTCATTGCATGATCAAGGATTTCATGGTGCAACACAGTGGAAAACACTTTTTGTGTATGAGAATAATAATTCCATTGTGCCAGGTGGTCACATAGGGTAGAATAAAGATTCTTCCATAGGTCACTTCCTTCCATCTTATTTTGTGCCACCATCTGTTGATGAAGCCAATGGATATTTATATGAGTAATTCAAGGTGTAGATGAGATAATATTTGCCACTAGTCCAATTCAAACAAATTATGGACAATTATGAAAATAAATTGTTTGAGTATTATGGTCTCAAGGAACAGGAAGTGAGCATTGTTGAATTCTAGAGGCAGCTCGAACTAAATGGAATCGAATTAGAAATGCTCAATTTAAAAATAAGTTTTCTCCCACCATAGTGAAAGTTTGTAATTGCATTTGGTATTTGATGCATCCCTATGAAACAACTATTATAGTTGTTAAGAACCTCCGAGTATGTACTGGCTACCATAGCACAACACCATTTATCACCAAGATTGTTGTGAGAGATTTACTTGGCTCTCAAATAAAGAAAGTTGTAGACCATATGCCCAAATGTCTCTCTATACAAATGTATATAAAAGGGGTTGTGGAGATTGAAAACCTAAGGATTTCATCATAACTAGTGCAGGTTAACCAAGCAAATTGCATTGCGAAGGAAGTAGTGCAAGTCTGATGTCCAAACTAATAGAGAGGGAGAACTATCTAGAAGTGACTGGTTGATGAAAAATTTCAAAAAAACTAAAACAAGTTTATTTTTTCCATGAGATTCAAAGCAAAGCAATTTATAAGTGATTCAACAGAAATACATTCAAGTACAAGCAGTATCAGATGGGAATTTGTAGTGGGAACATAAGCTTGTAATGTGAGCTCAAAAGTACACCAAGGTGCAAGGAGACTTGAGGATGAGTTTGAGCCAAGCATTTTGGCATAGAAGTACATGACAGCTAAGGATGATGAAATTCATGAAACATATGTGCCTGAATGATTTTAGTTGTCTAAAGAGATCACTGGTCTGATTCCACACAATCAAGACATCAGTACCAAAGATATTATATGAAAACCTAATATGTGGCACAAGCTATTGGGATCATAAGCCTAATTTTGACGAAGAGATTGTGAATTGAAGCTTTGAGAGGCTTTGTATTAGCTGATTAGATCTCTCTTGAATGGACGCTATCAAACAATGGCAATTTGTAGGAGAAGGAAGTATACAGAGGATCTGACATTATTCCCGCAAGGGCCAGGATGAAGGTGTCCGGTGTTACGGGAGATTGCAGGCTTGCGGCGAACTAAAGGTCATTCCCACTTCCCCATAGTGCCAAATCACACAATGTGCTGTGTTGCAGGAAAATTTGAAGCATTTCTCGCAGTCCCACGAGAAAACCCTAAATGAAGTGAGGGAGTGTGGTGAAAGTTAAATATCAAAACCTCTAATAAATAAAAACCAAAGTCCAAGTGAGTGGGATATAAAACATAAATAGTTTTATTTGTTTTTGAAGTGTGTCATGGAGTGAAATAATGTAAAGGAATAAAAGATAAAAGGTTTTTATTAATTTTGATAAAGAAGTGTACGGTGGTGCAAAATAAATAAAGTGAAAAATGAATAAAATGAAATATATTGCATGGGAGAGAGAAAATAAATATATGATGTGCAAATTGCAAAATATGTTTACCCTTGGAGTTGAGAGAGAATAAATTGTCGAGTAGGTAATTATTTTACCTAAAAAATATAACTTGGCAAAAGTGTATAAAGGCGGATATAAGTGTAAAATTGCAAGCATAAGAGGGCAATATTAATGGTCATGGGGATTATAGTTTTTACAGGAATTGTAAATTGAAAGATGATTTTTTATTGCCAAAGAATGTGAATGGTTGCCTCAAAGGGACACATGAAGGTCCATGATGCAAAGTATAAATGTAAAAAATCAAAAAGGTAAAATGGGTTAGAGATAGAGACAGAGGAGGGGGCAGAGCAGATTGGTGCACTTGTGAAAGTTGGGGAAAAGAATGTACAAAATGAATCTAATCTAAAAATGGTCTCAATTGTTTATTGAATTTAATGAAAATAAAATTTGAAGAGTCATGTCTCCAATATTGTGTTCTTTGGTCATATGAATCAATTTGACAAGGTCTTATTGATTTGTCATTGAACATTAAATGCTTCTGTGTAATATGTTTAATAGGTTCTCTCAAGGATGGATTAAATTCTTTTGAACATGTTACTGTGATTTAAGGATGCAATTTGGATTGGATAAGAATAGTTTTCATAGTTGATTTAATTACACGTTTATACAAGGTATAAATAGGAAAAGTGTTGAACTATTTGAGTTTGTAGCCATTAGATGATCAAAACTCATTAAGACTCTATAGCCCAATAAATAAGGCACTGATCAAATGTTGTGCTCCTAAAATAATAAAATCATTGTACATAATATTTTCAAACACAATTTTGGTTTTCTGTTTGTAGGAGTAGTAGTGGAATAAAGTAGTTGAATAAATTCAATTTCAGATTTCATGCTAGTCTGAATGTGAGAAGGATACTACAATTGGTGCAATTACACATAATCTACTCAATCATCACCAGTTCATTTTGAGAAGTTCACATTCATTGGTGATAAGAAGGTATACCCACCTAGGCAAAGCAGAGCTTGAAGCGTAGGGAAGTCCAATCCATTCAATTGATTCTATCAGTTGGCCAAATCAATTACCAGACCTGATCACAAAGTTTGGTATCCTTTTATGGTTTGGTGAACAACAGATTTGAGAACCAATAGAGTCATTGATGAAAAACAAGTTGTTCAAGTCATAGAGGCAAAGATCATTTACCCCATCAAATGTTCCTCTTGGGTGGCAAACTTAGTTCCAATTAGGAAGAAGAGTGGGGAAATAAGATTATGTGTGGACTTTAGAGACTTGAATAGAGCCTCCCTTAAAGACCACTGTATGCTTCCTTCAATGGAGCAAATCCTACAAATAGTAACAAGAACTGAAAGGTTTTCACTCCTAGATGGCTACTCAGGCTATAATCAGATTCTTGTAAAAGAATCAAACCAGTATAAAACATCCTTTACCACCAAATGGGGTACCTTGGGTTGATAAATGCTAGAGTGACAATTTAAAGAGCAATGGATTTGGCCTTTAAAGGCCTGATTAATGATATTATTCCAGTATATCTTGATGATCTAACCATGTATTCTAAGCATGTAGCTAACCATTGGGTCATTTAAGAAAGGTCTTTGAAAGATGCAAAGAATATGAGATATCATTAAATCCAAAAAAGTGTGTATTTTTTATCCTAGAAGGCATATTGCCGGGACATGTAGTCCCAAAATAAGGACTGGCCATTGACCCTAAAATGACAAGTGCCATCCTATCTCTTCCTCTTCCCAGTCATAGGAAAGGTCTGTAAAGCTTCCTGGGAAAGATCAACTTTGTGAGGAGGTTCATTCTAAATTTTTCTTCAATAGCAAAACCCCTTACAGTTATGCTTAAAAAGAATATTGCCTTCACATGGTCCAAGGAAGGCAAGGACAAATTTGAAGCTATTAAATAAGCCATTGCACAAGCTCCAACACTGATAAATCCAAATTATCAGAAGAATTTTATCCTTTATGCCTTTGGAGGCAAGGAAGGTGTAGACACCCTAAAATGACCATGTCGTCACACCGCTTGCATTTCATCAATTCTTCTAATCACCTGCATTTGAAGCAGTAATTAAATAATATAATTATTTAATTAATTTCATCAAATTCTTTCAAAATTCTAAAATTCAACATTAATTAAATAAATCCTCTTTATTTAATTAATTAAATTAAATTCCTCTATTATTCTTCCACAATTAAATAATTTCAATTATTTAATCAAATCATTATCCACTTTCAAATTTCAAGTCTCCATTAATTAAATAAATTAATTATTTAATTAATTCATCCAATTCTATCTTATCTACAATTAAATAATTTACATTATTTAATAAAATCACTTGTTCTTCTAAATTTAAATAAATCATGCAAATTTATTTAAATTGTCTCAATCCTCCAAAAATAAATAAAATCAAATATTTTATTTATAATCTTCTGTTCCTCTCTCATGCACAATCAATTAAATAAATTTATTTATTTAATTTTAGTTATCTTCCGATTCCTCTAAAAATATCTTGTTAACTCATGTGCACAATCAATCTTATTTTTAGAACTCTAAAAAAGGCAAAATTATAAGTTGAGTTATCTATTCAATCAATCTTGTTTTTATCATATCTTAATAAAAATATCCTTATGGATTGACACATGTCGTGTGCACATTCATCATGGTTATTTGATTTATCTCCTCCGTTGATTCTTCTGAATTATCCGGACTGTTGATTGATCTCTGTTGAAACCTATATAAACGTCCCCTCATCTCCTTCACAAACCCTCTTCGATCACTTATTCTCAGGCATACTTAACAGCGCTTTGAGCATACATCGCATCGATTGAGCAACTTTACGATCTTTTGACATTGATCTTTAAGCACTTTACTTGCTTATTGAAAACATGGTTTCACAGCCAACAACAAAGACAACCTTATCAAAACCAACAACAACGACAACAAGAGCGACCTCAACAAGATTACCCTCTGCGGCATCAATTCACTCCCTTGGGAGAGCCCATCGAATCCATCCTACAAAAGCTCTTACACAAAGGCCTTGTCACCTTACCTGATGCTCCCCCATATGGCGAACCTGTTTACAAAACTGCACGGTATAGAGAAAATGAATACTATGAATTCCATAGGTGTAAAGGGCACAGAACTGTATCATGCATGAAGCTTAAGCACCTAATCCAAAATCTCATCGAAGGCAACTAAATTACTCTGGAAGATGATACACCAGCTCAACACACGAACAAAGACCTCAACATGTACAAGGAACCATTCCCTCACCATGGTCCGCCTCTTCCTCAGGATAAAGGTAAAGGTGTCAATCATGCTTCCACTTCCTTTGACTCCACTGTGGGTCATTTTGAAGAGAGTCAAGTGTCTACCCTCACAATCAAAGGCAAATCTACGGATTGCGCTGTTACAACTCGTCATGGTCGTGTCACCATTCGTGGTCCTACATCGAGTCTCCCAGCTCAATCTGATTATAATCTTGTCAAACATCTAGGGAAAATGCCCGCACAAATCTCTATCTTGGACCTTCTACGGTCATCACCTGCACATAGAGTGGTGCTAGAAAAAGCCCTCCAAGAGTCTTTAGTTCCTAACAACATAGCGGTCATGGATTTCTGGGCTATAGTAGGTAACATTGTTTCACCCTAAAACGTGGTCTTCTCTGAGAAAGATCTCCCATTCCATGATCCATGTCACAATGATGCCCTTCATATTGAGGTTCTCATCCATAAGCACAAAATCAAACGTATACTCATAGATGGTGGTGCTAGTCTCAACATCTGTTCTTTAAAGTTACTTAAGCAATTGGGATACTCTGAGGATCATGTCAACATTGATCAAAGTATTACAATCAAGGGATATGATGATGCTGAACACCGTTCAGAAGGTGTTATCCACTTGCCTATACAACTAGGCTCCGTCATGCTTGAAATAAAGTACCAAGTCCTTGACATTGAGTTGCCTTACAACATTATCCTAGGCCACCCATGGATCCATGCTATGAAAGTTGTTCCTTCAACATACCATCAGTCTCTAAAGTTCCCATTCAATGGTACGGAGATCACTATCCCAGGAGACCCCAATCCTTTTGAATTTTTCTGTGTCTTGCAAGGTAGTTATAAGAATTGCAACCAAGTTCCTGAAAATGACAAAGCCCTTGCCTCCCTACTATATGTCAATCTTGAAAATCTGACACAGGCCTCTACAAGTGAACCTAATCCTCTTCCTGAAATCAAAGCTCACATTCGTGATATAGGCTTTGGAACCTATGATATCTCAAAATCTTGTTGTGTAGGGCAGATGCCTTTATCCCCTAAATCTTACGGCCAACCGCCCATTGCCAAAGTAACTAAAAAAGTAGCTATTCCTCCCCCAGCGTTTCTAACCCAATTCCAACAAGGAAAATTATTGGAAGAGGAAACTATTGAGGACATTTCTTCTTGGCTCTATAAGGAGAAAGAACCGGTCACAATACCAGTTAAGCAATATGGTAATGGCTTAAGGATAGTCAAAAAATGTGCTATAAAGGCAAAGGTGGCCTTGGAAAATAGAATTAAGGAACTGTGGAACCCATTATTGTGACAAAGAAACTAGACAAGAAGGGATTAGGATTTGGTAGAACGGTACTGCGCACCTTGGACATCGAGGGTATTCTCGACAAGGTGGCTGAAACTTCTCTTGCAACATCAATGTCTAATGAGGATATCTTCGATGACTCTTCCCTCCATATGACTGACCTATTCACCAAATCCTCCATCTTTATGCTATCATCTGTATCCCTAACATCCACCTTAAACACCCAGAATGTCAAACTTGTCTACCTTGAACTTATCGATTAGAACCAACAAGGGTCCCCTATTATAGATGTATTTTAGAATGACAAAGCTCTAGCTGAGTTCATGGGACTCTGGGATGGTATCCCTCTGGGTGATCATAAAGCAAGTTTTGTAATGGAACTAGAGCCAATAGCTTATTTTGGTGAGAATGCCAAATCCTCCAGTCGCAAAAGTAAAAATAAAGAAAGATCTCTAGGTGAAAACCACATTGTGGCACCTCCTGATCACAAAATAGTAAAAACAAAGGACGTATCCAAAGGTGAAAACCCAACTGTGGCACCTGAGGATGGAGGATTTAACCTTCCCCTACCATCTAAGTATCAAGAGAAGTCAGTTCTCCTAGTGGAAGATTCCACAGAGATAAACCTTGGCACAGAACAAAATCCAAAGACCACATTCCTAGTAGCATTACTATCAGAAACAGAGCACAGGAATCTTAATACATTCTTCTTACAGAGAACCATCAACTTTGCATGGACCTATGCTGATATGCCAGGGTCAGACTCTAAGCTAGTTGTTCACTATCTCACAGTTGATCCAAAAGCTAAACCAGTCAAGCAAAAGCTAAGGAAGATGCACCCACAGATAGCTCTCTTGGTAAAGGTGGAAATATAGAAGTTGTTAGATGCAAGGTTCATATGACCTATTGACTATTCAGATTGGCTCTCAAACATTGTACCTGTGTCTAAGCCCAATGGGTGCATCCGCATGTGTAACGATTTCAGAGATCTAAACAAAGCATGTCCCAAAGATGACTTTCCATTACCAAACATTGACCTCATAGTAGACTTGACAACGGGGCATGAAATTCTTTCTCTCATGGATGGATTCTCAGGCTATAATTAGAAAAGGATAGCAGAAGAAGATCAACATAAAACAACTTTTACTTGTCCGTGGGGTAATTATTGTTGGTGTGTCATGCCGTTTGGTCTAAAGAATGCGGGAGCAACTTATCAGAGAGCAATGACAGTGATATTTCACGATCTCTTTCATCATATCATGGAGGACTATGTGGATGACATACTAGCTAAATCTTCTAGGGCAGATCACATACAAGTTCTCGGATAGATCTTTGATAGGCTTGAGAAATACCAAGTAAGACTCAATCCAAAGAAGTGTCTTCGGTGTAACATCAGGGAAGCTATTGGGATACATTATATCTCATAGAGGTATCGAAGTAGACCCCACAAAAGTAAAGGCTATAGTGGAGATGCCTCCACAAAAAAACCTCAAAGCATTAAGGAGCCTTTAGGGAAGGTTGCAATCCATTAGGTGTTTCATCTCACAGCTAGCAGATAAATGTCAACCATTTCAACACTTAGTCTGAAAGGATGTCTCATTCCGATGGGACGATAAGTGTCAAGCAGCATTTTATCAGCTTAAAGAGTATCTAGCTACACCTCTTGTACTGGTTCCACCAGTTGCTGATAAACCTTTGATATTATACATCTCAACTACAACTTCGGCCCTAGGGGGCCTTCTAGCACAAAATGATGAAACAGGAAAAGAGCATGCAATTTATTATATCAATAGAACCTTGGTGGGATATGAACTCAGTTATTCACCAATGGAAAGAGCTTGTTTAGTAGTAGTGTTCGCTACCCAAAAGCTACGGCATTACATGTTGAACCAACACACAAATCTTATAGCCAAAATTGATCCCTTGAAGTATTTACTAGAAAAGGCATCTCTTACAGGCAAACTAGCTAAATGGGTCATGATCCTTAGTGAGTTCAACATTGAGTATACGAATCGTAAAGCAATCAAAGGACAAGCCCTAGCAGATCAACTAGCAGAAGCACCCATGACAGATATACACCCTATGGTAGCAAACTTTCCAGACGAGAATCTCTTCACTCTTACCAACTCAATATTGTGGAAGTTGTACTTTGATGGTTCCTACACATAGCATGGATCAGGGGCCGGTATCTTGTTTATCACACCTCAAAATGACTATATTCCAAAGTCATATCGGCTTGCATTCCCTTGCACCAACAACATTGCCGAGTATGAAGCACTCCTTATAGGTCTCAATACAACAATTCAATGGGACATCACAGAATTACAGGTATATGGAGACTCACAAATCGTCATTCGCCATGTCACAGATGAGTATCAAACAAAAGATGAAAAATTGGTCCCCTACAAGCAACTAGTGGATGCCTACAAACCACATTTTTCTAGCCTCACATTCGAGCAAATTCCAAGAGAGCATAACAAGGCTGTAGATTCTATGGCTTCTATAGGGTCACTGATTGACATGTCGGCTAATACACAGAAATGCAAATTCTTGATCGAGCAATTGTTGATACCAGCGATCGATGTTCCCATTACTGAAATCATCTGCGAACTTGTTGGTCCCAATTCCCCATGGTACGAAGATATCTATGAATACCTTAAACACAGTACCTTTCCCTCTAACCTATCATCCACCCAACGCAAAACCTTTATCCATCGATCCTCCCATTACATCATTCTAGGTGATACACTATACCACCAGAGTCTCGATGGTATCCTCTTACGATGTCTTAACATGGAAGAAGCTGAAGCTACCTTACGACACATACACGAAGGTGTCTATGGTGCACATTCTACCGGTCCTAATCTCGCTAAGAAGATATTCAGAATAGGTTACTACTGGCCCACAATAGAACAAGATGCTACACAGTTTGCTAAGAAATGTCTACAATGCCAGCAGCATGGAGACTTGATTCATGCACCAACTTATGAAATTGATGCAGAGGAAACGCAACAGAAGCTTACAAATAGGATGGAAAAGCCATTAATCCACTATGATGCAGAGGCATCCACACTAAAACCTTGACATACAGCCTGTATGTCTACAACCCTTCATCATCATCATATTTCCGTTAACACTGTCAGCATCATCATATTTTCTCTGCCGACCGATATCCTCCTGCAGACAAACCTTCAACCTTTCGCCTGTCAGCAGCATCATCATATTCGGCTAGCGCAATCATCCTCCTGACGATCACTGTTCATCTTACCCCCAACCTCTATCTACAGCATCATGATGTTCGACATCATCTTCATCAGCAGGATATAAAATATCCGGTTCCTCCCATATATCCTGATGACGACACTTCACGCACCTTTCCTTCGATGCTTACGTCACCCCGATATCTGACTACTTAAACAATAGCATTAGGATATGACTTATCCGGTCATATTGAAACATCCTGATGATGATACTCAACTTTATACTAATGATGAATATTCTGCCGAATATCCTCTCATGATCCACTTATCTCCCCGATGCCTTACGCCTATGCCAAAACACTTATGGTCAACAGGATAAACCTTTATCGGGTGATATTTCAGAATGTCCTGATGACGATTATCCTGATGACGATGACGTCATATACAGCTCCTCCAATATCCTGCTGTTGGCCAAACTTAACATTATCGGCCTGCGATGGAATTGTCAACCCGATCTTCTACCTTATGCCGATATGCTCTTCCTCGGCAACACCTTGCGATCATCACCCCAATGCGCATTCACCTTATGCAAACTACTGCATCATGCTCACCTCCATCTACTCAGATGACACCCGAAGTAACTGCAAGATATACACAGAAATATCTTGATGATGCCGTTGCGATGGATTTTCCAACCTTAGCAAATTTTGATCCGCCGAACCTCCTGAGGTGACCCGATCTGCTTCCTAGACAACTTTCCAGACTCTAACAACCAGCACGACCTAGCACATGCTCATGCTAGGGTTCTCAACACCTCTCGACTGCGATCTTGCAAACATACATGTGAACAAACAGAAAATGCAAACTAAATCCTAAACTATTGTACATAGCCATTCCACCGATTTGATGAATCAACCGGTGGAATGGATCAGTGAATCCATGTAACCACCAGAACAGCAACTCGATTACACAATGGAATCCAAATAGAAAATTGACACAAACAGGATCTCTTTATTGATTTCAAAAGATGCAAATACAGTACTCTGTCTCACTCTAAAATCTAACTCCTTAATCTGTATCTACCTCTCTATCTCTCTATCTGTCCTAAGACCAACCGATCCTACTACATAAATAGGAACTGCTTGCGAGTACTACCACTCAATTCCCAGTGGCTGGGAGCTTCCAAGCGGCTGGGAGGATCCAACTGAACTAACAAACTATACAGCTGTCATCAGCTGTCATAACAAACTACCTAAAAATAGAAAAGCACGGTCAACATAGACCTTATTACATGCATTGGTCTTATAAGACCTTCTTGGAAACATTAACAAGACCTATAACAAACTAACTGCCTCATGGAGGCCAGCTGTCAGGTAGGTGCTCCTGCACCATACTCCCCAATAGAAAAGAACTCATGTCCCATGAGTTAGGTTGTGGAAGTCCTCCACCTTTACACTTTGCCTTTGCAGTGTCTTGACCTGTTCCAGCTTTGTCCTCTGCTGACTCTTGGCGGCTCCAAGACTTCTGAACTGTAACTTGCTGTCTTGCAAGTAAACCCTCATGCCTGTCAATGTAGGCCCTTCTCACACATACCTTGTGTTTGTCAGGTTGTTTTACCAGAACCTCTATCTGAACTGCCTCTTGAACTTCTGCAATGTTCAAATCTGTCTTCCTTTCAACTTTTATAAGACAAACAATAGTCCCAACTATGACAACATCCTTGTCATTCCTCTCAACTGGTTGCTGTTTGCAAACCTGTTTCTGAACCTGCTGCTGACCTCTGTCAGTCAAAACTGAAACTGTCTTCAAACTGTTGTCCTTAACAACTCCTTTCCCTGCAATGTCCTCAACTGCCTGTATGCCTGCTGCTATAGGCATATGCACAAATTCCTTTCTTCCCACTAAAATGATTTTTGCTGCCTTTTGTACTGCAGCTTCTTCCTGTAATGGCATCAACATAATAGTTTTCCCATCTTTCTTGATGGTGTAGGTATTAGCATACCCATCATACAGTACCCTCCTGTCAAATTGCCATGGTCTACCCAACAGTAGGTGACAACATTCCATGGGCAAAATGTCACACAAAACTCTATCCTGATATGCTCCAATCTGAAAATCCACATATGCCTATTCATATACAAAAAGTGATTGACTATCACTCACCCAAGATGCCTTGTAAGGGTGTTGGTGTGGAATCCTTTCCAAATTCAGTTTATCTACCATTTCCTGAGATATCATGTTGTCTGTTGAACCAGTATCAATGACAACCTTACATACCTTACCTTTGCTCTTGCATGTGGTCCTGAAAAGAGCTCTTCTTTGCATCATATCCTTTGATGCCTGCAAACTAATTCTCCTAAGCATCAATGCTTCTCCCTCCTCAGGATATCCATAATTGTCAGGAACTCTATCTTGATAAGTGTTTAAACTTTGCACACTTTGCTCTACTTTCTCTTCTTGTACAAGTTGTACTCTCTTGTCATTCGTTCTGTCATTTCTGGATGATGAACCCTTGTTTTCTGGACATTTGAAAAATGGATGACCAAACTCACCACAGGTATAACACTTTCCTGAAAATGTAGTAGAACCTTTACCACTTCCAAATCTGCCTCTATTACCTTTCCATCCACCTCTGAAATCAGACTGTCCCTGTCCTTTACCAGTGTCTTCTTGACCCTCATTGGTTTGCCTTGTTGTAGGGGCTGATCCTCTTCCCCTCATATTGTTTCCTCTTCCTCTATTATGTTGTTCTTGTTTTCTCTTTAACTTCTCTTCCACTTTCAATGCCAACTGAAAGCATTTCTGAACTGTATCTGGATTATGCAGACTTAAATCTTCCTGAATGTTGAACCTCAATCCATTAAGGTATCTGGCTACCTTCTCTTCTTCACTTTCCTTTACCTTTGTTTTCATACAAAGTTTCATGAATTCTTCTGTATATGAGCTGACATCTAGCTCCTTCTGCTTCAGGTTTTGCTTCCTCTTGTGTAATTGGATACTGTAATCCAATGGGACATAAGCTTCCTTTACTAATGCCATCATTTTCTTCCATGTAGTGACTCTACGCTTTCCTTCCTGTACTCTATCATCTTGGACAAAATTCCACCATGTCAAGGCAGCTTCTTTCATTTTTGACTGGGCTATTTTCACCTTCTGTTGTTCTGGTATCTCCTCTGTTTCAAAGAAATTGTTCAAGGAGTCTATCCACTCCATCACTGAATCAGGTTCCATCTTTCCTGTAAACACTGGCAAATCTAATTTCACATCCATGGTTCTCCTCTCCATGGCTTTGAGGGTGTTCAACAATGGTCTCTAGTCTGCAGGAACGTCCTCCTCGTTCCAACTAGGGATCTCTTCTTCTTCCCTATCTTCTTCTCTACAGAACCTACTCTGTTCCTCAACTTCTCTAACTCATCCTTCAATTCCTGATTCTGAGCCTTCACGGCCTTGCTCTCTACAATCTGTTTCTTTACCAGAACTGCCAACTCAACGTTGGTCATCCTTGCCGGAATCTTAGATGTTCCTTCTTCATCTGACATCCTGCTATATCCTGATCTTTTCCAGAAGATCCTTCCTTTGCTTGATACCACTATGATGCAGAGGAAATGCAACAGAAGCTTACAAATAGGATGGAAAAGCCATTAATCCACTATGATGCAGAGGCATCCACACTAAAACCTTGACATACAGCCTGTATGTCTACAACCCTTCATCATCATCATATTTCCGTTAACACTGTCAGCATCATCATATTTTCTCTGCCGACCGATATCCTCCTGCAGACAAACCTTCGACCTTTCGCCTGTCAGCAGCATCATCATATTCGGCTAGCGCAATCATCCTCCTGACGATCACTGTTCAGCTTACCGCCAACCTCTATCTACAGCATCATGATGTTCGACATCATCTTCATCAGCAGGATATAAAATATCTGGTTCCTCCCATATATCCTGATGATGACACTTCACGCACCTTTCCTTCGATGCTTACGTCACCCCGATATCCGACTACTTAAACAACAGCATCAGGATATGACTTATCCGGTCATATTGAAACATCTTGATGATGATACTCAACTTTATACTGATGACGAATATTCTGCCGAATATCCTCTCACGATCCACTTATCTCCCCGATGCCTTACGCCTATGCCAAAACACTTATGGTCAGCAGGATAAACCTTTATCGGGTGGTATTTTGGAATGTCCTGATGACGATTATCCTGATGACGATGACATCATATGCAGCTCCTCCAATATCCTGCTATCGGCCAAACTTAACATTATCGGCCCGCGATGGAATTGTCAACTCGATCTTCTACCTTATGCCGATATGCTCTTCCTCGGCAACACCTTGCGATCATCACCCCAATGCGCATTCACCTTATGCAAACTACTGCATCATGCTCACCTCCATCTACTCAGATGACACCCGAAGTAACTGCAGGATATACACAGAAATATCTTGATGATGCCCTTGCGATGGATTTTCCAACCTTAGCAAATTTCGATCCGCCGAACCTCCTGAGGTGACCCGATCTGCTTCCTGGACAACTTTCCAGACTCTAACAACCAGCACGACCTAGCACATGCCCATGCTAGGGTTCTCAACACCTCTCGACTGCGATCCTGCAAACATACATGTGAACAAACAGAAAATGCAAACTAAATCCTAAACTATTGTACATAGCCATTCCACCGATTTGATGAATCAACCAGTGGAATGGATCAGTGAATCCATGTAACCACCAGAACAGCAACTCGATTACACAATGGAATCCAAACAGAAAATTGACACAAACAGGATCTCTTTATTGATTTCAAAAGATGCAAATACAGTACTCTGTCTCACTCTGAAATCTAACTCCTCAATCTGTATCTACCTCTCTATCTCTCTATCTGTCCTAAGACCAACCGATCCTACTACATAAATAGGAACTGCTTGCAAGTACTACCACTCGATTCCCAGCGGTTGGGAGCTTCTAAGCGGCTGGGAGGATCCAACTGAACTAACAAACTATACAGCTGTCATCAGCCGTCATAACAAACTACCTAAAAATAGAAAAGCACGGTCAACATAGACCTTATTACATGCATTGGTCTTATAAGACCTTCTTGGAAACATTAACAAGACCTATAACAAACTAACTACCTCATGGAGGCCAGCTATCAGGTAGGTGCTCCTGCACCAGAAATACAGCCTGTGACTACTCCATGGCCTTTTTATCAATGGGGTCTCGACCTTATAGGAAAAATCCACCCATCCTCCTCCAATGGCCATAAGTTCATCATTACTGCCACTAAGTATTTCATGAAGTGGGTTGAAGCCATCCCCATGACCTATATCACCGGTACGCAAATAGCCAAGTTTATCCTAAACTACCTCATATGCCGATATGGTATTCCCCAAGCCATTGTCATTGATAATGGGAGACCATTCAAGAATCAAGATGTCCATGCCTTATGCACACAATACAATATCTAACATCACTTTTCAACTCCCTACTATCCGTAGAGTAACGGCCAAGCTGAGGCTTCCAATAAAACCATTCTCAAGATCCTCAAGAAAACAGTCAATGAAGCTGGTCGTGATTGGCACTTGCAACTCAATCCCACCCTATGGGCCTACTGTACTAGTATTAGAACACCAACTGGTGCCACACCTTATGCCTTGGTCTATGGCTCTAAATCCATCCTACCTGTAGAGGTCGAGATCCCATCCCTCAGAGTATCCGTGCAGAACCTAATCGACGGAGAGGAGTATCGCACTTCCAGATTAGCTGAGCTAGAACTACTAGATGAAAGGTGCCTTGCCGCACTTAATCATCTCCATGTCTATCAAAACTACCTCCGGCATAATTACAACAAAAAGATCAAAGAAAGATGGTTTCAAGTTGGTGATCTTATCCTCAAAGAGAATCAGAGAAATCAAGCAGACCGAGAAAAGAAGGGCAAGTTTGAGCCTAACTGGTTAGGTCCATTTATTGTGACAGCAGCATATGGATCAAGAACTTATACTTTAGCTACGCCTGATGGCATTCCTCTAGATGAGCCACTTAACAATATTCATCTCAAGAAGTTCTATGCCTGATCCTTAGAGTATTACAAAAAAAAATCCATCCTATGGTGAAAATCTGGTAAACAGGCGCCTTGGATAAGTACCATAGTGAAAACCTAGCAAACAGGCACTATGTGTAGAGTCAACATCCATCATCTATCAAGTCTTGTTCATTCCATCTCACAACAAACTTCGGCCATCCATCCATAATAAAACCATTGACCTTGTTTGCATTTCCATCCCCTATCTAGTATAGCTTGGAAATTTGTCAATGTCCACCATCGTCATCCCACGTCTTGGCCTGTGTCAACAGTTAGCACTGTCTTGTCCTAGGTCAAAACTTTCTATGTCTTCTTCGTCAGTCATCCATGCAAATTCCTCTACTGGAATGGGGGAAATTCTTTCCTTAAACAAGGTCTAGGAATGGATCCTTGTTCGTGGTTCACAACAAGCTCTTCAATCTCTCTCCTTTCCACAGATAACACCTTTTAACGGACACATTGCTCCTACGATAAGGCTGTTATCTTCTCAACACTTTTCCTACATCATCACACTAACCAGAACTACAAATCATCTATTCTCAATCTTAACGTACCTTGATCCCATGGATATGGGTATGTAGGCAGTCTAGAATACGAAGGAAGTATCTAGTACTCAGGTACATAAGATCTCCCCCTTTCACCTTGATCCATTCATCACTCTATCCAGAACTACATACTGTCATCTTACATCTTCCATCATAAATGTGCCTTGATCCCGTGGATACAGGGTATGTAGGTAGTCTGGAATACAAAGGATGTATCCAGTACTCAGGCACATATGATTCATCATTCTTCACCCACCCCAATCCATTAACATTGTCACCTTTCTAGTCTTCCGTTTATCAAAATCAATTCGCCCCAACTTGACTAACTCAAGCAGCAAGCTAGCGTATCCTTTCAAAGCAAAAGTCCTTAAACAAACCTGAACCAAAGTGGCCTACTTCCAGAGTCATCTATTGTCCTACTGTTCTGATTGCCAACATTAGCTAAGTCCTACTTAACCAAAGCACCAGATCAACAAACTTGTCTTCTGTAAAGTGTTCCATGATTGAGACCAACACACGCATCTCCTACGACATGTGGCATTTCCTATAGCAAGACATTGTATTTTTAGGTAGATAGCCCCCTTTAACGGACACATCGCTCCTATGATAAAACTGTTATCTTTCTTATGCAATCTATCCTAAGCAACCTCTTTGGCAAGAGAATATGTTGGCTGTATGTTTACTTTGTAAGTCAGTCAATTTGCTTTATAATTTATCTTTCATTCCTTTTATCCATTACCTATTCAAGGCTACCTTGGTTTACCCATAATCTTGGTATGTTGTGATGCAGTACGGATTGGGGGCATAGTCATTGCTTTTGTGTGCCATGTTTGAGGAATGATCTTTAGTATCTTTCTTAGCATTATGTTTATCTTGTGTGTGTCACGACCTAGCATCTTACATATTAATATCCTTCTTGCATTTACAGGTATTGAAGTTTATTTTATGTTCATGACTATGGCTCATTCACATATTCCAACAAGGTTATATTATGTCTAAGGGATCTAAGTTCAAACCGCTTGCTTGTAGAGTCAACGTCCACGCACTCGGATATTACAGTACCTTGGTCTTTTATACCTTGGTAGCAAACTATCCACGTGCTATATCAAAAATAAGGATTGCTCTTTATAAACATTTGTGAAACCATTGCAACAAGCTCATCCATTTAACCATCCATTTATCCATGGCCTTATATAGCTTTTCAAGCAAGGATCAATCAACAGTCTTTCTCTCATGTTCTTTTCTATCTCCACTTTCTTTTATTCAACCTCGTCTGTCTCCAACAAAATCTTCTAGTTGAGCGTCAACACAGTTCTTTTGTCGCTTCCTTGTCTTTCCTCTCGAGGGGGCACCCTACGCCAACTACGCAGGGAAACCAGCTACACTAGGGCATCAAAAATTTTATCATGTCTTCAACAATCATTTTCTTTGACACAACGCTATAAACTGCATTGCATCAAAGAGGGGCAAAATGTAGACACTGTAAAATGACCATGTCGTCACACCACTTGCATTTCATCAATTCTTCTAATCACCTGCATTTCAAGCATCAATTAAATAATCTAATTATTTAATTAATTTCATCAAATTCTTTCAAAATTCCAAAATTCAACATTAATTAAATAAATCCTCTTTATTTAATTAATTAAATTAAATTCCTCTATTATTCTTCCACAATTAAATAATTTCAATTATTTAATCAAATCATTATCCTCTTTCAAATTTCAAGTCTCCATTAATTAAATAAATAAATTATTTAATTAATTCATCCAATTCTATCTTATCTACAATTAAATAATTTACATTATTTAATAAAATCACTTGTTCTTCTAAATTTAAATAAATCATGCAAATTTATTTAAATTGTCTCAATCCTCCAAAAATAAATAAAATCAAATATTATATTTATAATCTTCTATTCCTCTCTCATGCACAATATATTAAATAAATTTATTTATTTAATTTTAGTTATCTTCCAATTCCTCTAAAAATATCTTGTTAACTCATGTGCACAATCAATCTTATTTTTAGAACTCTAAAAAAGGCAAAATTATAAGTTGAGTTATCTATTCAATCAATCTTGTTTTTATCATATCTTAATAAAAATATCCTTATGGATTGACACATGTCGTGTGCACATTCATCATGGTTATTTGATTTATCTCCTCCATTGATTCTTCTGAATTATCTGGACCGTTGATCGATCTCTGTTGAAACCTGTATAAACCCCCCCTCATCTCCTTCACAAACCCTTTTTGATCACTTATTCTCAAGCATACTTAACAACACTTTGAGCATACATCACATCGATTGAGCAACTTTACGATCTTTTGACATTGATCTTTGAGCACTTTACTTGCTTGTTGCAGACATGGTTTCGCAACACTTTTGAGCAATCCACATTCATCCAAAGGGAACAATACAAATCTCGGTAAAATCTTTCATATTTTATTGATTTATTGGTAATGGCTTTTATTTAGATTGGTTCTCTTTATGTTATTGGGTATTTGATTTGTTAATTTTAATTTAATCGATTTTCCTCATACACAGAAGGTATATCAGCAATTTTAACACAACAGAATGAAGAAAAATTAGAACAAGCAATTGCTTTCTTTAGTTAGCAACTCAATGATTATGAACAGAGGTATGATTTTGTCAAAAAACAAGTGTTTTCTGTAGTGAAATCCCTAAAGAAGTTCAGACATATGCTTTCTAACAACAAGATACAGCTGATGGTAGACCACCCTAGTGTCAAAGAGTTCTTGTTAAGTAAGGACATCAATGAGAAGATAATTGGATGGATAACTAAAGTGATGGAATATGATATAGACATCCATATTACCAAGTTGGTTCATGGCAGAGGTCGGTGTGAGCAGATGGCAGCAAATGAGAAAGATAGAAATGGTGTTGTATGTTTCCAAGGGTAGACACAACCAACTGATCCCCACTCCTAGACTGACTGGTATCATGACATGGTCACTTTTCTACAGTTAGGAAGATGCCCTAACGGACTGGACTCAGCAAAAAGAAGGTATTTTAGACTTCAGTTTGTCCCTTATATTCTTGTAGATGGTGTTTTTTTAGGAAAGATATTAATGGAGTTCTTCTTAGATGTATTACTCAAGATTAGACCTCTAGGATCTTAGAAGAATTTCATAATGGCCCTAGTGGTGGCCACTATTCTCCAAGAACAACTTTTGTTAAAATTATGAGTGTTTGTTACTACTAGCCTAATTTATTTAGAGACACTCATTAATGGGTAAGGAGCTGCAAAGAATGTGCATTCTTTGCATGCAAATAGAGGTTGGTAGCTCTTCCTCTTCATCTAATTCAAGCTGACTAGCCATTTGCCCAATGGGGTTTAGACTTCATTGGAATGATTAATCCACCATCTAGTGCTAGGCACATGTGGATTCCAGTAGCCATAGACTATTTTAGAATGTGGACAAAGGTAGTTGCATTAAAGGATGCCACAGAGGCCTCCATTTTAGTTCCACCCACCATTATTTTTGATAATGTTAAGGCCTTTGTAGGCACAAAAATTAGTGAATGGGCATTAAACTATGGAATTTATCTGAAAACATCATCCAACTACTACCCCCAAGGAAATGGCATGGCTGAGTCCACAAATAAAAATCTGATCAGGATAATGAAGAGGATAGTGGATGATAATCAGAGAACTTGGCATGCCAAGTTGAAGACCACTCTTTGGGCAGATCAAATCACTCCTAGGAGGGAAATTAGTAATTCACCCTTCATGCTAGTATATGGAAAGGAAGCAAGGCTTCCATTATCACTAGATTACCATCCCTTGAGTTGGCCCAATAGCTAGAAATACTTGAAAATGATGCCATGATAGTCAGATTTGCTGAGATGATGGAGCTTAATTTTGAGAAGAGGAATGCTGCCATGAAAACCCTTGAGGCACACCAAGAACAAGTCAAGAGGATATTTGATAGAAAATTAGTTCATAAAGTCCTCTAAGAGGAAGATTTGGTATTGAAATGGGATGAAGATAGGGTCGAGGTAGGAAGGCATTCCAAATTTGATGCTATATAGAGTGGCCCCTACATTATCACCAATTGCAAGCATGCCAATGCCTTCCAACTATACAAACTAACTGGTGAAGAACTTCTTATCCCAGTGAATGGGATCATCTCAAACCATACTTTTGAGTTTGGTTTTGGGATCCTTATAAATATTTAGAGTAGATTTGTTTTCTTCTTTAGGCTTCCTTTCCTCCAAGTGTTATTGCATAGATATCATTCTCATTAGGAGAATACTTGCCTTGTTTGTATGTTCTTGTTTTGGGGAGGCATTTTTAGTTAGTTTGGTCATGAGGCTATTTTCTTCTGACCTTGTGCCCAATGGATTGTATAAGGTAGATAGATCCATGTGTTTACCAAGCAAACACCCCTGTAAAGTCACCAAAATGTTGTCATATTTTGCCCATCCCAAAATATTCCAAAATCCCTCCTTCTATCAGAAAAAATCTGATCAGAGAAAGCCCAAATAGAAGGAGGTAAACCTTAATTCCTTTAGTTTTCAGTGTAAAACCTTGCAAAAAATCCCCAAAAATCCTTGTGGAGAATCTTTGCAAAAAACACAAAAAAAACTAGGTTCTTGCCTTAGTTTTTAGGCCCCTTTTGGCCTTTGTTGGCAAAATTCTAGGTTGGTGAACTGACCAGTTCACTGACTAGCCAATTCACTGATGAAGGGAAGAAAAAATCAAGTTTTCACTAAGGCAAGAAAGAAGATTTCTCTTTTATCGACAATTTTCACACTGCATGAACTTTCCCAAAGTTTAATACTTCAGTAGTTCTCTGATTTGTTGATTCACCAATAAAGTAGGTAGAGAGAGTGTGTTTCTTCAAAATCAGCTAAGGTACAAAGGTTTAAAATTTCAAAAGATCACCAACAGGTGATTTTGCCAATAGGGCAAAAGATGCAAAGGAGGGTCAAGGTTTGCAAAATGCCAATTTTACTGACAAGATAAAATGATAATATAAGGGGGCGCTAAGGGCTTGGTTCATGGAGGGCACATTTGGCTAATAAGGCTCAAAGGAAAGAGGCTGAAGTTCAAGAAAAGAACATTTTGCCAATAGAGGCAAAAAGGCAAGCAAGGTTCAAAATAGAGGAATTTCACCCACAATGAGGAAATGACTAAGGAAACCAACCGGTTCGGCAAGCCATAAGTTTTTTGATAGAAAGGGAAGGGTTGGCTGAAGGAAGAGTTTGACACATGGGAATTCTACCAATGAGAAAAATGTGATCAAAGACGAATAGTTTAGCAAAATCAGATTTTGTTGATAAAAGGAAACAGTAGTGCCAAGAGGGAAAATGATGAAGAGAGAGCCATAATAGTCTGTGAAAGTGGGAATAGGGATGAAAATGGATCCCAAAGGTTTTGAAAAATTCATCAACCAAGATGAATACAGAGATGTCATAAGGATAAAGAGATACAACATGTTAAAGTGTTGTAAAATCTTGCCTCTTCCTAAATCATATCATTTTCTCAAGGAGGGGTACCTAGCATTAAAATCATGTAGGCCAAGTCAAACGTTGGGAGTTGAAATAGTGAAACTCTTTAATGTTGAGGTACAAGTGAAGCTGTAGGGTAGATTTGTGAGGACAAAAATTAGACTTCCATAATTCCCTATTTAATGTTGGTACCTATGTGTTTGGGTGATCTCCATTGCAGAGTTACAAGCCTTTTAAGGGGCATGGGCTATGTTCTAGTTTGCAAGGTCTCTAAACCAAAATTTAATGAAATGTGGGCCTGTCCTATGTCAATTGACTAGCTCTAGCGCCCCTATAGCAGAACAAGAATGAAATATTATATATACATCAAAATACAATACATTTCAAGAATTATTCTTCTGAGCTATCATACAAGTTGGAGAATTCTTGTGACCAAACCTCTTTAATGCAATTGCATGAACCAGTTGGATTTGATGTATTACACTCAACTTAGAGCTTTTGATGTCTCCAATTTGCTAGTTCATCGATGAATGTAATAGATTATTCTATGTCTATTTCTTATTCATAATTATCCCTCTTTTGTAATGGTTATTTGGCCTCTATAATCAATACAAACTGATATTTTTGCCTCTATCATCATTCTTACACTGTGTCTACTTTCTAATTAGTGTGGGCTATGTATTGTGGACAAAATAGTCCCTTTAATATCTCCATTTTATGTCCTGTCCTTTGTTAGAATTAATATGAGTCTGTGTGATTTATTTTCAGTTTTGAGGTTATCACTATGTCGATTCAGTTGCATCTGAACATTCCTAATCTGGTGTATCACCTTATTTTATTTCAGCAATCCTTCTTACACTTTTCCCCAGTAAGTAGTAGCACTAGATTTAGTTAATTCTTTAAGCCTTAACCTCAGAAAGTGGAACCAACCTTCTCTGGAGCTCAGATCTCATCTGTAAGGTCCCACACCTTGAGATCAATCCCATTGTGTCATTGAAGTGTTTGAACCATCTTCAAATAGGGTGCAATTTCACATGACAAGAGTAATGTTAAGCAATGTGTCAATAGTTTCATCCTCTTGCACCAAAATATCCTCATAAGTGGGAACAATTCTGGGAGAGGGATCCAAATCAAAGGGTGAAATAGACAAATCTAAGTCACCATCACATGCCTTAGAGATGATGTCAATGATATTATCATGAGTTGTAGTAGAAGTAGAAGATCTATCATCATCATCTTTCTCATTACAATTCATGGAGATGATTTTAGTGAGATCTTGTAATATTGAATGATATATACCCATGAGAGCCATGAAGCTAGAAAAATCATATGTATAACAAAGGATATCATACATAGAACATATAGACACATCAATATCATACATGGATTCTATGTTATCTAAAAAAATGTGAGGATGCATATTAATGTATTTAGAAAAAAATTCAAAATCTATGATATATGCATTTAAAGATTCCATGGAGGAATAACAAGAAGAGGCCATAATAGAATGTCTTGTTTACTATATGCAAATATGATATAGAGTAGAAATGTACAATTCATTAATCAAGTGCAACCAATATCAAAATAAGTTGCAATCAAAGACTTGCAAGTGCAAGAGAAGTGGGGTCTTCCAAAAATTGTGATGTTCTGGGTAACCACAGCAACTAAGTCTTGTAAATGTAGGATATGTAGTATGTGCAAAATAAACTTGCCTAAATAATTTATCCACTTAAATGCAGAAAAAATAGAGATAACTTTGCTTTGATGAAGATGCACTAAATGCAGCCGATGATGGCATGGTTTGGTGGTTAAGTTGCTCGATTGTAGTGGCGGCCACTAGAGTTCAAACCCCCACTGGGCCAACAAGCTCGCAGGCTTTACGCCTTCACTGGGCCAACGAGCTCACGGGTTTGAAGTGTTCCTTCTTGGGGATGAGGTTCCCCGTGTTGTGGCCTCACTGATTCATCGCTCCAAGAAAAAGTGTTAGTGTGGAGCCGGAGGGCGTGTTGCACCAATGTCACCGGTCACATTAAAACATTTACCAGGTGCATTATCAAAAAAAAAAAAAAGAAGATGCACTAAATGCAAGACTAGCTAGGGTATACTATCAAAAATCCTAGATTTTAAATGCCTATTTCCTAAACCACATTTTTTCAATGAGAGAATTATTTTTAAACATGAATGATATTTATGACATGTTACATAAATGAAAGATCATATTTTAAATGTAAATGATAGCATCAAAATCTGAAACATGGTCTTAATTACAAACCCTAGGTTTTGAATTTGACTAGGTTTTACTAAAATGTAACTTTTTTTTGACAAAACCCTAGCAAACAAGAGTTCTAAATGCAAGATGCAAGACCAAAAAATGATTAAATACTATAATACCAATCAGATCTGATTAAAAATCAGAAATTTAAATCTTTTTATGATGATCTAAAACATATTGAATGAAAACATTGCATAAATATGCCTTTTTCTAAGCCTAAAATGCTTGATTTTTCACTTTTCAATGCAAATATGCAAGAATCTCTTTTCTTAAACAAAAATATGATATGCTATAGAAAATTAAATCAATTTAATCATTCCACAAATATCTGAAACAACTCACCAATCTCCAAACCCTAGGTTCAAGACTAGCTATCTTTTCTAAAAATGCAAGGTTTTTCTAAAGACTGAGAATGAAACCATGTAAAATTGAGCTATGAAAGTATGCCAAATGATGAATGAATGTAATCTAATCATATATATGGCATAAAATAACTCAGATCTGAAGCAAGAAGGATGTCAAAGTTCAAGAAACAATGGGTTCACCAAAATATTAGATAGAAAAGAGAGATTAGCCCAATAGATCAAACTAGGTCAAACCCTCTTCTATCCAACATTAGAACACAAGATAAGCTTGGATTCTACCAAAGAAGGTGATCCAACCTATAGGGGATTTTTCCCTTTATTGTATAGAAGAGAATCAACCAAATCCACCCAATCAAACTAGGGCAAAACAAGAAACCCTAATTGAGCAAGATCAGAGCATAATAGATTGTCGGAAGTAGAAACCCAGAATCTAAATAGATAGAAGAGATTAGGGGATCAAGAAGAACCTAGATCTAGCTTTTATGACCCAAAGTACCAGGGTGCTTGGGCACACTATACCCTAATTAGGGTTTTACAGACTGTGATGATTTATATGTCTTTGTCCTTCTATGTTCTTGCTCCTTGCAACTTGATTTCTGTAAATTCCTTCAAATCTAACCTACACACACAAGAAGGAAAATGGTTGGGTGCTATTTAGGAGCTTTCCTAAGTCAAGCTCTATGAATGGTGTTTCCACCTCGACAATATCAAATATGATAGATAAAGAGTGCATGCCCTAGGAGGGCAGAAGCAAATATGAAGTAGAATGGAATGCTAAAACAAAGCATGAAGAAAAGAAGTCACCATGAGAATGGAAACCTTGGCATGCTTGATGCGGCATCACAAATTGACTCAAGAAGTTGGTGTTGCCCAAAGAAGTAGATAGATCTTCATAATACCTACAATGAGTTAGTGACTGAACAATAATTCACCATAGAGCGCTTTAGAGAAGAGTAGAGAGTATGAGAGAGAAGAAGAGAGAGTGTAAGATTTCCTAGATGTTCAAATGAATGACTTAACTTACTTTTATATGCATTCATGTTAATTTCCAGAGAATAAAACCAAATGAGGCTAACATTAGGAATCATTTAAGATGTCATAAGATAACAAACCACCAATTTAGGTTAGGGCTAAAGGAGGGCCCAGGTCTTTTGGGTGTCCTAGTCCGTTAGCCCCAAAACTACTGGGATAAGACACTTTATGTGTTATTAGCCCTGCCTTATAGTTATTTTTTGGGTTTCATGCATCAGGATCAAGAATTACATGCTTAATATTTAAAAAGGTGTTAAAATAGGTCCTAATTAACAAGTGTAAACATTTTAGGTCGATCCAGGTGATAAACTAAGTGTAAAATGCTAGTGTACACATTTTATGATGTAACATGAATAACTATGAATCAACAAAAATGAGAGGTTTTAGGCCCCTAATTTCATGTCTAACATAATTCCCAAGGATACACCTTCATATTTTGTGATGTTATTGATGCAAAATAAATCTAGCCTAAACGTAAAAGGAAATATTTTCCTATTCTACAAGTGAGGACTACTCCAACCCTAGGTCCCATTTTATAGCTTCTTATGTCTAAATGGAGAATCCAAAGGTTACTAGGAGCTTGTGACATGGATGTTTCCCTTGGTTAATAAGTTGACTTTAATTATTCTATCTCTTCTTATTTTTCCTTTGGTTGCTCTATAATCTCAGCTATATTGATATGAATGTTTTTTATTGATTCAATTGAATAGATATTCGCATCTCTTTTGTAAAGGATGGATGCTACACTAAAAGGTGAGTAAGGTTTCATAAAACGAGGATCAAATGGGAACTCCTTTGTCATTTCTATATCTTTTTGGGGTCTCGATGATATTTTTAATTTTTTTAATGTTTCCACCTTTTCAAAGATTATAATTCCTTGGTTAGTTTTCATTGTTTTTTCCTTCTTCTCTTGTTCCATCCTATAAACATTGAAAGGGTTTGGGTCTCCTTTGATAACATGAGTTTGACCCTTAGGAGAGAAGTAGATTTCTTAAAATAGGATAGAGGAAATTACCCCCATACTCTGAATCAAAGGTCTCCCTAAGATCATGTTATAGGAGGTTTCTTCATTGATGATGTAAAATTTAGTTGGAAGAGTTTTGGGACATAACGTGATTGGAAGATTGACTTTTCCCATGGTTTGGATGTTTGGGTTATTGTGAATTCAAAGGGTGGAAGTATCTCACATGATGTGCATTTTTTTATAAACTATTCTTTGAAGGAGAGCAAAGGGGAGGATATTGATTGCATCCCTATCATCTACCATGATGTGTTTAGTGCAATTTTCATGAACCTAGACTTGTAGGTAGAGGGAGAGATCACCCTATTTATCTATTTCACAATATGAGGTTAGCTTCTCAACATTGAATGTGAGATATTATTCTCAACATCAAATGTGAGATATTATATTTTACTTGCAAAGGAATTTGAAAAAGATGTCACAAATCTAGGACCTTAAGGAGAGATCTTTTATGTAGGGGGAACCTCTAAGGAGATCCATTATTTGCAAAAAGGTTGAATCATTTGTGATGATACCTTGCTATCCTAATTCATGAGTGACATAGATTTCTTGATCTTTATCTAACTCTACATGACTTAGAGTGTTTTGATCAAAACTAAATTAGTGATTTTGCAACTAATTATTTTTTTTTTGTTCTTTGTTCTCTTAAGATAGAAGGGTGATCATGAATTTTTGTCACTGATCATCAAAGAGTTTTGAGATGGTCTTGTTAAAATTATAGCACACTTTTGTATCATGTCCCTTCATTTTTTAAATAAGCAATATGTGTTGGGGTCATAGGGAAGACAATACAACCTATGGAAATTCCTTTGCAATTTTTGGAAGCATTTTGTATTTTTTTGTGGATGTTTGATGGAATTCATATTCTTTTGATAGTCATTCCCATTTTGGTCATTGGTTTTTGTAGGGGCATATCAGTTACCCTATTTTTCATCATATTACGATTGTTCTTCAAGAATTTTATAGTGGAAAGGTTGCTTCCATTGTTGTCACTATTTTGGGAAGTTACCAATCATCCGTTTGCACTGTAAACTTTTTGGTCACTATCAATAGTCGCTTGATCAATTGTTGCACTTTCTAAAGCTTCTTTATATTAGACCCAAATAGTAACTTTTGGACCTCCTCACTTGTATACCTATTAAAGGCATGTGTAAAAATAGGTTGCCATGTTCTTTATGATCCATATTTGGGGCACTAGTTGATGAGTAGAGGACTTGCCTCCAATGCATTAAAAGTGTGCCACATATTTGTTTGCATCTATTTCATGGTTGGGAACTCTTGAATTCCTATCTTGAGAATTTTGTTCATATTGAAAGCTATTATGAAATTGCCTATGAGTTGTTGGAAGTAATGTATGGAAGCCTCTAAGATGCGCTAGTACCAATCTAAACCAATTCCCTCAAGAGTCTTGGGAAATATCCTAGCTACAACTCCATCCCATGGGAGGAGTTCCCTCAAAACTATTGTGTATGCTTTGATATGCAAATTTGGGTCTCCCTCTCCTTTAAATTTTGGTAAGTTTAGGAGGGGACGTGGTAATAGTCATGAGTGCCAGGTAGCACCCATGAATTACACCTTTTTACCCCTCTTTTTCTCCCTTCTTATTCCATTGTCCTAATGACTGCACCAAAATAGGTTGACAAGATTGTTCTAATGATGATTAATGAGAGATGGATTACTTAGAATCATGATTTCTGATTGATTGACTAATGTGCGTTTAATTGATGGAAACATATAGAAATCTTCTCTTTTTGAATCAATAGGTGCAGGTGTTCAGGTAGACATTTTTTGTGCATCTCTGGAGGTAGTCCTAATGATGCCCAGAGCTGACATCCGAATGCCATGACTGGTCTCCAATGTTCTCTAGTTTGATTGGAGAGATTTTGGGATAAGGAGGTGAATCATCTCTAGAGCTGAATGAGAAGGTCACAATCATATCTCCAGAGCTACAGATAGAAACATACATCTTTGGAACCTCTTTAGAACAGTGTAGATTTCCAACATAACTGTCATTCAAACACTTCTAGTAGTGATTGGGATGCCCTTGATGTTACTCAAATCATCACCTGAGTAATTGAGGGAAAACCATAGTTAACTACTGGAATTTTAATCTCTTTTTGATTTTACATGAGTTATTGATAAACTAATTTAAATACCTATATTTTAGGGCCTTGTTGTCCAAGTGTATTTAAAACTAAGGCTCAGATTTAGTATGGACTGTTGTTCCACTAAATCTATTTTAATTGCATGGATATTCATTCTGTTGTTAGATAGTTAGCAGAATAAAGAGGTTGATGTTATCTCATAGAGGAACTAGTAGAATAGGGTAAGTGATATCTCATCATAGATCTAGATATAAACTTATAGAAGTAGTAGCAGAGAGAGATAGCAATTAATTTCTAATTTCTATAATCTTATTTTGACATAAACATTTTTTGAATACAAAGCTGATGGAATTGGACTGGAATTGAATAGTGATATTATCTTCTTGTGCTGATTCTTTACTTTAATCTTCAGCCCTAAGGGTGTGGATGATGCAAGAGCATCCCTGGTTCAAGAGAAATCTTGCATCAACCAAAAACATTTGCATTTCAGTTCTTTCATTTTCTAATTCAGTTCAAGCAATTCAGTCAGTAGTAGTTCTCAGCTTGTGGTCCAGTTTTAGCATTTCATATCTTACAGATCTAGACTTAGCATCTACATTCATTCATCTACATCATATCAAGAATTTAGAGCATTTGGATCAGTTACTGGAAAGATACCACTCTCAGAAGTTGACTATTTTCTCAGAGTAGAGCATTTTAAAAGTTCTTGATAATCAGCTGAAGGAGAAGGCTTGCGGATCATTCCTTGACTTGTGGATCTCATTGACACATCATTCAATGTTCTTTGGTTCATGGCTAACCTTCCCCAAGGTTCTGCATGTTGTTCCATTCATTTGATGAAATGTTCTATGCATTTAGGTCCGACCTATCTGTGAACACATTACAGCTCTTCATTGGAGTTTGTGACCTTCCTTGGCCAATGCGGAGGAATCTATTGGTCTAGAAATGATATATAAAGATGTAATAGATCCTTAGGAAAGTAGTTAGCATTTAATTCATATTCTATAGTTTAGTTTTGTGTGAAGGAGCTTCAAAGCCTTATCTTGTGCATGTATGTAATCAAGCCTCAGAGCCCTAATTGTAAACCTGCATATTGCTGGCAGATCTCTATTTTGAATTCTATGATATATTGAATGCCTAAATCTACATTTGCTTTATTTCTTTGAGTTGTTTTTGTTGTGTTTACTCTTGTTGTATGGTCCAGATAGTTCATTCTGTGAACCCTCCTACTGCGACTGCACCAAGTGGTATCAGAGTGAAAGTTTGATTCTTTGGAGAGAATTGGTGAAGGGAATTCCATAAAATCTTGTTGTGAGCAGATCGTTGATCCAAGGTAGTTTACTATGTGTAACCAATCATTGATTAAGAGGCAGTTGTTTCTTGTAGCCCAATCACCAAACCTGAGGCAGTTTGCACTTGATTCTAGGAAGATGTCGCCACGAAGAGTTCCTCCTGTTGGTACAATGGCTAATAGAATGAATGAGATGATAGAATTGATGAGAATAATACAAATCCATTTGGATGTTGTTGAAGAAGATAGGAGAAGAGGATTTACACTGAAACTAAATGTTAAAAGTGATGATGAGGAAGAATTTCAATCTGTGGAACATACTGGTGAAACCCTAGAAGGTGATGAAGAAGAAGAATCAGATCAGATAAATATGTTGCTAGCTATTTCAAAGATTGGAAAGAGACCTAGAATTGATGTCCTGAACTATATTGGTAATTTAAACCCAGAAGAATTGATTGACTGCATAAGTGACATGGAAGAATACTTTCAATATGAGGAAATTGAAGATCTAGAAAAGGTGAAATTTTCTAAGACAAAGTTGAAAGGACATGTTGCTATATGGTGGAAAGAAGTTCAGTTAGAAAGAAATAGAAGAGGAAAAGAAAATATTACAAAGTGGGACAGGGTGGTGACATAGTTGAAGAATCAGTTCGTACCTGCTGACTATGAGTTGGAATTGTTGAAGAGATTGCAAAACCTGAGACAAAAGGAGAAATTTGTGAAGGAGTACACTGAAGAATTTCATAAGATGATCATAAGAACATGACATAGTGAAGCAAGCAAGGAGAAAGTGGCTAGATATATCAATGGGTTGAGATTGAACATTAAAGAAGAATTAAGTTTGGTAAGGATGACATCTTTGGAAGAAGCATATCAATTTGCCCTAAAAGTTGAAGAAAAGATGAATAAGAAGCATGATCAAAGACAAAGAAGCAGAGGAGGTAAATTTTAGAGGGAAAGATCATTTTCCATATATGAAAGATCATTTGTAGAATAGAACAAGTTTGACAGCCCAGTTAGAAAGGATGACAAAGATAACAATGCTTACTAGAGAGATGGCAGAAACTTTTACCAGAGAGGAAACCCTAGTGCATACCAGAATGAAGGATATAGAAGAGAAGGAAGAGGATTTGATAAGAAGACATTTAGAGGTACTTGTTTCAAGTGTGGAGGTGAAGGACATAGAGCATTTGAATGTAATTAGGGTAGTACTAGCAAGAAGACAGAGAATAGTGGGAGAGCAGCCTATGTTGAAGAAGAACCTATTGAATCACCTTGTTTAGTTGGAAATCCAGAGAAAGGAGAATCATTGGTGATGAGGAGAGCACTATTTCAAGTTGAGACAATTGAGGAACCATCATAGAGGAAAAGTTTGTTCAGAACTAGATGCAAATCAGGAGGTAAGTGTTGTAAAGTTGTAATTGATAGTGGTAGTTTAGATAACCTAGTTTTAGAGGAGATGGTGACTAAGCTAAAGTTGGAAAGATTGAAACACCCTAAGCCCTATTAGATAGCATGGATTCAGGATGATCATACGGTACTGGTGAGTGAACAATGTTTGGTGAAATTTCATATTAGATCTTATCATGATGAAGTCTTGCGTGATATTATGCCTATGGATGTTTGTCATATCTTGTTGGGTAGACCTTGGCAGTATGATAGAAAAGATATACATGATGGGAGAAAGAATACATATACTATAATAGAAAATGGGAAAAGAATTACTTTGATTCCTTTAGAAGATGATCCTAAAAATGTGGTATGTGGGAATGCTAGAATCTGTTTGGTAGATGGAAGGAAATTTTTGGATGGTTTGAAATAGGTAAGTATGTGTTATGCCTTGATTCCTAAGAAGTCTGAAGTGGTGAAGAAAGAAACTGAACTGGATGAGATAAGAAAGTTGCTGACAGAGTATGAAGAAATCATATCAGATAATGTACCTAAAGGATTACCACCTATACAGAGTATCAGTCATCACATGGATCTTATACTGGGAGCAAGTTTGCCTAACAAAGCAGCACACCGAATGACACTGGCATAGAATGAAGAATTAAATAGATAGATACAAGAGTTGTTGAGGAAAGGTTTGATTAGAGAAAGTTTGAGTCCTTGTGTAGTACCTGTAGTTCTTGCACCGAAGAAGGATGGAGAATAGAGAATGTGTACTGACTCTAGAGCAATAAACAAGATCACAGTTAAGTATAGATTTCCCTTGCCTAGGATGGATGATATCATGGATTGTTTGAGTGGAGCAAGATATTTCACAAAGATAGATTTGAAGAGTGGATATCATCAGATCAGAATCAGAGAAGGAGATGAATGGAAGATTGCTTTTAAGACAAATGAAGGATTGTATGAATTGTTAGTGATGCCTTTTGGATTGAAAAATGCACCAAGTACTTTCATGAGGTTGATGAATGAGGTCTTGAAGAAATTATTGGGTAAGTTTGTCATCATGTACTTGGATGATATTGCAGAGGTTGAGAGAAGAGAAATTGTTGATAAAAATCAAGAAGTGTAGTTTCATGAAGGAAGAATTGGTATCTCTGGGATTTGTGATTTTTGTGGAAGGGTTGAAGATGGAGCCTAAGAAAGTGAGAAATTATTGAATGGCCTACACCGGAGAGCATTGGAGAGGTTAGATCATTTCATGGATTGGCTAGTTTCTACCAAAAGTTCATCAGAAATTTCAGCTCAGTTTGTAACCCTATGATAGAGACAATGAGAGGTGACAAAAGATTTCAAGTGGACATCTGGAGTAGATAAAAATTGAGTTGTTGAAGCAAAAAGTAAAATAGAAACATGTTTTGGCATTACCAGATTTCAATAAGGTATTTCAAGTTGATTGTGATGCTAGTGGAAATGCAATTGGAGTAGTGTTAAGTCAAGAAGGTAGACCTGTAGCTTATTTCAGTGAAAAGTTGAATGATGCAAGGAGAGGATATTTAGTTTATGATCAAGAGTTCTATGCCATAATTCAAGCCTTGAAGAACTGGAGACATTACTTGTTGCCTAAGGAGTTTGTGTTGTATACAGATCATCAAGCTTTAAAATATTTGAACAATCAAGGTAAGTTGAATAAGAGACATATGAGATGGGTAGAGTTCATGCAGAGTTATACTTTTGTGTTGAAGCATAGGAGTAGTAAATCAAACAAATTTACTGATGCCTTGAGTAGAAGAAGAAACTTGTTGACAAAGATGAGAGTTGAAGTGTTGGGTTTTGATGAATTGAAGAATATGTATAAGGGAGACACTAATTTTGTAGAACCTTGGAGAGCATGTAAGGAACCTGTTGTGATAGATAGAAGTAAGTGGTTGGACTATTTCAATCAAGAAGATATGTTATTCAAAGGAAGTCATTTGTGCATACCTAAAAGTTCTATGAGGGATAATTTGATCAAGGAGAAGCATAGTGGCGGATTGGCAAGACACTTTGGCATTGATAAGATAGTGACTTTGGTGAGTGAAAATTACTTTTGGCCTCAAATACATAAGGATGTTCAAAGATTTGTGCAGAGTTGTAAAGTTTTTCAAGTTGCAAAAGGGAGTAGTCAGAACATTGGATTGTATAAACCTTAGACAGTTCTGGAGAGACCTTGGGAAGACATAAGCATGGATTTTGTAATGGGATTACCTAAGACATAGAGAGGACATGATTCAAGATTTGTAGTGGTTGAAATTTTTTTTAAAATGGCTCATTTCATACCTTGTAAAAAGATAATTGATGCAGTGCATGTAGCTGACCTATTTTTCAAGGAGATTGTGAGATTGCATGGATTAACTAAGAGTATAGTTTTAGGCAGAGACACTAAGTTTGTTGGTTACTTTTGGAAGACACTTTGGAAGAAGATGAAGAAAGATTTGAAGTTCAGTTCTACTTTTCATCCACAGATAGATGGACAGACAGAGGTAGTGAATAGGAGTTTGAAAAACTTGTTGAGGTGTTTGGTTGGAGACAAAGCTGGAAGTTGGGACTTGATTCTTTCACAAGAAGAGTTTGCATACAATAATTCTGTAAATAGGAGTACTGGAAGAACACATTTTGAGATTGTTACCAGAGTGAATCCTAGAGGAGTTGCAGAATTAAGAGACATCAGTACAGAAGAAAAGAGGAGTATAGAAGTAGAAGAATTTGCAGACCACATGAAGATAGTGCATAACCAGATAAAGAAACATTTGGAGGATATGAACAATAAGTACAAAGAGAAAGCGGATGACAAGAGAAGACATAAGGAATTTGAAGTTGGAAATGAAGTGATGGTGTACTTGAGAAAATAAATATTTCTAGTTGGGACATATAACAAGTTGAAGATGAAGAAGTTTGGACCTTGTAGGATACTCAAGAAATTTGATTCAAGAAATGCATATGAAGTGGAATTACCAGAGACATTGGGTATTTCACCTATTTTCAACATTACAGATCTTTATTAGTACCATGAAGCAGAGTTCAATAATAGCATGTAAGAAGACTTGAAGAAGCAGTTACAACAACAAGCACCGGAGCAAATTGAAGACATTTTGGACAGTAGAGTTGGATGCAACACTAGAGGAAGATAGTACAAAGAATACCTTGTGAAGTGGAAAGGTGGACCAGAAGAAGATTCATCTTGGATTTCCAAGGCTGAGGTGGACTGTCTTGGTTTTCCCCTAGCCTGAGAAAAGTGAGGGACTCACTTTTTCAATAACCCCAAATGTCTGATGCAGGAGCATCCCTAGTTCAAGAGAAATCTTGCATCAACCAAAAACATTTGCATTTTAGTTCTTTCATTTTCCACTTTAGTTCACGCAGTTCAGTCAGTAGCAATTCTCAGCTTGTGGTCCAGTTTTAACATTTCACATCTTGCAAATCTGGACTTAGCATCTACATTCATTCATCTACAACATATCAATAATTTAGAGCATTTGGATCAGTTATCAAAAAGATATCGCTATCAGAAGTTCATTGTTTTCTCAGAGCAGAGTATTCTAATAGTTCCTGATAACTAGCTAAAGGAGAAGGCTAGCAGATCATTCCTTAACTTGTGGATCTCATTGACACATCATTCAATGTCTTGTGGTTCATGTCCAACCTTCCCCAAGGGTCTGTACATTGTTCCAATCATTTGAAGAAGTGTTATATACATTTAGGTCTAACCTATCTGTGAACATGTTACAACTCTTCATTGGAATTTGTGACCTTCCTTGGCCATGCGGAGGAATCTATTGGTCCATAAATGATATATATTGATGTAATAGATCCTTAGGAAAGTATCTATTGACATAAGAAAGATCTAATAGTTTAGTTTTGTGTGAAGAAGCTTCAAATCCTTATCTTGCGCATGTATGTAATCAGTCCTGTGAGCCCTAATTGTAAGCCTGCATGTTGCCGGCCCATATCTCTATTTTGAATCCTATGATATACTAAATGACTAAATCTAAATTTGCTTTATTTCTTTGAGTTGTTTCCATTGTGTTTAATCTTGCTGCATGGTCCAAACAAGTCATTCTATGAACCCTCCTACCATGACTACACCAGTGGAGCAAGGGCCCACTCTCACCACCTAGGCAGAAGGCTAATACTATTGTTTTTTCTTATTTTAAATTCTGTTTAAGGATATAGTTATTGTTTTCATAGATAAATGTATGTTTCAATTGAAAGGAATAATATAGATTTACTTTAAAGCAATTCATTGTTTAGTTTTGTTTTCAATATTCTTAGAATTCATTTCACAGTAGATAGATAAGTAATGTTAATTTTCTTTAATCAATAAAGATCATTAGAGTTAGTTAAATAAAACTGGCAACTATAGGATTCCTAATTGTAGATAGCCATGGACACAACCCTGGATTTGACACATGAAATATGATTAAATGATAAGGTACAACAACCCTTGTCATTTTTGGCATTGTTGCCAGGGATTATTACTGTGTTAATTAGGAAAACTTAACTAAATAGTTTTAGGATAGATCTGTATTGTTAGAGCTAGAGATTCAAAAGGAAGATATATAAAATAGAAACCCCATCAACAGATTATAGGATAAAGCAATGGGGTGGCACAAGATCTTGTTGAAGAGAGACATCTAGAACCTACCTTGGAAGCTGCACCTCAATTCAATAATCCCTTAAATACTCCAAATCTTCCACTCACTGACTATATCTAGGAATTGTAACAGAAATTCTAGGTAGACCCTTTGCCAGAAACTAATTCCCTAGAGCCTCAAGAAGAAGAACCAGTATTAAACATGGATGATAATCATGAAGAGGAAAATCAAGCTCCAAGAACCTTCTCATATCCCATTGTCTTGGCTGCTAGAGATAATGCGCCTATGAAAAATATCTCACCTACACACTTGCCAAATTTTAGGGATCTTGCTTCTGAGGATCTAGATCAGTTTTTGTTTGAATTCAAAGTGGTATGCTAGACTTATGATTATGGATTGGATAATCAAAAACTCAAGCTATTTCCCTCAACCCTGAAAGATTCTACAATGAGGTGGTTTATGGGTTTGCCCCAAAACTTCATTCATTCATGGGATCAGATGGAGATAGAGTTATTGAGAAAATACCAGGACTACTGTAGAGTCAGCAATAAGAATGAGGAATTGTTCAAAATTAAACAAAGAGAGGAAGAGACCTTAGAGGATTATGTGGATAGGTTCAACTTTGCTTTGATAAGATATGGCAACCCTATGAATCATTCTTTGTCCAGAACCCTCTTTGTAAAAGGATTAGACAAAGAACCAAAATAGGCACTGGATCTGATGGGAAAAGGGAATATCAACAAAATGGCTATGCCTGCTATAGAAGAACTCTGTAGGAACTATTCCATAACCCAAGAAGGAGTGAGAATGCACAAATCTTTCAAAAGAAAGAATGAAATAGGATAGTTAATGGAGGAAATTACAAATTTTAAAATAGATATTCTAGTCCAACTAAATACCACACTAGATGGGATTCATGCAAAAACTAGAACAAATGATCAAGATAGAACAACTGAAACACTCTCCATCTATTGTCCTAGGTGTAGGAATAAATATCTGTTGAGGGAATGCCCTTTAGATAAAGCAAAGATCTATCAGATCTATGACAAGGAACATCCTACCAGTCAATGCAGTCAACTTCCAACCTTAAAAAGGGTAAGTAAAAAGAATGCCATTATAGAGGAGGATTTGAACTATGTAGGACAAAAACAAGCTAGAAAGTTCCCTTATAATCAATATCCAAACCAGACTTCTTACAGGGGTCCCTCTAATTGGGGAAATAATCAATGGAATCTAACTTAGCATGGGCCTTAGAATAATCCTCCTTGGGGGCCACAAGATTGGCCAAACCAACATTGGCAAAATCAGCCCTAGTGGAATCAACAATGGCCACCACAGTTTGGATCACAAAACATGTAGCCTCATTGGGGTCCTCAATAGGGATATAATGAACAATACCAAGGACAACCTAGATATTTCCAACCTCAACAACAAGCATTGCTAACTAGACCCTCCACAACACAAGGTCAGTCACAAAATGAACCTGTTAACCAACCACTTTTACCAGCTCAACCTATACCAAACCCACAGAATAAGAAAGGAGCAGTTGTTTACATGATAGAACAATAAAACATGGCTGGAATTAATGCTATATATTCCAATAATCTCTAACTGCATTATAGGAAAGCACTTCCAAGACCATCTCCTCCAACTATAGTTAAAATAACCAATGATGAGAAACCTGAAAACCCATCCACTTAGCTTGCGGAGGAGATTACTACTGAAATAGTGCTAAAAGAATCATCCTTGGATAACTCTGGAGAACATCCCTAGAAAAACTTATGATAAGAGCTTTAGAGATGCTCCAAAGATGAAAAAACTAGCACCATACCTAGAACGGATCACACAGCATGTTCCCCAGAAAAAGGTCTTACAAAAACAAGTCCAATCTACCCTAGAATCAAAACTTTTACAAGAAATTAGGCAACTGAACATTGAAATTTCACTCCTACAAGAAATCAAGGATGTACCTGAACTTAACCAATTCATCAAACAACATTGTGTTAAGACATAGGGGAAGAAAGAAGAACTTACCCTCAACCATCTAGGTGGAAGGAAAAGTATTAGACCTCCTAATGGGAGAAATGCTCCTCCCAAAATATGGAGACCCTAGAAATCCTGTCATGATTGTTTACATTTCAGGGGTAGAAATTTCAAATGTTTTGGTTGATCTAGGAGCAGCAATAAATGTAATGATAGTTCATACAATGGACAAATTAGCCTTAACAGGTATCCAATCCACATTGACAATCCTTCAACTTGTTGATGAGTTAGTAGCTATTCCAAAAGGGATGATTACTGATGTTCCAGTTGTGATAGAATCATGGGAATTCCCAGTAGACTTCCTGATATTAGAGCCAAGAAATCAGAGAAATGCTTATCCATTGATATTAGGGAGACCATGGATAGCTATAGCAGCAGCATCTATTGATTGTTGAACTGGGGATATGGTCATTTTTAATGGGATAGACTTGAAGAAAATATCTTTGTATCCTCCAGTTAAACCATCAATACAGTATACAAGAAGGGTATAGGTAGATGAACTAGATAACATGGAAAATAGTGCCTCAATAGCTATGGTTACCATCAAAGAACATTTGGGTGAATTGGAAGAAGAAATCTAATATGATACAATAGAAGATATTACTGACATTCTAATCAATGAGGATATAATGGAGCTAGCCTAGGATTCAAGGAGAGAACTTCTCACTTCTGCTCATTGTACCCTAGCAAATATCATTCCTTGTGAAGAGACCTTTTATAGAGACTTAGCCACATTCCACATGTTGATTCCATATTCTTACTCCCTCAATACCATGACTCCATTATATGGATTGACTTCATCTATGGATCAGATCACAAAATAGGTTATGATTTTACCTAGGAAAACACTGAATATCAACACCCAGCTAGCAAAAAAATAAGAGGAAGCACTTGTCAAACTCCTGATTTCCCATTCAGCATCTTTTGCTTGGGAATACCAAGATATGAAGGGCATCCCTCCTAAGATCTATACTCATCATACATACACTAAAGATGTCAAACATTTTCAGACAACCCCAGAGAAGACTAAATCCTGCTTTAAAAGACATTGTTTAGACTGAAATAGAAAAATTACTACAAGTAGAATTCATATAACCAATCTCAGATAGTCAATGGGTCTCACCCTTAGTCATAGTGCCTAAAAAGAATGGGAAGTGGAGAGTGTGTATTGACTATACAGAGCTAAACAAATTCACAAAGAAGGACTACTTTCCCTTGCCATTTATTGACCAAGTGTTGGACAACCTTGCAGGGAGGAAGTATTTCTCTTTCCTAGATGGGTTTAGTGGATATAACCAAATCCAAGTAGCACTTGAAGATTAGGATAAAACCACTTTCATTATTCTTGGGGAACTTTTGAATACAAAGTTCTTCCATTTGGACTATGTAATGCCCCAGCTACATTTCAGAGGCTTGTTTTAGCCATTTTTGCTAAACTAGATAATGAGTGCATGGAGGTCTATATGGATGACTTTACTATGTATGGGGACAACTTTGAGGAAGCTCTCATAAACTTGGAAATAGTATTAAAATGATGTGAAAAAAAATTGATTATCCCTGATCCATGAGAAGTGCTTTATGATGGTAGAAGAAGGAATTGTATTGGGACACCACATTTCAACAAATGGGATCAAAGTGGATCAAAACAAAATAGAAGTGATCCAATAGTTGCCTTCACCTAAAAATTAGACAGATGTTAGGAGTTTTTTGGGTCATGCAGGCTACTATAGAAGATTCATAGAAAATTTCAGCAGGATAGTTACTCCTCTTTTTACCCTGCTTAACAAAGATGCAGAATTCTTATGGACAGAGGATTGTCAATCAGCATTTGAAACCCTTAAGGAGAAACTTGTTGTCACACCTATTTTATGAAGACCCAATTGGACTCTACCATTTCACATACAAACTGATGCTTCAAATGAGTCCAGTGTGTTGTGAATTAAGGTTTCTCAACCTTGGTAATTCCTTACATTAATGTAATGTTTGTATTTATTATTTAATTGCTTATGTTGTAAATATTGGAAAATTCATATTGTCATATTATGGGATGTAGCACGGTGATGTGTCAATCCTACATGGATTATGACAACTTGTATTTTTGTCCTCACATGAGGAGATAGGTGTCCCACTTAGCGGTAGAATCATTTTTCCATGTGTCGGCATCTTCCATATTGTGTAAGGGAATGTTTGACCAAAATGATTATGATGGATTCCTATAACGAATCTATAACATGTAAGAGTTGGAAATAGAAGGTTGTAAGATAGGAAATGACATGTGTCATGAAGCATCTTTGAATAAGGCATATTTGGGTGCCCCAAGGTGGAATATGACATGTTGTAAGAGAATATGCTATTTATAGCATGTGTATGACAGATTCTCTTACAGCTGTAAGTTGTAACCGCTATGACAGATTCTATGACGGTCGTAAGTGTCGTAAGAGCATCTGTCATAGCCCATTTTGAAAATAGGTGACCCCTTTGGGATGGGAGCTATAGACAAGTGTCAAGCACATTCTACAATGTTGACCAAGTGTCCTTGGGTGTGGTTTTTGGTCCATGAAGCCATGTTGGACGCCCATTCCAAGAAAGGTCCAATATTGCCTTGTATTTCCTATTTAAATAGGTGCTTGGAGGAGTTTGTATCATAGGTTTACAAGTACTATTATGCTATTGGATTGACTCTAGACATGATTTTTCAAGATCATTGAAGCTTGCATTGCAAGTGTATTATAAACATTCTTTCAGATTTGTTAATACATTGTGCAGGTTTCTGAGTGTGGGGTTTTTCACCCGATAAGGGTTTTCCCCACTATAAATCTTTGTCTCTCTTCTTCTGTCTACTTTCTGGTTCTTGTGTTTTGCTATAATAGTTAGGATAAATTTGAATTTACATAGTCGTCTCCTCAATAGATCAGTGTAGGAAGTAATTTTTGCACACCTAGCTTCCTTTCAGTTGATATCAGAGTTTGATCACCTTTGGTCCTAGTTGTTGGGTAGGGGTTTTTTGAGCTAATCTTAGGTTGAGTGGGAGTCTGTGTAGAGCATTCTATATCTTATTGCATCAAGGAGATGGCAAGCACATCAGGGAGGTTTGAAGTGGAGAAGTTCAATGGCAGTAATTTCAAGTTGTGGAAGCTCAAGATGGAAGACATGCTTGTTAACCGAGACCTTTGGGATAGTGTGAATGGAACTAAACTAGCTACAATGTCACAAGCTGACTGGGATCTCAAGGATAGGAAGGCTAAGGGTCTCATAAGACTTAGTCTTACCAATTCTGTGTTGTTAAATGTCCATGAGGAGACTACTATAAAACTACTTTGGAAGAAGTTAGGGGATGTGTATCAAGCCAAATCCCTAGTTAATAAACTTTTTCTAAGAAAGAAGTTGTATTCTCTTCGAATGGACGATGGAGGATCCATTTCTAAACATATGAATGCTTTCAACATGTTGGTTGCACAATTGACATCTATTGGTGTAAAGATGGAGGAGGAGGATCGGTGTATGACCCTACTTTGTTCTCTATCAGACTCATGGGATCATCTTGTCATAGAAATTAGAAGTACCACATCAAAATTCAAAATGGAAGAAGTGGTTTCTTCACTGTTGTCTGAAGAGATGCAAAGAAAGTCTTTTGAGGTAGCCAAAGAGGCCCTTGCAGTTCATGGAAGATCCAAGGAGAAAGGGAAGAAGAAGGACAAGAAAGCTGAGAAGGGTAGATCCAAATCCTGTGGGAGATCTAAATCTCCTGGAAAGTCCAAGGCTCTTTGTTGGAACTGTGGCAAAACTGGGCATTTCCGAAAGGAATGCTAAGAGGAGAAGAAGAAAAAGAAGAAAGCTCCTGATTCAGATTCTGACAAGTCACAAGATGATGGTGATGCTTTCATCGTAGCCCTGGCAACCCATGCATCTGATGATGTGTGGCTAATTGACTCTGGTGCATCATTCCACATGACCTCGCATCGAGACTGGTTCACTAAGTATGAGGAGTTTGATGGTGGAAAGGTGTATCTAGGTGACAACTCTCATCTGAAGATTGTTGGTCGAGGAAGAGTCTTTATCTGATTCCCTGATGGTCGAGTGAAGGGGATCTCTGGGGTTATGTACATCCCAGGCTTAGTACAGAACCTACTTTCTGTAAGTTGTTTGAATGATGTAGGTGTGCAGGTTGTCTTTACGAAAGAAGGATGCAAGATGACTAGCGGAGCTATGGTGCTTGCTAAGGGTACTAGGAGAGGTACTCTATTTCAGCTGGAGGCATGCATTTCACAATACAATAGTTCTTCTGACTCAAGGAAGAGGGTAGTAGTCACTTCATCCCCACCATCTGAATCAGCAGTGAAGAAATCTGTTGTTTCTAGTCTTGATGGTTGTAATCATGCATTGGAAGTTAAACTTCCTGCAGAAAAGATAATGTTATGGCATAAGAGATTTGGCCACATTGGTGAGAAGGGTCTGTGTGCCTTGAAAAATAGGAACCTCATTGAGGGGTTAGATGATTGTAATCTTGAGTTTGATTTTTGTGAACATTGCATTTATGGAAAACAAAACTATGTTTAGTTTTACTCGAGTTCTCATAAGTCTTCTGATGTGTTTCATCCTGTTAATATTCCTTCGTTATCAAAATTTGTATACTTTGTATCTTTTATAGATGAGTATAGTAGAAGGACATGGATTTATTTTCTCAGAAGCAAATTTGAAGTCTATAGCAAGTTTAAGGAGTTTAAAGCCTTTGCTAAAAATTAGACTAGTAAAAAGATTAAATGTTTGAGAACTGACAATGGTGGTGAGTTTTGTTCTACAAAATTTGAGAAGTATTGCAAGGAACTTGGGATTGAAAGGCATAAGACAACTCCATACACCCCGCAGAAAAATGGAGTTGTAGAGAGGATGAACAAGACACTAATGGAGAAGGCTAGGAGTATGCTTAGTGGAGCTAGTCTAGAAAAAAAATTTTGGGCTGAAGCTATTGCCACTACTTGCTATCTGGTAAATAGATCTCCTACATTAGCACTTGTTGGAAGGACACCCATGGAGGTGTGGTTTGGTAGAAATCCTTCAATAAGGCATCTTTATGTTTTTGGTTGTGAGGCATATGCACATTTACCTAGGGAGAAGTGGTCAAAGTTGGAGAACAAAGCTGTTAAGTGTATTTTCATTGGCTATGGTGTTGGTGTGAAAGGATACAAGCTTTGGGACCCCATGGCTGAAAAAGTGTTGTATAGCAAAAGTGTCATCTTCAGAGAGCTTACACCTTCTTCCACTATTTTGCAGAAGAAAAAGAAAAGAAAGAGGATGTTGTTCAGTTTCCTCTCACCCCTGAGAAGACTAAATAGAAAGACAATGTTGGACCTGATGATGAGGAGAGCTCTAGCAGCTCTAAAATCTCAAATGAAGAAGTTGAACCTCAACCTCAACTCTTGAGGAGGTCTACACGGATAAGAAAGCAACTTGAAAGGTTTGGTTTTACATTGCTTGATTCTAGTTATGCTTATGCTTTAATCACTAATAGTGATGAACCTAGAACTGTGTCAGAAGCTTTGGATATGGAGGATGCAGGTTCCTGGAAGGAGGCCATGGAGGAAGAAATGGCTTCTTTGGAAAAGAATCAAACTTAGGACTTGGTGCCTTTGTCTCCTAGATGGAAACCCGTTGGATGCAAATGGGTGTTCAAGAAGAAAAATGGTGCAGATGGCAGTGTTGAGAAGTATAAGGCTAGATTGGTTGCGAAGGGGTATTCACAAGTGGAGGGTATAGATTATGGTGGGATCTTCTCTCCCGTTGCAAAGCTAACATCCATTCGATTCTTGTTGTCTCTCGCAGCAACTTATAACTTGGATGTAGAACAAATAGATGTGAAGACAACTTTCCTTCATGGTGACTTGGAGGAAGAAATCTACGTGTCACAGTCAGAGCATTACATGGTGAAAGGTAAAGAAAATTTGGTTTGCAAACTTAAGAAGTCTTTGTATGGTTTGAAGAAATCCCCTAGGAGATGGTACATGAAGTTTGATGCCTTTGTGTTGTCAATTAGATTTGTGAGATTGAAATTGGATCACTGTGTGTATTATAAATTTGATGGTGATCGTATTCTCATTGTTGCACTGTATGTTGATGATATGTTGCTCATTGGGAAGGGTAAGAATATGATTTCTAATTTTAAATCTCAGTTGTCAGCATAGTTTGAAATGAAAGATTTATGGGCAGCCATGTACATTCTAGGAATGGAATTTAGAAGAGACAGAACCAACAAAAAACTTTGGTTAAGCCAGAGTAAGTATGTGAAGACCATGTTGGACAGATTCAGCATGGCAGATTGTAGACCATTGTGTGTTCCCGTTTTCTTGGGGACAAAGTTGTCTATTGAGGATTGTCCAAAATCTCCTAGTGAGGTGGAGGACATGAGCAGAGTACCTTATGCTAGTGTTGTTGGCAGTTTGATGTATGCTATGGTCTACACAAGACCATACATTGCCCAAGTAGTGGGAGTCCTTAGTTAATTCATGGTTAATCCTAGACGGGTTCATTGGGATGCAGTTAAGCGAGTGTTCAGATATCTGAGAGGTACTTCTGAGTATTCTATTTGCCATCATGGTAATGTTTTAGGACCTCTGCATTCTATTGACATTCATGGATTTGTGCATTCAGATTAGGTAGGTGACATTGACAGCAGGAGATCCACCAGTGCTTATGTTTTTACACTATTTGGTGGTGCTATTAGTTGGATGAGTAAGCGACAACCTGTTGTTGCTTTGTCCATGATAGAAGCTGAGTACATGGCAGCAACTCATGCTCGTAAGGAATCCATTTGGCTTAAGAGATTGTGTTTAGATATTGGTGTTGATGCAAGTCAAATCATGATCAGTTGTGACAGTCAGAGTGTAATTTGCCTTGCCAAGAATCCAACTTTCCATGCTAGAACAAAGCACATTGATGTTCAATTTCACTTCATGTGAGACATGGTTAAGGATGGAAGGTAAATTTGGAGAAGGTAGATACTTTGAAAAATGTTACAGATGCATTAACAAAACCAGTGAGCACAGAGCAGTTCAGATGGTGTTCAAAGTCTATGGGCCTCTTGGCCTATAGCAGTTAAATCCTATTTTTCTATTGGCTCTTACATGGTGTTTGACAAGTGGGAGAATGTTGGGAATTAAGGTGTCTCAACCTTGGTAATTCCTTACATTTGTAATGTTTATATTTATTATTTAATTGCCTATGTTGTAAATATTCGAAAATCCATATTGTCATATTGTGGGATGTGGCATGGTGATGTGTCAATCCTACATGGATTATGACAACTTGTATTTTTGTCCTCACACAAGGAGATAGGTGTCCCACTTAGTGGTAGAATCATTTTTCCATGTGTTGGCATCTTCCATGTTGTGTAAGGGAATGTTTGACTGAAACAGTTATGACAGATTCCTATGACGAATCTATGACATGTAAGAGTCAGAAATAGAAGGTTGTAAGATAGGAGATGACATGTGTCATGAAGCATCTTTGAATAAGGCATATTTGGGCGTCCCAAGGTGGAATATGACATGTTGTAAGAGAATATGCTATTTATAGCATGTGTATGACAGATTCTCTTACAGCTGTAAGTTGTAACTGCTATGATAGATTCTATGACGGTCGTAAGTGTTGTAAGAGCATCTGTCATAGCCCATTTTGAAAATAGGTGACCCCTTTGGGATGGGACCTATGGACAAGTGTCAAGCACATTCTACAATGTTGACCAAGTGTCCTTGGGCATGGGTTTTGGTCCATGAAGCCATGTTGGACGCCAATTCCAAGAAAGGTCCAATGTATTTCCTATTTAAATAGGTGCTTGGAGATGGAGTTTGTATCACAGGTTTACAGGTACTGTTATGCTACTGAATTGACTCCAGACATGAGTGTCAAAGACCATTGAATCTTTCATTGCAAGCGTATTGTAAACATTCTTTCATATTTGTTAATACATTGTGCAAGTTTCTGAGTGTGGGGTTTTTCACCCGATAAGGGTGTTCCTCACCATAAATCTTTGTCTCTCTTCTTCTGTCTACTTTCTAGTTCTTGTGTTTTTCTGCAATATCTCATGTTAATGGTTTAACATTTTTGTAATAGTTAGGATAAATTTGAATTTGCATAGTCCTCTCCTTAATAGATCAGTGTAGGAAGCGATTTTCGCACACCTAGCTTCCTTTCACAGTGGAGCAGTCTTAGGACAGAAGGAGGAAGGAGAAAGTATGCATGCCATATATTCCATCAGCAAGAACCTTACCTCTATAGAAATAAACTATACCACAACTGAAAAAGAATTCTTGGCAGTCATCTATGCTATAAACAAGTTCAGGCATTATATCACTAGGTACAAAATATTTGTACATACTGATCAAGCAACCATCAAATATTTAATGAATAAGCCAGTAGTCAGTGCAAGGATAATCAGGTGGTTATTACTATTGTAGGAATTTGACATTACTATAGCTGATAATCTAGGAAAATTTAATTTGGTTGTTGACTTCCTATCAAGATTGCATACAGGTGGAGAAAACCAACCAGTGGAGGATGGATTTCCAGATGAACATTTTTTTGCTATCTCCTCTACTACACCTTGGTTTGCTGACATAGCTAATCTCTTAGCTACAAGCTTGTATCCATCTTATTTTACCTCAAAACAAAAGAAACTCTTACTTAAGGAAAGCTTATCTTACAAATGGTTAAATAGTTTATTGTTTAAATGTGGTCTTGATTTTATTTTGTGCAGGTGTTTAAAAGCTGATGAAATTTTTTATGTCTTAAGGGCATGTCATGATGAACCATCTGGTGGGCACTATTCTTCACATAGAACCATCCACAAGATTCTGGGACCTGGTTACTACTAGCCCTCTATTCATAAGGATGCTAAGAAGTATGTGCAGTAGTGTGACCAATGTCAAAGGATGGGATAGTCAACCTTCACCAATTAGATGTTACTACATCCTCAAGTAATGATGGAGCCATTTGAACAGTGGAGTGTAGATTTTGTGGGACCCATTTCTCCACCATCATCAAGCAAAGAGTACATTCTTGTATGTACAAACTATGTCACTAAATGGGTTGAAGTGCACGCATTGCAATTTGCAAGAGAAGAGAAAGTTGTTGATTTCCTTTATAATAAAATTTTCTTGAGGTTTGGAGCCCCAAGATCCATAGTTTCAGACAAAGGACCTTAGTTTACTTCATAGTTAATCAGAGCATTCACAAATTTATATCAAGTTAAGTACAGGAAATCTTCACCTTACCATCCTCAAGCCAATGGGCAGGTAAAGATGACTAATAGGGAACTTGAGAACATTTTGACAAGGATAGTGGTAATGAATAAAAAAGATTGGGCTAACAGATTACCTAAAGTAGTTTGGGCTTACAATACCACTTGGAAGTCCACAAAAAAATTCTCACCATATGAATTAGTCTATGGAAAGAAGCTAATTTTGTCTATAGAATTTGAGCTCCAGACACTTAAAACTGCATTAGATATTGGTCCACCATTGTCTATAGCCCAACAGAATAGAATTCTTCAGCTTAATGAGTTAGATGAAATCTGAACAGAAGCCATTTAGCAAACAGAACTGGTTCAGTATCAAAGGAAGCAATGGCATGACCATCACATCAAGAGGGGGACATTTCAACAAGGTGATTGGGTTCTCCTATATGATTCTAAGTTCAAGGAGTTCAAGGGAAAGCCACAAACTCATTGGATGGGTCCTTACCAAATAAAAGAAGTTTTTGAGAATGGAACAGTACTACTGGAACCCATTAATGGAAGCATAGACACATTCTTAGTGAATGGCCATAGAATTAGACTCAAAAGGCCATCCACTACGTAATACTTTATTAAAGATTTGTTCTTGGTTACAGGGGACACATCCTCTGTCATAGATTTGGACTAAATGTAAAAAACAAAAAAGGAAAAAAGAGAAGATTGAAAACTAGTAAATGGTGGCCTACTTAAAAAAAAGAAAAAAAAAGAGATTGAAAACCAGCAAATGGAAGCCTTCTTAAAAAAAGAAAAAAAAAGAGAAAGATGGAAAACTAGTAAATGGTTGTCTTTCTCAACTAAGGGGATTGAAAACTAGCAAATGACAGTTCCCTTCTTCATGCCAAATAATAATAATCAAGCTATGGAGATGAACATGTGCCAGAAGTTACTCAAACATACCTCCAACAATTGCAAATAAGGACCACCTCTAGCGCTTCATGAACTTGGAGCACACTTGCAAACTAGAAGCACCTCTGGTGCTCCATCAATAAAGAGCCATTCATGAATATAATAAATTGAGAGGGGACCCACCTCTCCAGGCAATAAAGTAGAGATGTTATTTTTTGAGGTCATCATGACTCATCCTCCACTTTATGACAAGGACAAACATGATGTCAACATGCATATCATCAACAATTGGGAAAAAGGTCATTACTCTCATGTGCAGGTCCTCACAAATAACTACGCTAACATCATTTGAAAAGATGACATTCTCGAACCACTCAGTGGGAATGATTGCATGGTATGTTACAACAAGAATGCTAACTCCATTTCAAATCCATGTAGAAGTTGCTCACGTGCCAAGTCACATATAGTCTCATCAAGGCCACAGTGTTGCAGCCATATACATCGAGCATCATTAAGATTAGTTTAGGTACTTCTCTTTAACTAAGCATTAGTTAGTAACTATCTTTTTATTTCTATTTTTGGGTGCCATCATTATGACATGTCCTCCTGCCATTATTTCCCTTCTAAATTCATGCATGCCACCATCTTTGCTACACTATCGCCATGACTACAGAGTGTCCCATCACTCTATAGTAATTATGACTGCATAATCATGCTAACCAATTTCAAGCTCCTTCCCCATAATTCAAGCAGTGACACAAACTGACATAATAACCCTCACTCCAAATTGCAAAATTCTCTAAAAATCTAAGTCTATTAACATAGTCCTCTAGAACCTGCGGAGTTACAAGCGGAATGACAGACCATAGAGAGAAGGAGATAGAATTCTAGCTACAGAGGGTGGAATAGAACTAAGAAATGGGGATTAAAAAGAAGTTAGAGCTAGATACAATAGTCTCACATTAATTGCAGCACTGGTTGAGAAAGTGCAGAGTCAAGATAAACAACTAATCTGGGCCAACAATAAAATAGATGATCAAGAAGAGTATATTCATGAGTTAATTGGCCCAGGGGCAACCATGGAATAGGGAGTACAAATAGATCCATATGTGGATCCAATTCCAATAGATATTCCCAAAGCCCTGTTCCATTGGGAAAGGAGATGTAGAGAATATGAGGATTCTAAACCTGTGCTGCAATTACAGAGAGTAGTTACTGCCATGTCAAAAAGAGTAGAAACCCTGGAAGAAAAAGTCATTTAGGTAGCTTCCATTTCATCTGAAATCCTATCTTGCAGGCCCCCAAGTGGAAGCTATGCTTTGTTCTTACAAGAGAGAGTTTTACAGAGAAAACTATCTTTGGTCCTATATGATCTTACTGAGAACACAGAAATAGGGGAGGGATTCACAGAAGCATATATGAGAAGTTTTGATGAAGACAAAAAATTTCTGAGTGAGTTATATTTGCATGGTTTCTGTGTAGATGATATGACCTTCATTATCAACTATTTTGTAGGGGAATGTCAACTTAAGGCATTTATGTCACTGATGAAAAATCATTAGATTTTGAATGAGAGAATGGAGGCTCATCTCAAGAAGGATGCAGAAACAAGTCTTTTCATCAGAAATGAATGTCCAAACCCCCATGCTTTTAAGGTCCAATTTAGAACATATGTCTACCACCTAGAAAGTAAGACCAAGATTTTGCCATTGTATCTGAAGCATCTTTAGGAGAGTTCCATGGATTTTGGTCTTTTCATGAACAGTTCATCTAATCAAGTGCTTGCAATGGAAAAGAAAATGTGGAACATTTTAACTTCAGAGCAGAAAATGAGAGAAGTGGTGACTCTTGCTAACTTGAGACTATTTATGAGGAAGGTCAGGTTAATATCCAAAATCATGGATAAATACCAATAGGAATGGATAGGTGGTCATTTCAAACCCCCTCTCATCATTAAGCCACTACCTATCTGGGTTGAACAAATAGAAGATGATAAATTGCAAGAGTAGATGAAGCAGGTTGATTAGTATAGGGGAAATGGTAATACAGATCACACTACTTGGACAATTTATGCACAGGACTACAGCTTGACCAATAGGATATTCCACCAGAATAAGTCCAGATTGTGAGAAGCAGGAGGACCTGCTAATCCTTAACTATGGGGGGATGATGAGTGCCAAGTAGCACCCATGAAATACACCTTTTTACCCCTCTTTTTCTCCCTTCTTATTCCATTGTCCTAATGACTGCACCAAAATAGGTTGACAAGATTGTTCTAATGAGGATTAATGAGAGATGAATTACTTAGAATCATGATTTTTGAATGATGGACTAATTTGCATTGAATTGATGGAAATATGCAGAAATCTTCTCTTTTTGAATCAACAGGTGTAGGTGTTCAGGTAGTCAATTTTTTTGCATCTCCGGAGGTAGTCCTAATGATCTCCAGAACCGACATACGAATGCCATGACTGGTCTCTAATGTTTTCCAGTTTGATTAGAGAGATTTTGGGATAAGGAGGTGAATCATCTCCAGAGCTGGACTGAAGTCACAACATCTCTGGAGCTGAATGAGAAGGTCACAATCATATCTCTAGAGCTACAGACAGAAACATACATCTCTGGTACCTCTTTAGAATAGTGCAGATTTCCAGCACAACTGTCGATCAAACACTTCTAGTAGTGATCAGGATGCCCCTGATGTTACTCAAATCATCACCTGAGTAATTGAGGGAAGACCATAGTTAACTACTAGAAGTTTTATCTCTTTTTGATTTTGTATGAGTTATTGATAAACTAATTTAAATACCTATATTTCAAGGCCTCGCTACCCAAGTGTATTTAAAACTAAGACTTAGATTTAGTATGGACTGTTGTTCCACTAAATCTATTTTAATTGCATGGATATTCATTATGTAGTTAGACAGTTAGTAGAATAAAGAGATTGATGTTATCTCATAGAGGAACTAGTAAAATAGGGTAAGTGATATCTCATCATAGATCTAGATATAAACTTACAGAAGTAGTAGCAGAGAGAGATAGCAATTAATTTCTGATTTCTGTAATCTTATTTTGACATAAACATTTTTTGAATACAAAGCTAATGGAATTGGACTAGAATTGAATAGTGATATTATCTTCTTGTGTTGATTCTTTACTTTAGTCTTCATCCCTAAGGGTGTGGAGCAAGGTCCCACTCTCACCACCAAGGCAAAAGGCTAGTACTATTGTTTTTATTATTTTAGATTCTATTTAAGGAGAAAGTTATTGTTTTCATAGATAAATGTATGTTTCAGTTGAAAGGAGTAATATAGATTTACTTTAAAGCAATTCATTGTTTAGTTTTGTTTTCAATATTCTTAGAATTCATTTCATAGAAGATAGATCAGTAATGTTAAGTTTCTTTAATCAATAAAGATCATTAGAGTTAGTTAAATAAAATTGGCAACAATAGGATTCCTAATTACATGTAGCCATGGACACAACCCTGGATTTGACACTTGAAATATAATTAAATGATAAGGTATAACGACCCTTGTCAAATAGAACATTATAGATTTTGTAATCAAGGTTCTTTTAAGTACTCTACATATGTTTCTTAAGATGGGTTTTAGGAAGATGGTGTTTTTCCTATGAACATGAACCCCATAGATGGGACTTGTTGATTTTGGATTTGGACATTCATTTGCTATCTAGGCATGAATAGGTACATTGGTTGGACATTGATAGGTTGATATGCTAGGGGAACCTAATAATTTTGCATTGAGTAAACTCCACTAGGTTGTTGAAAAGGTGTCCAACTATATCATTGCTGGCATTTTGAGAGTAGAAGTTCAAATAGGGAATTTTGGGTTGCCCCCTAGTTTTCTTCAACCCCAATGATAAAAGGACTAGCTTGAACTCTAAGTATTTCTTCAGTCTTGTCTTGTTGGGGTTGTTTAGAACCTTCAGCTTCTAGCATTCTAATCCAATAGACTAAGGTGGTTATATGGTTTGTTGGGGTTGTAACCTCTATCCTTTAAACTTCTCCACCTTGTGGTGGGATTTCTTATGATTGAGTTGCTCCATGTGCTTTTTCTTCCAAAATGTTTTCTAACAATTCATGATGCATCATAGATTGCTCAACTTGATATGTGAGATGGAGGGCTTCTTTAGCCTCCGAAGATTCTTGCAAGTTTTTTCTAGGTGGCTCACCTCATTGTCGATTTGGGTGGTTATTTCCCTATAGCTTGAGATAGGACACTCATGTTGATGGATCTTGAACCAAATAAGAAAGTTCATCATGCTCTGCCTTGGTTGGGATGATTTGGTTATATGATTGTATCTTGATTCCATGTTGGATTGTCAAAGGTTAAGAAGTTGTGGGGCTCTTTTTTGATGCCCTATAAATTTGAATCTTCATTGGAGTGAATGGATCTAGTAGGATGTACCTATTGAATGATGGAATTAGAGGTTCATAGTAGGGGATATTCCCCTAGGCTTTATCTAATTATACCATATTATAGGGTGCCAAGAACACAATAAAATAAATGGAATGGATGAAAGAGAGAAAGATGAAAGTAGAGTGGAAGGAACATTCAAAGACAAAAAATGCTCACCCAAAAGAATTTTCTCCTTACTTCGGGTTTATCAAAATATGTGTTGTTTGAAATTGACTCAAGCTCATAAGAGTGTGTTGGACTCTAATATTGCTAAAGGAACCTACAAGTCACTCCTCTCATGGAAAAATCTATTCAAGTGGTGGTGGAATCGAGGGGTGTTCTCTTCTTGGGGAACCAAAACATTGTGGATTGTGGTTAGATTGATCACATTATTGGCTTGTGTGCATAGTTGTTGATTTTTATGATTGTTGATGTTTTAATGTTGTTGATCAAAATGTTGGATTGCTATGGTTGTTGTGATTCTTGTAAGACCAAGAGGGTCACTTTCTCTAAGTTTGTTTATCTCATTCACTGCATAAAGGTAAAATGTGTCTAGTCTCCTTTATACCAAGTTTAATAAGTTCTTTGAGGAGCCTAAGTTCTCTATTGTGAAGCTCTTGTCTTCATCTTGTCTATTCATTTTTTTTTAATAAGCCTCGTGATTTCTTCTTGTTCTTGGGCAGTTTCCTTAGTGGGGCCTTCTTGAATGGGGAGATTCTCCCTAATTACCTCTAAGACTATTTTGATCCACTATTCTCTCACACTTGAGCATATCAAGTGTTAAGTTGACGAGGTGGATACTTTCTTTCCATATCAAGTTGAATGTTACATTGCATACCTTGTGATGAGCTTGAGAGATTTCCTTCTTGTTCTAAATGTTTTTGAATGTTTAATGAATCTCTAAGTGCACATACACTAAATGAATGTAATCTTTTTTTTTTTTTCATTTTTTATATATGAACTAATTACTACTCGAAATTGAAATATAAATGTAGATCTAAATGAATTTTACTAAATGTAGTTTGTCTATGTTTTGGGGTTTTTTGTGTTTTGATTTTGAATGTAAACTATGTTAAGAAAGCAAATTGCAATTACTCTAAGAAAAATCAAACTAAATCTAAATCTAGAAATCAATGAACTCTAAACCAACCAAGATAGAATAAACATGAATTTTACTTCCTCAAGGGTAAGAGGTGAGGTAATTACTACCAAAATAAATTAAAGAGCTTGAAAAATTTGGACACTAGTGCTAGGATTTTGTCCTCAAAGATCCAATAGCAACCGTCACCTCCCCTAGATAGAAATGGGGTCCTCTTGACAACAAGAACAAAGACAAGGATATGAGGTGTTATAGATAAAAAGAAGGTAACGTTGAAGTGTAGTTAAGGTAGATTCAATCAAACCCTCCTTTCACAATAACATTTAAGGTCAACAATCAAGCCAAGTCACTACTGATGGAGAGGACTCAGTTATAGGTTGATGTCACTTAAGAATGATATGGAAAGATAGATTAAATTGATAGTTATGTCAAACCCTAGTTCAATTAAGCCTTAAGAACTAATTATATGAAACCAGATACAGACAAACAAGATACAACAAATGATCACACAGGAAGGCATTAAATATAGATCATAAACATACCAAGATTCAAATTTCCAGAGGTGGAAACTTTGGGGACAATGGGGAAAGCACCCAAGTCCAACATGCCAACTTTTTTATAGATCTGGAACTGTAAGGTGTGTAAGATTGCAACCTACTTTAGAGTTTTTGGAGAGGACTACAGGGCGAGTGCCCTAGTCCAATAAGTTAGATTTTCTACAATTTCTTCTACAATCCTGAATCTATATCCTCTACTCAACTTCTCTATAACTCCACTTTGCATAATTCCACATGTGTAACCTACAATCACAAAAGAGGGGTTTGGGGGTTGTGGTGTTTAGGAGCTTGCCTTGATCAAGCCATAAAACGGCATTCAATCCTTCCAACACCATTGTTTGATGGAGTGTGTTTCCTTGGCATATAGAGGTAAAATCAAATAATGAAATAGATTGATTAAAACACAAATAGATATCACCCTAGAGGTGAAATACTCATGGAGAATTAAGATCTTTCGTACTATGAAGAGATGGATTGATGAAGCCAAATCTGTAACAAACAAACATAATAACAACACAATTCTGCTCTGCAACACAATGAATGCCTTGAAATCTCTTAGCTCAATATCACAAGTCTGAATTATCCATCTAGGTTTAAAATGAAGTCCTAAACGTGTTTATATATTCATTCCCAATAAAATTTTGTAATTCAAATTAAAAAGGTCGACAAGGAAACCTTTTTAACAGTCTGTTGTACCCAACCAAATTTTTTGCTTCATTAAGGCATTTTGAAACAAGTCTAGAAAATTTTTCATCAAAAAGTCAAAAAAGCAAAATTTCTAAAAATAGACATCGAGTTAGGTTTTCTGGGTTTCTTGAGATATGGATGTTGGCAAAACTTTCTAAAAATAGAAAGTTTCTAAAAATAGAATCTCCAAATCAAGTGTCGCGCTCGATTGTCATTGGTCGATTTTGCTCCACGATCGGCACGGTTCAGACAGAATCTTCAAACGATCAAGTTTTCTCTACTAGGTCATTTTTGCTTTTTCAAAAGGTGAAGCATGAGCTTGAAATTCATCAACACAAAAAAGTTCACTTCACAGAACTCTTCGACAAGTTTCCAACACTGTTCCAATGATGCAAAACTAACAAACGGCCGTCGACTCAATGATGCACGCAAAACGATGCAAGATGGATCCAAGGTGAAATGAAATGTTGGAAAATCATAAATTTGACTACTAAGTCTTGTGAAACTAGGTGCCCCAGGTGGCTTGGGGCACCCATCCTCTCATGTGTTAGTTTTTTTTCACATTTTTCGAGAAACGTCGAAAATGCTTCCGTCAGCTCGTTCCTGGTTGGTCAAGCTTGGTTAAACTCAGTCAAAAGGCCCATAAAAGCAAGAGATTCATCTTAGATATGCTCAGGCTATCCAATCTACCCTCATCCTAATGCCTGTCCATGGAATCCTAAAATTGGCTAAGTCTGATGTCCTGAAATCCTAAAAAATTGACTAAGTCTGAAATCTGGTGGATCCTCAAAAATCTAGAATCCGCATGTCAAATCCCATGGATCTGAGACCTATCTCAAACATCTTGAAAGTATATTTCAAAATATTTAAAATATAGGAAATTCAATATCTAAACATATACTTAAATATATTTTGAAATATACGTCAGACAGGACCTTCGAGTTTTGGTGAAATTCAAGATTTGCGGCAGAAATTGAAAAATTCCAAAAAATTTCTAAGGCATGGAAAACTAGGCGCCCCAGGTGGCTTGGGGCACCCAAACTCTCTAGAGTTAGTTTATTTTTGATGATTTTCTCAAAAAACATGAATCTCCTTCCGTCAGCCCGCTCCGGTTCAGTGTTGATCAGTTTGGCACATTTTTTGAGGCAAACAAAACGTACAATCAGCTCAGTTTTCATCAATCTTGCATATTTGCCAGATCATCAGACTCATTTTCATCCCATTTGATAGAAATTGATAGCCAAACAGGGGTCCTGTGCCTCCGAAAATGTGCACGCAAACCAAGAAATTGAAAAGGTTGAAAAAACTAAAAAAATGGCTAAGTGTTGGGAAACCAGGCGCCCCAGGAGGCTTGGGGTGCCCATCTTGAGCAGTGTTAGAATATTTTCATGTTTTCAATGTTTTCTGACATGCCTTGTTACCAATCTTCGCCTGTTGGCAGTTTCTGGGAGGTCAAACTTGGTCAAACGATGTCAGATCATCGAACGGAGGCAGGGGATGGAATCTCAGTTGATCAATCTCCAAAATGTCAGGATCAGTTAGCTTTTTCAATTCATGATGACATTTTTCCACCTTGTCAAAGTCGGAGATAGGCCATATTTGAGTCAAAACGAGTGTTGAAGTGTCGAAAATGAAGAAAATTTTGTTAACACTTCTTCCAACTCGCACATTCAATGACATCATCAAAGAAGATATTTTTTGTCATCTTGCACATGAAGCCATAGGCTCCTACAAAATAGGGATTCTTCCTATTCAAAGATATCCACTTGGATTTATGCTTTAAAAGATGCTTTCTTCATGGATGGGGATGAAGTTTTCTTCTCACACAAGTAAAGCTACTTTTTTGACCAAACGATTTATAAAGACAAGCTTTGGGCTTCTTTATTTCATTTTCTTTTGCAGGTTGCATCCAGAGGAAAGATTTTATTTTTCTTTCAACGAAGATTCGAAGACCCAAACTAGGTGCTTTTTCAGTTTTCTTCATAGATTCGGGTTGAGGAAGAAGAGAGGCTTGCTTTTTCAGGGTCCTTATTTCAAGGAGATCATTTTTTAGAAATCCGACCAGAGCTTTTTCAGTTTTCGTTGAGATGGGTCCATCTAGATTATCATCCTCTTGAAGATTGGGAGTTGTGCTTTTTTTGGGGAAACTATTTTTTTCCTACTTTTTCGAGAAAATCTCTACTTTTTCAAAATCTGACAATCTAGGTTACTTCAAAACAGAATTGCCTACAAAACCCATGTGCCAATTTTTTTCACTCAGAATCAGCTTTTTTTAGAAGAAATCAGTAAAAAAATATCAATGGATGACATCACCAAAAAGCAAGAATGTTGATGAGGATGCATTTCAAAAGAAAGCAACTTTAAAACATATGCTTTTTGTTTTAAAGCATGTGCTTTCATCCTAAGCTCATCCATCCTATATTTAGAAATAAATCACCTTGTGATAGTTGGAAGCTTCTTTGCTTTAAAGTAGATTGCTTTAAAGCATTTTTTTATTGTATCTTTGTCTTAGAATAGTAATAAAGCTTACGAGTTGGCAAGTTAGGGTTAATCAAGGAGATTTTAGGGTTCCCTACTCCTTTGATTTTAGTATAAATAAGGGCATCCTTGCCCATTGTTTGTAATGACTTTTGTGATAACAAATTTGCTGTGCCTATTCTAGCCTGCAAACATTATTATTCTAGGTGTTTGTTCACTTTGTGTTCATTGTTCTCCAGTGTTTGATCGCTTACTGTATGCCTACCTTTTGCTGCAGTATTGTTGTCCTGGAGTTGTATTAAACTTTGTGATATTGAATAGAAGTCTCATGCCTACTTTGCTCTGATATTCTATATCGATTCATTAAGTTATCATCATCAGATGTGTAGCTTCTGCAACTTTCATTTTCAACTTTCATCATTAAAGTACTTTTAGTCTTGTGGTGTAAATCTGGAGGAAAACTACTTGAGTTTTTGTGTTAACAATCATTCCTCATTCACTTTTAGCTTCCTTTGCTCTGAATGTACTCAGGAGGTTGAAAGCATCATTAGTCTATGCTAGTTATAGTAGAAGTTTTATTAAAAAGGAAAAAACCTCTTCTGCAGCGTTTAGAGTTTTATAACCTTGTGCTCACAACTGAGAATCAAAAAGAAGATAGGCAAAATTTCATTCAAGTTATCTTTTCAGTGAACATCAGAAAGAAAGGGAACTCCCCCTTCCAATAGGAGAGCAGTTTATCTGTGCATAGTTGTCCATTTCTAAATCACATTCCAGAGGTGCGAATTGAAACACCAACATGGTCATAAACTGACACATTTAAAATTGGGTCCTGGCCAAATAGGCCTAGACTAGGCCACAGGTGCCCAAGTCCAGGGCATAATTTTAAGTCCTGGTTAACATTAAATGTGGACCCCTAAGCCCCATTCGACATGGGTTTCAAGAGAAATTGCTCCAGGATAAGTTTTAAACATGCATAATGAAAATGAGGGTACCTAGGAGCTAAACTAGGAGGTAAAACGTCCTAGGGAAACTTTTTACAACATAACATTTATCCCCCACTTTAATGTATGTATGATCTTACGATCCATACATGCATTAAAGTATGGTCGAAAACACATCAAACATGCCAAACACATGAAGCTAAGGCATACAGAAAGATTGGAGGACTATTTCTAGCCCCCAATCTTAGGTAGGCACTAGAAAACACATTGAAGACACACAAGACACAATGAAGATAGTAAGAAGCACACAAAACATGGAGAATATAGTGAAAGCATGCAATACACGATGAAGATATGAGTGCATAAATACACAATGAAGATATTGATACAACATTTAAAATAAATCCTAAACTAAGGGGCGAAGGGGGCTCATCGCCATGCACCTTTAGACTACTAAAAAATGCAAAACAATGACCTTCATGTGGAGGGGACACATTGTCACACACCTTTTCAAGACAACATTCAGGGGAAAACACACCAAACATAGACCTAAATGTGGAGGTGGCTCATCACCACGTACCTTTAGAACACACTCAAAGGAAAATACACCAAACAAAGACCCGAATGTGGATGGGGCTCATCGCCATGCACCTTTAGACCACACTCGAGGGAATACACATAAGGAAAACACACAAAATACATGAGCACCACATAGCATGCCATAGACACACTATACATCTTATACATGGAAAACATGAGTTATGGAAGGAGCTTATTGCTATGTCGCACCATCTAAAACACATTGTAGACACACCTGACGGTTGATCTTATGCTACGAAAACCACCAAAGATATGCTTAAGGGAGGATGACTTAAGATCCAACCCTGCCTCATGATGAGGATTTTGTATAAAAGGATGTACACTAGCTCAAGAGATACACCATCCTACCTTCCATAGAAGGGCTTCCAAATGCAACCCCACCCACATCACAGAGACTGCTTACAGTGAAAAGGAGGTTTACATAATAGATCAATGTATGAAAATATGATTTTTCAGTGTAAAATAATCAAATAGATACTATTATATATGCCCACACCTTAAGGTGATTGATGTCGCTTACCAATATCAAGCACATTAAGATAGAGTGAAAACACACAAGGGAACTGTTGACCCATTTTTTCCTCTGACCAGAGCCAAACAGTCAACCTGGTATTTTCCTTGAAAAGCCTTTGGAAAATGTTGCCTAAAAATGAAAAGTGCCAGATTGCCTAAAAAAACCTTACCATTGGAAAGAGCTTGAAAAAATAGGCAAGTTTGCTTTTTACATCACCCTGAAATTCGGCCAAATAAAGAGGTTATTGATGGTCAAAGCTTTGGTCAACTTACAGTTCAAATATACATTTGGCGGGCTTGTAAATCTATATCGGCCTTAGAAAATATGAAAAAATTTAAATTTTATACATTTTCTAAATGTATATCGGGCCAAGGAAATGCATATACATTTAGGGAATCTTTCGCAGATTTTTGGAATATTCGCTAAATGTATATTAGGTCTGCAAGTATATAGGGGCTTGTATATTCAGATATACAAATGGAGATACAAAGGAATGTGCACTACAATAGACAAGGCCGACGGACATACATATGTTATCACCAAAATGTACAAGGTCAAAATATACATTTGATACAGTACAAGAGTGGAGATACAAAGGATCACATGAATAATGCTTTGTATATCGGCTTGTATGTTCGCACATACAAACCAATAGACAAAGCCGATATACAATCCGGACCTGAATATAGGTTTCAATTGGTTCTATAAATCTTTTAGGTCCGCCTTGTATATATAGGTGTTTGTATATTTCGTACATGCAAGGAAACATTAAAACTGAAAGATACATTGCGGGCATATTCCATAAAGATTCCTTGTTTGTATGTAAGGGAGTTTGTATATTTGTGTTTGTATATCTACATATACAAACAAATGTGCATTTTCTACAGTGTCAGCAAGACATGCAAGAGGTGGGGCCCACAGGTTTGCAAAATGAGATTGCATGCAAGAAGGTATGTATATCAATTTATACATTCCTGGAATATTTCGTAAAGTATTCCCGCTTGTATGATTGGCCTTTGTATATTTCTCTTGTATATTCAAACATACAAGTTGATATACAACGGCCAAACATACAAATGTGTTTGTATATCTCAGAAATACAAGTGGTGGGCCCGCGCATATACAAGGAGGCTTGTATGTTTCGACATATAAAGGATCTCGTGAACAGTGGCTTGTATATCGTGCATATACAAGCAAATATGCAAGCTGGATTTCAAATGGATATCATTTCTACCTCATTTCAGGCTCTGGGTCCATTTTGTATGTATGAGGCCATTTGTATATTATGATATACAAGAAAAAATACAAAGATTAAGAGATGCAAGCCGGACCCAACAGGTAATCAAATATACTTAAAGGCCAATTGGGGTCCGATTTGTATGTATATGGCGCTTGTATATTGCGATATACAAGTCAAAGATGCATTGCGATATACAAGGCGGATTTGAATCAAGGATCAATTTCAGCACATAAGAGTTTGGAGTCCGCTTTGTATGAATAGGTGTTTGTATATTTTGCATATACAAAGGAATGTACAAGGAGAAAATATACAAGTTGGATCTGGCAGAACAATGAAACACAGCTAAATGGTGTTTTGAGGTCCGCAGCTTGTATTTTGCACATGCAAAGGAGGAGATGCAAGAGGTGGGGTCCACCAAGGTACAAGCACTTGTGCATATTTTTGGGTTGTATGTTTGCTTGTATATTTTGATATGCAAGGCAAGATACAAGCTAACATACAAGTGGTAGGGCCCGCATATACAAAGGGGAAATTGTATGTATATACAATTTTTGAAATACAAAGGGGTGTACAAGGGCCGATATGCAAAGCCCATGTATGTGCAAAAGGAGTTGCAAGATGAGTTTTTGAATGTCGATTCAGGTGCCAAGATGCAGTGATATACATAGAGATGCAAAAGCGATATATACAGGCAGTTGACCGAAAGTTTGACCGCCTGTATCCCCTCCATTTTGGCAAATTTCAGCATGCTCCAAGAGGCAAAGTTGCATATTTTGGTCCCCTCTTTCATTTGGCAGGGTTTTTCAGGAGCTTTGTCACTTTTCAAATTTTAGATCTGGAAATGCATATTTTTGAGCGAGGAACATTTCAGGGACAACTTTTAGCAAATGGAGATATTTTTGGGCATTCATTGCAGCAGAGAGAACAAGCAGCTCGCATTGATGACAAAGAATATCTTTCCACCGCTTCATCTCTAGATTAATGATGAGTAAGCAGCTGCAATAAAGACTCTAAATATCTCCCCATCCACCCAGTTCTAGATTTTGACGCCATAATGGATGCAGCTGGATAGTCATCGATTGAGATATTTTTCTATGATAGCTCATAGAGCAAATTTTGTAATCGCCTTAGGATATTTTTGGAATGCTATATATATGCATTCATATGTTGTAAAAACGGTTGGAAATTTTTTGGCATTCTAGTCTTTCTGTTTCCAAACAAAGTTTCCATAGACTGTAACCTTGCCTTTCCATTGAATATATGCAAGTTATTTTTACCTCTTTACTGATTTTTCTAGTTATGTGTGAATCTGCATATGATTTGTCTGTGAATGTTGTATTCTCTCAATCATATTGCTTCTCACCTTTGCTAGAGTCATCTAACCTGTGTATACCTACTTGCCATATTTTGATTGTATTGTGCATCCTTTAGTTCTGTGGAAGTTTCTTTAAATCTGTCTGGTGTATCACCTTTTCATGTTTTTCAAGCTTTTATTCATTTTCATTACAAGCTTTCTCTCTCCCTTTTCCCCTCAAAATTTAGTAGTTTTAGGTGATAGCTAGGCAAGGAAGCTGGCCTTCTCCAAAGGTTTGATCTCATTTAGCAAAGTCCCACACTTAAAAGATCAATCCCATGTTATTCCAGTTTGCAGAGCTTTAACAGCTTCATGCAAGGGTGCAAAACTGGGTGATAACAACATTGGCACGCTTGGTGGGACCCAAGAAGTCAGAGTAACAATCAAATTAACAGCCATTATTGTTGGTTTTGATGTGCAACTAGTAATTGCAGACCTTTAAGAGGTTAAAATTTACACATCTGGCAACTTAGACTGAGGAAAGACAAACAGACCAATTTTGCTGATACACGTTTTATGAGAAAGATAGAAACCAGGAGTTTAAGTTCAGGCTCATTTGAATATTTGCAGCTCTCTCCACCCAGAAGATAGAGCAAAGGTGTAGCAAGGGCTCCAGTTTCCAAAAGAGTACAGTCAACTCCACCAGGTTTCAGACCAGTTGCTTCTGTAGTTCCCACAGTAACTCAAGCGAATCTACCTACCGCTCTTCAGATGACAAGAAATCAGCCATTTGTGACTTTTGATGGGGGAGTCCTTTGAATCTAACAGTGCATGATGTGATACCAATGGCAGCTTTGAAGAATTTACCCTATTTCATAGGGGAAAATTAGACTACTCCTATTGAGCACATCAGAGACATAGCTTTTCTGTGTGGGGTTGACCATGTCACTCAGGAGAATGTAGCCATCAGATTGTTGGCTGCCTCCTTCAAAGGGAAGGTGTTGCAATGGTTCAGGAGTCTACCAGTGCAGACTATAGGAAATTGGGATGAGCTAGGAGAGAAATTAAACAAGCAATTTCAAGAAAAATTAGATAATCTATCATTGGTTGAATAGATGACCACTATAAATAGAGCTCCTCAGGAGCAAATGATGGATTTTAACTTTAGATTTCAAAAGACATAGGACAGAATCCCTACCATGGTAAGACCTCCAGCTGAATATGCATTTCTATATTTTTTGAAAGCCCTAAATAGTGATATTTCAGTAATGATTCAATCACTAGGAGGTAATAGTTTACCAGATGCTTATGAATTAGCAACTAGGGCAGAGAATAATCTGATTCAGGCTAGAAAAATAGCACCCAGACTACCAGTGCCTATTTTTCCTGAGATTCAGGCTTCCATGCCTTTGTCAATTCCATGTTTTACCCCTGTGCCTACTATCACAGCATTACCTAATACTGTCAATTCTGAACCTTCTGCCCCTAGTTCATCTCAAGAGTTGAAAGAGATTAAAAATAGTCAACAAAAGATTGAGGGTATCCTTCAAACTTTTGGAAATGAACTAGTAAACATAAAGAAGCAACAGTCCTAGAGGCCCTTTCAGCCTTATCAGCAATCTAGCCAGGGGCAGAATCAACCATTTCAAGGCCAAAATCAACCGTATCAAGCTAATAGGCCACGTTATCAAAGCAACTATCAAGGTGCCAGACATAATGTAAATCAAAGGCCTTTTCTGCCTTATAATCCAGCACCTATTAACACCATAAGGGACCTTGTCCCTGCTTAGAACAACCTAGCTATTGAATATGAGTGGTGCAACCCATGCAATCAGCCACACAGTCAAGCAGCCTGCTCAAATGGAGTCATAAATCAAGCGTTAATGGTGCAAAATGTGTCAGCCTCACAACCAAGTACACCAAATGATGGGGCTGTGCAACAACAGGAACAACCTCAGAGTGATTCTGCTTTCATGAACTGGCGGGAAGGAGAATTTTGTGGCATAAACAGTGATAACACCTCAGTTGCAGCAAATAGAAGAGCAAAGAAAAGGGGTTATGAGGTAGAACAAGCAACAAATAAAGGAAAAGTGTCTGTTGATGTTCCTGCACCCCAAATTCCCCATATTCTACAAAGAAATGACCCAGCAAAAGCAAGGGAGATGCCTCATTTGCAATCAGACGTCGCTGCTACAAAATCAAATCAGAAGGTGAGTGCCATTCCACCTTTCAAAATTATTGAAAATATGAAAAAGATGAATGTGACAATGTCTATGTGGGATTCTTTAGCCATCCCGGGCCAAAAAGACATATTGCAACTTGCCTTGTCTGATTTGAAGGTGTCCAAAGATACAACTGTCAACCCAAATAGGGTTGCCCTTACTAATTCCTCCGAGGATAACAGCAAACAGCCTAACAAAAGTACTATGCCACTCCCATTCTATATATCATTGATAATTGGAGACAAATTAGTTCATAATTGCATGGTGGATAGTGGAGCAAGCAATTCTGTGATGCCTAAACAAATTACAGACCAATTAGGGCTCAAGTACCAACCTCTTGAGAAGGGTGTACTCCAATTAGATGGCACAGCTGTTAGTACTGTGGGTGTAATAAAAGACCTAGGTCTTACTCTACATACCTGTCCCAATGTTTCCATCTTCCAAGAGGTCTTCATTATTGATTTGCCTTCCTATTTTTCCATGTGCCTATCAAGAGAGTTCACGGCCAAGATTGGAGGATATTTATCTTCTGATTGGTCCCATATGTTTTTTTAGGACCAGATATGGCACCAAAGTAACTTTAAAATCTGAGTTACTTTCAAATCATCACATGGAGCCCTACACACCAAGTGTTGTTAATGCAAATTGCATTATTACTAATGATCCTGAGCTTGTAGCTGCTCAAGAGTTACAAGCTGAGAGTATACCAGAAATGTTATTAAGGGAATGGTCCTCAGAAGATGTTGTAGATGATCCTGAAGCACATATTCAAGAAAATGGTATGGGGGTCTATATACTTCATGAGCCTGAGGTAGCAATTCCAAGTATGGTAAAGGATGCAGAGCAGCAATCAGAGCAGCAAGAAGTATGGAAAATGTACTTTGATGGCTCAAGAAGCAGAAATGGATCTGGTGGTGGTGCAATGCCGGTATCACCACAGGGTGAAAAATATTATGCTGCTTTCTGTTTTGCCTTCTCATGCACCAATAACACTGTTGAATATGAGGGGCTAATCTAGGGATTGCAATGGGCAAGAAGGAAGAAAATTGGCTATTTGCAAGTATTTGTGGATAGTGAACTAATTGTAAATCAGGTAAGAGGACTGCATCTTACCAAAAATGATACCTTGAAGTGCTATAAGCATAGGGTCAGGAACATGATTGAGGAGTTTGATGCTTTTAATCTGATTTCCATTCCAAGAAATCAGAACTCCCATGCTGATAGATTGGCTGCAATTGGGGCACAATTTGACATCCCTAGTGACATTCAAAAGGAGAAAATGCAGCCTCATGTAAAAATAGTTGACAGACCCTCTATCCCTGACAATAATGTTCATTGGGAGGTCTTTGAAAGTGATGAATAGATTCTGAGATTCCTATTAGAGGAAGATGAGTTTTCCATGATGAATCAGGATAAACTCAAACAGTAGTATGGCAATGATCAAATTATTTAGCTGAAGAAAAACAAGCTACCCAAGGGATTGGTAACTTTGGAGTCTATTTTTGGCACCAATGATCAGATGAGGAAGACTAAGACCGGTATGCAAATAAAAGAGGAACATTATGAGGAGTTAGAAATTTTTAAGGGAAAACTCCTCAAAATAGGTAAAATCTATTCGGCTGAGGATAGGAGAGCTTTTATTGCTCTTTGTCAGGAATTTAAGGAGGTATTTGCTTGGGATTATTTAGACTTGAAGGGATTTGATCCTCATATTGCCCAGCATACCATAGAGATGGAACCAGGTACAAATCCTATAAGGCAGAAGCAGAGACCCCTAAATCCAAAGCTAGAGCCCTTGATGATTAAAGAATTGACTAAGCTAATTGAGGGAAAGATCATTTTTCCCATCAAACATACTTCTTGGGTCTCAAACCTTGTCCCTATAAGGAAAAAGAATGGATAAATCATGTTGTGTGTTGATTTCAGGGACCTGAACAGAGCCTCCCTAAAAGACCACTACCCACTTCCGTTAATGGAGCAGATTATACAAGTAGTGGCTGGCTCTGAGAGATTCTCCTTACTTGATGGATTTTCTGGCTACAATCAAGTGTTGGTCAAGGAGGAGGATCAATTTAAAACTGCATTCACTACCAAGTGGGGCACCATGGCCTACAGGAGGATGCCTTTTGGTCTCTCTAACGCTGGCTCGACCTTTCAAAGAGCCATGGATATGGAGTTTAAGGGTTTGCTATACAAACTGGTGCTGGTGTATCTAGATGATATAACAATCTTTTCCAAGAATGCATCTGAACATTTATCCCACTTGAGGCAAGTTTTTGAGAGATGCCGAGAGTTTGGGATATCCCTTAATCCAAACAAATGCATTTTTGATGTCCATGAAGGCAAGCTGTTAGGGCACGTTGTTTCAAAGGAAGGCATTACCATTGATGCTGAAAGAGTAAGGGCCATTTTGGAGCTACCTTTACCAAGTCATAAGAAGGGATTACAAAGTTTTATTGGCAGAATTAATTTTCTGTGAAGGTTCATCCCTGATATTGCAAACCTTTTGAAACCTTTGACATCCATGTTGAAAAAGAATATAGTCTTTAATTGGACAAAAGAGGCTAGACTCAGTTTTGAGTCTATAAAAGAAGCATTGTTAGTTGCACCAACTTTGGTACATGCTAACTTTTCCAAAGATTTTATTCTATATGCTTATGGCAGCCTAGATACAATCTCTGTGATTTTAGTGCAGAAGCAGAGTAGTGGCTTTGAGCAGCCAATTGCTTTTTTCAGTCAGGGGCTGGAAGAATATGAACAGAAGTATAGCTTTGTTGAGAAGCATGTCCTTGCAGTGATAAGGAGCCACAAGAAATTTCAGCATCTTGTTTCCAATAACAAGATACATTTAATGGTGACTCATCCCAACATGAAAGAGTTCCTATTGAGTAAAGATGTTAATGAGAAGAGAGCGGGTTGGATCACCAAGGTCATGGAATATGACGTGGATATCCAAGTAACCAAGCTTGTCAGAGGTAGAGGACTCAGCGAGCAACTCACTACCAGTTCTAACAAGGAGGATGAGACACTTTTGACCATTAAGGATGCACCTCAAGACAATGCAGCAGTAGCGAACATAGGCTGGGTTACTGATATGACTAAATTTTTGCAAACTAGCAAATGTCCAGCAAGTCTAGATAGAACTAAAAGAAAATATTATAGACTACAATTAGTTCCATATGTTTTAATAAATGGCATCCTTTTTAGAAAGGACTTTAATGGTGTATTGTTAAGGTGCATTGATAAAGATCAGACTGACAAGGTACTACATGAATTTCATGATGGAGTAGCGGGGGGTCATTTTGCCCCAAAGACTACTGCCTGGAAGATAATGAGAGCTGGATATTACTGGCCTAGCCTATTTAAAGATGCCCATACATGGGCGAGGAAATGTAAAAAGCGTGCCATTTTTGCAAGAAAAGAGAGGCTGCCAGCCTTACCTCTACGGCCAATTCAAATAGAGCAGCCCTTCATGAGATGGGGTGTTGACTTCATAGGTCCTATTAATCCACCATCAAGTGCAGGCCACAAGTGGATTCTTATAGCTACAGATTTTTTCACAAGATGGACTGAAGCAGTAGCTCTAAAGGAATCAAATGAAAATGTTGTTTTAAATTTTTATCATGACTTGATTTCCAAATTTGGAGTGCCTGAGTCAATAATTTCTAACAATGCTTTAGCCTTTGTTGGCCTAAAGATAACTGATTGGGCTGTCAAAAATGGGATTTATTTGAATACTTCTTCTAATTATTACCCACAGGGTAATGGTTTGGCTGGGTCTACCAACAAAAATCTCATAAGGATTATTAAAAGATCAATGGAGGACAACCAGAGGACCTGGCATACTAATTTGAAGTATGCCTTATGGGCAAACAGAATAACTCCTAAGAGGTCCATTGGGAATTCTCCATACATGTTAGTATATGGGAAGGAAGCAAGATTACCTATCTCTGTAGAACTGCCAGCACTAGACATCATGAACCAGCTGGAGATGTTTGAAGAAGAGAATCCCATGGCTGTTAGATATGCTCATCTTATGGAGCTTGAAGAAATCAGAGACAAGGCTATGAAGACTATGGAATATCATCAGCTTCAAACAAAAAGAAATTTTGATCAGAAGGCCACCCCCAGAAGCTTTAGAATGGGTGACATGGTGCTTAAATGGGATGAATTAAAAAGTAGACCAGGAAAGTATTCCAAGTTTGACAGTATGTGGAGTGGCCCATTTCTCATTACTGAATGCAAGGAGCACAATGCATTTCAGTTAGCAAATATGGATGGACAAAATTTGCCTATCCCAGTTAATGGGATACACCTGAAGAAATGTTTTGAGGTATGAGTGCTTTGTAAATCAATAGATTAGATTCCTTGCTTTCCATAAGTGCTTCTGCATAGGCTGCATTGTCATTAGGAGAATGCAGGCTTTTTCCCCTTTTATGTTTTGGAGGCAAGTTTCAGTTTTTCAACGTGTTTTGGTGTGACTCCATGCCCAATGGATGCAATAAGGCAACTGATCTTATGTTTAGCAGGCAAACACCCCTTAGAGGTCGCCAAATTGTTGACCCATTTTTTCCTATGACCAGAGCCAAACAGTCAACCTGGTATTTTCCTTGAAAAGCCTTTGGAAAATGTTGCCTAAAAATGAAAAGTGCCAGATTGCCTAAAAAACCTTACCATTGGAAAGAGCTTGAAAAAATAGGCAGGTTTGCTTTTTACATCACCCTGAAATTCGGCCAAATAAAGAGGTTATTAATGGTCAAAGCTTTGGTCAACATACAGTTCAAATATACATTTGGTGGGCTTGCAAATCTATATCGGCCTTAGAAAATATGAAAAATTTGAGTTGTATACATTTTCTGAATGTATATCGGGCCAAGGAAATGCATATACATTAAGGGAATCTTCCGCAGATTTTTGGAATATTTGTTAAATGTATATTGGGTCTGCATGTATATAGGGGCTTGTATATTCAGATATACAAATGGAGATACAAAGGAATGTGCACTGCAATATACAAGGCCGACGGACATACATATGCTACAGTGAATGTACATTTGCTGAAATGTACAAGGCCAAAAGATACATTTGATACAGTACAAGAGTGGAGATACAAAGGATCACATGAATAATGCTTTGTATATCGACTTGTATGTTCGCACATACAAACCAATATACAAAGCTGATATACAATCCGAACTTGAATATAGGTTTCAATTGGTTCTATAAAGCTTTCAGGTCCGCCTTGTATATATAAGTATTTGTATATTTCGCACATGCAAGGAAACATACAAACTGAAAGATACATTGCGGGCATATTCCATAAGATTCCTTGTTTTTATGTAAGGGAGTTTGTATACTTGCATTTGTATATCCGCATATACAAACAAACGTGCATTTGCTACAGTGCCGACAGGACATGTAGGAGGTGGGGCCCGTAGGTTTGCAAAATGAGATTGCATGCAAGAAGGTATGTATATCAGTTTATACATTCCTGGAATATTCCGTAAAGTATTCCCGCTTGTATGATTGGCCTTTGTATATTTCTCTTGTATATTCAAACATACAAGCTGATATACAACGGCCAAACATACAAATGTGTTTGTATATCTCAAACATACAAGTGGTGGGCCCGCGCATATACAAGGAGGCTTGTATGTTTCGACATACAAAGGATCTCATGAACAATGGCTTGTATATCGTGCATATACAAGAAAATATGCAAGCCAGATTTCAAATGGATATCATTTCTGCCTCATTTCAGGTTCCGGGTCCGTTTTGTATGTATGAGGCCATTTGTATATTACAATATACAAGGAAAAATGCAAAGAGTAGGAGATGCAAGCCGGACCCAACAGGTAATCAAATATACTTAAAGGCCAGTTCGGGTCTGATTTGTATGTATATGGCGCTTGTATATTGCGATATACAAGTCAAAGATGCATTGAGATATACAAGGCAGATTTGAATCAAGGATCAGTTTCAGCACATAAGAGTTTGGAGTCCACTTTGTATGAATAGGTGTTTGTATATTTTGCATATACAAAGGAATGTACAAGGAGAAAATATACAAGCTGGATCTGGCAGAACAATAAACATAGCTAAATGGTGTTTTGAGGTCCGCAGCTTGTATTTTGCACATGCAGAGGAGGAGATGCAAGAGGTGGGGTCCACCAAGGTACAAGCACTTGTGCATATTTTTGGGTTGTATGTTTGCTTGTATATTTCAATATGCAAGGCAAGATACAAGCTAACATACAAGTGGTAGGGCCCGCATATACAAAGGGGAAATTGTATGTATATACAATTTTTGAAATACAAAGGGGTGTATAGGGGCTGATATGCAAAGTGCCATGTATGTGCAGAAGGAGTTGCAGGATGAGTTTTTGAATGCTGATTCAAGCGCCAAGATGTAGCGATATACACAGAGATGCAAAAGCAATATATACAGGTAGTTGACCGAAAGTTTGATCGCCTGTATCCCCTCCATTTTGGTGAATTTTGGCGTGCTCCAAGAGGCAAAGTTGCATTTTTTGGTCCCCTTTTTCATTTGGTAGGGTTTTTCAAGAGCTTTGTCACTTTTCAAATTTCAGATCTGGAAATGCATATTTTTGAGCGAGGAACATTTTAGGGACAACTTTTAGCAGATGGAGATATTTTTGGGCATTCATTGCAGCAGAGAGAACAAGCAGCTCGCATTGATGACAAAGAATATCTTTCCACCACTTCATCTCCAGATTGATGATGAGTAAGCAGCTGCAATAAAGAATCTAAATATCTCCCCATCCGCCTAGTTCCAGATTTCGACGCCATAACTGATGCAACTGGACAGTCATCGATTGAGATATTTTTCTATGACAGCTCATAGAGCAAATTTTGTAATTGCCTTAGGATATTTTTGGAATTCTATATATATGCATTCATATGTTGTAAAAAAGGTTGGAAATTTTTTGGCATTCTGGTCTTTCTGTTTCCAAACAGAGTTTCCATATACTGTAACCTTGCCTTTCCATTGAATATATGCAAGTTATTTTTACCTCTTTACTGATTTTTCTAGTCCTGTGTGAATCTGCATATGATTTGTCTGTGAATGTTGTATTCCTCTCAATCATATTGCTTCTCACATTTGCTAGAGTCATCTAACCTGTGTATGCCTACTTGCCATATTCTGATTGTATTGTGCATCCTTCAGTTCTGTGGAAGTTTCTTTAAATCTGTCTGGTGTATCACCCTTTCATGTTTTTCAAGCTTTTATTCATTTTCATTACAAGCTTTCTCTCTCCCTTTTCCCCTCAAAATTCAGTAGTTTTAGGTGATAGCTAGGCAAGGAAGCCAGCCTTCTCCGGAGGTTTGATCTCATTTAGTAAAGTCCCACACTTAGAGATCAATCCCATGTTATTCCAGTTTGCAGAGCTTTAATAGCTTCATGCAAGGGTGCAAAACTGGGTGATAATAGGAACAAGAGCTCTCACAAAGCCCATTCCCCCAAAGGTGACATGTACCATGATCTTTGAATGCTCCCACAAATGCATTGATAAGATATGATAAGATAATCAAGAGATAAGGTTAGAACATCTTACTCTAAGATAATTACCAAATCAAATCATGAATTCTATGCATACATATTAGATTACATCCAAGAAACCAAGGCCAGACTTATGGATTCAGATCCAAGTATAGTTGTTGGGCTTGTACTATACCTCAGAATTGAGCATAACAATAAGGTGAGATAAAAAATAATCTAAAGTGCATGGAGAAACTATATTTCAAAGGTTTGTTAGACGAGGTAAGACAACATGATGCATCACGTGGAGTGATTATACTAGTCAAGCATCGGATATATATATTTATATCAACCCCATCTTCATATATGGACTAGGTCCATTTTTTATTACTCACTGAAGGGAAACATGGTCCATATCAGTATATGTTTGTTTTCATAATCCACCAACTAGTTAGAATCACTGAAGAAGGTAAACAATAAAAATGAGAGAGGAGAACAAGTGCCTTAGGAACACCACATAGGAGGATGCCCCCAAGACATCAACCACAACGATATGCCCCTAATGCATGACATGCAACAATAAATAGAAGGATAGTAGAATGATGAAACAAACAGAAGAATGGTCACAATAGAGGTGGTCTCTCAGTATCCTTGTGTTACGTCAGAAAATGTCTCCCTAGGACTTTTTCCCTCCTATGTTTAGCTCTCGAGTCCTTTAGAGAGCATTTTGATCATCTTGTATATTCATGTTGACTCCCAATGAGAAAATCCCTAAGTTTTATGGCAAATAAGACGTAGGGGTGCTATTGTGACAAGTCCTAATTGAAATAGGGAGGGAGAACTTGGGCGCTCATGCCCTAGTCCTACCCTATTTTAGGCTAGGACCTAAATTCAAGTGTCAGTTATGTGACCGTTAATTAGGTCCTATGTCGACACCTTAAGTTTGAATTATGAAATTCTTAGCAGGAATGTGTTTAGATGCATATATAAGCATGTTTAGGGATTCATTTGTAAACTAGAGAAGATGATTATGAACTTTTGGTGCACTTGTGATTTTAGAGCATTCAAGATATTCATTGTTGCAGAGTAGACTTGTCTTGTTATTGTGTTTGTTATGCAGGTTTCGCTTCATCTTCTCATGATGTGAAGAGTTTCATCTATATGCTAGCTACACCTCTGAGGTGACATTTATTTGTATTTTCAATCATTTATCAATTGGATTTTTCCTCCATCCTATAGGGATATGCACTCTTTATCTGACAATGGTGTTCAGAAGACTTGAGTGTCTCTCTGGGCTTGACCAAGACAAGCTTCTAAACACCACAACTCCCAACCCTTTTTTTGATGATTGCAGGTTATAGGTTGCGGAAGTGAAAGAAGTGGAGTTGCAAGGAAGCAGAACAGATTGTCAGAAGTGCAAAGGAAAGCAGAAAATCATGACTTGGACTAGGGTGCCTACTCATTAGTCCTCTGGATCTCAAAACAGTAAAATATTCAAAACAACAAAAATAGGTTGAAGACATTCTTCAGAGATCTTGATAGAAAATGGTACATTGGACTCTGGTGCACGCTCATTAGCCCTCGACTTTTCTAGATACGGAATCTTGAAATATGGTATGTATCTAATTGTCATTTAATATCTCTATGTGTGAGCATTTGTCAAGATTCATCCATTTGTTTATGATTTTATGAAACTAGGGATTTAAGGATAACTGGACTTTAATTAATTAATAAATTAGAAAATTCCAAGTTTCCTCTTCATTCTAAGGGACACTAAATCTGTAGTAGATCCCTCTTGCAAGAGATTGTGGCTTCACTTGATTTATGTCCTTGAATGTTGGAGTGAAAGGAGGATTTACCCTTGAAATTGAAACCCCCTCTTTTCCTCCTAAACATTTTGGTGAAGCCATGTTTCTAATGAATTTTACACCTTTATGAGTATTGTACTTTAGATTTGCATTCATTTCATTCATCATATTCTTATCGCATTTGAAAAATTACAAAAAAATTAAAAATTTTGAAAATGTTGAAAAAAATTAGCATTTTAGCTTACATTTTGACATAATTTGAATTATTTTTAATTTTCATTTAATTATTTATTTTTGAATTAGATCTGAAATTAATTTTCATTTAATTCATAATTTTCATATTGCATTTGAAAATTGAAAATTTTGAAAATTTTGAAAAAAATAGCATTTTAGACTTGCATTTTGAAATAATTTTAATTAATTTTATTTAGTTTTCATTTAATTTCTGATTTTTAAATTAAATCTAATATAAATTACAGAAAATCATCACATTACAATCCTTTTCATTGCATTTTTCATATTAAAATTGCTAGGGTTTGTTTGAAATTTTGAATTTTTCTTATAACCTAGTAATTTCAAAAACTACGGTTTGTAGTTAAAATCTTGTTCCAGATTTTACTACTCATCTTAGGCATTCATTAAAATTTGATTTTTCATGTAGTGTTTCATTTTGGTGCATTTTTTCATTTATATTTCAAAAATTTGCATTTACGCATACTCAATTTCAACAAAAATTAGCATTTTTTATTGATTTATCCTTAAAATTACACTTGCATTGAGCATTGTAGGGTTTAAAAATCATGTTCAGATCTGATATGAGTTATTTTTCATCATAAATCTGATTATAATTCATTTACATATCATTTTGCACATATGCATGCCTTAATTTTACATCTAGGATTTGAAAAACTTGCATTTTCACTAGATTTTGACTTGTCATCTATCTAGAACAGCATTATAGGTGTGTTGTGAAGGATATTGATTTACTATTGGACTAATATTAGGGTTATTATTTTCTTCCCCTCATCAATTTCTTCACAACACTTCTTATTTTAGTCATTTGCATTAAAAAAGTGGAAAAATCAAGCATTTTAGGTCATATTTACACATAGTTTTGCACTTTCTTTCTTGCATTCATATAAAATATATTTTAAATATGATATGGAAAATATTTGAACACATAAATTTGGCATCATTTTATATCCTTGCTTTAAATTTTTCATTATCTCAATTACACATTATGTATTTCAACACCTAGAGTGTAATACTAGCTCTTATTGATGTTTCTGGATATTTTATTATGGCACCTTCATGTCATTTTTCTTTGGTATCTTTGCATGCATTCATCAAAGATCTAGATTTTCATAGATTATTTACCCTCATGAGTGAACATCCTACAATTTTAGAAAACTTAATCAAGCTCATCTCCATGAGTAGTAATGAATAAGATAATTGTGATAGCACTTCTTCTATGCATCTATTCACTACTACATGTGATGATGGAAAAAACTTGACCTTTCATCATTCTTTCAAAAATAATTCCTCCTATGAGGATATACTAGCACAAGAGGATGAAATCATTGACACATTCCTTAAAACCACCCTACCCTCTTTGGAAAGTGAAACATTAGTGGATAAAGGGCTCCCTCTCAAGGAGGATTCTCCATGGGTTGAAAATGACTATTCAACTAATAATCACATGGTGCATGAGGTCTCTAAGGACAATCCATTAGATCTTCCACCTTTGATTGAATGTTTGAGTACCTTGGATATCTCTAAGGAAGTGAAGACTATGGATAACTCTACCTTTGTTGCAAATTCAAATGATACCAAACTCTTTAACAACACTGTACCTTCCTTTCGTTCCAATGCTCTCCTTGGCCAAGATGAAGCATTAGTGGATGAGAAAAGGTCTTTCAAATTGAATATTTTAGGGATAGATGTTGAAAATGATTGACAGGACAAAATTTTAATTCGATCTTCACTAATAGACTTTGTACCAATATTCCTAAGATGGTTGTGTAGGGGGCACCTAGTACACCTTCTCGCTTAAAACTGGTTATAACAGTTCAAGAAAATCAAAAATCATCTCGACCCCTGGATTACATTTTAAACTATGCAAGATAAATTACCCTCAATGTGTTAAAAATGTGATTGCTCACACATATAACACTTGTAGTAACAATCAAAGTAAGAAAGCATCTCATGTGCCTATCTCTCTTCCATGTTCTCAACCTATGCTCCCTCCACCACCTCATCTTACTCATAAAAGTAGTCAAGAATATGATCTTGTCAAGCATCTTCACATTACTCTAGCTAAGATCTCCATTTGGGATTTAATACAAACATCACCTACATACCATCGAATGCTCCAAGAAGCTTTACAAAAGGTGATTGTTCCACCTACTACTAAGCCAAATGACGTAGTAGCAATATTAGATAGTATGCATGTGACAAAAATGGATATTCTCTTTCAATCACATGAATTACCAACAATTGAAGTTCAAAACCAATATGATCCTCTTATAATATTTGTCACGGTAAATAAAAAGTTGATAAAATGAGTTATGATTGACAATGGATCGGCTCTAAATGTTTGTGGTATTGATTTGTTACATAAGATTAAGGTTGATACCTCTTTGATTAAGCTGGATAGAATAAGCATTCATGGCTTTGATTATGTAAGAAGACAATCTGTAGGCACCATAACTTTAGCCGTAAAGGTTGGACCCATAACAGTATCTACCCTTTTTCATGTCATGCCTAACTCGCTTTCATATAATATGATTCTTAGTAGACCATGGATACATGCCATGATGGTAGTTCCATCTACCCTTCATCAATCAGTAAAGTTCATTTATCAAAACAAGTTACACACTATAGACACTAATCATGAACCATATTGAAATGAAAAAGCAAGTTAACAATCATTCAAGTTTAAACAACTTACAAGTTGATTCATTAATTCCTCTTGCCATAGATAATGTTGTACAAGACTCTACACCATCAAATGCACTTTTTGGTGACAATTGATGTTCATTAGATTTTAATCCTTGTAGTGTAGGGGAATATAAACTTAATATCCCTGACACATCAAAAGTTGCTTCAATCTCATCTAAGCAATCTTTGGGAACACCTAAGAAACCTAAAGTCTCCTTAGTAGAAAGCAAAGATAATACTCTTACCTATACTATAGATTATGATACCTACAAGGCTTCACCATCTTCTAAGGAAATGACATCCCTCTATGTTTGTGGATTTCAGATTTTGTACAAAAATCATGACTATGTTGGTAATGGATATGGTGTAAATCAACAAGGAATCAGAGTACCTTTACAAGTTGCTGGAATTAATTGCATAGTTGTTATTAGATATCGATCTTTGAAACCCACCAAAGCCTCCCATCATCCTAAATGTTAGTTCAATACCAACAAGACTGAAACAACATACGAGATATCCTGGGCTGATAGACAAGTATTGTCCGCTAGGAAATATCCCTTTGAATTAGGTAAATATTTCTCCATCATTAAGCCACACTCGTTGTAGCAAATATTATAGTTGCTCTCAAGGGTGGCCTCTTCCTAGATATGTATGTTCTTAACATTGGGTTGTATTAGGTAAGTATTTCTAACACTTACCTCTATGTTGTGCTTCCCCCATGATGTGTTATGTGTTGTTTAAGCCTCTTAGGATGACCCTTGATACTCTTGTAAGGTCAAGGATACCGAGAGACCGCCTCTATTGTGACCCTTCTTCTATTTGTATCATCATTCTTCTATATCACCTCTCCTCTATTTTCATTGTTGTGTGTTGTGTCCTAGGGGCATAGTATTGCAGTTGGTGACTTGGGGGCACCTTCCTACATGACAACACTAAGGCACTTGTTTCTCCTCTCTTGATTTATTGTTAACCTTCCTTTAGTGGTTCTATCTAGCTGGCAGATGATAAAAAAACAAATAAGACTAATAAGGACCAAGTGTCCCTTCAGCGAGTTAGCGAGTAAGTGTCCGACGCTTGGCTAGAAGAATCACTCCATGTGATATTTTGATGTTGTCTTATCATACTAACAAACCATAACAATACATTTGCTCCGTGCACATTGCTTATCTTTGAATCTTGCCCTAGTTACTCTCAGTTTTGAGATTTCTAGAGTATAGCCCCATGGTTATACTCAGTCTCTAAATCCATAGTATAACCTTAGCTCTTTAAGTGAATGATTACATGCATTGTTTTTTATCATGATTATGTGGTTTCTAACACCTTTTCTTGCAAGAAATTGTGTGTTTGTGGTAACATTTGGTGATTGTAAGCTACATGTCACCTCTGGGGGTATGGGCTTTGCAAGAGCTCATGTTCACTTGTGTGTTTTCTTCCTCCCTTAACATGCTTGATATTGGTACACGATATCAACCACCTTAAGGTGGGGGCATATATAAGGTAAGTTGTTTGATTATTTTGATATTGATAAAGCATGTTTGTAACCCCTCTGCGAAGGCGGGATGTTGTATCTCTATGCAAGTGCACATCTTTATTTTATATTGTAATCATTAAGCCCTATGCGGAGGTGGGATATTGTGCATATCCTTTTATTTTAAACCCTTTGTGGAGGTGGGGATGGTGTATCTCTTGAGCTAGTGCACATCCTTTTTATTCTAAAAGTCCTCCGAGCAGGCAGGGTTGGTTTATCCTCTCTTAAGCATGTCTTTGGTGATTGTTGTGGCAAAGCCCAACTATCAGGTGTGCCTATAACATGCCTGAGATGGTGGTGAATCTAGAAATAGGCTCCCTCCTGTTGACACTCATTTTGACCAGGGGTTGATTTGTCATGATCAGGAGGTTTCTTCATTTGAAGCCTTTATCTTCTTGCCCATTTTTTCTAAGTGTTGGACCTCCTCAGCATTTTTCAACTGCAGCATCATATTTTCCTGAGGAGGAGGTCATCATCATCATCTTGTCTTCGATGATGATCTGCATCATCATGTTCCTCGTCGACTTGTTTTTCAACGTCATCATCATATTTCAACTGTCGGGTGATGTTTGGTTTTTATCATGATGATGCTGCCGAGCTACAGTGCGCCCTGATCTGCTTGCGAGGGTGATGTTTCAAAGTCTCCGGTGATCTTCCATTTATCACCTTGCGCGAGCATGATGATGATGTTGCTTATTCTTTGAATTGCTCGACCTAACTTGTTTTTTCCTAAGGGTCGTGTTCATCATCATCATATTTCCAGTTATCATCCTGCTGCTTGTGGAGGTCATCATATTTTCTGCCTTCATGATATTTCGCCGGGGTGATATTTTTATCATCGGGTGATCTTGGTTAACATCATCCTGATGATGTTGTTGAAGAGTTGTAATTGCGACCCGATATTCACTAGGGTCATCATATTTTGGAACGTCAGGATGATCTTAGTCAATATCATCCTGATGATGTTGTATCACTTCCTATTCTTTGTTTCTCATCCTGATGATGCTGACGTCATCCGTATATCAGGGTGATATTTTTCTTTCTGCCTATCTGCATCATGATATTCGCGAAGGAGGGGGTGATATTTTCATATCACCCGGATATATGTTTGTTCGAACATCATGATGATGTTGATATCAAGGAGATATCCGCCTGCTGGTTTCGCGTGTTATCTATTGAGGGTGATCTTTTCAAGCAGCATCATCATATTAAGTTATCGCCCCGATCTTATAGAGGAGCTACAGTGCAACCTGATATTTGAACATCAGGAGGATATTTCCAAATATCCGGTTGTCTTCCGAATATCATGATGATGTAAATATGATGATGACGTCATCAAGGTCCGCGGGGGTCATATTTCTAACACTGATCATCTTGAAGAGACCTCCTGATATTTACAAACATGATGATGACGTCATCCGGATATGAGGAGGTGTGCAGTAGGCAGATATGATGATGACGTCAGCAGGATATGATGATGACGTCATCAGGATGATCATCGGCCAGACTTTTGGTATAAGCTCAGCAGGAGGATGTTCCTCCGAAGGATCAGGTTGTGCCGATTATCATGCAGGTTATACTTCAAATATCATGATGACGTCAGGGTGATATTTCGAACAACAGGATATCATGCTGCTGAGGGATGATGATGATGAGGTTATATACTAATGTCGTCAGGAGCAAAAGCACCGACATGATATATGCTCATGACCTAGTATATAAAGTGTTATTGAGGTCATCGCGGGGTGCATGTGGGATATTGTTATCCTGCATTTTCAAATATCATGATGATGAATCTCGGTGGGAAATGCTTGCGATAGTCTGTTTGATGATTTTCCCAAGGCCGCGGGTTGGTGCGCCATTAATGGCGATTGTTGCAGAGGTATGGGCGATGGCGTGGGTCGATCTTGTACCCGACTGGAGGTGTCAATCAGCGGGCAGGAGCGCAGGGCTCGAGAAATCTTCCTGTCTCCTCCCCTACCTGCTGCATTCAAGTTTGGGCGCCAATCTGGTTGTGTTTGAGCGCCATTTTCATGATACTGTGTATCTGGCGAAATTTTGGTCAACAATGTAATTAATTGCTGAGCACCTACCTGGCTGTTATAAGCAGGTTGTGTTGTTCATTTGTGGTTGTTGAAAGTTGATGATTTTGGCTCTGTAATGCATAACAAGCTGATCTGGTTGCTCTGTACAGCTTACCTGTGAGTTTATGTATCTCCTGTTGTTTGTTTTTGGCATGAACCCACTGATTTCATGATTAAACTTATATGAGAAATGCTGTTTGGCATGTGTTGTGTTAATTCTGTCTCCAGTATTGCATGTATTCTTCTTCTGAATCTGGATGTTTAGTAATGTTTAGATTCTAGAGCATAGAATTCCTATGTTGACTGTCTGATCTTTTAACTTCTACTCAAGGGGTAGATTAAACTGTTTTCAGGTTGAACATTGGGAAGGGTATACTGCAGTAGGGATACCATAAGTAGAGATAACCTAACACTTTGTATTGGGAGATACCTGTAAGGCAGGTATCACATATGTCCCCTTGAAATCCAGTTTTATCCGTTCATGCTGATCATTCACAGGTGTATGTCTACTGACTCCAGGCCCTGGATAGGCACCAATCATGCTTTGTTTTGTGTTATAACCATATCCAGCTTTGCATCCACACTTAAACTCCAAAGCAAAATCTAAAACCAACATTAGGATATTAGAGTTAGTTTTAGGAACCTCAGTCCTCTGTCTACAATTGCAAATAGGCCCAAAGCTAGCCCCTTTGCCCTTATTTTTCAGTTTTGGTCTACTTACAAGAGGACTATCTGCTTTCTGTCAGCATCCCAGCCTTGTATGCATATCCTCATGGATGTTGAATAGGGAATACCCCCTAGGTCTTGCAGAGCCTGAAGAAGAAGAGGAGATAAAATATAGAGTCTATCTCCTACACTGTTGGCCCCCTGGCCCAGAGATCCTGTTGATCACTGATGGCTACCTTGTAGGGAAATCTGGGAATAAGCATCCAATCTGGGAAAAAGTCAACACCTCCATCGCTTGTTTTCCATGTTTTCTCTGTGTTTTCCATGTGTGTGACTCTTGTATGCCGTGTGTTCCCAAGCATAGTCCAAAGAGCATGGCGAAATGCCTCTCCTATGCTTTGGGATTTGTATGGCATGTTTGTTCTCAAGTGTAGTCCAAAGAGAGTGGTGAAATGCACCTCCTACACTCTGAGATTTGTATTGCATGTCTGTTGCCCCATATGTAGTCCAAAGAGCATGGCGAAATGCCCTTTCTACATTTTGGGTGGTATGTTGCATTGTCACTTTCCATGTACTTACACTTGCATTCATATATGAGAAAATGAAAAAGAAATAATCATTGCATTCACTGTATTCACTATGTTTTGCATGTCTTCTATGTGTTTTGCATGATTGTTACTGTCTTCCTTGTGTTTTGCGTGCCTATTACTATATTCATTGTGTTTGGCATGTCTGTGGCATGTTTTCTCTAATGTCTACCTTATATTGGGGGCTAGGAATAGTTCTCAATCTTTGTGTATGCATTAGCTTCAAGTGCCTAGCATGTTTGTTGTGTTTGTTGACTATACTTTAATGCATGTATGGGCCTTGCGTTCATGCATACATTAAAGTGGGGGCTAAATGTTACGTCAGAAAATATCTCCCTAGGACTTTTTCCCTCCTATGTTTATCTCATGGGTACTTTAGAAAGCATTTTGATCATCTTGCATATTCATGTTGACTCCTGATAAGAAAAACCCTAAGTTTTATGGCAAATAGGACCTAGAGGGTGCTATTGTGACAAGTCCTAACTGAAATAGGGAGGAGAACTTGGCCACCTATGCCCTAGTCCTACCCTATTTTAAGCAAGGACCTAAATTCAAGTGTGGGTTATGTGACTGTTAATTAGGTCCTATACTGGCACCTTAAGTTTGAATTACAAAATTCTTAGTGGGAATGTGTTTAGATTCATATATAAGCATGTTTAGGGATTCATTTTTAAACTAGAGAATATGATTATGAACTTTTGGTGCACTTGTGATTTTAGAGCATTCAAGATATTCATTGTTGCAGAGAAAACTTGTCTTGTTATTGTGTTTGTTATGCAGATTTGGCTTCATCTTCTCATGATGTGAACAGTTTCATCTATATGCGAGCTACACCTCCGAGGTGACATTTATTTGTGTTTTCAATCATTTATCATTTAGATATTGCCTCTATCCCATAGGGATATGCACTCTTTATCTAACAATAGTGTTTGGAAGACTTGAATGTCTCTCTGGGACTTTACTGAGGTAAGCCTCTAAACACCACAACCCCCAACCCCTTTTTCTATGATTGCAGGTTACAGGTTGCGAAAGTGAAAGAAGTGGAGTTGCAGGGAAGTAGAACAAAGTGTCAAAAGTGCAGAGGAAAGAAAAAAATTAGGACTTGGACTAGGGTACCCACTCATTAGTCCTCTGGATCCTAAAACAATAAAATCTTTGGAACAACAGAAATAGGTTGCAGTTCAAAGATCCTGATAGAAATAGGTACATCAGACTCTGGTGCTCACTCATTAGTCCCCAAATTTTATGAATAAAGAATCTCAAAATCTGGTATGTATCTAATTGTCATTTAATATCTCTGTGTGTGAGCATTTGTTGATATTCATTCATTTATTTACAATTTTTCAAAAGTAGGGTTTTAAGCATAATTAGACTTTAATTAATCAATAAATTGGCAAATTCCAAGTTTCCTCTTCATTCTAAGGGACACTAAATCTGTAGTAGAGCCCTCTTACAAGAGATTGTGGCTCCACTTGATTTATGTCCTTGAATGTTGGAGTGAAAGGAGGATTTACCCTTGAAATTGAAACCCCCTCTTTTCCTCCTAAACACCTTGACCTTGCAAGAGTATCAAGGGTCATCCTAGGAGGCCTAAACAACACATAAAACAACACAAGGGAACACAACATAGCATATATATACCAAATATATCTAAGAGGAGTTCAAACTTGTGAGCATCTTAGAAAGGTGCTCCATCAAGTGTTGTAAAAGGTGTGAGTAATTCATACCTGATTATTCTTATTTCCAGAATGTTCATGCGATGTTTGTTTCTCCATATCATGTATGTTGAAAGTCTTTTGTTGCTTATGAGGAAGAGAATCATTGCTATTTCCCACTGATGATAGTCACCTTATTCTTTTTCAATCTTTTGATTTCTTGTTCTGATTTTCTTGATGGGGTTTTTTGTGATGGAATGGGATGCTTTCCATTGTAACGACTTTGTGCTGCGTAATGTTATTCTGCCAAGGTTGCTCAAAGTGTGTATCTAGTGCATCTTGGTTATCTCCTGATCCTTGAAGGGATAACCTCAGAGTAACCTCGGCATAGATACCTTTTCCTCATGGATGATTTGATTCTTCAACTTTCTCCTTATCCACTTATATCATGCCAACTATTTCATCATAGTCAAAATAATCATCATTAGTCTATTCCATTGAATTTTGTTCTACCATGTTGTTGTCACTATGCTTAGGAAATGGATTAGTGAAGATTTACAAATTCTAATTCAGAGGGGAAACTAACTTAAATATATTTCCATTTCATTCACTCCAATTACCAGTATTATATTATAATTGATGAGGTCCTAAATTTCATGTTTCAGATGCATACATCATTCGGTGTCATGTCCTGTTGAGTGGTGATATTGAAAAAAGGCATTAGCATCAAATGATGGTCCTTGTATCCTATTATTATCAAATGGTTTCACAGAAGGAAGCTTCAAAAGATTGTTGCTTACCACTTGCTTCATAATTGATTGGAGGGAGTTAGATAATGGAGTAAATAATTGATGTTATTGTTTGAATTGAAATGGTGCAAATTTAGAATTACTAATAGCAAACACTTGTGATTGAAAATTTTTTGAATGTTGTCCATTGATCTTGATGAAACTCTTGTTATTTCTCTTAAAGTTGTTTTGAGATGGTCCAACCATAGATTGACCAAATTGAGCCGATGAGGTTTCATTCTCATACTAACTAGATGAAAGTTGGTAATCACGAAGGGCTGTGCATAAATGTTGAAAAGAGCTATATTTCATTAAGATGATTTTATCACAGATATTAGGTTATAAATTTGTAATGAATATCTTTTGAAGATCTTCATCTTTAATTGGGTATTGTATTTGTGAGATGAGACCTTAATATCAACTGATGAATTCCATCAATTTCTCTTTTGAACCTTGTTTACAATGAACCAAGTCAATCAAAGAGACCATAGGTCTAATGTTTGCTTGGAAGTGTTGTAAGAACTAATCAACTAGCTGTGAGAAAGAGTTTATTGAATTAGGAGGTAAAGAGAAAAACCATTCCAAAGAAGTATCTTTGAGAGATCATGGGAAGAGTTTCGCTAGCATGTCCTCTTCAAAGGAGAAATCACTACACATTGTTGTGAATGCTACCACATGAGTATTAGGATCACATTTACCACCATATTTTTCAAAGCAAGGAGTCTCAAATTTTTTAGGCATAAGAGTCCTTAGAATTGCATAGGATAAAGGACTATGACCATGATAAGTTGGTAAAGTGGGTTGCTAAGAATTAGTCAAGTTTGTCACCTTTTGTTGTAAGGATGTCATGCTTTGTAAGAGTTGGTTTAAGAGGGCATCATTTGGTGATGCAATTTGTGTTGAGAAGAATTAGAAGATGTGGTCATGAAATTTTGAGGTGATTGGTTGTGAATGGTAATGAAAGGTGTTTGAGAAAAATTGTAAGTAAAAGGTGGTTGAGAACAATTGTAAGTGAAAGGTGATTGAGAATAGGTAGAATGTAGAGGTGGTTAAGAGTGATTATTCATATAAGAAGTCACCCTAGGTGCTAGGTTTTGATAATTGAATCCCACAGCCTTACATAATTCTATGAATTAATGCCATTAGATACTCCCATACTAGTGGTAGAATTACTAGAAGCTTGTGCATTAGTAGTGAGGATTGATGATGTGAAAGTAGACATTCTGGTAGTCAATATAGGTGCCAATACTTGTGTATGATTTGGTGATGACACATTGTTAATAGTATTTGTGCATTCAGACACTGACAGAATGTTGTGATTCACTATATGTGTTAGTACACGGAGTGTAATAACACCATCTTGTTCTTCTTTTAATAACTATCTTAGACTATGAACAATAGGTACAACCTCTTCAACTATCCTTTCTTTTTCTACAAATGCTTGAAAATCAGCTAGTTCCTTATCAAGTTTGTTGATTTGATGATCAAGTACATGTGTTATCACATCAATAGGATCTTCAAAATAAAGAAATGTTTTATCTTCCATTGTAGTTGTAGGTGGTATGATATCTTGCAAAGTTTGTGTTTCACCTTTTGTAAAGTAAGTTGTTGATGACTATTTTTACACATTCATAACAAAACTTAAAATTCACAAAAAGAACCTTAGCTATCTTGAAATATATGAAGAATTAACTAAGAATTATTAACCCCAAGTTTTTGTATGGTCAGGTCTTGACCTTGTGGACAATTCAGCAAGTTAATGTGAAACTGTAATATTCAAGGGGCCTTACTTGATTTAAGACAATCAGTGACTTACTGGACTCAAATTATGCAAACTCCTACAAATATCATCAAAATATTCATTCCTTTGCATAAAGCATCATAAAGCTTTACCTGATTTATAGTAAAACGAACTTTGCCTTTCAAATTAATATGAAAATTGTTGAATATCAATGTAATTTCTCATGCTTCATTCAAATGCAAGACAATTTCCTTAAGATTTATGTGTTTAAGCTAATTATTTCAAATGTTTGAAGAAAAGTTAGAGAAATCAAGTTGAGTATCATTTCACTATAGGATCTAAATGTTCTATTACTCACGTCTTTAAGAAATACAACAAATTGATCATATCAACATATCTAAATCTTCAAATGTATAGTCCTAAGCATTTTCAAGAACCTACATCAGAGATTGCAAGTTTTCAAATAATAATACTTCAAATACCAGTAAGAGTCAAAAAACACTTTGTAATAGACATAGAATTCCAAGTTTACTTGTATTCAAAGCACAAAGTCATATAAAGTTTACAATGTAAGAATGACCTTTTGTTTCATTAATCAAATTACTAGAAAACTTATAGACATTTTTACGGATACAATAAGGAAACCAGACATTCTTTGTATTCCTTAATGTAGATACAGGTGACCTCCTCTTCTAAACTAAAAGGAATACCTCTCTATTCAAATACTCTAACAAATTACATGTGCAAGCTACAATTTAAAAATCCTTGTGTAAATATTATACAAGTAGCAGAGCTTCTTATATAGAATTTGAAGCTTCATACTGCTACGACTACAGAACTTAATCTATGGTCAGTATTCAAACTTTCTTGATCAAGGGTGTGCATCTGTTCCTAACCGTTTCCCAAAATATCTTCATGGTATCTTTGCTCGCCTCAAAGGATGCCTTTGGAATCTTTTCAAAATAAGATACCCACTAACCTCTTCTAATTTGTTGACTTGGTTAGATGATACCCTTCAATTAACCATTTTCCTTAACATTATTTGCCCTTTTGATACTTTACTACTCCTTCAAGTATATCTTGAAATTATTTGTTACACCTTCTATGAAAGTGTGATTTCCCCCTAGAGTTCTTGTCCATATGTATTCCTGCATTCTGACTCCTTCCTTCAATTTCTTCTCTTCCTTACTCAAACCTTCAACCTTTTTCTTATACTTCTTTATTTTGGCACTTGTTTCCATTATCAAATCAATCATCTCCTTACTCAAATAAGCTGCTAGGTTCCCCAAACATGGTGCAAAAATAGCCTTAAACTCTTTTAATGCCTTTTGTAATTCATATGCTGGTATGTCCAGGCATTCTTGATCAATGAGTTTCTCAATTATCTTCATATGCAACCGTATCATTTTATCTGCCATCTCCTCTAAATCTTGAGTAACTGTGATACATCTTTTGAGACTATCATCTTCAAACTTTAATTCTAACCTGGTCTGTGGCACTTGATTAGCCATAGGAGGAGTAATGACTCCTTCACTTATCAATTCCTCTGCTCTTTCCTTAATTTCTTCCAGCTGCCTCAATTTAGACTTGCATTCTTCCCTTCTAAATTGACAATTATGTATAAGAACATTGCATTTATTTTTCTCTGCCGCAGCCATTTCCTAGCTTGTCACTGCTTTCTTGGTTAATTCTTCTCCCTTTTGCATGAATTCTCTAAACCATTCTTCAAAAATGTTGGCTTCAAGCATTTTATTCTCCATGTCTTTTACTTCATCCTTTGACAATATTGCTATTTCACTAGGTAGTTCTAGTATTGTAACATTGGGATCAAATATCCTTTTAATGAATTGTTTTAATTGGACAATGTGTCCTTTCAAATATTCATGCTTGTCTTTATCTTTCCTTAATATCTCTGCAGTGGCCTGATGCATATCTTCCCACTCATGTATATGTTGTTCCCTTGTCATATGGCCCAAATCTATATTAAGTATTTTGTAATCATCTACTATTATTTCTCCTTTGGCCTTCTCCTTTTGTGGTATGGCCAAATTCAACATTCTAGATCCAACAGGACCTCTTTTGATTGCTGACATGGTTTTGGCCTTCCTTTTCTCTTTCTATGGCGTTGTACCACCTAGTAAACTCTTGATGTCTATAGGTACCAATTGTACCTCTACCTTTTCTCTCCTAACCTTTGAACCTAACCAGGCTGGAGCTTCTTTTGCACTTTTTGTTGCCTTTTTTGCATTGATTACCTCTTCTTGAGGCTTCTCTATTTCTTCCTGTTGTTGCTATTGTTGTTGTGGAGGGGGTTGGAGTTGAGGGACTTGTTCTATGATCAATGGATCATCCTACTTTGCTAATTCTCCCTCATTGTCGTCTTCCTCTATTTCAGTATCTTCCCCCTCTTCATCACCTTCTTCTAGATTTTCTTTCTTAGAAGGCTCCTTTTATTCTTCTTCCTCTTTATTTTTCTACTCCATATTCTTCATATCTTTGCCTTCTATTTGTTTCTCAAGTTCCATGTTGTCTTCAGCAACATTTTATGTGCCCTCCTTACCTTCCTCAAGCCTTTTTGATACTTTCATTAGTTCCTCTGTTGTTCCAACTTTCTCTGGCACATTTTCAGGCATGTTAGTTTGCTTTGTATGTGAAGGTAAACCTGCAGTCTTCCATTCCCAAGTTCCCTTGTATCTTTTTCTTTTTTCATCTTTATTTTCTATATTCTTTTCTTCTTCATTGTGTTCTCCATACATATTCAAAATATCTAACACATCCATACTAGAAGTATTAGTTCTTGTTTCTTCCTTAGCTTGGGCATGTGTTTCCTTTATTGCTTTTTCAGGTGTATCCTTTTTTTCAAATTCCTCAATCTGGTGTGCTACATCTTGTACCTCTTTGATGATCTCAGGTGATACTATTGTACCAAAAGGATCTATTTCTCCTGCTTTATCTTGTACATTCTCTTTCTCGGACTATGGGCTTTGTTCAACTTCCATATATGTTGGATCATTCTGCCCTTCTTCTTCACCAAAGTATTCACTCAATTCTTCTTCATCCATACCAACCTCTTTTCCTATCTCAGGATCTACCTCCCTAACCTCACTACCACTGTTGTCATCCTCAACATTAACAGTCTTGGTTACTTGTTTGGCTTTGTGCAATATTGACTCTTACAGCTTTTCTTCAGCCAATTCTATTTTCACCTCTACATATGTTTACCTTTTTTCTTCTGAAGTAGTTGTACTTGGCATGCCACTTAATTTAGCACACACTTGTTGTGCTCCTACAACATCATCTTGCTTTGATGTTTCCATTGTTATTGCCTTCATGATTTTCTGTCTTGTTGACACTTTAGCAGCCTGGGTCTGTTTTGCACTAGTACTAGGGCCAGATGATTCTACCTCTATAAAAGTAGCTGATGATACTGCCACTGTCACCCCTAAGGAATATGGATCCATTAGAGTGGAATTTTTGTCTTTCTCCATAATTTTGGCCTCCATAATCTTCCTCTTTTTTCCATAGAAACATTAGAGCTCATCTTGATGCTCCCTCACCCTCTTCTTACCTTTCTTTGGAAATGTGGGCTCCACCCCCTTAGCTTTAAGTTCTTCAATTTTGTCCTTCAACCATGTTTTAGAAAACAAAATGACAGGTTTGGACAATGCATCCAAAGATGTACTCCATGGTTGTGACCAATCAGCCTCTCCAATAGGAGCAAGCCTGGCACTTTCATAACTGTGGTGCAATAATTTTTCATCATCCTTAACTTCTAGGGGTACATAGATTTTGATGGAAACAGGTTGTCATTGATGTTAAAAAGGTTCATCAAGAATGTGCTTGATTAAGATGTCTTGATATTGTTTGTAGGATGATGTCATGGTGCAGTGTGTTCTCAAGATGCTTATGTTATGTTTTCAATAGATGTGGTCTTCAATCAGGATATCTTCAAGCATGACAAAGTTGCAATGATAAGGGTCTATCAGTTGGAGTTGTGTATATAGTGATAAGGTTCATTGAATACAAAACTTAGGTTGATATAGAGTATGTAAATGCAGATGACAGAGACACCATGGTCTCTATATACACATGCTTATGGTGTTGCTATCTTTACATAGATGAAAAAATGGTTGATGATCTTGGTTTGGACATGGTTGACATGGGTTTATACAGTGACATGATATGCAGTGGTATTGGCTTGGTCATTTGATCTTAGTGAAACATAGTGTCATAGTCTTCAATGGTATACTAGTCTTCATTGTATCAAGGTGTGGCAGTCTTAAGGTTTGCCTATCATAATTTCATTTGTCTTAGTCATATGTTGCATCTCATATGATGGTCTGCCATATTCATATGTTGTGTGTGTGTTGTGTCTCATATGTCAAGATGACAAATTGAAATGTTAAATATCTTTGTTGAAGGATAGGGTTTTTCATGTCTTTCATTGTTGTCTTATCTCTATCATTGTTCATATTGTCTAGTCTAATACACATTTCATGATTTCCTTATGTCTCATGTAGTCCTCTTCACATGGTATTGTATTCATGGTGGTTTAAAGTTGTTCAAGTATTAAAACCTTAAATGTCACTATGTCTTATGGGTTTCTGATGTCTGTATTTAATCAGGTTGTAATTGAAGTCATCAATGATGTCATTGTCTAAGGGTTTCTAGTACATATGACTACTGTTAAATGATATCCTATTAGTCTTTGTCACATGCTAAACCTAAAACTAAACCTAAGTCATTCTATCTAAACCCACATTAACCTGTCAATTGCTTTATGTTGTATTTTATTGTTGACTAGCTGAGAAGGTAACAGTCACTTAAAGTGACCTTTTGAAGGGTTGTGATGTCATATGTAACCGGTCCTGTTTATATCCCTAATCGACACCTTCGGTCTCTCTCACAAGCATTTGGGCGGTAAAGTGAAATCAATGGATCAATTTAAAAGCATGTTGAGCGGCAAAAATAAAATTGATGGTAGATATTCAAATGAACTTTTTCTCCTTGGAGTATCTTCTTTGACGGGCTCGGGGATGTCAAGGCTTTGTTACAGTAGTGTATGTGTTTTTTGTTTTAAAGGTTATTTTTGGTATTTCCAAAGAGGTAGATCTGAATAAAATATTAAGGCTTTTTTATTGAAATATATTTTTTTTAATTCTATTAACTCGTGACAGGGAGAATATCAAGGAGGTGTTAATTTTTAAAGAGGGAAAGTTTTTTTTTCCTTCATACATATTTTTTGAGTTGTAACTCAAAGATGAAAAGTTTTTTTCTATTCTTGTAATTTGGAAACAAATAAGGTGATTTTCCTTTAGAAGGTAGATTGGATACAAAATTTTGAAGATAATTTTTATGGACATAATTGATTGAAGATTTTCTTGAGAAGATAAAGAGTTTGATGATTAAATAAGATTGTAGGAATATGCAGAGAAGAATTTGAGGAGTTTTTCTTAAGAAAAACAAGATTTATTTTTGGCAGAGATATATTTTTCTTGTTGAAGACTTTATTTGCAGAGAAGGAGAATAAATTATTGAAGGAATATGAAAAGATTTTATAGATGGATTTTTGTGGGAAGCTTAAAATGATTTTTCTTAGAGAGTCTTTTCATTTTGTTTCTTGCAAATTAAAAGAGAATATGACAAGTTTTGAATGGGATTTAATTTTATATTATCCTATTTTGTTTGGAAATGATTTTTTCAGGAAGATAAAAGAAAATGAAAGTATATTATCAATAAATTTTTGATATGAATTGTTTGTGTAGAGAATGTGAAAGGTCAGGAGAGGATATTTAATTTCTTAATTTTTATGTCATCTGGTGTGCCTTGAAAATGTGTGGATGAAGTACAAATCAATGATAAAGATGAGTGGATGATATAGATGTAAAATTGTGAATTAATATGAAGACAATTTGTATGACATAGTTTGAAATCGAATGTGCAGAGATAATTTAAATCAGGTGCTTGGATTGAGTGATTGTGTGGTTCATCATGCAGGATTGAAGAGATGATTTAAATTGTTTTACAAAGATGGGTTAATATTTGTAGAGACACATGTGTGTGCAAAGAAGCCAAATAAATTTCCAGAGATATTATTGAATTTGTGTAGAGATTTTGTGTAAGGATAAAAAGTAGAAATGATGACCTCCTTGTTCATCAAATTTATGAAGACAATTTGCAGTTGATTGAGTATCAGGTGATTTGGTAATGAGTTTGATATTCATATGCAAAAGAGAAGACAAGTTATGTAATGGTGCAAATTTGATTGAGTGGCAATCACTTCTTGCACACTTTGCAGTTTGTTTTGTATTAGGGGTTGGTGCTCCTTGAAGTTGGTGCTTCTAAATGAATTAGGGGTTGGTGCTCCTTGAAGTTGGTGCTTCTAAACATTGTAATCAGTGAGATTTTTTGTAAAGCCAGTGAGGCAGTTTTGGAGTGGTTTTTCTACCCCTAGAGGGTTTTCCACTTGTGAAAATCTTGTGTCATAATGTATATTGATCTTCTCTGTGTGTGTATGATTTACTCATGAGGTTTTGTTATCTTTCTTCATTCTCTGTCATGTGCATATGCGATATCTTTCTCTCCTTGTGTTTTTGGTTTTTAAAGTTCACACAAAAAGATTTGAAAAATCACACAACACTGATTCACCCCCCTCTCAGTGTTGTCCTTGACTCCTATAGATTTCCCCCATGGACTTCATTTTCTCTATTGTTAGTCTTTTGTGAGCTCTCTTTCTCACCTCTCTGTCATTCTTGCAGTCTAACCAGTAGTCCTCAATGTGTACTTGATGTTTAAACATAGGATCAATAGTTCTTTGGATCCTATGAAAAGGATCAAACCTCCTTGCTAGCTCAAATTCCTCAAATCCATAATACCTTAACTCTTTCTTTGAGTAGCTAGCCACTTCTTCACTGCAACATGAATACCTACCAATTGCCCAAGGGAGATTAAGGTTCCCTCTGCCATACTTCTTCTTATACATTTTAAAAGCATTCAAGTTTTGCCTTGAGAATTCTAATACAATCAACTTGTTGGAAGGATATCTAGGCAGCATAAAAGGTTTTCCTTCAAAACCCTCAGTTCTAATATATGTGAAATTATAGAATTGTATGTACCAATAAATGTGCAAACCAATTGTATCCTCTGCATCTGTAGATAATCTCTTATCTTGTTCTTCTCTTAAAACCATTACCATGTATGTGTAAAATACATCATTTACTAAAGCATACTTTCTTAGTGCATTATCCTCCTGTAGATCTGGATATTGATCATATACAAGTTTTTGATCTGGGCCATTCCCTAGGGTCCCAAATCTGTCAATCCCATATATATATATGGTTGAATCATTGATGTACATGAGTATAATACATACGAGGATAAATAGAATGGCATCATCTTCTATTTTTGTAACATTGCCTATTTCCATATGGCTATGCTAATAGCCTTAGCCCAATGTATTTGTCCTTGTTCTTTCTTTGCCTCTCTCATGAATTGAATAACAGTGAACATCCAAGGTTCACATTTAGTGGCATTTCTTAAACCTACCAGTCTGCTTAACATTGTTATCATCAAATGTATCTCCTCTTTGAAATCTATCCTATGCAAGTTCTTATGCACTCTTGCTATGGCCTTGGGTTTATTCTCCACATTATACCAACTATAGAAGATTCTGCTTCTACAATCCCTCTCATTATTATTGAAGTCTTCATTGTATTGGTCTATATCAATATCTACCATTTCCTCTTGTATTTCTAGGCCAAATGTTCTTGTGATCCCCTCCGTAGATAAGTCTGCAATGACCCTGTCTTCGTGTATTAACCTCTTGGTAGCTAAGTCATATCTATGTATACATTCTAGACATAGGTCCTTAGCCTCCATAGCTAGTGGGAAACCTGTAGCTCTATATAATCCTCTTTCCTAGATACACTTCATATTAGGTGTAGCATCTATTGTTGTAATCCTTTGCAAAACATCCTCAGCATCATAGTTTCCTATGCTTGTATCTGTTCTGATTCTGATTGTACTGATTAATGAAGGGTAACCTCTATGTACTAGTAGCTCTTCTTTCTCTATTTCTTTGCGGGGCTTTCTTTCCTTTTTTACCTTTTCTTCACCCCTTGTATCCACCTTCTTTTGTTTCAGGGCCATCTTGTGAAAAAATGCATTTTTTAACTTGTCATTTTCACTCTATTTACCTAGGGTTTTACCATGAATTTTCTAGTTTTACATTTACCCTAACCCCCTTTTATCTTTTCCATTTTTTTTTACTTTTGTATTGTTTAACCCAAATCAGCTAATTCCCTATTATAAATAGTAATTTAACATTTGCTTGCATTTTAAAATGAAATTACTAATAATCATTTTGCATTTTCAATTAACTGAACTATAATGGCGTTCAAGATAAATACATGTATTCGTGACAGCTCAACCTTACAACTGTTGACTCACTTTACCATTTTTCTGATTTGTTCCCGTTTCTGAAATTTCATCTCGTGATGAATTTTCCGTTCAATTTGTGCAACAGTTCTTTCTACAATTTTAGTTTTAACAATGCAATTCTAAAAGAAAACAACTTTCTATTTATCCTAACACGTTAAATTTCATCATTCCAGCATTAGTTCAGCATTGATTGCAGCAATCAATGCACATATGGATTTGGCTTTCTACTTCAATGTTTTAATTTTAAACATTCTATCTGTAGTCTACTCTTTGAATACATCACGTTTTCTTGTATGTCACTTTGTATCTTATCAATATACAAGCCTATATGCAATGGGTTATAACCAATGTTACCTTTTTCATTATGTCCAACTTTGTATCTTTGGTTTGTATGTTGCAATGTATATAAGATAAATACAAACAATTATACAAGTGTGACCCATACAAACACCTTTTACCTTTTAGTTCCCGATGGTGTCTTTCATTTCTTCATATACCGGGATTGTATGTCGTTAATATACAATCGCAAAAATATACAAAGAAATAACCTTATTTTACTTCTTTTGAAATTCGTGCTTACCCTTTTCCCTTGTTTGCATCTCTACTTGTATCTCCGCTTGTATATGCTCTTGTATATCCATTTGTATATGCAACATACAAATGTGAGATAACACTGTGGGATGCACTTTACTTACCCACTTGCATCTTCTCAAAACAACAATACTTGTATCTACACTTAGATACAACCTTCCATACATGCAAACTCTTATGCAACCATTTTGGACTTTTCATTTTTCTTAACCATATTGTATAATCCTTTCGGATCCATACATGTATATTAAGCGAATGCATATTTTCCAAAAACATTAAGATACAATGCATTGCTTACATTCGATTTAACTATCCTTTGAAATCCGTACTTGTATATATGCTAAAGATGCAAGCCTGAAACATACAAACTATAGGACGCACCTTTTTCTCACCTTGATAAACCATATTTTATATCCTCCTCGGGTCCATGAATGTATATCGCCTTGTATATTGCTTTATATATCTCCCTTTTAAACAAACATACAAATCAAGATACAATGTGAACTCAACCATTTATTCATTCCATTTCTAAAAACCTATCGGGTCTGACTTGTATACAAAGGATTAAAAACACTAAGCATATGTATATAAACTACCACGATACAAAAACCCGATTGTATTTGATGTGACTTATACAATGACTCCATATACAAATGACTTTGTATATGCAACATACAAACCCTTTTTATAATGCATTTTACCAAAAACACATATATCTCATAGAATATTGGAAATTATTTTACTGGTTCAAAAAGAAACCCTTATTCATTTTTAACAAAGAATTCACCTCTATTCCCCTCTGGTACTTAATGCTAACTCTTTTCAATTTTAAACATGATTTGTAACCCTTACCTCTTTTCCCTTTACCACCAAGCAAGACCACACACAAGCAAAAAGCAATAGCCATAGCAGGGGTCCTCATTTTGCTAAGAGGTAAAATGGGGCATGTTGTGAACATCACAACATAAGTGTTCAATGGATTTTTCTATGTGGGTACACCATTGCTATCAAGAGCACTAGAACCCATTAGCCTAAGACTTCTCCTTAGAGAGATGTTTCTATTAGGGTAGTGGGTTGTACAACTCATACAAAAGCATACAAAACTCAATGCACAAACTAATAAAACAACCACAAGGAGCAAAGTAGTTATGCTTGTTGAAATACACAATGTGTAATTGAAAATATGCAAATTTTCAAGCAAGAGTGTTAAATGATTCAAAATTTTCAAATGAGAAATGAAAATATGCCTAAGATGAATGCAAAATCTGATCTAAGAGATGCTTATGACATATGTAAGGAAACAATGCAAAACTATGCTTGTATTATGAACCTAAAGTGCTTGATTTTTTCACCTTTTTCAATGTAAATGTGCTAATCATGCAAATGTAAATGCAAAAACTTACAATGCAGCAACACTACAGTCCAAAACAAGATTTGAAAGAGTGTTGAAATAAGTAGTAAAATCTAAAATAAGATTTTAACTACAAACCCTAGCTTTTGGAATTACTAGGTTATATGAAAAAATACAAATTTCAAGTAAAACCCTAGCAAATGAGATATGCAAATGCAAGGTAAAAGATCATGAAATAATGAAATGATGTAATTTATCTCAGATCTAATGTAAATATTAGAAAATTAAATGTTTTTATGATATGCAACATAAAATAGTGCAAACTATACCTTAATGCAAGATTAGAATGCTCTTTTTTTTTTCAAATTTTTCAAATGTATGCAATATTTTTGAATGTAAGATGATGAATATGATATGAAGAAATGCAATTAGTGATTACAAAACTCAATAAGATGCAAGTTTAGTAAAAAAATGGGTTCACCAAAATGTTATAGATAAAAAGAAGGTAAGGTTGAAGTGTGGTTAAGGTAGATTCAATCAAACCCTCCTTTTCACAATAACATTCAAGGACAACAATCAAGTTGAGTCACTACTAATGGAGAGGACTCAACTACAGGTTGATGTCACTTAGGAATGATATGGAAAGATAGTTTAAATTGATAGTTATGTCAAACCCTGGTTCAATTAAGCCTTAAACCCTAATTATATGAAATCAGATGCAAACGAACAAGATACAACAAATGATCGCACAAGAAGGAATTAAATACAGATTAGAAACTGTTATGTTAGAAAATGTCTCCCTAGACTTTTTCCCTCCTAGGTTTAGCTCCCAAGTCCCTTGTTTTGCATCTTACATGTTCATTTTGGCTCCCAAAAGAAAATGGCCTGAAACCCATGTCACATGGGGCATGAGGGACATTGTTGTACTTAGTCCTGCCCTAAAAAAGGACTTGTGGACATGTGCACTCACACCCTTGTCCTACCCTATTATAGGTAGGTCCCAAATTTGAATGTCGATTATGTGACCATTAATTAGGTCCCATGTCGACATCTTAAGTTTGAATTACAAAATTCTTAGAGGGAATGTGTTTAGTTGCATATATATAAGCATGTTTAGGGTTTTATTTGTAAACTAGAAGATGATTATGAACTTGTGGTGAACTTATGATTTAGAGCATTCAAGATATTCATTGTTGTAGAGTAGAGCATTGTTATTGTGTTTGTGATTGCGAATTTGGCTTCATCTTCTCATGTGTTGAAGAATCTTCATCTATGTGAGAGCTAAACCTTCGAGGTGATATCTGTTTGTGTTTGAATCATTTATCAATTTGTTTTTGCCTCTATCCCACAGGGATACACACTCTTTATCTAACAACAGTGTTTGAAAGACTTGATTGTCCTTCTGGGGCTTGATTGAGGTAATCCTCTAAACACCACAACCCCCAACCACACTCCTTGTGATTACAGGTTATAGGTGTCACATTTGACAGAGTGGAGTTGTAGGGAATAGTAACACAATGTGCAGATTCTAGATCTCTAAAAAAAAGTATTGCTTGGACTCAGGCACTGGTGCAAGTGTCCTCTAAGGTTGAAAACATAGAAATCATTGTAACATTGATAATCAGCATCTAAAGAGGCTCTGACATCCTGAAGAACACCCTACCTTGGACTCAGGCATTAGTGCCAATGTCCTCGGCATCTTCTGGGATAGAAATAGAAAATATAATGATCATCAATGTCAAAAGGATATCAAGATTCCCTAAAGAAAACACCACCTTGGATAGGGGCGTGAGTGTCAGTGTCCTCAAGTATTCTGCATCTCGAACTTCAAAAAATGGTTAGTAAGCAATCTTTGTCTACTACTTTAGTCTGCAAGCATTTGTTGTAATTCATCATTTTACTTACTATTTTTTATAATTAGGGTTTTAAGGGTATTTGAGCATTAAATTAATACATTAATTGGAAATATCTAAATTTCCAGATCATTCCAAGTGATAGCCTAACCTGTAGGTGAATCCTCTTGCAAAAGTTTGATTTAACTCGGTTGATATGTCCTTGAATGTTTGTAGTGAAAGGAGGATCTAGCCATTCAACCCCATCATCATCCCTCTTTTTCATACAAAACATTTTTGTGAAGCTATGTTTATTGAATTTTACACCTTGCTAAGCATTGTACTCTAGATTTGCATTCATTCATCTTATTGAATTTGAAAATTTACAAAAAAAATTGAAAAAAATTAGCATCTTAGGCTTGCATTTTGGCATATTTGCATTAATTTAATTTAATTCCATTTAATTTCTATTATTTTAATTAGATCTGATTTAAATTACAGAAATTCATCATTAATTGGTCATTGGCATTGCATTTTCATGCTTAAATTGTCAAAAATTGCTTGAAATTATGCATTTTTCATATAACCTAGTTTTTGCATTAGCTAGGGTTTGTACTTTAAATCTTGTTTCAGATTTTACTACTCTTTTAAACACTCATTTAAGACTGATTTCTAATTTTATTGTTTCATCATAGTGTCTTTTTTGCAAAATTTCATGTTTAGGGTTTGAAAACCTTGCTTTTTCACTAGATTTGGCCTTGTCATCTACTTAGAATTGCATTATAGGCATGTTGTGAAGGATATTTCTGCATTATTGGATTGATATTGAGCTTATTATTTTCTACCTCTCTTTAATTTCTTCACAACACCTCTTCTTTTACTCATTTGCATTGAAAAAAGTGAAAAATCAAGCATTTTAGATCTTAAACACATCTTGTTCCTTGGGATTGTTTTATTAGTTTGTGCATTGAGTGTTGTATACTTTTACATGAGTCATATAACCCACTTCCCTAATAGAAATATCCCTTTGAGGAGAAGTATTAGACTAATTGGATCTAGTGCTCTTGAAAGCAACAGCATTCCTACCTTTAAAAATCCATTGAACACATTCTTTACAAAAGGAGAGACAAACATTTTGCAAGGTATTATACCTCCTACCACTACAATGGAAGATCAAATATTTCATGATGTAGAAGGCACTATTGATGTGGTAACACATGTACCTAATGAGCAAATAAACAAACTTGATAAAGAACTAGTTGATTTTCAAGCATTCATTGAAAATGAAAGGATAGAGAAAGAGGCTATACATGCGATTCATAACATAAGAGAGATTCTAAAAGGACAAGATGATGTTAATGTAATTTGAGGTTTATCACATATAGAATATAATAATTTTATGTCGGTGAATGAATGTGCAAATGTTATTAATAACATGTCATCACCGTCTCATACACAAGTATCGGCACCTATACCGACTACGGGAATGTCTACATTTACATCAACAATTTTAACTACTAATACAAATGCTTGTACTAATTATACCATTGCTATTAGAGTGTCTAATGGCACTAATTCACAAAATTACAAAGCTATGGGATTCAACTATCAAAACCTAGGACCTAAGGTGACTTCTTTTATGAATACTTATTCTCAACCACCTCTCCATCCCACTTATTCTCAACCACCTTTTACATACAACTATTCGCAACCACCTTCCACTTACAATTACTCTCAACCACCTTTCATTTCCACTCGCAACCAATATCCTCAAAATGTCATGCACACGACTTCTAATTCTCAATCTGCATCCCTTAATGATGCCCTCTTAAACCAACTCTTGTGAGGAATGACTTATTTACAATAAAATGTGACAAGCTTGACAAAATCTTCACAACCTAATATACCAACTTATCATGCCCGTAATCTTTTATCTTATGCAATATTGAGAACTCCTATGCCTGAAAAGTTTGAGACTCCTTGATTTGAAAAATATAGTGGAAAAGGTGATCCTAATACTCATGTGGCAGCATTCACAGCTATGTGTAGTGATTTCTACTTTGAAGAGGACTTGTTAGCAAAACTTTCCCCACTATCTCTCAAAAATATTACTTTAGAATGGTTTTCTCTTTACCTCCAAATTCCATACACTCTTTTTCACAACTAGTTGATCAATTATTACAACATTTTCAAGCAAACATTGGACCTCAAGTCTCTTTGATTGATTTAGTTCATTACAATCAAGCTCTGAAAGAGAAGTTAACTGAGTTTATTAGTTGATATCAATCTCTATATGCACAAATTCAATATCAGATAAAGGATGAGGATGTTCAAAAGGTGTTTATTACACATCTACAACCTAACATCCATAATAAGATCCTCTTGATGAAGTATAACTATTTTCAACATTTATGCACAGCCCTTCGTAATTACCAACTTTCGTCTAGTCAGTATGAAAACCAAAACTCATCGGCTCAAGTTGGTCAATCCATGGGTGGACCTTCACAAAACCACTTTAAGAGGAATAATAAGAGTTTCATCAAGGTTAATGGATAGAATTTGAATAATTTTTCACAAGTGTCCACTATCACTAATCTGAAGAGGACACCATTTCAGAAAAGATAATTCACTCTGATATCTGAATCCTTACATTCTATCATGAATCAAGCTGTGAGTAATAACCTCTTGAATCTTCCTCTAATTAAACCATTGGATCCTAGTAGAATGCAAGGACCTTGTTTCAATGCTAATGTTTTTTGTCATTTTGATCGGCAACAAGGATATGATACTAAACAATGCATGCATCTTAAACATGAAATACAAGACCTCATCGACTCAAATGTTATACATGTATCTGGTGTGAATGATAATGGAAATAAGTCAATTGCTCCTTCGAATCAGAATTTATAGATTTTTACTAATCCCTTTCCTAAGCATATTGATAATAACATGATGGAATAAAATACAGTAGAAGTAGAAGATGACTATTTGAACTATGATGAGATAATTGCTACAATAGAAGTGGATAAGGAAAATACTAAAGTATTACCCCATCCACAAAGAAATGGCATTTATGCTAAGGTTGTTGCAAGTATGTTCCTATATCAATGTTGTCATTGATGTCAACATATCAATGTTGTCATTGGTGTCAACTGTGCTCTTGTTTTGATGCTTGCTTGTAATAAGTTAAGTATTGAAGATAATAAGCATTCCTAATATAGTAGAATAGTCCAGTAGATTGCTCGGCATTTATTGTAGAATGAATATCTTTGTCTACAAATTGGAATTTAGTTAGATACATGTCTGAAGATGCTATGTTCCAAGTTTGAGCCTCTAGTATGAAGATTTGAGTGAGTTATGTTCACCAGAGTGAAAATTGTCTTTTCTGTATATTTGGTGGTGACAAGGAGAATGTATTATGCTCCACATTTCTCCGCATCTAAGTATTTAAATCTATGGTTCTAGAATTAAGTTGGTAATGATGATTAGTGCTTTCATCTCCAATGGTTCATGATTTGGTGGTCTGCAAGCTATCTTCTCTTTATGATAGTCGCTGATAGTGTTGTTTTTGTGCTCTGATTTGAAGAATCTTCTTGACATAGTGGTTAGAGATTGTGTCATTCTTCCTGGTGATTACAATGTACTTGTGGATGTCTCTTGATCATGTTCCTACCTTTGGATTATTCAACAAAGAGAAATTTGGATTGAGGATGAAGATTGCTCTTAGAAGACTTAATGTTAACACTAGTATTGGCTGACTTGGTTGATTTCACTACTTGCGGAGATACATCAAAGATTGTGGAAGCATGTTGTGGCATGGAAGATTGTATTTGAGTCCCAGCTAAGGCATAACATGATCCATATACATCTTTCCCTTAGCTAATTTTGTTTAGGTCTAGACCAATTTCTATGTATGTTTGTAACAACAACCTTGGAGATTGTTCCGGTGGTTAATGAATGTAATGTTGACCTTGATGTACATTCCAAGGTTGATGAAGTGTATAAAAACATGTAATGTAGTTGTGAAAATGATGTCCTTGTGTGAAAATTCGAAGATAAGTGCAAAGGTGTAATAACAATAGAGTAGAGGAGTTATATTGTGCTTCAATGGAACTGAACCCAAGCATGAAGTAGATGCTATCAAATTAGTTCACCAACCCTTGGCAGTGAGCTGATCTTGGCAATGAGCCCTAACATTTGCAGTGAGCATTTTGGGCAGTGAGCCTCTATTTTTTGATATTACTATAACATATTTATATCTATGGGCTAACACCCACCATGGTTGTTTCCTTATAGGGTTTTCCATGTAAAAATCTAGTGTCTCATGTGTTAAATGTGTTATTGTGTTGAACTTCTTGTTTCATATTTTCATAATTAAATCTTAACAACAATAATTGAGCATTTGATGTGTTGATAAGTGATTAAAGTTTTAGAGACAACTGATTCACCCCCCCTCTTAGTTGTCTTGTGCATGTTTCAACAATTGGTATCAGAGTGGGTTCCTTGAAAGTAAGCCTAACAGCTTGAGGTCGATCCAGGATGTCTTTTAAGAAGGAAGCTCCTTAGTTTGATGGGATAAATTATGCTTTATGGAAGGTACGAATTAAAATCCATCTCCTTTGTATTGGTTACAGAGTATGGAAAGCGACATAGATGAAGTATACCATGCCTCAGAATGGTTTAACAACTGAAGATGAAATCAAAGAATATGAGTTAAATATAAAAGATAGAGATGCTATGTTAAGTGCCTTGTCTGACACTGAGTTGGTAAAGGTTATGGATCTAGATTCTACTAATGAAGTCTGGGAAAAGCTAAAAAATCTATATGAAGGAGATGAATCTATAAAAAGAACCAAATTGCAGGGCTTGAAAGTGAAATATGAGGGTTTAAAGATGAGCAAAGATGAAAACATAACAGCCTACATGCAAAAGGTTGATGAACTTGTCAATGGAATAAAAGGTATGGGAGGAACTATTGATAAGAAGGAAGTTGTGATGAAAATTCTCAAGTTATTACCTAAGTCCTACAGTCACAAGGTAGCTGCAATTGAAGAAGTAATGACTATAAAAGAAGTCGATACAGATCAGTTACTTGGAAAGCTTACAACCTTTGAGATGAGAGAGTTTGGTGATGCTCTGCCAAAGGTTGAGACTACTTTCAAATCTAGTACTTCAGAGAAGATCTCTAGAGTTGAGAAGTACAAGGTGGAACCTAATTATGACCTTGATGAAATTGAAGCCAACTTTGTTGATAGACTGCAAAGAGATTCTGGTAAGTTTAAAGGTAATTTACCTTCTAATGTTTTACATGTGGTAAGGTTGGTCACTATGCTTCTAGATGTCTTGAGAAAATTGAAAGGAATAGAAAAAGATTTGAGAATAGACCTAGGGTTCCAAAGAAATGCTACTATGCTAGGTATCTTGATGATGAAGGTGTGACAAATAATGAATTTGATGATCCTAGTACTAGTGCAAATGAATGCTTGTTTATTACAATTAAAGAGGAACTTGTGTCTACTAATCTTGCTAGCTGCGTGAAGGAAGAAAACCCAGTGGAAGAAAGTGCTTTGGTTGTTCAAGTTGAGAAAGATAAGGATGAATGGATTATTGATAGTGGATGCTCACATCACATGACTAATGACAAAAGTAAGTTTGTAAGTTTGGAAAAGTATGATGGAGGATTGGTTAGGTTTGGAGATAACGCAGCTAGTAAGATTTGTGGAAAAGGATCTATATCTTTTGATGGAAAACATAACACTGATAATGTCCTATATGTGAAGGATTTAAAGCATAATCTTTTGAGTGTTGGTCAGATGTGTGATAAATATTATGATCTAAGATACAAAGATAATGTGTGCAAGATCATGGAAAGCTCTGAAACAGTGATTGCTACTGGTAAGAAGACTAGAGGTAACATTTACCAATTAAGAGGAACTAATTATTATTATTTATTGGCTCAGACAGATGAGAGTTGGCTGTGGTATAGAAGGATGTGTCATATCAATTTTGACAATTTGGTAAAGATAAGTTTTGTACAAGTTGTAAGAGATCTGCCTAAACTTGTGAAGCCTATCAACACCATTTACAAGAAGTGTCAATTTGGGAAACAAACAACAACAAGTTTCAAGAGCAAAGAACAATTGTCTACTGGATTGCTAGAGCTAGTACATATAGATTTATGTGGTCCCACAAGAACAAGAAGTCTGCGAGGTGACAAGTATTTTATGTTTCTTATTGATGATTATTCTAGAATGACTTGGGTCACCTTTCTAAAAGAAAAATCTGAATCCCTAGACAAGTTCAAAGTTTTCAAGGCAATGGTTGAGAATGAGTTAGAATTGAGGATCAAATGCTTAAGGTCCGATAGAGGAGGTGAGTTCACATCAAATGAATTCAATATTTTATATGAAGAACAAGGGTTAAAGAGATAGTTGTCTGCACCTAGCACTCCTCAGCAGAATGGAGTTGTTGAAAGAAAGAACATGACAGCTCAAGAGGCTGCCAGGACTATGTTAAAGGAAGCTGACCTACCAGAAGTATACTGGAGAGAAGCCATACATATTGCTATGTACATCCTAAACATACTTCAAGTAAAAGGTATCAACTCTAAAAATCCTTTTAAATTATGGTATGGAAGTGTTCCTACAGTGAAGTATTTCAAATTTTTTGGTAGAAAATGTTATATCAAAAGAGAAGAAGAACTAGGCAAGTTTGATGCTAGATGTGATGAAGGGATTTTTCTTGGTTACTCTACCAAGAGTAAGGCTGTGAGGACCGCCCTTTTTACTACTGTTGTTATGACTATTTACAGTACTGTTCTTGTTACTTTCATATTTGTGGGATAGCAGTTCCCGGAATTTGTCAGACTATTAAACTTTATTATGTTTTCGGAAAAACTAATTGGGTGATGTTTGGATAAGTTTACTTTTCAGAAAAATGAATTAGGTGATGATGGAAAATTGTAATATGATTTTAATTATGTTAAATTGTACTATGGCATGAGAATGCATGTTTTATTTAAGTTGCTTCGGCTATGATGATTTTATGTGGTTACTGATCTTGTAATTGAGTGTGCAGGGATTACTAATCGAACCACAGATTTCGGAGATCATTCCACACCTTGTTATTTGTTATTCCCTGTTAAGCCGATCTGGTTCCACGAGGAACCAAGATCTCTTTGTGTTTGATGTCATGATGTAATGTGGTCTTTCGTATGGTCGAGTGGGTTAGGTTACCCTCATGTAACATTATGTTATAAATTGTGTTGTAAAGAGATTGAAGTTGAATTTTTGTATTTTATTTAAAGTATGAGGCCCTTTTCTTGTGCCTTACCTTTACCAGGGGTGTCTTGTATGGGTTAAAGTTGACCCTGGGTTATACCCCATGGGTCCAGGGGCCCATTTGGCATGGGTAACCCTTGAGTAACCTCCATCTAGTCAACTTAACCTTCCCCTGAAGTTAAGTGGCGAAAATTGGAGGTAGGAGGGGACATGATGGGTTGTACCAACACCCAACCCATCCCCTCTACATTTTCCTAGATAAGAGATGCCATCCATTAGTGAAGGTCACCTCTTCTTTAGTGAGATTCCCCCATGTACTATGGGGACACCCATGTGAAGAAAGGAGAAAGAGGCATGGGTCACCTGTCTTGTTCCCATTTAACTCTTTTTTTTATTTCTCCCATGAGAAAGTGGAGTCACATGAGAGGAATAAGGAGTACCCTTGGGAATGGAGAGTGACATAAGCCACCAGGACAGAATAGTGGTTTTGGGGAAGGGTGAAGAGGTGACAAGTGTCACTTCCCCATTTCTCAAAATTAAAAGAAAGAGAATTTGGGTTATTTATTTTCAAATTTTGGGATGAGAGGGAGTTAGTTGAATTTTGGGAAAACTTTCATTTTTGCCTTACCAAAAAAATAGAGAAGTTAGTTTGCAAGATAGAGAAGGGAGAGGGAGTTGGTGGCTAAGGTTGGAAGTGAACTCTGTGGACTCTGCAACAGCTTCATTCCAGGAGGGCTTTGCAAGGTTGGTCTGAATTTTACCTTTGTTTTTGTAGAACTGAAACGTGTATGAAATGTGTGTGAAATATGTGTTTAGATTTGTTTTCTGTGGGGGTTCTTGTCGGGTTGTTTGACAGAGCGTCTCCCACTTGGGAGAAATGCTCATCAAGTTTGGGGTAGGGGAGGAGAGATCCTCCTCGGGTGCATACCTGTTTCCATCTTTTGGGATGTTGAAAGCCTTGAGGGCATGTATCTGTGACTGTATTTTTGACTTGAGAGTCATATACAGATTACTTAAAAATTGTGATCACACTTGGTTTGAGACCAAGAGAAATTTATATTGGTTCATTTATCTGTCAGGGTGACACTCTGGAGTCGAGTGTGTCCACTCTCCTGCCCCTTATGAAACTCACTGTAGTTGAGATTCCGTAGTGTGTAAAATACCCACGGGTGTATGTGTGCTTTGGGATTGTTGTTGTTTCTGTTGTGAAGTGGAGTGTTTGAGTACCCAGGTGTGAGTATGGTCTCCCTAGCTCGGGGGTGACCCACTCGCGGGTCTACGGAAGGGAGGAGAGCTAGATGAGTGGTGTTTTCTTCTTTGTTTGTCTTTGATACGCAGGTTTTCTCTTGGAGCTTCTGGTTGGCTATTTATGAAGAAACAGTTCATCTTCTTTGTCATAAGAATTAGGCCTGGTTCATTTCATAGAGATGAAGAGAGAACACCTCTCTTGTTATTGTTGTAAATTAATGTTATTCTGGGAGTGAAGAAAATCACCTCCCTGATCTTGTTATTATTGGACTTTTATTTGGTTGTCATAAGTTATCAGTTGTATACTGTTTGGGAGAAAGTTCATATCTGGGAGGTTAAGTGGTGGTATTCATGATTGAGAAGCTGTAATATGAATGTGCTTAAATTTTTAAGTTGATGTTTGCAAACTTTGTTCAATAGCAATTTTTGTGTTTCAAGTATTACTGAAAGGAAAAGTTCATTATTGCAATCTAATCTGAGTTGTTTACATTTGAAAGTTTGGAATTGCTTAACTAGTTGAAATGTTAGTTTTTATAGTTCAATGTTAAAATGGAAAAGACAGTTTTAAATGTTTGAGTTATTCTCCATATTTAGTGGATTCTGTTAATTTAGAAGGATTAGAGGAAATCTAGCATGTATATATATTCTGTTTGTAAATTTAAGAATTCTTAAATGTTTATGAAAATGGAAATATATACTTATAATAAGGGGATAGCTATTTACCATTTCTACCGAATAAGTGAAATTGGGATATATATATATATATATATATATATATATATATATATATATATATATATATCTAATTGTTATGACATTATCTTTATAACAGGTTGATTTGGAGAAAATGAATAAAGTAGTGAATTTGAGAAATTTAGGAATTATATATAAATACATATTATATATATATATAGATATATATATATATTTCACATTTTGAGTAATTATCATTTTTTATAGAATAATTGAGAAATTGAATAAAACTAGAATGAATAATTGAGTAATTATCATTTTTTATGAGATTGAATGATATATATCAATATATAAAAATAGATATATATATATATATTTATGAAATATATATATATATACATATTATTATCGTTGCTATATATATATATATATGAATATATATATATATATATATACATATATATAAATATATTATTGTTGATAGAAATCAACGAAAAAGCACCATAAGAAATGACTGTCAAAGTTTAAGCCCGCGGGAGAAAACACAGTCGCGGTTTGTTTTGGGCGGTGGGGAGAAATCCCCACCGCAGGCCCTAACATATACATGGAGGTGTGGAGTGGGGCGGAGCCCCACCCACACCCCACATCGTGGGATGTGGGTGGGGCTCCGCCCCACTCCACATCCCCCCCTTTTTCCTTATGCCTCCCGCGGCCTGCACAGGCCTTACCCTCCGCGGCCGACCCTGCTTCTCTGTCGCTGCGGCCGACGCTGCCCTCTCTGTCCCTGCGGCCACCGCCGCCCATGGCCGCCGTCGGCTGTGGACTCACAAGCAAATAAAATGTTAGGGCTTTGGCCCTAACATATGATTGGTTATTTGGAAATAAATACATTTTTATTGCTCTATATATAGGCATATATATATATTATATATGTCTATGTATATAGCCATATATAAAATAAAATAATGATTATATATCTATATATATATAGATACATAGAGATAGATATATATAGTGTTAAACCAATTTCGTCCTCTACATAGACATTAAAATATATATATATATATATATATATATATATATATATATATATATATATATATGGCCCTCGTTTAAATTCGTTATAAAATATGTCTCATGGATATAGACAAAAAAAAAAAAGAACAAATTATATTTTCACAGTAGTTTTTATTAAGTGTTGAACACAACAACCAAGAAGTGATATTTCCAGGATCAGGGTTTTATAAAGTGGAGAGCCTCCTACATCTATTTACAACGTTATACGAGTCACAATCAGTGTATTAATAGTCATTAATAGTAATAGTAACAACAGTAATTATAAACAAGAGAAAATAAAATTATAATGTAAAAGAGAGTTAAGGAATATTCAGTGATACTCTGGAAAGAGTTTCTCGGAAGTTTCAACTATCAACGTAATATCCATCACCCGGAAAATGAAGAGGAAAATTACACATCACCTTGCTCAAAAGAACACTGGAAATAAACTTAAGAAGCCACCACTGACAATCCATGTGGCCATTTTAATCTCAACTGTAGTAAACGACCTCATAAGTAAACCTGTAAGAGAGTCCGAAGAAGAAAAACTAACATTGGAAAACACAGAGGAGAAAATGCGCGACATTTCCCACATGGGATAAGAGAACTAAGTTGACGGACCCTTCTGCTAAATCTGCTTAGGAACAGGTTTAATAAGTACATATGAAGAGGAGGAACCTAGATCGGGGAAGATTAGGAGACCGAGTCCAGCGAAATAGTAAACCAGCCTTTGTGACCTAGATCATCCTGAAATTAGGTTTAATATCAACAATAGCTGCAGTGATAACCCTGATTGAGGTAAATCATGAAGAAAGGACAGGATGCACATAAAGAAAGCATAGAAAATGAAAGAGAGAGAGAGACCGAAATATAAACACACTAAATTAATAGAGAAATAGTTAAGGTAAGGGCGATAAAGATACAATCAAAATTAAGAACTTGTGAAAAGGGAAGAGAGAGCAACCAAACCGCCTTGTTGAAAATGCTAAGTCATAGGAGGAGAATGTTTCAGGAAACAAGAGAGGAGACAGACAACCGTGCCTGGCTGAAAAATGACTAAATAGGGAGATCACTAGCCGGTTTAGTCGGAACAAGGCGTCGTGGGAAGTTGTTAATCTATCAGCGAACCACGTGCGTAAATGAGTGCAGCGTAATTCCCACTGACGCCGTAAGGCATTATGCTACCGAAAATTGCCGAGGGTTAGATTTAGGAACTTAGGTAATCTCACTCTTGCAATGACGTTAGCAGCGTTGTATAGACCCTCTTGTTGATCTGTATGCGTCTGGTTGCACGCAATTGTACTTATATCCCGCCGAACATTGTAGTGTTTCGCCATGAGAGAACACCGTCGAGCATGTATACGCATGCGAAGGGGGTTTTTAGGACAGTGTGAGAAAAATTTTTCATATCTCGTGTCATAACCACATGGCAGATGTGGCTATGACACGTGCGATGTGTGTTGTGACCACATGGAAAATGTGGGCATGACAAAGGCCTACCAGTGCTACAACAAGAGATTGAAAAAGATCATTGAAAGTGCTAATGTGAAGGTGGATGAAGACAAGGAAAGAATATCAGATCTAAGTGGCTATGAATCAAATGTACCTATGGCTATAGTGAATGAAGAAAAAGTTGAACAAGAAGATAGTCAAGATGAAGAAGAGGCTCTGGAAAGTGTTGTTAAGACTCCCAAGTATATAAGGATTAATCATTCTAGAGATCAGATTATAGGTGACAAAAGCAAAGGTGTACTCACAAGGAAAAGAGGTGTAGAAGAACAAGTGAATTACTGTTTGCTTTCAAAGTTTGAACCAAAAACTATAAATGAAGCTTGCAATGATGAAATTGGGTAAAATCCATGGAAGAAGAGCTGATGCAGATAGAGAAGAATCAAACTTGGGAATTGGTTCCTAGACCTGCTGATAACAATCTCATTGGAACTAAATGGGTTTTCAGGAACAAGCTGAATGAAAAATATTCTCAAATTGAAGGAATAGATTTCAAAGAGACTTTTGCTCCAGTGGCTAAAATTGAAGCAATCAGAATATTTCTAGTATTTGCAGCTCACAAAGATTTCAAAGTGTATCAGAGTGGATGTGAATTATGCATTCTTGAATGATGAATTGGAAGAGGAAGTTTACATTGAGCAACTTGAAGGGTTTTAGCTATCAAACCAAGGTGATATGGTGTGCAGATTGAAGAAGGCATATGGACTGAAGCAAACCCCCAGAGCTTGGTATGCAAGATTAGACAAGTATTTGTTGCAATTAGGGTTTAGTAAAGGCACTGCTGACAGCAATCTCTATTTCAAAATCAATGATAATCAAATCTTGATTATTGTAGTTTTTGTTGATGACATTATCTTTGGAGGAAATGAAGGTATGTGCATGAAGTTTGCAAGAAAAATGTAAATGAATTTGAGATGTCTATGTTTAGTGAAATGAATTTCTTTCTAGGTCTACAAATTACTCAATTAGATAAAAGAATCTGCATTTCTCAATCTAAGTATGTGAAAGAGTTGTTGAAGAAGTTTGGGATGGAGCAATCCAAACCAGTATGCACTCCCATGGTGACTAGCTGCAAGTTGAGAAAAACTGATGAATCACCTAAGACTGATTAAAAAAGGTATAGATCTATGATTGGATGATTACTTTATCTAACTGAAACTAGACTTGATATAATGCATGTAGTATGTCTTGTGGAAAGATTTTAAGAAGATCCTAGAGAGTCACATGTGATGGAAGTCAAGAGAGTCTTAAGGTATTTGAAAGGCACATCAGATCATGGTTTATGGTATCCAAAAGATAATGATTTCACTCTCAGTGATTATACAGATGCAGATTGGGCTGGAGATGTTGATGATAGAAAAAGTACAAGTGGAGGTGTTTTCTTCTTGGGAAATAGATTAGTTCCATGGCTAAGAAAGAAGCAAGATTCAATCTCCTTATCTACTGCAGAAGCAGAGTATATTGTAGCAGCATGTTGTTGCACTCAAGTGTTGTGGATGAAGAAGACTTTGAAGGACATAAGAGTTGTGTATGAAGATCCAATTGTAATCTTTTGTGACAATACAAGTGCCATAAACATTTCAAAGAATCCAATGGTGCACTCAAAAACAAAGCATATATCAATAAGGTATCACTTTTTGAGAGAAATGGTGACAAAGAATGAAGTAAAGATGGAATATGTGTCCACAAAGAATCAAATTACAGATATTTTCATTGAGCCTCTGCCTAAGGATACCTTGAGTATATCAGAGAAAAATTAGGGGTTATTATCCCTCCTTCTCTGAACTAAGATGCATAAGAATGCATCAATCCAGTGGTGTCCAAAGCCTCATTCTTTGATCTGGATTGATGTTTTGAGAGCTACCTCTCAGGGGGAGTAGCAAGTGTTTCTAATGTGTTCCTAACAAAGAGCAGTAAGTGCTATAGTATTGATGAAAGAGAAATTTGATCAAAGCAGCAGAGTGCAAGTATGTGCCCTTTTCCTTTGATGGCAAAGGGTGAGATAAATCATGTGAAAAACTCAAGAGGAGAAAGAGTGTAGATGTATAAAAAGAAACGGGGAGTATCTTGTCTTAATGGTCTTTATAGTTTTTCACATCATGTGTTGCCATCAATGACAAAGGGGGAGATTGTTGCAAGTATGTGTCTAACCAGTGTTGTAATTGATGTCAACATATCAGTGTTGTCATTAGTGTCAACTGTGCTCTTGTTTTGATGCTTGCTTGTAATAAGTTGAGTGTTGAAGATAATAAGCATTCCTGATATAGTAGAATAGTCCAATAGATTGGTCCGCATTTCTTGTAGAATAAATATCTTTGTCTGTGGATTGGAGGTTAGTTAGATACATGTCTGAAGATGTTATGTTCCAAGTTTGAGCCTCTTGTATGAAAATTTGAGTGAGTTATGTTCACCAGAGTGAACTATTTTTTCTATATATTTGGTGGTGACAGGGAGAATGTATTATGCTCCACATTTATCTACATCTAAGTATTTTAGTCTACAGTTCTGGAATTAGTTTGTAATGATGATTAGTGCCTTCAAGTCCAATGGTTCATGATTTGGTGGTCCGCAAGCTATCTTTTCTTTATGACAGTAGCTAACAATGTTGTTTTTGTGCTTCGGTTTGAAGAATCTTCTTGACAGAGTGGTTAGAGATTGTGTGGTTGTTCCTGGTGATTACAATATACTTGTGGATGTCTCCTAATCATGTTCCTACCTTTGGATTGGTCCACAAAGAGAAATTTGGATCGTGGATGAAGACTGTTCTTAGAAGACTTAATGTTAACACCAATCTTGGCCAACTTGGTTGATTTCACTACTTGTGGAGATACATTGAAGATTGTGGAAGCGTGTCGTGGTGTGGAAGATTGTATTTGAGTCCCAGCTAAGTCATAACATGATTCGAATACATCTTTCCCTTAGCTAATTTTGTTTAGGTCTAGACCTATGTCTATGTATGTTTGTAATACCGACCTTGGAGATTGTTCCAATGGTTGAGGAATGTAATGCCAACCTTGATGTACATTCAAAGGTTGATGAAGTGTATAAAAACATGTAATGTAGTTGCAAAAAAATTTCCTTGTACAAAAATGTGAAGATAAGTGCGAAGGTGTAAGAACAAAAGAGCAGAGGAGTTATAATGTGCTTCAATGGAACTGAACCCAGACATGAAGTAGATGTTATCAAATCAATTCACCAACCCTTAGTAGTGAGCAGATCTTGGCAATGAGCCCTAACATTTGCAGTGAGTATTCTGAGCAGCGAGCCTCTATGTTTTGGTATTGCTATAACATATTTATATCTGTGGGCTAACACCCACCGTGGTTTTTGATTTATAGGGTTTTCCACATAAAAATCTGGTGTCTCATGTGTTGAATGTGTTATTGTGTTGAGCTTCTTGTTTCATGTTTTCATGGTTAAATCTTAATAACAGTAATTAAGCATTTGATGTGTTGATAAGTGATTAAAGTTTTAGAGACAACTAATTCACACCCCCTCTCAGTTGTCTTATGCATTTCAATAGAGGTTCCTCCTCTATTATCCCTTCAAGGATCGGGAGATAACCAAAATGCATTGGAAAGACAAACAAAACAACTGAAGCAAGAGATTATAACAAAAGAAAAGATTGATATGGTGCAAGATCATCCTTCTCCCTATGATAGATGAAATCAACGAAATAAGAGAGCTAAAGATCATCTAAAAGAGTAAGACCCCCTCCTCATAAGCACCAAAAGATCTCACATACACAAAGATTTGATGAGAAAGTATTGCGTGGACTTTTTGACAACAAAGAACACTCTAGTGTAAACCACTCAAGTTTCACACAAAACTTGATGGAGCATCTTTCTAAGATGCTCGCAAATCACAAATTCTAATATGGGTGTGCCTACAGGTAAGTATTTCTAACCCTTTACCTCTTGTGTTGTGTTTCCCTTGTGATGTGTTGTGTGTTGTTTAGGCCTCCTTGGATGACCCTTGATACTCTTGTAAGGTCAAGGATACTAGGAGACCACCTCTGTTATGACCCTTCTATTTGTATCATTATTGCTCCTCTCCTCTATTTTCATTGTTGTGTGTTGTGTCTTAGGGGCATAGCATTGTGGTTGGTGACCTGGGGGAACCTTCCTATGTGACGACCCTAAGGCACTTGTTCTCTCTTGATTTATTGTTTACCTTCCTCTGGTGGTTCTATCTAGCTGGTGGATGATGAAAAACAAATAAGACTGATAATGACCAAGTGTCCCTTCAATGAGTAAGCAAAAATGGACCTAGTCCATACATGACAATGGGGTTGATAAATATATTATCCTATACTTGGCTAGTAGAATCACTCCGTCTGATATTTTGATGATGTCTTATATTTGCTAACAAGCCATAACAATACTGCTACTCCATGCACTTTATTTATCTTGGATCTCGCCTTGGTTATACTCGGTTATGAGATCTCTATGGTATAGCCCCACAGTTATACTCAGTTTCTGAATCCGTAGTGTAACCTTGACTCTTGATGTGATTGTTTTCATGTATTTCTTTTGGATCATGTGATGTGGTTATTATCATAGAGAAAGATTTATAACCTCTATTTGCAAGAAATTGTGTGTTTGTGGGAACATTCGCTGATTGTAAAGTACATGTCACCTTTGGGGGCATGGGCTTTGCGAAAGCTCCTGTTCCCTTGTGTGTTTTCTTCCTACCTTAAGGTGCTTGATATTGGTACACAATATCAACCACCTTAAGGTGGGGGCATATATAAGGTAAGTTGTCTGATGATTTTAACTAATAAAGCATGTTTGCATACATTGATCTATTGTGTATACCTCCTTTTCACTATAAGGCATCTCGGTGACATGGGTGAGGTTGCATTTTGAAATCCCTCTACGGAGGCGAGGATGGTGTATCTCTTAAGCTAGTGCCATCTTTTTTATCCTAGAAAGTCCTCCGAGTAGGTGGGGTTGGTGCATCCTCCATTAAGCATGTCTTTGGTAGTTGTTGTCGCATAATCCCAACCATCAGGTGTGCCTATAATGTGCTTGAGATGGTGGTGAACTTAGCAATAGGCTCCTTCCATTGCTTGTTTGTTGTGTTTTAGATGTATAGTATGTCTTTGGCATACTCTATGACACTCATGTCTTCCATGTGTTTTTCGTGTGTTTTCCCCCTTGTGTAGTCCCTCCTACACTCAATTTTTATATGGTGTATTTGTTCCCAAGCATAGTCTAATGACGTGTGGCAAAGAGTCCCTCCTATGCATTGGGATTTGTATGGTGTGTTTGTTCTCAAGTGTAGTCTAAAGGCGTGTGGTGATTAGTCCCTCCTACACTTTGAGATTTGTATTATGTGTCTGTTGCCCCATATGTAGTCTAAAGAAGTGTGGCAATGATTCCCACCTACATTTTGGGTTGTGTTTACTTTTCATGTACTTGCATTTGCATTCATATATGTATGAAAATGGAAAAGAAATAATCACTACATTCACTATATTCATCATGTTTTGCATGTCTTCAATACTATCTTCTCCATGTTTTGCGTGCCTGTTAGTGTCTTCACTATGATTGGTGTGTCTGTAATGTGTTTTCTCTAATGTCTATCTAAGACTGGGGGCTAGGAATAGTTCCTCAATATTTGTGTATGCATTAGCTCTAAGTGCACGGTGTGTTTGTTGTGTTTTGACCATACTTTAATGCATGTATGGGCCTTGCATTCATACATACATTAACATGGGCGCTAAATGCTATGTCAAAAAATGTCTCCCTAGACTTTTTCCCTCCTAGGTTTAGCTCTTAGGTGCCTTGTTTTGCATCTTACATGTTCATTTTGGCTCCCAAAAGAAAATGGCCTAAAACCCATGTCGCATGGGGCATGGGGGACATTATTATACTTAGTCCTACCCTAAAAAAGGACATGTGGACATGAGCACTTGCGCCCTTGTCCTGCCTTGTTTCAGGAAGGTCCCAAATTTGAATGTCAGTTATGTGACTGTTAATTAGGTCCCATGCCAACATCTTAAGTTTGAATTATAAAATTCTTAGTGGGAATGTGTTTAGTTGCATATATAAGCATGTTTTGGGTTTCATTTGTAAACTAGAAGATGATTATGAACTTGTGGCAAACTTATGATTTTAGAGCATTCAAGATATTCATTGTTGTAGAGCAAAGCATTGTTATTGTGTTTGTGATTGTAGATTTGGCTTCATCTTCTCATGTGTTGAAGAATCTTCATCTATGTGAGAGCTACACCTCCGAGGTGATATCTATTTGTGTTTGAATCATTTATCAATTTGTCTTTGCCTCTATCTCGTAGGGATATCCACTCTTTATTTGACAATGGTGTTTGAAAGACTTGAATGTCCTTTTGGGGCTTAACTGAGGCAAGCCTTTAAACACAAAAACCCCCAACCATACTTATTGTGATTGCAGGTTATAGGTGTCATATCTAATGAAGTGGAGTGTAGGGTCCAACAATAACACAGTGTGCAAATTTTAGATCTCTGAATAAAAGTACTGCTTGGACACAGGCGCTAGTGCCAGTGTCCTACGAGGTTGAAAACACAAAAACCATCGTGACAGTGATAATCAGCATCTACAGAGCCTCCAACATCTTGAAGAACACCCTACCTTGGACTCGGGTGCTAGTGTCAGTGTCCTCTGCATCTCCTAAGACAAAAACATAAAATACAGTGATCATCAGTGTCAAAAGGAGATCAGGATTCCCTAAAGAAAACACCACCTTGGACAAGGGCATGTGTGCCAGTGTCCTTGAGTATTCTGCATCTCTAACTTCAAAAAATATCAATAATCAATCTCTGTCTACCACCTTGGTCTGCAAGTATTTGTCAAATTTCATCATTTTACTTATTGTTTTGCATAATTAGGGTTTTAAGGGTATTTGAGCATTAAATTAATACATTAATTGACAATCTCTGAATTTCCACATCATTCCAAGTGATAGACTAACCTGTAGGTGAATCCTCTTGCAAAAGTGTGATTCAACACAGTTGATATGTCCTTGAATGTTTGTAGTGAATGGAGGATCTAGCCATTCAACCCCATCATCATCCCCCTTTTTCATACAAAATAGAAACATACCAAGATTTGGATTTCCAGAGGTGGAAACTTTGGTGACAATGGGGCGAGCGCCCAAGTCCAATAGGCCAACTTTTCTATAGATCTAGAACTATAAGGTGTGTAAGACTACAACCTGCTTCAGAGTTTCTAGAGATGCCAATTGGGAGGACTACGAGGCAGGTGCCCTAGTCTAGTAGGTTAGGTTTTCTACAATTTCTTCTCATATCTATATCCTCAACTTAGCTTCTCTGCAACTCCACTTCAGACAATCCCGCACCTATAACCTACAATCACAAAAGAGGGGTTTGGGGGTTGTGGTGTTTAGGAGCTTGCCTCGGTCAAGCCCCAAAATGGCATTCAAGCCCTCCAACACCATTGTTAGATAGAGTGTGTGTCCTTGGTGGATAGAGGCAAAATCAAATGATGAAATAGATTGATTGAAACATAAATAGATATCACCTTGGAGGTGAAGTCCTCACAAAGAATGAAGATCTTTCACACCATGAGGAGATGGATTGATGAAGCCAAATCTACAACAAACAAACACAATAGCAACACAATTTTGCTTTGCAACACAATGAATGCCTTGAAATACCTTAGCTCAATATCACAAGTTCACATTATCCATCTAGATTTAAAATGAAGTCATAAACGTGTTTATATATGCATTCCCGCTAAACTTTCATAATTCAAATTGAAAAGGCTGACAAGGAAACCTTTCTAATGGTCATAAACTGACACATTTAAACTTGGGTCCCAGCAAAATAGGCCTGGACTAGGGCATGGGTGCCCAAGTCTAGGGCATGATTCTAAGTCCTGATTAACATTAAATGTGGACCCCTAAGCCCCATTTGACATGGGTGTTAGGAGAAATTGCTCCGGGATAAGTTTTAAACATGCATAATGAAAATAAGGGACCTAGGAGCTAAACTAGGAGGTAAAAAGTCCTAGGGTAACTTTTTACGACATAACATGAGAAAATTGATTATGGCTTAGAAGAAACAACAAAATGGAAATAAAGAGCTCGCAGGGTCCTACAAGCATGTGAATGCTATGGGAGATGCTATTCATAAGCTTGAATAAAATAAGAATGTAAGAACAATTTTCACACTCCCCTAAAATAATAGAGGATGGGTGAATTTATAGTTATAAAATGAATAATAATTGATTGAGGAGATAATGATGCAGGAGCATCCGGGCGAACTAGCAATCCACAACAACCAAAAATATTTTTAGGTTTTTATTTTTAGTTTTAATGTGTGTCTACATACATTTTGGCATTTCATTACATCAATAAACTTCTTGATTGTGGAAATTTGCAAAAAAATGAGGATTTCAATTAGAAGTAGTTTTATGGTTTGGCTGGCAGTTTTTGTGAAAACAATTGTTTTCACCAATCCGTGAAGACTAGAGTGAAACCATTTTACAAGGATATTTTTGAAAGTATTCTAGAAAATGTGGCGAAGATTTCATGATTAAATTCTTTATGGTTTAATAGAATTTAATGCCAACATTTTGTGCCAATGGGGTTACATAAACAATTTAATTTCAAGATTCTTAGACAGTGGAGCCAAATCCTTTTGCACTAAGCCTAAGGAGGTCATCACACACATGTGGGCCAGTTTTCAAGAAAAATGGAGAACTTTCAGTTTTCTACCTTTTGGCACCCGATTCTACACTTCTAAAGCACCAATTTAATCAATTTTATTTTGGAAAGGTATTATGGAGGTCATGGAAATTAATTTATTTGTTTTTATTCCTTCATTCATTGTTTATCTATTGCATGAATAATCTAGAGGGCATTTGAAATATAAAAGAGGCAGAAAATCATGATTTTAGAGTTTTAAAAATGCTAGAATAGAGAAAAACACCCCTTTGAGAAAAGATGACATCTAGAGGAGTTAATGGAAGTTTAAATGCCTCATTTAAAGCTACATAAACATAGAATATGTAGAGCTATGCTTGGGGAGAGTTGGGTGTCCATTCTTGGGCAATAATTGATGGTTTTCAATGCATATTTTGAGGGTTTTTGAAGAAATACATGGAAGGGAGTTTGTGCAGGAATGGAAGGGGAAAAGACACCTCATAGAGGCATTTAATTTGTTTTCCTATTGTATGTTTGGGTAGAGGGAGATTTATTAGAAGAATTAGTTTGTTTCAAGGGAATACATAAAATTCGTGTTACCTACGAGAAAGAGGAGCTGCAGAGTAGGTGGGTAGGGAAAAGGAATATGGTATGACCAATTGGGGACAAGAGTGAAAATTTGAGAGAGGCCATTATAGGCCATATTTGTAAATTTGTTGCAGATTTGTTTGTTATTGTCAAAGTGGAATAGAATAAAAGAAATTTGTTGGTTGTAGTTTTTGAATTTAAGCTTGTGAGAAGAGAAGTCTCTGATGTATAACTTTGTGTGATTGTTTATATTGCAATCTTGTTTGTGAGTTTTGTGTGTTGTTTGGCCAGAGGGAGTACCTCTTGCATTAAGTGGTATCAAAGCTAGAAGACCCTAAGTGTGTAGAGTATGTACCAAGACTATGGGTAGAGGAAGCACGGTTGATAAGAGCTCGAAAGGATTGTTGCAGGTGGGAGAAGAGCCCTGAGTAGTTGAGAGTTGGGAAGCCGCGAAGAGAATTTTGATCGTAGATTGCAGAGCGTATGATAAAAGTTTGTTGAAGATTGCAACAACAAGCATGATGAGGATATTTGTGAAGAAGTATAATAAAATTTTGTTGAAGATTGCAAAAGGAAGCATGATGAGGATATTTGTGAAGAATCCCATCATGCAGGTAGCGATGAGGCAGTATCAAAGGAAGAAGATTTTAGAGATGATGGTTGATATAAATATGAGGCTAGATAGGATGGAACCATGGAAACATATGGAAGTGGTCAAACATGATGAAGACAAGAGGGATGAGTTTACAGTGAAAGCATACCATGAGGAAGGCATGAAGGCATAGAGTGAGAAAGAGGATGCAAGTGCAACAGCAGTTGCTGGAGATGGTGAAGGTAAAGAAATAAGTAGTGAAGAATTTGCAGTTGTTGATGAGGACACAGTTATGGAAGGTAAAATTATAGCGATAGAGTGTGAAGATATTGTAGATGATGGAATGGTGGAGAAATTTTGTTGTCACAAAATTTGGTGATAGAATAAGAGTGGCTTGGGAAGATCATTGATGGAGATGAGAAAACAAGCGTCATAGCAAAGGATGAGAAGATGAATGTTGCATCTAATAGTGATGAGGGAAAAGTTGCAACAACAAAGGAAGAAGAGGTAAATTTTCTTGTGTTTTGTGATGAAATTAATTTCCTTTCATTTGCAATGGTGAGAATTGGAGAGTGTGAAGAAGAGAAGATGGAAATCTTCAATTTCAATGAAGTTGTAGGTGTAGATTTGTATGCTATAGGGTGTGATGTGGTTGAAGAGGGATTTTGGTGGAGGAGGTCGAATAATGGTGGGTTGAATCCCGTAAAGGAGGAGAGTAAAGGAGAGAATATTTGGAGGAGGAGGATGGTTCATGGTGGACATAAGTCCATGAGAGGTAAGAAGAAGACAATGCAAACTTGGTGGAGGAGGATGGTACTTGTCCCAACAAGATGCTAGAAGAGGTGGAAGAAGAAATTCTTTTAGCCTAATTCAGCGATGGAGTTTGTTGTAGGTTGTATTCAACCCAGGAAAGGGTGGTTCTATTACCCAACTCCATTTTGTGAGCCTAAGTTCACAAAATTTTTCCTACCCGACATGTCTGATGTAGGAGCATCTGGGTGAACTAGCAATCTGCATCACCTAGAAATATTTTTTAGGTTTTTCTTTTCAGTTTTGGTGTGTGTCTGCATACATTTTGGCATTTAATTACATCAAAGAACTTCTTGATTATGGAAATTTGCAAAAAAAATGAGGATTTGAATTGGAGGCAGTTTTATGGTCCAGCTAGTAGTTTCTGTGAAAACAATTATTTTCGCCAATCTATGAAGACTAGAGTAAAACTATTTTGTAGGGATATTTTTTAAAGTATTCTAGAAAATGTGGTGAAGATTTCATGATTAAATTCTTTACAATTTAAGAGAATTTAATACCAACAAGATTATGGAAACAATTAAATTTTAAGATTCTTATACATTGGAGCCAAATCCTCTTGTGATAAGCCTAAGGACGTCATCACACACATGTGGGTCAGTTTTCAGGAAAAACAAAGAACTTTTAGTTTTTCTGCCTCTCGGAACCCAATTCCGTACTTCCAAAGCACCAATTTGATCAATTTTATTTTGGAAAGGTATTATGGAGGTCATGGAAATTAATTTATTGGTTTTTATTCCTTCATTCATTGTTTATCTATTGCATGAATAATTTGGAGGGCATTTGGAATATAAAAGAAGTAGAAAATCAAGATTTTAGAGTTTATAAAATGCCCGGAATAGAGAAAAATGCCCCTTTGAGAAAAGATAGTGCCTAGAGGAGTTAATGGAAGTTTAAATGTCTAATTTAAAGATGTGCACATAAACATAGAATATGTAGAGCTACACTTGGGGAGAGTTGGGCACCCATTATTGGGCAATAATTGATGGTTTTCAATGCATACTTTGGGGTTTTTTTGAAGAAAAACATGGAAGGGAGTTTGTGCACGAATGGAAGGGGAAAAGATGCCTCATAGAGGCTTTTCATTTTTTTCCTATTGTAGGTTTGGGTAGAGGGAGATTTCTTAGAAGAAGAATTGGTTCACTGCTAGGAAATAGAGAAAATTTGTGCTGCCTACAGGAAAGAGGAGCTGCAGAGTACATGCGGGTAGGGAAAAGGAATATGGTACAACCAATTGGGGACAAGAGTGCAGATTTGAGAGAGGCCATTATAGGCCAAAGTTGTAAATTTGTTGCATATTTGTTTGATATTGTCGAAGTGGAATAAAATGAAAGAAATTTTTTGGTTATAGTTTGCGAATTTAAGCTTGTGAGCAAAGAGTCTGTGTTGTATAACTTTGTGTGATTGTTTATATTGCAATCTTGTTTGTGAGTTTTGTGTGTTGTTTGGCAAGAGAGAGTACCTCTTGCATTAGATAACTAGAATTGATTGGTAATATAACTAGGTTTGATTGGGAGATCACAAGAGCTAAAGGGGATAGGATATACAACTTATTGAAAGATTATTGTGGACTGATTGGGAGTGAACAAAAGAGTGATTGAGAGTTGGGAATCAGTTAGGGGGAGTGATGGCCCATTTGTGCCTAAAGGAACTCTCAATCAAACACCAAAAATGGAAGTAAACTAGGTGGAACTAAAAGAAATCATGCATGCCAACACATGATAAGGTTGCCCATTTTATCAGGGTAGGTCACCTAGGTGGCCTAGGAGACCCTAGGGTCTCTTGGGTGACCCTATTATTGAGGATTTGAAAAGGGCTATTTGATAATTGTGAGGTCCTAGAACTTAGTTCAGAGGCTAGAAAAGATGGTCAAAGGAGGAAAAACACTACAGACATGTCATCAAGTGAAATTACTAAGAGGAGTGTATTTCATGCCTTCATGGGCTATAATTTGGACCTTTATATCAACTTCGGACTTCCATATTGGTCTATTCTCCTTTTCTTTACTTATAGAGTCTGCCCATGCAAGGGGGAAAAGTAAGTAAGCTAATGAAATGTCAAGCGGATCAACATAGTCCATAAAAGCCTCCAATTCAACCATAGACCATCTAGAGTTCCTCTCTTCCCACACAAGCACAACTAAAGTTCCAAATGATCAATTTTTACATATATAAGTTTGTTTTTAACCCCTTTTGGTAGGTTGTTCATGTCAAATTGAGAAAACAAAGGAAGTATCTCTAAAACCCCTACGTTTATGGTCTAAATGTGAGACAACAATGTTCAATAAGTAAGTGTAGGTCCCACATGCCTACTTTAGGAAATGACACCTACCTTTCATGTAGACTACCATACCCGAAGGGGAAAATATTAAGTGCTTAAAAATTTATAAGCATATATGGTATCCCAATGATTTCGATGGTCTATCTCATGACCCACATGATGTGAATGAGTAGCCTTTCTCTCTACCTTTGTAGCCTTGATCAAAGTGCCCAATTAGCTTGTAGGACTCTCCCTTATCTTTGCATCTTCCTCCTTAGTCTCCTTTTCTAGCCTTTTGCTCTTTGTTCCTTTAAAAAGTATATTTTTCTTCTCCAATTCCATAGGTCACCCTAGTCTATTTGGGTTGCCCATGGGTGGTTTGCCATGGTAAAAGGGGCAACCTAAACCCTTGAAACAAGTGAACTTGTTATTTTAATTGATGCAAAAACCTTCAAGTTTCACCCATTTTCCAACCATTTTTTCTCCTTATGAGAAACCCATTTGAGTTAGGATCCACCTACTCCCTTTTAACTCTTGAGTTTTCCCCAAATCATGCTCTTGATTGCCTAGTTAGGCTCCCCTAATAATGATCTTGATTGATTCCTTTCATCCTATATAAAGAAGCTCCCTACACATTCCAAAGGGAGGGATAATAAGAATTGGAGTTTAGTATTTTTGTTGCCTTGCTAGAAGTTGAGTCATTGCCCGAGTTGCAAGTCCCCTTTAGAAGCCCTAAAGCCAACCCCTACCTCCATTTTTATTACAACCTCCAGGCTATCTCAACATCCCCATTGCAATGGTTTCTTCTATTTCCTTTAAGCCTAGCTTTCCATCCTATTGCCTTTCTTCTATTGAGCAAAGCACCCCAGGTGGGCCACTGAGTGCATATTCAACACAATGCTTCTTAAGGTTTGATCATTTTGTTTAGAATAGCTTCTTTTGAAAGTAGCTTAAATTGGATTTATTTTAATTGTTAGTTAGTCTCATTCTTGCCTAAATTAGTGACATTTCATCACTATATCATGGATTTAGAGTAGTTAGAGCTTTTTCATTATAATTAGTAATAGATTTATTTATGCAAGTAGTTCAGATTTAATTAGATTTCAACTTTGCATATGTTTTGGAAAGCCCTCCGTCCCAACACAAGGCACTTATCAGAAAAGTCCTCAATTCCAACACAAGGAACTTATCGAAAAAGCCCTTGATTCTAACACAAGGCAAACAACGTACAAACCGTCGCATTCAAAAATTAAAGAAACAAAATTAATTGATTACATTGCATTTAAATCACCCTAAGGTTGTTTAAATTGCAAGAAGTTAATTAGTTCACATTTCATTTTGAGAAAATACAAAAAAATAAAATAGAATAGGTATGCATTAGATTAATCTATTTAGATAAGTCATTTAAACTCTCAAGAACACAAAAATTAAGCAAAAGCCCTCAATCACAACACGAGGCATTTGACAAAGGAAACACAAAGCAAAATCCAACATCTAATATTCAATAGGCAAACTCAAACAATGAACAAACAAAAGCACAACAAGATCTCTTCAATGATTCACCCAACAACATCAAACTCCACCCCAACACACAAACACCATAGTTTACCACCAGAGGCTCCTTGCTAGAGAAGTGAGTGAACCAGTCAATGCCACTCCAACTCCACACAACAACTTTACTACCATTTGCAACACTCCTTTCCCGCGAGAAGAGAGCAATCAACCAAATTCTCCCCTCCTTACTTGACTTTTCCTAGAGTAGAAGTGATTCAACTAATTCCTTTAACAAAGGTGTAATGCATGTGTTGTTCGGGGTCTAACTAATTTGTGTGGTGCTTGGTCAATTTTAGACAACACAAGACCATGTAAGATTTTCTAAATTTGTAGCTCTTTCCAATAAGTTTGGACGGATATATTATAATGGATAAAAAAAATAAAAAAATGGGGCAAAAGGTTTAAGAGCCCACCATCATAATGATTGGAGCGACCCGCAGACCTTGTAGCTTCCACTAAACATAACATATTAAACAAAATTTTGATGTTTTTAGTACGATGTGAAAGAAATGAATTCCTGCAGTGCTTTGGGGAATGGTACGAAACCTGTATATTGTTTTTTAAAAGCTTTATCGTTAGAATATCTTGATTGTTTGTGTTGCTTGCCACGTTTCAATTAACCCGTATATATATTGTGCATGAATTTACACCGAATCCACTCCACATTTAATTACATACGTGGAAATGAAGAGAGTTTTGCACGGGGATTCCAGTTTGTAATGTTTGTATTAATTTGAAAAGTAAGTTTCTTATTAAATGCCTCAATTTTTATTCTCCCCTATTGCCCGCATTTGCCCGATTTCCTCGCGACCTTGACTTTTGAATGCCCACCTTTTTTCATGCTCTTCCCCATCCTTAATGCTTTTATTCTTACAACGAAAGCTTTCCCTCCGTATAACATAATATTATGTTTCATTAATCTCACACTTAAAGAGTGGGAGGGTTAGCAAAGTATATGCTTTCAAACAGCTCACTTCCTACTAAAAATGATCACATTAATACATGAATGTAAGTTTACATGTGCAATTTCCAACTTTCAACATTCAAAATTTAAAGTGATTTAAGATGTGATTTATGTACCTTTGAGCTCAGTCATTCACATTGGACGATGATGATGATGATGATGAATGTAAGTTTACATGTGCCATTTCCAACTTTCAACATTCAAAATTTAAAGTGATTTAAGATGTGATTTATGGAGATTTCAGTCGTGTCATTCACATTGGATGATGATGATGATGAGAATGACAGTAACGACGATGATGATGATACTGATTAGTAGCAAGTGTGTGGTTAGTATCTCTTTTTGAAATATTGTAATAATAGAATTTGTTTTGTTTTATGAGATATTTATTTAAAAAGAATTAAAACTAGAAAATTTAAATTATAGCCAACATAATTAAAAAAATAACATATGTGTATCTAATATTTACTACACTTTTCAAATTAAACAAAACAAGAGAATGACCCAAATAATGAATGGTAGCTTTTTTCCAAATGTAAAATTAAGTCGCATACAAATGTAAAATGGTACAATGTGGATAAAATATAATTAGTATAGATATCTTAAATGCATCTATCTAATACTCACAATATCAATCTTGAGTTATTTTTTATACATAAGAGTTAATTTATTTTATTTTAGAATTATTTAAGATTTTTTAAATTTTATTTACTTGTTTACTTTATTTTTATTAGAACTATTTAAGAACTATTTTATTTTATTTGCATTATTTACTTTATTTGTATTATAACTATTTAACAAGCCACCTCTCAAGCATCTTGAAGTGTGGGGAGACAAAGACCAAATCACACTGGTTTGGAATTCACGGAGAAATATACAAAAATTCAAACTCCACAGTCCAATTGCACAGTCTCTAATGGATTGGACTTTGGCATCTAGCCCACAACGTACATGCAAACCCCACTTGAAATTCTTGGCCAAACTTGGAAGACTCAAACTTTAGCGTCTAACTTGTAATTTGTAGTTGGCCTGTGGAGTTTGAACTACACTTTCAATGTACAAGATCCATCTCCACTCCGAGAATCATTGAGCAACCTCCTTGGACTTTGAAATCCAAGCATCCTCATGCACTCTAGCAATTTAGACTTTGGGGTCCGAGGAGAAACTTGTAGTTTAGTCTCTTGCAAGAAACTTTACAAGGCAAGGAAAATAATCATACATGTTATGATCAATATGGCATAACTCCCTTGTTTTGCATTTTATTATAAAATGGTCTAGACCAAGCAATTAGACACTAATTCAAATTCCCACAATTGCAAACATTCATTCTCATAATCAAAGCACATACAAGCTTTTTTCAACTTAGGGTTTTCAATGCAAATTTTGTCAAATTTCCAAATGTCAAATTTGAAAAATGTAAGCATGCCTTTTTAAACCCAAGGGCAATGAAAACATTCATTTTCAATCACATACAAAATTTAGAAAAATATTGCCATAGTTTCAACATAAAATGCAATTCTTTCAAATGCATGCAATGAGGGTTTTTTAATTGATTTCCATCAATTCAACAATCCATACAAACAATATTTCCTACAAAATGAGAAGCCATTACATCCACGTAAGGTGGAAATGACATAAATACAAGAAATTGAAGCACAAGGAAGCGAGAATGAAACCCTTACCTTTCACCCAAAACTACCACAAAGAAAGAGGTAAAATGTTGTCCCAAGGGAGGCTCCTTCTACAATCATATCTAAAAAATGCCTCCATAAATCCCATGTCAAAGATCCAAGGGATGCACCTACAAACCCCACATCGAAGAGTAGAAAAAACCAAGACAAAGAGGAGGAGCAAAATGGAGCAAAGTCGCATTCTCCCAAAATCCAACACCTAAATGGGCTTTTTGCTTATTTTATCCCCAAAATCATTTCAAAAGCCCATATTTCCATTTTCCACAATAATTTAATAATTATTTTTATAAAATAACTTCTACAATTCTTTTCACAAAATAAGGTTATTTTAATTAAATAATTTTTATAACATACACAAGGGGAAAACATTCTTTTTTGTGGAAATAAATGACACAAATTTTTGATTAAAATATAGGTTCATTAAATCACCTAAAAAAATCAATTAAACACATAAAAACATTTGAAATTGTAGTTTAATTCATTCCCAGCATATATCCACCTTGTGAGCATAGAATAAATCTATAGAAAATTAATTAATTAATTAATTCACATAAATTGGGCAAACACATCTAGCACATCTATGAGTTTCCACATGACTCAAGGATCTGCAATCATCTAATTTGGATTTGGGCTCATAGGGCCGCACAAGACACATCTCATGGATCAACTTCAAGTAAGATAGGGAACATGTAAAACACAACACATTTTACCCAAGCTGACTATCTCTAATTTAATCACCACTACAGATACCCACACCCACACATTCAAGGAAAACATCAGGCACACCTATCTAATACAAAATAGCTAAAGCACAACATAAATATCCATCAATGATATAATATCAAAATATACATCCACTGGATTTATCTAATCACTAGCACAATTCAAATATAGAAATGTGAGATACATAATCATGATGCTAAAAAATATAACCATAAGTAGGATCATATATCATCATGACAATAGTGAAATTGAACACTACTTAATCTAACACATCAATACATGCATGTAATCCATAAACAAAATCCATACACCTCAATGGTAATCCACATGAAAATCACTGGCAAGTATAACATAACACAAAAATATATAATGAGGTAACCATATACATATCCACATATGTGAATCCAATCATATGCTCCATACACCTCAATGACAATACAAAATAATGTTATCAATAGTAAGTGCCTAAAATTGCAGAAGCCGACATGAAAGTTTGATGATGATTTGGTGATCTAGCTCACAACGCTTGAAGGCATGAATTATATCTTTTTAGTAATATTTATGCTTAATGATGTCACTCCTCAACCTATTTAGTCCCTTATGCATCTTGTTCATGCCTCAAACTGAGTTCCAAGTCTTCACACATACAAGAAATCCTTTTGCATATCCTCATCTAGAGGGGCACCCAAGAGACTCTAGGGTCATTCAAGTGGCCTACACTTAAGTTGTAAGGTCACTCAGGAGACTTACATTGGCAAAATAGGTGACCCTATTCTCGAAGGGGGCAACCTTCTCATCTTTTGACATGCATGATTTCTTTCAGTTTCAGTTAGTTTTATTTTATTTTTTCTCATGATTGAGAGTATTCTCTAGTCTTGACTGAACCACTACTCCCCCTAACTAATTCTCCTCTCCCCTTGATAGGCGTGTGCAAAATATGGGGGACCAAAAAGTGGCCAAACCAATTTTTGGTCCAAACAAAAAATAACACATTTGCATTTAGGCTTGATAATTACTAAGCCTAAAACATGAGCACATTATAATGTGAGCATGTTATAATGCACTCACATTTTGAGCCCCTAAATATTAAAAAACACAAACCGTAGCTCTCATTTTCACTCACAAATTCATTGAGAGCTCCAAAATGCAACCAAGCTTTTACTCCAAATGCATTTTGAAGAAATTGGAGGAGAATCCACTCTACCACTATGCTGCCTCACCATTCCTACACTCGAGTAGATCGTGCAAAATCTCCACAGAGTCAACAAGTTGAACAAGGTAAGGTTTCCATGTTTTTTCTAAATTTGAAAATACATAATTTGTTTTTCAATGTTTTGATTGAATTTTTATTTTAGATTTTCAGCCAATGAACCCCATGAAACACCCCCAAATCCTAATCCACCATTTATAGAGGGGATGATGAGATTTGAGGTGAAGAAGAGGCTCAAAACAACCCTCCTCAAACTCCTTCAATTTCTCAACATCCTTGTGAGACACAAGTAAATTTTTTAGGGAAAATTGAGGAGAAGAAGGGTGTGTGCAAGAAGTTGTGTCCACTTATTGGCCAAAAAGTGGAAGTGTTTTCCCTGATTTTCAAAATTTGTCACATTTGACCTAAAAATTTGAAGCACTTAACGGTGGAATCTTGGAAAAAGTCACTAAATATGAAATGTAGTACTCAGAATCTAGTTTCCAAATATGTAATTTTTTTCAATACCCAGATGATAGAAAGTGATTTTGAATAGGTGTTTCTAAAAACCACTGTTTAAAAGTCACTTTTTTTTTACTATACCATGTACGTGTACGTCATCCATATTTTGACCTAAATAATCATATTTTTTAAAATCCTTTTGGGAAAATATTTGTAACTCACTGAAGCACGTTTTCCATATTTTTTTGTAATTTTTTATTGAATATATTTTTTTTCATTAATTTTTTATTGGCCATTTTTGGTCTTTTAAAAAATCATCGTGTACGTCACACATAAGATGACTTAAACTTAACATTTTTTGATTTTTTTTTTTTTAAATTGAAAAGAATTGTCTAAAGTACGTTTTCCTACAATTTTTTTTACAAAAAAATATGTTAATAAAAAGTTATTAAAATACTAAAAACCCTAATAATTCAAGTTTATGGACCTATTTCATCAGAAATTGATTAAAAAATAGAAAAAATAATCCAATTGTAAAAAAAATTACATATTTAGAATCTACACTGTCTCATTTATAATGGGTTTTAATTTCGTCAAAATATTCTGCAAAATAGACCTTCAGATATATGCCCAAAGTCACTATTTTGTTGTGACATTGATAGGACCTTCAAGTTGCAGGTCAAACCTGGTCCAGAGGTCAGGTTCGGGTCCCCAAAGCATTTCCCGAACCGGGTTACAAAGCAAAACCCGAGCTTAAAATTCAAATTTTAAATAACGGGATTCCGTTTTAAAACGGGATCCCGTTTTATAAAGGTTAAAATATTAACCTTTTATGAAACTCAAAACGGGATCCCGTTTCTTGAAAACGGGATCCCACTTTTGGCTCGGGATTCCGAAGCAAAACGGGATCCCGTTTTTAAAAGGCGGGATCCCGTTTTATAAAAAGCGGGATCCCGTTTTTAAAAGGCGGGATCCCGTTTTGGTTAACCCGATTTCGGATTTTTTTCTAACTCCGAAACTTCCACCTTAAATGGACACAACTTCTTGCATTTACCCAGAAAAGACACCTTGAAATCTTAATTGAAACATTAAAAAATCCAAATGCAAGCAATCCTCACTAGAGATCCCTTGCTACTCCCTAGAGTCGATTGTTTCTCACATCAATTTTGTGACAAGTCAAATTAACAAATGGGTTGATTATAGGGAGAGTTGTTGGAAATACTATGCAAATAAATTATCATACAAACAGGTGAAGGACAAGAAAATTTTGAAATCTGATCTATGTGCCCTATTTTTTGATCCTAGAAGTAATGAGCCATTGCAGAGTAATTGCAAAAGATTCCTCATTCACTAGTGTGTACATGAAATAATATTTAAAATTTTTTGGGATAGATGGTGGATGGTTTTTAACAATCCACAATGTAACAATAACGAAGTCCCATAGTATTTTTTGAGGAAACTCTATTGTGAGTTTCTCCTCAATGACATTCCAAACTATTTTGACATGCGATATTTCCATGGCAAAGGTGGTGGCTCTGCATAGTATAGGATGGGGCACATCATGCCTACGGCTATCCAATTAGACCCTTAACAAGGCAATCCTTTGAGTATATTGCACTTCCTTCTACTTTGAAGGAGAGCATTGAGGTGGAGATGCTACATTCTATCAATTCTCTCACTCAGTCTTTACTACAGCATGGTAGCCATCTTTCACAAGTTGGTGAGGGTGAGACTAGTAGGTATTGTCAGTTCCTACATCTTTTTCATTCATGTGGAGCTTTATGTGATTATGAGTTCTAGGATGCTCTTGATACATACATTGGAGAGGATGCTCCACACTTTCAAAACTATGCCACATAGGAGCAAGAGCAGGCGTGGGACACACCCATATTGGATAATATTGTAATAATAAATGATATGTTGGATATGACCTTTGGTATTGATATTGTTATCACTAAGGATTGTACCCAATATCAAACCTAGTTCAATAAACCCTATGATACAATTGGAATAGCTTCAAGGTGTGGGACCTTGCAAACTGAAGCTAAACCTCTATATAAAGGATTGATTCCCTATCTAAACTAAGCTTGGAAACTAAAACTAAGCCTAATACTACTCTATCCTTCATTAGGGAAAATGGTAAAGAAGGTTAGCTAAAAAAGATATGTGTGGTGATGCTCCAAATCGATTTATGAGTACCTCTACTTGTTGGGACAATACAAGAAACCTTCAGAAATGATAGAAAATCACACAACTTTCACCTAATCTACAACTTTCTCAACATTTACATAAGTATTTTGCATGGAGGTAGGAAACCTACAAAACATACAACCTGTAAAAGAAAGTGAGGGTGATTGGACATCAATGCTAGGGAAGAAAATATCCACAAGTAAATATCAACAACTCAGACTCACAATATTGAGAAAGATTGACAGTATGAAAGAGAAAAAAATTTAGTTCTTTATTGAATTCAAGTCTTGAGAAAGTTTTCTCAAAAACTTGTTAAATGAACACCTAAATTAGTTTAACATTACACAATGTGTTTACAATTACCTGATAAGTTTTGCATAATACTCATGTGACCATTGCAAAGGTTAAGAATAGGCCTAAAATTATAAGAAAAATGATTCACAAGATAACTTCATTCACATCCAACAATACACAATGTAACAGATATGATATAAGCAACAAAATACTAATTTTACTAATCAAAAGGATGTCATATAGTTGTTTTAGGGTTCTTACAATACATTTTCTAAGAAAACATAGAGACACTTCTAAAAACTCAGGGAACAAATTATGAAATTTGCTAGAAGGCATCCCTCTTGCATACTCAATAGCTTGAGAAAATCTAGGCACTGTTTCTTAGAAATAAATGACAACTCCTTGCTCTGGACAACCTAGTTAAACCTTCCTTAGGCATCGAAGGGCATCTTCCTAACTTTACTCCTTGAAAGACTCCTCTTGAGGGCATGAGATGATTGAGCTAGTTGACTTCTCCAAATGCAAGACCTGAAAACACTCCTAGAAAGGTTGGCATCTCAACTTCCACTCTCTTAGATGCTTGCAAAATGCAACAACTATTTCTAGTGTTGTTATAACTACTTTAACTCACCCCAACTACCACTTACACAATCATAGGACATGTTCTTATGAATTTCGAAGAGATTAGGACTCCTTGAGAGAGTGAGGGATGAGTTTGACTATATCTAGGATTTTAAAACTGCTTTAGAAATAACTATTCCATACCTTCTTCAATCACTTCTTTTGCATTTTCATCATATACATGGTCTTTGACATGATCATTCAGGCCTGAAACTTCTCTTAGATTGAATATTTGTGCTATTGGAGTCATACATTCAATACCCGTACAATGTCTTCTGGTGGACTCAGGACACATTGACTGATAGCACATATGGGTCCATTTGACTAAGTTTGTAGTGGTTTATAGCACATCTTCACATGCATATATAGGCTTCAAGAAGGTTTGACTATCAAAGTGCCTTGAAGACATTCATAAAACACCTCCAAACTTGAGTACCTATTATGAGCAAGTGGAAAATGAACTACCTAGAATAAACTAAGATAACTTAATTCACTCTATTCATTAACATAAGCCACTTCAAGATTAGACTAAAGAGTAATACAAGTAAAACTATCCTAATTGCACCTTAATTGATCATGTAAAACCCTTGATATGTCCTAATGATATGATTAGTGCTAATTGATAATGGATGCTAAGTGGTCATAAAGGAAGAATTTCTTTGCATTCGATTGATCTCCCAAAATGAGGGGAGGAAACTCTAATTTATATAATTTTGGAGTTCAATATGGAGGGCTAGGATTGATTATGGAGATCAAGGGTTGACATTGCTTGAGATCTTTGAAGCAAGGAGAGATGGACAAGTGTCAAGAGGGGATTGAATGAGAGGGGAGCTCCAAGATTCAAGGTGAAATCAAGGGTGGACAATGAAGGTTTGAATGGATGGATGGCCAAGATTGAGTAGAAGGATGAGGTGTAAGGACTCATTTATGAAAAGGTAAGGCTTGGATTTTGTGGAGAGTTAAAAAATTAGGATGAGAGGACATGTGGAATTTTAAATTATAGTAATAGTGCCACATGGAATTTTAAATTTAATGATTAGTGACACATGGAGTGGGTGAGATGACAAATAGGGCAATTGGAAGACTTTCCCATGATTCCAATGTACCACTTGTTGGAAGACTTTCCCATGATTCCAATGTACCACTTGTTATGTACATGGAATGACAAGTGGACTTCTAGAAACATGGGGAGATGTAATCCTAGGTTAACCTAAATTAACCCATGTGCACATGATTAGGGGTGATTAATGATGATTACTTAAAGTAATAAAAAATAGATAAAATAGGGAATTAAATAAATAGATTTTTTTTTTTTTTTTGGAGTGGATAGGAACTATAGTCTTTGGATAAATATTTGATTTTTTGGACTATAGTAGAGGAAAATGAGATGATTAATGATTTTTCGATGATAAGACAGTATGGGGGAAAAATAAATTAAATAATTTAAAAATTATTTAATTAATATATGTGTCATATGGAATGGATAATTGCTCAATTTTAGTTGATCAGTTATGCAGATGAAGTTGGGAAGTGGTGTGACCATTTTTAGAAGACTAAATTTTGCCCCTCTTTGATGTGGCATCATAACCGAGAGGGTTAACATATCAAAGAAAATTGGATTTTTAGATTTTTTCCCCAAGAGAAGGGATGGATGAGGTGATGCCCCTTTGAGAGATTGATAGAAAAATAATAATTTTTCAAGCGATTTATCGAAAGAAGGAATGGGGATGAAAAAATGGTGTAGGAGGAATAAAGAGGATGGGGGAAGAAAAATAGAAGAAAACCACATGGCATAACTACCAATACAATACATATAAACAAAACATGGTACAACTACCATCCAATTGCATTCAAGCAACAAATGGCATCACAACATTTAGGCATAAGGGAAAAAATCACACATTCAATGCATGCCAAATTAGGCATAAATCATACTCCATTATAGACATGTACAAGCATGAATCAGGCATCACAATGCACATGAAAACACATGGTAAACATCACACACTGAGTCAAACTCTGACAGTGGAAGAAGGAAGAGAGACCTAGGTAGTTAGGTCAAGGAGTGTCAAACGAGGGCAATGTTAGATTTAGGGCAGACAACTAAGAGGGGGGGTGAATCAGTTGTCCAAAACTTTTCTTCTTTCAACACTTGCATTCACTTTACATCAATAATAAATCAATCATGAAAGCTTAATGTAAATAACCAAGAGCAGAAAACACATCTACACATGAGACACCAAGATTTTGATGTGGAAAACCTGGTTAAGGGAAAAACCATGGGGTGACTAACCCAAGAATTTATTCTCTGTTAGAAGAATAGAAAGAATAAGATGGCACATGCCAATTAGGGCTCACTGCCTAAGCACACTGCTCACAAGAGGCTCACTGCCTACAAGAGACACACTGTCTACAATAAATGAGTATTACATACTTGAACTGGTAAATAGCATCGTCACCATGCTTGAATCAGTTCCATTAAAGCCCAAATCCTTCTGCTCTTCCTTTCGCTCTTCTCCTCACTACCACACACTCATCTCCACAAGTACACCTTTGACATGACTTCGCAATCCCTTATTTATACATGACATCAACTTAGGAACAACCATCTAAGTTGGCAAACATCCACAAGATGAATAATTCATTCAGTCGGCCAGCTTGAGGAAGAGCACCTTCATCCAGAAGTATATCTCCAATTCTGGACTCCAACACTAATGCGGACTGACAACACAACCTCAACATGATCCAAGAACCTTCACAAGCTTGCCTAAGTGACTAGGTACATCCACACTTCCTCTACTTACTCAAATCTCTTCTCTCCTGCATCCAGTGCCTCAAGAACACAGACTGTCATGACTGTCACAAAGGAGTAGATTCTTCCAGACCTTCAAACCATGAACAAATCAAGATGACACATCACAAGGACTCCCCCAACACTCCTTCCAATCCGCAGAACAGGACAATGCACTTCTGGATCTCACCAGACCTTTCTGTAACACTGTCACTCCTGAGCATCTCCCGGAACCGGTTCTACTTGATCAATCACAACTTCTTCATATCTTCATGCGAACCTCTGAAATATTAACTAGAACCTCCTAAGACTCATTTCCACAAACCCTTTAATCTGTATCTTCTGATCCTCAACCTGTCTTGAGCTATTTCCTTACTGTCATCACTGTTCTTCATTGTTCCTAACTGAGACTGACTTTCTCAGTATCCTCAACAAATAACTCATCCAATCCTTATCATTGATGTAACAGAAGTATGTTGACATCAATGACAACACCGGTTAGGCCCATACTTGCAACAATCTCCCCCTTTGTCATTGATGGCAACATATTATGTAAAAACCATCAAGACAAGAACTTCTCCTTACTGTCATAGCTCCCCCTATCAACAACAACTATTCACATGTCTTCTCTTCCTGTACTGCTCCCCCTTTGATCATCAACCACTTGTTTTTCACATGTCTTCTCTCCCCCTTTGACATCAATGGCAAAGGGCCCATACTTGCAAATTGATAATCACACCTGCTGCTCCCCCTGAGTAGCAGCTCCCCAACACCAATCCAGACCACAAGATATGACTGTGATATCCACCGGACTGATGCACATTAGTGCATCCTAGTTCATCACTAGAGGGGCAATAACCCCTAACTTCTCCCTGAGATACTCAAAAGAGTCCTTGGGAAGAGGTTTAGTAAAGATATCTGCAATCTGATCCTTGGAGGGCACATACTCCAACCTGACTTCATCTTTGTTCACTTGCTCTCTCAAAAAGTGAAACTTGATAGATATGTACTTGGTCTTGGAATGCAACACCGGATTCTTAGAAATATTTATTGCACTTGAATTATCACAAAAAATTGTGATAGGCTCCTCATATTCTATTTTAATGTCTCTTAGCATCTACTTCATCCATAAGATTTGAGTGCAACTACCTGCTGCTGCAATGTATTCTGCTTCAGTTGTAGACAGAGATATTACCTCTTGTTTCTTGCTTAGCCAAGAAACCAATCTTTTTCCTAAAAAGAATGCTCCACCACTGGTACTCTTCTGGTCATCCACATCTCCTGCCCAATCTACATCTGTATATGCATGAAGAGAGAAATCATGATCTCTAGGATACCATAGACCATACTCTAACTTTCCCCTTTAGATATCTAAAAATCCTCTTGATTGCCATAACATGAGATTCTCTAGGATTAGCTTGGAATCTAGCAACAAGACCAATGGCCTGCATAATATCTGGTCTAGTTTGAGTGAGATACAAAAGTCCTCCAATCATTGACCTATATTTTGTCTGATCAACCTTGGGAGAGTCATCATCTTTGCTCAATTTGCATCTGGTTGCCATTGGAGTGTTCATTGGCTTTGAGTCTTCCATCTAAAATTTTCTCAACAATTCTTTCACATATTTTGACTGAGAGATGAAGATTCCTTTCTTTGTTTGAGTAATTTGTAGACCCAAAAAGAAATTCATTTCTCCAAGCATTGACATCTCAAACTCATTTTTCATTTGATTTGCAAAAGTTTTACACATACTGTCTCTTCCTCCAAAAATGATATCGTCAACAAATACTTCAACAATTAAGATATTTTCATGATCAATTTTGAAATACAAATTACTGTCAGCAGTACCTTTATTGAAACCAATCTTCAAGAGATGCTTATCCAATCTTTCATACCAGGCTCTTGGGGCTTGCTTCAGTCCATACAGTGCCTTTTTTAATTTACAGACCATGTCACTATGATCAGACAATTAAAATCCATCCGGTTGCTCAATATACACTTCTTCCAAATTACCATTTAGGAAGGTAGATTTGGCATCCATCTGATATACCTTGAAATCCTTGAAGGCAGCAAATGCAAGAAATAATCTGACTGCTTCAATTCTTGCCACCAGAGCAAAAGTTTCTTCAAAATCAACTCCTTCTATTTGAGAGTAACCTTTGCAAACTAATCTGGCCTTGTTTCTGATTACTTCACCGGCTTCATTCAATTTGTTCTAGAAGACCCATTTGGTTCCAATCACATTTTTTTTTCTTGGTCTGGGAACAAGATCCCAAGTGTGATTCTTCTCAATTTGCATCAGTTCTTTCTCCATTGCCTTAGTCCAGTTTTCATCATTGCAGGCTTCATTTACTGTCTTAGGTTCAATCTTTGAAATTAGACAATACTCATCTGAATTTTGAGCAATTCTCCTCCTTGTTTGCACCCCTTTGCTTTTGTCACCTATGATCTAATCTTCAGAGTGGTTTAGAGTTACATACCTTAGAATTTTGGGAGTCTCTTGTACTTCTAACTCTTGATCAGTCTCATTGAGACTTATCTCTTCTTCCTGTCTTACCGGATCAACTTGACTTTGTTTTTCAGAAGAGACTTGGATACCTTGAGTCTGAACACCATTCTGATCATCTTCATCATGTTCAAGAATTCTTGAGGGTCTTTCAATTTCTTCATCAACCTTCACATTTATACTCTCTACAATCTTTCTCAGTCTCTTGTTGTAACACCGGTATGCTTTGCTTTGAGTAGAATAACCCAAGAATATTCCTTCATCACTTCTAGCATCAAACTTTCCTAGATCTTCATCCCTTTTAATGTAACATCTGCTACCAAAAACTCTGAAGTATCTCACAGTGGGATTAATGCCAAACCAAAGTTCATAAGGAGTCTTACCGATATAGTTTCTAATTTGAACTCAGTTGAGAGTGTAGACTGCAGTGCTGACAGCTTCTCTCCAATAGATTTGAGGAACATTTGCTTCCATCATCATGGTCCTGGATGCTTCCTGGATGGTCCAGTTCTTTCTCTCAACAACTCCATTCTACTGTGGAGTTCTAGGGGTAGACAACTGTCTCTTTATTCCATGTTTCTCACAAAAGTTTATGAACTCACCGGATGTGAATTCTCCACCTCTATCAGACCTCAGACACTTTAATTTTAATCCGGTCTCATTTTCCACCATAGCCTTGAATATTTTGAATTTCTCAAGAGCTTCTGATTTCTCTTTCAGAAAGGTTACCCACATCATCTGGGAATAGTCATCAATTAGCAATATGATGTATCTATCCCCTTGCACACTCCTGATTCTTGCCGGACCACATAAGTTAGTGTGAACCAAGTCTAATAATCCGGTAGAAGATTGTTCCTTGCTTTTGAATGAGATTCTGCTTTGTTTACCCAACTGACATTCTTTGCACAAACTATTTGTAGGTTTTACCAATCTTGGAAGATCTCTTACAACCTGAGTATTACTTATCTTGATGATATTATCAAAGTTCACATGACACATTCTTCTATGCCATAACCAACTCTGATCAATTTGAACAAATAAGCAACTTTTACTAGTACCAGCTAAGTGAAAGATGTTACCTTTTGTTTGGGTACCTGATGCAATCTCTGTTCCAGAACTTTCAAAGATTTTGTACTTTCCATTCTTGAATCTGAGATCATAGCCTTTGTCCACCAACTGTCCCACACTAAGAAGATTGTGTTTCAATCCTTCAACATATAATACATTACCGGTTTTGTTCTTTCCATAAAAAAAAATAGTTCCTCTACCTCTGATTCTACCTGCAGAGTTATCAACAAACTTTACCACTCCTCCTTCATACCTTTCCAAATCTATAAACTTGTTTTTGTCACCTGTCATGTGGTGAGAGCAGCCACTGTCAATGACCCAATCATCCTTTTCTTCAACTTGGGCAGCCAGGGCTTTATGATTTACGGATTCAGAGGGTATTGGATCTTCTTCCTTGATGGCAATGAACACCCAGTCACTTCTGGATTTGTCTTCTTTCTCTCATTCATCATCTGTTACTCCTTCATCATCTCTTTCATGAGCATAGTAACAATTCTTCTAGAATCTTGGTCTATTACTATTTGGCCTAGAAAATCTTTCCAAACACCTTGATGCAAAATGACCAATCTTATTGCAGTTAAAATACTTAAAAGACAATTTTCCCTCATACTTACCAGATCCTCTTGGTAGTCTTTTTACAATAAGAGCTTCAAGATGAGTAGTTTTAGCTTCTTCTTCTTCCAAGTCTTTTCTTGCATTTTCATACCATGATGATTTCCTTGAAGAGTTTTCTCCCGGATCAAACCTTTGTTTTCCTTTACCAAGGCACTTGCTTTGAATGCAGATTCAGTCTTTGGAGGATCATCTCCAAACTCGGCCATTTCAAAAGCAGCTAGCTTACCAACCAATTGATCCCTTGTGACTGTTGTGTGAGCTCTGAATTCTTCGATTGCAAAGGCTTTGATTTTATAAGACTCAGGAAGGGATCTGAGAACTTTGCCAACGATCTCATCTTCACTTAGGGTTCCACCTGCATTTCTGATTCCACAAACCAGCTCATTTACTCTTGGCATAACAGAGGTAATATTTTCATCATTTCTCATTTTTAGTCTTTCAAATTTCCCTTTTAGACTCTGTAATCTTGCACATTTAAAAAACTGGCCTCCTTCATGCAAAAGTTCTAATTTCTTCCAAACCTCAAAGGTAGTTGGTAGATGAATAACATTAGAGAGTTCTGAGTCGGATAATGCACTTAAAAGAGCCTCTTTGGTCCGCAGATTGTTTTCAGCATCTGTGATTTCATTTAGGGTTGTTGGACCACCCTGTGGAGGTACATAAGCCTTTGTGACCATGGACCAGTATGCAAATCCCATGCACTGCAAGTGACATTCCATGCGACCTTTCTAAAGAGAAAATTTAGTTCCATCGAACTTTGAACTATCCTTCTTGTAAGATGACATTCTGGATCTCCTCAAGCAGTTAAGCTCCTTTCAGAGGAACTTGTCTCTGATATCAATTGTTAGATTTAGGGCAAACAACTGAGAGGGGGGTGGATCAATTGTCCAAAACTTTTCTTCTTTCAACACTTGCATTCACTTTACATCAATAATAAATCAATCATGAAAGCTTAATGTAAATAACCAAGAGCAGAAAACACATCTACACATGAGACACCAAGATTTTGACGTGGAAAACCTGGTTAAGGGAAAAACCACGGGGTGACTAACCCAAGAATTTATTCTCTGTTAGAAGAATAGAAAGAATAAGATGGCACATGCCAATTAGGGCTCAATGCCCGAGCACACTACTCACAAGAGGCTCACTACCTACAAGAGACACACTGTCTACAATAAATGAGTATTACATACTTGAACTGGTAAATAGCATCGTCACCATGCTTGAATTAGTTCCATTAAAACCTAAATCCTTTTGCTCTTCCTTTCGCTCTTCTCCTCGCTACCACACACTCATCTCCACAAGTACACCTTTGACATGACTTCGCAATCCCTTATTTATAATGACATCAACTTAGGAACAACCATCTAAGTCAGCAAACATCCACAAGAACATCCGCAAGATGAATAATTGATTCAGTCGGCCAGCCTGAGGAACAACACCTTCATTCAGAAGTATATCTCCAATTCCAGACTCCAACACTAATGCGGGCAGACAACACAACCTCAACATAATCCAAGAACCTTCACAAGCTTGCCTGAGTGACCAGGTACATTTGCACTTCCTCTACTTACTCAAATCTCTTCTCTCCTGCATCCGGTGCCTCAAGAACATAGTTTATTTCTTAACATTAGGATGTAAGGTTGAGACACCTTACCTAACAAAAATCCATGCTTAGGGTAAAATCTAAGACCTTGTGTTGTGTCCTACTCAAGGCATCTATGACAATGTTCTCCTTTTCTTTGATGTACTACACATCAAAGTCGTACCCACAAAGAAACTTCATTCAACACTATTGATGCACGTCCAAGTTCACCTGCATAAAATGTATTAAAGGATATGATGATTAGTATGCAAATCAAACCTATGGATCAAAATAAAATGTCTCCATCACACAAGTGTATGGACAACTACCAAGTGAAGATTGTGCATGGGGTAGTTAATCTCATTGTCCTTGAGCTTTCATAATTCACAAGCAATCACATAGTCCTCCTACATAAGGATAACCCCAACCCTCTATTGAAGCATTAGTCAATACAACAAAATCCCCTATGGGATTAGGAACTACAAGCATAGGTGAATTATTGATTTACTCTTTGAGAACCTGAAAGGATATCTCACACTGCTCAAACCAAACAAACTTCTTCCCTTTCCTTTAGAGAGAAGTGATGGGATAAGCCGCTCTCAAGAATTCGATGATGAATCAATGGTAATAAGCCACTAATCCCATGAAATTATGGATCTTAGAAATATTATTGGCTGCATGCCAATCCACAATAGTTTAAATCTTTCAAGGATCCACTAAGACACCTTCATTAGATGTGATATTTTCCAAATATTGAATCTCAAGTTGGAAGAAATCACACTTTGCCAAGTTACCCTATACCAGTTCTAGCACAAGCACTACATAACCTAGCACAAATGAATCTCATGCTCCTCCACTATCCTTGAATATATCAAAATATTATATAATAAGAATAAAACAAAATGGTCAAGCAAGTTGTGAAATACCTCATTCATGAGACTCATGAGCACCAATGGAGCATTGCTCAACTTCAAAGAATCTATGTTAGAACTAAGGTTCTGTCAACCTTGTAAATATGATATATTTAATTACTCCTAACATTATTTTGTAGATTTTTTCCATAAGGTATGAAGGTTCCAATCATTGTAGTAATTATTTAATTATGGTGACAGTAATTTATGTTATTTTACCTCAGGATAGTAAACAAGTAAATATGGAGTGTCCAAGTTTATTAATGGCTTATGATAGGTGTAAGAGCATCTACTAATATTAGTACATTATGTGTTGTAAGGAATTAGCTATAATTGGACCGTTATCATAAAGCATCATATGACAACCTATAAGAAGGTGTAAGAGGCTATTTTTAACCTATTGTTTACTTTCCTAGAGGTGGGCATGGGATTTTGTCTATCTTGGGAACACTATTCTATAAGGTGATTTTATTATATCTGTAAGAGGCTAATAATAGCTTGATTGTGGGATTCCCAAGATAGGGTATTAAATATTCCCAAGTTTGGGTGCCATGATTGATAAACTTCTTCTATAAGCTTGCAATTCTATTTAATAGACACTGGAAAAGTGTAGAATATGAGTTGAATGTTTTACAGGTACATTGGTGCAGTCAAATTGGATGCAGGATTGAAGGAGGTGATTCTATTGTAATCTCTTTTGAAGATAATATAGACTTGTCCTCTTTTTTGGTGGATTTTTTCCTGCAAGGGTTTCTCCACGTAAATCTCTATGCTATACATGTTATTTTCTTGAGTTTGCTGATTTCCTTGTTGCTAATTTACATTAATTTAAATATCTATTTTGGTATTGTATGGATTAAATTTTATATTTGTGATTTATTTCAAATTTCCATATTGTAATGGTTTGCCTTCATTTCTAACATTTGGTATCAGAGCCTAGCCAAATTTTCTTCTTGGGTGGAAGAGTGAAGGTTTTCTATGCTATAGTGGGAGTTCTAGTTAAATTTATTTTGCATATTTGTGTGTGGAGGCCATTACTTCATCTACATCTCGGTTGGATACTAAGCATTTCAATGGAACTAACTATGAGTTGTGGAAGCTGGAGTTGGAGGATCTTCTTGAAGAAAGAGATCAATGGTTGGTTGCGATAAGGAAAAAGAAACCTAATAGAATGGATCAAAAAGAGTGGGATAAGATGGATAAGAAAGCACATGGACAATCCAGCTTTGTCTTGCAAACTCTGTCCTACTAAATGTCTTAGAAGAGAAAATAACATATTATCTATGGAAACATTTAGGTGAGATGTACCAAGCTAAGAGTTTGGTAAATAAATTATATTTGAAAAGAAAATTATTTTCTCTATAAATGAAGGAAGGTGATTTGGTTGTTGAGCACTTAAATACTTTTAATTTGATTTAGATTCAATTAGCCTCTATTGATGTTAAGATTGAGGAAGAAGATAAATATATTATGCTTCTTTGTTCTTTGTCTGAGTCATGGGAGAATTCCATTCTTGCTTATAGTATTAATCTCGAAGATCCCAAGATGGATGGTCTTGTTGCAACATTGTTGTCACATGAAGTAAGAAATAAAGTTATGGATAGCTCAATAGATGCTCTTAATGTCAAGGAAAGGTCCAAGGAAAGAGGTGGATCTAAAGCAGAATAGAAGGGGCCTAAAGACAAGACTAAGTGTAGATCTAAAACTCTTGGTAAAAAGAATAAAGTGTTGGATTGCAAAAAGAGGGGACATGTTAAGAAGGAACGCAAAAATAAAAAGAAAGAGTGGGATTCATTTACAAAAAAGTCCTCAGAAACAAGTGATGAAGTCTTACCTTCTGCATGTAATATTGTTTATAGTGAACATTGGTTGGTTGACTTAGGATGCTCATATCACATGACTCCTCATAAGGAGTGGTTTTCCACATATGAAGAATATGATGGAGGTGACGTCTACCTTGGGGACAACAAGTCATATATGATAGTTTGATGGGGTAGGGTACAATTGTGTTTTAGTTATGGGAGGATAAAAACCCTCCCTAGTGTTTTACATATTCCTAGATTGGCTATAAATTTATTTTTTTTAATCTAAGTTGAATGATTCGGGAATGCATGTAAAGTTTGATAAGAATGGTTGTAGATTGTTGAGAGGAAGTTTGGTGGTAGCAAGAGGGACAAGATTGGGAACTCTATTTAGGTTGAATGACACTACTTTACGTAAATCCACCTATGTGACTAAACAATATGAAAATACATGTATGTTGTGGCACCATAGATTGGGCCACATAAGTGAAAAGGTTTTAAAAACTATTATGACTAATAATTTGCTTGATGGTTTTTTTGAATGTTGTTTTGGCACATCAACTCAAGTAGAACAAAGATCACTCTGCTTCTCTTGAAAAGGTAACCAATTGGGAGGGTTAATTGCCTCCAACATCCTTATTTGTTGGGTCACAGCGTATTGGAGCAGCTTAGTGGTCTATGATAATGTTTGTTGAAGGGGCCTTTGCTGGTAAAATGAACCTAGACTAAATGAATAAGGTCTCTTGATAGACAAGTCTTTATTTCAACCTCAAACTTACGAAGTCTCTATGTAGACAAATACAATTTTTAGGCTCAAAGTTCCTAGACCTAATCCTGAACTAATCTACTGATAAAGAAAATGCAAAAGGAGATTAGGGTTAGCCTCTATATATGACCCATTGTACTTAATGAATTCGATGAGATCTAAAAAAAACTTGAAATGTAATGACTAGTATTTCATGCAGTCATAAACACATTAGATGCAAGAGTCTAAGGATATACTAAGAAAAAAGTATGAAAACACCATATTACATGCGCAAAAATCAAACCTTATTCCCCAATCCCATATAAAGATATAACAATTAAGCATTGATCTCACCAAGAAGCACCAAACACAAATAAAAAATGCAAATACATTACCACTAGATGGTAGGAACATAGAGAAGACTGAATATTTACTATTAATGGGCACCAAAATTGGTAGATTACATGCGACAACAAGATTCCCACACTACAGATGTGTTACAGTTAGCCACTTACATGCCTTGTTAAAATGACAAAGTTGCATCCTTGTAGAAAAATGTCTATATTCTCCCCTAAAGTCAAATGGCACTCCTTTTTATAGAGGTGACCTTTCATTACATTCATCACAAGGTCGACCTAGTAGGACAAGACCTATTTACAAGTTACATGCTTGCTTCAAAATTCTAAATCTAGGTCGACCCCTTATACAAAACTTACATGTTACACATCACTTCGACCTTCTTAAGGGATATTTTTGAATTGAGTTATTACATCATTAAAATAATAAAGAATGGAAAAACTTGAAATGAAAACAAAAGGAGATCAAACTTCCCCAAGAAAATTGCTAACAAAATTGAGAATGGCCTCATTTACATCATTCTGATTCAGTCCTTGATGGTACTTCACCTTCGTCTATTGGGAGAATGCTGACTAATTGATCTTACAATGAAGCTCCATGAATTTGATTAGTTGTCCCTGGAAGTCCTTAAATGTAGCTTTGAGTCTCATCAACTCATCAATGCCCTGTTCAGTTAGTTGTCGGTGGAGGGAGTTTGTGAACTCCTTAACCATCCTATCTGTAGGAAGGACTGCAGAAGTCCTATCCTTGAAGGTGCAATGGATGGATTCAATGAATTATTCAATCTTTATCATGCCTCCATTTGTTGCTTCTCTCCTATTCTTGAGTTTATCTTTGCATTTTTGCAGCACATTAACTCTCAACTCACTGGCTTGCAGCCACTCAATTACCATCCCTTGATCATCCTTGTAAAAAATGCCAAGCCAAAAAAGTTTACTTGAAGGCATTGCCTTCATTCTCTACAAAATTGGGAGGTACTCCTCCCATACTAACAGTTCCTCGCCATTGGAACTCTCTAAACTTTGTAGTTTCTCTACCTCATCATTGATGGTGTGATGGGTTCTCATTGATTCTGTGATTAACCTGCTACTAAGGGCTTCTAATGCATCTTTCCATGCAGTGGTAGCATGAAGGATTCCCTCGAGATTTATAGGTTGGTCATCTTTATGTAAAGCTTCCATTATGGCCAGTGCAGGACCACTTGAGTCAATTAGGCCAACCAGACATGTTATGTATGTTGTCAGTTGTCCCACTTGTTTCTTCAATTCTTCCTTTGTTATCTCATATTTCCTCATCCTCTCCAACAATGGTGGACACAATAACCTACAATGATTATTTTTCTTCTTCTTTGGTTTGGTGGAAAAGGTTGATCTGTTGTATTTTATAATCACCAAGTGCCATTAGATGTTCTTCTTTATCCACCAATGGTGTAGCAGCCTGGGCTATCCTTGATCCGTGTGCATCTATGGTTATGGTTGAAAGATTCCTAGATCTTTTAGGCTTGGTTTGAGCCTTAAACACTTCCACCACTATTGAGAGATCTTCTTCAGTGTAGATCCTCTTTCTTTTCTCAACAATGTGGTTCAACCACACTGGAAGCCCTAACCCTATTACTGCCATGATTGAGGTTGGAGGAGGTGAGGCTTTTGTCTTCCTCACAGTGGAATCGGGAGAAGGATGAGGAGAGGGAGTCAAGACCATAGTGTGTGTTGATTCTTTTGACCCCTTAGCTTTTTTGGGAGGTGAGGAAAGAATGTTCTATGCTAACTGGTCCAAATTTTCAATACCTACCTTAGGAGCAAGAGGACCTTCAGTTATACCATCTCCTCCCAACTGTACATCATCATCGCTAGATGGCATTTATAGTTCAACAATAGGGGGAGATGATGGGTGTTTTCTTGAGGATGTGGAAGGACAGGTGTAGAAGTAGGAGGGTGAGGAGTATGTGAAACAAGTGATGGAATGGATGGGGTACTCTGATCAAGAGGTGCAAAAGTTGGTTGAGAAACTAATGGAGGTGGTTGTGTGTTGGTTTGGATAGGTGGTGAAGAACGAATGGCATGTGCAGGCAAAGTGGAAACACCTTGTGAAGGGGATGAGAAAGGGGGTGATTTGGTAGGTAAAGATGCAATGGTCACATCCTCAAAGGTGGGTTGGCCATGGCTTCAGATATTAGAGGGAGATGATGCAATGCTTGTCTCCTCTACCGCCTATTGATCAGGATCCTAAGCAGTGGGAGGTGACCAAACACCCTTCATTTTTCTTCTAATCAATGGAACCTCATCCTCCTCATCCTCACTTGACTAAACATCCACTACTTTTGCTTTGTCTTTCTCCTTGGCAGCAGTGGTAGCTCTGGTTTTCCTTAGTTCTTCTTGTCCTAATGTCTCTGTTGCGACAACCTTTGCTTTGGGTAAGGCCGATGACTCCTCTTTTTGTTTTCTTCCTAAGATTTTTGGGTTTCTTGAAGTAAGGACCAGTCATGGCATATGGATTCTTCAACCATTCCATAGTTCTATTAACCATTACCTTGGCCCTATTATCAATGGAGGCATCCTCAGTAGTAGTCCAATCAATATCTTCCATAGGGTCATTAAACACTTTCTTTGTGTTATAGGAGAAGTCCTAAACCTTTCCATCTTCCTTCAATCCCTTGGGGATTCTCCCTATATTTAGTGCCTTGACCAAGTGCAGGTTTAATCTAAAATAGTCACTTATGCCGACTTCATGATCATCCAAGTAGTCTGCCCAATGATCCTCTAATGCATGCTCATGCTTGTAGAAGGCCCTAATCAGCAGGCTGGCCTTACCAATTGGGTCATATATGGCCATACAAGTCTAGTGATAAGGGAGCCATCTCCACCTTTGCAGTTTTGGCATTGATCATATTGAGGCAAGAGTATTCCCCTACTTGGATGGGAAACTAAAAACTAGCCTTATTCTTGCCATCTACTAAGTTGTGTATCTCTGCTAATTCCCTCCATATTTCTAACAAAATTATCCTATCACCAGGGTATCTTGGTAGCTTGTAGGAGGCCTTGTGAAAAGTGGCTGCTTTGATATAAGTAAAGGTTTTGAATTATATGAACCAATTACCCCACCTAGTCATTTCACTGGCAACTTCCATTGAAAGTATTTGGGCACAGTCATTCTCCAACCCCCGAATGACTATGTAGACAAATGCATCATTTAGTAAAAAAAAGTTCTTTTGGCTCTCTTTGAGCTGCAATTGTGGGAAATGATCAAAAAAATTGGTTTCTCCCAATTGAAGAGAACCAATCTGCTTCAATCTTGGGAAGCTAGCCTGATATGCTAGGGGGTAGACTATGTATGAAGTCATATAGAACTGTTTTGTCTCAACTACCTCTAGTAACTACTCATGAAGATTGTCACTTATAATGGAACCCCAATCTATCTTCTTCCTATCAATGATCTTGGTGCAAAATTGGCACATCGAGGGGTGCCATTACTTGGTCGTAGCCAGAGCAAATACTCTATTGAGGAGTGTAATAGCATCCTTGCCATCCTCCTTGAATTCACTTTTGTGTTGCACTGGTGCCATCTTCAATGGATTCTTCCTTTGGGCAATGACGAGATGTTGATTGATGTAATCTATTGCAGTTCTGTGTATCTTGTCACGGTAGTCTAGGGCAGTCTTCATGTTGACCCTGTCGTATTTTGCATAAGTAGGGATCCCAAAGACCCTTTCTATCATGTCAGCTCCAACATCAAGAACCACATGCCCTGCAAGACTAAATACTTCCCTCTGCTTCTAGTCATACCTTTGTGCACATGCCAAAATAAGCTCAAGGGACTATAGGGATACTGAGAATACAATAGCTTGAACCAACCCTGAGTTGGCCATACATTGAGCCTAAAAGGTTCAGTCTCCTTCATTGTGCACCCTCTGCAGGAACTTCTGGACATCAACATGCCCTAGATTTATATCTCCAATCTTTGCATATGTGGAAAACATCTTGGATGGGGGATGATACCCCTTGAACTCGTATTTCATCTATTTTGTTCGCAGATTCTCTTGCATTTCTGTAGGGAGAACCAAACCACCCATTAAAACATACTATTGATAACAAGATATATTCTTTTAAATTCATCAAGGTTAGTACATCCCAAAATCTTGAAGCATATCCTTAAAGAACTTTAACTTGAAAAAACAAATTATCTTTTCTTTGTAAATCATTGGAGATCCCAAAAGTCCGATACCCAAGGATAGTACTATGCAAAGCATCGGGGATTAGGAATTGGGATGATCTTATAACTCATGTCAAAAGGGCAAGCAAAAACTCATACATCTGATTTACCGATCTCGAGAAGTTGTCGAGTTAAAGTTGTCAAAGATGGGAGATTAGAGTAACCTTCAAATCTATGCCTAAAGAGTGCTAGAAAATAAGCAAGTCAGATGTCGTGATTCTAAAAGAGTTAATGCACTAAAGTGTTGAGAATTGGAAGTCAGAGACAACCTCTACTGCATACCAAAATGACCAAGCAAGACCAACAAGTCCGACGTTGCAATTCTGAAAGAGATACTACACTAAAGTGTCGGGAATGAGAGACCGGAGACAATCTCTATCACATACCAAAATGTCAAAGGAAAATGAAAATGCTTAAAATTGCAATCTCGAGAGACTTAGAGAAATTGCCTAATAACGGGAATCACAGATTGAGAAAGACTCAGTTCAAACACCCAGAACAGACAAGAAATAAGGACTTTGAGACTTCAAAAAGTGAAATGATGTCAACAAAAACAACATCGAAAAATGTGTCGAAGGATTCAAACGAGCGTAAACAGGAAAACATAAAGGGGAAACGAAAAACTAGAAACGCAAAATAGAAATGGAGATTGGGAAATCCTTGAAACAACCCCAAAATACAAAGGAAAATACAAAGAACACAAAACCCAGAGATCAAACAACAACAGCAATGCACCATAAGGAAAAACAATTAAAATGCAAAGAAATGCATAAAACGCTACCTAAATAAATGGCGAGCGAGAAAACAGCGAGGAACCACGCAAGAACAACCATCCAAGTAGGAAAAATCATGAATAATCACCTTTAGACGCATAAGCAGTGTTGATCTTGAGCACAAGATCAAATCGTCAGAACTTCGAGGTTAAAAATGTGAAAGTAAAAGTGAAAAAAAGTAGGGCAAATGGTAATAAAAACCCCCTTTGCTCATACGTGGGAAAACCTACAATAAATGCAGGGCTGAGGGTAGGTGGGAATTAGGTTAAATCCCTTGCCCATCAGGACATCGGAGATGATTTTACTGTCATACCAAGATGACAAACTCAGAAAGTTTGACAAGGGTGACACACAAGACCAACACTATTCTCCTTGGAGTCGGGATGTCAAGGAGGTTTCTAGTGTCATTCCAAGATGACAAACCTTGAAAAGCTCAACTTGGCTGGGCTTGCTTCAACATTGCGTACACCTTGGCCTCTATCCATCCTTTTAGGAGGAATTTTCAAAAATTAACTCAAGATGCTCTAGTGCAAACTACATCATAGTTTGTGGTTTATTCACAAATAACTCACAACTACCAACGAAACTTCTCCCTTACAACCAAGTGCTAGAGGATTTACACACAGATGAATCTTCTACCCAACAATGCAGTGATAGAATATCCACATTAAGGTATCTTCTATCCAATCACTCAATTCTAGAAGACTCTCTTTCAAAATATAAAGTATAATTACAATTAATTTATACTAATATGAAGATCAACTTTCTCTGATAATCTGACACTCCTTTTTAGGATTCATAAACTTACTTTAATACCATCCGACACAATACTAGGTTGGAGGGTCCAATTAAGGACTATCTAACCATGCAACAAAATGTAAACTCACAACATTCAATGGTAATATAACTTTCAAAACATAATGCACAACCTAATTAATAGCCAGGTGTGAATGATTGATATAGAAAATGATTTAAGCTTCGACGAGCTTGCAACATGTTATGCCTCAACCATATGATTACAAATCAGAGCAATTAAGATATTTCAAAATTTATAAACTCAAAGCCATGCTTGATCTTCTATACATATTTGGTCCACCATACTTTTCGTCAAATTTTCTTATCAATTCATAACTTCTTCACTTCTTCCTCAAATGATATTAGACTTTGCTTATATAGGTGTATGTAAAATGATATGTGCCTCATGGAAACATATTATATCATCTTAGGGGATTGTGAGAAGGATTAATGGTCCTAATATTAAATATTTTGATCATTAGTTTGCTATGGAATTGAGTGCATCACCCTGTGTAACATGAACATTAGATACTAATGTGTTGATTCACCTTGCCTGATGCACCTTGAGCTAGGAGCCATCACGTGCAATACAATTTCATACATGACCCCTCTAAGGAATCATATTCAAATAGAGAACCTTATGAACTATTGTGGGATTTGAGAGTTTGTTGCAAGTTCAAAACAAGGTTCTATTGTGCACTTCTTGGTCTAGTTCAAGTCCACAATATAGAAAACATAGATGTAGCAATTAAATTTTTATAAAATTTGAATGGAACATATAGATAGTGATGTAGAGCTTATGTCCCAAACTTAACTCAATGTATTCAAAAGTCACTATCATAAAGGTGATAAATGGTGATTATGTCTATATTAAAAAATATGAAACTTGATACAAAGATAAACAAATATAGTGGAATGTGGTGCCAAAAACTTGTTGTACTTTATTAAAAAACAATAGGAAAACATTTAAAATACCTACAAAATAAATAAATTTTGAAAGAATTTGTTTGGTTATACAAGATTGCTTTAGGCTAGGGATACTTCTACATGATTATAACTTATGTCAAATAAAAAGAAACATCATAAATGCTTATATACACATTTAATGATCCATGGTTCAAGGAGTTCTCTTAACCCTAAATAGGTTAACCCATGTTTCCGAGTAATTAGATATTCTTATAAGAGTAAGCTAAACTTTACAAAAAGGCCTTATGATTACAAGACCCTATTCATACCCTCGAAAACCACAATTACAAAGTTCACAAGCAAGCAATCTCCAAGGGACATGATTTCTATAATTTCTCACACATCAAGTTACCTTAGAAAGCATTCATTGGTAGATGAAGTTGTCAACTTCTCAAGAAAGTTACAATGTTTCTTGTAAAAGCTGGTCATGACTCCACAATTGGTAATTTTGTCACCACAAGTATGGTTAAACTTAACAATTTCCTATAATAGGTTAACAACCAAGCAAATGTAGGTTTAGAACTTACATAAACATTTTAGTTGTAAAGCATCCCTAACCATCATAAGTAGAAATGCATAACATGACCATCTATATCTAATGAGTACAATCATTGTAGATTGTCATAGTAGTACAACTTGTAATTAAAAAGCAATTATAAAGTAATGCTTGGATTCAATGTAATGATGTCATTTGACAAGTAGACCAAACCCTAAGCTCAGGCTTGCTACCCAAAAAGTTTGGAAAACAATAAAGTAAACTTACACTTTTATGAACTATCGTGCTTTGAATTCTACATCATACAAAGATATTGTGGTACTTCTTTCAACACACTCCATTGGAATAGTTTAAATCCAAAATTAAAAGAATTAATATGTCTTGTTAACTTCCAAACCTTAACAAATGAAATAATTATAATTGTTCCACCATGACAACAAACTAAATAATCAAAGCCATACAATGCCAAATCATATATACATGAATAAGTTCACCATCTAACTAGAGTTTCATCCTAGAATTTAAAATCATAGAGAAAATTATAATTAATGTCAAATAGGTACACATATTTGCAACCATAATGATAGTCATTTTCCATTGTTTACACCAATAAGTATGAAAGTCCTTAACTTAGGTTTGAGTGTAGGAGGGAAAATTGAATCTAACCTTTGGACACTCCACCATGCTTCCTTCTTAGGCGAGGAAAACAAAACCACAGTCAAAAACTTGTAAAAAATGATCTAGTCACAATGTAGAGAAAACAAGGCAACCAAGCCATCTAGCATCTAGGGTTTGTGACCCCCACCAAGAACTAAATATTTGCACAATGTCATTTTCAACCATCTCATGGTAAGGTTAAAAAATGTCTTTCTCAAGATAGGATAGCTTAAAAACCTTGATTTCCATTACCACCTACATATTCGTAGTGTTTCCATTGGATTTTATTTGTTAATTGATTGGAAATCATGTGTTTAGAGAGGGGAGAATGTGGAGCCTTACCATAGTGAAGATCCAAGGGTAAATCTTGTCATGGAAGATGTAGGATTTGTTCTCCTTGTCATAGTGGCCATGATGAAGTTGGCCAAAAGTGTGTGTAGTGACAGGGCTAGAAGTAGTCCCTAGTTTTTATCCCAAGGTTGAGGTTATGCTATAATTTACTATTTAAAATAAAGTTGTTTTTTATTGAAATTGATAAAGTATTTTGGATAGTTGTGTTCAAGACAACCTTCACCATATCTATGTACCCTCATAGAAATAATAGACTTCTACTAGTAGAGACAAGTGTAACAAATCCTACATAGGCACAATATCATTAAGGAATAGGCATTGTTACTAAAACCTAATAGGGAGGTTACAAGTATAGCCATCACCAACCATGTTATACTAAATAAAAAAATGCCTTTGGTTAACAAGTATATATATATTTATTCTAAACCAAGCCCTTTCATGAGCATTGCTTGCTTCTATTCAACCCCACTTCATGGAAACTAAGAAAGAAGTCAAAACTGTCTTCGCATTGGTCCCTATAGAACCCTTACTCGTAGCATCCTTATTAATGTGAAAACTTGTGCCAACACATAAACTCATGAGCCTTTTGGCCTTGTTAGGCTATGCTGAAAATGTAGCATAGAATTTGTGGAGTTTTGGGGTCAAGATTTTAGTGGAATGCATGCTATTGTTTGACAAAATGTCTTCTTTGAAAATACATGGTCTTTGCTATTATAATGCCTACAAGCAAAATGATTGCCAAATTTTTGACATAATGCTTGTATGTTGCATACTTTCCATTTGATTAACATAGTGCTTGTGTGCTAAATGCATAACGTTTAACTTGCATAGTGTCTGCTTTACCAAATATTTGGTAATTGTTGTCATAACCCTACAAGCATAATGAATGTTAATCGTTGACATAATGACCATGTACATAATACATTGTAGTTGTTGACATAATGCCTACATATTAGACGTAGGACATGTGATTGGAGAAATGCCTACATTACTCAATACATTGTGATTCAAGAACTAAATCTATAGAAGGTAGGATACAGATGTTGTTACCCCGTGTTTGGCATGAGGTATACATTATGAACCTACAATCGAAGGAATCCATGAACCGAGAACTTTTCCATAATTACAATTGGTTTATAACCATATAATGGGTGATGGTCTAGGATATAACTTCTTGGTAAAAGGAGCAAGGGCATAGTCCTTGGTCAGACTTAATTGAATGTCTAAAAATACTTTTCCATGTTTTTGTTGATAAACTTGTCTAAGTGGTTGATATCACAACCACTAATCCTAGTTGAGGTAATATCATAAGACCACTTGATTATGGTAACTAGCTATTAGATGACCCCACATGTTAGAATCGAGTCTAATATAAGTGCAGACTAGCTAGTTGTCACCAATATCACATAGGTGATGAATGCCAACCATCGTATCCTAGAGATTAGCTAGCTCTCACTACTAGCACATAGGTGATTGGAACCAAGAGCTATCCACAATATGATAGGGCTTAGTTGGCTTCACCAATAACATGCAAGTGATAGATGCTAGGAGCTACCTCATACTAGGTTGGACCAGCTTCACTAGTAGCATACAGGTGATAGATGCTAGGAACCATCGACTCAAAAGATTTAGGGAGTTGTGAATAGATTATTAATAGCCATGTGTGTTATTTGTTGTTACACTTACGCCTTAGTTGGTGATGACCACAAGTAGTATGGGATGCTTGCTTTGTCATCGCAACTAGCAATGGACCAAAAATAGGAAGGGGCAAGGTGTAATAGGGGATGCACCATTATTTCTCCTTCCAATTGGGATGTACTTAAGGGGATATGTGTTAGTGAACTAGGTAATGAGAAGTGCTATGCAACAGGGTCACATCCCCTTCTTGTTGTCAATTGGTTACTATGTATGAATGAGTCAATCACTAGGTATATAAATATAATTTGTGGATGGTGGTAACCAGTGAGCTTAAGTAACTAGTTAAGGTACCCCATGTAACTTGGGTTATTGGCATTATGATCTTTCTCATTGCTGGCTAACAAAGTCCACATGGTTGGGGTGGATAGGGATTTTTGTTCACATGGTTGGGATAGTATTGTATGCTTGCACCTAAAACCTGGCTCTAGGCAGTCTTATCAAGGGATTGTGCAACTCAAGTCATCATCCACAAATAAGGTACTACTCATCCACATTGTCAATGTTTAAGCATATGATACATGTTCACCATTTTATGCATTTTAGTGATGGTATATAACGCTAATTTCATTCTCTTGGATGTAATTGTAGTTGGTTTACTCACAACTTTTGAAGTGATCCATGTTAAGAATTTCTTATCTGTTGTTGATGCTGCTATGAACTGATCATGGTATTAGATTGTATTACTAGATGATCTTTATTGATGAAACTTGTGTACCTGTATGCTCCTCAATTGTATTTATTTTCCATTTAGCTATGGTATTATTAGGGAATGATCCCATTGGTAGAAGATCATTAATGATGATATACATTCAAAAGGTATCAATTGTAAATAGCATTGAGAAGATTACCTTGGTTCAGCATAATTGGTGGTACCAAAAAAAAAACTTGTAGTTACCAAGGCTGGTTGTTACACATGCATATTTGCTAATTACAACATAAACATAATTGTACTTTTTTACTTTTACAAATATAAATTATAAAATTTTATTTCTAATTAAAACCAAACAGAGATTGAAATAAAATTAAATTAAATTAAAAAATATTTGTGAATTCACAAATCTATTAGCTATTTCACCAAGCAAGAGAATGTGAAACAACTTTCGAAATATCTAACCATAAATGAGAAAATCTACATGCACTTATATAAAATTACATTCATAATCTAGAATACATACTTTAATCTCAAATGGTTGATCTAACATAGGCAAAAGATAATACAATTAATCCAAACAAAAGGATTATACAAAATAGCAAGGGATGACTGTGAGCTCTCCTCTCCCATTTCCTGCTGGTCAAGCATCTTACCATTTACTTGAAATGTTCCTCACATTTTGTTTTTTCTGCATTTTCACCTCCTTCTCCAGCTTTTCATTTCATACATATGTAGGTTTCCTGAAAACAATTCAATGAAACATCCATGTTATCATAAAACAGGTCTTTGACAAATACCCTGCCAGTGTATTTAAGGAGTGATCTGCATTACACTCTATGCATCTAATTTTATGAAGCCAACAACATGGTCTAGATTGCCAAATACTCAAAACCAAAAAAAAAAGACATTCTAGAAACTGAAAATAAAACCTTGTCCCTTTATTGTTACTGCAGATCTGACGCAGTACACATTATTATATTGCAAGCCTATTTTTCAGATTGTTTCATTTAGCATCACCAATAATCTCCACAAGAACATTGTCCCTGTTTAAAATGATGGAATCGGTTTGCATCTCTCACAACAATTTCTCTTGCAACAATCTTGGAGATAAATTTTGTTGCGGTGTGGCAATCAGCACATACTCGAAGGTTCTTAACAACTCTAATAGTTGTTCCAGGGGGCGTGTTTAACAAACCAAATGCAATTGCCAACTTCTCACTATGGTGGCAGAGGAATAATTCTTTTTCCTCCTCTTCCACATCATTAAGTGAATGTCTTGAATCTGGAAGATACCCTGCTGCCTTCATCTCCCAAGCCAATTTCTCTAACTTTGCATAGATCTCCTGTGTCTGTGGGTGTGATCTGTCTCCTACACAAAAAGCATGTACCATTTTATGGTCTTCAATCCAACTACACCCAGGGATCTTTTTAATTCCTCTATCTTTCATCAATCTCCTTACCATTTGAACCTCACCCCACCTGCCCACTTCTGCATAGATGTTTGATAGAAGAACATAAGTGGCAGCATTTTTAGAATCCAAATCAAAAAGCAGTGTCGCTGTAAATACTCCTAAGCCTATATTCATATGTGATTTACAGGCAGCAAGAAAACACATCCACACAACCACCACAGGTTTAACTGGCATCTTAATGATAAAGTTTAGGGTGTCCTCAAGATAGCCGGCACGGGCAAGAAGGTCAACCATGCACACATAATGATCAATTGTAGGTGTAATGCAATAAGGGTTTCTCATTTGATTGAAGTATGTACAGCCTTCATCCACTAAACCTGCATGGCTGCATGCAAATAGAACACGAGCAAAGCTTACAATGTCAGGATATATTCCAGAGTGCTTCATTAATTCAAAGATTTTGAGAGCATCCTTGTGAAGTCCATTCTGTGCATATCCTGCAATCATGCCATTCCACGAGACCACATTTCTCTGAGGCATTTTGTTAAACAGTTCATGTGCCTGGTCTATGCTTCCACATTTTGCATACATGTCTACCAGGGCATTTGCAACTACAACATCTGACAAAAATCCCCCTTCTGTTATGCTTTGATGGATGTCAATGCCCTGTTCCAAAGCTCCCATTTTGGCACAGGCAGGAAGAATGCTGGCAAAGGTTGTGGAATTCGGCTTTACACCCGCCAATTGCATTTGCTTGAAATTTTCTAAAGCCTTTTCAACAAATCCATTTTGTGCATATCCTAAAATCATTGCAGTCCATGAGACCACATTTCTTTGAGGTATTTTCTCAAACAGTTCACATGCCTTGTCTATGCTTCCACATTTTGCATACATGTCTACCAGGGCACTTGAAACTACAACATCTGACAAAAATCCCCCTTCTGTTATGCTTCGATGGATGTCCATACCCTGTTCCAAAGTTCCCATTTTGGCACAGGCTGGAAGGATGCTGGCAAACGTCGTGGAATTTGGCTTTACACCTGCTAATTGCATTTGCTTGAATGTTTCTAAAGCCTTTTCAGCAAATCCATTTTGTACATATCCTGCAATCATGGCATTCCATGAGACCACATTTCTTTGAGGCATGTTGGCAAACAGTTCATGTGCCTTGTCTATGCTTCCACATTTTGCATACATGTCTACCAGGGCAGTTGCAACTACAACATCTGACAAGAGTCCACTTTCGTTTATAATTTGATGGATGGCTGTACCCAGTTCCAAAACTCCAATTTGAGCACAGGCAGGGAGGATGCTGACAAAGGTTGAGGAGTCCGGCTTTACACCCGCCAGTTGCATTTGCTTAAAATTTTCTAAGGCCTTTTCAACAAACCCATTTTGAACATATCCTGCAATTATGGCAGTCCATGAGATGACATCTTTTTGAGGCATTCTGTCAAACAATTCACGTGCCTTGTCTATGCTTCCACATTTTGCATACATGTCTACCAGGGCACTTGCAACTACGACATCTGACAAAAATCCTCCTTCCATTATTCTTTGATGGATGTCCATACCCTGTTCCAAAGCTCCCATTTTGGCACAGGCTGGGAGTACGCTGGCAAATGTGAACTGATTGGGTTGGAAACCTGTTCGTTGCATTTGGTGAAACAATGTGACTGCCTCGTGAGGAAATCCATGTTTTCGGTATGCTGCAATAATCGTATTCCATGATGAGACGCTGTCTCTTTCTTTCATGTGGTCAAACACTTTACGAGCATCGACCAAACTTCCGCACTTGACATACATGTTAATAAGCTTATTCTGAAAAGTTGAGTCTGTAGCAAATACTAATCGCCTGGGAGCGATGAAGGAGTGGACTTTTTTCCTTTGTGAAAGCGTGTTCTTGAGAATGCATGTCTGCAATAATTGAAGATATGTATAGGAGTCTCCAGCGGATTTGTGTGTAGTAAGCAGAATGCACAGCACCTCCTTCACCATAATGCTGTGAGATTAAGATGAGTAGGGGTTGGCAATGGCATTTTAAGACTGTAATTGGAGTGTGGAAAATGTGCATTTTACGATTTTTGGACCGCCACTGTTGCAAAAAGAGTTAAAAAATCACCTAACTATAAATTCAGTTCAAAGCAAGAAGGCGGTCTCCACTAAAGAAAATATGCAGCATATAATCCAAGCCTGTAATGCAATATATTTTGCGTTTATAAGTTGAAGGGGGTAAGAGCTCATATATATTTTTTAATTGCAGTCCGATTTATTTTGTAGCTAACTAGCAAACAAAATGCACATGCACCTATTGATAAGGTTAAACTTTACGGTAAATTTTAATTGTAATTTTTTTAAAATTTTTTTTTGAGGGTTTTATGTTAAATTCACATTGCTTTTGCAGTTTGATATTGATACCTTTTTGGTTGAGAGCTAAGGATTAAGTTACAGAAGTATTTGGGGTACAGTTTTGACCTCATCCCTTATTTATTGTACTTCTAGGGGATCTAAACCTTGGAGGATGGAGTAATCAAGGAATGTACCATCACCTTCACCAATTGTGCTCAACCAATTGAACTACAACTCTCGAGTGTCAAATAAATTTTGTATGATGTTGCCTTTCAAATTCAAAGGTAAACCATAGTAGCAGTAGCAGTAGTAGTAGCAGTAGCAGGAGTAGGAGCAGTAGTAGTAGGAGTAGTGAGCAGTAGTAGGAGCAGTAGTAGCAAGTAGTAGTAGTATTAGCAGTAGCAGTAGCAGTAGCAGTAGGAGTAGTAGTAGTAGCATTAGCAGTTGTTTCTATTGGTGTGTGTGTGTGTGTGTGATAAATTTTAAAATTATTGTATTGAAGGAAGTTGAGAAAGAGAATACACCAAATTAACAAATATAAAAATTATAAACTATAGTCTAAAACAACATCAAAATGGACTATAAGCACGATAGAAGAAACAACCACCAAGTGGTAACTATCCTTGATAGTAATAGAGTCAACCACATGATAGTCGTAGAGACAACCAAGTGGAAGATAAACTATGAGTATTGTCATATAGATCTCCCCCTCTAAGTCACCATGCAAGAATATTGTTTTTACATTCATTTGTTAGATCTATAAGTCAAAAGTTGGTGCTATAGATAAAAAGACTTTGAAAGATGTTAGCTTAGCAACTAGTGAAAAATCTCACCAAAGTCTATCCCCTCAATCTGGGAATATCCTTTCATTATCAATTTTGCCTTGCACTTTTCCATACTACCATTTGAACTAATCTTCTTCTTGAAAACTCATTTACAACCAATAGGTTTTTGTCCATCGGGCAATTGTACCAAGTCCCATCCATGTATCATCTTTTCAATGCAGGACCTTCATATCCTTATCCATAGTCACTCTCTAAGACTTATAATCATCCATATCTATTACACCCTTAATAGTTCTAGGTTCATTAGTATTAGTTAACAAAGCAAATACGTGTCTATAATAAGGTAGGCTATACTTGTTTGGTTGCCTTCTTTGCCAAATAGACCTCCTCAAACGTTGAGGGGGAGGTTCTACTTCCTCTTTTAAACTCTCTAAGCTCTTCTCCTCATTTGGTCCTCCATGAACTTCTAGTTTAGCCTTCTTAGTCTTAGGTGGTAACTAAACAACTAACTTCTCATCCTCTTTTGGTAGCACAATTGTAGGAGAAAGCTTGACTTATCTAAAAATAACATGAGTCTGCTATACAAAACTCTCATTCATAGGGTCCCAAAGCTTGTACTCTTTCAAATCATTGCCATAGTTGATGAAGATAGACTTCACTACCATGTTACCCAACTTTGAACAATTCTCCTTAGGTATATGAGTATATACATTACAACCAAAGACACAAAGATGTTAAAGTGAGGGCCTTTTTCCTGTCTAGACCTCTATAAGGGTCTTATCAACAAGCATTGATGTAAGAGACTCGTTGATCAAGTAATATGCAGTAGCAACCACTTCTACCCAAAACTTTAGCTATAAGCTAGCTCCACTAAGCATACTCCTAGCCCTTTCCATTGACATCTTATTCATTCTCTCCTCAACCTCATTCTATTGAGGTTGTATGGAGTTGCCTTGTGTTTCTCAATCTTATTTTCTTTACAAAATCTATCAAAGTTTGCAAAACAAAACTCATTGCCATTTTTAGTTCTCAACAATTTAATCTTCCTATTAGTCTAATTTTTCAAAGGATCCTTAAACTCCTTAAACCAACCAAAGACTCTGGATTTAGTTCTGAGAAAATATATCCATGTCCTTCTAGAATAATCATCAATAAACACTACATAATATAAAGATTTAGGCATACAAGAAACATTAATATAACCAAATACATCTAAATGAATCAAGTTCAACAAACCAGAAGATTTATGAGAACTGGAATAAAATTGAATGTAGTTTTATTTTTGATATATGCAATGTTTGTAGAAATCAAATTCAAGAGTACAATTAGTTAACCCCTCAACAAGATTTTTGTTTCTCAAGGTCTGTAGACTCTTCTCACATATATGGCCCATCCCTAGTGCCATAGAATTGTCTTCTTAGAAGGTAAGTTACTCTCTGAAGCAAGAACTCGCTTAGGTATCTAGATAACATGACCATCATAAGTAGATACAATGCTCCTCTTTGTTGCTAGTTCCAATGGTGAAGGTCTAGATATTAGAGCCAGGTTCCCAACTCTAGGACCCTGGAGCCCACATTTTTTGCATTTACTAAACCGTTCTTTTGTTTATACAGTCATGGGTCACGGGAAGAAAGGAAATGGGAAGAAAGGAAAGAAGGGAGCCTCTCGAAAACCACACTCCTAACCCAAGAGCCCAATGGGTTATATAGAACCTACGACGCCACTATCTAATGTAGAACTTGACGTGATAACTGACTTTGAGATCTTGGTAGAAGCAATAAAGCAACTAAAATTTTAGAAGGGTAAGGAAGTCTAATGTACCCATACAAAATTTTTCATCTATGCATACAAACATCCTAAAAAGATACCTAAACACACCTCCCAAGCACCATGTCGCCTTGTCATTATTTGCTAACCCCACAAGTACAAGATATATCAAAGGAAATCAATACAAGGCCTAAATGGAGAAGAATTCAAAGAAGCCAAATTGGCTATGTTATGCCAAATCAAATTTTTGCTTCATAAAAGGCATTTTGTGAGATTCTGAAAAATTGGTCATCAAAAGTCAAAAAAGTCAAACTTTCTAAAAATAGACGTCAATTTCAGGTTTCTAGGTTTCTTGAGATACGAATGCTAGCAAAATTTTCTAAACATAGAAAGTTGAAGAAGTTCATCTGCCAGGGATCATATTCAAGTTTTCAGTGTTGTTCAGAGGACGTAGAACTATTGAACAAAGCAAAGGAACAATGGAAGACATCAAGAAAACATCTAGCAAATCAAATCAAATTTTGAAAAATTGAAAATTTAAAAAAAATCTAAGGCAAAAATAAATATTTTCAAAAGCAAAATCTGAGAAAGTTGCTAAGGCAAAGCGCCTTTGCAAAAGGCACCCATTTTGGGGAAATTGCACTCCTTTTTGCAAAATTCTAAAAAAGTGAGCTTTTTGGCCAAAATGCACTCCTTTTTGCAAAACTTTAAAAAGGTGAGCCTTTTTGCCAAAATGCACTCCTTTTTGCAAAACTTCAAAAAGGCGAGCCTTTTTGCCAAAATCTACTCCTTTTATGCCTCCAAAAAAGGAGCCCTTTTTTGCCAAAATACACTCCTTTTCTTATTTCATTTATTCTTTTTTGCATGGAGGAGAATAAAAAAGCACTCTATTTTTAGAGTAAGGCACATTGGAAACCCTAAAAGGTGGCATTCACTATAAAGGAGGCTCCTATTCACTATTATTATTTAGTTCAAAGGCATAGCAAAGGAGTAAAGGCAATGTTCAAAGCTAAGCAACCATTGTTGAGGGTTCATGAAGCTTCAAAGGTAGATTGGAGGGGTTTTGAGGAGTGGATCTTCGTATACAAAGCCAAGTTGACACATTCTTGCATCATTCCATACCTCTTTCTTGCATTCCAAGGCACATCCACACATTAGAAGTCCATTTCTTGATATTGGCAGCCATTATTGAGGGTTTCAAGCTTTTTACAATAGGTTGGAGACACTTTTTGGGCCAGCACTTCAATAAAGAGGCAGACTTGTCACTCCTAGGCACTATTTTCTTCATTCTACATCATCTAAAGACATTTGTGCACACTCATGAGGCAACGTTCAGACCTAGGAAGCCATTGTTGAAGAATTTTGAAGCTTTTTCATTGTTGGTTATGACTATTCCAAGCCAAAATCACCACCTACGCTCATAGGAAATCAAGTTTTTGAGGTTTCTATGTCCATGTTCTCTCATTTCTATCACATACCCACCTTAGGAAATGGTATTTTCCATCAATCTTGATCATCTAGAGCTCATATCCAACACATTTTTGAAGGTTTAGCTCCATATTTTCACTTTCCAAAGGCAAAAATACATTTTTTTTAATGAAAAATCAGAGTTGGATAGTGAAAGAAAAGCTTGATTTTGTAGGACAGCGAGCACAAAAAGGTCTGATTTTGCCTTTTTCAATGCAGGTCAACCATGCAATATTCTATCAGTATACCGAATGAGTCCAAAGTTGATGAATTCGAGAGAAATCTCAATTTTCATACTTATCCAATTTTTCACTATTTTGGGCAGTGGGAGAGATTTCCAAAGCAGTTTCTATTTTGAGAACTGACTTTGCTTTTCAAAGATAAACTTATTTTTGGATTTGTTTTGGAAATCATGCAAAATATCGTTAAGTGGAACTCAAATTGTAATAACATGCAAGTTCAGTTAACTGAATTGCATGAGAGATATTTTATTATTTTAAATGCTAATAAGCTTGCATGCTTCCCATGCAGCATTAGGGTTCGGGTGGAGAGTGTTAGTTAACTCTTTCTTTTATTTCCTTGCACCTTTGCTTTTTAGGGTATAAATAAGTGCTTTTACACAAGCACCGGAGAGATTTTTATGATTCTAGAATTCAGCATTCAAGAACTTTAGAGTTAGTCTTTTTCAGTATTTTGTATCCAAATGTCAAAATTGTGTTCAATCAATGAATGAAAAGCAATGAAAATTCTCATGCTTGTCTTACGTTGAAGTTGTTATTTGTCAGATGTTCATACGATTGTGAATTTGTATTCATTCAATGGAATTTACTATGCCTGTTTTGCTTCCAATTTGATGTGTGTTTTCTTCTGGGTTGAGGGTGAAATCACAGCTTTGTACTATTTTTGCCTTCATCATTGTATGGTGTTATTTTGTCCAATCAATCTAAAATTGTGTACATGCTTTACTCAGCCTCTGAATTTAGTTGAGTAACACAAGCGTGTAGCCTAGGTTTTGTTTTTAGCCAAAAAGCATAAAAATCTTTGATTTGCTATTGAATGTATGCCTCTACCTTTCCACACGTTGCAAACTCCAAAAAGATTGTAAAGTTTTTAGTTAAGTTTTATTTTATAGGGAGCTTCCCCTACAAATTCGAAGAGCAGTTCTACTGCACATCTGTCCGTTTTTCTTTCCCACCGAAAGGTGCAAAATTAAACGCTAACAAAGTCATTGAACCTTCTAACAATGTGGAACCCTCAAGACTGAACCCAACCACTATAAGAAAGCCCAAGCCTTTCGTAAAAAGGGATTTTTCTTTTGGTTGGGGCATAATGCACTATTCTTTTCAAGGAAGTGATTGTAGAATTTGAGTGTGTACACCCCAAAGCTTCTACAATTGTGGAGACTTCTAAGGAAGACGAACTTCCTTTTGAATAAGAAACCTTTTTGCGGTTGTTGAAATTAGGAACTGTGGTTTGAATGCTTTTAGATCACCTCTTGGGGGTTTCTAGGAGGAAGCCTATTCTGAAGGGGGGGAGGATGTGAGACCAAATCTTTTCTGTTATGTGGACACATTAGTATTAGACATGTGTGACTATGAAATGTATGTTTTGGATGCTTTATATTATTTGATTATGAGGATACTTCTGTTGATAGAATTATGTGGTTATGATATTTATAGATTTGGATTTTATATATTGGATCATGTTTTTATCTTAATGATTGTTGTGCTTATTGTAGTTATGTATGAAGATATGGGTGTTTTGTGTGTGATTATGATATTATGCTTGGACTATTGTATTACTTCTTTAGGATGATACTATTGTGGATACAGTTAGGTAACTATGGTATGGTCTGATTTGGACATCATGGATGAATTGTTGAGTGTTGTGATTATTGTAATAACATGGGTAATCGAGACATTAGAATTTTAATACATATATATGCTTGAGTAATTAGACATGAATTAGAAGATAGTATTATGAAATTATGGATACATGTTAGTAGAATTAAAATTTGAGATGTAATTTAATTGGATATTATGTTAGATAGTGATTAGATTATAAAATTTTAATAATGTACATGTATGGTTATTTTAAAATTTGTTTCAACAATTGTTGTTATGATATACTAATATTTGAAACTCGAGTGTGCAGGTGGATGGTTAAGGAAAATAGAATTCAGAGACTTCCAAGAAACCTCTGAACATGTTTATATCCCATTTAGCTAAACCTAACCCGCGGGATGGATTTAAGGTTTATAATGTCATGGGAATGTGTGGGGAATGGATTTTAATTGTTTAAATTTGCTTGGTTGATTAATATGATTTTTGCGTATGTTATGTGAAGGTGTTAAAAGTAAAGTAAGATAAGTTTCTTTGATATTTATTTTTTATTTATTTTTATTATTTAATTATGGGATGTGGATAAGAAGGGTCTTGTTTTTAGAAGGTGGGTTGTTTTGGGAAGTGACACTTCAATAAGAAAAAATCTCGGGGAAATTTTCCCTCACTTATCACTTTCACCTTTGTGGAGAAAGCCTATTTATGAGTTGAATTGGTAATTTTGATCATCTTTTTCTCTTTTTCTTTTTGGGTTGTTTTCTTCTTTTTTGGAGGGAATTGGTAAAAGGAACTTCTCAAGATTTTGGGGAGGGAATTTGGCACTGGGAAGAAAGACGTTTTGGAAGATAGATTCCTTTGACATGATTTGGGAATTTTGGACTTCTCCTAACTTGGAGAAGTGTGAGGTAGGGTTTGAAACCCTCATTCTTTTTGTTTTATGTAATTTATGGAAGTATGCAATTTGTGTATGAAAAATATTGAATTCTTATATGTATGCTTTAGAATTGTGTTGGGGTTGGGTTGTATGGGAGTGGATCTACCTTGTTGGGGTTTAGAGCCTCTCTTGGGGATGTTGTATCTTATTAATGTTGTGGAGAATTATGAAGGTGGTGGTTGGTGGTTGGTTGTAGTGTTGTGTGGGTTGTGCCATCGAAGGGTTATGATGGTGTGTGGATTGTGTTATTGAAGGGTTGTGATGGTGTGTGGATGGTGTTATTGGAGGTTGTGGAAGATGATTGTGCTTATTTTACCCCAAGAGAGAAGTGATCCCCTCTTTCCCCCTCTTGTTGAATCTACAAGGCTTCTTTGTTTGGTATCTTTGTCTACCCTCTTGTTTGTAGGTGTATCTACCGGTACTTGGCAATTTCCTAGCTTAGGGGTGGGCTTGTTTTAAAGCCCTACGATAGGGTGGAGATAAATCCTTGGCCATCCATGTGTTTGTTGAGATTTTGTATTGCAGATTTGATGTCAAAAGGCTTCTCAGAGGATCACACGGATGTATGCTATTCTTTTTATTTATTGTTTTATTCAAGAGCTATCAAGCTCTCTATAGCTCATCATAATAGAATTAACTCCATATATTTTTAATCCATTTTCATTTGTAATTGGTTGTCTACATTAATTTGAAAGTGTTAGCATATTTACTCACTTGTATATGCAATGATTGTTTTCCTCTAATATGTCATTTTTTCTCAATATGTTTAGAAGTGTGACCTAAGATGTTATTAATTTGATCTAAGAAACAAAGGATTGTTGTTACTTGAATATAATGGAATAAATTTTCTTACTATTACATGTAAATAATTGTTTGGATATATGTGAAGTTAATTAGTGGATTTATGTTATAGAAATGAAATTAAAATAAATATATGTTCTATAAGTAATTATTTGTTTGCCTACATAACACTTATTTTGTACAATAGAAAGATTTCATTTTGTAAAGAAGATTAGAAATTTAGTAAGATTTTCTTTTTGGTAAGTGTCATCTAGGGCATGGCTCCCTTATATTATATATAAAAGAAAAAAGACATACATAGAGATATTCTCCATAGAGAAGCTATATAAACTAGATAAAGCAAGGCCCAAGCAGCCTGTTGTTACATAAGTTCATGCATGATGAATATTATCCCCTTTGTACATTCATTTAGATGGGCTACTTGAGTTGCGAAGAAAATGTTGTCAGGTCCCTGGGTCTGCTTCCTGAAGGCCTCCATGTTTCTACATTCAATGCCTTCCTTGTAGACAACCAACATCCTCTCTGCAATTCTCCCATTCTGACCATCCTTCTTCTTATAAGCTCTGTGAAGCACGTCTTCCTTGAGGCTTGGAACAATGGATGGAATAGCGGCCATAACTGCAATGTGGTTGCTTTCAACCACAAGTCTGGATCCCCACAAAACCCCCCAGAAATCACCTCCCATCACCTATGTGATATTTGTGAAGAAGATCTGATAGACCCTTCCATCATGCACATGACCATTGTTCTAAGCTCCAGCACCGATAATCTTCAGAACGGCCTCCCTCGTGGCCTCTTCTCGAAGCCGAAAGAGCCTTCCCACCTATTGCTCCTTGCATTCCTCCAAACATGCACACCTCGCACCCATAACTTTATTGGATGCCATCCTTTCTACGAAAATTGAGTCCCTAAGAGACTATAAATAACTGACCTTCACCTCCCATCAGTCCCACCACTTGGTAAATTCTCTACCTATTCTGTAAGAAACTACCAGCCTGTATGTGCTATTTTCCTTGCGAAGATTTCTTTTATCTATTCTGGGGAACCCACCTGTCCTCCAAAAAGTTGAGGCCATCAGATATTTCCTCAAAAATTTCAAGTACACTACAGTCTGTACCAACAATCTATCCTACCTGATCTGCCTGCAAAATCTCTTCTAGACCCTCCCAACTGGCTACATCCGAACCGTTCACTTCCTCCAATTTTCCCACAGCACCTTTATTGGCTAACACATTAGCTGCACGATTTGCTTCTCTAAAGATATGCTGAATCAAGATGTCCAAATCCTATAGAGCCTCCCATGTTCTTCTGATCCCTTTATTTAACAACAAGTTGACCTTTCCTTTATTCTTGATTGCATTCACAATCAGCATCAAATCTCCTTCTATTTCTATCTCTCGAAAGCCCCTTGCCTTACATTCCTAAACCCCATGCACTAGCGCCTCCATCTCTGCCATGTTGTTTAAGGCCATACCCAACGATCTTGAGGCCACCCAAACTAACCTTCCTTCCTCATCTCTAATTACACACCCATATCCAGCCACCTCGGGGTTGCCTTTAGCAGCCCCATCAAAATTTAGATTGAGTCTTCCACTCGAGGGGGCCATCCATTTGGTCTATTCTCTCTTCTTTTTCCCCCCACCCAATCCTTTTTGGACTTTCAATTCAGACCACAACTTCATTACATTGTCATCCCATGAAGTGAATTTTGATCCCCCTCTTGACGAGGCACTGGAGTTAAGGATCTCCACTAACCCATGCTCAATTTTCTTCAACACAATCTCGCTGCTATTTTCTTTTTCCTCAAAGATCCTTAGATTTCTTTCTCTCCATATGTGCCACATAATCATGGAAGGGAGCGTTAACCAGATCCCTCCCCAAAATCTTTTATTTGTAAGTCTTGGCCAACTCTTTAGGAAGTCTACAATGTTATCACTCTTCAGCCCTTTCCAATCTAGACGGTCTAAGAAGAAATTCCACCATTTCTCTGAAACTTGACAACTTAGTAATAAGTGGTCCATATTTTCTTCATTCTATTTGCACAATACGCATTTGCTAGGGCCATTGATTCCTAAGCAATTTAGGTGATCAATAGTAAGAATACTTCTGTGAAGAACAATCCAAGTGAAGGCACCTACCTTCGAAAGTACCTACTTATTCCAACATAACTCCTTTGGCCAAGGCTCTGTTTCAACTCCACTTCTTTCCAATTTCAAAATGTGGTATCCAATTTTAATCGAGTATTGTCCAGATTTGGCCCCACACCAGCACCAGTGGATCTCATCATCTTTCCTATTAAAAATCACCCTCCTTTCCTTCATGACCTCTTTGAATTTTGCTTTTACCACTTCTCCAATATTGAAGGCATCTGCCTCCACCCACACTGCTCTTCCTTGATCATTGCAATGCTCAATATAGTTTGCCACCTTTTCACCTCTGGATTGGATCATTTGGTCTTTTAGTTCTTCAAACTCATGAACCTTATCTAATGGTTCATAGCCTTCCCATGAATTTGACCAAAACTTTTCCTTTTTACCATCGTTGATACTCCACATTAGGTGGTCTAGAATTACTGGTCGACATGCCTTCATAAATTGCCAAATTGTTGATCTACCACCTGGGTTGGCAATAGTTAGTATTATGTTCAGATCTGGCCCATCAAGATATTTGTCTTGCATTATTTTGCACCATAACTTTGGGGGGGACTTAGCCATTTTTCAAATTAGTTTCACTCCTAACGCTTCATTATGTAACTTTAAATCTCGCATATCCATCCCTCCTCTATCCTGAGGACATGTTGCTTTTCCTCAGCTAATCAGAGGTATTATTTTCACTTCCTTCACTCCTTCCCATAAGAAGTTTTTCCATCTTCCTTCCATCTGAGATTTCACCTTATTTGGAACCGGTAAGCAGGACATCATATGAATAGGGATGGCTCCCAACACTGCCTTAAGCGTTGTGATCCTCCCAACTAGAGTAAGCCATCTTCCCTTCCAAGCCTCCACTTTGCTCTTGGATTGAGAAATCACCCCTTCCCATAAGTTTGATTTGACTGCCTCGATGAACATTGGTGCTCCAAGGTACTTAGTGGGGATTTTATCAATCTGACACCCTAATATAGAAATGATTTGGTTTTTCCACCTTTTTGAGACATTGAAAAAGAACACCCTTGATTTCTCCTTATTTATGATATGCCCTGATAGTTTACTATAATAGTCCAAAATGCCTTTGATTGCCTCCACTTCAGCTAGACTAGCCTCCCCAAAAATCATTGTATCATTTGCTAATTGCACGTGTGATTGGGTCTAAATTCTTGGCTACCCTTACTCCTTTCCACCCTCCATTCCTTTGGCTATTCTTGATCAGCCCTCCTAACGCCTTGTCCATAAGGACAAACAAGAAGGGGGATAGGGGATCCCCCTGCCTCAGCCCTTGAGACATTCCAAAAAATCCACACACAGAGTCGTTAACTGCCACTGATACTCTTGCAGTAGATATGCATTGATAAATATTCTCTAACCATAATTGCCTAAACCCCATTTGCTTTAAAACTCTTAGTAAGAAGCTTCATTTCACTCGATCGTATGCCTTACTAACATCCAATTTAATAAGCATGCTCCTCTGTTTTGATTGGTTTATGGAGTGTATCACTTCATTCACCAAAATGATACTATTTGCTATCTCTCTTCTCAGAGTAAAACCATTCTAATTTTCTGAAATGATCCTACCCAACACCACCTTCAGTCTATTTTCTATTGCCTTGGATAGGATTTTATAAATAGTATTGTATAGAGAAATTGGTCTATAATCTGCTACTGATTTGGACTCTGCTTTCTTGGGAATTAGTGTGATCACTGTGTTATTAATTTCTTTGACAAAATTATTCTTTTTTCTGAACTCTTCCACAATCATCTAGACCTCTCTCCCAACTATCTTCCAACATTTTTAATAAAATAGTGCTGGAAAGCCATCTGAGCCTGGTGCCTTAGCTGGGTGCAATTGGAAGGTGGCAGTTCGAACCTCTTCTTCTATGAATGATTCGTTCAACATGTCGTTTTCATCCTCTCTAATCACTGGGTCAATGCATCTCAATATTTCTTCTAAATCTAACCAATCATGTCCTTCTTCTAGTGTAAGAAAGTTTTGGTAATAGTCTATTATCTCTTTCTCAATTTCTTCTAGGTTATTCAAGGTTCTCCCTTCTTTGTCTGTTAGTTATGAGATTTTGTTTATCATTCTCCTCACCTTAACTGAGTTATGGAAATATTTAGTGTTTCAGTCACCAGCTTCCAACCAAACTTATCTGGCCTTGGCTTTCTAAAACTCCTCTCTTGCTAACAATTCCTCATGTTCATCTAGTAGTTCTTTTTCTTTCGCATAGTTTGCTTGAAACATGCCATTTTTTATAACCCTCTCATTCAAGGCCTCAAGTTCTTCCTCTACTCTCTCTCTTTCTTTGAAGATATCCTTGAATCATTCCATATTCCATTCCTTCAGCCTTTTCTTGATATGTGCTAATCTTCTATAGAAAACAAAACTGATCGATCCTCCATTTTTTGGGACCTCCTCCCACCAAGCCCAATTAAGTTGATTAAGTCCTCCCTCCTCCACCACATCCTTTCAAACTTGAAGTAGGAATTTTTGGGTCTATCCAACGCACTAATTTCCAGCCTTACTGGGTAATGGTCAGACATAGAAATTGGAAGTATATTCGACTCTAGCCCCATATCTATTTCTAACCAGTTCATTGAACACATAAACCTGTCTTTTCATTCCACAATATTAGTGAAGCCTTGTCTCTTGTTTTTCCACATGTAGCTTCCATCTTTTGGAGGGATATCCAAAAAACTCCCATTTCCCACAAATTCCCTGAAGTCCTTTATTTTGATGCTTTCTACTCTCATTCCTCCTCTCTTTTCATCCAGACTGAGTACCACATTAAAGTATCCTTCCAACAAGATTGTTTCTTCCCCTAGTGCTTGACATTGATTTATAATGTCTCTTCAGACCCCCCTCTTTTCCTCTGTTTTAATTGGGCCATATACACAAAAAATCCAAAATGAAAAATTTATAAAGGATGGATGTACTTTACCTGAGATCTAATATTGGTGGACCTCAATATTCTTTATGCTGACTTTTGATGGGTTCCACATCATTCCAACTCCTCCTGCCATTCCTTTGGGCTCACTAAACACTCCTGTAAATGGTTTGCAATGCATTATGAATTTTGATGCCTCCTCTTGAGTAAGCCTTGTCTCCTGTAGCATTACAATGTCGACCAAATGTTTGTTTAAATGGCACTTGGTCATGCGCCTTTTGTTAGGGGCATTCAAGCCCCTAACATTCCAAGTTAAAATTTTCATGGCTTCCCAAGGGAGGTACTGCCTCCCTTGGATCTTAACATGTAGTTTCTAATGTTGGGTAAGCCTTTCTCCATCACGTATTCCTCTCTTTTTTCCTTGTCTATCTTCCTCCCCATTTACCTCCCGATACCGGATGTGCCCCGAATCACTCTTGACGTCATCTGGCTGATGTGCCTATGATTCGTAATGCTAATCTCCTCCCTATCCTTAAAATCCTCATCATCCTCCAACCATGCCCCACTCAAAACCCCTTCACCCCCTTCAATTGAGGTCAGGACCACTTTAGTTGAGGTCAGTTCTTGGGCCATCAAAGCCTCCTTTCTAATAGAGGCTTTTGAAGCCTCTGATTGTCGATTATTCTCCCTTCCTTCCCAATTCTCATCCATCCCTTTAGCGCCTTCCTGAGAACTCTTCTTGGGTGTCATAACCATCTCTGTGCTGAGATCTCCCCCAGGAGCATTCCTCATTATTATAGTCTTGTTCTCTAATTGGTCCCCGATCGTCGATTCCTTCAAAACCTCCTCTTCCCCTCCTTCAAGTCCACAAGATCTTCCTTTGGTATCTCTTCCTCCTGAATGATCTTCCAATCTTCTACCACCTTTGTGGGAACTTCTTTGTGTGCTACTACCTGTTCCGCCCTCTACCTTGTCTCCTTTTCTTTTTGGTCACCTTTTAGCTTCTTTGGGTGATCTATCTCCGTATGTCTCCTTCTCTTGCATTGGAGGCAAAAGAACTTCCTTTCCTCTATCTCAATCTCTTATGTCCATGCCCCCACAACCATTAGCAATCTGATTGACTTAGGAATTCTCCTTACTGCTATCAATTTTATCCTCGCATAGAAAACTACATCACTGCCTCCCATGTCTAGGTCAACCGCATTTCCCAACTTGTCACCAATTTGATATAGATAATTTCTAGACCAATACTCGAATGGGAGATTATACAACCTGATCCAAATAAGCTCCTTATATGGATCAAAAATCTTAGGGTTAAAATTTGATCTCCATTTCTGGATGAAGACATAGTCTGGCCCGAGCCTCCAAGGTAATTTTTCCAATATCTCATCCCTTTGGGCTTTGCCTTGGCAATCTACAACAAAGAAGTGCTTCAGGAGAAAATGGACTACTTTGATCGCTTCCCAATTTTCTGCTATCCATCTTTTGATTTGGTCTTTCGATCTGTTTCTCCCGATCACTCTTCTAATCAGTGTCGAATGACTCAAGGCCTCCACATCCTTATCCACTGTGTTTGCCACATCAATTTCCTCCACTTCTTCCCGAACCAACACTTCATCATTTCACAAAAATTTCATGAATGTTCTCCTTAGCTCTTTCAAAGGGATGGCATTCACGCCTATCACAGTGTAAGGGGGGGTGACTTCTTCCTTTATTTTTCCTTCGCCACCTTTTTGTCCTTCTGCTTCCTTCTGCTCCTTTGCAAAATTTGCATGCTCCATTTTTTTATTCTCTATGTTTAAACTACATATAGAAATTTAGTAAGATTTACTTCTTTACTAGTGTAGGAAATTTTCCTCTCTGTATTTTTTTATTTGTAGACTTATGTTTCTATATATGAAAACACACACACACACACATATAAATGTATATAAATATAGATATTATTCTCAGATAGATATCAATATTAAGTAGATTATAAGCTGGAATTAAAAGAAAAATAGTTAAAACAATATATACGAATAAAAGAATAGAATAAAAACCTTTTAAGTTTCTAATTAATTTGCTTTATGTATCGTTGGTTTACTTGTTAAATTAGACCTCCTAATTTGATTAGTGTGGCATTAAAAGTTTTTAGTGATTAAATTATTATTTTTGAAATGCTTATCATCATTTTAATATATTTATATAGTTAAATCATTTAAATTTGAGTAATTAGGTATATTTTCTTAAATATTTATTTCATTTTTTTAAAAATCTCTTTTAACTAAAGTAATGACTAGTATATTTATATTTTAAAAAATATGTATATATATTTTTTCTATAGTTTTTGTGATTTTCTCCACCTTCTTTTCCTTGAGGTGTTTCCAATTTTTTTGGTTTTTATTTTTTTATTTTTTCAAATTTCCATAGTTTTTTTTGCTATCCTAAAATGAATGTTGTCATCTCCACCCTTGTGATTGTAGAAATGCCTCTTGACGTAACTAGTTTTTCTCACCATAATAGTATCATATCAGATAGAATCTTAATTATTTTAATAATTTGTAGTGTTATCACTGTATTAGGAGTAGTTTATTTTAGTGTAAATAAATTACTAAAATGATAAATTAGAAAAAAAATCCAATTCTTTGAAAGTTAGTTTTTTTCTAAAATGAACATGGTAGATTAGTTCTTCTCAGTTACTTCTAATTGTATTTTAGTTCTATTTGAAAAGTGTTATTAAGTATTTTAATAGGTAGACTAATCATATTAAAGTTTCTAAAATAAATGTAAAAAACTTATCTATATCTTTATTTTCAATTTTATTGTTTAAATTATTTAAGGGAATTGTAGACAGGAAGATTGTATTATACTTAATAGAAAATTTATCATATTAAATCAATTTTATTATCCTATATCAATTAGACTATTTGGCAATATAATAACATTAAAATTACTTATGGAATGAATAAATAGGGTATGGTTTGTATTTAATTCATTTATTAATTTACTATTTCTAAATTCATTTTGGATAGAAGTTTTAATGTTCCTTAACCTCTTGTAATTGTTTAATGGTTAAAAGAGGAGATTGAGGTTTTCATTTTGATTTGAGGGTTTGATGAGTTTAGATCCTTCTTTCAGAACAAACATTCAAGGACATATCAACCGAATTGAATCTCTACTAAGCAAGAGCATTCACCTAACAGGTTGGGTTGTCACTTGGAATGATGTGGAAACTTAGAAATTACTAACTAATACCTTAATGTAATTGTCAAATATGTAAGAAACCCTAATTATGCAAAATAGTGATCAAATTGATAAATTCAGAAAAATGCTTACAGACTAAGGTAGTAGGCAGAGATTAATAACTAATCATTTTTTAAAGTTTGGAATGTGGAGCAACTGGGGACACTACCACTAATGCCCCTATCCAAGGTACTATTTTCTCTGCAGAATCTTGATCTTCTCCCGACACTGATATTCACTGTATTTTCTATTTTTTCCCCTGAAGAGCAGGTGACACCTCCACTAGTGCCCTAGTCCAAGGCCAGATGTTTCTCAGGATGTTGGAAGCTCTTTGAATGATGATTATCATTGTCCAAATTGTTCTTGTGTTTGTAACTTCGAAGGACACTGCCACTAATGTCTGTGTCTAAGCAATCCTTTTCTTGAGGGATTCAAGATCTGCACACTGTCTTATTGTTCCCTGCAACTCTACTCTGTCAAGATGTGAAACTTGTAATCTGCAATCACAAGGAGAGTGGTTGGGGGTTGTGGTGTTTAGAGACTTGCCTCGGTCAAATCTTGGAAAGACATTCAAGTCTTCCAAACACCGTTGTCAGATAAAGAGTGTGTATCCCTATGGGATAGAGTCAAAAATAGATTTTTGAATGATTCAAACACAAATAGATATCACCTTGGAACTGTAGATCTCACATAAATGAGGGCTCTTCAATCACATGAGAAGATGAAGTTAAATCTGTAATCACAAACACAATAACAATGCTCTGCTCTGCAATAATGAATATCATGGATGCTCTAAAATTATAAGTTAGCTAAAAGTTCATAATCATCTTCTAGTTGCAAATGAAATAATAAACATGCTTATATATGCAAGTACACACATTCCCGCTAAGAATTTTGCAATTCAAACTTGAGATGTCAGCATAGGACCTAAGTAATGGTCATAAAACTGACATTTGAATTTAGGGCTGACCCAAAATAGGGTAGGACTAGGGTGCTAGCACCCAAGTCCACCCTCCCAGTTTTAGTTAGGATCTGTTTAAATGACATCCCCTAGGTCCTATTTGCCATAACACTCAAGGGTTTTCTCATCAGGGTTCACAATTAACATGCAAGATACTTATAATGCATTCTAAGCACCCGTGAGCTAAACCTTAAGAGGGAAAAGCCCCTAAGGGGGAATTTTTTGACATAACATTTAGCCCCCACTTTAATGTATGTAAAAATGCAAAGCCAATACATGTATTAAAGTACGGTCAAAAGACAACACACCAAGCATGGTGCAGACACACCGAACACATTGAAGACAGTAATAGGAACGCAAAACATGGAGAAGACAACATTGAAGACACACAAAACACAATGAATACAGTGAATGCAGTGATTTTTTTTCATTTTCTCATATATGAATGCAAATGCAAGTACATGGAAAGTAAACACACAACCCAAAATGTAGGAGGAGCTCATCGCCACTAGTCTTGAAACTGAATAAGGGGCAATAGACATGCAATACAAATCTCAGAGTGTAGGAGGATCTCATCGCCACCATTCTTGAAACTACACTTGAGAACAAACACACCATACAAATCCCAAAGCATAGGAGGAGCTCATCACCACCAGTCTTGAGACTATGCTTGGGAACAAACATGCCATACACACACACATGGAAGACATGGAGAAAACATGGAAAACAAGCGATGGAAGGAGCCTATTGCTAGGTTCACCACCATCTCAGGCACATTATAGGAACACACTGACAATTGGGCTTCACCACAACAATCGCCAAAGACACGCTTAAGGGAGGATACACCAACCTCACCTGCTCAGAGGACTTTTAGGAATGACTGGATGTGCAATCTCCTCAAAAAATACACCATCCCTGCCTCTATAGAGGGCTTAAAATAAAAAGGATATGCACGATATCCTGCCTCCACATAGGGCTTAATGATTGTAATATAAAAATAAAGATGTGCTTGAAGATACAACATCCCACCTCCACAAAGGGCTTACAAACATGCTTCGTTAGTACCAAAATCATCAGATAGATTACCTTTATATGCCTCCACCTTAAGGTGGTTGATATCATGTACCGATATCAAGCACGTTAAGGTAGAAAGAAAACACACAAGGGAATAGGAGCTCTCGCAAAGCCCATGCCCCCTAGAGGTGACATGTACTTTATAATTGCCAAATGTTCCCGTAAACACACAATATCTTGTAAGAAAAAGAGGTTAGAAATCTTTCCATAAGATAATAACCACATCACATGATCAAGAAGCAATGAATGAAAACAATCACATCAAAAGCCAAGGTTACGTTACAGAATCATAAACTAAGTATAACCGTAGGGCTATATTACAAAGATCTCATAATCGAGTGCAAGCGAGGTGAGATCCAAGATAAACAAAGTGCATAGAGCAGCAGTATTGTTATGGTTTGTTAGTGTGATAAGACAACATCAAAATATCACACAGATTGATTCTACTAGCCAAGCGTCGGATAATACATATCAACCCCATCATCATGTATGGACTAGGTTCATTTTTTCTTACTCATTGAAGGGACACGTTGTCTATATCAGTCTTATTTGTTTATCATCATCCACCAGCTAGATAGAACCACTAGAAGAAGGTAAATAATAAATCAAGAAAGAAGAACAAGTGTCTTAGGAACTATCACATAGGAGGGTGCCCCCAAATCACCAAAAATAGAGGAGAGGCAAGATAGAAGAATGATGATACAAATAGAAGAAGGGTCACAATAGAGGTGGTCTCCAAATATCCTTGACCTTACAAGAGTATCAAGGGTCATCCTAGGAGGCCTAAACAACACATAACACATCATCGGGGAAATAAAAAATAGAGGTAAAGGGTTCGAAATACTTACCTGATACAACACAATGTTAACAACATATATATCTAGGAGGAGGCCACCCTTGAGAGCAACTATAATAGGTGCTACAACGAATGTGGCTTAGGGAGGGAGAAATACGCTTATTCACTATCCTCTCAGGAGGTGGAAGAAGTGATTTGTTTTGAGTGACCTCAACATCCATCCATAAGAGATTTAATGTGACAGACCTTTCCTCATCCACTAATGCTACATCTTTTGAAGAGAGAGCATAGGAATGAGGGGTAGGTAAGGTGTTGTGAGGATAATTATTAATGTTTGTATCTTTAGTGATGTTCAAAGAATATGCAACTAAAGGAGAGGTGTCCAAGGTTTTAAAATCCTTAATGATATCCAAGGAACTTGAACATTCAACCAAAGGAGGGAGATCAAAGATCTTCACTTCCTTAATGATGTCCAAAGTACTTAAATATTCAATTAAAGGAAGAAGGTCTATAGGATGATCCATAGAGGCTTCATGTACTACTGTAGGAAGATATTTTTTTATTATTGTTATATGAATGCTCATTATCTATATGTGGAATGTTCGTTGTTGGAGGGGGTTATTTATTCACCAATGTTTCATCTTGGCCAGAGAGAGCATTGGAATAAAGAGATGGTGGGAGGTCTTCATTCACTAATGCTTCATCTTGGCCAGAGGGAGCATTGGAATGAAGATATGGTGGTATGATGTTTAGCGATGTGTTTATGAATTCATCTTATTGCACCAAAATGTCAACTTTGGGAGAAAGATCATAAGGTAAAACAAAGTTATCATCACATGTATTAACAATAGGAGGCATAGTGGAATGTTCAATAGAGATAAAGTCATCTAGGGATTCATCTAACATATTGAAGTCATCACTACTAAATGTATTATTGGCTATGAATTTAGTAAGATCATCTAATATCAGAGGATATATTCCCATGAGATTTGTGAAGCTATCAAAATCAGATATATAGTAGAGGATTTCATATGTGGAACACATAGAAATATCAAGATCATATATGTATGCTATTTGTTTCAAGACTTGAGGATATTCATGAGTAAATTTAGAAAAATTATCAATGTCTATGATGTATGCAAACAAATTTTCCAAAGATGAATAACAAGAAGTATCCATGATGCTAATTTGAAAGAGCTCAAATACACACAAATTTCACAATGATCAATAAATAAAAATAAGCGAGACTATTTCACACCAAAGCACTTGTTTGAGGGAAACAGGTACTAAAAGACACATGGAGTCCACAACAAACACAGTGGGTAGGAGGAAAGAGTACAATACAATGAGGCCCAATTTTCAAATGATAATTGACTGAATGCTTTAATATGAATTCAAGATCTGAAATGAAAGAGAAGTAGGGTGAATGCAATGAAACAACACCAATTTATGTTTGCTTATGTACCGAAAAATGCTTAATTTTTTCACTTTTTTCAAAATCTTCAATGCAAATGCCTAAAAGATGAAGTGTTGTACGGAAATTGATGAGGGGCAATGAATAATAAGCTATATATCAGTCCAATAATGTAGAAATATCCTTCACAACACACCTATAATGCAATTCTATATGCAAAATAAGTCAAAATCTAGTGAAAAATGCAAGTTTTTCAAACCCTAGTTGTGAAATTAAGGCATGAATATGTGCAAAATGATATGTAAATGAGATATAATCAGAATTGTGATACAAAATAATTCAGCTCAGATTTGAAAATGCTTTTAAAGTCCTACAATGCTCAATGCAAGTGCAATTTTTAATAATAATGAATGAAAAATGCTAGTTTTTGTTGAAATTATCTATGTGTAAATGCAAAAACACACTAAAATGCAACACTACATGCAAAATCAAATTTGAATGAGTGTCTATGATGAGTAGTAAAATCTTAAACAAGATTTTAACTACAAACCCTAGTTTTGGAAATCACTAGGTTATAAGAAAAATTCAAAATTTCAAGCAAACCCTAGCAATTTTAATATGAAAAATGCAATGCAAAGGATTGTAATATGATTACTTTATGTAATTTATATCAAATCTAATTTAAAAATCAGAAATTAAATGAAAATTAATTAATTCAAGTCATTTCAAAATGCAAGCTTAAAATGCCAATTTTTTCAAATTTTTCATTTTTTTGGTAAATTTTCAAATGCAATACAAAAATCATAAATTAAAATGAAAATGAATTTCAGATCTAATGCAAAAATCAGAAATTAAATGAAAATTAATTCAAATTATTTTTCTCTTAATCCTGATAAGGCTCCGGGACCTGATGGTTTTACCCCTTTGTTTTTTCAAAAATGTTGGGATATTGTGGGGAGAGAGGCTTAGCTTGCTTTGGAAGAATCGAGAAAGAATAGTAATAGGTTGAGAGAAATGAATTCTACTTTTTTAGCCCTTATTCCTAAAATTAGTTCCCCTTCTTCTTTTACTCATTTTCGGCCTATTTCATTGTGTAATACATTATATAAGATTTTTACTAAAGCTATTACTATGAGATTGGCCTTACTAATTCTAAGATTAATCTCAGAAGAGCAAGGAGGTTTTGTTCCTGGAAAAGAGACTGCAGATGGAGCTTTAATAGCTCATGAAATTCTTCATTCTATCAAGGAATGTAATATTTCGGCCATGGTATTGAAATTAGATATGAAGAAAGCTTATGATAGAGTTTCATGGATTTTTTTGATGAAAATTTTAGAAAAGTTTGGTTTTGATAAGAAATGGTATAAATGGATTTGGTCTTGTATTTCAAAAGTTAGCTCTGCTGTTTTACTAAATGGTAGTCCTTCTGATTTTTTTCCAGTTTCACAAGGTATCAGACAAGGGAATCCTCTTTCTCCATATCTTTTTATTTTAATGGCTAATGCTTTTAGTAGGGCTATTTCTTATCAATGTCAGCTTTCTAATTGGAAGGGTATTGCAATCCCTCGGGTGCCTTTCCCCTTTACTCATACTCTTTTTGTTGATGATACTTTATTGTTTGGGTTTCCCTCTCTTAGTGAGGCGAGGTGCATTCAGAACACAGTTTCACTTTATTGTGCTGCTTCTAACTAGGAGGTCAATCTAGAAAAGTTAAAAGTTTTTGTCTTCAATACTAAACCAAGTATTAAAGCTAGAATTATTGCCCTTTTGAAGTATAAGTTGGGTTCTTTGCCTAGTCAATATTTGGGTATTCCTCTATTTTTTGGTCCTAATAGAAAATCTTTTTGGGCAAAGATTGTAAAATCAATTCATACTAAAATAGCTTTATGGAAAGGTAGATGGCTTACTTTACCCGGAAGAATTACTCTCATTAAATCAGTCTTGTCTACCCTTCCAATTTATATGCTTTCAGTCTTACAAATTCCCAAAGGTGTTATAGATGAAATTCAGAAATCTCTTAGGTCCTTTATGTGGAAAGGCTGTTCTGAAGTCAATAAAAAGATTCCTTTGATTTCTTGGGAAAAGATTTGTTTTCCGAAATCTTTGGGGGGTGTAGGAATTCATGGTTTAGATGCTCAAAATAAATCTTTAGGGGCTAAATTGGCTTGGAAACTCTATTCTAAACCCCATTTAAGATGGTGTAAACTCATGCAATTTAAGTATTTGGACTCTCTTGACTCAAAAAGAATCTTCATAGTTGAGAATCCTCTTAAGGGGTCAAGTATGTGGAATTTTCTAGTCTCATGCAAGAAGGTTATTCTTCCCAATCTTTCTTGGAAAATCTTTAATGGCTCAAAGGCTAATTTTTGGGAGGACTCTTGGAATGGTTTTCCTCCACTTTCTCTTTGTGATGGGTTAGATCAGGCTAGAAATTATCTTTTGCATCACTGGGGGAATAAAGTGTGTGATTACTTTTCTATTATAAAAGATGGTTCTTTTTCCTCAGTGGTTTGGAAAGATTTTCAGCATTGTGATTTTCCTCAAAATCAGAAAGATATTCTTTCTTTTCAACTCATAAAGAGGAAGATTAGCTATTCTGACAAAGTAGATAAGTTAATTTGGATTTTTGCAAGTAATGGTTCTTATTTAGTTCATGATGGATATAGATCTTTGGTGCTCAAACAGGGTAGTCACCTATCGGATTGGCCTTTTTCTCTTTGTTGGAATGTTGCTTGTCTTCCCAAAGCAGGTGCTTTTGCTTGGTTGGCTTTGCAGGGGAAAATTTTAACTAGTCAGAGGCTTTCAAAACTTGGCTTAATAGTTCCGTTCAAATGTGTTCTTTGTGGAGTTTGTGATGAGGATCCAAATCATCTCTTTTTGCTGTGTTCTTTTGCATCCACTTGTTGGAATTGGTTATTTTCAAAACTCAATTGGTTTACTCCTTTACCTAATTCTATTTTGAATTTGTTCCGTAGCTGGCCTATTCTCTATAAAGATTCAACTTTTTCTTCAATTTGGATAGTCTCTCCCTCCATCGTGATTTGGACATTATGGCTAGAAAGAAATCGAAGAATTTTTAGGAAAGAACACCAAAATATTGATCTTATTTTGTCTAAACTTGAGAAATCTATTTCTGAAGTGGTAATGAGTAATTTACAAAGGAAGGGCTCTTCAAATTTACATTTTTCCTCTTGGGATGATTTGCTTTTGAAATCTTGGAAACTTTTGAAACCTTTTCCAGACTTGGGTATTTCTTCTAATTATAAAATTGATAGAAGTCTAATTAGCTGGGTACCACCTATCCAAGGTCATACTAAACTTAATTTTGATGGTGCTTCGCGTGGTAATCCAGGTCCTGCCTCCATAGGAGGGGCTTTAAGAGGATTTGAGGGAAATCTTTTTTTAGCCTTTTCCTCAAAAATCTCTGATTCTACAAATAATTTAGCTGAGGTTCTGGCCTTGGCTGAAGGTCTAAAATTAGCTAAAAAGTTGAAAATTGCTAATCTCCACATAGAGGGAGATTCTCTGGTTATTATTAATGCTTTAAAAAAGAAAGGTGTGATGAACTAGAGGATTAATTACATCTTAGAAGAGGTTTGGGATCTTTTAAAACTTTTTGATAATTACTTCATTTCTCATTGTTACCGTGAAGGTAATCAATTGGCGGATGCTTTAGCTAATTTAGCCTTTGAGATGGAGGTAAACAATATACTTTTAGACACTGGAAATGTTAAAGATCATCCCAATATCTTTTCTATACTAAAGAGGGAATCTCTTATGTGTTAATTATTTTTGTCAGCCTCACACGTTCCTGTTATACTCCATCTCTTGTTCTCCGTGGATTGCAAGTTGGTTATATGTGCGAATTTTTTTGGTTTTTGATGACGATTGTATGTAACTATCTTTCAAAGCAGGACTCTTTACACTGATTCCAATATTAGTACTCCACTTCAGTCAATTTGATGAACTTTGCATGAGCTGAGAGGATTAGTAATCAATAATGTTCATTATTTATACAGGTTTCTTGATATATTTATTCTCATTCTTTGAGTGCATTTCTAACCTCCTGCTTCTAAGTTTTTTCGATGGAGATCCAATTGAATCGCAGGTTCTTTTTTCCGGTACAAAAATGGGAAACACCTTTCTTTGGAAGTGTTAATGCAGAAGGTTTAGCCTCTGTGTTTGCCATTGATAGTCAAGATTTGGAGGAAGCTGTTCGGGAGATGATTGGAAATGAATTATTGGATTCTCGTGCTAGGTCTCTCTACCCTTCTCAGTTACTTTCTATGTTCGCTTCTAATATTATGGATTTGGTTCAGGACATCTCTATGGTAAGACAATTGATTATAAAGTTTGTTCACCATTTCTTGTACTCTAATGAAGTGCTTCAAGATGCTTTTCAAAATTATAATATGTTTAAATCGGGTGCTCCAATTGATGGTCTGTTTACAAAATGCAATATTTTGCACTCTCCTGCCCATAATTATACTTTCAATGCTTTTGGTTCGGCAATTCGCATTGAGAATGAGGATTTGTTAAGCATTCCCCTTCATGCACATAGAGTAGAATTGGGTGATTAGTTGGTGAATCGGGTGGAGAAGTTTCATGCTTTGCTGTTTTTAATCCAGTTTCATCTACAAATTTCTCCTCCTCTAGGGTCACCAATTGAGCCAAATGATGCAGAGGATAATGTTCTGGTTCAAGATCTTAATGTTCCAGCTGCTGGTTGAAGTTGTTTTGTCTTCATAAGGTCACTGGTTTTTGATTTGTGTCGACGGTTTCTCCTTTTTGGTGTTGTTCGGTGCAGTGAGGGGTTTTTTGTTCTTCCCCTATCTAATAAATTTTAGGGATATTGTAGTTTTTTGTAAAATTTAGGGGGTGAAGAGTTCAAATGTTGTATTTTCCCCCTTATTTTTTGTAAAAGTTAAACCCTTTTGAGGGATTCTGTATATTTTGAGCTATAACCGGAGGTTTTCTTGCTGGCTCTTTCCTGCCGGTATGCTCTGTTGAACCAGCTCTTGTATCTTTTTTATTAATATATATATATATATATATATAGTAGCTTGCCACTTTTTGCAAAAAAAAATTAAATTAAATTATTTCAAAATGCAAGTCTAAAATGCTATTTTTTTTCAAAATTTTTAATTTTAATTTTTTATAAATTTTCAAATGCAATATGAAAATCATAAATTAAATGAAAATGAATTTCATATCTAATGCAAAAATTAGAAATTTAATGAAATGCAACTAAATTAATGCAAACTATGTCAAAATTCAAACCCTAGAATGTAATTTTTTTAAAATTTTCAAAAAAATTTAATTTTTTTTGTAGATTTTCAAATGCAATATGAAAATTATGAATTAAATGCATGCAAATCTGAAGTATAACACTCAACAAGGTGCAAAATTTGTTAAAAACATGGGTTCACCAAAATTTTTAATGGTGAAAAGAGGAGGTTGAGGTTTTTATTTTGATTTGAGGGTTTGATGAGTTTAGATCCTCCTTTCACAACAAACATTCAAGGACATATCAACCAAGTTGAATCTCTACTAAGTGAGAGCATTCACCTAACATGTTTGGGCTGTCACTTGGAATGATGTGGAAACTCAGTAATTGCTAACTAATGCCTTACTGTAATCCTCAAATATGTAAGAAACCCTAATTATGCAAAACAGTGATCAAATTGATAAATATAGACAAATGCTTACAGACTAAGGTAGTAGGTAGAGATTAATAACTGACCATTTTTTGAAGTTCCTAATGCAGAATAGTTAGGGACACTACCATTAACGCCCCTGTCCAAGGCAATATTTTCTTTGTGGAATCCTAATCTTCTCCCGACACTGATATTCATTGTATTTTTTATTTCTACCACAAAAGATGTGGAGGACACCTCCACTAGCACCCTAGTCCAAGGCCAGATGTTTTTCAGGATGTCAAAAGCTCTTCAGATGTTGATTATCACTATCCAAATTGTTCATGTGTTTGCAGCTCTAGAAGACACTACCACTAATGCCCATGTTTGAGCAGTCCTTTTCTTCAGGGGTTCAGGATCTGCACACTATCTTACTGCTTCCTACAACTCCACTCCATCAAGATGTGAAACCTATAACCTACAATCACAAGGAGAGTGGTTGGGGGTTGTGGTGTTTAGAGGCTTGCCTCAGTCAAGCCCCAAAGAGACATTCAAGTCTTCTGAACATCGTTGTCAGATAAAGAGTGCATATCCCTGTGGGATAGAGGCAAAAAAAATTGATGAATGTTTCAAACACAAATAGATATCACCTTGGAAGTGTAGATCTCACATAAATGAGGGCTCTTCAATCAAATGAGAAGATGAAGTTAAATCTGCAATCACAAACACAATAACAGTGCTCTGCTCTACAACAATGAATATCATGGATGCTCTAAATCATAAGTTAGCCAAAAGTTCATAATCATCTTCTAGTTTGCGAATTAAATACTAAACATGCTTATATATGCAACTATAGACATTCCCGCAAAGAATTTCACAATTCAAACTTGAGATGTCAGCATAGGACCTAAGTAACAGTCATAAAACTGACATTTGAATTTAGGGCTGACCCAAAATAAGGTAGGACTAGGGCGCTAGTGCCCAAGTCCACCCTCCCAATTTTAGTCAGGATTTGTTTAAATGACATCCCCTAGGTCCTATTTGCCATAACACTTAGGGGTTTTCTCATCGAGATTCACAATTAACATGCAAGATACTTATAATGCATTCTAAGGACCAGGGGGCTAAACCTTAAGAGGGAAAAGCCCCCAAGGGGACATTTTCTGACATAACAATAATGTTATTATGCTTAGACAAAATTTATTAAATGTTGTAGTGAAATAAAAAATTTCGCAGTTCTTTTAGTAAATGTGCCATAATAGCCTTGAATGGAAAGTATTAGTGAATTTGGGTTAAAAGACAATCTTACTTTGTTAACAAAATTATAAATCTAGAATTGGTGTTTAGAGAAATGGTAAATCAAAGTTTAATTTTATTGTTAATAATCTTGTTGCGAGAATAACAAGTGTTTCATTGCATTTAGAAAACCTTATGGAGAAGTCGACTCAAAGTGTTCCTCTTTCACTGACAAGTTACTTTCTTAGAGGAAAAAAGTAGGTAAAAGATTCTTTTAGTGAAATGGTAGTTTAACTTTTCTTTATTCTAGTGTTCTACTTAGAAAAAAAATGGTATTTCCACTTGTGTATGCCCACTTGTGCATTGTGCAGGGTGGGCATTACACTAGATTCTATAGTTTTCTTCACTGTAGGAATTGAAGAACTATTTCATTAAATAATATATGCAGCAAGTTAAAATAAAGTACCCATAGGAACACCCCTAATGAGTACCATAGCTCCTCATACCATCTTGCAACCTCCACTAGAGAAAACAACCTACAAATCTACATTATTAACAATGATTTTTTAGTGGAAAATTTTAGCCAAATGGCAAATAGTTAAAATTGGGGCTTCAACTTTTGGCACATAATACAAGTTATAAGGTGATAGAAATTGCCACATTTTTACAAAAAAATAGTTTAACATTGGTTAAGTCACTTGAGAATGTTTATTTTATTAAACTTTTAAATTCACCTATTTTGCCATAGTATTTATGCTTGATTAGATCTAATTCACCTAAAGTTTATAAGTGACATTACAAATGTAAATTGCTTCAACATTAATATTACATAATTCTCATTTATCTTAGGGCCATATCTCCAATATTTATTTTCCATCATTGATTTTGTCTCTAATCTAATGGTTCTCATTGCTTTTAGGGAAGTAAAATGTACTTACACTTTAAAATAGTCATCGAGCCTGAAATTTCTTTTGGACCTATTGGTTCCCAAAACCGTAGGTCCTCTCCTCTAACACCACCACCAAGATGACACAAAGGGACACTAGATATCACAAGCAGGGAGAGTGATATATCAACACGGAAAGGGTGGTTTTAGACCAATGCATAGGATAGGGCAGATCCTCTTCTTCGTCAGGCTTTATAAAACCTAGGGGGGTTCCCTTGAGGTTTGAGCACATGGAAACAATTGGGATAGAGCTTTAACTACCATGCCCAAATAGCAGTCAAGTACAAGCTCACTAGACCTCACTAACAATAGATAACAAACAAGCATATAAGTGCACCCAAAGATATGGCCATTTTCAATCAATAAGAATGAATCCCCTTATAACTATGTACACACTTATAAATTGTATTCATATTTCTACAGTCCTCTCAATATCTATCTAACACCAGATCTCTCAAAATATGACACAAGAAATAATAATGGTCTTTGGATGCAGGTAGAAAAAGGGACTAAACAAAACCTAAACTTACCTCGAATAAAGATGTTTTTGTTTTTAATGAATGTGATTGATCATGAACCTCCAAGACCAGTGTCTATCTATTGGTTAACAGAGTCCAAGTTGCAAGTAGGAAACACCAATTTGAAAATAAAAGGAATATATGCTATGCATGAACATACATCTCATATATGGCACCAAATAATAGATCATACTTAATAATCCATTCCCATACTACTGAAATCCATATGAGATTCAAAAATGACCATTACAAAGCTTGTAGTTAATTAAAATGCTATGACATTTATCAAATCCCCATTACAATCATGCCAACAAATGTGGCAAGAGGAAACACATAGCTAGGACTAAGGGTTTCCCTAAAAAATCTATAAACAGACATGGGTACATTCTATTATAGACCATTTACAATATTAACCTTCATGATTGTAGCCTTGTTGCTCCAACTAGACTAGAATGACAAGATTTGAAACCCTAGATGATCCTCAACACCTGAATGCATCTGGAACTTGGTTTAGTAATGAACCCATGCAATGAGAAAAAAATTGGTATTTATATTTACTGGTCATGTGCTTGAATCCATGGTAGGAAACTCATGAATGTCATGAACATTAAATTCACCAACTGCCATGAATGTAGGTAAGAAGAAAACCCATGAAATCTGTGAGTTTTACCAACCACCACTTGAGATATGCATATGAAAGTTTTCAAGAAAGATAGAATGCATTTGGGTGGTAAAATGTCCTTTGAAAAGTTACAGGGGAGAATCCAATCATTAATGGCATTTCTATGAGTCATTGGCATGTTCTAGAGCATTTCTGTGCACTTTTCTAGGGTTTCAACATTCCAGGAGACACATGGACCTAAAAACTTTACAGTTAGGTAGGCCAAGATCTTAGGTCTGCGAGGGACCAAGGATGAGGGAAAGGTAATGTGAGAATCTGGGGAATAGAGGGACCTACGAATAGGGTACAAATGACCTAAGGGAGTCTAAAAACCCATGAGGAGAAAGGGGGAATAACATAGGAGCCAGAAATGGGAGTTGGGAGGAATTGGGAACTTAGGAATAGAGGACATGGGGAAGACTAAGATCCAAGGTCCGGGAGGGACATGGGATCAAGAAGAGGAAAGGGACATGAACTAGGACTAGGTTTGGAATTGGGATTAGGAACATAATTAGTATCAGAAAGTGGAGGGGGACTGAGTTTAGGAAATGTAAGGGGACCAAGTTTGGAGTGAAGGGAGTGGGGAACTGAGGAACTTAGAGGAACTAAGTGTAAAGGTTTGAAGAACCCTTGAGTTCTTGAAAACCTATAAAGAAAAGGGATAAGTAGGAAATTAGAAAAGTTGGGAACCCCACAACATGAGGACCTATAATCACTTAAAAAAATTGCATAAGCCTACATGGTAATTCGATGATGAGTTGTAGTCCTAAACACATACATGTGTAAGTATGTAAATATGATCTCTTAGTAGTATGCCTCTTGGTGACATGTGGATTGATGTTCTTTACTTTGTTTGTACCTCCCTTATCCTCTAGCTAACCTTCTAAGGTCTTGCATCTTCACCAATTATGCTATGTCGATAATTTATTTTTGTCACTTTCTAGCCTTGTTGACATGACCTACCTACATCACAAGAGGGGAAATTCACTTTCCCTAAGCCCCATTCAACCATTTCAACCCTCAAGAGGTCTTTGATTGACCTCCCAAACCATCTCAAATTATCAGTTTGAACACCCATTTCCTCAATTTTGGGTCACTCACTTTGAAGTGGATCCCTCAGGGGTGACCCTACCATTGAAGTGGATCCCTCAGGGGTGACCTACCTTGGTGAACTATGTGAAGTACTCTCTTGAAGTCGAATAACTTTTTTTGGGTCCTAAAGTCATCTTTAGCTCCCTAGGTCCAATCTTAGCCCCTAAAACCACCTATAGAACCTATTCCCTATGGGTCACCCACTTTGACTTCTAAATCTCTTAGGGGTAATCTTGTTGTATTTTGACATGTGTGTTTCTCTTTAGTTCAGGCCCAAAATAGCTTTAGTTTTTCTCCAGTTTACATGGCTCTTAGACTCTAACTGAGCCTAATCTATTTCTAACTCATTCTAAACTCTCAATCGTGCTCCATTCTTAGCTCCCACTGAGCTATTCTTATCTCCCTATCCATCTCATGATAACTCCATTGTTCCTCTAGTGATAAAATTTCAAAGCTTATTTACTCTCTAATCAACCCAGTTCACTGTCTAATAAACATTGTTAATTCTCCAATCAATTCCACCATTCACGAGCTTCTCAAACCTATAAATACCCACTCCTATATGCATTATTAGAGGTAAATTCATTCAAGATTTGCTTTTTTCTCTCCATAGCATTTATATGCTCATTGCAAGACTTTGTGAGCCTTTTATTTTCTTCTTAGCCTAGTTTTCCAAGCTTCAATAACTTCATAGCATCGTTATGGTCTCCAATTTATTTCAAAAGCCCAAGCCATAGAGCTCCCAAAGCTTGATTTATCTCATCATAGCATCATTGCTCAATTCATACTCAAATTCATTGATTCTATCTTTGTCCCTGCTGCCAAGAGGAGGACCTTGTTGCTATAGAGGAGAGGAGGTTGCCATGAAAGAAGGATTTTTGAGGATACACCAAGCTCATGCATCAAATTCATGCTAGGTTTTTCATATGCTTAGTAGTTAATTAGATCACCAATTTGCTCTTGGGAAAGTAATATTGATTGTTTCTATTCTCTTGATAGGATTTGCATTGCTAGAATAGACTTGTTTTCCATTTCCTACCATAGTTGTTATTTTTTTTCATTAGTTTAGATGAAAAAATTGAATCATGAAAACACAAAAACATAGGTTAAACTTTGCATATGAAAAATCATCTTAGATTGCATTCATATTTACTTCATAGTAATTAGAACATTCAAAAATTAGGAAACGAACAACAGTATTATTTTGTATTCATAAATAGTTGCATACATAAAAAAACACATAAACATAACAAAAACAAAAAAAGAATTCAAAAACTCCCCAGTTCCATCACGAGGTCAACAATCAGACAAAAGTGTAACAAACATACAACACAAAGCCAACTCAAAGTCAATTCAACTCAAAAGTCAACACTTGGTCAAACCTAAGTCAACACAACAAATTCTCTCTCTCTCTCTCTCATCCCAAGCATTCAATGTGCCCAAGGATTGGAGGGGTTGGGTTAAAGCTATTCTTGAACAAATAGAGGCAATCCATCCTAGACCACAACATACACCACAAATGGTTGAAGAACAAGAACAAGTTCTTAGAGTCATTTAGGAAAGGAATAACACACAAGCCATTCAAGCACATGAGAAAAATTAGAACACCTTAGAATAATCAACAAAGAAAGCAATCTTAGCAACATGTGTTGGAACTTATGAAACCCCAACATGAGACTTAGAACTAGTGACCATTTGGGTCATATAGTTATCTCCACAACAACAGTCATAGAATGTGCTCATCAAGCATTAATACATATTTAGCCCATAGATCAACCAACCACCCTCCGTAATGTTTTGCATCCATATGAACTAAACCACCCTTGGGTTATGCCTCCATTTGATTGGCTTTTTCCACATGAACAAGTGTGACTTAGAGGTTGCCCATTACAAGGAGACGGTTCATGTGTGATATTGGAGCTAACTCATTCATGTTGTGCTTGACATTGGAGCTAACTCATAAATAGCTGCATACGTAAAAAAACACATAAACATAACAAAAACATAAAAGAATTCAAAAACTCCCCAGTTCCATCACGAGGTCAACAATCAGACAAAAGTGTAGCAAACATACAACACAAAGCCAACTCAAAGTCAATTCAACTCAAAAGTCAACACTTGGTCAAACCTATGTCAACACAACAATTCTCTCTCTCTCTCTCACCCCAAGCATTCAATGTGCCCAGGGATTGGAGGGGATTGGGTTAAAGCTATTCTTGAAAAGATAGAGGCAATCCATCCTAGACCACAACATACACCACAAATGGTTGAAGAACAAGAACAAGTTCTTAGAGTCATTCAGGAAAGGAATAACACACAAGTCATTCAAGCACCTGAGAAAAAATTAGAACACCTTAGAATAATCAACAAAGAAAGCAATCTTAGCAATAGGTGTTGGAACTTATGAAACCCCAACACGAGACTTAGAACTAGTGACCATTTGGGTCATATAGTTATCTCCATAACAACAATCATAGAATGTGCTCATCAAGCATTAATACATATTTAGCCCATAGATCGACCAACCACCCTCCATAATGTTCTGCATCCATATGAACTAAACCACCCTTGGGTTATGCCTCCATTTGATTGGCTTTTTCCACGTGAACAAGAGTGACTTAGAGGTTGCCCATTACAAGGAGATGGTTCATGTGTGATATTAGAGTTAACTCATTCATGTTGTTCTTGAGTCACATTTCAGAGCATACAAGACCAAAGGTCCATGGGTAGGGAAAATTCATGGGCTCAAAACATTCCTCTATCTTGAAAAAACTTGAAAACTCGAGAAGGCCCAACTTGGATTTTCTTTAGATTTTTGGCAACTTTGGGACACGGTCAAGGCATGAGGAAGGTGAAAAATAATAATGAAGCACATGAGTTAATATTTTTTTCATTTTTAGGATTGGGTTCCAACATTAGCTCTAGTTGGGGATGTGTGCCCCTTACAGACACAACAAGGATCTAGCTTATCTCTGGGAGTAGACCAAGGCAAAAAGAAACAAGAGGAAAATAAAATAACATATGCATAGGGCCACACACAACAGGGCACAAACAAACACTTCACCATGGATCATAGAAAACCATGGCTACACAACACAAGACACAAGGGAAAGGAAACCTAAAACTACCGTGCATGGAGGACAAACCAAAGATTAGGAGAAATAATGTTTTAGGAAATATCCATGCACTGACATTTCCTAAAACACTCTAGTCAAAATTTTGATGAAGAAAGAGTCCTCACCATACATATTATTAATAATTGATGTAGGAGCATCTAGTGGTGTAAGGGAAATCTTGCATCACCCAAAAAAAGATGGTTTATTTTCTATTCTTTTCAATTTTTATGTTTTCAGATACCCATTTGCTCAAATAATGATTCAAAACCTTCAAAGTTTCTAAAAAGGCTAAGAATGCCAGGACATACTATTTTTAGTAAGCTTATATCAGAGGAGTAATTGGGCCTGAAAATCTTCCCAAAGCTTTAGAATAGTCAAATAAACATTCTTAATAAATTTCAGCCCAAGATCATGTCTGGATTGCAAGATATTAAAGTTTCCATTTTTGAGGTTTCTGAAAAAAAAATTAGAATCAAATTTGAAGCATTTAGACATCCCTAAATAGACTAAAATTTGTCGTAATTGGAAAAGTGGGTTATATCTCGATAGATCTCTTCACAAACTTTCCAATGCTTCAAATAATTTGTCAATTGGACACCCAGTTTAAAAGTTATGGCTCCTAGAAGTTGTGCTACCTAGTTTCTCAAATTTAAAATTTGAAAATTATTTCTTGGGCGAGAAAAAGGGAACAATTGGGTTCATTTTGGCACCCAAATGGGAGGTACATGTTTCAAATCAAGCCAACATTGGGAAAATTACACTAAGTGGTACTAATGTGTATTTATAACCTATTTTCCAAAGGTAGTAAGGGGGGAGTTATTGGCAAGTCCTATTCATGCGAATTAGGAGGTTAGGTAGATATTAGAAGGCTCTATAAGTTATATATTTCAATTGTAAGACAACCCATATTATTGTGATAAGTGGGCATATGACCCTTGAAATTGTATTTCAGATTTGTAGCCTTTTATAGGCAAGTTTAATGAAGATATTTTGAAACAGTTACAATTTGCTTAACTAATATTTTTTGAGATCTTGTTCTTGTCTATTTGAAATCTATAAATTATTGTTGTATGTGTTCTAGGTGGGGTCCACCCTCATCAAGTGGTATTAGAACAAGGGTTCCTAAGTGTGTAGACAAATCGTCAGCTATGAGGTAGTTTGTACCAAGACTTGAGGTTGTGGGTTTGTTGTAGAGATCAAAATGCCTCCACGAAGAAACCATAGTGGGAGAAATGCTTTGACAAATGAGGGTTTTAGATCCCTACAAAGGCAAATTGATGCATTGAAAGAGGATCTATGAAGAGGGTTTGAGCCAAGAATAAGACAATAAAGCAAAGATGAAACTGAAGAAAAATAGTTATCTAAGGAAGAACAAGATGATGCAGGAGATCATGTTCAAGTTAGGTTGTTGAGGGCCATTTCGAAGATTGGAAAAAGGCCTAGGATTGAAGTTTCTACCTATTCTAGAGATTTGAATGCGGAAGATGTTATTGATTGGATAAATGATATGGAGGAATATTTTGAATATGAAGATGTGGAGGATCTAGAAGGGGTCGAGTTCACAAAAATGAAGTTGAAGGGTCATGCTAGTATTTGGTGGAAGGAGGTCCAGTTAGAGAGAAATAGAAGAGGAAAAGGAAAGATTACCAGATGGGATCAGATAGTGGAGAAATTCAAGAAGTAGTTCATTCCTATGGACTATGAGTTGGAGTTGTCGAAGAAGCTACAAGGATTGAAGCAAGGTAACAAGTCTATGAAGGAGTATACATAAGAGTTTTATAAGATTATTATTAGAATAGGCCATGTAGAGGTCAATAAGGAGAAGGTAGCCCATTATATTAATGGGTTGAGGCCAAGTATTCAAGAGGAGTTGAGCCTAGTTAGAATGACCACCATAGAAGATGTGTACCAGTCTTCCCTAAAGGTGGAAGAGAAGTTGAATAAAAGATTCGAAATCAAGCAAAGAGGAGGACCTCATTGCTATAGAGGAGAGGAGGTTGCCATGAAAGAAGGACTTCTGAGGATACACCAATCTCATGCATCAAATTCATGCTAGGTTTTTCATATGCTTAGTAGTTAATTAGATCACCAATTTTCTCTTAGGAAAGTAATATTGATATTTTCTATTCTCTTAATAGGATTTGCATTGCTAGAATAGACTTGATTTCCATTGCCTAGCATAGTTGTTATTTGTTTTTCATTAGTATAGATGCAAAAATTGATTCATGAAAACACAAAACATAGGTTAAACTTCACATAAGAAAAATCATCTTAGATTGCATTCATACTTACTTCACAGGAATTAGAACATTCAAAAATTAGGTAAAGAACAACAATATTATTTTGCATTCATAAATAGTTGCATATATAAAAAATCACATAAACATAGAAAACAAAACAAAAACACAAAAAGAATTCAAAAACTCCCCAGTTCTATCACAATGTCAACAATCAAACAAAAGTGTAGAAAACTATTGATTACAACACAAAGTCAACTCAAAAGTCAACACTTGGTCAAACCTAAGTCAACACAAGTCTCTCTCTCTCTCTCTCTCAATCATTCAATGTACCTAGGGATTAGAGGGGATTGGATTAAAGTTATTCTTGAATAGATAGAGGCAATCCATCCTAGACCACAACATACATCACAAATGGTTGAAGAAAAAGAACATGTTCTTAGAGTCATTTAGGAAAGGAATAACACACAAGTCATTCAAGTACATGAGAACAAATTAGAACACCTTAGAATAATCAACAAAGAAAACAATCTTAGCAATAGGTGTTGGAACTTATGAAACCCCAACATGAGACTTAGAACTAGTGACCATTTGGGTTATATAGTTATCTCCACAACAACAACCATAGAATGTGCTCATCACTTTCATTAATACATATTTAGCCCATAGATTGACCAACCACCCTCCACAATGTTTTGCATCCATATGAACAGAACCACCCTTGGGTTATGCCACCACTCAATTGGCTTTTTCCACGTGAACGAGAGTGACTTAGAGGTTGCCCATTACAAGGAGACGGTTCATGTGTAATATCAGAGCTAACTCATTCATGTTGTTCTTGAGCCACATTTTAGAGCATACAAGACCAAAGGTCCATGGGCAGGGAAAATTCCTAGGATTGAAACATTCCTCTGCCTTGAAAAACTTGAAAACTTGAGAAGGCCCAAAAATGGCCAAGGGAAGGCCCAACTTGGATTTTCTTTATATTTTTGGCAACTTTGGGACATGGTCAAGGCATGAGGAAGGGGAAAAACAACAATGAAGCACATGAGTTAAGATTTTTTGCATTTTTAGGATTGGGTTCCAAAACTGGCTCTAGTTGGGGATGTGTGCCTCTTGCAGACACAACAAAGATCTATCTTATCTCTAGGAGTAGACCAAGGCAAAAAGAAATGGGGGGGAATAAAACAACATATGCATAGGGCCACACACAACAGGGAACAAACAAACACTTCACCATGGATCATAGAAAACCATGGCTACACAACATAAGACACAAGGGAAAGGAAACCTAAAACTACCATGCATGGAGGACGAGCCAAAGATTAGGAGAAATAATGTTTTAGGAAATATCCATGCACTAACATTTTCTAAAACACTCTAGTAAAAAAATTGATTAAGAAAGAGTCCTCACCATACATATTATCAATAATTGATGCATGAGCATCTAGTGGTGTAAGTTGAAATCTTGTATCACCCAAAAAAATGATGATTTATTTTCTGTTCTTTTCAATTTTTGTGTTTGCAGATACCCATTTGCTCGAATAATCATTAAAAACCTTCAAAGTTTCCAAAAAGGCTAAGAATACCAAGACTTACTATTTTTAGTAACCTTATATCAGAGGAGTGATTGGGCCTAAAAATTTCCCCAAAGCTTTAGAATAGTCAAATAAACATTCTTGGTAAATTTCAGCCCAAGATCATGTCTGGATTGCAAGATATTAAAGTTTTCATTTTTGAGGTTTCCGAAAAAAAAAATTGGAATCAAATTTGAAGCACTTAGGCATCCCTAAACAACACAATTTTTTTTGTAACTAGAAAAGTGGGTTATATCTTGATAGATCTCTTCATGAACTTTCCAACGCATCAAACAGTTTGTCAATCAGACACCCAATTGAAAAGTTATGGCTCCCGGAAGTTGTGCTACCTAGTTTCTCAAATTTAAAATTTGAAAATTATTTTTTTGGGCGGGAAAAAGGGGACAATTGAGTTTATTTTGGTGTCCAAATGGAAGTTACACATTTCAAAGAAATCCGACATTGGGAAAATTACACTAAGTGGTACTAATGTGTATTTATAACCTATTTTCCAGAGGTAGTAAGGGGGGAGTTATTGGCAAGTCCCATTCATGCGAATTAGGAGGTCAGGTAGATATCAGAAGGCTCTGTAAGTCAGATATTTCAATTTTAGGCAACCCATATTGCTATAATAAGTGGGCATATGACTTTTGAAATTGTATTTCAGATTTGTATCCTTTTACAGACAAGTTTAATGAAGAAATTTTGAAACAATCGCAGTTTGCTTAACTAATTTTTCTTGAGATCTTGTTCTTGTCTATTTGAAATCTATAAATTGTTGTTGTATGTGCTCTGGGTGGAGTCTGCCCTCATCAAGTGGTATTAGAGCAAGGGTTCCTGAGTGTGTAGACAAATCATCTACTGTGAGGTAGTTTGCACCAGGACCTGAGGTTCTGAGTTTGCTGTAGAGATTAAAATGCCTCCACAAAGAAACCATGGTGGGAGAAATGTTTTTACAAAAGAGGGGTAAATCGATCCATTGCAAGAGGAGCTACGAAGAGGGTTTGAGCCAAGAATAAGAGAAGAAAATGAAGATGAAGCTGAAAAAGAAGAGTTATCTAAGGAAGAACAAGATGATGCAAGAGATCCTGCACAAGTTAGGTTGTTGAGGGCCATTTTGAAGATCAGAAAGAGGCCTAGGATCAAAGTTTTTACCTATTCTAGATATCTGAATCTAGAAGAGCTTATTGATTGGATAAATGATAGGGTGGAATATTTTGAATATGAAGATGTGGAGGATCTAGAATGGGTCAAGTTTGCAAAAATGAAGTTGAAGGGCCACACTAGTATTTGGTGGAAGGAGGTCTAGTTAGATAGAAATAAAAGAGGAAAAGGAAAGATTACCAGATGAGATCAGATGGTGGACAAACTAAAGAAGTAGTTCATTCTTGTGGACTATGAGTTGGAGTTGTTGAAGAAGCTACAAGGATTGAAGCAAGGTAACACTTGTTCATGAAGGAGTATACATAAGAGTTTTATAAGATTATTATCATAACTGGCCATGTAGAGGCCAACAAGGAGAAGGTATCCCATTATATTAATGGGTTGAGGCCAAGTATTCAAGAAGAGTCGAGCCTGGTCAGAATGACCACCATAGAAGATGCATACTAGTTTTCCCTAAAGGTGGAAGAGAAGCTGAATAAAAGATTTGAAAGCAAGAAAAGAGGAATAGCTCACGGTGGAAGGACTGGTGGAATATCCTATGGAGGCCAAAATGAAGATCAAAAGAAAAGTGAAGAAGTAGGTACTAGTCAAAATTAGAAAGGAGATAATTCCTACCGCCCTTGTGAACAAAATAATGGTGACAAAAGAGGAAGAGGAAGACCTGGGCAAGGACCTAGAAGAGGAGGTTTTAGAGGAACCTATTTCCAATGTAGAGAAGGACATCGAGCCTATGAGTGTCCCCAACATCAAGGAAGGACAAATAGAAGACCTAAAGGTAATGCAAGATTTGCACATGTAGATGAATATGCACAATCTAAGAATTATGCAGATGCTAAAAGGGGAGATACCCTAGTTGTCAAAAGAACCTTGTTAAATGAGGAGAAAGAACCAGATTAGAGGAAGAGTTTATTTTGCACAAGGTACAAGTGTGAAGGTAAGTGTTGTGATATTATTATTGACTATGGAAGCACTGATAATCTTGTCTCAAAGGAGATAGTTAAAAGTTGAAATTGACAAGGAGAAGGCATCCAAATCCATATTGGATTGCATGGTTGCAGAAGGAACATAAAGCTTTGGTCAATGAGCAATGTTTAGTCAAGTTCAATATTGGAGACTACCATGATTAGGTGTTGTGTGACATCATACCAATGGATGCATGCCATATATTATTGGGAAGGCCATGGTAGTATGATAGGTGTGCTATCCATGATGGTCATGTAAACATCTATTCCCTAACAAAGGATGGAGTTTGTCATAAGATGAAGCCCTTGAAGGAGGTGGAAGAAAAGGTATGTAGTATTGCCAAAATTTGCTTGGTAGATGGTAGGAAATTTTTGGATGGTATGAAGCATGAGCGTCATTGCTTTGCGTTGATTCCTAAGATTATCTAGGAGAAATATGAAGATGTACCAGCATAAGTTTCAAATTGATTGGAAGAATTTCAAGACATTGTCTTTGATAATGTACTAGAAGTTTTACCACCAGTATGGAAGAAAACTCACCAAATGGATTTGATACCAGAATCTAGTTTGCCAAATAAGACAGCCCATAGAATGACTCCTACAAAGAATGAAGAGATGAAAAGACAAGTTCATGAGCTTTTAAGGAAAGACTGATAAGGGAGAGCCTAAGTCCATGTGCAGTACCTGTAGTACTAGCACCAAAGAAAGATGGAGAGTGGAGAATGTTTATAGATTCCTGAGCCATCAATAAAATTATAATAAAGTACAGATTCCCATTGCCAAGGATGGATGATATTATGGATTGCTTGAGTGGAGCCAAGTAATTTACAAAGATTGATTTGAAGAGTGGATATCACCAGATCTGAAACAAAGAAGGAGATGAATGGAAGACAACCTTCAAGACTAAGGAGGGCTTGTATGAATGGTTAGTCATGCCATCTGGGCTAACCAATGCATCAAGCACATTTATGTGGCTCATGAACGAGGTACTAAAAGAGTTTTTGGGTAAATTTTTCATTGTTTATTTAGATGATCTTTTGATTTTTAGTAAGACTTTTGAAGAGCACCTGATGCTTGTTCGAAAAGCTTTTAAGGAGCTGAGGAAAGAAAAGTTGTTGATTAATCTAAAGAAATGTAGTTTTGTGAAGAATGAGTTGGTGTACTTGGGATTTGTTATCTCAGCTGTGGGTCTTAAAATGGATCCAGAGAAGGTGAGGGATATCATTGAATGGCCTACTCTAAGGAGTGCTACAAAGGTATGATCTTTTCATGGTTTGATAATTTTTTATAGAAAATTTATCATGAATTTTTAGTAGCATTTGTGCACCCCTAATGAAGACAATGAGAGGGGATAGAAAAGAGTTTAAATGGACTATAAAAGCAACCAAGATTTTTGATACATTGAAGTAAAAAGTCATAGAGCAACTTGTTTTGGCACTTTCAGATTTCAACAAGGTATTTCAGGTAGATTGTGATGCTAGTGGCAGTGCCATAGGAACTATTTTGAGTCAAGAAGGTAAGCCCATTTCCTATTTTAGTGAGAAGCTTAATGATGCCAAGAAAAAGTATTATGTTTATGATTAGAAGTTTTATGCTATAGTTCAAGCTTTGAAGAAATGGAGACATTATTTGTTGTCGAAAGAGTTTGTTTTTATACTGGTCATCAGGCTTTGCAATATCTTAATAGTCAAGGAAAGTTAAATTAGAGACACTTAAAATGGGTTGAGTTTTTACAGAGTTATACTTTTGTTTTGAAACACAAGAATGGGAAGTCCAACAAAGTTATAGATGCCTTGAGAAGAAAGCAAATTTTGTTGATAGAGATGAAGATAGAGGCTGTTAGGTTCAATAAACTCAAGAATTTGTACCTTGAAGATCTAGACTTTGCAGAGGCCTAGAGGGCTTGTTTGGATCCTGTTACCCTATATAGGACAAAATGGTTGGATTATATAATCCAAGATGGTATGTTATTCAGAGGAAGCCAGTTGTGCATTCTGAGGGGTTCTATGAGAGAGAACCTAATTAAGAAGAAGCATAGTGGAGGGTTGGCAGGACACTTTGGTCGAGATAAGACCATTTCTCTTGTTAGTGAGAATTATTATTGGTCATAGTTGCATCATGATATGAAGAAATTTGTACAAAGTTGTAGAGTATGCCAAATGGCCAAAGAAGTGAGTCAGAATACTAGGCTATATTAGCCATTACCTATACCAAAGAGACCATGGGAGCATATCAACATGCACTTTGTTCTTGGTTTACTAAGGACACAAAGAGGGCATGATTCAATATTTGTGGTGGTTGACAGATTCCAAAGATGACACATTTTATTCCATGTCAAAAAACTAGTGATGATGTTCACATTGCAGAGTTGTTTTTCATAGAGGTGGTTAGACTACATGGTCTACCAAGGAGTATAGTTTCAGAAAGAGATACCAAGTTTGTTGGGTATTTTTGGAGGACCTTATGGAAGAATTTGAAGACTGAGTTGAAGTTCATTTCTACACATCATCCGTAAACTGATGGATAGACAGAGGTAGTGAATTAAAGTTTGGGCAACTTACTGAGATGCTTAGTAGGAGATAAGCCCAAGGGATGGGAGTTGATATTACCAGAGGCAAAGTATTCTTATAACAATTCTATCAACAAGAGAACTGGTAAGTCCCCATTCCAAATTGTATATGGAAGTAGTCCAAGAAATGCTTCTAAGTTAAGAAATATAGATAGAGGAGAGAAGAGTAGTGTTGAGGCCGTAGACTTTGCAGAGCACCTGAAGATATTGCATGAAGAGGTATGACAACATATTAATAAAATTAATTCTTAGTACAAGGCTAAGGTAGATCAGAAGTGAAAGTTTAAGGAATTCAAGGTTGGTGATGAAGTCATGGTTCACCTAAGGAAAGAAAGGTTCCCAATGGCAACATATAATAAGTTAAAAATGAAGAAATTTAGACCATGCAAGATCCTGAAGAAGAATGGCTCAAAAAATTCATATGAGGTAGAGTTGTCAAGTGGAATCAACATTTCCCTTGTGTTCAACATTGTTGATTTAATAGAGTATCATGAAGGTGGCACAGAGGATGGACTAGCCAAGGAATAGTGGAGTATCCCGACATCTTCTTCAAAGGAGGAGATAGTAGAAATCTTGGATAGCCATATGGGAAGAAGTACTTGGAACAAGCAATATGAAGAATATCTGGTGAAGTGGAAAGGAAGGCCTATCAAAGATTCTTCCTAGTTGTCTAAGGCAAAGGTTGACCGTTTGGGTTTTCCTTGAACACCTGAGATGTGAGAAGGTCACTTCTCAAATTACCCTGGGTGTTTGATGCAGGAGCATCTAGTGGTGAAAGGGCAATCTTGCATCATCCAAAAAAATGATGATTTGTTTTCTGTTCTTTTCAATTTTTGTGTTTTCAGATACCCATTTGATTGAATAATGATTCATAACCTTCAAACTTTCCAAAAAGGCTAAGAATACCATGACTTACTATTTTTAGTAACATTATATCGGAGGAGTGGTTGGGCCTAAAATTTTCCTCAAAGCTTCAAAATAGTCAAATAAACATTCTTTGTAAATTTTAGCCCAAGGTCATGTCTAGATTGCAAGATATTAAAGTTTCTATTTTTAGGGTTTCCATAAAACTCTGTAATCAAATTTGAAGCACTTAGACATCCCTAAATAGCCTAAAATTTATCATAACTAGTGAAGCAAGTTATAGCTTGATATATCCCTTCATGAGCTTTCCAACACATCAAACAGTTTGTCAATCGGACATGGTTTGTCAATCAGACACTTGGTTCAAAAGTTATGGCTCCTAGAAGTTGTGCTACCTAGTTTCTCAAATTTAAATTTTGAAAATTACTTCTTGGGTGGGAAAAAGGGGACAATTGGGTTCATTTTGGTGCCCAAATTGGAGTTACATATTTCAAAGCAATTTGACATTGGGAAATTACACTAAGTGGTACTAATATGTATTTATAACCTATTTTCCAGAGGTAGTAAGGGAGGGAGTTATTGGCAAGTCCTCTTCATGCGAATCAAGAGGTCAGGTAGATATCAAAAGGCTATGTAATTAAGATATATATATTGTAAGACAACCCATATTGCTGTAATAAATGGGCATATGACCCTTGAAATTGTATTTCAGATTTGTAGCCTTTTACATGCAAGTTTAATGAAGAAATTTTGAACCAGTTGCAATTTGCTTAACTATTTTTTCTTGAGATCTTGTTCTTGTCTATTTGAAATCTATAAATTGTTGTTGTATGTGTTTTGGGTGGAGTCTACCCTCATCAATAATAAAAGGGTCCAGCCACATGGGATCAAACTTTCCATGTTTCCCTTTATCCTGCGATCTTGCATTCCATACCATGACCATGTCTCCTATTTCAAACTTCCTCGGGCTTGCCCTCTTATCAAATGAATATTCCATCTTTTGTTGCATCTTCACATTGTTATTCTAATCATTCCTCCTACTTTCATCTAGCTCAATCAATTGATTAAATCTAGAACTCATTGCATCATTTTCAACTGCATCTTCCTTTTGAATGAATTTATACACTGGAAATGGATTGTTAATAGGCATTATAACATCAACTCCATAAACCACTTCAAAAGGTGATTTACTTGTAGACTTCTTTGGAGTAATCCTCTCAGTCCAAAGTACAATTTTAAGCTTGGAATCCTATGCCCTTTTATTTTAACCCAACAATCTTTTAATCACCTTCATCAATTTTTTGTTACTGGATTTAGCTTGTCCATTCACTTGTGGATGGTATGGAGATGGATGGGATATTGCAATCCCATATTCAAGACACACCTTGAAAAAATTAGTTGACCTAAAACACATTGTTTTATCAACAATAATCTTATTAGGAACACCAAATCTACTCACAATGTGATCCAATATGAAATCAATCACCACTCTACTAGTATCTCTCCTAGAGGGAATAACCTCAACCCACTTAGTAAAGTAATTAGTTGCTACTAAAATCCACTTATGCCCTCCACTAGATTTTTTAGTAATCTCACCAATAAAATTAATTCCCCATTGCTGAAATGGAGCCTCTACTAACATAGGCCTCAAGGGAAATGCACATGTTCCTCTGAATTCACCCATAAATCTTTGACAAACATTGCATTTTCTTACCAAATTTTGTACATCAGCAAACAAAGAGGGCCACCAATATCCACTTCTAAGAATCCTATGATTATAGTCTTTGCTACAAAATGAACACCATATACACCATTGTACATTTCTAATGACACCTTCCCAGCTTCTTCTTCATCAAGGCACTTGGGTGAGTGCAGGATCATCGGAAGCCAAACAGTGGCAATAAGACAAAAAACATGTTTTACATAGCCAAAATCATGAAATGATTCTTTGACTTTTTTTATGGGTTGGACATAATATCCATTTAGAACGGTATCCGTTTTGTGAAACGTAAAACAAATATTCATTTTGTAAAATAGATATCCATTTTATAAACCATAAAAAGAGAAAAAAGGCCTACATTTTGCAAAACCTACGACTTGCAAAATGCAGAGAGGGAGAAATGGATATCTGATTTGGAGGAGGCAAATTCAAAGAGGTAAGGGTCTAATTCTTCTCTTTTTTTTTTTTGTAAATCAAATGATTTTTTTTGTTTTAAATCCTAAATTTGTATGTTTTAAAATTGAAATAGGTAAAATGGATGAAGAATATTAAAACCCAAACCCTCCAACAATCCAAGAGCAAATTGAAAGAAATATTGATGAAATAAGTAAGATTATAGAAATTTATTGCCGCCACCCTCAATTGTCTTCAATGACATTGAGCTTAGAGGGAATTATTACTCATGATCAAACCCTCACAAGCCAACATGAATCATTTAGGCAATAGCAAGAAGAGAAGAAGGCAAAATATTCTAATGGTTTATCATATGACCAAGTCATAGATTTAGACATTACTAAAGCTATGTTAGCTCAATATTTTGTCAACCCTAAAACCAGATTGCATGTTGATGTTTGTAAGACTAAGTATTCAATCAAATGGCATACACATCAGGGTATTACGCAAAATTTTTGGGATCATTGGTGGATGGTTTTTGATAAACCACCCAACAATAATTTTGATTTGCCTTCATATTTCCTTTGTAAACTATATGCAGAATTTGTAATGGGTAACCATGTGAATTATTTTGATTTTAGAGAGTTTTAGGGAGTAGGTAAAGGAATACCTCAAGATAGACCTGGGGAAATATGACAAGTGAAAGGTCCTTTTATTCCCCCTCCGGTTATCCCTTCTCCACCTCCAATTCAGCACCCAGACATTGTTGCAAATGCAACACCGTAGAGCCTCATTGCCATACACTCTTTGTTTGAGCACTTGATTAGATAGACCTATCATCTTTCACAACCACATGATATTGGTGGTCATATTAGATCATCTAAGATTACTAGATCCTCCTTGTCCACACATGTTTGTGTGCCTCATCATTGCATTTTTGCAATCAGTTGTGCTTGGGTCCTCTCGGGGAGAGTAGTGAGACACCCCTTAACACTTTAGATTATGATGTCCCTCATACATTGCCTTCATGAGCTAAGGTAGCAAGGTCCATAACTCAAGCTGAGGGATCGGGACAAGAGCACAAGAACAAGCATCAAGGGGTAGAGAAGGAGATGAGCAAGGCCAATTTTTCTTAGAGGTAAAATTTAAAGTTAGATTTCATGGTGTATTACATTTGAATATAATATAAACTAATATTAGTATTAATGTATCTAAGGGGGATAACAGTTGATGACAGAGGAGGAGTTGACAGAAGTTCATCATGGAACTCTTTCTGCTATCCAATTTGGGCTAGACTTGCTAATATAAATTTTTCTACACATCTAATTTTTTATTGTATGCATTTCATTTTTTGTGAGTAATTATTTATTAATTTATATCTTTATGTTACTTTACTTTTATATTCTATCCAAATGTGAATTATGTGGCACCTTTGCCAATATTCTTTATTCGAACTCCTAATCAACCCAAGGGACCATGATTCATTGAAAGACTCTCAGAATGCCAACAAAGGGAGGAGCTAATTCAATTGAACTGTACTCCAATTGATAATTTAGAAAACTTAAATATTTGATTATAGTAATTTAGATAAATAATAAAATCGAGAATCATGGTGTTTGTTACATGTTTGATCATATAAAATAATGGTTAAAAGAATGAAAATGAGAAAGAAAGAAACATGTATATCCATTATTTATATAGATTTGAGCTTTACTAACACATCAATTATTCATTTATTCATACAAATTTTGCAATTGATGCAACTAATGATTATGTGATCCATTTTAGTGCATTGATTGATTCATCTTATGAGGATTCCATTATGACATACAATGTTCATTGATCTCCAAGATAATTGTGTGTATTGATAAATTGATGCTATATCATTTACATACACACATCAACATATAGAAAACACATAAACATACAAGGAAACTAAAATTACATAAAAAATATAGATCATATAGATGCCCATGCCATAAACCAATAAATATGAAGACCAACCATACATATCAAAGTGTCCAATACCAAATGTCATCAACATAACAAAAGTCATAACATGATCAGGTACATATCAATTAGGGGGAGGTACCATTGAGAGTCACTCCCCATTTCGCTCCTAACATTGGCCATAAACCTAGACCTTGTAGGTGGTTTTCCCTACTTCTAATTCTATTCCTAGATTTAGACTTTCTCATGAAAGTCTATCATGCCTCATAACCTACCCACCTCTTTTTAGAGGTTGGAAATCTCTACCCATGTTGTTTTATAATCTACTTGTGTCACTATAATCTGCTTGTTACACTCTATAATTTTCTTGTGTTACTATAAACTTATAGAATATCATTTTGCCAATAATGACACCTATATGTGGTGACGTGACTACCCTCACTTGTACATGTTCTAGATCTAAAGAAAGCATGTCTTGCTATAGTAAATCCATATCTCTCTTTATTAGGTTGCATTCCTCTCCTCCCAAGCTACCATGAGCCTTGCTCATAAGATTGAATAGTAGAGAAAATTGACTAGAACATGTATATTATTTCACTATCCACTTTGCTAGTATCATAGGAACACCACTTGTAAAATGGTCTATGGTCAATACGACCACTCATCTAAGATACCTACATATTACACATGATCTATGTGTTAGGTTATTTATCTTGAGATATCATATAATTTATAATGTGAGGGAATGATTTAAATTTTATATATTATATGCCTATATCATCACCTTAGTCTCCTCCTCTTTGTTGCATTAGGAATACGTTCAATGTTGTCTCTCCTCTATCTACCTCCATGACCTTGTCACCACCTATCTGCACATCGTATCTTTTCAATTACTCCTTCTAATCCTCCTTCTCCTTTTGATCCTCTTGAATCCACTCCTCTACCTACATGCAATGAATATAATAGTGGGGACACATCTTCCACCAATATTCTCTATGCATTTGTGACCCTGCATCATCCTCAACTACAACTTTAATTGGCTCATCTCCATAATCGTCATTAGTAAATTCTTGAATGGAAAATGGTGGTCTATCTATCTCCCAAGGCCTAAGTGGTTAGTTTTGGTACCTCCTATATATTTGAGGTTTTAGAGGAATGTCCTACTAGATAACAAACTATTTGAGGATCCACTTATAATGAAAACACTCCAAATATGTAGACAAATACTATTCTAATGTGTAGAACTAATGGGGTGGCAATATACATGCATTGTGATGTACTTCATATTATGTGTTTATCCTCTGACAAATTTAAAAGATGAGTACAATAAATACCTTGTATTTTATCCTGAAATGTAAGAGGTTGTAAAAAAATTCCATGATAGCTCATTTTCGTTGAATATTTAAAAATTCATTTTAAGGACACTTCTCACTAGATGTGATGATGTGGAGAGTTGCATGATGAGTCACACCTCTAAACCTTATTTGTAGATAGATAAGAGTCCATATCACATTTCTAAAAAAATAGAGGTCCTACAATATTCCATGTAACTTCTACATGGTTGTAAAGTTATCCCTAATGACTAATAGATCCTCTCCCCTAATGCTAGTGAGCATTTTTTTGTTTAGTTTAAATTGATCTATTAATTTAAAAGTTATTATGATTATATGTATATATAAAGTCTTACATTCTTGTCATTTTTCATACAGGAAATATTAGTTGGTTCACCATTAAGAGTCCTTCTCAATCGAAGCATGAGGCCTCCTTGGTGGTATGTGCTTGTTTTCTAGTAGATAAGTTTTTGTTTGGTGAAGTCTAGATTGTATATTTGTAACATGTCTAACCTTTAATGTACGCATTTCCCTTTTGTTATTAATTATATATTAATTTATTTCAATGTTATTTTACTATTACAGTCTATTGTGAAAGTGAGTGATGTGGCACCTTTGACATCATGCTTCAGTAGGACACCTGATCATCTTAAGATACAATCATTTACAAAACGACTCTCTGAATGAAAAAGAAAGAGTTGAGGTAATTGAGTTAATTTTTTCTAAATAATTGATAGTTTAGAGATGTCTTATAGTTGATTGTAGTGATTTAGATGTATGTTAATAAATGAAAGTTATAAATTGTAGTAGATAAGATTCTATTTACTAACTCTAACTTATTTATGTTTACCATTGAACTAATTAATCAAATTTGTGGTTTGACTTCTTAATGCAGTCAACTTTGCAAACATAAACTACTAGACATCATGGCATAAAGAGGACACTTTTTTGAGGATCCATCATAGGTTGAGGATTCACCAAAGACATAGGGTCAAGTGGATCTTTAGTATTTGATGTATCTATTCGGCATGTATATTGTATATAGATTCTGAGATGGAATATGCCACATTTTGTAAAAAATGTTTTGAGTTGGCATATTTTCCAAATTTTTGTATATGTCTACCATTATGGACTAGATTTTAATATATATATACACCTTGATATACAATATAGTTTAAATTCCTTATGTGCATGTATTCCTACTTTGAAACTTACAAGTTTAATGTATTTAATCACTTTACAATGGTTGAGTTATGATCAATAACATGTTATAGATTTATTTCTTGTTATATATGATTGTTTTTCTTGGTAGAAATATGATATATGTAGTTTTGTAACTCAATACATAACTTGATTGTAATCACCACATGATTGTAGTTTTAGTTAGATATAGGATTTTCTTACAATGACGTGACCTTTTTTCTTTCAAATGATAATGCATTATCCAAACACCATTAAGAAGACCTTCTTGTTGTTTTCATTCTAATGACTATCTTATTACTAGCATAAAACCAAAGATTTGCACATAAGTAGATGTTACATGAGTTACTATATATTTCTATATGAATACTCTAATTAGTAAGAATTAATAAAAAAGAAGCATAATTGCAGTCATATGAAATCTATATTTAATATTTCATTTTAATTTATGCTAAATTGGTACATACTTGTTTAAAATTTGTTTATGCTAAATTATTAAATGGATGCTTAGTGTTAGTTAACATATTTTTTGTACTGGAATCTTTTTGTATACATCTCATAATAATCATGATATTGAAACTACTAGATTTGATATGATAATCATTGATAATTTCTCATCTTACATGTTAAACATGCAAGGTACATGTTAAAAATGAAAAAACATAATGTTTTTCATTAAATCAAAGATACTTATTTTTGAATTAATGAGAAAAGACATGTTTGTGTGTTTACCCATTTCATTATCTAGTTTATGCAAAGAAATGTCATCCACAACCCAAATTCAACACACATTGCATTTGGAAATGTAAATAGGTGTACATATTAAATGGAAGTATATTTATGTAAGCACCAAAATCACATACGACCTCCACAAGGACCCTAATGATGACTCACAATCCTTTTCACATACATGTAAGTGTGAAATAATGCCCTCTCAACAGTGATTCTCTTGGTAGCATGTGGTTTCTTATTCCTCTTGTTGATTCCCCTTTGTCATACTAACCTTTTCCCCACTTTTGACACTTTTCAACACTTGTTGATTTGTGTTTTTTGTGCTTGCAACTTCATGCCAAAGCCTTGTATTCATCCATTTGTTGTGTTTTCACCTCTCCCTAGTGTTTTTCATCCATTATCACCCCTCTAGAGGATCTCCCAAGCCATCTCCAACTTTTGGTTTTCAGTTTCAGTCAACCAATACAAATCTCCCCTATTATTTCTAGATCTCCCCCAGGAAATCCCACTTTTGCAAGTGGAGATTTGGTTTTTGACCCCTGTTTGACCTATTTTGAAGGCAAATCCCCTTATTTTCTCCTCCTCTTTCATCTCCCATCCTGATCTTTCACGAAGGACCCCTCCTCTAAGGGTCGCCCCCTAGTGACCTTGACTAGTGAAAGGGGCGACTAGGTGGTGACTCTGTCATCTTTTCGACCTACAAAAGAACTTAATTCTTTGGTAAAAAATAGCTTCGTTTTGACTCATTTTATTTTTATTTGCATGGGATTTTGTCCTAAACTTAGAGTTAACTATTTCATGCATCCAAGCATGAATATTTAGCTCCTTTTTAACTTAACTTTTCAACCCATGCATTCTTGTTAACTCCATTTCTTCTTTAGTGATAAGCTATCATTGGTTCATCACTCCCTAATCAGTTCAGTTCACTCCTCAATCAAGCCTGTTAACTCTTCAATCAAATTGAGTTAACTTCTCAATCATTTCTTCCTTTCATGACATCTTCTAACCTATAAATACCCCTCACCTCTTCATTATTTCTCAAGTTGGAAAATGCTCTTCCCTTCTTCATAAGCTTTTTCAAGCTTCTTCATAGGCCTTTGAGCCTCTTTCTTCATTTCTTTCTTTAGTTTTTTAAAGCTTCAAAGCTTTCATTATTGCATAGCTTCAAAGCTCCCCTTTTGAGAGGTAATTTCATTTGTGCACATAGTTCTTGCATGTTATTTCTCTCCAATCAAGTATCCATATGCTCACACAGGACGTTAGAGCCTTTTGCTTTTATTTGTTATCTCATCTAGCTTTGCTAAAATCTTGTTTCATGTTGATATGTTTCTCACATCACAAGCCACAGTGCTCATCAAGCTCTCATTGAGCTCATTTCAAGCTTCAAAAGCTTCTTTTGCTTCTCTTTTATTATTGTTGCTAAGAAGATCAACCCACTTGTTAGGGTTAGCCAATAGAAGATATCAATTAAATGCAAATAAAGATTAAACATAGGAATCAAAATACACAAAAATAATAATAACGAGAGACAAGTTTTAACGTGGTTCACCCAAACTCGGGCTACACCAACCAATAGAGAGTCTAATATTATTATCCAGTAAATCAAACCGATTACAACCAACAATCCCTACAACTCAATATCGTTGCAAATGCTACAATACAATATCTCAAACAAAACCCTACCCCTTAGCTGCTTTTATCAAGTCTTATGTCAGTTACAAAAATAGGTTTTTTTTTTTATGTTGGTTTAGGAAAAAAAATTGTGGGGGTTGTGTCCCTGAACCCCTACTTCTTGAGGGATGTTTCCCTTGAACTCCCACTCAGGGCCCAGCCCGGCCCCGAACCCTGACAAGGATACACAACTAGTGTATAGTACTTGCATGATCAGTCACCGCCTACCAACAATCTCCCACTTGGAGACTGATCAGGCTCCACACCAAACAATCTCCCACTTGGAGACTGATCTTGGATGACACCCCTGCACTTGCAGCTCCCACTAGAAATAAGAACCCTAGACTCTATTATTCTAATTTTATTGTTTCAGTCTTGAAGATCAATTGGAGTTAAAGATGAGCTCAACTTCCCCCTTGTCACTGCCTTTGTAAACATATCCACAGGATTTTCATATGTATGTATCTTTTCTAGCCTTAACTATCCATCATCCAACACTAACCGAATAAAGTGATACCTCAACTGTATGTATTTGGTCTTTGAATGCAAGGCAGAATTCTTTGCAAGATGTATGGCACTCTGACTGTCTGTATACAAAGAACTATTAGCCTGTTGTTTGCCCAATTCTTCTATAAATGATTGTAGCCATATCATCTCCTTGCTTGCCTCTATTGTAGCTACATACTCTGCCTCTGTGGTGGATAAAGCAACCACCTTTTGCAACCATGAGATCTAACTCAATGATGTCCCACCTACAGTAAAGACATAACCTATAGTACTCCACCTGGTATCAATATCCCCTACCAAATCTGAGTCTACATAGCTTGCTAAATCATTATTAGAGCCCCAAAACATAAATATGTATTGGATGTACCTCTCAAATATCTGAGAATCCATTTTACCACATTCCAATGCTCTAATACAGGATGACTCATATACCTGCTTACGACTCCTACAACATGTGCAATATCTGGTCTCGTGCATACCATGGCATACATTAAACTTCCTACAGTTGAAGCATATGGTACCTTGGACATTTTTTCTTCCTCCTCTTGTGTCTTTGGACACATCTCCTTAGTCAATTTCAAATGACTAGGCAAAGGTGTGTTGACAGCTTTTGCATTCTCCATAAGGAATCTCTACAACACCTTTTCAACATAATCAGCCTGAGATAGAGTCAATTTTCTATTCTTCCTATCTCTACAAATTTTCATACCAAGGATTTGTTTTGTTTCCCCCAAATCCTTCATAGCAAATGACTATGCTATTTGTTGTTTTAACTCTCTGATGTGATCCATGTTAGACCTAGCTACAAGCATGTCATCAACATGTAAACATAAAATAATGTAGCCATCATTATCCAACCTCTTAAAATAAACACAATGGTTAGAATTACACCGGCTGTAGCCTTGCTCAGCCATAAAACTATCAAATTTCAAATACCATTGCCAAGGTGCTTGTTTCAGGCCATACAAACTCTTCTTCAATCTACACACCATTTTCTCCTTACCTTTGACCTCAAATCCTTGGGGCTGTTCCATGTATATCTCCTCCTCCAAATCACCATGGAGAAAGGCAGTTTTCACATCTAGCTATTCCAAATACAAATCTTCAGCAGCCACAATACTTAAAACAATACGAATAGAAATCATCTTGACAACCAGAGAAAATATCTCATCAAAATCAATGCCCTTTTTCTGTGTAAATCCTTTTACAACTAACCTGGCTTTAAATCTGTTCTTACCTCCATCTTCCTCTTTCAGCCTATAAACCCATTTGTTTGGTAAAGCCTTTTTACCTGCAGGTAACTTACATAATTCCCAAGTCTAATTTTTCAGCAAGGAGTCCATTTCTTCTTTCATTGCAAGCTCCCACTGAACCTGTGTATCCACCTACATAGCTTCATCATACCCTTCTGGTCCACCAACATTTGTTAACAAAATAGAATGCAAAGAGGGAGAAAATCTTTCAGGAGGTCTACTTAGCCTTGTTGACTGTCTAACATTCACTGGGGTTTGTGGTATTTTTGGTTGTTGTTACAGAGCATGAGGAACCACTAGAACATCACTATTTGGAGCATCATCCAGCACCACATAATCCTTTTCTTTCTTTTCATGCTACTACAACTGATCTTTGTACAACACCTTCTCATTGAATATAACATCCCTGCTTTTCATGATTTTCTAATTTTCAAAATACCAAAGCCTATAACCAAATTCATTAATGCCATATCCAACAAAGGTATAGTTTTTGATTTTGCATCCAGCTTGGTTCTATTTTCATAATCTACATGTGCAAATGCTTCACATTCGAAGGTTTTGAGAAAAGAATAACTCACCTTCTTACCTGTCCATGCTTCCTCTAGAATACCACAACCCAAAGAAACTGAAGGACCTCTATTAATTAAATATACAACAGTGTTGACAGCCTCTGTCCACATATTTAAAGGCAGCCCAACATGCAATCTCATAGCCCTTGCATGCTCCATTATTGTCCTATTCATGCATTCAACCACTCCATTCTCCTATGGAGTCCCTGGAACTATTTTCTACCTACAGATTCCATTAAAGGAACAATAATCCTCAAATTTTTTGCTGCAATACTCACCACCATTATCAGATCTGAGACATTTTAGTCTTTTACCTGTATCATTCTCAACCAAGCTTCTCCATTTCTTAAATGTTTCAAATACATCAGATTTCTGCCTAAGGAAATAAATCCATACCTTCCTAGTTTCATTTGTTAATAACTGAGAGGGGGTGAATTAGTTATCTTAATTACTTTAACTTTCTATTCTTCTTTTACAACTAGTGCAACATCAAATCACATAAGCATAACCATGAAAGCATAAATAAAATCAATACACATAACACAATGATTTTGACGTGGAAAACCCTATTAAGGGAAAAACCACGGGGTGACTAACCCAAGATTGTATTTTCTATTAAAAGAATAGAAATACAAAAATGACACTTGCCAATTAGGGCTCATTGCCCTAGCACACTGCTCATAAGAGGCTCACTACCTACAAGAGACTCACTATCTACAAGGTATAAAGAAAGTAACCAGGTGATTGAACTGATGAGAAGCATCCACATATGCTGAGATTCAGTTCTAGTTAGGCTCAATACACTGATCTACTGCACTTCATTCTTCCTCTTCTTTGGTCCTGTTGTTCTATCACATATCGGACCTGTATTGCTACTTCCACACTACTCTCTACTTTTCTTCGCACACTTCAACACTCAACACACACCTTTACATCAAAATCCTATTGGTATATATATTCGCACCAAGGATTTCATCATCTTTCTAGTCGGCATCCGAAATACTCAATATTTTCCCAAACTCTGATCTGTCGACTGAATCCTTGCATACTAAGTGATGCGTATCAAGGAGATACTTATAGAAGTCATCAATCATGTTGGCCAACCATGAATGATCCCTTAAGAAACTTGATCATCATCAACTTCTCATCTGAATTAAGGTCTGATGCTCTGCCAGTCAGTTCTTCCCCAATCTACTCTACCAAACAAGAACCCAACACTTAGGTACTCATATCTTTTCATTCTTTCATCATCAAAGGCTCAATCTCTGGAATGTATCAGTCATGGTACTCCTCTTGACTTCCCCAAGTCTGTACTTTTCTAAGATACTTCCTCTGAGAGATCTGGACTTGATTGTCAGACCTTGCTGCATGCTTTGTTCTTGGTCACCGGACCAAAATACTCTTCAATCTGACTTCCGGTATAGACATACCATGTCTTGCAGATGTGTGGGATGGACTTTGTTGCCATCAATGACAACATTCATGAAGCCACATAGTGTCTCTTTCCAACAACATCAACTATGAATGTAACATAATACCGAGAGCCACCAAGAGAAGATACTTGAGCTGGTCCCCATACATCTGTATGCACAAGCTCCAACTTTTCATCTTTCTTTTGCTTCCCATCCTTGAGAAAACTAAATCTCTTTTGCTTTCCATACACACAACTTTCATAGAAATCTATATTAATACATTTTAGACTAGGTAAAACTTTCTTAGAATGAAGTACCTTAATACCTTTTTCACTCATATGCCCAAGTCTATTATGCCACAGTGTTGTCTCAAAACCTACAACAACTTTTTCAGTCTCTTCCTGCGAACCTGCAACAATTGTTCTTGAACCTGTTTGATTTTTCTCTGCAATAGTTAAAGTAGAAGGAACATTATGACCTGTACAAAGATATAAGGTGCCTACTTTCACACCTTTTGCTACTATTAAGGCACCTTTTGAAACCTTCCAATTTTTATCAGTAAATGTAACAATGCAACCTTCTTCAGCTAGCTACCTTACTGAAATTAAATTTCTATTGAGCCTTGGAACATGCCTTACCTCTTGTAGTAGCCAATGATTCCCATTCTGCAACTTAATCTTGATTCTTCCCTTTCAAACAATCTGACAGGAATGTTATCTCTCAAATAAACCAACCCAAAATCCCTTTGGACATAATCAAGAAAATAACTTCTATGGGGTGTAACATGAAATGAGGCCCCTGAATCTAAAACCCATGAATCATTAACATTATCTAGGGAAAGTATCAAAGCATCATCTTCAGATGTATTACTTACCACATTTGCCTCCTTATTTCCTTCTTGTTTGTCTGTTTCTTTATTTTTCTGAGACCAACAATCTTTCTTCAGATGACCTAGTTTCCCACAGTACTAGCAATCCTTCTATCCTCTGGTTTGGGATCTCTTATCCTTTGATTTTCTTCATGACTTCCCAAGACCTCCAGAACTTTTTCCTCTCTCCTTTGATCTGCCCCTGCTTTCTGCATTCAAAACACTACCTGATGTGAACCCACTTGAGCTTTTCCTATGAATTTCCTCACTCAGAATAACACCAACAACATCATCAAATTTTAGGGTATTTGAACCAGAAATAGAGTTATTAACTGCCATTACCAAACTATTCCAGCTTTTAGGCAAAGAACATAATATCAAGTTAGCTCTAACTTCTTCATCAAATTTTACATTAAAGAAGTCAATTGACTGGTAATCATATTAAATTCATTTAAATGATCTATCACAGATCCACCTTCAATCATTTTCAGATTAAACAAACACTTCATGAGAAATACCTTATTTGAGGCTGAGGGTTTTTCATACAATTTAGCCAAAGCTTTCATTAGTTCATCTGTTGTCATCACTTCTATTATATTGAACGCCACAGATGGTGCCAGGCAAAACCGAATGGTTCCCAGTGCCTTTCTATCTAGAAGATTCCAATCCTCATCTGTCATTCCTGCTGGTTTCTTGGATACTCCTTCCAATGGCCTCCATAAATCCTTCTGATAGAGGTAATCCTCCATCTGCATTTTCCATAACTGATAGTTCTACCCATTAAATTTATCAACCTTTAATTTACCCTCTCCGCCATTGCTCCCACTCAACTGTGAGACCTTCCTACAGATGATAATTGAACACAACCCGCTCTGATACCACTTGTTAGGGTTAGCTGACAAGAGATATCAATTAAATGCAAATAAAGATTAAACAAAGGAATGGAAATACATAGAAATAATAACAGTGAGAGACAATTTTTAACATGGCTCACCCAAACTCAGGCTACATCCACCAACAGAGAGTCCAATATTATTATCCAGTAAATCAAACCGATTACAACCAGCAATCCCTGCAACTCAATATCATTGCAAATGCTACAATACAATATCTCAACCAAAACCCTAACCCTTAGCCACTTTTATCAAGCCTTATGTCAGTTACAAAAATAGGGTTTTTTTAATGTTAGCTCAGGAAAAAAAAATTTGGGGGCTGCACCCCCGAACCCTAACAAGAATACATAACTAGTGTACAGTACTTGTGTGATCAGTCGCCACCTACCAACACCACTGCTACAAGAAGATAAGAGGTTTCCATAAAAAGATTTCTGAGGGTAGTGGAGGCTCACGCATCTCTTTTATTCCATGTTCCTTCATGCTTTTTATTGTGTAGTGTGTATAGGAATAAAATTGAGATCGAATGATAATCAAAATAATGAAATAATCACAACTCAACCCTATAACATCAAGATTACAATCTAAGTAAATAACCAAATAATCAATGAATAATAACAAAAACAATGAAATCTTTCTCCTAGATTGTATTGTTATCTTGATCGAATGTGGATTGCTCTTCAAATTACAAAACCATGTTTACAACAAGCGAATGTAGATTGTGTTTGTGCTCAAAGATGCGATGAATGCTCAATGCACTGTATGGAGGCCTAAGAATAAATGATCGAAGAGGACTTGTGAAGGAGGTGAGGGCAGTTTATATAGGGTTCAATAAAGATCAATCAATGGTCTAGAAAATTCAATGGAATTAATGGATGAGATAAATCTAGAATTCATGTTGAATGTGCACATGACATGTGTCACACAAAAAGATATTTTTGTTTGAGTTAATTGTTTGATTTGACATAAAAAGACATGGAATAGACATATTTTTAGATTTCATAAAAATAAAAATATTTTTTGCTAATTTATGAGTTGGTGATAAAACAATAATGATTATGTCAATTAACTCAAGTTATAATTTGTTTTTTTTGCATGGTTTGAGATAAATTAAATAATAAATTATTTAATTTTATGTGCATGATGAACAAGATTTATTTTTAGAGGAATTAAAAGATAACTGAGCAAATTAAATAAATAAATTTATTTAATTGATTGTGCATGATAGAAGACATAGAATAGATTTGAAGATTTAAATAAATTAAACAAATAAATTGATTTAATTTATTTTGCATGATGAAGGATAAATAAAATATTTTATTTTATTTTATTTTTAGAAAAGATATTCAATTTAAATAAATTTGAATGATTTATTTAAATTTGGAAGAATAATTGATTTAATTAAATAATGAAAATTATTTAATTATAGATGAGAGGATTTGAATGACAAATAATTAAATAATTAATTTATTCAATTGATGTGGATTTGAAATTTTGAAAGATGATAATGATTAATTAAATAATCAAAATTATTTAATTTTGGAAGAATAAAGTTGATTTTGATGAAATTAATTAAATAAATAGAATTTATTCAATTAATGTTGAATTTAAGAGATTTGGAAGAATTTGATGATTTTGATGAAATTAATTAAATAATTAGATTCTTTAATTAATGTTGAATGCAGGTGATTTGATAGATTTGATGAAATGCAAGTGATGTGATGACATGGTCATTTTGGGTGTCTACATTTTACCCCTCTTTGATGCAATGCAGTTTATAGCATTATGTCAAAGAAAACAATTGTTGAAGACATGATACAATTTTGATGCCCTAGTGTAGCTATCTACCTCTGTGTAGCTGGCACAGGATGCCCCCTCAAGAGGAAAGACAGGGAAGCGACAGAAGAACTGGGATGATGCTCAAATAGAAGATTGTGTTGGAGACAGACAAGGTTGAATAGACAGAGGCTGACACGATGAAGATGATAGCAGACATGAGGATAAGATAAATTAGGGGTGGAGATAGAATAGAACATGATAGAAAGACTATTGATTGATCTTTTCTTGAAAAACTATATGATGATTTAGGTAAATGGATGGGTAAATTTGGATAACTTGTTGCAATGGTTTCACAAATGTTTATAAAGAACAATCCTTATTTTTGATATAGCACATGGATAGTTTGCCACCAAGGTATAAAAGACCAAGGTGCTATGATATCCTAGTGCGAGGACATTGACTCTACAAGCAAGAAGTTTGAACTTAGATCCCTTAGACATAATATAACCTTGTTGGATATGTGAATGAGCCATAGTCTTGAACATAAAATAATCTTCAATACACAAATGCAAGAAGAATATTAATATGTAAGATGCTAGGTTGTAACACACACACACATGTGAATGAGCCATAGTCTTGAACATATAATAAACTTTAATACATAAATGCAAAAAGTATATTAATATGTAACATGCTAGGTTGTAACACACGCACAAGATAGATATGATGTGTAGTAAGATAAAAAATCATTCCTCAAACACAACACACAAAAGCAATGACTATGCCCCCAATCCGTACTGCATCACAACATACCAAGATATAGATAAATCCAAGTAGTCTTGAATAGGTAGTAGGAAAGGAACAAAAAGATAAACCAAAAAGCAAATTGAATGACTTACAAAGTAAACATGCAACCAACATATTCTCTTGCCAAAGAGGTTGCTCAGGATAGATTGGATTGACATAGGTAGATTTGATAGATAACAACCTTATTGTAGGAACGATATATCTGTTAAAGGGTGTTGATCTGTTGATAGGATAATGTCTAGTTTCAGGAAAGGAAACATGTCGTATAAGATGTCTGGTCTAGTTTTAACAATGGAATATCCTATATAAGACAATTGTTTGATGTAGCAAATGTTGGCAATAGATATGTAGGATAGCATATGGCTCTACAAGTAGGTTTCTTTTCTTTAGGTTGCTTAAGGATGTTTGCTTTGCAAGGATGCATTTGTTTGTTGTTTTGCTACTTGAGTTAGTCAAGTCAAGGTGATAGGATGGATTTTGATAAACAAAAGGCTAGAAAGATGGAATATTGAGATGGGTGAAGAATGATGGACCATATGTGCCTGAGTATTAGATACGTCCTTTGTATTCTAGACTGCCTACATACCCTATATCCACAGGATCAAGGCACATTACGATAAAAAATGAAAATGATAATATGTAGTTTTGGGTAGATTGATGAGTGGGTCAAGGTGTTTGAGCTTGGGTAGGTGAAATGATGATATCTTATGTACCTGAGTACTGGAAATGTCCTTCATATTGCAAACTACCTACATACCCATATCCATGGGATCAAGGTACCTTAAGATTGAGATGAGATGATATGTAGTTTTGGGTGGTGTGATGATTGATAAGGGTAGTGTTGTCATTGTGGGGAATGATATATCCCTCAATCAACACAAGGATGAAGGTGTCTAGTTTCATAAATGAAACACCTCATATAAGATGCCTAGTCTAGTTTCAAAAGTGTGACAATCTGTATAAGACAATTGATATGATTGATGGATTAGTTTGATTTACTTTTGTTTTTTTTGTTTTTGATGGTTGTTTTATTGTTTTTATTATGATGGTTGTTTTTTTGTTTTTGTTTGTGTTTGAGATGGTTAATGAACCGTGAACAAGGATCCCTTCCTAGACCTAGGTTAAGGAAAGAGTTGCCCCCATTCTGGTAGAGGTGTTATAATGGATGACTTTACTGACACATGGATGAACCGATGATGGATGATAGGAAGACATAGATAATTAACATAGGATGATGACAAGACATGGATAACTGACATAGGATAATGACAAGACATGGATAACTTGACATAGGAAAGCTGACAATTGACATAGGATAAGTGATAACTGACATAGAGAAGCTTAGAGAAGCCGATGATTGAAATGGGATAAGCTGATGATGATGGACATTGAAAAATTTCGAACCTATTCTAGATAGGGAGATGGAAATGCAAAAAGGTCAATGGTTTTATTATGGATGGATGGATGAAGTTTATTATGAAATGGACATGGAATGAAAAGAACTCGATAGATGATGGATGCTGACTCTACACATAGTGCCTATTTTCTAGGTTTTCACTATGGTACTTATCCAAGGTGCTTGTTTACCAATTTCTCACCAGAGGATGATTTCTTTTTTTTGACATGGATACTCTGAGGATCAGGCAAAGAACTTCTTGAGATGAACACTATTGAGTGGCTCATCAAGAGGAATGCCTTCAAGTGTTGGTAAATAATAAGCTCCTGATCCATATCCTACTGTGATAACAAAGGGTCCTAACCAATTAGGATCAAACTTGACCTTCTTTTCTCGATCTGCTTGATTTCTCTGATTTTCCTTTAAGACAAGATCATCAACTTGAAACCGTCTTTCTTTGATCTTCTTGTTATAGTTGCACCGGAGGCAGTTTTGATAGACATGGAGAGGATTAAGTGCGACAAGGCACCTCTCATCTAGTAGTTCTAGCTCAGCTAATCTAGAAGTGTGATACTCTTCTACATCAATTAGGTTCTACATGGATACTCTGAGGGATGGGATCTCAACCTCTATAGGTAGAATGGATTCAGAGCCATAGACCTATAGGAATAAAATTGAGATCAAATGATAATCAAAACAATGAAATAATCACAACTCAATCCTATAACATCAAGATAACGATCCAAGTAAATAACCAAATAATCAATGAATAATAAAAAAAATAATGAAAGCTTTCACCTAGATTGTATTGTTATCTTGGTCAAATGTGGATTGCTCTTCAAATTACGAAATCATGTTTGCAACAAGCAGATGTAGATTGTGTTTGTGCTCAAAGTGCTCAAGGTGCTCAACAATGCAATGCATGGAGGCTTGAGAATAAATGATCGAAGAGGATTTGTGAAGGAGATGAGGGGGGTTTATATAGGTTTTAATAAAGATTGATCAACGGTCTAGAAAATTCAATGGAATCAATGCATGAGATAAATCTAGAATTCATGTTGAATGTGCACATGACATGTGTCACACAAAATATTTTTGTTTGAGTTAATTTCTTGATTTGACATCAAAAGACATGGAACAGACATATTTTTAGATTTCATAAAAATAGAAATGTTTTTTTCTAATTTATGAGTTGGTGATAAAAACAATAATGATTAAATCAATTAACTCAACCTATAATTTTTTTTTTTGCATGATTTGAGATAAATTAAACAATAAATTATTTAATTTTATGTGCATGATGAACAAGATTTATTTTTAGAGGAATTAGAAGTTAATTGAGCAAAATAAATAAATAAATTTATTTAATTGATTGTGCATGATAGAAGACATAGAATAGATTTGAAGATTTAAATAAATTTAACAAATAAATTGATTTAATTTATTTTGCATGCATGATGAAGGATAAATAAATTATTTTATTTTATTTTATTTTTAGAAAAGATTTTCAATTTAAATAAATTTGAATGATTTATTTAAATTTGGAAGAATAATTGATTTAATTAATAATGAAAATTATTTAATTATAGACGAGAGGATTTGAATGATAAATTAATTAAATAATTAATTTATTCAATTGATATGGATTTGAAATTTTGAAAGATGGTAATGATTAATTAAATAATCAAAATTATTTAAGTTTGGAAGAATAAAGTTGATTTTGATGAAATTAATTAAATAAATAGAATTTATTGAATTAATGTTGAATTTAGGAGATTTGGAAGAGTTTGATGATTTTGATGAAATTAATTAAATAATTAGATTATTTAATTAATGTTGAATGCAGGTGATTTGACAAATTTGATGAAATGCAAGTGATGTGATGACATGGTCATTTTTGGGTGTCTACATGTAGTAATTAGATAATCAACTTTTCTCTTGGGAATAGTAAATGTGTGTTGATTTTTCCTTGATAGGCTAAGTAGATCTTGCATTATTAAAGATAATTTACTTTCGAAAGTTCAAAGATTAGATTCATTTCAAAGGAATTTCCTTTTCCTAGAGTAATTGTTCCACATATTCAGAAAAACAAAACAAAAGAATAGATTAATTACATTCAATGACTTCATATTAGATTGCATCCATATTTTAATTACTAGAATAGAAAAAAGCACTTTCATTTCCATAAATAGAAAAAAAACACAAAAATGTTGTTTTGCACTCATATAAGCTTTCATGCATCCAAAAATTAAAAAGAATAAAAACATTAGCATCATAGAGTGTTCAAAAACCCTTGATTCAAAAACAAGGTCAAATTTTGTCAGCATTTTGGTAAACCCCTTGATTTCAACACAAAGTCTAACCTTAGGTCAAACAAACCCTAAGTCAAAGCCCCTAGTCAAACTGAGGTTAACTTTAACTATCTCTCTTAGTTTGGGCTCATGAATGTTCCTTGGACTTAGAGGTGAGTGGGTGAGGGAAATTCTCAACGAGATAAAGGAGATCCACCATAGACCACAACAAGATCAACAAACAATTCAATAGAAACAACACATGTTGAGGATATTCCAAACACAGGTTATCATCCAACAATTCAGACAACAACGGCAAATCAACAGAAGTATAAATGAAAACAATAGTCAACCTACACAACGCTGAAACCTTAGAAATCCAAATAGAAGAATGGTGACTAGTGACCCTTTGGGTCATAAAGTTATTTTAACAAGCAACGGTCACAGAACACCACATAAGAACAAATGCACAACAAAGGCCCCATAACCGGTTGACCACTCTCCGCAATGTCCAACTCTCAAGAAAGCTAGACCGCCCCTGTGTCTTGCCTCCTCTCGACTAGCTACTTCCACGAGAGAGAGAGAGTGACATGGAGGTTCACCCCATGGAAAGGAGAGGGTCCATGTACATGCCAAAGCTGACTCAACCACCCCAAGATACTAAGTCATGTTTTTGAGTGTACATATTTTGGTGAACGCGACATGAAAAACAAAAAAAATTGAGAGAGTCCCTTCAAATTTTTGTTGCATCAACTAATCACTTTGGGATGGATTCAAACTCATGGGACATCCAATAGACACCCCACAACTTCTTAGATTTTAACAACCCCACTTATGAAGACAGTCATTCAACTTGAACAAATCAAAACTTTCCAAGAATGCAAAATGCACCAATAAGAGAAACCCATAACAAGCCATACAAAAATAGCCACCCAAATGGATAATGAAGTGAGCCATCAAAATAAAATCTTACAATAAGCTTGGGGGCACAAAAACCTAAAGAAAAACCTAGGGCACAACGAAATCCTTTCATCGATAAGATTGAATCAAACCAGGGGGCAATGTAAAATTCCCCTCATTTAAACCTCCATTCTCACGACACACATAATGAAGCATTCATGCCTCCCTTTCCCTCATCATCAAACATTAAAAATCTCAATCAAATAGATGGGATTGCTATGATACAAAATAAACCACAAACAATCCCACCCAATCTTCAAAACATAAACATGACACCATCTAGTCATCTAACTTTTTCAGGATATCAACAATCTAGCATACCCTTTCAACAAGCACAACAAGATCCACCTAAAGGGATAATGTTTGGAGGAATAAGACCCTCTAAGTATAACCCTCTCCTAGGAACATACCTTGAGTATCTAAAGGAGCCTATTGACTACAACATTCATCAAGATATACTACCACATCCTCTCCCTGAGCTTCCAAAATTTAAAGGAGAGGATGATCCCAACTCTCATATCAAGGCTTACATCATGGTAGTGCAAGAACTCCTTCCTTGAGATGGGGTGGTAGAAAATATTTTGTAAAATACTCTAGAGGGTATCACTCTAGATTGGTACTATAAATTTCTAGAAGCATTGATCTACTCTTTTAGGCAACTCATCGATCAATTTGTTGCTACCTTCGACATAAACAAACTAGTCGAAACATGAATACAAGATTTTTTAACAATTAGACAAGAATCCAATGAGTCAGGTTCATATTTTATCACACAATGGAGGAAATTTCTCTATTCTTCACCTAGCTCAACAAACATGGATCATAAGGAACTTTGTGATCTCTTCTTACATGCTCTCAACAATGACATATGAGAACAAGTCCAAAAACTCCCTTACAAATCATATGAAGAAGCACTCGAAAGTGCTTTAGAATTGACCAAGCCACTATTAATAGCGGAAGAAGGGAGTATGATTCCAATGGAAGGTTGATAAACCATGATATAAATAACAAATCCTCTACAAATGATCAATATGTAGATGGGTCAACAAACACTTCACCATTAGGGTACCACAATTGTGACTATAATAGTCATATAAATTTGGGAAATGAAAATGCCAACAACTATCCCCTAAGAATCAATAAGTAGTCGTACAACAATCATAAACCTCAAGATCACAATCATGATAAATTTTGTTCATTTCACAAGAGAAGGGGGCATGAGATAGGGTCATGTTGGGGGTACCATCACTTCATATCAAACCTCCCAAAATGTCAACAAAAAGAATTCATGGACACATTCTCATAAGTTGAAGAACTTAGTCCCAAAATCCATCAAAACACCTTTGATAAAAACACCTTGGGCATTGTGGAATTAGATAAAGATCGAGAAATTTGTGTCACCTAAGGACTAGAATGACCAAATGACACCTTCAATGATTCAAATTTTTCCAACATGTTAGAACTTCTCAAAAGTTCTCCTACACACAAGAATGCTCTCCTCAAAGCCTTAGATCTAGGCCCTCTAGTTCAAAACACTCCAAGTGAAAGGTGTTCTTCTTCAACATTTGATTTTGAAAAGTTGCCCTCATACAATGGCATAGATAAATAGGGTGATCTCCTCCTCCATCTTATAGTCCAAGTTTAGGACTATTTCATTAAATGTGTAATGATCAATGATGGGTCTGCAATCAACATAGTCTCTTTCTCTCTTCTTCAAAGAATGGGTTATGACAAAACTCAAATCACAAAATAAGCTTCCATCCTTATAATTCATGATAACACGAACATTCAAACCATGGGTAAGGTCAATCTTCAAATCACATTGGGTCCCAAAACCCTCCCAACTGAATTTTATATCATTAACAAAGAAACCACTTACAACATGATCCTAGGAAGACCTTGGATCCATAGGATGAGGGTTGTTCCCTCCACACTATTTCAAGGAATACACTTCTCACACATGGGACAAACTCATGTCATCAAATGAGATCCTGATCCTTTTAGCCTTTATAGAGTTGAACAAGTCAAAAAGAATAGAAAGACCATGGAAACCACCAATGACCCAAAAATCAACACTTATGAAAAATGAGAGACATCAAAATAAATTACAAATGTAGCCAAGACCTCAAAATGTATAGGAAAGGGAGCAACAAAGGAATTCCCCTTCGATCCCCACTCAAAAAGTCTTATGCTCCATTCAACTTAGTGGCCATTCCAATCGAGCTAGACATAAACATTCATATGATTGAAATCATGACTAAAGAAGAAGAACCAAAACCCACACAAAAACTAGGGGAGTCAACACCAACCTCATTTGCCCCTCAAAAGTTCAAAACAAGCAACAAAACTATACAAGAATAGAGAACGATAAAGCTAGGGGGAAAATCATCAAACAATGAAATGTGTGAGTACATAAAACACCTCACTGAATACAAAGACATTTTCACACCAAGTCTTCGAGTGTCCTTACAAAGGCTTTCAAGCAAAGTTCAGACCAAATTGGATAGGTTCATACGTAGTTAAGGAAGACATTGGAAATGACACTACCTCTTGTGCATTATAGAAGGAGAATGGTTCAACATCTCATAATGTTGTAAAATCCTATAAAATCCAAAAAATCAAATAATTCAAAAATCCATAAAAAACATAAAATCATGAAAGATCAAAAATTTTCATTCTTCATTCAGTTCCATCATGCATTTTGTGAGTGTCAAGATCTTGTTCAATTTTTTTCCTAGTAGGGAGTCTAAGGTTGCTTAGATATAGGTTGACCTTTTTGAGCCTTTGAGATCCCATAATAAATCATGTTTACCATTTATCATTCCCCTATCCACATTTTCTCAATGATTATGATTGAAGCCTAGCTCTTAGCTTTAAACGGATCACAGTCTTAATGATTCATGTTATTAAGTCTAAGTAAAGTCAGTATTCAAACCTATAGTGTTCAAAGGAAGCTTGCAATTAGACCTTGCCAATTATTCCCTAGTAGAAAGGAAGTCCGACTGGATTACGAAAACTTTTGGTGGCGCTCAACCGCTTATCTTTCCTAGCCAAAAATGTCAAAAGGATCAAAACTCTAAAGGAAGCAATCTAAAATATGAGTGATCAAAAAAATAAGAGAGATGAGAAAAGTGAGAATAGAGAGATCAAAATCATTGTAAATCCAAATATCAAAAGCATTCATTTCCATAAAAGTCAAAAAATAAAAAATAAAAGAGAAAATCAAGTGAGGCATTCCAAAAAATACAAAAAAAGAGAAAGTAAAAGAGAGTTAGAAAAACAAAAGTGATAGAGAGAAGATTGTTGAATGTCTGTACCCTTGGGTGGAGATAAATCTAATCTCGAAGCTTTAAGGGTGACATTCTACCAGAGGAAATAAAAGAAAAAGGTACAAAGCACACACATGCACTAGCTAAGAAAAGCTAATAGTCTAGTAGTCTTTAGGGCCATTTTCTACTTAGGGGCCCTAATTTATCCCCATTTTTCCTTTAGCCCAGGTCTATCTTTCTTTCCATCTATGATCTAAGTCTAGCAAACACTAACAAAATATTCTACTTTTCCAAGTTCAAAGCTTGTCAAATTATCTTATCTAGATAAGAATTGGTGCTCGGTCTCTAGCAAAGTTTAAAAAAATCAAAAGCATTCAATCTCCTCCCTACTCCCACTTGAGTCCCTAATCCCATCCCAAATATCAATAAGTCTCTTTATACCAAGTTAACTCACAATCCCCTAGGTCAAAAGTCCTACTTAAGAGTACTCACATTGTTTGTTCCACCTACATACATGCTATCATAGAAAATCAAAATCAATAAAACATGTCATAACATCATGGGATTCATAGCACTTAGAACATAGTACTTTGCATTTCATATTTGTGAATGACATCCAAACACATCAAGCATATCATTCATATCAAAAAAATATAAAAACAAATTGCATCATCCATATGTGACCATTTAAGGTATGCATTCTCATAAGAAAAATAAAATCTCTAGCCAACCATATGAATAAAGAGGGAAAGTGAAGTGCAATATGTCAATTAAAGCAATGTATAGATCACATCCAATCAAGTCTTGTAACAATAAGTGTAAAACAATGTCTAAGAATAAGTCACTCCTCAACAAGTCAAAAGAGCAAACCTATATAATCAAGTACACATGTCTCCCCATGAAAGGGGGAAAGGGTATAAATCTCTTCAATGTAGGTCTCTCAAAGACCTCAAGGAACGTCAAGTCAGATATCCAAAAAACCATAAAAATAGAAAAATAAAAAAAACCTAAAAAAGTGTAAAACCTTAAAAATCTCTAAAAATAAAAAATGTTCTTCAAAATTTGCAATAAAAGGAGAATATATTCTCCTTCTCTCTAGCTTAGCATGTGTTCCATTTATTTTATGCATCTTTCATGGTCTCATTTTGTGTGATTTCATCCCTACAAGTCTCCTCGACAATGGCGAACAACTAGGCGAACTCATTAATCTATGGTATGTTTGGTCATTTCAATTTTCATTACTTGTTTTGATATATTTAAATGTCAAACTAATTCTAGTTATTGCAGGTACTATTATGGAAAATTGACAATAGGTAAGGCCTATTTCAGGAACAATACCTACTCTTCATGTAGACTACCGTCCTCAAGGGGGCAAATATGTAAGCACCAAAATCACACACAGCCTCCATAAGGACCCCGATGATGACTCACAATCCTTTTCACATACATGTCAGCATGAAATAATGCTCTCTCAACAACAATTCTCTTGATAGCATATGGTTTCTTCTTCCTCTTGTTATTTCCCCTTTGTCATAGTAACCTTTTCCTCCCTTTAGACACTTTTTGACACTTGTTGATTTGTGTTTCTTGTGCTTGCGACTTCGTCCCTAAGCCTTGTATTCATCCATTTGTTGTGTTTTCACCTCTCCCTAGTGTTTTTCATTCATTCCCACCACTAGGATCCCTCTAAAGGACCTCCCAAGCTATCTCCAACTTTTAGTTTTCAATTTTAGTTAACCAGTACAAATCATCCCCTATTATTTCCAGATCTCCCCTCGGAGATCCCACTTTTGCAAGTGGAGATTTGGTTTTTGACCCATGTTTGACCTATTTCTAGAGGTAGATCCCCTTCTTTTCTCCTCCTCTTCCATCTCCCATCCTGAGCTTTCATCCAGGACCCCTCCTCTAAGGGTTGCCCATGGGTTACCCCCAGGCAACCTTGACTAGTGAAAGGGGCAATTGGGTGGCGACCCTATCATCTTTTCCAATCACGAAAGAACTTGAGTTTTTAGCCAAAAACAGCTCCATTTTGACCCGTTTTCTTCCTGTTTTCATGGGATTTTGTCCTAAACTTAGAGTTAACTATTTCATGCATCTAAGCATGCATATTTAGATCCTTTTTAACTTAACTTTTCAATCCATGCATTCTTGTTAACTCCATTTCTTCTTCAGTGATAAGTTATCATTAGTTCATCACTCCCTAATCAATCCATTTCAATTCTCATTCAAGCCTATTAACTCTTCAACCAAATTGAGTTAAATTTTTAATCAATTCCACCTTTCATGACCTCTTCCAACCTATAAATACCCCTCACCTCTTCATTATTTCTCAAGTTGGAGAATGCTATTCCCTTCTTCACAAGTCTTTGAGCCTCTTTCTTCATTTCTTTCTTTAGTTTTCTAAAGATTTAAAGCTTTCATTGTTGCATAGCTTCAAAGCTCCCGCTTTTGAGAGGTAATTTTATTTATGCACATAGTTCTTGCAGGTTATTTCTCTCCAATCAAGCATCCATATGCTCACATAAGATGTTAGAGACTTTTGCTTTTATTTGGTATCTCATCTAGCTTTGCTAAAAGCTTTTTTCACATTGATACGCTGCTCACATCACAAGCCACAGTTCTCATCAAGCTCTCATTGAGCTCATTTCAAGATTCAAAAATTTCTTTTGCTTCTCTTTTCTTATTGTTGCCAAGAGGATCACCATGTTGCTGCAAGAGGATAAGACGTTACCATACAAGGATTTCTAAGGGTAGTGGAGGCTCACGTGTCTCTTTTATTCCAGGTTTCTTCATGCTTTTTATTTTGTAGTAATTAGATAATCATCTTTTCTCTTGGCAATAGTAAATGCATGTTGCTTTTTCCTTGATAGGCTAAGTAGATCTTGCATTATTAAAGATAGTTTACTTTCAAAAGTTCATAGATTAGATTCACTTAAAAGCAATTTCCTTTTCCTTTAGTAATTGTTCCACATATTTAGAAAAAAAAAAAAAAAAACATAGATTAATTGCATTAGATAACTTCATAGTAGAATGCATCCATATTTTAATTACTAGAATAGAAAAAAACACAAAAATACTATTTTGCACTCATATAGGCTTGCATGCATCCAAAAATTAGAAATAACAAAAATATTAGCATCATAGAGTGTTCACAAACCCTTGATTCAAACACAAGGTCAATTTTGGTCAACATTTTGGTAAAAACCTTGATTTCAACACAAGATCAACAAAAAGTCAAACCTTAGGTCAAACAAACCCTAAGTCAAATCAAGGTTAACTTCAACTATCTCTCTCAGTTTTGGTTCACGAATGTGCTGTGGACTTAGAGATGAGTGCTTGAGAGAAATTCATGATGAGATAAAGGAGACCTACCTATTGTCACATAGATTTGCACCCAGTGTTGAAGGCTTTCAATCCTCCAACAATCTAGTGAAACATTGAGATGACCTCCAGGTGTGGGACCTTATCTCTAGAGAGAGGCTGGTTCCTTTGTTGAATGAGAGATTTAGCAATCCTAAGACTAAACCTAATCTATCCACCTATTTATGAAAAGAGTAAGAGGAATCAAACTAAAATAAAAGGGGAGGTGATACACCAAGTTTTAATATGAGAAGGCCCTCTAAACAACCATTTATACACAGAATAGCAATATCCAATAGATTAGCATACACAAATCATGAATTATTTGCAGAGGTAAGAGAAACTAAGTGAAATCTAAGAGGAAAGATGCATTCATGGGTGGAGATTGAACAGAAAGATACATAGGGAAAAGAACAATTCATGAGAAGGTAAAATCTGATTTCTATTATTAAAGAGGCACAGTTACAATTGCAAGAGATATAGTTTGTAAAACCAAAAGCCAACCATAATATATTACATTTCATGCTTTATATAGCATTTGGACACTTGACCTAAGTCAATTACAATAACTTCACCCCCATGGGCTGTCAGAGATATTTCCTCACCAGAAGGGATGTCCATCTACATGAATCCAATGTAGAAAATATCTAGATCCATCGAGCAGCTGGGAGATATTTTGGGTCTTCAATGTGAACTACTGAATCATTTACCTACAACCATTAATGTGAAATATCTACATTTGAAAAGCTTCTGCAACACTTAAGTCAGCTGCAGCTATATCTTATCGATCGAGTCTGCATATCCTTCTTCAGTCGATGACCATCCTAATATTCAGATGTGCATATTCATATTAGGATCATGAAATTTGGATCATATTTTCAAAGTGGGAGTATTCCTCAAAAATCATGCCCAATGAAAGAGGAGGAAATTCTAAGTAGTTCTACCTTTTGGATCATGTAGAAATTCCTCAGGATGAGGGAGATATTCACAGTCAAAGTTACAATCAACGGGCATATGGATATCCACGTGTCATCACCTCGCAGTCATGCAGTGAGAACATGAGGTTAGCTTCAGTGGTCTGCGGGCTTGTGACATCATGAATATCCCCCAAGGTCTACATATTCACAAATATCCAGATGCACCCATCAAATTTACCTTCACAACATGGAGAAGTTGTCATCCGCATGGATATTCATCGTTAGGATATTAACTTTTAATATCTAGATGCCTTTTGTAAATATCCTGATGATGTCATCAACATGGAGAGCTTCATCAAAGAGGATATCTAGATGATGTCATCAAGATATTAACACTTTAGGATAATATACCAAAGGTGGAATATCCAGATGACATCATCGTCATATGCACTTCTTTGGGGAGGGGACTAGATGACATCATCAGGATATTCACGAGGTCATGGACATTAGGAAGATCCAAAAATTAGGAAATATCCAGATGTTAAGAAAGAATCCAAATATTTCTTAAGGTCCACACATTCGGGAAGTATCTGGATATTAGTTAGGATATGGATGTTAAGAAAACATCTGGATATTAGCTAAGGTCTAGCTATGGGAAAAGGTCCGGATGTTAAGAAAACATCTGGATATTAGCTAAGGTCTAGATACTCGAAAGATATTGGGATTTTAGCTAAGGTCTGGATATTAAGATAATATCTATATGTTAACTAAGATCTGGTTATCCAGACATCAAATATCCATACCAAAATGAACAAGTATGAAGATGAAAATCCCTACAAAGGAAGACATTGAAGGCAAAAGGTTTTTGGGTTTTTCGAGGTATTTTGGAAGGATTCTCTAGATGAATTTTTAGGGATTTTTGCAAGGTGGAACACTAGGTTTTGAAGTATTTAAGGCCTACAGGGCTATATTTCAAAGAATATCAAGGAGATTTTCAAGGTGAACTGTTTGACTCTGAACAGAGGAAAATGGCTCAACATTTTGGCGACCTCTCAATGATGTTTGCTTGCTAAACAAATAGATCAGTAGCCTTAAGCATTCATTGGGCATAGAGTCCAAAAGAGGAATGAAATAGGTCAAGACAACTGAAACCTATCTCTAAAACACAAAAAGGGAAGAGGATGCATTCTCCTAATGACAATGCAGCCTGTAAAAAAGAACTTAGAGAAAGGGAAACCTAAAGCAAAAATAAACTAGAAAAATATGTACAAGATCTCATACGAACCTTAATGGTAAGGTTTGAGATGGATCCCATTCACTAAGATCGGTAGAACTTCACCATCTAGCCTTGAAAGAATGAAGGCATTTTCTTTCTTGCAGCTGATGATGACATAAGGCCCAGTCCAAAGTGCATCAAACTTGGTGTGGCCTCTAGGTTTGGCTTGGCCAGCATCCCATTTCAGAACAAGATCACCTTCTTTGAAGGTCTGGACTTTGGATTTCTTATCAAAATATCTCTTGGTCTACATCTGATGTTCTTCTAATGTGATCATGGCTGACTGTCTTTATTCTTCTAGTTTAGTCAATTCAACCATCTTGACAGACCTTGCATCCTCTCTTTCTAACTCCAATTGATGAGCCAAATCCAATGCAAGAAGCTCTAAGGATATGGGTAATCTAGCCTCTCTTCCATACACAAGAACAAAAGGAGAGTTCCTAATGGCTCTCTTGTATGTGATCCTATTAGCCCAAAGAGCTAATTTGATCTTATTGTGCCATTGTATCTGGTTTGTCTCTATGGTCCTCTTTAGAATCCTGATAAGGTTCTTATAGGTGGACTCAGCCAGCCCATTACCTTGAGGGTAATAATTGGATAAATTATTTAAGAATACATTGTACTTGAGAGCCCAATCAGCAATCCTAAAACCAGTGAATGCTTTTGCATTATCAGAAATAATAGTATGAGGAGCTCCAAATCTTGTCATGATTTCCTCCAAGAAATCCATGATAGATGACTTGGTGGCTTCCTTGAGTGGGACTACTTCAACCCACCTAGTGAAGTAATCCATTGAAGTTAAAACCCACTTATGAGCAACACTAGAAGAGGGACTTATCAGGCCAATGAAGTCTAATCCCCACTATGAGAAGGCTTGATTAGCTCGAATAGGGTGAAGTAGAAGTGCTTCCAATCTTTTCTTTCCAACAAAGAGGGCACACTCTTTACATTTTCTTACCCATACATGGGTATCATTGAATAATGTAGGCCAAAAGTAACCTACCCTCATTACTTCCATTGTTGTAGCTCTAGAAGAGAAATGGCCACCAACTGGGCTAGCATAAAACTCACTGAGAAGTCTATCAACTTGATCTTCATCTATGCATCTCAGTAAGAAGTTTCTCCTAAAGAGAATACCATCTACCAATGCTTAAGGGATAGAGTGCATCCTAAAATGTTTTCTTTTCATCCACTCCATAGGGATACTCACCAGTGGATAGGAAACTAGCCATATCTATCATCCAATGGATCAGTTGTAGGTTCCTCCTCATTCAAATGATAGGATGAATTCACTTGATCTATTGTTGTTTGAGCTAGTTCTTCACATAATCCTCTGCCTCTAATCAGCTTAGTGGCTTTGATGATCACATCATATTCCAAGATCTTAGTGACCCAACTAGCTGTCTTTTCACTATCTCAATCCCCATTATGTAATCTCTCACACTAGGATGAGAAACTAAAACTTTAATATGGTTATTTGCCAGCATATATATGAATTTTTTTAAATATCTAATAATGTAAATTACCTTTTTATCCATGGGGTTGTACCTAACCTCATAGTCCTTCAAGGTCTAACTAAAGAAGGCTAGGGGCTTCTCCAGTCCATGTTCATTTGGTTGCATCAGGACAATAGAAATACTATTCTCTCCTCCATGTGCATAGAGGAAAAAGTCCTCATAATTTGGATTCATGAGAGTCGGTGCTTGGGTAATCTCTTCCTTGATCTTCTCAAAACCATCCTTCCCTTCTTTAGTCAATATGAAGACTGCATCTTTCTTGAGCATAAGGGTTAGAGGCTTGACCAAGCTAGTGCAGTTAGGAATGAACTTCCTAACAAAATTGATCTACCCTAGAAATGATTGTAAAGCCTTTTTGTGAGCAGACAAGAGAAGAGAAAGGAGAGCCAATGTTCTTTACGGGTCTATGGATATCCCATCTTCTGACACTATGTGGCCCAAAACCTTACCTTGGGCAACAACAAAAATACATTTCTTAGGGTTCAAGGATACTCCAAACTCTTTGCATCTCTGGAAAACCTTTTCTAGATGCTCCATATGGTTCTCCCCCTTCTTGGAGAAGATTGTGATGTCATCCAGATAAATCAGGATGAACCTGTTTATAAATCCTTTGAAGGTAATATCCATTGCCTTCTAAAATGTGGCACCAACATTAGACAAGCCAAAGGGCATCTTTGCATATCCCAAGGTTTCCCATTTGGTTGTGAAGGTTGTCTTAAATCTATCCTCCTCTCTGACAATGATCTGGTTATAGCCAGAGAAGCCATCTAATAATGAAAACCTCTCTACCCCTGCAACTATTTTCAAAATTTGATCCATGGAGGGTAGAGGGTAGTGATCTTTCAAAGAAGCATGATTCAAGTTCCTAAAATCTATACAGAGCCTAATCTCTTCACTTTTCTTCTCACAAGCACTACATTAGCCACCCAAGTAGAATATTTGATAGGGAAGATGATCCTTGCCTATATGAGCTTGGCAAGATCTTTCCTCATGAGCAGCTCGATCTTTAGATTTATAAGTCGTTACTTTTGGTGAACTGGCTTATAATTAGGATCCAGATAAATGGCATGCTGAGCCACATCTGGATAGAATACTTTAAGATCTTCATATGTCCATGCTAGGACATCATTATACTTCTAGGCAAGCTTTATGAACTCTTGCTCCTCTGCAACACCACATACCTTTCCCAAAAGTAATTATTTGTCCTAGGTGATGGTTACCTTCTGGCAATCTTCTTTCTTGAAGGTCATGTTGTTTCTATCACCCCTGAACTCATCATCACAGCTAAAGATGGCCTCCAGGGTGACTAGACCTTTGGGTAGCTTGTTCAATTTGAGCTAGATGATCTGATCATCATATCACTCTTGTAACCTAGGCTACGCTATGGAAGAAAGCTATGCTTCATTTTGAATGAAGCTCACAATCTGGTCATTGCTGTGAAACACCTGCCAATGGATATCATTGTCAGGAATGAATGATCTAAAAACAATCCTCACATGCTTATCAGGACCTTGGAATAAGTCTGTAGGTGGAGAAAACTGATCCCTCCCATCGCTAATTGATCAACATTAGTATTTAGTTTCCTTGTGATTACCTACAGGTTGAGAGCGTCAAAATTCTCAAACAAGTCTTAAACTCTATGTCTAGAAGCTCTTAAAGTTAGTTTTTCATTGCACATCTTTCTCTGACTTGGTTAACCACCAATTCAGTATCACCAAAGATCTCCAAATGCCTGATTTTATTCTTTTCTGCTATTAATAGCCCATGGACCAATGCCTCATACTCTACTACATTATTGGTACAGAAAAATGCAACCTATGACAAAAATGCAACTTCTTACCAGTCAAGGAGACTAGAAAAACACCTACACTAGTTCCATTCTTGCTCTTCGCACCATCAAAGAACATCTTCCATGGACTGTTGGAGTCGTCATCTAGCTTAAGTATAGAAGGGACTAAAGGATCCTTTGCATCTATCATGTAGTTGCCCAAGTCAGTTGCCTCAGTAGTATCATAAGGATAAAAAAATTTATGATCCCTTGCCCACTCATCTAAAAATAGGTCAAGGATAGGAAGAGGTGAAGGTTCTGTCTCAATTGGTTCTAAGTCATACACTTCCTCACCCTGAATCATCACATGTGGGTTCACGAGGCTGTAGTCATAATTCTCCACATGATATTCTAAAATTGGTTCAGCCTTGATGGTGAACCATGTGCCATATTTGGTCCTCAATAACATATGAGACTAGTCAGAAGAAAGGTAGCCACCTACCTTTGCTGTGAAATCTCTTGACAAACAAACGACGAAGAAGGGAGGAAGATTAATGATTGAAATATCTTGTTTGAAAGTCCAATTTAGAGATGCATGTAAAGTCAAATCCAATCCCTTGATCACTTCTATAGTGTTCACAGAAGTGCCATCCATCTATAATACTCCTGATGAAATAGGGGTGTACTTGATGCCTAATGCATCTGCTATCTTCTTAGGCATGACTAAAACACTAGCCCCAAAGTCTATCATGCAGTTGTGTACTAAAAATTTTCCAATGATGAAAGACAAGTAGAAAGGAGATGGCTTCTTGACTGTATGTACTTGTCCTTGACCTAGTTGTACAAGACTGGCAGGGGCCTTTTCTTTTTGCCTAGTTGATGGATCTGATGTTGCTAACTTAGCAGACGGGAAGTGCCTTAAGGATTCTTGCAAAAGATCCCTTTGGGAAGGGATAGACATTACTTCCCACATGGAAACATTAATATTTGTTTTCTTCATATGTTCCACAATATTTAATGGAACAGTGACTACTTTGTGCATGGAGGGGATCCATCCTCCCTTTTTGGTTGTTCAATAGGTTGCTCAAGCTCCTTTAAGCCTAATGGAATTTCTTTTATAATAGTGGGTCTACCATTCTAAATTGGAACTATGGTACTAGTCACCTTAGCCTTTGGAATAGGCTCCTTTTGTAATATAATAGGCATAGGGTTAGCCTCCAACTACCTCTTCTTTGACCTAATGTTATCTATAATAGGCATAACAACATTGTCTATAGGCTGATTGAAAGCGCAAAAATCCTCTGGAGTCCATAGCATCATACCAACATCAAGAATAGTTTCTTTTGATGTTTTAGGATTGTTGTTTGATGCCTCTGACAATGATGCCTACTAAGAATGAAATTTATACACCATTAAAGCTCTCTCTTGTGCTCCAAAAGCACAAGTGGACTGATTGTGAGGTTGATTGTAGGGGTAGCACCAATCTACCTCATG